>OX419622.1:14755335-17261722 GCA_948473465.1 Lithophane ornitopus
TGGTCCTGCACGCAAATTCTCTTATTAAATAAATGATAGGGAACTGGGATTTGTGTTCGAAAGGGGATTTACTAATGGCTAGAAAAGCACTTTGAGAGTCGGTAAAAATTATAGTTTTTTTTAACTTTAAAACTTGAGTATATTCTATGGCTTTTAAAATGCCGAAACATTCCCCCGTAAAAATAGATGTCTCAGGAGGCATTTTTATTTTTTGTACGATGTTGTATTGAGTATGGTATGTACCTATACCAACACAACCCGTCGGAGAAAGCTTGGAAGCATCCGTAAATATATGGTGGTACTCTTTGTGTTCAGCCAGAAAATGATTAAAACTTAAAAGGCAATCGGGATCTGATTTACTTACAATATATTTAATAATGGGACTAAATTGTAAACTCTCATAACTACTGCTAAATATGGGAAGTTTATTGGAACGGTGAATAGGAGAAGAAAGTGATAGGAATTTTTTATAGCTTACAACTAAACAGGGGGCACGTTTATGGGACCAATAATCGGAAGATTCAATCTGCAACACTAAAGAGTCCAGTATAGGTATGAGAGGATGAGTTGAGAACTGAAGAATTCGGAACAAATATTTGTCAGATAGGAATTGTCTTCTAAGATATAAAGGAGCTTCCCCGCACTCAACTTGAAGTGCATTAATGGGACTAGATTTCATGGCACCCAAAACAATTCGTAATGCTTTAGATTGGATGCGATCCAACTTTCTAAAAGCGATAACACTACCAGGTTCTAGCACAAACAATCCATAATCCAGAGTGCTTCTGATTATTGCGTTGTAGATAAGTTTCAAAGAAAAGGGATGTGCACCCCACCACACGCCAGATAGGCATCTAAGCATGTTAAGGTAATTTTCACATTTATTAACAATATAATCACAATGAGGAATACTACTTAATTTACAGTCAAGTATTACACCTAGATTTCTGAATTTATGATTAACTGGAATAGGTATTTCTTTATAAAAGAGATTTAATGTGGGAATATTTCTCTTCCGGGTGAATAAAACAGCCGCGCTTTTAGACGTGGATAAATCCAAACCGTTTAGATGTAACCATGACTCCAAAGAACATAAAGCAGAATTGATAGCATAGCTAGCTTGTTCAACAGAATGACTTGAAGAATATAATAATAAATCGTCAGCATATTGAAGAACCTTAACATGATTAGTTAGGGACAAGTCTAAATCAAAAGTGTAGATATTGTATAGGAGGGGACTGAGGACAGAACCCTGTGGAAGACCTCTCCATACAAGATGAGTTACCTCTTGATCCCCTATTAACATGGTAACAGAACGTTCAGTCAGGATATTAATAATAAAATTCGAAAAATACAATGGAACCCCTAAGGCTTTTAATTTTTTCTGTAAAACTGATAATACGACATTATCATAGGCTGCATTAATATCAAGGAAAACTGCAACAGTGGAATGGTTATTAGAGAAGGATGACCGAATATCGGATGTTAAAATACTTAAACAGTCAGTTGTACTTTTACCTTTTCTAAAGCCATATTGTGATTCTGCCAAAAGACCTTTACTTTCCACATACCATTCCAGGCGATTTTTAATTAAGTGTCCCGCTAATTTCATCAAAATTGAAGACAATACTATGGGACGGTATGAAGAAGCGTCAGATGGAGTTTTATTTGGTTTAAGAAATGGCAACACCATTTGACGTTTCCATTCAACAGGGATGTTTCCTGTTTTCATAATAGAATTGATAAGCTTTAAATAATAGCTGAGTACATCATCATTTAAATTAGCAAAAAAAGAATACGGGATGCCATCAATGCCTGGTGCAGAATCTTTAGTATTATTAATAACACCCTTTAGTTCGGTTAGAGTAAATGGAAGATCTAGCGACGTATGAGTGTCTTGGTTTTTAGTTATGAGGGACATGTTAAGGTTAATAGCCTCAGGAACCCAAGGCGGAGCTAATTTATCTAAAAATTCATTGGCTAAAGAATCAGGAATAGGCGAAGGAGTGTTATAAATGGACCTAAATCTACGAATGTTACGCCAGACTATTGTAGGGTGCGTATTCGGTGAAATTGATGAGCAAAACTTACGCCAGGATTCAAATTTTTTCTTCTTAAACAGTTTATACGTTTCATTAATTAAGTTAGTAACGATTTCAAAATTAATATCAGACATATCAAGGTTATAATTGTATTCAGCTTCTTTACGTTTGTTTATCAATTCTGTGCACTCCAAGTCCCACCACGGAGGCGAGGGAATTGTGTTAATATTATTATTTTTAGCAGGGAACGCTTCATCTGCCGCTGCGATTAATATGCGTGCTAAAGCTTCAGCACAACTATTCATTACCATCAGAAATAACAGGCAAAGAGCATAGCTGTCTGTCTACAATGTTACTAAACTTGTCCCAGTCATTATTATTTCTATTAGGTAGTTTATGTCTTAAGTTTGATCTCCTTATTAGTGTATTTGGTTTGGAAATAGGATAAGAAATAACTATTGGAAAATGGTCACTACCACAAGTAGAGGTTAGAGTATGCCAAGTTAATGAAGATGCTAAGTTTGGAGAGCATATAGAAAGGTCGATTGCGCTTTGGTTCTGATTGGGATCTGAACGACGTGTGGCAGCTCCAGAGTTCAAGATGCATAAGTTATGTAAGTCTATTATGTCTAGTAACTCATCGCCATAACAATTAGAGCTTGAACAACCCCATGATTGGTGATGGCAATTAAAGTCCCCCAATATTAACACAGGCTTTGGAAGAAAAGAAAAGAGATTATTTATCTCTTGAAGAACAAAAGAAGAAGGGTGAGGAATGAAAATAGAAACAAGACAAGTATTATGCACTTTAATAGCTACAATTGAAATTTCCTCACTATGAGGAGGTAATGTAATGACAGAGAAAGGGATAGAATTCTTAATAAGTATAGCTACTCCACCATACCCATCAGACCTATCCTCTCTAATGGTTAAATAACCATTAACTTTAAAAATATGATGAGATTTGAGCCATGTCTCTGCTAAGGCAAAGGCAAATGGCTCATATTTGTTTATAAGATAAATAACATCACTCTTTTTGCTTACTAGACTGCGGCAGTTCCACTGGATTATTTTGGATGTGTTGTCCATTATGAATGGATTGAGAAGAAAGAATGAGTTGGGCAGCGTTGGACGGTGAGATGTTGAATTGAGATAGAAGATTGTGTAAAGCGGAAATAAAATTGTTTATGGAAAAAATTGAATGCTTTTTTTCATTGGATGGATTATTAGAGAAAGCACAACCATTTGAAGGTTCGGGAATGTTGAAATCATTAATAATTGAATTGTGAACCTCTTTATTATAACCTTGTACCGGTTTGGGAGGGGAGCGTGGTTTCAAGAAGACAGTCTTTTTATAGCTATTTGAAGCGGGGAATCTATTAAATGAAGAGATAGATGGAGTAACAGTAAAGTTTTTAGAAGGAGAAGATAAAAGAGTATCAGCATATGATTTAGTAACTGGGGGATATAGTTTTGCAGCTTCAGCATATGATACTGAGCTTTGAGCCATGTAAGTTTTAATTAGTTTTTGTCTAGAAAATTCAGGGCAAGACTTATTGGTAGCATAGTGCAACCCAGAGCAAAGGCAGCAAGATGCACATTCCAGATCTCTCTCACAACTGTCCCCAGTGTGGCCATGGCCACATTTAAAACATCGAGGTTTAGACCTGCACTGAATTTTTGTGTGACCAAAACGACAGCAATTAAAACATTGTACAGTAGGGAAAATATATAAATCAACCGGTAAAGCATTATAGCACATAAAAATTCTTTTCGGAAGAACCTGCCCATCAAAAGTAACAACTATGGATTGGGATGGTTTCCAGGTGGTTGTACCATCCACAATGGTTTTAAAATTAAGGCGTCGGACTTTCAAAATTGGACCACAACCAATTGGTACTGATATATTGTCAGTAACTTCCTCCGGAGACCATTCTGCAGGAACACCACGCACTAAACCCATTCGAGTTACATTAAAAGTAGGTATAAAAGCTTTATAATTATATTTTTCTAGGCTACTATGGGAAATAAAAGAATTAGCGTCCAAGAAATTGGAAAAGGATAAAGAAATCTTATTGCGCCCAATTTTTTTGACGCTACCGTTAATTATGTTTTGGAATGCATTATGTTTTAAGAACTTGCCAAATGTTATTGGGTGCAAGGTAGTTCCATCATCTGGTGAAATTATATTTTTTTGTATATGTATGACAAAAGGCGCGCTGTCGGTTTTGTCATAAGTTTTTCGACCAATCTGCGTGGGAACAACTATGGAAGGAGCAGGAATAACAGGCGATACATTAGAAGCGATTATTTCGGAGCAGTTAGGCTCCGATGTAGTAGGCAGTGAAGTGTCCGTGCAACCACAACCCGAAGACTCGGAACCGTGGTTTTTACGGGTACGACGTCGTTTGTTACAATGTTTGCACACATGCACACGACTACGTTTCAACGTGCGAGCCGAAGACGACCCATCGGTATCCATTCCCGATTCGTTTGAGATGGTAACAAACTTGCCTGCCGGGGGAACAAAGTCCCCCGGGTCAGGCGGGTCGTTCATTTTCCGCGCTACTTAGTTAATGTAAAAAAAACTTACCCTACCGAAGAAAATGTACAGAAATAAGACTAAATTAAAAGAAAAAGAAAGTATAACACTAAAACTACAGCTACTGATCCTATATTACAAATTATTTTAAAAATTTAAAATTTCTCAAAAAAATACACGTCCACCAAGTTTACAGTTTCCCGCGCTTTTCCGACAGTCCCTTAACTTCATACGAAACTACGGACTTCGTGCATAGAGAGTAGACCCCCAGGTGGTGATGAATGTTCCTCTATCTTTACCAAGCTGTCATGCCTTGTCTGTATGAAAAGAGGCCTTTGCTCTGCAATGGGATAGTAGTATGCTGTTATTGTTATTAATATATATTTACAAAAAATATTTTTATTTTTTGCAACTTTGCATTTTCTAAACTTAGTAGGTACGTAGTTATAGTTCCTTCGTTTTTTTTTTTTTTTTCAAACTTAGTAATTATAGTTCGTTTTTTTATTCCCATAATAATTTGACATTTCAAATGATTGTTGTTTGTTTTTCAATTTGGAGTCTGATATTTGCACCTGTCAAATTAGTATGGGATTAAAAAACGAACTTTAGATCAATGAACCTAAAACGGAAAAAATGCACTTTTATTATGTATACATATGTTACACAACAAATTATATACCTTTCGAGTTTATGCGGATCTCGCTAATCCTGCTAATCCTGTAGATTTCCGCACAATGCGAGGTCAGCATATACTGGAAATGTATAGCTTAATTGATGTGTAGCCGTGTGTGCCTAGTTCAAACTGATCATCTTTTAAACAAGCATACACAGAAATTATAATAAATATGTGAAAAAACAAATATTTACATTAAATTAACTACAAGGCTATTATAATAAAATTATAACCTAAGGTTCAATAGCTCATTTTTGTGAAAAGTGCCCAAAAGGCTAGTGACTGGCGTTGAATATTGTCATTCATTTGTCAATTTGACAGTGACACTGATATGACAGTTTTTTAGCCAGTTGCCATTTTGCCACCGAATTTTCAATTTTGAGAGGTTAAAAAACTTTACAAACAATTATTTTCAATGCGTTTTTTATTGAAACAGTTCCTGATTCTTATAGAAATAAATAAAACAACATAGTCTTTTATAAAAGTCCAAAATGGTTGGAAATGAAGAAAAGATTGGTAACAAGAATGGAATAAAAAACGGTTTCGTCAAAAATATTGTCTTAAATACAATAGAATATATGGATAATATCACGGACCTGGACTTGAGTCATGGAAAAATTACAAGTTTTGATGAAAACCTTGAGCTACCCCCGAACATAACCCATCTAAAGTTATCCAACAACAATTTGACTAAAGTGCCTCCTAAAGTATTACAATTGGACAGTATAAAAACTTTGGACCTTTCTTTCAACTTAATTGTGATTTTTGACGATAAACCGAGTTTCTGTCATACTGTAGAATGGCTTAATTTATCAAATAATCGCCTAGAAAGACCACCATTATGGATTTGGGCAGAGAACCCAAAAAAATTGACATATCTGAATTTAAGTAATAACAATAATATATGTCAGGCGTTAACTAATAGTTATTTTGATGAACTATTACAATACAAATCTCTAGTCAATGAAATAGATGTACATAATTGTAAACTAGGTAAATATGTAAAGCTTATGGCCACATTCTGCCATGCAAAAGTTGTGAGCTTAGGATGTGAAGATTATAATTACTTCAGTGTGAACAATTTAGATCAGTTGCCTTGTGCTGGGCTGGAGCAGTGCTACCAGGTAGAGAGAATGAATCTGAGCAACACACAGCTATACCACATCAATTCTAATATAGATATTTACCAAAATATAATAGAAATTAATTTGGCACAGAATAATCTCAACAGTTTGCCAAATGAATTCTGTAATTTAAAGAACTTGGAGACTTGTATAGTGTCATACAATAAGCTTCTGTACCTACCTGAAGATATGGGTAAATTAACCAAATTGGTGCAACTATATTTAAATGACAACAAACTGTGCATGCTTCCCTCTACGTTGCATGAAATAACTAGTCTAAAAGTCCTAGATGTATACAATAACAACTTATGTAAAGGCTTCGATAAGATAGATACCTTGGAAGAACTTGATTTTGCTCTAAATTACTTTGAAGAACCCGACGATGAAGAATATTTGTTGAAGAAAAAAAAGTTAAGAGTAAATCGCCTTGAAAGAGAGGATGGAAGGTATGTTAGCTAAAAAAACTTAGTCTTTTCGTCAGATGAATTGGCAGGACAAGAAAATTAATTGAACATTACTTAAATCCATTCTGATAAATCCTAAATTAATATTATAAACTTAAAAGTGAGTTTGTTTGTGACGCTTTCATGCTAAAACGGCTAAATGGATTTGGATAAATTTGGCACATGGGTAGACCATGACCTGGAGAAAGACATGGGTACTTTTTATCCTGGATCGCAGACGAAGTTGCAGGCAACAGCTAGAAAATAATAAAATTCTTTATTTATAACAGTTATTAAATATAGTGGCTGTCAATACTAAAGAGACTTAAAAAATATAAATTTTCAGGCAGATTGAAACATTCGGTGAAGATAGCGACCACGGTCCTGACACCAGTGATGATGAAGAGCTTTATGCTTTGACATCAAAAGAGTGTGTGGATGCTGCAGATCAAGGTGGGTATTTAACACATATTACTTTGTGTAAATTATTTCATCGCCACTGCTCTCAAAACGGTGAAAGAAAACATCATGAGGAAACCGGCATGACCTAGAACCAAAAAAATTCGAAGACATGTGACATCTACCAACCCGCACTGCGCCCGCGTGGTAGATTACGGCCCGCTCCCTCTCACAGAGAGGAGGCCTGTGTCCCAGTGGGAACATTATAGGCTGATTATGAATATTAAGTTCGTGTTATGTTCCGTGTATGATGTTCACCGTGTTTTGTTCTTCATTCGTACACGCCTAGAGAGTAGGTACTCGTGGAGAGCCTGACGCTTGGTACACACGCCAAGTTGTTTCAAGTTGTTAGCTCTATTTGCTTGTTGTTATTCGCCTGCGGTGGAACAGAGGTGCCTAAGACATTTGTGCATTTACCCACCATTGAACCCAACTGAACTATGTGTGGGATGCACCTCTATTTTGATACACCTAACATAAGCGACTCCTATTTAGCAACCAGTTATAAAACACAACTCATAAACCAGTTCAGTAGAATGTGGTTCATACAACCAATTGTGATCTTTTCCAGATGTGCCGGATACCCAGTGCAGTTCACCTGAGGATTGGGACTCCGATGACTATTGGATTCCCCAATACTACAAGCCGGTGACACCACCACGCTCGCCCTGGCTGTTCTTTGTCAAAAAGAAAATGGAAGAGGGCAATTTTTGCCCTATGGACGCGCATCCGGTATCGATTGCGGATAAAGTGAAATACGAAAATTATTGCAACCCTCCCGTAGTATACGAGTCAGATGGACAGTTCGACGATTATTCTGATGATGATAGCTGATTGGCACTTACTCCTAGGGCGGGGTGGTTGATTCGCGGCATTTTTTTAGTTCGCCCCGTTTCTGGAATTTAGGACAACACAAAAATTTGCTAATAAATTTTCAACCTGCTGTGAATTGGTTGACTGAATTATCAACATCCAATCGGATGACTTGACTTGCGTTTAATGTTGACACATCGAATATTGTCGTTTCAAAAAAATGGGTGTAACTATGTGGCCACCTGCCCCCTAATTCAGAATTGTGGTCTTTAGTTCGATTTCTTATACGTCAATATCGATTGAATTAATAGATTATTGAGCATAAGATTATTACTCAGTATTGTGTGTAACATCCACCTATTGGAAGCCATAATAGTTAGCTAGAGGACCATACAACGTTCTTTTGAAAAGGAGATTTCGTTGTTAGAAATCTCAATAGTATACTTTACATTAAAAGAACTGTGACTAGGCCATTTATATTAATACTTTACTACTATTTTGTGAATGTCCATAATTTTCATTGTTTAATTTTGTTATTACCATTGTTGTTCATTTAATTAATATTGTTATTAATTGCATGTATTATGGGGCCCAAAAAGCCCTTTCAGAAGTATTTTTATATTTTCTTTATTTAGCGTAAGCCCAAGGGCCTGTATTAAAAAAAAAACAAAATCTGTAAACAACTATTTAAATATGAACTGGTGAAATGTGTCTGGAAAAACATCCATAATGTTATGTTATCAATAGAGTTTCAAACATTTGATTGCATTCTATTGGTTTATTAATACAGGCCTAAGAATCTTTACAATTACGACAAAATCCTACTCATATTTACAAACCGATTAGTATTAATTTTTGTTGTAAAGGCTACCAGATGAATTTAAACACACGAACCTGCGCCAGTTACATTCAGTTTCGCCAGGATGCATGCACCAAAATGAAGAGACTGTTTAGTTTTAATTATTCGCTTCATGTAATAATCGCCTCAGGGTTGCAGGCGTTCGCGATTTAGTTTCCAAACATGTAAACAAATATGTGTTTTTGGAAAAACAACTTTAATATCGACGCATAAAGTTCAGTTTCCGCTACAACTTCAAGCATTTTTATTACTTTTTCAATTGTACGTGTCATTCTGAAATCAACTTTACTATTACGTTTTAATAATAATAATATTTTTTTTTTACTATTATAAACACGGTATGGGTTTTTTCTTTCCTTTTTTAAGCTCAAAACACGCAAGGCGGGAGCGGGTCGGACGCGGGATACGGCGGGTATAATAAATTGTAATTCAAGGAATTTTAAGGATGTCAACACACAACGCGGGCCCGCGCGGGTCTAGACGGCAGCGGGTCGGGCGCGGAAGTACGGCGGGCATAATAAATTGTAATAAAGGAGTTATTATTATATTATAATATAATTTGAATTATATTATATAGTATTTGTTTTGTGAATAATTACAAAAAAATCTTTTATGGTATCTCTGGATTATAAAGATTTTAAATATGTCCGCGCCCGACCCGCTGCCGTTCCGCGCCCGACCCACTGCTGTACCGCGCCCGATCCGAACCGCTCCCGCCCCGCACCCGCTTCGTGTGTTTTGAGCTGAACCACAACGGGGAAGCAAGGTAGAAACTGACTATGTATGCTTTTTAAGATAATTGTGTAACCCATAAAGGCGCTATGAGGGCATGTAATATAAACTGGTAGCTACCATAACAAATATAATGACGGTGCTTATTCCCCATACTAATAAAACAAAAAGTGTTATGGCCTTGTATGTACCTATATTATATCTAAATAAATAGTTCATACTATAATGTTTACTGTGTTTATTTCCTTCAGTATTTCTTCATGAATGCTGTTTCTATTCTCTCTGGTTACCTGAAAATAATATGTGTGTATTTGAAAACAATATATTATGTACAGATGTTGTATTTCACGAACGTGTGTCGATCATTCCAATTTATACCCTATTACAATAAGATAAGTTTCACATGAAGTGCGCTCGTGATCACGATTTACTGTCCAAACTTGTAAACAAGTATGGGTTTCTGGAAAAACAACTTTACTCACATTGTTCAATTTGCCCTACAACTTCAGAGATTAATGGCTTTTTTGATAATACTATACCCCATTTGAAATAAGATTAGACATTAAAACAAACCCTTTTACAGTCCGTTCAACCGATTTTGACTTCTATACCATAGGCATAAGGATAGCATTAAAAGCAAAAAAAGTTACACAATACCAACTATCTACTGCGGCTGCCATTTGTCATGCCACCAACGCAATAGAATTCAAAATCATTTGAACGGAATGTAAAAAAGGCTTATCTATATGTCTAATCTTATTTCAAATGGAGTATAGTCATTCTAATATCAACATAATTAACACAAACACAGTTGATATTTGTTTAACTATAACATCAACTTGCCTGACCAAGATTATGTCTAGGCTTTAAAAAAAGACTGTGACCTCTTGAGTTTGTTTCGGCCTTTCTTCTCAGAGTAGTCAGATGGGAAATGCCGACCTCATCTAGATTATTTTTTATGTGTATCCTATTTACAGAACAAACAATTTCATTTCATCAACTATAGACCAATAACTGGGATACTGGCGGGAGGATGATGATGAGTCTATGATGTTTCAAATTGAGTGGAATGAAGATAATTGAATTATGGACAGAAGATTATTAATTACCATCCAAACTTTGGCCTGGCTATTATTTCTAATTGACTCAATCAACTGATCACCCCTCCTGACAGGAATGGTGGCCAGTACAGTGCAGTTAGATGAAGGATTGAAAATTGTTCTTATTGCAGTCTTGAACGGCTCACTGAAGAACTCCATTTTGCCTATTTCATCTATGACCAGTAAATGCCCCTGTGTGTTATCCGGCTGAAAATGAACAATATGATAAATTCGTTTTATTTATGTGGAGCTCCAGCCTGGTAAGTGTTAGGTTACCATTTAAGTTTTAGAAAAGTTGTGACGAAAATCCAGACATTTGCATGGAGGATCATTATAGGATGGGCTGGAGGAGAAAGAGTCTTCATTCCCAATCAATAAAAATAATTACAAATTATAATTCAATCCTTTCACCGTTACTAAAGAGGGCAATGCTACATTCTCAAACTCTTGTACTAAAACACCGTATTTTCCAACTTTATATTTGACTGGGCCACTCAACAGGCTCTGATCTCTTGCTAGCCGCCCTCTTATGCCATTCAGAGTCACTACGTCGAATCCCTCCCTTGTTCGATTTTTTCTAACTTCTTCAGTATAAAATCCCGTAGTCTTCATACCCTTGCCTGCGATTTCCGCTGATAGCTTTTTTGTCAGCGTAGTCTTACCAACTCCTGAAAATAAAAATCGTTTTAAAAGGCGACAAATGAAGATTTGTTTATTGTATTCACTTGATACCTAACCAGGTTCGCCGGTCAGAATGAAAAATTTATATTTTTTTGCCGCCATTTTCAACTAATTAGTATTAATAAGCGGCTAATTAAATAATTATTTGATCTTTCCAGAACGGCCACTGCTGATCTGCTGACTGATTGAGGAATTTGTTTGTTTATTTTTGTTCAAACGTCTTGTCAATGTCAAACTAAATGTTTGTCACGTTTAGTTTCTGATCTTTGAATCACATGGTTTTAAAATTTCATTATTTTTACTTTCACTATTATTTATTTATTTCTTTGAAATTATTGGAAACACCCCTCTGCTGTAACATCGACTCATATAAGACTCATTAAAAACTACGATTTAAAAAGTCACAAGGTAAATAACATAGGGGGCAATTAAGGTAGTCTCAGTCATAATATGGACAAATCACAACGCGAGTCGCAATTAAACGTAATTGACATTTCAACCCATTTAATAAAAAATATAATGCACCTAAATTGCAATGTTTTACATTTCCTAACGTTTACACTCAAATAGCGTACTACTTTACACAGTCGTACTATACATCTCGAAAGAATGTAACTAATTTACGTCCCTTTCACACATTACAGCACGTATACATCTGTTTCTTTCTCAGTCCTCATTAAAATTCTTATCATTTACTTATCACTCTATCACAGTAGGTACCAAAGTTCATTCTTCCGAAGTTATTTTCGCCGGTGTTTTACTTTTATCGGGTGTTAAATCGTTCAGTATTGTTTAAGAAAGGCGACGTTGTAGTCGTTAAATAATACCAATCACAGAAAATGGCCTCAGTCGGTGCAGTAACCCGTGTTTTATTGGGGAAGAATGTGGTGAACAGAGTAGCAGCCACAAATACCGGTTTTGTAAAATTCTACAGCACTGGTGAGAAACACCTTTTTGACAAACATTTGCTTAAAACATATATCTTTTTGGGCTTAGATGGTGTAAAGTAAGCGATAGCAGAGTTAAAGTAACTGCTATCAGTAATCTCATTATGGAGGTGACTAGTAGAAATATTTTGAGACCTAAAGCAATGACTGTTCTGTATACTGATATACTGAAGGCTAGTGTATACCTACTACTAATTTTCCTCATTTATTTTTTTCTTCTTAACCAGTTTTACCCAGGGGTATTGTGTGACCCAGTACCTAACTGGGTTGTGGAAGTCAAATAGGCAGTTGATCCATGTAGAACACTGGTATTCAGCTGCATCCTGTTAGACTGTAAGCCGATCCCAACATAGTTGGGAAAAGGCTAGGAAGATGATGATGATGATGATGAAACATAATTTTCTTCCATTTACCTATAATAACTGTTGTCTGACGGTTATTCTATTACACTCATGTTTAGTACCACTCTTGGCTCTTGAGATGCTGATGTAGCTATAAACACAGCTATAATGAATTCCAACCAAATTAATTAAATGAGAAGCTAGTTTGCCCTTATTATGGTGACCGGTCATTTCTATTCTTAGTTGGAACGCATTTTATTCAGTTAAGGCAATATTAGATTTTGATTAGTCGCAACTTATAAAAAGAAAGAAAAAAAAACTAATTTTCTTGACTATGACAAATTACTGTTACCATAGATATTATATTTAAGTTACTATGCTAGTAAGGCAGAGATATTACATTATTTTTTGGCCTTGAGAATCCAATGTTTATCTTATCACAATGTAAAGTTGTTTTGGTGGAAGATTAATTTAATTATTTAATACATGATGATTTGCTATATCTCTGGTGACATAATAATATGACATAATTTAAAATGTTAAGCACAGTCAACAAAACATGGTTGCAGGTTGGGCATGATGGCGGCCGGCGAGCGCTACTTCCTAGTTGCTCGCAGATTTTTTTTCACCATTTTCTAATTATCTGTGTTTTCACAATATCCCTAGGGTTTCCCTAGGTATCCCGAAAATTCGATCACCCTGCGACATAATTATACAAGTGTATACTAACGCGAGCACCGCGAGCCACATTAAAGAACTTAGTTCCAAAGGACTAAGTTGTAGGTAGCTGTGTGGCTACCTGCACACTTATGTCTTTTTGCAACTGTCCTTACCATAATTATGAATGACTAGCTGCAGCTGCCCGCCCCGGTTTTGCACAGGTAGCACTAAGTACTTATCTACGGCTATTTTAGGTAATTATTTTACATTATTTTCAAATCGGTTCGTTAGTCTCGGAGCCTATTCAATGCAAACAAACAATCAAATCTTTCCTCTTTATAATATTAGTAAATATGTGCTAAACTTTTTCATTTATTCCACAGGCCCAGCATACGAAAACATCAAAATAGATGTTGTTGGCACCAAGAAGAATGTTGGCCTTATCCAGTTGAACAGGCCAAAGGCCTTAAATGCTCTGTGTGGGCCCCTGTTTGTTGAGCTAGGCCAGGCCGTCAGGGATTTCGATGCTGACGCAAAGATTGCTGCTATTGTCATCACTGGTAAGTTAATTCAAGAACCCGCCTTCATCACTTTCGTAAATTTTCTATGAACCACCGCACGCTACAGGCGGCCGCACCGCAGTTTTTTGTATGAAAATGCGTTTTGTTGCGGCTGTAATGTGCGCTTGGCTATAATTTTTGGATTTAAATTATTAGATTCTTTGTTCTAGTGGTCGCAACCACAACTGCTGAACTTGGGGGCGAAACACCCTCATGTTATGCTACATCGTTGCAAGTAAATCCGGGATACAGCAAAGTTTTAATATAATTAGCTAAAAATCTTATAAGTAAGTAACTTAAAAGTCACGGGAAAGTCCGAAAGGGTTACCGTGGCGTGGCCTCTGGCTACATACAATCAACTGAAGGAACACGGGTGAAGAGTCTGACACGCCCTCCCGCTCCGCCCAGAGCGGAAGAAGTTATTTAACAGTTTCCCACGCAAAAAAAATTAAAAATATTTTATATTATATTTTTATGTATACTTACCTACTTTCTGTTATTTTGACATTACAAACAGACACTTTTTACCCGACTGCTCCAGAAGGAGGGTAATGTTTTATTTATTTGTATAATGTACCTATACCTATAATAATACGATAAGTAGTTGAACTTTGTAAAATAAATTGACCTTGATCAAATACCTACGTATATTTATCATGCATTTTTGCTAGTAAAAAATGCTTTGTAATATTACATATCATTCTTACTATCTCCATATTACGTAAAAAAAAAGCCACACTGGGTGTGGCGCTGGTGCCTGAACCGTGCAAATACCGTTATCAATAAAATATCATATCCGATAGCTTAGATAATACTTTCAATATTATACTTTAAAATAAAAATATTGAGATATATTAACACCTCTAGAATGTCAACATTTATAGTACCTCCTTTATTCCGTTTGAAATAAGATTAGACATTAAAATAAACCTTTTTTACAGTCCGTTCAATCGATTTTAACTTCTATTGCGCTGGTGGCATGACAAATGGCAGCTGCAGTAGACAGTTAGTATTGTGTAACCTTTTTTGCTTTTAATGCCATCCTTATGCCTACTGCCTATGGTCTAGAAGTCAAAATCGGTTGAACGGCCTGTAAAAAGGTTTGTTTAAATGTCTAATCTTATTTCAAATGGAGTATAGTTATAAACATCACTTGATGAAAATGGGCTGTAAAAGTCCTTGGGACAGCCCAGTATAAAAATACTTCAGATATTCATAAACTTAACTGATCATCATCAATCACAGCCTTGTTCCACCCATCGTTCATCGTCATTTCAGCCGAAAGACGTCCACTACTGCACATAGACTTCCACCAAAGTCCCACTCATTGCTGAGTATAGGCGTCCTCCCTTTTGTGCCATGCATCTCTTGTAAATATTCACATTACTGAGGCTAGTACTTATCAAATTCAATACTGAAAATGTCATTGACTAAGTTAAACAGTAATAAAAAACATTGTGATTGTGAGAGCCTCTAAAGAAAAACACCAAGAGTCATATATGAATTTGACTGGTAGAAAAATCCAAAGGCCTGTACGACGTATCTGGTACGACTCTGTGCAGTTATGTACCTCAAGGATAAGTAAATAAAGGCTATTTCTCTCCTAGGCAACGAGAAGGCCTTCGCTGCCGGTGCTGACATCAAAGAGATGCAGAACAACACTTACAGTGAGAACATAAAGAAAGGGTTCCTCAGGGACTGGGAAGATGTCTCCAACTGCGGCAAACCTCTCATCGCTGCTGTCAATGGATTCGCTGTAAGTAATTCCAACTAGGTTCATCATCATCTGCCTAGCCTTTTCCCAACTATGTTGGGGTCGGCTTCCAGTCTAACCGGATGCAGCTGAATACCAGTATTCCAACTAGGTTATCAAAAATAAATACATATCTTAGTAACTCTATCAGCATTAAGGCCCTAAAAATCTTTATCCTCATTAACAAACTCAGCAGTTCTATTTATAAACTGCATTCTCATATATCCTTGCCATCCCGTTAACAGCTCGGTGGCGGCTGCGAGCTAGCTATGCTGTGCGATATCATCTACGCAGGCGAGAAGGCTCGGTTCGGGCAGCCAGAGATCAACATCGGCACCATTCCCGGGGCTGGTGGCACCCAGCGCTTGCCCAGATATGTCGGCAAGTCTAAGGCGATGGAAATCGTTCTGACCGGCAACTTCATTGATGCCGCTGAAGCTGAAAGGATGGGTAAGTCTAATGCAAATTCAAGACAGTAAAATGTTACGTAAAACTTTTTCTTTGTAATTCCGCAATTACTAATTACTTAGTTATTAGATACAGGCAGAATACAGCACTGTTGTCCCGTCCGCAAAAATATCCACATGCAGAAGATATTGTGGTTATTATGATGTAACATGCAAGCCAAACCTGTACCTACTCAACATGTATAGCGAAAAGGTTTTTTTCCCAATTTTCACAAAACAATTGCACAATATTTCCAACAGCACCCCCTGTCGACTCCTTGCTACACACACTTACCTCATGTGTAGGTTATATTAAAATCCGTCGCGCCGTTAGGATGCTTCGAGTGTATAAAGAATCCCACATAGAAAGATACGCGCTGTCCGTGCAGTCGGATAAAATTATAAATAATTATGTTACCCTTCCCCAGGACTGGTCAGCCGCGTCTTCCCCGTTGACAAACTCCTGGAGGAGACCATCAAACTCGCCGAGAGGATTGGCACCCACTCCCCCCTCATCGTGAAGATGGCCAAGGCAGCAGTTAACCAAGCCTATGAGACCACCCTGAAGTCAGGACTGCTCTTCGAAAAGGCTTACTTCTATGGAACTTTCGCTACTGTGAGTTTGGATTTTTATTATTTTACTAGTTGCTCGCGTGTTAATTCTTTTGCTAAAATAAAAGTAGTTAAGTTAGTCCTTATAACATCAGCTATCGGTCAGTGAAAGTCCCGACAAAATCGGTCCTGCCGTTTCGGAGATTAGGTGGAACAAACAGACAATAAGACGAAAAAAATAATGATTTTGTTAAATGTAGGTACCGTATATAATTTCATATGCATTTAGTAGCAAGCTTTTATTTTGACATTACAAACAGAAACTTCAATTTTATTTATTTGTATAGATAGCACCACCACACCAAAAAAATTGAAATAATGTAAACTTCGTACAAAAATTAAAAGGCGTATCATACGCCCTAAAACTAGTGTCGTCATGATATCCGTGAGTGTAGTAGTGGAGCAAGACTGGGACTCGAAAGTTTTTGTTTTTCAATGCCTTATTATGCCTTATGTAGTCGATTTTTGCATAACAAGATAAGGCAGCGTCCTAGCCAAAGGCGATCGTCGCGCGAATACGCGATCGTCGGTTTTATTCGGTAAACCAGAACGCGTGGGAACCAGGAAGCCTTCTTCCGGTTTTCCGAAAAAAAGCGACATATGAACGCGACGATCGCTTTTGTTTACCACACGCGGTAAGACGCTCGAATATGTTTTATGATAGTAGAAGTATTTATTTTTATGTTTCTGTTACAGGAGGACCGCAAAGAGGGCATGACAGCTTTCGTTGAGAAGAGGCCACCAAACTTCAAGAATGAATAATTTTGTTATGATTTTTTATATACTGTATACTCAATCATGTTTCCGTATATTGTAAGAGAAGGTGCTATATACATAGTAGATCCAGAACGCCTGTTATCCAGTTTGTATTTTGTTTATAATAAATGAATTTATTTTTGGATCTTGATATACTTATTTGATCAAAATGGCATTATGATCCCCATATGTTCATTTATTTAGTTATTCCTCTTCTAACTACAGGCTAAACTCATAAATAGAGCGAGCGATTATGGACTTTATTATACTTTTCAAAAGAGTTCTCATTTGGCCCATTTACCATCAGTTTTTCTGCACACACTAGGTGAACGCTGACTTTTTACCCGGACTGCCAAGGAAGGGTTATTTTATATTTCATGATGTACCTTATTTTTTTTATAAGTTGTGTTTGTTAGTGATCCTAAGATTTCCATTACTTGTTCTGTTTATTACCCGTGACTTCCGTGAGACCCTGTAATTTTGTCTGTGTTCGATTCGCGGTCGTATCAAATATTTATATATAGAATCATAATCATAAAAATCATCAATACAACCCTCTGGAGTTCATTTAATCCTATTGAATGACTATATCATGAAATTTGAGGATTAATCTAACTGAATCATAAATATCATCATATTTTCTATGTATTGTCATCTACCGGTCACAAATACAAACTCCGGGTCCGAATTCCTGATGGAAAAACAATAACTCTGCCTGACCGAAATAGAACCCCAAGACCTCAGAGTATTCAAATAAATTATAAATGACTTGGCAGTACAGTTTTTATACCTTTGCTTGTATAGAATGGCGTCAACAGGAAAGAATGGGTGGGACTGTCAAAATATAATACAACTAAATTGAATAGCTTTCGAAATATTAGCTGAAATACACCAACTTTGCTGAAATAGACGACATGTATAGATAACATTTTAAATTGTCAGTATAATATTAAGGAATAACAAGTTTGTTGTGTACGCATGTATTTGCCTGGGTTTTAAATTAATTAATTTGCATTTCTATCACTTTAAATAATGCAAAGAGAAATAAACTAGTCTTATGTGTAGTTTCGGTGTGTAAATAAGTGTTTAACGTTTTTATTTTAACAATCTGTTTCCATGTTTTGGGATCATGTTTATCGTAATAGGCACATCATGCAAGAGTTTGAAGACATAGAGGTACACAAAACAAGTGTATCAGTGTTTGTGGCCCTATTTTATTTAGAAATGCTTTACATTTTAATCATGACGCTATCTATTTTAAATAGATTGAATCAAAACTTACCGTCGTAAAACTACATTTGCAGTAAGTACTTAATTTTTTAGCTCAGAAAGTTAATTTTTTACCTGCAAAATTAATCCCTGAATAATTTATTTTTATTATCTCAAGTGTAGTTGGGCACACCACAGCCTAGGCTAACACTAGTATTACCAGCAGCAGCAAGGAGCAGTTCTATTGGGCTAAATGAAACTACCATTTCTAAAAATCTAAGATCCTGCTCATCCTACTTTATTTATGTCCTAATAAGCCATAATGAAGTCAACAGAATTAAGGTTTCAAGTTACACAAATGGCCCTTGAATTGCTGTGGCCTATCATTCCTATCAATCCCAGTTTGTATGCCTTACAATAGAAATAAAGGTCAATAAATATTTTCTTAGTACTTACCCGCCCACAGATTTGTTATCTCAGTAGACAGAATTCTGAGAAATCCACATCAACGTTGAGTCTGTCTGTACTTGCTTTAGTAAATACTCCAAAGAGAAGCTAGCTAACACAATAATGTAATAGTATATATGAATAACATGTTTTCACATTCTATAAATAAAGTGCTGAGGCAAAAAATTACTACGTTACTTAATACAAACTAATTTTATATAAAAAAATCAATGTAATAATATAGTCCTAACATTGGTTTCAGATACATTTATTTACAACCATCCAAAATGATTCGCAACCCTAATATTATTGATCGGCTGTACCTCACGCAGGGCGATGAGGATACCATTTACATTGACAATGATAAGATACCACAACAGACAATTGATGGCATACGCTTTCTCTACAAGCAGTTTAGAAGGGTAAATATACAACAATAATAATTATTATAACATTGTATTAAAAAAAACATGATAAATGTATTATTTTGTTTAGGATAATTCTTTTCCGCCCAGAGAACAGGGTTGGCCCATTCTTTTGATACACATACTTAGTATTATTTAATACAAAAGTAACTCTCCAATAAGTCTGTCTGTTATTTGACACATGTAGCCTAGGATCTGGAGAACATAGGCGACTTTTCATTTAGGATCATTGTATGATAAAATACTAGCAGGCAAAGTCACGGCATGCATAACATAATAAGCTTATGTTCTCACTGCTGGAACACAGATCGTCCTCTCTTCGAGGTAGAGTGGATTGTAACTTACCACGCGAGCCCAGTGCCTATTGGTAGATGTCACATGTCTTTTATTCTCACTTTATTCTAGGACACGCCGACTACCTACACAAAGTAAAGTGCCCGTCTGGGTTCGCACCCACGACCTACCACTTGTAAGTCGGGGCTGTTACCACGTAAAGTCACGGGCTACTCATTAAAATAAAATGTTTTATTTTACAGAGAAAAAATGGAGTAATATTAAATGACCCCGTCAGCTTTGGCAGGAATATTCAAATATGTCTGTTCCTGAAAGCCGTTCGCCCGTTGCTCCACAGGCCTATATTAATCTTGTGCCAGGAGGGAAGTGAGAAAGAATGGATTGATCGGTTCGACACCTGGACAAGTGAAACTCTGTTCAATGGTGAGACCAGCTCTTGGCTACATTTCTCTCTTTTCATGCTTGATTACTACAGCTTTCAGGTCTGCCAGATTTTTTGGTGATTTTACTATGCTAAGTTTGTTTTCATGCGAAAGTTACGAAATACATTGATGTAAATGATAGATGCTTGAAAAGCATCCTTCTGTTTTGCCGAAACTCATACACACCTCAAAACTAAGGTACCTTAAAATATTTCTGTCTGACTGCCCCTTTTGATCTATGACGAAGGATAAAAAACCAAAAAACCTTATGAACGATATGGGCCACAACACAACCTAATCTTTTTTTTTTCATTTCAGAAGTGGCAATAGAGACTGTAAAACCGTTCGTCAACAAAATGGTGATGATCAACACTATGGTGAACCTACATCTGTTCTGTGCTCGCGAATGGAGCATCGTCATAGTGGACGGGGATCACGTCACCACTCCCAACCCTATACTGAAGCTACCTTTTAAAGCCTGTTTCAAGATATGGAATACTTCAGTTGATATGAAAGTTAGTGAATCTTTTATTTTATTCGGTTTAGGAAACTTACAGCCAAATTATTTTCGGTGTTCTTAAAAGATTGGCATTGAAGGCCATTTCCTAGTTTCCGCTGATAATCACTTTAAAAAAAAAACGGTGGTCGCGAGCGCAACTGCTGAGCGTAGGGGCCCTGAGTTCGATTCCCAGATTGAAGAAAGTGTTATTGGGTGTTTTCCTAAGGAATTTTATAGTAGCAGCCCTTAGTCTGGATTTGTGCTCGGCCAATGGTAATACTCGCCCCCTATTACGAGGGTCTTAAGACGATTAGAGGCGTAAAGTTAATAATAATTAAAATAATTAAATCATCTTGATGAGCAGGAGAGCAGTGGTGGCCCAGTGAGAGCAGTGGTGGCCCAATGGTAACGGCCATGACTTACGAGTTGTAGATCGTAGGTTCGAACCCTGACAGGCGATTTACTTTGTGTAAATTATTTCATCGCCACTGCTCTCAAAACGGTGAAGGAAACATCGTGAGGAAACCGGCATGTCCTAGAACCAAAAATTCGAAGACATGTGACATCTACCAACCCGCACTGGGCCCGCGTGCTGGATTACGGCCCGCTCCCTCTCACAGAGAGGAGGCCTGTGTCCCAGCAGTGGGAACATTATACGCTGATTATGCATCTTGATCTTCATTATATTATATTATCTTATCTTGTGTCTTTTGAATGGTATATAAAAATAACAGTGTAAGTGTTAATCGACTTCCGTAGCTGACTGTACTTTTAAAATATCAGTACACACACACTGGTCGTTAAAAAAATACAGAAATCTACCTACATAAGTACATACTGTAAAAAACCTGCCTGCGCATTTGCTATAAACCAGTAATCATAATTAATGTTCTGATTACAGAAAAACCTGGATAGATTTGAAGAAGTTTACAAATGGCTATATCCTCGCGCGCCTTTCGATAAAAATTATTTCATAGCCAACTCTGCAAATGGTGTTGACATCATAGAAAAGGCTATTCTGATAGATACTCTTTGTGAAGATATAGTTCTGAGGAGGGATGATCAGAATTCATCTTTTGAGGTTAGTACACCATCAGTTTCAATTAAAATATGTTTTTGCTTGGTTTAGATTACCAAGGTCAGGTAAAGGATTATAATAAGCCTACAATAAAATTGTTCCCACTGCTGGGGCACAGGCCTCCTCTCGTTGAGAGGGAGTGGGCCGTGTTCCACCACGCGGGTCCAGTGCAGGTTGGTAGATGTCACATGTCTTCGATTTTTTGGTGCTAGCCAATTCTAGGACATGCCGAATTCCTCTCAATGTTTTCCGTTTTCCTTCACCGTTTTGAGAGCAGTGGTGATAAAATTATTTACACAAAGTAAATGGATTAGCTACTATTTATTTAATACTCGTACTTCAAGCACAGAAATGCACGAAGGCTTTCAATGATCTTTTGACAAAAATCCTTCCCGTAAAGTTTTATAAACATCTCATGACTTGGTGAGATACTGACTGAAAAATCGTAACTTTTTAAATTAGTTGACATTTCTAAAACATTGTTTTTTTTTTTTTCAGAGTCTCCATAGATCTTGTGATAAAACACCGCAGAAATGTGTAAGTACTATAACTGTCATCGGTCCCACAACACCACCTCCAAGGATGGTAGGCGATACAAGTATCCAAGCAGTAAGGCGTACAACCGTACCTCCTACAACTGTTGCCATGACAACCGTTACTCCTACAACTGTTGCCATGACAACCGTTACTCCTACAACTGTTGCACCTATAAACGGGGATTCTATCATTTTACAAAACACACATAGATACGGCGATACAACTATAACACCAACAAATTTAGCTACAACTGTAAGTCCATCAACTAGTTCTGAACCTACTCTAACAATAACCAAAAAAAACAAGGATGCAACCGGCACCAAAATAAAACGTTCAAAAACAAGAATAGAATCAGAAACCGCTAACAAAACATTCACACCGCCGATCGCTGTACTAACCAAGCTTTTAGAAGAATCACCTAAACCTGAAGATGATGGAACATTATGTAGTACCGTAGACTTCAGTATTGAAAACTATAAGAGAAAAAATAGCCAAAATAATGGACAACAAAACACTGAGAGTAGCAATACAAAAACAGATAAACAAATCGAAATAATCGAGATTGAAGAGAAACCCGAAGCCTTAACTCAAACCTTAGGCGACAAGCTAGAAGAGTTGGATACGATCGTTTTCGGACACGACACATTAATTAGCAAAGTTTCAGCTATTGATATATCTGCGAAAGGGTCCAATACATCTTCAGACAGGAAGGAAAACGAACCACACACAATCCTAACATGTAAACCAGTATGCGAACATAATACTCGTAATAAATTATTTACAGATAAAAGTAGTACAAGCACCATTACTTCAGAAAAATCTTCAGGATGTTCAGATAATACTGAGAGAGATAAAAAGAATGATAGAAAAATGTTAAAAAGTAAATCAAAATTAAGTATTGATAAACCAGAAGAAGGTATCACTAAGATTAATCTGGATGATATAAATAGGGAAATAAGAGATTTGGGCACAAGAGATGAAACTGAACAATTAGTCAAAAGACAAAAGACCACAGACAGCAGTGAAACTGCAACACGCTACGATGAGATTATAAAGAAATTTAGTGAACAAAATAAACAAACCAGTGTATCGTGTACAAAGGTAACTACAGAACAAGCCGCAAATAGTCTAAAACGTAACGTAGATGTGCAAATGAAAGAATGTGAGGAGACTGTGGTGAAGAAGTTCAAGGGATCGTTGTTAGATAGTCTGTTTTAAATGCGTGCGTGAGTCTAGGATAAGTTTGTGCTAGGATATAACAATAAATGTTTATAAGAGCCTTTATGTAACCGTTTCCCGTGTCTACTCCTGTCATCCCATTTCTGACTTCCAAAATCGTTTTGCACTTTGCAATGTATTTTTTTTTTGTCTTGAATCATTCATTTTTTCTTACGGAAATATTGATTGTTTCTAGCATTTTCGCTATGTAAACAACATTATGTCCTATTTCTAAAAATATCTACTTTCATAGAAGTAGTGTTAAAGTATCTAGTCATCATAATATAGACAAAGGAAATATCTGTGGATCGAATCTGATCTGTAGCATATTTATTAAGAAAAGTGAATCTCTGTCATGGATGTAATTGTAACAGTTACTTACGTGGCGTGGCCTGCATTATGTAAATATTGTAACACATAGCATTCACAGCTTTTTATTTCAAGGGTAAATGGCATGTAAATAGCTACACTTATTTCTGGAGAAACTAGAGTGGCAAAATGAACTCTATGTGCTATAGTATGCAGCTGAAATTGGTAAAAAACTGATATGTGAAGCATACTGAATCAGCATGATTTTATTTTATTCCACCAATTTCAGCCGTTTACAAAAGCCAATGAATTTTCGATTGAGTCTGCGCTTAGTTGGTCACCTATTGCTTTGTATTCAGTCACAGGACAAAGGGAAACCATAGGAATGTAATAAAAGAAAACAATTATAAAAACATCAACATATTTATTTTTTCTATGATTAGATAATATCATTTGCAATAAAATTTGTATACAACTGTATCACATCAATTCATAATTTGTTTTATTTTTGCACCAATGTATAATATAATTAGAGACAGAAAATTAAATACTATTTGAAATAACTTAAAATCAACTGTAGTACAGGCGTAGTCACTGCGTTTGCACTGGAGAAACAATCACGTAAAATATGTTGAAAACTTGAAATCTCTATGTTCTGTCAATGTTATGTTCCATACAATGTTTGACAGGAAATAGAGATTTCAACATGTTTTTATGTTAATGTTTCGCCAGTGCAAACGCACAGTTAGCGCACTATACAGGCTGTGTGCAGAAAGTCAAAACATTTTTGTCTATCATTGACCAAGCTTTGTCACGGTGCGCAGATCTTGCGTTGCTACCAAATTTTAATGAATTTAATATAATTTACTAACCAAATGCATTATTCAAGTTAATTAATTTCTTAAAATAAAAACTAAATACATGAAATTTTTGCACGCCGACATGACAGGCATAATAAGAGATAGATATATTATGCGAACCTTCTGTACCTTATTTATGCAAATGATTTTGATTTTTGATCATCGTTTTAATATAGCGATAGTCTGACAAGAGGGCATTGACTCGGTCTGCACACGGCCTTATAATATACATAATTTTTGGAACATTAGAGTACACGTTTATCACTCAATAAAAATAGGTAGGTTATTAGTTTGTGACACAATATTTTGTTAATAAGAGTATCTTACACACATCAAAAATTCATCGATTAAAAGTTGATTAATACGTTATTTCAAAGCGGCTTCAAAGACATAATTATTATTTTGCGAGTTTGTATAAGCATCGATCTTTGACCAGCTAGTACAGTTAGCTATTAAACAAGCCATACAAACATACAACTAACTGTCCCAAAATTGTAATAGGGAAATTACGGACAAGCCAGCTGTAAAATTGATTCCATTCACAAATAGTTACAATTAGTACGTTAAGAGGAATGCCGACTTTAAACCAAAGCTTTAAAGTCTATTTTAGATTGATTCTTATTACATTAAATACAGTGAATATTTTGAAATTATGATACGATTTTGTGTAAATAATGGTATAGTTTTCCACAACCATTTTAGGAACGTAATATATTTTCACAAAATACCTGTTTTATTGGCAAGCTGTACATGAATATTCAACCTGCTGAGCTGACTTTTCTTCGAAAGTGATGTGGTAGGCTGACTCAAATGTTACTTATATTATTTCTAATTTCAATAATTACAACAAATGACTAACCAATCCGATATCAGGCTGCTTTTGTGTGTATCAGTTCCCGTAATTTAAAAAAGATCGAACAAATCGACACATTGACAAAAAATCATAAAATACCTAAACATTGTAGAAATATACTTATATAATAAAACATGATTCCACTAACATAAGTAAGCAGTAACTAGTAAGTCGAAAATCCAAATAGAGATAATTAAATGGAAAGTACAATAAAATATTATAAAAAATAAAATATGTATATGGAATGTAGGTAAGAAAACATAATTTCATTCGTTGTGTAGCTTAAAAAAAACCGGCCAAGTGCGAGTCCGACTCGTACACGAGGGGGTACCGTACCACCGTACAATGTTTAGCAAATAAATGAAAATACTAAACGAACAATATTTTTCATCTTAAATAAAAAATCTAAAGGATAACTTTGTATTACAATCATAATGATACTGTGAAGTTCATCTTAAATAAAAAATCTCAAGGATAACTTTGTATTACAATCATAATGATACTGTGAAGTTTAAAATTTCAGAAGAAGACTGTGTTTTGTGGACCAATTAAGACCAACAGAGTGACAAGCTAAGTAATTTTCTAGTCAGAAGCCAAAGTCTTACCAATGGGTATCGTGTTCTCTAATAACTGGGTTGAGGAGGTCAGAGAGGCAGTGCCGCAGTGGCTTCCTGTAAAATACTGGTAGTCAGTTGCATCAGGTTAGACTGGAAGCCGACCCCAACATAGTTGGGAAAGGGATAGGCAGATTAATTGATTGATAGTTAAAAAGGCCTTTGAATGGAGTAGTCTACGTTGCCATCGGTATTATGTTTTGATATCAAAATACCAGCTGAATTGATTGTCCGCGCCAGCCCTTATACACGCCGATGTTTTAAAATTTCAACAATATTTCTTAAACCGCAACGAGTTTTAATTACAAGATTCAAAACTGGAACTTTTAATTAACGGCCGGAACATAATAAGAAATGTTGAAATGTAAGTAATATTTTTAAAATTGGAGTAAAGAATAATTCTCTGGGTCCTGCGTATGTAATCAAATAACGTTGGAAAAGGGTGCGAATTTAAGTTGGTACATAAATAATTATAGTTACTGTAGGTCTGTAGTACATAAAACATAATGTTTTGATGTAAAACATCTTTCCTTTCGCTAACCTATAATCTGTGGGAGTGATTTCCTGAAAAGGGACGGAAGTATGTAACAGGAAGCGAAATCATAGCAGCGAAACCGCAGTAGTTCAATTCTACAATACTGACTGGCGTCATGTTTGGTACTCGATGCCGATTCGAGTAGCGGAATATGACGCGAGTCGGTAGAAAAATTGCATGTCAGCGCAGACAGCGGCAACTGCGCGAACATGCTCGAGCTAAATCTACTGCAATCTCAGACAGAGACTCAGCGGATGGTCGACGTTCTGCTCGCGTGCGCCATCGTCACCGAGTAATAACATACAGAATACTCAATTATGGACAACTAGCTTCCGCCCGCGGCTTCGCCCGCGCGGTATGTCGATAAAAAGTAGCCTAAGTCCTTCCCCAGGGTGCCATCTATCTCCTTGCAAAATTTTGTCGAAATCCGTTCAGTGGTTTAGGCGTGAAAAAGTAACATACAGACAGACAGACAGAGTTACTTTCGAATTTATAATATTAGTATGGATTATGGATAAAAATGTAATATTAGTATGGATAAGAAGTACCTAACTAACTCCATAGATAAGTTACTTTATAGCTTTAAGGCTTTTCTAAATAGGTGTGATTCCACATTGCGACACGAATTTGCAATTATTGATACTACATTTAAAGTCGCACGACGAAACTGCAGACAAAAGCGAACATTTTGCGCTGCGACTTTCCGATATCGCGAGTCGCAGGCCCCTGCGCCAAATCGCATCGATATGAGACAGCCTTATCTGCTCACGTACAACTCACGAGCGCAGGCGCGGCAGTCTTTAATAACGTACGTCTGTACGTGAACACTCTGGTATTAAACTAAGGTTTGTTAGGTACGTGAGATGTACGTGAACTCGAGACATAAAACCTATATAATAATTTCATTTTAGGTACCTATATGATTTCGCATTTACAAGTAGTAGGTAAGTAGCTAACGGTCTTGCCTGTATCCTTACATATGTCGCCGCTAATTAACTTTTACGTGGAGGTACTCGGCGACGAAGATCCGCATGATTTTGTTGAGGTTCTCAATTGTTTTGAAGTCTAGTGCTGACATGTTGTCGGATGCCTTGTGCCATACCTCGGGGAATGGCGACGGGATCAGGTGCAGGACGTCCACGTCTGTAACAAGTGGAAATAAATCAGTAAGACAAAAAAATAAAAAACCAGCCAAGTGCGAGTCGGACTCGCGCACGAATGGTTCCGTTCCATTATCTATAAAAACGGCAAAAAATCACGTTTGTTGCATACAACAAATACTAAAAATCAGAATAAATATTTATTTTATTCTGTTTTTTAGTATTTGTTGTTATAGCGGCAACAGAAATACATCATCTGTGAAAATTTCAACTGTCTAACTATCACGGTTCATGAGATACAGCCTGTGACAGACTAACAGGCAGATAGCGGACAAAGGTACCGCTGCCTGTCGCGCCCGCGATTTCGCGTCTGTTTGCACGAGCCTTTACCCTTTGGGTACAAACCTTAAAAACATTTTTTATTCGTTTGACTCATAGAGATAAAATAAAGTATAGAGAGCGCGTATTGCACAAATTGCTTAGTGCAGATCGTAGACCAGTGAGCTATAGTTACTTATATTGATACGTTTATGACAGATAGGGATGTGCAATGACGTGCCAATCGGCAACGAGCTATCGATAAGTTTTGTCGATAAGCTGTGACTGTGATCGTTATACCGTAGGTTGTGTTTAGTCATTATTATATTTATAGATATTATTTTATTTATGAAACTCACTCAGTTTTTTTAGTTTTACACGAGTATTCTTGTAGTTTATTCTGTTTTTTACTAAATTTACATAGAACAAACAAACTAAGAAAATATAGACTCAATTAAATGAATCGTCCATTTTTATATTTTATTCTTGATTTAATTTTACTTTTTTGTAATTGTTCAAAATCAATTAAGCAGTTTAGATGTGATATCGTAATATTCCATACTTTACGTTTACGCTATAATACTTCCGCATTACAAATATTAGAAAGTATATCGTTCAAAAGTCACATTAAAATTATTTATAACAAAATAAAGAGTATAAGATTTTGAGTATTCAAACATAAATACATTATGTAGTTCTCCTAGCAAACATTTAAAAAATATTTTAAATATCGACTACAGGGTTGGTCGCGTCAACTCACGTCACATCACTACAGTGTCACGCGAGAAGCGCGGTGCGCGGGCGGGTTTGTGCGTGCCCGCCTCTCACGTCTCCTTCACCCTCGCGATACGTGATTTGTTTTCATAAAAATAAGTATAAAAATTTATTTACCGATTAAATGTAATATTGGATTTTAGTTTTGTGTATTTCCTAGTATGGTTTTTGCAAGATCAAACTGCACATTAGACCATTTTGATGCGTAAATATTTAAAAAATCTCTGGAGGAACGCACACTGCTAGCACTCAACCACGACTACTAGCGCTCGCGGCGGGAACGTCGCGTTGATCTAACCTGTGTCTTCTGGATCATAAGTTGATGCGCGCACTCTATACTAAATTATATCTATGGTTTGACTAAATATTCTTCTTGGTATTGGCACAGCCGCGGCAGTGCTTTCAAATCGACGATTTCGTTCCTCAGAAGTTAGCCTCTAAAGACTAAACTATGCCTCTATTTTAAGACTGTTCCATCTCAATGAGTGTGATAGAATAGTCTGAAAATGTTCATTCAAACTAGGCTGCTACTAACGATTTCTTAATGGAAAACGAGCGCGAGGAAAACAAGAAAGTAGGTAACTCCCGGCGTTTAAAACCTCATTTAATTTTCTCATTTCATAAGCTGTTGTTGTTCGACCTTCAGCCCAGTATATTCATACCAGTTTGACAGAATGTTAGCAAGAAGGGTTAAGTGGACTAAGATGTTAACTAACAAATAGTTCTAAACGAGTACTAATGAGCTTTTGAAAATAATAAACAATCAAATGAACTTGGCAATTAAAGCTTATAGTTTTAAATTACAATATGAGTAGGTACCAATATCTTAGATAATATTGATTATTTTATCAGTTAAAATGTTATTGCTATGTTCATGCAAAAACGTCGGATTTTTAAATTTGTCACACCTTTGTCCACTTAGCTCTTCTTGTGTTGATTAGGTATTCCAGAAACCGGGCGTTAATAATATTCATTGATTTATTGCTAACAGGTAGCAGGCCAGGTACCTACCTGCCTACCTCTGACCTTGCCTCGTCTACGTTATAGATAGTTAGATCACGCGCCGTTTACTTACACACCTCAGAGTAAGTTTCAATGCCAATAAAAACATAATACAATAACCTACATAGTAGGTACTTCCTTACATTAGGTATAACACAAAGTCCTCCGCCGTGTCTGTCTGTTTGTCGTCCTGTACGCGATAAACTCAAAAACTACTGCACCGATTTTCATGCTGTTTTCACCAATGAATAGAGTGGTTCTCGAGTAAGGTTTTTATTATAATAACCGACATCCACGCGGGCGAAGTCGCGGGCATCAGCTAGTATTGTATAAAGTATAAAACATTTCACGGTGATAAATATAGAACTCAGAATCATAATTATAGTGTTATTGGTAGGTAATATTATTATGTCGGCAATCCATTAAGGGGAAGTAGGAGAGGTCATTTGTAACCTAATAACCCCTTATGACCCCCACGCAAATTATGTCAACCACTTTAGAGTAATTTGACATTTTTATTATTTTTTAACCGATTTCTTCAAAAAGGAGGAGGTTCTCAATTCGCCTGTATGTTTTTTTTTTTGTATGTTTGTTACCCGATTACTCCGCCAATTATGAATCGATTTTGATGATTCTTTTTTTGTTTGGTAGGTCATGCTTCCGAGGTGGTCCCATATAAATTTTATTAACTTTGCTTGCGTAATTTATGAGTTAGCTTCAATATTACGTATTATTCCCACTTAGTTTATCTAGACGATATACTGTTTGACTCCTTCACTGTTATTTACATAGCAGGTAGTTGTGTTCGGATTTGTGTGGGGTAGGTACCACAACTAAAAAGAGAAAAATAAAAACTTTTTCCAAAAAAAAAACAACCGACTTCCAAAAAAAACACTAAAAAAGTGAAAAATAACTTTAATTTCGGAAGTCGGTGGCAAAAAACGGAAATTGAAAAGCAAAGACACCGACTTCCGAAATTAAAGTTATTTTTCACGTTTTTTGTGTTTTTTTGGAAGTCGGTTGTTTTTTTTTTGGAAAAAGTTTTTATTATTTTACTCGAAAATGGTTGACATTTGCCTAAGGGTCATAAGGGGTCGACACAACTTTTCGTCAAACACGATAACTTTCAACTTGTGTGATTAGAGTTTTAAAAGAAACGGAGACAGGGTCAAGAACGTTTAATGACTCATCATATGATGAGTTGAGCAAAAATAAGCAATTGCTATTACTTTCAGTTTTGGAGTTACATCGATGAAACCTTGTCGTCATCAAACACATTTATCAGGACCGTGCCCGAGACGTGACACACACAGGGTAGGCACTAGGCACTGAAGCTCCGTCGCCGGCCCGGAGGTAGACGTGACGTGTGTGAACGAATTCATATAAAATCATGAAATGTACACACCGATATTTTTCACGCCTGGACCCTCAGGTCCGTCCACGTCCTGGAAACGGCCCTGATAATATGTGGATAGAACTTTAAAGTGCTACGGGCAGGGTCCAATCATGATCATGAATAGGAATAGAATAGAGTGACCTCTCGCTTAGTATTCGTTTCTCCTCTCATTGGACTATTGTTTCCGAGACACGAGTCACGAGAAATGTTTTTTATCAATCTTAATTTTACGGCAATTTTTATAGCTTTCGTTCTACCAACTAATTTGGAAAATCGTACAAATCGACCCGTAGCGTTCGTACTATTAGGTTACCTAATTGGACGATAACGCTATACTATTGCAGGTTCACAGGAACGGCCTTCGTTAGATTACAAACTGTATAATATTATACTTCTTTATTTTATACACTCCGAGGACGTCAACAAACAAAATTTATTTATTTATTTACTCTTACCAATACATTCGTTTTTACAGGTGGGAGCCCAATATATGGAGATGATGATTTCACATGGAGATGATGATTTCACCTGTATCACAGGTTTTTCCTAAACCTACATCAGGCAAAAGCTCAAAAAATTTGAATTAATATACTTAAGCTGTTAGACAATTAACTTTACAAACTTTAAGAGGTGCTTTAGATCATCCAACTGAATAACTTTTATAATGGGACCAAATTTGAAATCGCGAAAAATGATCAGTCCCATACTAAAGTTTAATATCTACTGTTCTAAACTGTTTCAAACTTGGTCCCATGGTAAAATATAGGTATTCAGTTCATATATATAGTATATAGATCATCATATAAAGCATAGTATTCAGATCATCATCTAAAGCACCTCTTGAAGTTATATGCAAAAGAGAATGGAAATATAAGGAAAGAAGGAAGGAGTATTTAAGGATCGTAGCGTGGCGTTCTGTAGTTTCTGCCTATCCCCATCGAGTTAGTTTATGTATGTATGTGTGTGTATGACTGCAAATTTCAGATTTACCAATCGCGTCACGGGTCAATTTATAAAGAACGCACTGTAGGTTATCCAATCTCATTTAAATAAGGAAGCTTGCCGTATCTATTATTGTAATTTGGACCATGAATGTATCTCCGTCCGAACTACCTAATAAAGAAACTACAGAGCATCCATACAAATGAGCTGTTTGACAAAACTAATTGTTTTCTTAGCAATGGTATGTTTTATGCGTAGGCTTTAAAAATACTTTTTAACTGTAAAAGTACGTGCTTAGTAAACCTAAGTAGTTAATGCTGTATTATTTTACTAGCTTCTGCCTAAAACTTGGTCTGCGTTACCGGGTTAAAAAGTAATCCTATGTCCTAAACTCCTAACCCAGATCATGGTCTACCCATGTGCCAAATTTTATCCAAATTCGTGCAGCAGTTTTAGCGTGAAGGCGTAAAAAATAAACAAACTAACTTTCGCTTAATAATATTCGATAGGATTGATAAATACACGTAAACGTAAGTATTTATTATAAACTAGCTTTTGCCCGCGGCTTCGCCCGCGTGGATGTCGGAAATTATCCCACGGGAATGTGCTACCGGGATAAAAGTATTCTATGTGCCATAACCCACGTGGTCTGTCTAGGCGACCTAGGCGTTACGGTGTAAAAGTAACAGGCATGAGATAGCCAGTAACTTTATATATTAGTGGTAGTCCATATCTATATTGTGGTGATAGTGTGGATAGTATGGACAGCAGTATGAAACTGTCGGAAAGATTAATGAAAAAACTATGGCATATTGCATGGACGATGGAAACTAAGGCGAAAGCTTTGGGGGAGCCTGCGATATTCAACATTTCTTATGTTTTTTGCTTTTTACAGGTCAGTATCAAGTTTTATGTTGATCTAAATAATGAGTCGCAGTTGTTTCAAATATTTATTTATCTAATCTAACTAATATTGCAGGAGTTGCATTCCTGTATCTAATGGTTATTATTCTGTAAAGCTACTATTTGCTACGATCGCGAATCATATTTTAATCATATTGACATTCGAAACTTACCCATTAAACGATTTAAAAGCTGTATTAAAACCAAACTTTGTAAAAAAGGGTACTATACAATTTCAGATTATTCAGAAGACAAAAGCATGGGATTGAGCTGCTCGCTCTGTTAACATTTTGTCATTTTGGCATTGTGACATTTTGAATAAGTACAATGGAAAATCATCAAAATATACCTACCAGTTTTATATACAAATTCACATTATTGAATATTATATGTAGGATATTGACAAAATAACATGATTGCTTTGTAAAGTATTGTATTATCGTGAATGTGAGGACTATGTGGATGTTTATTTTGTTTTTATTCTTATATTTTTTCGTTCTCAGTTAGTTTTAACAATGGTCTGGCAATTTGAGAACTTTATGCGGCCTACACAAATGTCCTTTCTTTGGTATTGTTCGTCGAGTCGTTGAGCTCCTTAAGTTCTGAGCTGAGCTCCACTATTACTGACAAATGCTTGCAGGGACAGGACAGGTTCACTCAAATCTGTGTGGTTCATTCCTCAAAAGACCATTTCAGACTCTAATCTACATGGCCCTCATAGGGCCTGACCAATATGCCAATATCTGACCTAGGTATGTCCGGACTTTAAAAGAGACTGAGTTTGTTTCGGCCTTTCTTCTCAGAGTAGTCAGATAGGAAAAGCCGACCTCATCTAGCTTAATTTAAAAAAAAAATGATATTATTACGACGTGTAAAAGTGATTCCAATAACCTATTTACAGAATAAACAATTTCATTTTAACATACAACCTGCCTGACACTGACTTGCAAATTGCAAAAAACTTAAGATTTGAATTTCGCGGGCTACCGGCGCATCCCCCTTAAGAAAATCGCATCATTTGCACAACGCCATCTATCGAGTAAGTACTCACTGGTAAACTCAAACTCTTCGTTCCAAGCCAAGAGCCAAGTAGTAATAACTTTTGATTGAGTGGACAGATTCTCAATATAAGGGATTGAGAATATAGTCTATATTCTCAATCCCTTAACGCTCTTGAAGAGAGTCCCGCAAAAATGTCAATAATAAGTACTTACATGTGAATTTTAAAATCAAGAGAGTAAAGAAGGGTTTTTACCCTCATGAGGGATGATTTTAGAAAAACGAAACTCTTTGTTAGTTACAAAAAGCATAAATTTTCACAGCCCTACCTAAGTTAAAAAAAAACCGGCCAAGTGCGTGTCGAACCATGCACAATGAAGGGTTCCGTAGTTGGGATGAATTATTTTATCAAACAAACTTTCGCAAAGTTTTATTGTCATTACGTCTATGGGCGTTTACTGTCCCTCAAAGTGTTAAAAAACTTGTTCTCGCATACAGAATGTTTGGGTTTTTGCAACTGCACAATGTAAGTTGGTCGATTAAAAGTTTTTGAGCTAAGTCGCGGACAGACAGACAGACAGACGGACATGGCGAAACTATAAAGCTTCCTTGTTGACTGCGGAACTCTAAAAATGATAGGTTTCCCATAAAAACTTTCATCCCCTATATCCCTCCCCCCCCTTAAATTTGTTTTTGAGAAAATAATTGCCTATGTTCTTCGCCGGGATGCCATCTATCTCTTTACCAAATTTTATCGAGATCCGTTCAGTGGATCAGGCGTGAAAAGGTAACATACAGAATTACAGACGGACAGACAGACAGAGTTACTATCGAATTTATGCTTTTAAGCATCGATTAGTATGGATTATGTGTTCAATTCAAAATGAGCCAAATGCTCGATAATTATGAATTCGGCGAAAGTCATTCTTCTACGGAGACTCTTAACACCGCGATTCAGAAAATTACGTTAAATGAACAACGCCATCTATCGAGCACGAAGTGATACTGTCAAAATATAAGGGAAAACGTTCGAACACTCTGTAAGCTATGTAGTAAAGACGTAGGGTTCCATGACTGACTTGACCTGACTTGACTTGACTTGACTTGACCTGACTTGACCTGACTTGACCTAACTTGACCTAACTTGATTTGGATTGAGTTGAGTTAACCTTGAGCAGGTATATTTTATCGCAGCAGGTACATTGGTAGTTGAAAGAAAAGTAGATTACGTACCTTGCTAAAGTGAGTAATTAATGCACTCGTGTTTATTTAGTATTCGTGCCTTAATTACTCACTTTTTGCTCGATGTAACAATCTACAATTTTTAAGAAATTAAAATTTATCACCATTTTTTCATGATTAATATTTGTATCATGATTTAAAAGATAGATAGCGCCACCTATGGCACTACTACCAAACAATGGATTTGGAAAACTTGAATTAACTATACTTTAGATTTGGTAAATTCACAATGTATCGCGTTATGTTTCCGCGCGAAGTATGTGAACATAATTATGATGATTATGATCGTGGGTTACACACGTTCTCACAAACCTACCTGATTTTACGCTAGTGTCATTTTACGACAATAGATGTCGTTACTCGTTACGTGTATCTACATTACGTACCTAATGAAAATTTCTTCTGGAATATTTTAAACTCTTATATCTTTTGATATTTTGATATTTTGAAGCGATTGCGATGAAACAAAGACTAAATGAAACATCGAGTTACACACAATATTTGAGTGTATAAGTTAACCATATTGATTTCGTACTTTTTACGTGATACTGGAACAATCAAACAAACGAACAGACAAACAGACAAACAGACATACAGACAAACAGACAAACAGACAAAAATTCCAAAAATGGTAGAAATGGCATCTGTTGGTTATTCTTGGACACTCCACCTACGTATTTTTTTTTTTTTTCATTGTACAGAAACGCCTCGTCTACAGATTTATTATATGTATAGATTAAAGTCGCTTTTTGTCGTCTGTTTGTTCTTCTAAATTATGCAACGGGTTTGATGCAGTTTCTATACACCATCATTTAGATATTTATGTGTTCAATACTTACGTCAAGTTTAACTAACATTTATAATCATGAAATCTCGATGGTTTTTCAAGTAGTAAAATAAAAACCGTGCGAAGCAAGGTGTGTCGGTAGTATTTAAATAATAACGAGCAGTAAACATTGAAATACATACAGACTCAGAACCTAGTTCCCATACTAAGAAAAAAAAAAAAAACTGCTTTCGCAATATTTTTGCCAAACATGTAAACAAATACTAGTTTTAGGAAAACCAACTGTAATGCCTACACATAAAGTTCAGTTTGCGTTACAAATTCATGTTTTTAATGACTTTTTCAACAGTACTAGTCAGTCTAAAATCAACTTTATTTCCACTGTCATAAAGTTGATGTTTGTTTAAAGTGATAATAACATCAATTAGAAACAAGGATTTAAAAAGGTACCTTACGTTAAATAACGCTTCTGCAACCTAATTGCGTAATACACGATTGATCAGAATTGGAATAGGTTCGAGACAAATGTCTAATCGATTGCTTCATAAGTTACGTTGTTGAGCAGATTTTTTTTTCGAACTTATGAAGCCATGGATTATAAATTTGTTTCAAACCGATTCCAATTCTGACCAATCGTGAATCACGCAATTAGGGTGCAGGAAAACCAGCCAGCCCAACACACCAGAAATATTTAGATTTTATTTGGACACTACTACATATTATCAGCATTGGTGCTTATCAGAAAGATAACTAGATATTTTATATAATGATATCACTTTTGAGAATTTGATGGAAATACTATGTTCGATGTTGTTGATATGCTAAAATACTTCAAACTATTATATAAAATCCCGATAGAAAAACACGACGAAGTTTTTACCTATTATTTTTACGCATTTTCCATTTGCCGCGACTTTTTCTGCAATCCAAGATGAAAAGTAGCCTATGCCCTTTTTCAGGTCATGGTCGACCCATGTGCTAAATTTCATCCAAATCCGTTCAGTCCTTTTAGCGTGAAAGTATAACAAAGAAACTCATTTTCGCATTTATAATATTAAGTTAATAGGGCTGGATGCAGATGTCTAATTCGATAATAAAAAAACTTTTTACAAAAAAAAACCGACTTCCAAAAAATAGTTTTTATTTTTCACTTTTTAGTTGTGGTACCTACCCCACACAAATTCTAATACCACTAGCTGATGTAAATAACAGTGAAGGAGTAAATGAAAACATCGTCTAGATAAACTAAGTGGGAAAAATACGTAATATAACTCAAAAACACGCAAGCAAAATTAATAAAATTTATAAAATGTATATGGGAAAACAAGCAAAATTAATAAAAATTTATATGGGACCACCTCAGAAGCATGCCCTACCATACAAAAAAAGAATCATCAAAATCGATTCATAATTGGCGGAGAAATCGAGTACCAAACAAACAAAAAAACATACAGACGAATTGAGAACCTCCTCCTTTTTGAAGAAGTCGGTTAAAAATCTAATAGTTTTGTGATTTTTACAAGGGGAAAAATTGTGCAGGCATTTTATGTGAATCCTTTTATTTTAAATCGATGCCTTATCGATCTTATTAATTTATTATAAAATTGTATTGTAGGCCAAATACCTATTCTCGCCATCACTGCATACATCATCACTGATGCATACATTAATATTGGATGTATCGAACAGGAAAATCCAACAGTAAAATTCAACAACCCTTAGTCAGTACTCGCTTGGGTTTCTCCGGTAGTAGTTACCCTGAGTTCAAGCAAACCCATTTCGTAAATCGAAGAGATGGGGTTTTTCCCGACAAGATTTCTCGAGCAAGCAATAGATTTTTTGAATAGTAGATACATAGATAGTGTACCTAAAGATCAACGAAAAGTAAACTTTTCAATAGCAGGTAGCAGACCTCTTCCGGCCCTGGTCCAGGCTATGGTACGGAGCGAGACGGCATGGGAACCCGTCACCTCCTGCGAAGCAGTAATGCTTGCGAAGGAGGAGGCAGAACACGTGAGGGAGAGGCAAATTTCGCGCCCTCACGCCCCTAGCTGCCACAGGAGACGCCCTGGGCGTCGGGAATCCCAGGCGGATGTCCGGCCATCGTAAGCACGAGCTTGGACGGTGAGCAATGGGTAGCTTGCCGTCCGATAAGGACCAGGCGCGGGTCGCGCTCCTCAATGAGCTCAGCACAGCTGAAGAGGTCCCGCTAGGACCGACGCCTGCCGGGGTCGCGAGAAAGTCCGAAAGGGCTACCGTGGACTGGCAACTTACAGGCCACTGAAGGAACACGGGTGTGTTTTAGTCAGTAAGACTCTGACACGCCCTCCCGCTCCGCCCAGAGCGGGAGAATTTATTTGATAATTTCCCACACAAAAACTAAATAAAGGTAGCAGACCTCGGAAAGGTGCTCATCCAGTGAAATACTACACGTCACGATCCTACCTATTTCTGGCGCCAAGCAGCGTTACTCAGTTCCAGATTGCAGAGTAGGTATGCCGGTGTAATTAAAAACACAAAAGACATTTCAGTTTTGTGTCCGGGATGGCAAGGCATTTGCCATGCCTCTGATATTATTGATACCATCTGAGGCCCTAGACAAAGTGACATTCTATCAGCGATAACGATGATGGAAAAGGCAAAAATGTATCTGACATAAGCTATCGAAAAGCTTATGTCAATCCTGTTGAAAGTCGTTGTAGAAATACGAAACGCTTTCGAAGCGTATGTCATTTGTCTAGGCCCTCACGTGTGCCATTATTGGCTTTCAAAAACAAAAGAAACTTACTTCTCCTCAAGAACGGGATGTGGTCGTCTTCAATGACAGCGCCGGTACTCCTGAGCCTGAAGTACTTCTGCTCCACCTTCCCTATGGAGTAGCCTTGGAACTGGTCGAGTTCTGCCAGCCTCTGTTCAGCCGCGGCTAGGCGGATGTACCACTTCTCTGTGGCTTGGAAGTAGCTGTAGAACACTGGGTCAGGAGCGCCCAGTAGATCTAGGAGGACTAGTACATCCTGTGAACAAAGTTTAAATTATTGTACTAGTTCATAATGTTGAGTTTTATTCAAAATCTATAAATGAAGATCCATTCTTCGTCATCATTTAAATGATTATATTGATTTTATTTCTGGAAGTTTATTTGTAATACGAACTAAATGACGTCGGTGTTTCCTATCAGACTATCTCAAAGAAGGAACGTCGAAATAAATTAGAGGTCAGTCTCTCATAATCTTGGTCTTTAAAAAAAAAATGATATGAAAAGAAATGGTCTTTTGAGGAAAGAACCATACAGATTTGCCAAAGTCAAAGCCGAAAGACGTCGTCAGCTGGGCGTAGGCCTCAGCCTAAGCGATACTTGTAGGTCCAAGTAAGGCCATGCAAGAAAAAGAAAAAAAAAGCAGATAAATTAAATTTAAAAATTTAAAAACCCCCGACAAAAACAAAAACGTTTTTTTATTGCTAAGAACACTCTCGATCAATTCATCTTTCAAACAAAACCAAAAAAATTAAAATCGTTTCCGGTTGAACCGATTTTGATTTTGACAGCTACGATGGCGCACACAGCTACACACGTTAAACTTAACAACCCTCTTTTTCCGTCGGGGGTTAAAAATTAAAATCGAAAAGTGCACGCCTCACAGACATCACACATTATGTCACATGTTGACGATAAATTACGGAAAAAATCTATCTAATAGAAAATTCATTGATTATCTTTTGAACGGTATAAGTTTGCAAACGAAATTCAATAGAGCTCATCCGAAGGATGTAAGAAAACTTATAGAAGAAGATTTAGATTAACGCTTTCTGTGAGACGACGTGAATCGTGACGACAAACAGACACACGTCCCAACGTAAAGCACTACACGTAATTTTTTAATCTTTTTTTTATCGTATTTATGAAGGTATATCTATCTAAAAATATATTAATCATATAATGTCAAGTCTCTAGTTTTTAAAACTTCCCTGCTAATATGAATGCCTTGTATCAGAATTGAGAGTAAGTATAAAAACGATTTTATGTTGTAAAATTTTGAGAAAGCGACATTTCGATAGTAGAGCACTCACGCGCTAAATAAAGCGCTGTGAGGCGTGCAAAAAAAGATATTACAGAATTTTACCTAACCAGAATTCTATATTTAAACTTATTTATGAACCTCCTTCGGCCGAGAAAGACCCTCATGAAAAAAAAGTGTAAGTATCGGAAAGTCCCTATTTATCAGATCGTTTTCCTCTTTCATTAGTTCTCGGAAAGAACGCACGTTAAATATCAAGTGTCGAGACGTGGTCGTAAAAGGTTATTTTTAACTTCGACCTATTTCTCACTTCACCTTACTTGGCAAGGCTGAGTGAACTGTCACTGATAAATATTATAAGGTTAATGATCGCAGTGACTACCGAGATGACTGGCGCGACACGACACCGGTAATTGTTCTACCGTGAAGTTTTCTTAGAAATTGTTTTGTTACAGTCGCGTCGCGCCAGTCTGCACGAGGCTTAATAGAGAAGAATGGAAGAAAAACATGTTGCGCCAACCCCAATAAATTGGCCTATGCGTAGGAGAATGATGATAATAAAGGATCGGAGTACGTCCTTGGGAATGCATCTGAGAGTAAATAAATAACATCATTCTGTATTGAGCTCCGAGGTTCCTTAAGAAATTATACCTACTCCATTTGAAATAAGATTAGAAATTTAAACAAACCTTTTTACAGTCCGTTCAACCAATTTTGACTTCTATACCGTAGGCATAAGGAAAAAAGTTAAAAGCAAAAAAGTTACAAAATATCAACTGTCTACTGCAGCTGCCATTTGTCATACCACCAACGCAATATAAGTCAAAATCGGTTGAACGGACTGTAAAAAAGGCTACTTTAAATGTCTAATCTTATCTCAAATGGAGTATAGTATTGAGTAACGATGTAGAATTTTGAAACGAGCTCCAGAATAACACTGCAAAATACCTACGTAAGCTGTGTTAAAAGTAAAAAAAAAACAACATTATAAAATGTGGACCCCTATTTCTAATTTTGATGAACATCTTAAATTTACTGGTGAATGAAATGTGGGTAGGCGAAACAGGGCGTGATGTTATGTTATCAGTATTATAATTACATTAATTACTTATTCAAAAACTTATAAAAATCGTCAGTCAGTTAAATATGCTAGTGGTCTCTCTAGTTAACTAACTACACAATTTGACACGTCCTACAGTACCCACTACTCAGTAAAATTCGTCGCGTGCTAATTATTTAACATGAATTCAAAAAGTGTGCACACAACACGTGTTTTCAACTTTTTGAATTCAAGTTAATTGGGTAGATGTACCTACCTACAGTAAAACGGAACGTGGGATGAATGTCACAGAGAACGTGACGGATGTACCTACATCAAGAAATATGAGATGATTGGCTATTCAAATAGAATTGTCGATGTAGAAGAAATTACATCTGTATTGTGGAAAATTTCACTCATGTACATTTTCTTGCTAAATAATTGTATATCATTACTTCCTTTTTTTTTGAGGGTGGGACATCATCAAATGACTTCTCCCGCTCTGGGCGGAGCGGAAGGGCGTGTCAGACTTTTACTGACTAAAACCCAAAGGAACTGAAGGAACACCCTTCAGTTGCCTGTTGCCAAGGTCCCGGTATCCCTTTCGGACTTTCCCGCAAATATCATTACGTCCTGTGTTCACATTTCCCAGAGCGTGTACTCACATTTCGCCGGTCATGTTAAAGTTCCATGTAATTAGGGATTTGCCATTAACCAAGCACAAATCCACTCCGGGCTGTTACCTACTGAGCATTCCTTAATATGGAAAAACACAATAATATGTCCGCCACTTAGCTCATACTACCCTGGGCAGTCGCCCTTGCGACCACAAAACAAACGAAGCCTCCAAGTTTCGCTTCTTATTTAGTTTCTCGATAAATACTAATCCTAAGTTCCTAACTAATACATAGTGTAATTGGCTTCGGCCTTTCTATTTAAATCAAATAAATAAATAGTATTATAAATGCGAAAGTGAGTTTGTTTGTTTGTTTCGCTTTCACGTTAAAACGGCTGAACGGATTTGGATGAAATTTGGCACATGGGTAGACCTGGAGAAGGGCTACTTTTCATTCTGCATAGTAGGCAAAGTCGCGGGCAACACAGCAAGTAAATAATAAAGCTGAAGAGTTTGTTAGTTTTAATGCTTCAAGGTAAAACAATTTCTGAGAAAAGTTCACGGTAGAACAATTATCGGTGTCGCGTTACTTACGCGATAAAAGTCGCGCTAGTCTGCACGAGCCTTTAATCTCTGGAACTATCAATCGAATTTGAAAAAATATTTTTGCATTTCATAGCCCAATTGTTGAGGGGTATTCTTGAGCTATTTAACATTACCCTAGCGATCATCGAGTGCTAGTTTTTTTTTTCTAAGTTTAATATAAATGTATTATACACATAAGCCTCCCGGAATAAATACTCTAAATTATGGTGAAAACCGCATCAAGTCCTTTGCGTAGTTTAGACAAGAGACGAGACGAGAATCTGCAACCCTTTCTGCCGTAGCCATGCCAAAACTATTTCATAACAAAAGGATTATTAAACTTTGTTTATAAAGGATCTGGAAACTCGACCACGTCGCCCCAGCGTCGACGGCAGGGGTCAAGAGCTATCAGTGTTTATATTATTTCGAAATAGGTTTGAAATTGATAGGTCATGAATTGTAAGTCTATAATGAATGACAAGTGCTGATAAAAGGCGCCTGCATGTCAAAACTAAAGTTATAGGGTAAGTAATTGTATTACGCCGTAATAATGCCCACGTCGGCATCGTAGTACTCAATACTTTATTGCATTCCACATGTAAGTATTAGGTGGTAAACTTATAATTAGATCATATGGACCCTGTCGGGCACTACTAGTAATCCTTACTTCCTTACTAATATTGTAAATGCGAAAGTAACTCTGTCTGTCTGTCGCGCTTTCACGACAAAGCTACTGAACCGATTTAAATGACATTTGGTACACAGATAGTCTAGAGCCTGAGAAAGGACATAGGCTACTTTATATCGACATACCACGCGGGCGAAGCCGCGCGTGGAAGCTAGTTTTATATATTCTGAGCTCTCGTTTTATAAAGTAAGCACTAGCTTTAGCCCGCGGCTTCGCCCGCGTGATGTTCGGAAAAGACAACTAAACCTTCCTCATGATGAATCACTCCATCAATTAGTAAAAACCGTATGAAAATCCGTTCGGTAGTTATTGAGTTTATCGCGTTCAGAATGACAGATAGACGCAGCAAGGGGACATTGTTTTACAATACTACTAGCTTCCGCACGCGGCTTTACCCGCGTGTTATGTCGTTAGTATTTCATTCAGAGTGCTTAATACTAAAGACAATATAAATCTGGCAGAACATACTCTGGAGCAACAAAATCAATAGCAACGTGTAAAATTGACATCAGGTAAGACCAGCGACCAGTATAGCCCCGAAATACCTATAAAATGGTCACACAATATAATTATGATATAGTTCGATTCAAACTTAATGGCGGCTTGGAATCGAACTGAACCACGCCATAACATCACGCCTGTATTCCCCGAAGGGTTAGGCAAAGGTGTACCTCAGTACACCCACATTTCGCCAGTAGGTGGCGAGCCTATTGCCACGGGGTGAGCCTACCGGTCAACTGGGCACAAATCCAGATTCCGGGGCGGGCTGCTACTGAGCAATTCCAGATGGAAAAACCCAATAACATTTTAACACACACACATTATAGATAATGAAAGACAAACGTACCATTCTCTGTAACTCATTGGCTCCATCCTTGTACTCCGTACCATGCCATTTCTTGGCTAAATGTCTAGCTCCATATATAGAGTCCTTGGGGCCCCATTGTCTAAATGCCTCTTCACCATCGAAGAATATGAACATGATGCTGAGCCGATTGTTCTTTAGCGGCTCAAGCTGCGCTGACATCACCTTTGCCAGGTTTATCATCATGGCACAGGGCACTGCTGAGTCCGTCGCACCTAAAACAGGGTGTAAACTTTACATACCATTACCGATATGGAGTTTTAGGCTTATATCTCACTAGTACACCATAGAACCGCAACCATGGTCGCGCTCGCGCTGTCAGCAAAATATACATAGCTTTATAAAGGCTCTTACATACTGGCGCGACTTGTGAAAACTGCACGGCGCACAATGCGGTAGCATGGCGTCGCGCGACATATCGCACCAGTATGGCGCCAGTATGTAAGAGCCCGCAAGTATGAATGTAAGCCGCATGTATGAAAGATTATCACTACAGAATGGCTCGACCGATTTGGCTGACTTTTTTTTGTTGTATTCTTATCTGGACAAGGTTTGTATAAATGAAAATTTTGGAAAATCCACCGGAAAAGTCGCAATTACACCCGGGCGACGCCGGCCCGAACAGCTAGTCATATATAAATATATATAAATAGCCTTTTTATTTTATCGAGTTCGAATTGGTTTGTTCGAGTACCTACTATTATACAGTACGCCGTATTTTATTACGGATAACAATAATGGTACAGCGGCGTAAGGAAACGTGTGTAAAGCTAATAATAAGTCGAGAGTATTTCCCCCGTGAATCTCGTCCACTAACCCAAATGGACTCACTACCCCAACACCCCAAGGGCAGCTCAAGTACACACGGTCACAATATATAAATACAAATTGAACTTGCTTACTTGAATCCATAGTAATATTATAAGTACCAGTAAGTGAATAACCTAGTGGTGTGACGCCAAGTCATAAGTTCGAACCCAAGCCACGCACCTCTCTGACTTTTCGGATTCATGAGCGTATGTACCTATAATTCGGTGAAGGAAAACATCGTGAGGAAACCGGCATGCCTGAGAGTTATTTCTCGACGACATGTGAAGCCAAGTCAGCCCCTTGGGCGGCTTTAAAACTGTGACACCAGGTTAGTCGCTAACCACACGAAAAGAAGAAAACCAGTAAGTGAAAGTAAGTACATTATGTCTGTTCGGAATGATTTTAATGCTGAACCATTCAACCGATAATGATGAGATTTGGTATGGTATAGTTTAAACCCTGAGGAAGCACATAAGCATAAGTATAATCAGCCTATATTGTTCCCACTGCTGGGATATCAGCCTCCTCTCTGTGAGAGGGAGTGGGCCATAATCCACTACGCGGGCCCAGTGCGGGTTGGCGGATGTCACTTTATGTCTTCGAATTTTTGGTTCTAGGACATGACGGTTTTCTCACGATGTTTTCCTTCACCGTTTGGAGAGGAAGCACATCCTAATCATACTTATTTGGTACAATGGATGGATGGGACGCGATATTTCTGCAATAATATCTTGTCTGAGCTAAAGTTTGATGTGGCATTTTTGTTCCTCGTTCAGCGAAAGCCTTATAGCTCTTATGAGGAGGTTCGAGGGCAGAGGAAATACTTTTTCTTTGGAAAGGTTTTTTTAATTTTATTTCATTGGATGCGCCGAAGCGGCAATTGGCCGTAAGGGACTTACTTTGCATTGCAACTGGCTTCAAGAACCTAAACTAATAACAACAGGTAAATACTTACCAACAAACACATGTTCCTTCGTATATTTGCTGTCGTAATGGCAGGCTAGCACCAAGAACCTCTCAGCATCAGGGTTCAGTTTGGCTATAATATTCTTAAAGTTTAATGGGCCAAAAACAGGGGTGTTGTCTGAGAATACATTCTCAGTAACATCCCAGCCTAGGTCCCTCATCTGTTGCGATATGTAGTTGCCAACTTTAACGTGGTTAGGAGTACCCACAACTCTTGGGATCAGAATCTCGTCCAGAACAGATCTGAAATGAGTCATGTCGCTCAATGCTGCTATATCTTTCACATCTTTGTCGGATAGCTCCTGAGCCTCGTGTAGATTCTGCAAAAAAAGAATAGCTATGTGTTTGGAGAATTGAGGAACGTAACTGAATCTGTCCAAACATTGCAATAGTTCAAGGATTGCTTTAAGTATTGCAGAGCTTTGTAGAGGCGAAGCCCGGTGTAGACGGCGGCGAATGAGTACAAATTGACACAATTGGCGAGTACGGCATCGTAAATATCGTAATGCTGCACGGATTCCTGTTCTTGTACCCATCTCTTCTTAGGTTCAGACTTTCAGAGAACCCTCATCTTAGATTATGATTATTATCACTGATTATACCATGACAAATATACACACTCAAGAACTGAAATTGATAATGTCAGTTTGACACTAAGGCCGACATTTATAAACGTAACTTTAAAAAGCACCTGCTTTGGTTTAGGGGCCGCCTCCACGAGCGAGAGAATCGCGGAGATATTATCGTCGTGACACGTATCTCTATACACTCTCTTAGGGGCCGTCTCCACGAGCGAGAGAATCACGGAGATGCGACAAGTGGCTGAGTGCGATCGAAACTTCATCGTATCGCCGACCCGTCTCTATTTTGTAGGAACTTACTTGTAATTTGTCACTTATTTGTAAGAAAGTATTTATTTATTTATTTATTTATATATACTTTATTGTACACCAGAAAATACATAGCGAAAATAAATAAATTGAACACATTTTAAGTAATTAAGTATAAAACCTCAGGTCAACTATACAAAGCTAATAGATAGATAGATGACGTGGCAATGCATTTGCATGTAAATTATTTATGATTGTGTATTCGAGTATGAGTATTCTTGTCACAAAGTTACAACTACTGTCATGTTTGGTAATTCCAGTAACTGCAACTGATAGAACTACAGAATGAGTGTTTCCAATATCATAATTATCATAAAATAAAACAAAACATGATAAAAGACCAAACAATAATTCACTGCAGAAGATGTTAATAATAATTAACAGAATACCATAGACTATAGACAATGGAAAAATCTTGTGAGTTTCATAAAATGGTTATATTTACTTTCTTTAAATTAAATCAAAACAGACTATCCAATAATTAATCATACGAAGCCATACTAACCACTTGCTCAGAACACTTGTACAATGTTGTCTGATCTCAAGTACCATTTAAGTGTGTATTAAGTGGCTCTTCAAACTATCTAAAGATAAGATTCTTAGTACAGGCTTTCTTATAGCTTCCTGTATTTTTTTGATTTCATAAAACCAGTTTATTTAAAAATAGAAGACTCAAATTATGCCCAATATGCCAGTGTCTTAGTTTTAATCCAGATTGTGTTTTAATGCGCTTTTATTTTTTTACATGGTCAAAATATGAAGCAGAACCACAAAAGGGGTCCCAAGATTTGGATGTTGTTAATTAAAAATATTATTTACCGGTAAAATTGTATAATTTAGTATGTAATAGAGAGGATAAATTAAAACTAAATATCCAACACAATGCACTCTCTTAGCGCAAGTCTCAACCTTTAATAAAAAAAAACAAAATCACTAAGGAGATTAACTGTGATATTAACCTAGACAATGTTTAAAATCAAATAAAATCTTGTTTTTCAAAATTCAGGATTAACATAATAGTAAGCAGATAACAATACAAAACATCATACACACTGTCAATGAGATAGTTTATAAATACTTGAGTTCAGTTGACGAAATAAACTTTGGGATCAAAAAGTTGGACCAAACTTGTTGACATGGAAAAAAACTTTTTAAATATTTTAATCAGATACAAAATTATACTCCAATATTACTACTGACCTTTTCCTCGTAAAATTTTATCTGTTTTTGAGTGTTTACAGATGCAAAACAAAGTATCGCGACGGCCAAATATAACATAGATTTAGACATTATGTTTATTCACGTTAATAAATTCATAAGAAAATGTTTGTTACTTTTGAAGCATGTGTACGTATTCACTATAATACAGTTACGTGTTCACGGCCACTTCACACAATAATATCACTGATAAAACTAGGTTTACGAAACTTGTTTCGAGTTTCGACAACCTTTCACCTATCATCCACAACTGATTTTGACGTTTCGTTTCAGGGTTACTATGTAAAAATTCATATTTCCTCCATTTATTTTTAAAAGACGATGGCCGACTGTATTTTTTATTATGTGAAATAATTTTAACACAAAATCAATTGAAGCAATTCAATACAATAAATACTTTGTAATGTTTTCCTATTTTAATAGATCATAATATTAAATAAAACGTACAAACTAAAATAGAAATTATAGAAAGACCACACTATATGGGAAAATTATTGCTAGAGTATTCCGAAATTACAAAGATTAGCTGGATTAGCTGTAGAAGACTGCCATATTTGTTCTCTGTTTTGTACCTACGACTACGACTAGTGTTAACATTTTGTAACTGAATAAATTGAAAAAAAGGACTGAGCTCTTGGAATATCTGTGGTACGGGGTTGGTAGGGGAATGATTGGGTTGGGAATGATTAATGAACCGCATAGTAGGAACGGTAGGTAAACTTTTTTCTTAGATACCTAGGTACTTACATAAACTCACGCCTTCTTCCCATGGGGGTAAGCAGAAATTACAGAACGCGACCTGTTACGATCCTTAGTAGGTATTCCTTTCGTTTGGGTCGTATTTTTCATCGGTCGTCGGAGTTTGCATGCAGCACTAACTCAAAGGAAAGAGGCGGGTATATTTTATTAATTCTTTAATGCACACAGCAATACGCCATTGACCAGCACAGTCAGACGAAGACAGTGTTACCAGCATAGACTTAAATAAAATGTAACAGCTTATGTTCATAATCAGCTAATAATTTTAGAAACGCTATGTAGCTTCTTGAAATTCGTTAAAAAATTCATAGAATATGAATTGAAACCCGGTGCAGTACAACTTTACGCTTTCCTTTGTGGGGGTTGGCAGTAACGATCGAGGGGCACTTAGGCGTGTGGTGTATTGTTGGATCCCATAATGAAAAAGATTATGATGTTTTATGTGACTTTGCTGTTTGTCAAATTTGTGGATACTTTGTATTTTCGGTTATAGAAATACTATTGTTTTTCATAGTTTTACGAAATAAACTATGAAATAATGTCGTATCTGTTTGTTTCAAATCTTTGACCATAAACTAGTGACGTCACTCGCATCCCTTGTGACGTCAGTGACTCGGTGGCATTTCAATCAAAGGAACAATGTGATTTACTAGAATAATATTGTTGCGCTAGGTATATCTTATGCGTAGGTAGATAATAGGTAGGTAATTATTTTTTGTAATCAATTAAAATAGATGTTCAAAGTAGTTGTAATCTGAATAAGTAAATAATATTTACCGTCTCATGCATGATCGTTAAAAAGATTGCGGAGGGGCTCGTGGCAAAATAATAACATCCGCACGGATCGATCCAAGGTTAAGTTACGCTTGATACGGTCAGTTCATGGATGGATGACCATCCATTACTTACCTAACGAAACCCCTGCTCCTTGCCTTGGAAAGCACGTTAACAGTTTCATGAACTGCCTACTAATCCGTTTTTATTAAGTAGTACTCAACTTCTCGCAGTATTTGCGAGAAGTAGAGTATTCTTTACGGGGATAAAGGTGTCATCGTCTTGGCCGACCTTGAATCCCTCGCTGCACTCAGGTGTCTCACTCACAGCTCTACCATACCATCCTTCGTTACGTTCGGGATTCAAAATAGCTTCCTTGACATTAAAACACTCCTTTAACCCCATAGGTGATAATCTACTATTATTGCCGGATCGGAATTGCCAGATTATTGAGTACCTACCTACCTAACAAAATAAAATACTTGGCGTGCATACCCGGGTACCCCCTGACGTGACGCTCCGGGTGGCCGCCCGCGCCATTGCCAGTTTGTTAGCTAAGTTTTGTGTTGATTTTCGTGACAGAAACCGAGTGTAAGTACATTAATTACTATCTAATTATGTGAGCATCTATTAGGTACCTAATATAATAGTTAGGTATCACGTATCTATCAGTTATCAAGTCGTCAGTAAAATATCTTGAAAACGTAGAACCACGAGCCACGTAGAACCGCGTTATTTAGAAGGTGACCCGACACTCGCCAGTGTGCTTTCGAATATTATATATTTTCGTAGTGGGCGTAGGTACTCTTCCTTTTATTATTTTCATCAAAGGGCATGTTCATTCGTAGGCGGTAAATACCTAACCTTTTGCCCCAGAGAAATTCGTGATATTTATCTATAACGAGAGAACTTTTGCTACGACCAATGTATATTATTTACTATAGGTACCTATAGTACCTACCTTTTCATGTCGACACATTACTCGCATCGTACACACGACTACACAACATCAAGCTATACATATCCAGTATAAGCTGACCTCGCATTGTGCGGAAATTCTATACAATGCGAGATCAGCGTATACTGGAAATGTATAGCTTGATGTGTAGCCGTGTGTACTGTTGTTTATTGTTAACATTGAGGATAACCTCACAATTATGTTATAATGCACCGTACGTACCTACTATAAATAAAATCAGTCAATAACTTAGCAAGATCGTGTTGCACTTCAGAGGATTGACGAAATGTCTACTTTCTAGGTATACTTTCTATATATACATATTATTACTTATTATTATTTTATCACTAGAGTGACGCACCTACCTATAGGTATCTTTATTACTTCTTGAACATCTCCCCTATTATTAGGTAGTGAACCAGAAGCGGAGCTAGTTTCTCGGGCTAGTCGGTTGATCGCGCTGTTCGCTTGTCCCGCAATGCCGAGTCTCTCGGCTCCGAGGCCCTAGACAAAGTGACATTCTATCAGCGATAACGATGATGGAAAAGGCAAAAATGTATAGGCCTGACATAAGCTATCGAAAATCTTATGTCAATTCTGTTGAAAGTCGCTGTTGAAATACGAAACGCTTTTGAAGCGATTGTCACTTGTCTAGGCCCTCTGGGGAGAGTGAGCGGGGCGCGAGACGCGGGTCGAGGGCACATCCATGGCGCGCAATGCCACTTTACCACGTCTTGGAAGCGGGAAGGCGCTTCCAGCTCTTGCCTGCTACTTTGACCGGGCCCTCGAGCCACCTGCCTACGCTCCTATACGCAGTCTTCGCCTCAACACTTACCCCGTCAACCACCCGGTCTGCAGCATATTATGTGGCCTGCCTATTTCCACTTCTTCCGCGCTACCGCCAGGGCTATGTCGCTTAACTTCCTTCTTCTTAGGATCTCTGTATTTCTGATATGATCATGACGAGAAATCCTCTTTCATTGGGTTTTCTGTTTGCTAAGTGAACATTTTTCAAAAGTTCGTTTCTTCGGATGAGGTGGTATGTTGTGTTGAGAACATCGGACAATTTGCCAAAAGCCCCGCCAGCCCAGTTGTATACGGTGCTTGGCTGTTTTTGTCCAGGATATGATGATATATGATGGTTTGTCCAAGGTAGACGTACTTTTCTACTTTCTTGATAAGCTGGCCCTCAACTTCGATGCAATCTGTGCTGTTAATCTTCAAGCCAAGGTGGGCTTAGCTACCGTTCGTACATTTCTTGGATCATGTCTTTTGACTTTCGACAATGTCAATTTATTTTCCAGTATAAAAATCATTTACATCCGTCACCTCACACCAGCATCAGGCAATTATAGTTGTCTGGCATTTTTGCTGGGCCTTTTTCATTATGAATCATTTTCACTATGGGACCAAACATGAAATCGCGAAAAAAAAAAACAGCTGTTCCCTACACTTTACCTATGTTCTCATAGCTCGTGAAAATGTAATGAAAATGTAAACTTGGTTGGCCCCAGAGTGAAAGTTGTTCATCATGATGAGTACAAAAACCATTTATGAGATTTCGTGTATGAAAGATACATCTTTTAAGGTACAGAACGGATTTGCATTCCCTAATCGTATGGCTAACGTACCGTGAAATATGCCAACATTGCCCCCAAGGGAAACTTTGCCCGTAGAACGATTTATAAGCATATGTTAGATTTGCAAAAATATCTTAATATTATGGCAACATTGATAGACTTTGGTGGAAAATAGGTTATATGTATGGCAATACTGATTATCGTGTTTTTTGCTAACTTCGCTTAGTAACTTGTTAGAACTCGTCGAATAAGGTGCGTGCTTTTGCGGGCAAATTTTTGTGCAAATTTAAAAGTATATTCTGTGAGATGGCGAAAACACAGGGTAGTTTACTTTTGGGCACGCCACAATTGCGGCGATAAGTCCCCTCTTTAAGGAGTGGCTGGAGAGGCGCCACGGCGTCCTCACCTTCCGCCTGACGCAGGTCCTCACCGGACATGGCAGCTTCGGGAGGTACCTGTGCAGGATTAGGCGGGAGGAAACGCCCGGGTGTCACCACTGTGCGGATCGTCCGGAGAACACGGTGGAGCATACGGTGGAGGTGTGCCCTGCTAGAGCGGAGCACCGCCGTGTCCTCGTGGAGGCGATTGGCGGCACTGACCTCTCGCGTCCGGCCCTGGTCCAGGCCATGGTACGGAGCGAGAGGTCATGGGAGGCGGTCACCTCCTTCTGCGAAGCAGTGATGCTCGCGAAGGAGGAGGCAGAACGCGTGAGGGAGAGGCAAAGCCTGCGCCCTCACGCTCCTAACCGTCGCCGCTGGAGACACCCTGGGTGTCGGGAATCCCAGGCGGATTCCCGGCCCCCATAGGCGCGGGCTTGCGGACGGCGAGCAATGGGTATCTCGCCGTCCGATAAGGACCAGGCCCGGATCGATGGCGCGCCTCAAAGAGATGTCAGCACACCTGACGGGGTCCGTTAGGACCGATGCCTGCCAGGGTTGCGGAATAGTCCGAAAGGGATACCGGGACCCTGGCAACAGGCAACTGAAGGAACACGGGTGGGTTTTAGTCAGTAAGAGTCTGACACGCCCTTCCGCTCCGCCCAGAGCGGGAGAAGTCATATGATGATTTCCCACACAAAAAAAAAAAAAAAAATGGTAGTTTACTTTATAACATGTAATAGAAAATTATTTGTAGAGTATAATAATGTTAGTGTCATGGCTCAGGGTCTTAAAACTAAAGTTATTATGATGGGCAAAGTTATCTAGTAATGTTCCGACCTACGACTGACAACATTGCCCGCCATCAAAAAAGGCTTAGGGTTGGCACGTTACGAAACCTTGTATTTTATTTATTTTATAATTTATGGCTACTGCTGAGCTTATTAACTTTTAAACATATATTATAGTACATAGTATTTAATTAATAAAATTAAAAGATGACATTAGTTATTGGGTACTGAGTGAGTACCTGCTCCACACTACCGTATAATTCGAACTTTTTTATTATTCTTTTACTGGTAATGAGCGTGAAACATATTTCTTTTTATTTACCTAAACACAATCACATTATTTAAAATTGAATTATATTGAATTGTAGAAAGGAAAAAAGTCAGAATATTTTTTACCATGTGCCAACCCTAGCATTTTTAAAACGCGAAATGTGGATTGTATGAAAAAGAGAAAAAATGTCAGGATAACATTGCCCAGTCGTTTTACTAAGAAACTTTTCATAGTGTCGTTTACATTCCTTAAGTAAACGCCATCTTTAGCAAAATTCTTGTACTGGTTTTTATGTCATCTGCATAAAGGCCATGTTTGCGTCAAGAATCAATGTGGGCAAAGATGGGTAACAGTCCAGATAACTTTGCCCGCCAACAAAATCGAACAAATATTGAATTAAATGTTGAAAAATAGTCAATTTAGCTATACTAACACAGTAACACATGCACATGATCTTACAGTTGTATTTGATGAAAGAAAATACTTACGTCTCCATAGAAAAATCGTACTAAAATTGTAATTATTCGAAAAAAGTGGGCAAAGTAGGCATGTTTCACGGGAAGAAAAAAAAAAAAAAATAATTAAGAAAAAAAAAATCTGTAGCCTTAATTTCTTTATTAATACGCATTACCTAAGTCAGAAAAACAATACCTATTGTTTGGACTACAACAATTGTGACGCATCTCGCACCACATATTAAATCACTTTTATGTTTTCATCTATTGATTGGCCGCTCATACTCTCGCTTAAATACAACAAAAAAACAGTTTTCGAGTTTGAACTAAATTGCTGTAATGTTCCAATCAGACCAATAATTCTCCATTTGTTACTCATTCAGCATTCTGTGCTGAGGAACTGCAATCATTTACCTAGGACTTGAATGATTACGTTTCAGATCACGTCCTTCGAGTCAGATCCTGTATAAATCGTAGATGAACGACTTTTTACGTAAGTATGTTTCCATTCATAGTATTCTTGGATTTCTTTTATTATTAAATGATCTATTTATGGTGGATCCTCATTTTTTTTGCAATTTGCAGGTCAATGGTGCCGATTCTCTTGTCACAAAATTCTCTAAACTAAACTAAAAATCACTAAAATTTAGTTTAGTCCTGTCAAACGATCAAACTCATTCTGAAATAGACTTTAAATGACACAACTTAACTATAACTTAGTTTGACAGCACTAAGATGGCACTGAGATTAGTTTAGTGAAAATGCTATTCTGAATTTGACGATTTAAACTAAAATTTTGTCCTATATCTAAAATCCTCTAACTAAATCTGACTATATTTAATCGCGATTAAAAAGTTGTGGAATAAAATTAGATGTCCTGAACTAAAATTCAAACCAACACCTCGACTTCAGTTGCAAAAAACAGTACTGTATTTTTTTATTTTCTTTTGCTTATATCTCGAAAACGGTGTGTCCTATCGCAAAAATAATGAAAATTTCGACCCCCTTTAGGAAGCCCTTAAACCCCTAATTCTCAACATGATGGTATTTTTTTTTTTTTTTCGTTATTTTCCATACAAAAACTGAAACATTCCATTAAAAACACGTCGAGGATGCCGTGCATGCGCGCCTCTGGCTCTAAAAAAAAACACGGGGTAGGGAAAACAAGTAACAAGTGGAGGCGCGCGGTTGTCAAATTCGATTTTAGTTGTGTCAAAATAAGTTTTAAATTTAGATAATTTATTTGGCAGAATAGCTCCAAGATTCCCATAGTCAAAAGTAAAGAATTTTAGTGATAGTTTAGTTAGTTTAGTTCTTGTACACCACAAGAGAATCGGCACCATTGTCATGTTCACGAATCATAATTTATATACCTATTCATGTTTAGGAATCATAATATATTTTGATCAAGATACAACAGTATCTTGATCAAAATATAATACGATTCGTGACTATAAAAAATATGTATTTAGAGAATTATAATTAGAATATTAATTAAATAGGAATTATAATTAAATAATACTTACATCTCTCTAAGTTAGAATTGGTCTTAAAATGCCATGATTTCATGTCCGATTGTAACTTAGAGAGATTTATGACTGCACCTTTGCGTGCTGCACCGTGCTGATCCACCTTAAATGACATAGTTTTCATAATAACTCTAATGATATCTTTTAATAACTCGATTTTTCATCTGCTTGCGGAGTGTGCTGTCATAACCGACGCTGCGTCTGAGTCGATATTGCGTCACATGGAGTTGCGTTTCACCTGCGATCCTTATGCGCATCGATTTCCGCGGGTATATACGACTTGAGAACACAACCTCTCCCAAACCACAGAAAATTTCTATTGAACTGTAATCAACGAAGATGCGCCAGTGAATGTGCGAGACGGGGAGCCAGTCGGCTCGCCGTACGCCGTCCACGCCGCCGCGGTCCACACTCACGTAGCCACGCTCCGACGAGAACGAGAGGGTGTACTGCCGCTCCCCACTCCACTCCAGGATGATCGCAGCGTCGTACATCACCGTGCTCGAGTTCACGAGCATCTCGAACGCTCTGGAGCCCGCGAAGAACGCCTCCCCGGGACTGTACCATGCGTCCTCCAGTACCTCGGCTCGCAAATCAATTACTTCTCTCACTGGCACCATCAGCAGTCTGCCCTGATACGTGAGCTTCAGTTCTCTTACTAGAGTCAGCATGCTCGCCCAGCCATCGTTCGATTCCTCGAACTCGCTCTCCCACATCCCCAACCAGGCGACCAACAGTCTCCGTCCGTCGAGGGATTGCATCGTTTTTGCTGCGTAAAAGTCGTGCCCGTAGTCCAGTTCATTGAAAGTTGCTGTTGAAATTTCCAAGTCTTCAAATTGTCCGCTCTGATAGTTGAAATTTCCAATGACGTATCCCGTCTGGTATAGATTTCTGAATCGATGGCCGTCGCCTTGTATACCTTGAACTGACAAAATGAGTACGTTAAATCCATCAATTTCAAAAAAGTCTGGGCTCTCCCACATGTATCCCATGTCTCCGTAAGATTTTGCTATTGTCCCGTTCAATTTCCAGTTGAATAAGTCAGGCGACGTGTATAGTAATAAATATGCTTCTTGCATGCGCGAGCTTCCAACCAGCATGTACCACGAGTTTCTAAACCTCCACACTTTAGGATTTCTGAAGTCTGCGTTGCCAAATGGTCCATCTCGTATGACGGGGTTATACAAATACTTCTGGAAAATGATGCCATCCGCACTAATAGCGACGTTTTGAGTTTGGAACGTCTTGTTGTTAGCTAACACGTGTCCCGAGTAGAAGAGTGTTAGGTAGCTGTTGTGAATGACTGCAGAGCCGGAGAGGCAGCCGTGCTTGTCGTAGTGGTCCTTGGGCACGAGCGCGGGCGGGTAGAATGCCCAGTCGACCAAATTGTCGCTGATCACGTGGCCCCAGTGGATCGGGCCCCACGCGCCGTTGTACGGGTGGTACTGGTAGAATATATGGTACTGGCGCTTGAAGAATATGAATCCATTTGGATCGTTGAGCCAGCCCACTGGTGCGGAGATGTGGTACATAGGGCGGTACTTCTTCTTCAGTAGGTATCTCTTTTGCTGTATGAAGTCCTCGATGTGCGCCAGGTCTTGCGAAAGTTCGGCAGCGGCCGCGCAGAACCACGCTACTAGTACGAACACTTCACAACACACCATCTCAGTAGGAGCCTGCTCAAACACTAACGCCCTCAGAAGTAAAACTATGCAGTCGTAATTTCTCGAATACGAAAGTCACAATAGAATATGTTTGTAAACTTAATGTTTTAGAATGCTGGGATAGATATTGCCTAACCGCTTGTTCTAGTACGGAACTAATTGTAAACAGTTACATAATTTTATTTACTTAGATCATCTTTTGTTGTAAGGTATCGTCTTGTGTTCAAGGTAGGTAGGCAGGAATGCGTAACCATCACGTAGTCACAGTATAATAAAGTAACAGTATTACGTACAACGTTTTCAGAGAACGCTCTTCGAAATCTCAGTGTAAGATCCAAGCAAAGTCGAGACTTGCTGTGTCTCATTAGGGTCGTCAGTTCGATTCCTAGACAAATTAACGCAACACTGGATTTCTACTAGCGTACCATTTAACAAGTTTGGTCAGCGTGCTCGCGATTATATCATTCGATATAGTGGTTTTCGATTCAATGTGTTTTCAATCTGGCGTACCACTCGCAATTTTTTTCGAAATGTCTTGCCTCGAATCAGTGTTATTCACATCTTTATATCACCCCCGTTCTCGTCGAGCATACAACCTTACCAAAAAAGGAGACTGGGAAAAAGTGGTCTTTGGACTTATAGCTATATGGTTTTGATATTTAATGTATCGATCGTGAGCGACTCCTAATCCAACCTCACAAAGCTTTTTTTGAGGCCTGAATCCGCCCCTGTAAAACACAATACAAAAGTAACGCTTTTGAGTTATCGCTTGTATAAAATTAACTCCTCAAAAAATTTCTATACCGTATTTCATATTTACCATCCATATTTTTATATGTAAGGGGGGGGCCTTACATATAAAAATGGATATGTACCTACACCAAAAAAAAAAAATGAAAGTGAAAGAAAAATGAGAAGAAAATATGACAATTATATATCGTTATCAAATACCTACGTCACCCAAGAGACACAGTCAGACTCAGTGGGTAACCCTAGTGCGTGTTTATCTAGTTCACTGCCGAGACGTAATTCTGTTACTTTATTATACTGTGATCCCAAACCCAATTTAAAAAAACGAAGACGTAGCGCTGCAAACAGTACAGTGACGCATGCTAAAACTACACCTCCGTACATACACGCTCACACGCACACATTTACAACCAAAGTACAATCAAACTTCAATAGGTGCATACAAATGTTTACGAAACCGGCCTCACATCACTGTTGACAACGCTCTGTCTTGGTTTTTTACGGTTTTTTATTTGGACTGAGATATAGTTGTTCCAATCCACGAACAACGTCACTTTATTGTAGAAAGCAACCAGGAAGCCTAACCTAACCATTATCACCTAAATATACAGGCTTCCGCAGACAGGCGCGACGCGACTCTAGTAGAACTATTTCTATGAAAACTTCATGGGAATTGTTCTACTAAAATCGTGTCACACCGTCGCGTCGACGTAGCAACTCAATTCATGGTCAACAGATTACTTACGTACTATGTAGTATAGTATCTAGGTATTGTATAATCCTTACTAATATTATAAATGCGAAAGTAACTCTGTCTGTCTGTCTGTCGCGCTTTCACGCCAAAACTACTGAACCGATTTAAATGAAAATTGGTACACAGATAGTCTAGAGCCTGAGAAAGGACTACTTTTTATCGACATACCACGCGGGCGAAGCTGCGGGCGGAAGCTAGTAGTAGTAGTACCGTAAAATGAGGCTACTTTGTCCCGTGAAGGTTAATACGCTCCAAATTTTAATAAAGATTATTTCGATTAAATCTCTAAATATACAAGGAAATTGAAATATTTTTTAACGCATCCGATACATATTTTATATGATTAGCAGCACTGAATATGGACTTCCGGTTTCCGCCATTTCTTTTCTGTGCTACCAGCCATTGATTAGGAGTCAGTGTTTCGTTAAAAAAATAATAGTCTGCAAAATCCACCTCCATGGACGAATCTGCTTGGATATTTGAGGTTAGAAGGGTTTAATGTAGTTGGGTATGTAATTGGCTAACGGTAACAGATAGTCTTTAATTGTTAAGTAGATTTATTCGGGATTCTAACCTCTTTTACTTTCACGTTTCTACTTTGCGCCATGTTTGGGGGTAGTTTGCTCCTGGAGCAGTGTGACAATTTTTTTTTTTGAATTCTTAATATTTAACTGCTACTTAACTCATAGTGAATTAAAATGATTTTTTATAGGAAATATGCCACGTAAATATATAAAGAAAGTGCCTTCAAGAAATTATAAAAACTACTCTGAAGAGACTCTTCGAGATTGTCTAGCAGCAATAGAAAACAAAGAGTTGACTCAAAAAAGGCCAGTGAAATATATTGGATTCCAAGAAGGACTCTTATAAATCATCTCAGACTTTTACGATGCAATGAAAAAGCCTTCACAGTTGAAGAAGAAAAAATATTCGTATCATGCATAGAAAAATTAAGCGAGGATGGTTTTCCTCTTATAAGTTTCGATTTGCGCATAGTCATAAAATCTTATCTGGAGAGAACCTACAAACCTTACCTACGAATAAAAAGTTCTTTAGTTGTACCTATATCTAGAGTTGTATTTTGTTCGAACTATTTCATTTACTTAGACGAGAAACACAAAACTTGCTTCCATATTATTATTTTTGGAGCATATTAACAAGTGAAGCTGATAACTTTACCCCTGTCTCTGAAATGTGCCTGTTTTAGTACAAGTTAAATGTAGGAGCAATGTTTCCAAAAGGGTAGGTAACATTGCTCCATTTTTTAATTTAAGAAAAAGAGGAAATTTAAAGCATTTTACTATTTTCGTCATTGAAATATTAGAGCCAGATTGCTATAGAAGCTGTGGAAAAATGTACAAAAGCTATATCAGACGAATTTGTACGTCAGCCACACTTTTTTAATTTTGGAGCAAAAAACGGGGCAAAGTTGCCTCATTTTACGGTACTTATGACAACATAAGTACAATTATTATGAAACTAGCTGCGCCCCGCGGTTTCACCCGCGTAAGTCTCGATCCCACGGGAATATTGGGATAAAAAGTATCCTATGTCCCATTCCAGGTCATGGTCTACCCCGGTGCCAAATTTTATCCAAATCCGTTCAGCCGTTTTAGTGTGAAAGTGTAACAAACACAAACAAACTCATTTATAATATTAGTTAGGATTCTGTGATAGCCCAGTGGTCAGTGGCGTATTTTAAGATTCAGCGCCCTGGGCCTGTAAGGTTTGCCGCCCCATAAATTAAAGGAAAAAAAAGCAACGAAACCAGCCCCGAGTCGCGACAGAGTCCGACCGACCGACCGACAAGTCGCGCCGGTCAGTAAAGCTCAAAACACTCACAAGGCGGGTGCGTGTCGAGAGCGGGTCGGGTCATTTTCTTCGCGGGAGCCGCGCTGTCATCGTGTTCAAACAGCGCGGTCGCGGGACAGCAGCGGGTCGGGCGCGGAACGGCAGCGGCTCGGCGGCAAACAAATACGACACGCTTCGCGCACGACCCGCGCCCGCGTTCTGTGTGTTGACATCTGTATTATTATAATTCCTTGAATTGCAATTTATTATGCCCGCGCCCGTCCCGCCCCGTCCCGTTCCCGACATGCACCCGCCTTATGTGTGTTTTGAGCTTACGATAATCCCGTGTCTTAATGTCTATAAAACTTTCAACCTTTTATTTTTGCTAAGTAGGCTTATTTTCAATTTCTTCAAAATGAAAGGCTAACAGAGCTGAGCGTAAGGTGCGGCTTGCGCCGCCCCTCGCAGCCTACCGCCCCGGGCCATGGCCCTTTTGGCCCTAGGGTAAATACGCCACTGCCAGAGGTTATGGCGGCGACCACTTAAGCACGAGGTTGCGGGTTCGAAACCGGACAAGTAGGTGCTGATAACAGCCACCCCGTAAAATCATCCAGTTACCGAATCGGGAAATACCTATAGAATGGAATTATAAGTCGATCGTGGCTTGACCCAGAGTGACCATCTTTACATACCGAGACTCCTCCGTGCCTCGGAAAGCACGTTAAGCCGTTGGTCCCGGCTGTCATTCGATGATCTTTGACAGTCGTTACGGGTCGTCAGAAGGCCGAAAGTCTGACAATCAGTCCTACCAAGGGATACTTATCGTATTACCCAATTACTGGGTTGTGGAGGTCAGATAGGCAGTCGGTCCATGTAAAATACTGGTATTCAGCTGCATCCGGTTAGACTGGAAGCCGACCCAAACATAGTTGGGAAAAGGCTAGGCAGATTGATCATTACAGAAAAAAACCATATTTTGGTTAAAATATTGTATATTTATCAAATAATAACAACAATATTTACATACAAATAACAAAATATAGGTCCTCTTAGATATGTTTATTTTCTATAATAACAATATATTTTCTACAATCCTTTGATATGCTAAATAGGTTCTTAAAAGGCTCTATGAATATTACTTGGATAAAACTTTCGTTTGAATCACATTACCTAGATCATGTTTTATTATACTTATCGCTACAAGACACTAGAGTAGGTAGTATTGTAATATCAGAAATGGCTAAATGAATGCAGAAGGTAAGCATCATTTTAAAAGATTACAACATTTGCAACTATAGCCTGGAAACGGGCCATGACAGACAGTGTAAATGATCTTCCTAGAGATACAACAAAAACACGGAGAAGTAACAAATGGAGAGTTAAGGAGCGTTCGTCATTGGGAAATGTGGCGTAGACGACGATGACAAAAAAATACTGCAGTTTTTTTCCATTCATTACTTTCATTTGCACTTCATTTATTTCTTGCCCCGTTACTAATTAAGATATCACAGAATGTAAGCATAAAACATTTTTCAAACATAGATCATTATAATTTTCGAGCTTTCAAATATTAAGTAAGTACACCACGTGTACCACAATTTAGTAAGTAGGTTATTAGTAAATTACCTATAAGTAAAACTTAAAAATAATTATATTTCTATTACAATAAGGCACTTTATTTGCTTATCTTAATATATTATTATAATTATATTGCGTTTGTTTCACGTCATTTGCTTATCAATAATCATTAAAATAATTATACCGCAATAATTTTTGAGCAATTTCCGTATGAGGAAATAATGGAATGTATTTTAGAAGTTTAGGTACACTGAGAATACAATTACAACTTAAAAACTAATAAATTCTACAGATCAACGGGCCACAGTACCGTATCAGCTACAATAGATGCAATGATTTTTACTAAATTCGACTAGTTGACATCAAAATGCCATAAAACATTATTTTATGTTTTTTTTTGTAAACCAAAGAAACGTGCAGCATTTTTCCTAAGAATATTATTTTTAACATTTTTATTTTTTAAATATACTAATAAAACATCGATTTGGCAATCTGTTCATCGCAAGGAAGTGGCCTTTATCCAGTCGTCGACTGCTATACATATTATTAGCAAAACAAACATTATTTATGAAGATTTAGTGTTTTGTCTGTTAAAAAACCTCAATATTAATTATTACACCTTTCCCTTTTTTGTAAGTTAAAGTAAATAGTCAGTACGAATTAATTAAAAAAAAAAAACTACAAATTGCAATCAGCAAGTTTGTATAGAATGCCGGAATTAAATAGAAATAAAATATTGAATGGGTCGACAGTCTTATTATTAAAAAACATATAAAACCCGTAAAACTTATTCGGGTATAAATACCACTTCATTACCGTTTTAGGTATTCAGAAAAGTTTTTAATGAACTGTATTTAATCGAGTATGCATTGAATCGGGTCAAAACGGTGAAAACATTGTGAGGAAACCGGCATGTCCTAAAACGAAAATTCGAAGACATGTGACATGTACCAACCCGCACTGGGCCCGCGTGGTGGATTACGGCCCACTCCCTCTCACAGAGATGAGGCCTGTGTCCCAGCAGTGGGAACATTATAGGCTGAGTAGAGTATGCGTTGAAAGTTGATGATCCCACTAAGTCTTAATATTGCCTGTAATTACCATGTACACTCAGGGAACTTGATTGTTGAGCAGCACACTACGTCAGTTTACCGTTCTACAGCCATTTCATTCTGACAAGAATGCCAGTTGTGATGTGTTGAATGTACGGACAATAACAGCTGTACTTACAAGGATCTTTTGGCGCGAAGCTAAAATCACCGGTATCTTGTTTTATCTATACGTTTCGCCACCGATTAGTACAGATGGTTCACTCCGCAAAATCATTAAAATAAAAGATAAAAGTTATAAAACTAAAACCCAACTATGACAAAAAGCGAACTAAAAAGGTATAACAATGAGACATCACAGACAGACAAATAAAAAATCCGGAGTTACATACTGTGGTAGGGCCATAAATCAAACAGAAACACACCGGATCCGGTGTCACCGGTGTGACACCGGATTTTTAATTTGTCAGTTGTTGTTTATACCTTTATAGTTGACTTTTGTCGTAGGTAGGTTTTAGTTAGATAACTTTTTTCTTTGGCGTTATATTTTTTTTTTTGACATGTGCTTGTTAAGCCCATTCATCTGATACCCACCGAATACCTAAAATCCAGAGTGCGCCTTCTGTATTATTCTGTGGTTTCAAAAATCTTTACCAACAACGCGGTCGCCTCCGTCATTCAAGCACCTAAAGATCCTTCTCCCTGCACTCTAAACATGACATTTGTTATGCAAAGAAGTTCTCTGACTTCACATTTTATTTCTATTCTATCCTGTGAGCGTTCAAGCTTGGTACACGGTCAAATCGTCCGTCAGAGCTATGCGTGCGTGAGTGCTCGATGCAAGTCCTGCCACAGCGCGGCGTGCTGCGCATGAGCGGCGGCGCGGCTTCCAGCCAGAGCTGGGAGAGCTTGCAGCGCCCGCGCAACGTACGCGCGAGCCACGCACCCCTCCTAAGTAATACGATTACGTCAACCGAAGGTATTTAAGGCTAGTATTAATTATTACTCTCATTAATAAGAAGTCTGTCGATAATTATATTTGAACAAAAACTACGTGCTAACAAAATTTACAAAAAACAGCCCTCAAAAAGCTCACCGCATTTTGAGGGCTGTCTTTTGTAAATTTTGCATTCATAACGTGCTAACTTTCAGACATTTTTTTAACCTAATATCATTACATCACGCCTGTATTCCCCGAAAGGTTAGACAGAAGTGTACATATAGTTCGCCCATATTGCGCCAGTTATGTTTTAGTCCCATGTAATAGGGGGCGAGCACATTGCCATCAACTGGACACAAATCCAGATTCCGGGCTGCTACTGACTAATTCTAGATGAAAAAACCCAATAACACATTTCCTGACCCGGGAGTCGAACCCAGGACCTCATGCTCAGCAGTAGCGCTTGCGACCACTAGACCAACGAGGCAGTTTTTTCCAAGTTTAAGTTTTTTCAAGTTTAGAGATATCTATGGGAGTAATTATTTTTTTGTCAAATACCCTATTAGCATTATGATGGCAATAGGGTATTTACTGCTATGCCTCATACCTGCAGCGCGGCGCGCAAGGCGTACCGGTGGCGGTGGCGCAGCGGGGCCGCCTGCGGCGTGCGCGGCGCGGCGGCGGCGGCGGCGGCGCGCTCGGCGTGCAGGCCGCGCGACAGGCGCGCCACCAGCGCGCAGTACGCGCCGCACGCCTCGCCCGCCAGCCGCACCAGCCCGCCCGACCCCTCCTCGTCCGAGCACTCCTCTGGCTCCGGACCCACGCTGCACGCTAACCTACGATAACCCTATTTTTAGTAATTATAATAATAATGCAGCCTATTATATTCACACCGCAGGGCGGAGATATTCTCATATAGATCTTCTCATACAGAGAAGGCACGATCATTGATCGCTACATTTGCTCAAGAATGGTGACGGAATTATACGGTAGGAAATTTTAATCGAAAAATCCAGTAACACCAGCCTCAATTAAAACCACGGATATCGAGGGATATGGCTTGGAGGCGTGGTTCATGTCGCCTGACCTTGGCCAACCTGGGTGTATATGCGCCTGACGACGGTGCGCACCGTGTATTCTATGTTTCCATCGAAATGTGTCACTGTCATTTCGTATTTTTACAAAATGCCGAATTGTTCCGTGCTTATTTGCAAAAATAGGACAATTACAACAAAACCTTAAGACAGGTGGCGTGTCCTACCACCGATAAGTAAAAATCAAAGCATTCATTATAATATTTAAGGATTTTATAAATATTTAATTGTGACATTTCAAAACGATGCATTAGTGGTGTGCAGCGCTGAGATATGGATATCGATAACTGTTAGTTGTTCTTAAGGGTTTATATAATATACTAACATTTGCTTATTAATCTATATTAATTAATTTTATTATATTATAAAGCTGAAGAGTTTGTTTGTTTGAACGCGCTAATCTCAGGAACTACTGGTTGGCATTGAAAAATTATTTTTGTGTTGGATAGTCCATTTAACGAGGAAGGTATTAGGCCATATAACATCAGGCTACACTACGACCAATAGGAGCGGAGCATACATGAAAAAGTTGCAAATACGGGAAAAAAATATTCCTTTTTGAGAGCTTCCGTTGCGTGCGCTACGTAAACAGTTTAAGTTACTCAAATAACATGTATGATGGAATTGTTCCTCTTTAAAAGTTCTCAAAAAAAGTCCGTGACATCACGTCTATCTTTTAAGATTGACTCACTATAACCTTTTTTATGCTAATCAAATTTGTTCGAAATTAATGCTTTATTTCCGAAGGAGTTTTAGCAACATAATATTAACTCTTATTCAAATAAATAGTTTAAAATCAAGGGTATTTACGTATCAGTAAAATACTTTTTAATTCATTCGAATCGGTCATTTAATTTTGAAGTTATCACTAGTATAAAAATGCAATACGCGAACCGTTCGACGCCGGGCGCCGCCGCCGCGCCGCCTTGACTTTCCCTACTCTATACCCCATTTGAAATAAGATTAGACATTAAAACAAACCCTTTTACAGTCCGTTCAACCGATTTTGACTTCTATACCGTAGGCATAAGGATAGCATTAAAAGCAAAAAAAGTTACACAATACCAACTATCTGCTGCGGCTGCCATTTGTCATGCCACCAACGCAATATAATTCAAAATCGGTTGAACGGAATGTAAAAAAGGCTTATCTATATGTCTAATCTTATTTCAAATGGAGTATAGAGAGGAGAGGATGGGCACTCGAGTAGACCATGACCTGGAATAGGACATAGGATACGTTTTATCCCTATATTCCCACGGGTCCGTGATCGACCTACGCGGGTGAAACTGCGGGGCACAGCTAGTATAAAATAATATATTGGAGTTTGTTTACCTACTCCTTAAGAATCGATTTTCATATAAGGCCCCCAGAATGGATATTTTATGGGGAGAGAAATTTATAGAAGCGTAACACTTGTTTTATTCTTAAAAAACACGAATAAAAATTTGGAAAAAACATAGTACATATTTTACACTTCGATCTAGTTATTTCAGCCGTTTTTTTTTTGTGGAGTTGTTATTTTTATGCATTTTATTTCAGTTTTAAATGACTATTAAATTGAATACTGAATTACTAAATTATTATACTGAATTATTAAATTGGATTTTAATTACGTCAAAATACGCCCGAAAATACTTCTCTTTTTTGCAGTCGGTTTTCATCATAGATATCCTGTTTTCATCGATATTTTAATCGATCAAATATATATATCAACCCCTCATCCCTAGTTGAGGCTAGAGTTGCTTGTGAGCGTACAGTCACTGTATCTATACTTTCTAATACCCGCCCCTTTTGAGCATGTGTGCATTAAATAAAAACAAATGTGTTACGCATATTTAGTTGTGTAAGTGCGTATCTATTTATTTTGCTTTTGTGTGAGTTTCGGTAGTGGGGAAAAGGTGGCGACACTTGAACTCGAACAAATATAGATAGAAGGCATATCTCCGGATATCTATGATTAAAACAATACAGTGGAACAGCATATGAGCACTCCATTTGCTCACTACTCTGTGTTCAATAGTAAGTACAAATTTCTCAGGACAGGTAGGTATGCGCTTCGGCAATCATTCGGAAACACGCGAAGTTGAGATCTAATAATATAGAGCTGTTACAACCATGGAAGTAGGGTACTTGCGTATTCTGAATTATATAGATTAGTATACTTAACTCTTTGCAATTTCAAAAAACCTTTCGAGTGAAAGATGACGAGTTACGACTGGAGTACTTCATACAAACACGCAATGATAGGCGCGCTTCTAAAAAGCGCCGCAGTACAAAACAGAAGCTTTGCCTCTGTGGGGGATTGCTCTGGCAGGCGACGTTCGTGATAATTCGGAAACACGAAGATTACCGAAGCGCATATTTTTTCTGGTTTAACTGTATAATACCGTAAGCCGGCTCACAGGTACATAGATCCCCAGCACCAACCTATAGGTAAAGTCACACACGCTTATCGCTTGCATAAATTGATTTGATAATCGATTTATATCGATTTGTATGGATGGACTGTGTGACAGATGAAATGGCTAGAAAGGGGGTGATTACCGAGATGACGACTCATAGAGAAGTATTATGATGATGGTTTGCATGCCCTAATACGTACTGCGCGGCCGCGGCGAGCGCGCGCGACGCCCCGGCGCAGCGCGGCGCATCCAGCGAGTCCAGCGCCGCCAGCGCGCTCAGCGCCGCGCCCAGCTCGCGCATGTCGCTCCGCTCAGCTCCGCATCTGTCCTGCACTGAAACGCAACACTCGTATTAACTCTTTCTGCCTTTATTTTCATGAAGTGCTCAAAGCCCCATTTACAAGGTGCAATTTTCTGGAACGTTCAAGAAATCAAGAGCTTTAATCGTCTGCTATAAAGCACATTCAACGCGTGCGATTTCGATGAAATGGCATAAAATAATTAAATTTTAGTTCTACGCCCTTGTACAAGTTTATAACGCATTAATTCATATTGCCCGCATTTGCGCTGCCAATTATTTCATTTAATTTTATTGAACGTCTTCTCCAGAATGTTTTGTCTTGCTACGTTCATGTGTTTCCAAGCACTACGGTGACATTGCAATAATTTGTACCATGGAGCTGGTCTGATCATGCTGCCAGAACTTGACCAAAAGAACTCAATCAAGATAGCCCCGTCGTGTTTAGAAGAAGAAAGAAAGAAAAATAGGTTTATTTGTCACAGAAACACGTGCATACAAAAAGATAACAGTACTTAATCATAGAAATATGAGAGGAGTAGGTAAAAAAGCAGTTGGCAGCTGCACGTCATGACTGTGACAGGATTACAGGAAGTCTCGTTAGATTTGTCTCGACAAGTACTATAGGCCATGGTGGTATAGCCCAAGGTGGAGTGTCACTCAACGCACTTTAGCTGTTATGCAGTTGTGAACGGTACACTTATTGGTACGGTATTGTGCACCAATTGTACTTGCTGTTAAGACGGTGCCAGTCAATTATTGCTTCAATTTTATGGTATTCCAAAGGCAATAAACCTGCACCGTGTAAATAGGGCTTTAGGGTGCTGCATAATATACAGAAAGTTGCTTTACGGATGTTGTGTCTCGTGGTCACTTGCGGTCAAAATGACCTCCGTCTGCGGAGCACCTTAGTTGTAATGAAGATACCTTTTTCAAATATCTGCGTCAGCCTGCTGAGCCCTAGGTGTGCCAGCCGCAGCTGTTCCTGCTCGGTCGCGAATGCCGCTTGCATGTCCTCCGTACTCAACTCGCTCTGAAAACATTTACAAGAAGTTCGCATATTAAGGGATAAACAAATCGACCAACAGCCGTAATTGTTCATGAATTTAAATCACAACTGTCAAACTTCGTCAATCATCATAATATGAAATGCAGTGGCGTATTTACCCTAGGGCCAAAAGGGCCATGGCCCGGGGCGGTAGGCTGCGAGGGGCGGCGCAAGCCGCACCTCACGCTCAGCTTTGTTACCCTTTCATTTTGAAGAAATTGAAAATATGCCTACTTAGCAAAAATAAAACTCATTTGGTTGAAAGTTTGATAGACATTAAGACACGGGATTGACCGGCGCGACTTGTCGGTCGGTTGGACTCTGTCGCGACTCGGGGCTGGTTTCGTTGCTTTTTTTTTTCTTTAATTTATGGGGCGGCAAACCTTACAGGCCCAGGGCGCTGAATCTTAAAATATGCCACTGATGAAATGGATAAGAGATAAGTAGGTATACAGGCAGCTGACTTATAAAACAATTAAACAAGTTGTGCCCAACAAGTTGTTGTGTCTGCCGTCTGTATACAGCGGAGTAGAAAGGTACTGTACGCATCACCGAAAAACACTTTACACGTGCAAATAGGGATGATGCAATATTTGGTTTCTCCGTCACGTATATATATTATATAGTTATATTAATTATAATAAAATCAATAATAAAAGAAAAAAAAATATTTTATTAAAATTAAAAGAAATACTTAAAACAAATTGATTACTTTATATTATTAATAATTTAAAATGAATTTATTCAGATTAAAAAAAAATATTGGACATATATTTTCCTTTTTTTTACACATTGAGTTAAAATGTGCCATGACGTCACGCCTATGTATGTAGATTTTATACTTAGTTGTGATGTGACGTAGCGAGCGCCCACTCCCCAACTTTAGTGTATTTGTCTTAGACTATTAGCCAAAAAAATGACTTATTATTGTATGACATTTTTTATTAGGAAGTGCCTCCGCTGCCGGCGCCGGTTGCTGAATTGGCTGCCGGCGCTGACTTTGGTTGTCAGTTTGGCGTATGGAGTAGATAGGCAGGGTAGGCATAATGAAAAAAACATGTAATAGAGCATTTTTTTTTTCCGTACTCCAGTAATAAAGTCATAAAGTACTACCCAAAACCGAACTAGTAAGATTAGGTTTAATAATTTAAATCGCAAAAAAGGTTAGGTTAGAACTGTGACCCCCTACGCACGAGCCGAGCGAACGCAGCGAGCGGTGCCGCAGTACGGTAACCGCGCGCGAGTGCCAAAAACGACTAGAATATGCAGAAAAACATATTTTAGTTACGGTTAGTTAGTTGGCGTTCTGAATACTGGAAGGGTTTCTATAAACGCCGCGCCGCCGGTGTCCATTATGGGATGTTTTTTATCTCGGCTGACGGCAGTAATGTCACTGCCGGTTCCCAATGGCGTTATTTTTGGGAGCCGGCGCCGGCAGCGGAGGCACTCCCTTTTTATTAATATGTTAGAGCGTGTCAAATATTTTTTATTATCTGACTGACGCTGACGGACTAAATAAAATTCAGATTTATTTTCAACCCAGGCATCCATGATGAGATAACTGTACCTACATGTTAAATGTTCGTCCTTCCTGTCTGCATTATCAGTACCAGTACTATCAGTAACACTATATTTTATTATAATAATAGGGATGATGCCTCAATATTTTTTTTACGTAAGAAAAAGATTACGGCAATACATATAGTTAAAAAGAGCCATGGCGTCACGAGTACGTAGATTTTATACTTACTTGTGCAGCAGCCCCAACTCTCCAACTTAAATGCGTTTTATCTAAGTCATATATTAGTAATATTTGTTTAATCTGACTGGCAGATTAATGGTTTTTTTTTACCCAGACATCCTCATGTTATGATAGTCACAGCATAATGTTACCCTAAGTTTGTTTGCTTGGAATTAATAACATTATATATAATTTATTTCTCATTCTAGTCCATTGATTTCATTGAAAGATATCCAATCTGCACCATTAACTTTAAATGTTCGAAGCAAAGAGCGTCCAACTGTTAGCAGCTACATGCACGCATACTAGAAAAGCACAATGACGTGACTCGAGGGTAGGAAGTGGCTGTCTCACATGCATACTAGCATAAAAAAGTTGGCTTGTTTGATTTAGTCATTTTGCAGTGCGACATTCTATCTACAGTCATAATAAATAATCAAAGGTTTGAAGTTACTTAACCACTTTATTTAGGTACAAAGTCGAATTCCTGAAGACAAGTCCCACCAATGCACACCATAGTATAGGACTAGTAGGTACTATATTGACATAAACCCATTCCCAATGTATGTATAAAAACTTACAGAAAAAATTGTTAAAGAACTTCTCTTAATTTCTTACCGGGCCTTCTTCTTGTGTGCCAGCAAGAACAAATTCATCATGTTTCGGCTTGTCAAGTCGTATGGTGCTCTCACACAAGAAGATTCTGAGGTCAGCGTCGTGCGCCAGGACTGGATGTCGTGCGACCAGCGTCAACCAGCGCTGGAGGGCGGCGCGTCGGCGCAAGAGGAACCGGGAGCTGCCACCACCGACCACCACGCGCTTTGGTGGCAAGCGGCATATCGCACTAGAATTTGTATCTTGATTTTGTAAAAAGCATCACGTAAATCAACAAAAGACACATTGGTGTAAGCACATGACTTGTATGTTTGACCTTGACCTCCACCTTTGAAGATGTTGATTATATTTCCTACTTCTAGAATTATGCAAATCTCATATTTATCCAAATCTCATATTGCACATGAGGAAAAAAAACTATTCACTCATTGAAAAATAATGCTCAGCCCTGAGTCTAGCATAGAATTTTGCACAAGAGTTCCTTATGTAACGAAAGTGTGCACTAAGGAACAGTTAAAATAAAATTAAAAGTGTTTTATAGAATCCTCCATGTTAAAATTCTTATGGAATTCAGATTTCAAGACAATTCAAGAAACAATTCGTAAAAAATTATAACTGGGTTCACTTCTTACTTAATATTTACCTTGATTTAAAGGAGTAAAATATGCATATTTTGGGAAAAGCATATTTAGGGACGGTCATATTTGGGAACAAGCCAAAATATAATCATAATAGAAACATACCGATAAGGGTATTTGGCATATAAGACATCATATAGCTGCACAAATTCATTGTATCTTCTTGAAACTGTTGTGCCATGTCTTCTTGAGCTGACATAGTATTCACAGTGCTTCAGTATAAGACCTTTACGTTCAGGCACAAGCTCCACACTGATCACATCGGTAGCTTCTAAGTCTTCGAACGTCACTGTCTCAGTTGACATCATACAACTGAAATTTAATATTTATAATGAAAACTAAATATAATAAAAGTTATTAAAAATTAAATATCTATGTTTAACAATATTCCTGGGAGCGTGCATGCATGCCACGCGTAAAATTTAATATTAGGTAATTGCAGAAGTTCGCTGCTCGCGCCAATGACCTTGGGTTCTGAGCAGTATTATGTACTTATTTATAATTTATGTATTTTTCAAAGTTCCAACTCTTCTTAATTCCCTGCTTTAACTAAGTACCTACTAAAAGTATAATGTAATCTACATTTAGTTACCTTGCTTGCAACTCCGTTTGTTTACGAATACCATTGGTCTAAACTCTGACGAATACACTTTCAAACAACCAGGTTAGCGTTAAGTAATGTATTGGCAAGTTGCAGATCTTCCAGTGTATCGACCTCTATACTTTCTGTGGCACTAACTTCTAGTATGGTACAACTGAAATAGTCGTTTTTGTATTAGTGTGTTTAACTATATGTATCTTAATTAAATGCACAGAGCACTTTAATTAAAATACAAAAATAACTTCTGAAAACGAACACACAACACAACACACGTAAAAAGTAACTGTCAAAAGCACGTCATTTCACGTCAAAGTCAAAAGTGTCAAAGTCAGTCAAAGTAAATGTCAGTCAAGTTGAAATGATGAGCAACCGGAGCAGCCAACCCAAAGCCAGGGAGCAGGAAAAAAAAACAGCACCCTAGCGCATCCACCTTAAGCAGCGTTTATAAATAAGGAGGTAAGTACAGAAGATGAAACAAAGATTTGGATTAGAACAAAACAGCAGGAGGGGATTATTATTATGAAACGTGAATGATTACGATTTCGCGTTTTGTCACATACTTACTTGTAATTTTGAAATTTTCCCTTTTCCAAAATCTTTCTTCTCGTTATATAAAATGCTCCTGTTTCCAAAAACTCCCCGTTCCAATCTTGCCGGCGAACTCGACTATCAACTTGAAAGTTCGCTGGATAGAATTTTCCATTCAAAAGCTGCCAACGGAGCTTGTAACTCCTAAACAAGTTGTTTTAGTAGTTAAAACTTTTTCATCTTGTTGTTTATTTCAAGTTTGTTAAGTACCCCAGTCACTTACATATGTGCGCAAAGCTTCGAGAAGTCGCTAATCCTAGCAAAAGTGTGAATAGGTACCTACCTACCTACATGATAAAAATATGGTATTCTCGCTTATTTGCAGTTTTTGTTCAGAGTATTTGTTCACACTTCACAGTGCGTACTAGGTACTAGTACACACGGCTACAAGCTATACATTTCCAGGTTATGCTGATCTCGCATTGTATAGGATTTCCGTATAATGCGAGGTTAGCGTATACTGGAAATGTATAGCTTGATGTGTAGCCGTGTGTACTGTGTACTGAAAAGACGTGTCATGACTTCATGAGTGACAGAAGAGGCTAGATAATTACCTTGTCACAGAAAACACACAATCCAACGGAACAGGACGCGCAATTTTTTTAAAAGCGCTGCGTAATTGTGTTGGTAGTGTAAACGGTGAAGTAACTTGCATTAATATTAAAATCGTCACATTTGGTCGTGCTGACAAGAATTCCAGCGCTCCCCATATCGATGGTGCCCAATCAGTGGCAGTTACAAAACTTCGATGAAAAACGGTTACATTATCTAAAACAATCCAAACAGATACATGCCAAAATCTAGTCAGTTAAAAATAATTATCCCGTTTAAATGTAATTACTGAAGCGCTGTTCTATAGAAAGTGTTTGGCGAGCCCAAACAATGATCACGTCTAGGTATCCCGTTTTCACCGCCCCGATTCGCTTTCTATTAGGACATGGCCTCATGTTACAAACCTTTAATGCTTTCAAGCGCTATCAATGGATTATCAGTGGATACGGTTATATCATGGAAGCCAGCAGCCTTAGCTGTGTGTATTGCACGACTCAATAAACTCGTACCGCCCACCTTTTGCAGATTTTTAAGACGCACACCCTTTGAGCCGCCTCTCGCAAGTATGAGGACCGCAACTTCAGCGCTACTGTAAAACAGACTGAAGGACAGGAAACAACATATTTTTAATAATAACGTAATTTATCATTAGTGTACTCAGAAGGTGCATGTTGGTAGAGGTGTTACATTAATATAAAAACATTTTTTGCTATGTGAGCCATGAATGTGTGATCGCAGCATTGCCTACAGTACTTATTATAAAGTGCTCTGTGAGTGCCTACTGACTGTACTCTCCATAGCCAGCATCAAAACACTTGTATATACGTGTGTACGTTCACAACCACAGAGCACTATACTTTCACAACACAACACAACACAATACAATACAATAAAATTCAATAAATAAACACAATGCAATATAATAAATAAATACAATACACACAACACAATACTTTCAACGATTAATGCGGGCCATAGACGTTCAAGTAATTTGATCAAACACCAAATTGGCATGAATGTGTGTGGGAAAAATCAAAATGAGTTGTCAAATGGCATGAATGAGAATTTTCGTATTTCTATTTGAACAAACTGTTTGAACAAGCCTGTTTGATCAAATTACCTGAACGTCTGTGGCCACAATAAATAAATAATTATCATAACACACAATGATACTCACATAGTTACAATAGTTAGAACTTTAAACCACATTGTTTACATTGTTGCTTAGATAAAAGGAGTAGAAACTTTGCTATCAAAAAATTAAACAATAATTGAACACTTAGTTTGTTTGCGCCTACTACGTGCGCTCCCGTACACAGCGTCAATTTAAATAAGAAAGATTTCCGGAGTCAGAAAGGAAGTCTCCAATAAATCGATAAGATGAATTGAATTAAGCCTCGCCCACACCGGCGCGTTTTTAACGTTAATAACGCAAGCATTATTCCGATATCTGTTTTCAGTACATTTTGTATTAGGACGGCCACGAATCACGAAGTTACATACTGCTGTGATAATAAAACGGAGAGGAGTAGGACACGCGTTTCTCCACAGTCCACCCTGCGATATTCCGATAACGTCCTACTCCTATTGCGGCGTTATTATCGCGCGATAATAACGCGCCGGTGTGTGAGAGGCTTGTGGCTGAGATTATTACCAAGCTCCTAGAGTATATAATATTCTCTGATCTCCGCTTGGAAACATTTTATTCTGAGCTAGGTACCGTTCTTGTCTTGGTTTTGCTTCATCACCTTACTTACATTTGGGCCAACTCCTTAAGGCTCCGGCGCGGCGCTACTATAGGCCCCAGATTTCCATAGAATGTTCGTAATTATCAAGAATCGCGGTACATGCATGGGGTTTTTTCGGATATTAAGACTATTATACTATAATAAAAGAATATTTGGACCACTCTGTATAAATGTGACACGCAGGCCAACATTTTTAAGTTGCTCAAATTTATCTAGTTACTGTTTCAGTGTTTGTTGTTTACACAACTTTTTGAGGCTGCCAGTATATCAAAGTTGGGGAGACTTTTGCCAATAACTGAACAAGACTTGTGACACAATACATTAATACAACAAACAAAAGTGTCAGAGCGTACTCATTTGACAGTTATCTGACAGTAAGCCATGTAAACAACCCGACATCGACAGAGTTGAAGTTGTACGTTTGATTGAATTATTTTTATTGATCTTCTTTAAGAATAATAGATTTCTCATGCTGTGTTAAGAAATGAAAACTATAGAAGACCTTGAAAAAGAGCTAAAAAGTGTAGATAAGGAAATATCGAAAGTTGACGCAGAGTTGTCAAAATGGAAGAACCTCCAACGTGTGCTGCACGAGAAGAAAGTATCGTTGAAGAATTCTATAAACAAATTGAAAACAGATACTTTAGCCAGTGTAGATTGGGCGGGCACCACTTACGAGTGGTCTGAAGACGTAGTAACGTTGAAAAATGTGTTCAACATTGAAAGGTTTAGACCTAAACAGCTTGGCGCAATTAATTCTACTTTGTCAGGGCAACATGCCATTGTAGTAATGCCGACTGGCGCGGGGAAAAGCTTATGTTACCAGTTGCCAGCGTTGGTAAAACCTGGCCTAACTGTTGTTGTGTCACCCCTTATATCATTAATGGAAGATCAAGTAAGGTCACTAACAAATAGAAACATACCAGCCAAGAAGATCACAAGCTCTAGCTCAAAAGAAGAAACTTCAGCAGCTTTAAACATACTGAAAGATAACAAGACACAGATCAAGTTGCTCTATGTTACTCCAGAAAGGTTTGCTAAAAGCAAAAGATTTATGTCAAATTTACAAAAATGTTATGCTGATGGTAGATTGCAAAGGATAGCTATAGATGAAGTACATTGCTGCTCTCAGTGGGGCCATGACTTCAGACCTGACTACAAGTATTTAGGTATTTTGTCTAACATGTTTCCAAATGTGCCTATCTTAGGGCTGACAGCCACTGCCACAGCTAGTGTTTTGACTGATGTACAGAAAATTCTGAATATTCCTGGTTGTTTAGTTATCAAGTCTACCTTTAACAGACCAAATTTATTTTATAAAATACTCGAAAAACCAACATCACAGGAAGAGTGTGTTAGTATTCTTGAGAAATTGCTGAAGGGAAGATATAAAGGTGAAAGTGGAATAATATACACAAACAGCATTAAAGATTGTGAAGACATTTCTGAAGGTTTGCGTAAAAGAGGATTGAGAGTAGGATGCTATCATGCAAACTTAGATGCTAACACCCGATCACAAGTTCATTTGAAATGGCATGAGAAACGCTACCAAGCCATTGTAGCCACTGTAGCCTTTGGCATGGGAATTGACAAACCTGATGTTAGGTTTGTTATACATCACACAATTAGTAAGTCTATGGAAAACTATTATCAGGAGAGTGGCCGTGCGGGTCGCGATGGCCTCAGAGCTGAATGTGTCACTATGTACAGAATGCAAGATGTTTTCAAAGTCAGTACTATGGTGTTCTCTTCTGTTGGGAGTCTGGAGCATCTGTATGGTATGGTGAAGTATTGCCTCAATGGCACATTGTGTAGGAGACTCCTGATAGCTGAGCATTTTGATGAAACTTGGGGCGATGCAGATTGTAACAAAATGTGTGATGTGTGTTGCCATCCTCATTCAAATGTTAAAGAAGTTAATCTTAAGCCTCACTGTAAAACATTAGCTGGGATTATTGAGAATGCTGACAAGCAGGATGTAAAACTGACAGCTCAGAAGTTGCTTGATGCATGGTTTCTGAAGGGGCCAGTAAACCTGAGACATAAAGGAAAAGAGCCTAACTTTTCAAGAGTATTAGGTGAAGATGTGATTGCATATTTATTAGTGGGAAATTATTTAATAGAAGATTTTCACTATACTGCATATTCTACTATAAGTTATATAAAAATTGGCCCAAATATGGATGCAGTTGATGATGATAGCTTTATATTAAATATCCCAATAAGGAGATATTCATCCTTTGAACTTCAAGCACCTCCTCCCAATGATTATCAACCAAACACAACAATTGAAAAACCTGATGAAGGAAGTAAAACAAAAAAGCGGAAGTCTAACAGTGCTTTGAATGAAACCAAGTCGAAAATGACTAAGACAGTAACAATTATTGATGATAGTGATTAATGTAATCTCTTTCTATTGCTGCAAATATACCCTAACCCTGCCACTCCCTAGTAATTAGCAAATACTCCTGCTTGTTAAGGCTGATATGTATGTGGTGTGAGGCTCATTATGTAAAATAGAAATCAAAGAGTAAACACACATTTCCTGCCAGGATTCCAGGAATGTCCGAAAGGGATACCGGGACCGCTCCGCCCAGAGCGAGAAGTCATTAGATGATATCCCAGCCTCAAAAAAAAAAAACACATTTTTTGCCACTTCATTATTTGGTACTTTGTAGCGTATATACCACATAGGGATGTCTAATGAACCCTAGATGTGTGTATGTGTGTGCCATCCACGAAGACGCGCCCCACTCCGTACTAAAGTATAGCTTGTCCACTCTGAAATGACAACCCCCACTAGCACTACCGCATTTGATGTACACCACAGAATACATTCTATCGTGTATTCCCGTTCGTCCCCTCGACTTCGTCCCCCGAGGGGGACGAACGGGAATTTACAAAAATAATATTTAATTTGTTCCCGATCGTCCCAATCCTAATTCAAGAGAGGACGAATGGGAATATGTTCTTCGATTAGTGCCATTCGTCCCACTAAAAAGATTTGTGCAGAAAATATGTTTATTCGATGTTTCGTAGTTTACTTTTAAATTAGTTTCTTCGTTAGATTTAATCATTATTTTACAAAATTCTTCTCTATTTTTTTATGAATTATAAAACGTATCCTAAGTTTATCATTGTTTCATTATGTTTACCTACACTAAATATAGCAACTCTGACGGGAAGCGCCGGCGATTCTGGTAGTTAACAAAAGAGTGCCGAAGAAGAAGAGTGGTTTACCTGACATTCTCTCCCTTTCCTATCCTTAAATTAGACCGGTCGGGTTAGTGTTGACAAAACAATGAAAGTGCACGGGTGTTAATGTAATAATATATATTCGACACGAGTTCTGCGGAAAACTACTGATGTAAGTACCTACATTTTTGTAAGTTACAAATATTATTAGATTGTTTATAGTCAATACTATATTGTCTCATGTCTTATTAATTTATGCTAATAATGTACGGTATCAATATTTGTATTCAATTTTAGTATTTAATTTTATATATTAAATATCATTCTAAATTATATTAATAAGTGTGTAATTGTTGTCTCCTGTTTTTTAGAGCTTAACAATGTCACAAGAAGCGCATCCTGGTCCCTCTGGTAGTACAGGAAGCTGTTTGCAGTATATACAAAGGAAAGGTGGAATCGTGCTTCTGCGTGCTGGATACCAATTTTTAACTGACCCTATTTATGTGTTAAAATAATGAGTAAACTTTTCTAATCACTTACATAACGTAAAACGTAAAATCTTGCCACCATACATATAAGCAACTCTACGAAAAATAGTGACTTATATTTCAAAAGGAAACAACCTGAATGGTAAAAAGTCTGTTTGTAGTGTTTAATTGTAATATAATACAGACTTTTTTTATTGTAATCTGTATACACAGATTTTTAAATCATAATTTTTAGTTATAAGGAGAATTTTATTCATAATTAAAAAAATATTATATATAAAAATATTGCGAGTTATCGCAAAGTTGATTCTGTGATTTTTACTGTGATTTTTATTCCTTAATAAATGACTGATTTTTATTTCAATTTTGTTTTTTTACCAATTAAAACCACCAGTCTTATATTATTTAGTGGGAGCAATAGACCCAAAAAAGAATTAATAAATTATTCCCATTCGTCCCCCCAAAAAATTTTGAGGGACCATCGGGAAAATAAATAACGAATTCCCGTTCGTCCCCCTCGGGGGACGAAGTCGAGGGGACGAAAGGGAATACACGCATTCTATTCGATGTACACGGCGCCGCGCGCCGTGGCGTGTACGTAAAGTGCGGTAGCGGAGCGCGTCATTTCAGAGTGGAAACCTATACAGCTTACAATATAATACAGTAATCGCGGAGTAGGGCGCGTGTTCGTGGATGGCACTATCTATATGTTATAGAGAATCATAGTTTTAATTCACTTTAAACCAGGCTTGCCTAGTTTGGGGCCCGTATAAAACTTCTATAATGTTTAAGGCATTAAAAAAAAAAATACAAGTTAGTAGTTGGGAAACTAATAAATAAATAAGTAAGTATGCTGTTATTGTTTAAAATGTTGTCTCTGTGTTTATTGTACGTAAGGGGTGTTCCTAAAAAATAGGGTAGTTGAAAATAAAAATACTAATATTATTAGGTACAAATATTATAATAAGAATCTACGAGAATTTATAAGATACGTTCACAAATACACGCAAATAAGTTCAAACTTAAACATTTGACCCAGTTGTAATTTGAACTTTATTCTGATTGAGGAAACTTGTACTACAACTATCTTATAGTTCTTGATACAAAAATAAAATATTGTACTTACTGAGAACTTTATCATATTGGGAGTAAAGTTCAAATTACAAAATCTGGCTCGACAGTTTGGACTGGGACTAAAGTTCGAACTACCGACAGCTTTTCAGATGTCCCATAGACAAAGTTTGGTAGGGTACATTCACATTAAGAAAAGAAGCACACCTCCGCCGCGAAACCGATGCGAGCCAGTTAAATTGAACTTCTGCGGTTTCGGTGCTATGGTTCGCGGCGGATGTGTGCTACCGGCGTATTGATAGCCCATTTAAGTGCATAATGTAACGTAAGTCAAGGGCAATACTAAAAACATTTACCGTATCTCAATGGGCATTTCCTACGAAACTCACTTTCAATTAAAGTATTGTTAATAAAATTACAGAAGGTAGGTACTTTAGTACTTGATGATTTCCCACCCTCAAAAAAAAAAAAAATTTTTTGCCACTTTTTTATTTGGTACTTTGTGGCACCTTTATAGCGTTTTAGTGAAACATCACTTTTAGTGCCCAGAACCAGACTCAAGAGTGCAACGATAATTCGTTCGCGTGCCCACAACTCGCCTCGCGGGTCGTTTATATATTTAGCTATAGGCGGCGCGCCGATGGACTCAACTGACCGATTGTTATATGAGATATATGAGACACATTTCATGGTGGCATGCTAATTTGCATGCCTTCTATGTACTTGGCAGTAATAGTGTTAACTACCAACACATGCTATTTTGATAAAAAATATATTTAATAACCAAAAATTTAGATAAAATTGCATTTGAATTTGACTTATTCTACTTATTTTTGTCCCTGACTGTACTAACATACCGTGACGTAGCTGCCAAATACATTATCAATTCTATCGTAGATGACAAAATGAAAACTTGATTATCAAAGAATCTAAGAACTTACTATTGCTCAACAAAGCAGTGTGATTTGAATAGGTTATAGGCTTCTACATGTAACACTATGGTACTGGCTGCATACCCTTTTGCTGCGACCGGCGGCAGGCGCGGCCTCCGGTAGCCGTGCCGCCAGCATAGTGTGTTGTGTAGAAGTCATAGGCTGCTACACAAACAAACGCCGAAAATGATAATAAAGAAAACAAATAATGGAACTCTTTGAGTTTGATTGAATGGTCATTGCCGACGTCTAGGAGAGTATTGTAACGGTGACAACTGAGAGTAGGATGATACGTTTTCTTCTTTGTCCTGAGCTTTAACTGTACTCCGGGCACTTCGTTTTTTCACACTTTTATCTGATCTACTCGATGGCACTGAAAGTATTAAAGATGGAAATTAATAGGCATATTAATTTAATGTTTAACAAAGTCGGAGTCTGGTTGTCTGGTGGTCTGGAGGGCACTTTTCTGGCAAGCACCTCTACCAATGGTGTCCAATCCTTCAGGGAATACAGGCGTGATGTCATGTTTGTTATGAAAAAAAAAAAACACACCACTGATGCATGTTGACTGATGGGCAGAGGTGCATAGTACACCCATAGGGATCCTGAATAATCCTGATATTACGGACAATCTAAGTTTGAGGTTTCAGTTCACTCTGGGTATGATGTGTAAGAGTGTCAAGCTTATTTAAACTGGTTACCGATTAGGCGAGGTTCATTATGAAAAAAAAAAGAATTGAAGCTGCGTCTGCAATTTTGTAACCCACAACCCGCTATTTTGATTATGTTATCAATTCGTTGTAAATTTTTGTTGCGGGCGTGAATTTGCATATCGTTGAGTGAGTAGCCGAGTTTAGAATATCCTTGACTAATTGCTAATTTAACAAAAAAAGACATGTACCTGATGAGTTACGTTTCTGACCAATCGGTTCCGGTTCTTGGTATCTTAAGGTAAATCCAGAAGCTGCTGATTTCGGCGTCGAACACTCACTGTCATCAATGCCCAAAGCATCCAAGGAACGCATCCTCTCCGCAATCTGATCTTTTATAATGTCTCGATGTGGTCCTGCCTGACCCAAATATTCCATTTCCGCAAGCCATTCGGTACGTTCCCGAATTTGGGTGACCACTGTAATTATGAATACCTACATTGCACAATTTGAAAGTCTAAACAAGACACTTGAGCAAAAAATTTGTTTAGTTTTTTTTTTTGTTTATTTGCTGAAGCTTCAACTACTGCTGTGGAATTGTACGGAATCAGTTAGAAGCTGAACATCCCATACTGTTTATTGTTATTAAATTAATGAGCAATGGATTTATCATTGAGGTCTTACATTCATTCCATATTTGTTTGGAAGTTGGCAACTTGGGCTGTGGTTTTTTAGTCATTGAAGGTGGTGGTTGTGACCGTTGTTCTTGGTCATCCCCATATGCCATAGTGTTAGCCAGTCTCTCCTTCATTTTCTCCCTGTCTTCCCCACGTTTCAATGGGCGATATCTATAACAACAAGTAAGTCATGGAAGTAACGTATGTAGTAATACCTAATCTTAATTGGTACTCTCTTGGGTACATTGTACATTACCAGTTGAAAGTGATGTGGAGGATTTTTTCGACGCCATATATTAGTTAGTTAATAATATAGTTAGATTAGGATATTATATAATTTTATGTAGGTACATCTCGATTCAAACTTAATGGCGGCTCGGAATATGAGGTCAGTCGCTGCGCAGTAACAACTCCATGTGTCAGCGGGGGTGAGGGGTGGGGTACTGCGCAGTGAGAAGCTAACATCCGAGCTGCCATTAAGTTTGAATCGAACTGTAGTACTGATTATTACAGAATTACAGAATACTTAATAAAAATCAACAAAAAAAAAACGTTAAGTACCTATCCGCGTCAAAGACTCCAGACTCCCTGATAGTGGACAGTGATCTTCGCCGAGATGTTCGAGGGCGGACTAGCGGCATTTCAACCAGTAGCTTGGAGTCTGCTTTCCTTTCATCATTTTCACGAAGTTTCAGTGCAGATTTTTGCCGCTGAGCAATAGTAAGTTTTGATTCTTCTAAGAGAACTAAATAGGTATGAAAAACATCAGTTATTAGCATTTTGCCTGAAATAACTTAGTTCATAACTATGACTAAAATAAAAAGGGTTTACAGCTTTTGAGCGTGAAGCATATACAGAGTGATGTGGGCAGTTATCAATAGCTGGCTGTTCTCCCAGTAGCATAGTTGCTCCTCTCATTTGTTCTTCTTCATTTAGATTTACAAGACTGTAGAAGCTGGAAATGTCATTTTTAGGCTTTGCATTGTAGTAGTAATCAGTAAGAGTCTGTTCAGATCTTAGGTCAGGTGTTCGGCCACTCATTTTACTACCCATTAGACTTGAAATATCTCCTCTAGCTTTTTTAACACTGACTTTATGCAATTTCACTGTAAACGTACAAAATTGCCTTAAGGACTCTAATGCAGCTAAATCCTGCTTTAGATGACTACCATAGTCATATTCAGCCGGCATGATGTTATCAGCATTCAGTAAGGTGTAATTTTGATCCCATTTAGCTGCTGGTATTGGATTGTTTTGATAAAAAATCTTCCTATGTAACACTGCAGCATCTGCATCGGCCAATGCCACTACTGTTTCTCTTAGATTAGATAGAAGGATATTCTCAGGTCTTGGCACAAATTTACCATCTATTTCGGTGTTTTTAGACATTACAGGAAAATAAACACCTGCGTCTTCAATCGTGACTACTCCGATCGCGTCTATTATTCTTTGTAAAGTTACAGGAATCCAAAAAAAATTGTAATCCATTACTTGTCCCAATCTGAAGTCATAATCATAAACATGTTCAAAATTTCTTGGAGCGAAGCCTATGTTCATTAATTTTCTCTCAACAATAGCGAGCATTGCCCGGTAAACAGCGTTTATATCTGGGAGATCCTGGGGATTCCTCAAAGACCTCACAGCTATAGCATAAAATGAACATAGATTTAAACCAATTCCTCGAGTCGTAATAGATAATAACATTGGTATGCAATTCCAGTTAGATCCACAAGACGCCATAATTTAGTAGTAGAGTAGCTGCAGATTTTAGGACGCCGAAATTAGGTCACAGATTAAATAATTAGGTAGGTACCTAAGTACAAGAATTTTACTGTACTCGGTACTTTTATAAACTCAATAGATCCATACAAGACACCATATTATATATTAGTTTTCTATGCAAGACACAAGTAGGTAAGTAACAGATATCAAAGGACAAACCTACCGGCACCGGCGCGGCGCAGTTGTAATCTATTTAATCTGTGGTTGTAAGTTACACTTACAACGGCCGAAGTACTTACTAAGTACTCCAACTCCCCGGCTCAGCGTTGCCAATTGCACCGTAATTACGGTAGAAACACCGTACTCAGCATTGATTCACCGTCTACCGTAGTAATGTAATTACGGTGTCAAAAAACACCGTAATTGGACAGATGGAATATTGAGCGTATTTTTTTGTCATAACATGGCAATATTTTAAATAGCAGTGAACTAGGGGGAATTCCACAACCATAGATAATAGTTTGAACCAATATAATAAGTACAAATTAAAGTGTTGCCTAATTGACAGACTTCTTTACCGTTTTTATTACCAACTTTCTTTATGTATATCAAATAAATTAAAATGGAATGTGATTATGGAACATTGACAGAAAATAGAGATTTCAACATGTTTTATCTTGAATGTTTCGCCAGTGCAAACGCATGGTTACTCGGCTCGCCGTCGGTGACACACGTGAAGCTTTATCAAAATTTCATTGTCAACGCGGCTCGCTTACTTTTAGGTGATTTTGCGGAATTTTTTGAATTCGATTTTAATTTCTTACGAGAAAGCTACATGAAACATAACACAGTCGTTCGTAAGGCAGTGAGTAAAACTCCGAGTAAAGTCACGAACTTAAAAACCGCGTACTTTAAGTACGCACGTCTATCACCCACTTTAGAGGAGTTAAAAATCACATAAAAGGTTACAAGAGTAACCTTCTGCCAACACTAATTTACATGCCTGAATCCAAATGGCTTCATGGGTTACTTACTAATTCTTGAATGACCTTTCCAACGACACCTCACATGGCTCACATCATGGGATAGACGAGTAAAAAAAATACCTAGGTATATATTTTATCACTTTGCCAGCGTGCCAAATGACAGCTTTCTAGTAAAGAGTCTCTGAGCTATGCCGCGGACAGACGAACAGGCAGATAAACATAGCGAAATTATATGGGTTCCTTGTTGACTATGGAACCCTAAAAGTGAGGAAAATGTCGTGAGGAAAGTTTTAAGTACCTAAGAATGTGGATAGCTTTATAGAAGTAAGGGAAGAGCAAAGAAACTATGGATGGCCTGTGTGAACGATTTATGGCTAGAAAGCGGGTGACCAGCATACCGAGATGACGACTAGAGAAGAATGGAAGAAAAAGACACTGCGCTGATCCCAAATAAATTGGGAAAAGGGCAAGAAGAGAATGATGAATTTATTACAGTACATACCTAGGTAGTTGGTTTAGAAATACCCACTCAAGATGTCGATCGATGCGCAATTATAGCGAAAAGGAACGTGTGGGTGTACTAGAAAGGCCTTAGCTTAGCTCTATAACAAAACAAAAACTTGAGTTTACCAAGAGTTTACCCACCTTTGAGTAATTGTTGTTGATTCTCCGTTGGTTCGGCCACACGTGTATGGAAAATGCCCCCATGTGGTATGTTTTTACTCGGCCAAGTTATATTCACAAAACCGTCAGCGTCAGGGTTGAACATTGTAAATGATTGCTTATAAAAAGTATAATGTAGCCTGCTCTTGTGTATCGACTTAATATAATTTGTTTACAATATTTCCTAGGTAACCGTTCTTTCTATGATGTCATTAATCTTACATTCCGTTACAAGTCCTCCTCATGTAAACAGTGTAATAAATAATATTGTTGTTTATAATGGATTTTTAATAAATAATAAATAATAATTATAATAAATTCATTTATTTCAGACATAATTACAAAATTGTCCATATAGTGTTAGTAACAGAGGTCTTAAAAACTATGTTAGTATACTAGTATTAATTCACATTATAAAAATTCAAATAGACATTAAAACACCTCATAAAAATACAACAAAAATAACATTACATATATTAATTATGTCACGTGAAGCCGAATAAGCCTCCGCAGCACTGCAGACTCCGGTCTATCTGATATCATCCACAGAATTCCGTTGGGGCTCCCACGGATCCATCAGAGATGCTGCTTTTTTACGCATTATGGCATAAAAATCGTCGACCCTAGTGTCAGCAAACATGCCTGATGCGCTGCAGAAACGTGGGAGCCCCACCAGAACTCTGAAGGCGTTGTTGTATTGTACGCGAAGAGCGTTGTAGGCCCGTTGCGTGTAGCTGGTCCATAGAGCACTGGTGTAAAAGCTTTGGCAGTAGGCCCTGAACAGTGTCACTTTTACATCTACTGTACACCATGCAAATCTATGCACCAACATATTCGCACGAACCGACAACGCCCTTCGCTCCCTCTCGATATCTGCATCGTCATTTAGGGTCTCAGTCACTATGTGTCCTAGGTATCTAAACTGAGAGACACGTTTCAGAGGTACTTCGTTTAAATAGACCGGGGGTACATGCTCCGGTGACTTATTCTTACCTCTAATCACCATGAACTCACTTTTTTTCTCATTGTATTTGAGACCATGAGCGACCGCATATGACTCACAAATACCGAGCAGTTTTCTCAAACCACTGAGCGACGGACTCAGCAACACCATGTCGTCAAAAAAGTTGATAAATACATCGACATTTTTTTATATAAAATATTAAAACATATTTTTTATTTATTTCAGTTCTTCACCATGGTATTTACTACAACGCCCAAGCGACAGTGGCGGACCTAGACAACACGTGGACGTCGGTGACTGACATGCTTCAGCTTTGCGAGGCCTCTCTCCTGTCATTTCCCAGTCAGAAAGAAAACGTTAAATTGTATGATCTAAATCACTAATGTATGAGTGTATGAGTGTTATTGTTAGGTACCATCAAATAATGACAAAAATTACATTAAAAAACACAAATTAAAATACCTATTTAGATGAAAGTTTCGGCTTCATCATTATTTTTAGCCTCACTGAATTTTCTCAAGATTATTGTCATAGCTTACACCAGACGTTATTTCTAATGCGGAAAATTTTGAGAAGTAAGTGATCGAAGCGAGCTTGAAAATCGCGAGTGCAGCAACGGTCGCCGACGCCTACGCCTAACTCCGCACCTCGGTGAAGTTAGCAGCACGATTTCATTATTATGAAATTTTGATAATGCTAATCGTTAGAGAATCGTTAGAGACTGTTAGAGAGAAAAGAAAAATCGTTAGAGAGTAATTCGTTTTTATGTAAAAGCAATTTTAATTTTTCGTGTGAAGTTGGCCCCCCTGCCCGCAAAAATGAACTTAGACGTAATATTTTTTATTTTAATCGTTTGAGAATCGTTAGAGAGAGATTGAGAGATACACAAAGTCGTTAGAGAGTTAATATTTTATTTGTTATTAAATCATTTCTAAGAGCGTGAAGTTAGGCCACCTCTGTGAATTTAGCCCCTGATTTAATTATTCTGAATTTTTGTTAATGCTAATCGTTAGAGAGAGTTAGAGAGAAAAGAAAAATCGTTAGAGAGTAATTAGTTTTATTTATCAAAGATTTTTTATTTTTTTGTGAAGTTGGCCCCCATTCCCGCAAAAATGGACTAAGACCTAATTTTTTTTAAAATATAGTTTGAGAATCGTTAGAGAGAGATTGAGAGTTAAAAAATATCATTAGAGAGTAAATATTTTAATTGATATTAAATTATTTCTGAGAACGCGTTTAACACTAGGACCCGATCAGAATTAAGTTAAGAAACGTGCCGCCTCGATAGGGGAGGGAGGAGGGGAAGGGTTAGTAGATCCCCCCACTCCCGCCGGAGATACAAAGCTATTATTAAATGATTTTTAAATATGACAAATCTCATATGTTGGGGCCACACCAACGGGAAACGCCGTTGATTATCGCGATAATGGACGTCAACCGTTGGTGTAGCCACAACTTACCTCGAGTATTTGTCAACGGCATTCACATTGGCGTTTAACGTTGGGTGATAACTCTGGTGGCGGTATTTTAGGCAGATCAAAGAGATTTACCGCGAGAATAATTGCATTGAGTGAAGCGGTGCACAATGAGAAACGTAAGTTTGATTAGGTTTCTCATTGTGCACCGTGAGCGCGATGGGATCTCACGGGTACATAATTATTTAGCGGAGCCGATCAGCCCATTATGGAATGGAATGGACTAACGAGAAAGCCATTGAGTTTCTCGAAGTTCTAAACTGAACTTGATACTAAATGACCAGACCAGGACCACTAACAATACCTATTATTTATTTATTTATACTTGTGGAGTCGCGTCGTCCGCGTATATTCTTCTTACAAATAAATAATATTATTAGATGTGAATCGTAATAATAATCGAGAATGTCGATGTTACGAGTTACGACCGGCCGGACGGACTGCGGACGGCGTTCGGTCCGGGTGGTAGCGGCGGGGCACGGCTACTGCGGATAGGCGTCCGCGGGTGCGATAAACGTTTTTTCTTTGAACTTCCTTATTCAAAACTTTACCAAGTACTTAAAATTAAGTTTACAAAAACTTACGTTTTTGGATAATAGATTTATTTTTATAGGCAATCCATTTTATTGTCAAAACCGGTTATGATTAGAAAATATTTCAAGGGCGTGGATAAAGCAGCCCGCACCGGGCGCATAAAAGGCTAATTACGGCACTGAATAAAAGTAAATTATTCGTAAGTTCAAAGAAAAAAAAATAAGATCATCACTACATAGAAAGCCCTTCCATTTGATATGTCACACTCACTCTCTGTGGAGGAGCTCGTGGCTAAGTAATAACACCCGCTCAGGTCGATCCATCAGGTTAAGCTACGCTTGCCGGGGTTGATCCGTGGATGGGTGACCATTTTCACATATCGAGACTCCTCCGTGCCTCGGAAAGCACGTTAAGCCGTTGGTCCCGGCTGTCATATGTGGATCTTTGACAGTCGTTACGAGTCGTCAGAAGCCCGAAAGTCTGACAACCAGTCTAACCAAGGGGTATCGTATTACCCAGTTACTGGGTTGTGGAGGTCAGATAGGCAGTCGCTTCATGTAAAATACTGGTATTCAGCTGCATCCGGTTAGACTGGAAGCCGACCCCAACATAGTTGAGAAAAAGCTAGGCAGATTGACTCACTCTCGCGGTTAAATTCAAATAAATACATGCCGAATGAATTGCAAAATGTATTTATTTACGTTTTACGACCCATGTTTGAGTCACAGTAATACATAAGTAAGTGTATCTAATTACCAAATTTCAACTTAATCGGTCCAATAGATTCGGAGCAAATTGGCTGTGGCAGACGGACCGACACCAGCGTCGGCGCTGACCTCGCCGCCAGTGCCTTTGCCGCCTGGCCATCCCGGTAACAGGCGCGGTCCGAGGGAAGGGTCCTGGGGATCATGACCGCCCCCCCCCCCCCCCACATCATTCAAGCTGTCGAGAGACTGAATGATTTACGTTGTTTAGTGATCATGACAAAATGCTAATATTATATCACTGACATTTCAGTGATATGTCGTTTCACTTTCAACTAAATCTAGTAAAATGAGAAAAGTGTTGATGGATAAAAACAAAATTACTAATTAACTGATGCATTTTTATTTGATATTAAAGTTTCAATTAAATAAAAATCTATTCTGACGATGATCTACTAACCCTTCCCCCCTCTCCTCCCTCCCCTATCGAGGCGGCACGTTTCTAAACTTTATCTTGATCAGGTCCTAGGGTAAAACGCGTTCTCAGAAATAATTTAATATCAATTAAAATAATAGGTCTTTACCTATGAAATTGCCGTTTTGTATGAAAAAATTTAAACGAATTTTTTTCATGAATTTTTTATTTGTATTAATCGAAGTAATCACCCATGCAATCAATGCATCTTTGCCATCGCAGTGGCAGTTTATTGATGCCCTTCTTAAAGAAATCAGCTGGACGGGAGGCAACAAATTGTTCAAAGGCATTTTGTACTGCCTCTCGGTTATTGAATTTTTTTCCCGCCAAGAAGTTATCCAAATTCTGGAAAAAGTAGTAGTCTGTAGGCGCAAGGTCTGGTGAGTAGGGCGGATGACGGAGAGCTTCCAACCCCAGTTCTTGCAACTTGGAGACCGTCTGCTGTGCAGTATGAGGTCGCGCGTTGTCGTGCAGGAGCAGCGGAGACGAGCGATTGACCAATGCTGGTTGGAGATGCGCCAGCTTCTCCATCATTGTGTTCAGTTCTTCACAGTACACATCTGCAGTAATGCTCACCCCGTTTGGTAAGAAGCTGTGATGAATCACACCGGCGCTAGACCACCAAACAGTGACCATCACTTTTCTAGGGGTAAGTTTTCGTTTAGGGCATTGTTTAGGTGCTGAACCAGGATCCAACCAACTTGCTGAGCGCTTGCGGTTATCAAACAGAATCCATTTTTCATCGCAGGTAACAATGCGGTTCAAAATTCCTTCATTTGTGTGTCTGTTGAGCAGTGCAAGGCACGTCTCGACGCGTACTTCGCGCTGGCGATCATTGAGTTCGTGGGGCACCCATTTGTCAAGCTTTTTTACCTTGCCAATTTGACGCAAATGGACCAATATTGTTTTGACGCTAACGTCGAAAGCTGCTGCTAATTCAGCCGTAGATTGTGTATCATCAGCTTCCACAATCGCCTTTAATTCGTCATTGTCGACCAAAGTCTTCGGACGACCGCGGGGTTCATTTTTCAGGTCGAAATTTCCAGAACGGAAGCGAGCAAACCAATAACAGGTGGTGCGTTGGTTTGTAGTGTTAGCTCCGTAAACGTCGTTGATGTTGCGTGCCGCTTGTGCCGCGTTGCTGCCACGACGGTACTCATATTCCATAATTACTCGAATATTTAACGTATCCATGATGACGAAAAAGATTGAAATGCGATGAAAATGTAACACTAATCAATAAAGAAATGACTACTTTTGGAAAAAAAAATCCATGTTTTTAAAATAAAATTAATTTGAAATTAGAATTCTTAGCCAAACAAAAATTATTTTGATTTGAAATGGCCAGTACTGCAGAACGGCAATTTCATAGGTAAAGACCTAATATTAATTCTCTAATGATTTTTTTTAACTCTCAATCTCTCTCTAACGATTCTCAAACTATTTTTTTTTTTAAATTAAGTCATTTTTGCCGGAATGGGGGCCAACTTCACAAAAAAATAAAAAATCTTTGATAAATAAAACTAATTACTCTCTAACGATTTTTCTTTTCTCTCTAACTCTCTCTAACGATTAGCATTAACAACAATTCAGAATAATTAAATCAGGGGCTAAATTCACAGGGGTGGGCTAACTTCACGCTCTTAGAAATGATTTAATAACAAATAAAATATTAACTCTCTAACGATTTTGTGTATCTCTCAATCTCTCTCTAAAGATTCTCAAAGGATAAAAAAAAAAATTACGTTAAGTCCATTTTTGCGGGCAGGGGGGGCAACTTCACACGAAAAATTTAAATTGCTTTTACATAAAAACTAATTACTCTCTAACGATTTTTCTTTCTCTCTAACACTCTCTAACGATTCTCTAACGATTAGCATTATCAAAATTTCATAATAATGAAATCGTGCGGCTAACTTCACGGAGGTTAACTCCGCCACCACTGTGCCCGGTCATTCACCGTTACCTCCAGTCGTTTTGACAGAGAACTCTTTTTACTTGTTAGTACTTACTCATTCCATATCGCTATCCTTCCGCCATCACATTTGGCGCCATTTTGTTTAAAAATACTATTCTTTGTCTTGTTTCACGGCACAGAGAATTTAATTTTGCGTAAGTTGCCACTTGCCCAGTAGCACAGAGTACTTTGTTTTGTAAGTTAACACCACTACAATATGGACGCATCTGTAAGACAGACAATTAAAAGAATTAAACTGCAAGAACAAGATAATGAAGTCAAACTGAGAGAAAAACGTGAATGTGAGTTTATTTCTAAGGTTTCAGATGCTATCAGATCCCCACATTATAACATAAACTCTTTGCCGTAGATGTATTATCACATGGTTTCCCTCATCAGCAGCAGCTACAAAAACATTTTAAAGTTGATTCTTGCTTAGATGCAAATGGTCCGGTTACGTCCTAAATACAAAAAAACCGGCCAAGTGCATGTCGGACCACGCTTAAGGAAGGGTTCCGTAGTTGGGATGAATTTATCCCAAGAACAAATAAATTTTAGTTGAAAATTATATTCTCCTATACGTTCCAACTGCAAATGTAAGTTTGTACGCACATTATTGGGAGATTGACCATGTTATAAGACCATAGATTTCATAAATAGGTTTTCCTGTATAATCTTTAGAACGACTATTTTCTGTATTTTTTTATAAATTTTAGGCTCAGTAGTTTCGGAGATAAAGTAGGGGGGGGGGAATGGTCAATTTTCATCAATTTTCATAAATATCTTTAAAGTACCTATATATTACAAAATTATTTAAAAAAAAATGGTTTTGAGATCCTTGCAAGAAGTCCTTTCATATTTGATATGTCAAACGGTACAGTTTGCAAAACTTTTTTTTAGGGTTCCGTAGTCAACAAGGAACCCTTATAGTTTCGCTATGTCCGTCTGTCTGTCTGTCCGCGGCTTAGCTCAGAGACCGTTGGTACTAGAAAGCTGTAATTTGGTATGGATATACATATAAACGACGCCGAGTGGTAAAAACAAATTTTTTTTTTTTGGTTAGGTACCTCCCCTACTAGTAAAGTGGGGACGGTTTTTTTTTTTCTCGTCAATCCCATGGTTCTGGGTATCGCGTCGTTTAAAAATAATGTGAGTTTGTTAAACCCTTTTTGGATTCAGGGATCCGTTTGCGGAATATTAAGCTTTAAAGTGCTAATTTTTGTTAGAGCCTAGTTGCCCCCCCCCCCGCCCTGCCAGCTAAATGCTTGGGTTGTGATATGTGAAAAAATTCACGGCAGTAGTATATATAACGAAATTATAAGGAAAACTATCACCGCTACGTAGGCTCCACAAGTTACCGAGTAGTAATCGACCAACTTAAATTTGCAGTTGTAAAAACTATAGATTCGAAATTTCAATGGGGAGCCCACATTAGAGCTCTTTCAGGTAGATTAAGTTCAGCTGCATATGCAGTAAGAAAAATAAGGCAGTTGACCGATATAGCCACAGCTAGGTTAGTATACTTTGCTTATTTCCACAGTATTATGTCTTATGGCGTTCTGCTGTGGGGATCGGCAGTGGACGTAGATTCAATTTTCATCTTAAAATGGAGGGCAATTCGCGCGATCTATAAAATGGGTCCTCGCGAGTCCCTTAGAAATAAATTCAAAGAAGTTAATATACTAACTCTGACTTCTCTTTATATCTTAGAAAGTATTTTGTATGTTCGCAAAAACTTAGGACTCTACAAAATAAGAAGCGATTTCCATAATATAAATACACATAGTAAACATGAAATTGTGATACCTAAATTTACATTAGCCAAAACTAGTAAGTCATTTGTTATAAACAGTATCCGCTTTTATAACAAGTTGCCAAAGTCTGTTACAGAACTTAGCGATCGAAAGCTCAAAACCCACATAAAACGTGTCCTTATCAAAAAAGCATATTGTAAGATTAAAGACTACGTTGAAGACAAGGAAGTTTGACATAATTATCTTATTATTTGACATTGTTTATCTACAATTTGGTTTCAACTCTATAATAGTGGCTTTTGTGGACATGATAATTGTTTAGATTCGTTACAGTTGTAATGGCAATCATGTCATTTGGTTTGAATAGGTTTTTATTTTTATTATCTTACTTATCTCTTGTATAGATTCTTTTTCATCTTATGAATGTGAGAACTACATCGTTCTTAGGAGAGGCTTAGTGGACTGTAGTAGATTTGTTGAACACTTTCTATTCTGTTAAGTTCTTACCTGGTACTTTTTGAAAGGCCTACACTGTCCTCCCATACCTAATAACACTGTAATTCGAAAATATTGTAACAGCTAATTATTTTTAAAAGAGTAACCGTGGAGTTTCTTGCCGGCTCTTCTCCATAGGAAACGACCAATTGGAACCGTGCACCTAGCTTCTGACGTTTCATAGGTGCCCATGTAAGTTTATGTGAAATAAAATATTTTGATTTGATTTGTTCTCCGATACAGAATGTATGGGAGAACAAATCAAATCAAAATATTTTTCAAGTTTTTCAACTACAATGTTAAGTTTGTTTTATAAATTCATCCCAACTACGGAACCCTTCATTGTGCATGGTGCGACATGCACTTGGCCGGTTTTTAATTTTCTAATTTGCCCCCAATTGTGATTATATTCATTTATGTTCGTGTTTGGGTCACAGAAATACATAATATGTGTACCAAATTTCAACGGTCTATTTCCGGTCCATTGGATTCAGAGCAAATTGGCTGTGACAGACGGACAGACAGACACACGAGTGATCCTATATTATGGGTTTCGTTTTTTTCCTTTCGAGGTCTCAGACCAACAAACGGAACCCTAAAAACTCCCAATAGGATGGAAAAGTGAAATAGGAGGTATGTAGATACTAATTCTAAACGATTTAACATTTTTCTACAGTAAATAATGCGGCGCTGTCGACTAATCGAGCAATACGCGATACATTGACACATCTAGGAAAGCTGGTAAAAGAATATCAATCCCTTACGCTTGCTACTGATAAGTTGTTGCATCAGTTGACTGTGGAGAAAACACGACACAACGCTCTCGTCTATCAAGTAGAAAGCTGCTCCAAGGAATTGGAAGAACTTCGTGAAAAGTCTGTAGGTTTCGTTGCAATCGTCACAATAATCAGCTTCACTGGCCCTACTCTATACTCCAATTGAAATAATATTAGACGTATAGATAAGCCTTTTTTACATTCCGTTCAACCGATTTTGAATTCTATTGCGTTGGTGGCATGACAAATGGCATGTACGTTTGCCCAGCTCAGCCGCAGTAGATAGTTGGTATTGTGTAACATTTTTTGGGTATTTCCCAGTGGTCAGATTGACGGTTAGACTAGTCTTTCCAATGGGAATTTTTTGTTCCCGTTGGTCAGATCAGCTCATAATTTAGTAAAGTACTGTTGAATACGAAGAGTTATCAATTCATTCAGTTACATCGTACATTTTAGAGCGTACATTTAACATTTTTTGTAGAGCAGTAAGCAGTCGTTATCAAGTTGATTGTATTCTTCTTCTACTTAGCGTGTCGATGGCCAAATGTACAAATATTATGTTTGGCCCAAAATTCAGCTACATGAACTCCGCTCACTGACGTAGTCGTAGGTAGGATCATCAAGTGCACAGGTGACAGGCTAAGATCTGAGCCGTCCATGAACCCCCATCTGTGGAGATTGTTCCTCGGGCTGACTTGGATTCGAAGTCTATCTAAAGAAGTTGGCCACACCAACGCGTGCGCGTGGGAAGGCTCTTAGATGGTTCGATAAAATTGTCAGGACATTTACAGTTTACACAGCTCCCCCTTATATATATTTTGTTTACTCAATTAACAGAGTGATGGTGTATCTACTGTGTGGAATAAACGATCGAAGTTACTCGAAACTATTCAAGGCATAGCGGACAAGTGCGACATTTGGGCATTACTTGTTAAACCTTCATGCAATGAAATTGCTGCATGCTTAAAACATACTCAAAATAATGAGCATCACAACATGCGTGACGACAGTAAAATCAGAAATGCTTTAGAAAGACGGAAAAAAGCAATTGCTGAACGCAATTATTTGCTATCTGAGCCTGAAGTAGGAGAAGAATTCATTCGGTAAGTGATAAAATAAAAAGAACTTTTAAGTTACTTAGTATCATTCGTTTTACGTAAAATTCATGTCAATACAGTCCAGTGTGTTCAGTATATTTTGGCAGTTCATCCCTAATGAAAGAGGATAAAAACTGCCACTTGCTCACTTCAGATGTCACTACTAAGCCCCGTTTCACAGCTATTGACTACAGAAATACTGGGACCCATGTACCTATTTGGCAAAGATGTTAAAAGACGTACACATTTATCTAGTTTTCGTCTAATATTGTCATTGACACAAAAGCTAAACAAAACAATGGCGGCCTGTAGACGGTGAACAGTGCTACCACCTATGACCGCTTTCAGTTTTTAACCCCACCCATTTGCGAATTACCGTATGTATTGATTAAAGTATTTTCTTTTTACAGTATTAAAAATGCTCTTCAATATTCGATGGAGATCGTTGCTAATAGGTGTAGCGTTGGCACACACTAGTACCTACAGAAGGTGCACTCCGCATTTTAGGTATGAAATGAAGCTACAAGTACGCGGCGGGCTCGTCTTCTTGAGCCAATTCAGTGAGCGTAACGTAGTCAGAAGAATTCAGAAGATAATATTTGTTACGCGATAGAAAGAGAATATTCACTTTTGCAACACTGACAAAGAGTACATTTTTATAAATAAAATACCTACTCACAGAGTACATTATACTATACTGAAATAGAGACCAAGTCTTTTGCGTTCGTAAAGAGACTAGTGCCATCTGGTATTCCTAGTTAGAACTATATCTTTGGTAGAACACCGACATGCATAGCTATAATATATAGATATATTAATTTTATTCTGTATAGTGTTTATCCTATGACATGACTTAGGTAAAGATTTAATTAACATAGTATGGTAGAATTTTACAAAATTACCCGTTCGGATTACTGACTAAGAAGTAGATATTTCGAAAATTACAAATTTTCTTGCAGTTTTAGTACACACTTATCAAAATTGGACACGAAACTCCTTTTCGATATTGCTAGTAAAGTTTATAGTATTAATTGTATGGCCAAATCCATATACAAAGTTAGTTGCGAGAGGTTTGAAGTTGGGGTGGTTTCATCAAGCTCAAATCGCGTAAATTGTTGATCATCCTTATAAAAACAAACACTTTCTTGGCTGTCCGGGTAAAAAGGCAATATTACTCGAAACAATGTATTTATGTCATAAATGTTACAGATTAACATTGTGTATTCACATGGTTTATGGTTGACCATACAATTTATATAATTCAACTACCTATTTACATCCTGCATATGACCATACGTTTCACATTGTGGCAAAAATCATTTTTTTTTTAATTATGCTGTTATGTGCTAGTTTAAAAAAAACTTTTAGCTGCTAGATTAATTGACAAAAAAAACGTAGTCTGGGCTCAGTAGACTCCTTAACGGATACCTTTATTTTGTGTACTACTAGGACTAAACATCACAATAAACAGATTTCCAGCTGACATAATTTTGTATACTTTCCTATCGCTTACATATTGGCTGAATGAGATGCTTCTACACTACATTAGCCTAATTGCGTGACACACTTGGAATGGCAATTTGACAATACAACAACCTCTTCATAATAAGTTTAATAAATCAATCTTCATATTATGTTTGAAAAATTGGCCTGCTCGACGACAAAATTAACACAATAGATATTGAATTGTCAAATCAAAATGAAAGGGATTGATCGGAAAATTGCTTATTAATTAACGTAGATTCGCAGTGGGTAGCCCGTGAAATTCAAATTTTCTTACGTTTTTTTCAATTTGCAGGTCAGTCTCAGGAGATCAAAATATGATTCGCGACAAATATGAATTATAATCATTAATACATCTTTCTAAGTTACATATTTTGTTCTATTGAATGACTTACAAACAGAATCAAACTTAGAGAGGTATATTATTCATTCTAATTATGTTCCTCTCTTCTACATTTACTGTGCCCGACTGGGTCTACAATGATCATATTTTGAAAAAACCAAAATGGAACCACCATGAAATATGTATTTACTCAATACTCAATATATGTATTGCTTAATGCTTTAGGTGGTATAAAGCATTAAGCAATAAATATATTGAGTATTGAGTAAATACATATTTCTTATGGTCGCAAATCATATTTTGATCAAGATACAACTTAACACCGACCAATTGCAAAAAGTTATTAATTTATTATTACATTTAATAATCAATATTTTAGTTCACTAGTTATCGATGTTTCCACACTGTAGTAATGCCAAATTAATCAAAATATTGAAATATTTGAGACGTTACCCACATTCAGAATATACGCTCATATGGTAACATTTACATTCTCCTTTTAAAACATTTACTGTGATATTTCTTAGGTTTAATTTGTAGGTACTTTATCTTCTTCATCATCAACTTGTCTTCTCCCAGATAAAATTTTATTTATTACTTTGCAATAATTATAATTCATAAATCTAATCACAATATTGATTAAATATTTTTTTTTAATGTGTATTACATTTAATAAAATCAAAACTTACTAACGTACTTATAGACATTTTAATAATATCTTTTAAATAATGTGCTTCTAAGTTTTGTGTGATAAATGATTTATTTCTGTAAATAGGTTTGTACAAACACTTTTACACGTCAAACACATTTTAAAACTAGATGAGGTGTGAACTAGTGAGGACTCTGAGAAGAAAGGCCGAAACAAACTCAGAGGTCACAGTCTCTTTTAAAGTCCAGACATAATCTTGGTCAGATTATGTGAAGACCATGTAGATTGGTGTCTGCAATGGTCTTTTGAGGAAAGAACCACACAGATTGAGTGGACCTGTCCAGTCAGTGCACGCATTTTTCAGTGATCGTGCAGCTCAACTCAGAATTTAAGAAGCTCAACGATTTGACAAACAATACCAAAAACAGGACATTTGGGTAGGCCGCATAAATTACTCAAACTGCCAGACCATGATTAATTAAAACTAAGGAAAAATAAATAATAAAAAGAAAAGAATGATCGACATAGTCTTCACATTCACAATAATTAAAATAATGTAATACTTTACAAAGTACATAATTCATGTCATTGTGGTATACATGGTATACATAAAATGTCAATGTGAATATAAAATAAGACAGACAATCTTGGTCAGATAAGTGTGAGAGTGTGAGTATGTGATTAATGATGTCTTGGAAATTGGATATTAGTTTTATTAAATTTTTACTGGGAGTACAAAGCCATCGTCGACCTGCATACTCCCTGTATCTAATATATTCAATTTCGTCCTCGCTTGTGAAATCATTTATACAGACAGAGGAAATAAAAAAAAAAAATTGTTTTCGTTTTTTTCAAAAAATACCCACTGACATACTGTAGAGGTGCCAGTATTCAGGGTATTTTTCTTTGTTTTCTATATTTTCAAAATTAATTTCTAAAATACTTTCAAGATGAATAGTACAGGTCAACATGGCTTAGTTTTTTCGTTGAGTACGAAGGAGCATAAAGCATCACAAAAATCATTTTCACAATTTTTTCCTTGGACACTGTTTAAATTGTTAATCAGCAGAGTCGCAAATGCAGACTCGAATTGGTCGCATGTCGGATTAACGTTGCGGCACCCGTGACTTCTAACCGCCCCAAAGAAATTTTCTAGGGGATCTTGATTGAGGTGCCGCATCCAGACTGATGTTACCCCGTATTCATCACGTATTTTTTTCAGTAAAACCTGAATTCCCTCCAGTGTCCACACCCAATTTTTGACGTGACAACGTCTTATAAATTGGTTTGCCGGGTGACACTTCAAGAAACTGCGTTACGCTCCGCTCACGTTATGCGCTCACAATGAGAGCGAGTGAGAGGCACGCGTCCCTTCCAATCGGGCATGGTTAGCCCGCCTAAGAGCGAGAGAGACAGACATAAAAAGTGAAAGGCACGCGTCCCTTCCACTCGAGCACAGTTAGCCCGCCTAAGAGCGAGAGAGAGAGAGTGAGATTATTTCATCCTTCTTCCTACTATACGAATGAATATTCACATTAAAATTATTTTACCACTCAAAGTCGTTGTCACGTAAAACTTTCGCCCGTATACCGACTTTACAGGCAACCAATTTTTTAAGGTAGGAACAGTTTCGACTCTGCCAGCAGAAGTCACAAACTCCATCGAGTTAAAAATCCTTTTTGCTTCTGCCCATGTCTTTTTATGGGCAGACGTTGGCGTAGCTGGGCCAAGTAGTGGCTTAGCATTTTTATTTATGTTGTGACTTCCATTGACAGAGTCGAAGATGTTGTCCATAAATAATAGCAGATCAGCGGTTTCTTTGCATTCTGCGGGTAGAATTCCTTTATCTGAAAAAAAGAAAAGAAATAAATGTTATTCATTCATACACACATCTAATTGTCTTAGTATGACTGTAAAACTTTATAGGGCAGCAAATCGGAGGTTTCGGTAATTCTGTGTTAACGTTTGGGGTACCTAGTAAACATTTCATGATAACAAAATTGCTGGAAACTGGTCTCACCTCTACTGGAAATAAAAGTCAATTTAAAGAACAAAAAAAGCTAAATATTAATTACCTGCTAGGTATCCCATATTGGATTCCACAGTGCGACTAAACACCTGGGATGCAAATTTAACTTTCTAATTTTTAATTAGGCCACGCACCATGAAGACTTGGGCGTGGTCAGCAAATTCTGGTTGCTTTTGCTGGCTATTATCGACTACCCCTGTAATTTTATCTTTTTTCTCATCATATGATATTTGTGCTTTTAATGATACCTCATCAAATAATAATATGCACAGCCTTTCTGATATTTTCATTTTATCAGCTTTCTTTTTTAATTGAAAAAAAAAATATTTTTATTGAGCCCAGGTCGAAAAGATTGCATTTCTGTATCACTTTTACGAGTGTCTGATTTGCGAGCAGGATAAATATTTTTCTCAAAAATCTATACGCCTTTGGACTTTGCTAAAAAATTGACAAGGCTGCGATTTTTTCTTGTAGCGTGAATCTTCTTCCTTTATCCTTTTTTTTATTTTCTCGCCACTGTACCCGCTTTAATAGTTTTGCAGTGCTTGAGCGCCTTTATTTCCGCCGTCTGCTTTCTAACTTTATTTATTCTTCTTCTGGCAGCCATTATTTTTAGCTGTAGATTTCTTTCTACCCTGGAGAGCTTTAGCGTCTTAGCAGATGTTTTACTGCCTGAAAAGTAAAAAATTATATGATTTGTCTGAGTACAAAAGTAATCTGTTTTAAATAAGTTTTTCTTGAGAATGGACATAATATACACGCACAGTGTACACAGATAGACATACAGTTTACAGTTGTCAGACTATTCATGTATCAACTGTCATAATTTATGTGTACAACGAAGAATAAGAATATAAAAAAGAAACAGTAGAAGTTTTCAAATCTTTACTCATTACTCATATTCTTCTGAACGTATGCTTTATATTTGTTTATCAATACTTATAATTTTCTAAAAAGATATAAAGAAAAAATTCTCACCTAAATCCTTCCGAACACTCTTTTTGATTAGAGGATTAGTTTGTGGTATTTCCTGGCGTATCCCGTCCGAAACTGAAATATTAATGTGCACGCTTTTAGCGATGGAATCAGAAACAATGTTCATACAATATTATGTAAATGAGCAGTGGATATTCAACAAAATAATAAAACATGTTGTTAGTATGCTCTGCGCTATAATCTGTCATAGTAGTACACACTCAAACATTAAGTTTGAAGGTGAAAAAATAATTTACACGCTAAAACGGCTGAATGGATTTGGATGAAATTTTTGGCGCCATACCACCGCGGGCGGCAGCTAGTATTAAATAATATCTATGGAACTCTAAAAATGATAGGTTTCCCATAAAAAAACATTCATCTCCTATATCCCCCCCCCCCTTAAATTTTTTTTTGAGAAAATAATTGCCTATGTTCTTCCCCGGGATGCCATCTATCTCTATACCAAATTTTATCGAGATTCGTTCAGTGGATCAGGCGTGAAAAGGTAACATACAGAATTACAGACGGACAGACACACAGAGTTACTATCGAATATTCGAATTTATAATTTAAGCATCGATTAGTATGGATTATGTGTTCAATTCAAAATGAGCCAAATGCTCGATAATTATGAATTAGGCGAAAGTCATTCTTCTACGGAGACTCTTAACACCGCGATTCAGAAAATGACGTTAAATGAACAACGCCATCTATCGAGCACCAAGTGATACTGTCAAAATATATGGGAAAACGTTCGAACACTCTGTAAGCTATGTAGAAAAGACTGTTTATAGGGTTCCATGACTGACTTGACCTGACTTGACTTGACTTGACTTGACCTGACTTGACCTAACATGATTTGGATTGAGTTGAGTTAACCTTGAGCAGGTATATTTTATCGCGGCAGGAACATTGGTAGTTGAAAGAAAAGTAGATTACGTACCTTGCTAAAGTGAGTAATTAATGCACTCGTGTTAATTTAGTAAGCGCATTCGTGCCTTAATTACTCACTTTTTGCTCGACGTAACAATCTACAATTTTTAAGAAATTAAAATTTATCACCATTTTTTCATGATTAATTTGTATCATGATTTAAAAGATAGATAGCGCCACCTATGGCACTACTACCAAACAATGGATTTGGAAAACTTGAATTAACCAAACTTTAGATTGGGTAAATTCACAATGTATCGCGTTATGTTTCCGCGCGAAGTATGTGAACATAATATGATGATTATGATCGTGTGCTAGTGTCATTTTACGTCAATAGATGTCGTTACGTGTATCTACATTACGTACCTAATGAAAATTTCTTCTTGAATACTTTAAACTCTTATATCTTTTGATATTTTGAAGCGATTGCGATGAAACAAAGACTAAATGAAACATCGAGTTACACACAATATTTGAGTGTATAAGTTAACCATATTGATTTCGTACTTTTTACGAGATACTGGAACAATCAAACAAACGAACAGAAAAACAGACATACAGACAAAAATTCAAAAAATGGTAGAAATGGCATCTGTTGGTTATTCTTGGACACTCCACATACGTTTTTTTTTTTTTTTCACTTTACAGAAACGCCTCGTCTCCAGATTTATTATATGTATAGAATAGATAGATTTCAAACCGAAAACAATAAATATTGAGAACTAATAAGATTTTTGTCAGTTTTAAGTTGAAAAACAAACTTTTGCTCCTAACACGACAAAAATCATAAACGCTATGAGAACCCCAAAGACTGGTCGTCGGATCTAGTGGTAGCGACCCCTGCTGGAAAGGAGAGGTAACAACATAAGTCCATAGAGAATCAGGTATGTTTTTCAATATTTATGCTCCTAGAAGACAGAATCATAGACAGCATCTTCATACTACTAACGCTGTCTTTCGGCTAGGCATGATGTCTCTGACTATATACTGTTATCTGTGGCATAATGACCTATTACTATACTAGTGTTATACTATAAGTAAATGACCAACACAACACTTTCAAAGTTTTCATCTCAGCATTGTACTCTGTGATTTTCATCCAGTTCAAAGTTCTAAACTCCGTGCTTCACACGACCATACTACTACCTAAGTCTGTGAGCAGACCAACCACATAAGTTTAATTTATTTTGGTGGTACCAGTCTTTTTGGAATGCCGATGCCGTTGATATTGTCAGTTACGACGAGAGGAATTGGTATTAATTTGTGTTCATTTTATAATGATGTAGTAAGTTTATTGCCCACCACGGACATGGGTAAACCGAAGTTTGAATTGCCAAATATTTACGCATCCTATCGAGCATTGCTGGCATTAGTCGAAAGTAGATTTTTAAACCTCGATCGGATAGCATTTTATAGTGAACATATTTATGGTTACAATCCAATATTAAAAGATTATTACAACATTATGAATATTCCAAAAATTTTCAAGAGATTACTAGAAGCAATTAATATTTTGCAGTACAATGGTATCAACTACATTCCCGCAATGGCGAAGAATACTGTCATTAAAGGCAAATTTATTCCCAGGCCAGAAAATATAATTTTATCAAATTTGCGAGAGACAGTAGAGGCACTAACAGAAGCCTCTGATGTTGATGATGACCGTTGTACTTTGATGCACAGGGAGAATTTTTACAAAAATAATCCAATACCTGGAGCTATTTGGAATGACAAATATGGATTAATGAATGCTAATGAAATTATACCACCTGAGTATGATTTACATAATGATGTTTATAATGATATGCATGCATTGTTGTCTTTATCTATGCTATTAAGCAAGTATAGCAATTACATCAACAAGGATTCTGCAAATAGGAAAGTAACTCCAAGTTTTTCAAGTTTCATATGTAATGAGATGGGTGATCTGCGGGTGCCTGACCGTGAATCTGAAGAAGAACTGTATGATTACTATCATCATTCTAGACCAAAAAATAATATTGATTTATTTTATAGTCGTTTCAAATTGAGAAATGAACAAGTTATAAAAGAAGGAGCTCTGTTTTTACTTGGAGAATATCCAAATGATGAAAGTATTGCAAAACCTATTTATGAACTACGTTCTGAACATGTAAATTCATATTATTATCCTGGATATTCCCATAAAAGTAGTTATTTATCGTACCATAATGATGTAGTTGCCAAGAGTTTACAAAATGCCTAATTATTATTGTTAAGGGGGTTTCGCTAAGTAAGGTAGGTCGCGAAATTAAAATTTTCTTACCTACGTTTTTTGCAATTTGCGTTGTATGTTGATTATAATATGATTCGCGACCGTTACAAATATGGCTTTACAGAATTATAATCATTAGATTTTGCGGCCTATCCTGAAGCTTTCGCCTTAAATTAGTTGTAGACATTTTCCAAAACCAAAATTTGTAGATCCAATGGCACAAATGAGAAAAGGTTTCTTTCAATTTCTAATCTTATTTCAAACGGAGTATAGTAGTGAAGAAATAATTAAACCTTCAAGTTCAACTGTCATTAACGAGACACAATAGAATTTTAATTAATACCGGTATTTAAAAGCCCGATTGACATTTGATGGGATAAATATCTATGTAGGTAAAGGTAAAATAATAAATATTGATGTGCAGCAACCCTGTTTCATTACCACTCGCTTGCTTCGCAACCCTGTTTCATCCACAGACTACAATTAGGACTTAAATATATTGGTTTCATCTTTTGCACCAGAAAACATTTAATCATGCGTTTGTACCAGAAAACAAACATGTACGAAACTTGTCACATGAAACAAATCTTATTACTTGTTTTCTTGAACTTGCGTTCGCACCAGGGTTGGATTTAGGTATGTTGAAAAAGATAGTACAAAAAAATTAAAAGGTTAGTATTTATAAAAAATACTACACTATCATTATTTTTAATTTAACTATCTATAGTCATTAAAATTAACACCCGTTAAGGCAAAATTTACTTTGTGGTTGGGGTGGATACTCTCGGTCTATCGTCATTTTCAGCAAAGATAACTATTTAAAGTCGGAGATTTTCAGCACCTGATGGTGCTGAAAATCTCTGCTGTGTTGCCATTTTCCATAATTAAAACACTGAAAACTTATTATTTTACACAAAAAATCCTTAGATGTGGATAGTATATAGTACAAAGGGCGAAATTATAGTATAAATACTATAATTATAGTACAAAATCCAACCCTAGTTCGCACTGCACGAATCATGAGTAAGTCTTAACCACAGAGTACATTCTAAATACGGTCTTAACTGTGCGTTTGGTTTGCATTGCACTGGCGAAACATTCACAATATTTCATTATTTAACATGTTGAAATCTCTATTTTCTGTCAATGTTCCTCCATACAATTTTTGACAGGAACTAGAGACAGATGCCAAGATTTGTTGTAAACCTTTGTAAACTCATATAGTGCGATCACACTGTCTAGAAACAATGTAGAATATGTTTTGGGACAAATCTCAAATTATGTTCTACATTGTTTCTAGACACCATAACACCTGAAATAATTATGGTGTAACAAATGGTGTAATTTGTTACACCATAATTATTTCAGGTGTTATGAAACAGAAGTTACACCATATTTCAGGTTATTGGTTTGTCCCCGCCTGCAATACCTTACAAACAAAACAAAACCACCGACTTCCAAAAAAAACACAAAAAAGTGAAAAATAACTTGATTCCGAAAGTCGGTGTCTTTGCTTTTCAATTTTCGTTTTTTGTCACCGACTTCCGGAATTAATAATGTTATTTTTCACTTTTTTTTTTTTTTAGATGTCTGTTGTTTTTTTTTTTGTAAAAAGTTTTTATTTTTCACTTTTTAGTTGTGGTACCTACCCCACACAAATTCGAATACCACTACCTGTTACATAAATAACAGTGACGGATTCAAACAATATATCGCCTACATACACTAAGTGGGAAAAAGTATGTAATATTGAAGCTAACTCAAAAACTACGCAAGCAAAGTTAATAAAAAATTTATGGGACCACCTCTGAAGCATGACCTACCAAACAAAAAAAGAATCATCAAATTCCATTCATAATTGGCGGAGCAATCGAGTAACAAACATACAAAAAAAAAAAAACAACCATGCAGACGAATTGAGAACCTCCTCCTATTTGAAGAAGTCGGTTAAAAACAAAGTGAAAAAAGCTTGTTTTTCTCTTTTCGGTTAAGTAAGTATAGGTTTTTGCAGTCGGGTTTTTAGTTTTTTAAATAACTTGTTTTTTATGTGAAACGCACGATAAGGGTTCCGTTTTTTCCTTTTGAGGTACCTAGGTACGGAACCCTATAAAACTGATAATAGGACGGAAAAGTGAAATAGGAGGTAGGTAGGTACTAATTCTAAACTATTTTACTACAGTAGGTAAATAATGCGGTGCTGTCGACTAATCGAGCAATACGCGATACATGGACACATCTAGGAAAGCTGGTAAAAGAATATCCATCTGATAAGTTGTTGCATCAGTTGACTGTGGAGAAAACACGACACAACGCTCTCGTCTATCAAGTAGAAAGCTGCTCCAAGGAATTGGAAGAACTTTGTGAAAAGTCTGTAGGTTTCGTTGCCATCGATCGTTACAATAATCAGCTTCACTGGCCCTAATCTAGTTATCAATTTAGTCAGTTACATCGTATCTAAGTACATTTTACGTACGCATTAACAGTAAGCTGTTGCGAACGTAGAAACAAACAACAACAAATTTACGATGTAACTGACATAACAAGTTGATTATATAATATAGCTAGCTGTGCCCCGCGGTTTCACACGCGTAGGTGTCGATTCCGTGGGAATATATAGGGATAAAATGTATCCTATGTGCTATTCCAGGTCATGTGTACCCGTGTGCCCATCCTCTCCTCTCTAGAGTAGGAAACGTCGCGGAGGCGCGGTGAATTTTTATACTCGTGATAACTTCGAAATTAAATATCCGATTCGAATGAATTAAAAAGTGATTTACTGCTACATAAATACTTGATGTTAAAACTATTTATTTGAATAAGAATTAATATTATGTTGATAAAACTCCTTCGCAAATAATGCATTAATTGCGAACAAATTTGATTAGGTACCATAAAAAAGGTAATAAGAGTCAATCTTAAAAGATAGACTCAAACTCAAAGCATTTATTTCAATTAAACCATTTTACAAGCACTTTTGAATTGTCAAGGAGTCAGTCAGTCAGAAATATGAAGCTAGTTGCCCTTTCCAAAGCGTAGTAGGTACCTATGGAGAAGAACGGGCAAGAAACTCCTTGGACACTCTTTTAAATCAAAATATTGTTACAATATAATGGTAACATCATTCATGTTGAAATTATACATGTGAGAACAATGTAGAAAGCACGTTTAAAGCGTCCGCAATTATAAAATACATGATATTTGCGTAACCGTTTACGCAGCGCACGCAACGGAAGCTCTCAAAAAGGAATAATTTTTCCCGTTTTTGCAATATTTTTCATTTATGCTCCGGTCCTATTGGTTGTAGCGTGATGTTATATAGCCTATAACCTTCCTCGATAAATGGACTATCTAACACAAGGAAAGGAACGAACTACTGCTGAAGGAACTACTGCTTGGAATTGAAAAGAATTTTTCAATTCCAAGCAGTAGTTCCCGAGATTAGCGCGTTCAAACAAACAAACTCTTCAGCTTTATAATATTAGTATAGATTTATATTCTTCTTTTATTTAGCACTAGCTGCACCCCGCGGTTTCACCCGCGTAAATCTTGATCCCGTCGGAATATCGGGATAAAAAGTACCTATCCCTCAGACGAAGTAAAAAAACCTATCCTATGTCCTATTCCAGATCATAGTCTACCCATCCGCCAAATTTCATCCAAACCCGTTCAGCCGTTTTAGCGTGAAAGCGTAACAAACAAACTCACTTTCGCATTTATAATATTAGTTAGGTTTATAATAGCATATCGATGGCAAAATGTTCAAATATTTTTGGCCCATAATAATAATTTCTGATCATGATTCTGCCAAAGTGACTGTTATAGACCCACAGTATATATTTTGCCGGTTCATCCCTAATGAAAGAGGATAAAAACTGCCACTTGCTCACTTCAGATGTCGGTACTAAGCCCCGTTTCACAGCTATTATTGATTACAAAAATACGGGGAACCATGTCCAACCATTTGCCAAAGATGTTAAAAGACGTACATATTTATCTAGTTTTCGTCTAATGTGATTGACATAAAAGCTAAACAAAACAATGGCGGCTTGTAGACGGTGAACAGCGCTGCCACCTATGCCACGCTTTCAGTTTTTAACCCCACCCATTTGCGAATGACCGTATGTATTGATTCAAGTATTTTGTTTTTTACAGTATTACAAATGCTCTGCAATATTCGATGGAGATCGCTGCTAATTTGTTACAAGATAGAAAGAGAGGCAACTCCCAGGTGAATATAACTGTGGGTAATTAGCGCTGCGCGAGTTGCGCGACTTGTATTGCACTTTATTGTGTCGTAGCAAGAGTCACTGTTGCGGAGTGAACCATCTGTAGTAATCTGTCACTGTCACTTTAGTATGAAGAATAAGGTCGCGAACATAAAGACCGCGTACTCGACGCGGTCTTTATGTTCGCGACCTTACTCGGCTCGCCGTAGGTGACACACGTGAAGCTTGCTCAAAATTTCAATTTCTTAGACACACGGGTGAATAAGCACGCCAATCCATAACTACGCGGACTTGCTCGCACGTCTATCACCCCTTTTACGGTTTGCACAGCCTGAACAAGTTTGACATCAAAGATCAGCAAAATTCAAAGATGCCACTGTCAAAATATTGTCAAGTCAAGGTTGTCATTGAAACTAAAACTGAAAAATTGCAGCAGCGATTCAAAGAAATAATAAAATGATTTTAATCTGAATCCAGAACAATGAACAGACATCTCTTCAACTACTTTAGGTAATTATTATGATACTTACAGTTTATAATTATCATTAACCGATGCCTCACAACCTCACAAGAACACTTTCTTTCAGAAGGTTCGCCCGGGAATGCAGGACAGGTAGATCATTCAGCAGTAAACTTGAAGCTAGTGAAAATGAACCAATCAAATTTTCTACTAGCCAAGCTGCAAGGAAAACAACTAGACCTTTAGTCAAGAAGGTAGACACAAACATGCCGTGGTATCAGCCATTTTCAGTGGTGGGAAGTGTTGCAGTATTCCTTATATACTTTTGTGTTTTACGGGAAGAGAGCGATATAGACCTTCAATTTGATAAAACATTATATGATAGAATAAAAGGTCTTGAAAAAGAACAACTTTTACAATCATATAGATTCAACAAAGAACAAGGGAAAAGTGTAGATGATATAGAAGAGAGACTCAAAGAATTAGAAGAACAAGAAACCAAACTAGTTGCGTAGATATTTAAGTGAAATAGTCATGTACACAATATTTAAATAGATTGTTTCATTATTAACATTGTTTATATAATGTATTTTGTTCCTATTTCAACTGGTCATCAACCAGCTCTTTTGAATTCTTTTACTTTTCTATTCCTACCCCCACTAAGAAAAGTTTACATAATGTAGATAGATGAATACGATAAACCACCTTAGAATGTTGATAGCAAATCTTATTAGTAAAAACTTACATTTTTTGTTTGGCCCAGTAGTCAGGCAAATTAACAAGCAATAAAAATAATTATATAAGTATTTAAAATAACACATTGTGTAGTAGGTTACATGTTGGTAACTATTTTTTCATAAATTCATCTCATCTTAAAATGTACCTACAAATTACATAAATACTATGGCAAATGGTCAATCTAGCTCTTGGATGTATGCATACAACCATCATACTCGGCCATCCTTCTGCTGCACCATATTATATTACATGTCCCTCACAATTTGACCTTGTTCCACTCGTAATCATTATCTATAATTATCATGGTAGTAATGTGGTCTGGGTAGTCAACTCCATATACAGGCTATCAACTAAAGCTGGTCTTACAGATATAATGTCCACATTCCACAGCCTATAATTTCTTGACTCGACATAAGGCTCCTCTTTGTGTGTGTCAGAGATAATGTAGGTATCGTTACATGGGCCGAGTGAGTAGTGGTTTTTTTTCGTGACGGAATCATTCCTGCAACATGCGGCCCAGGAGCCAATTGTCAGCCACTGTGCCGTCGAACAGCTTGGTGGGCGTCATGTAACTACCGAATATTATCGCAAAAATATGATCAAGCGCGCGTAAACTGCTGTGATTGGTTGAATGATTTATTAGCAGTGTTACCTGTACTTCAGGGCTTCTCAATACCTTACAGTTTATCTGACAGTGGTGTGGTATTTTTTGTCATCCCTGATAAACCGCTTTTCGCTGAACACGTGGCTATAACCAGCGATACTTATAACGCCAATATTATAAAATAGTGACTGTGTTGATGATAATCATGTAAGCTGCTTATACTAGTCATTTCAATTCTCAAAGGGACTACCTGTGCAAGTGTAGAAAGTTTATATGAAATGGCGTAATGGCCTACATTATTTAATTAGGTAGGTATGTATACCTAAGTAATATTCCTTCATACATTTTGATGTATAGGAGAAATCAGCAGAAAAGTGCTTATAACAAAATTGCAACTCAATTTAATGACTAACTCCTTAATTAACATTCATGGTGCAAGAGTATGAATCACCATGTTATTTGCAATGGATTACATATTATGAAGAAAAAAAAAAACGTTTTTGTCCCTAATCATATTTATTAAACACCAATTTTCTCATAAAACATCATAAGATGCAACTTAATTATGCCAAACACAGAATTCTCACACTGCACATGGTTCACATTACCTATTATACTACTTATGATGTAAAATTACCACAACTTACTAACACAACACTATGCCTATGTATGAAATACTGCTTATTACCTAGTATTATAGATTAGAGCATCAGCTTGACGTCAGCTCAACGGACATCAGTATTTCTTACATATGCATAGCCAACTTACATATTAAGAATGTATTTAATAAAAACTCAGTTCTGCTGCTTCCTTATTATTATGAATGAATATGATGTTAAGTATTATAAAAATTAAAGGAGACATAAACTTGTTATGGAATTTAGATCTAGGTATTGAATTACAAAATAATTTATGATTAAGTATGCTAGAGATAAATTAAGCACGCTCGCCACGGATTCGTCGGGCAAGCTGGATGTCCTTAGGCATGATAGTGACACGTTTGGCATGGATAGCACACAAGTTGGTGTCTTCAAACAGGCCAACCAAGTACGCCTCGCTAGCCTCCTGAAAATTATAGAAAAGCGTTAGTAAGTATAACATTACACCTTGGTGAAACGCTTTAGTTGGTGACCATAGGTCAAATCGGTGCTCACCTGCAGGGCGCCAATAGCAGCAGACTGGAAACGCAAATCAGTTTTGAAATCCTGGGCGATTTCTCTCACCAGACGTTGGAAAGGCAGCTTGCGGATAAGCAACTCAGTAGATTTCTGATAACGACGAATTTCACGAAGCGCTACTGTACCAGGGCGGTAACGATGAGGCTTCTTGACTCCACCAGTGCTTGGCGCTGACTTACGCGCTGCTTTAGTGGCCAATTGTTTTCTTGGAGCTTTACCTCCGGTAGATTTACGGGCAGTCTGCTTGGTACGTGCCATTATTCACTAAAAGAAAGATAAAGCGTTAGTTATAACAATGCCTTCAACGGGTTTTCTCCAACCCCGCGAAACATGGAATATCATGTTACAAATAGCACACTTATAATTCGCTCTGAATAATCAACTTAATTCGTACTAATTTACACACCTTTTTTAGTTATTTGCAAGAAATAAACCACAATTTTTTAATAAAATGGGATCAGAGAATCCACAACAAAGATCATATGCTCAAGATGGCGTCGAAGGGAATGGCGGGTGAAACAGACGCCAATGATTCCGATATCCGATTGGTAGACAGAAATGACGTTTAGAGTATTTGATTGGTGGATAATGTGAGGTTTATTATTGGTTGACTAAATCGAAACTTCAAGAATGGCGTCGTTTGATTGGTTGTCACTTAGAACAGTGTAGCCATAAATTATTATTTTATACCTAAAATAAAAAAACTACTAACGCCGTTGTGAAATGTTGCTATCGGATAAAAGTGATGAAATTAAAATACAATGTCCCCAGTATATTTATTTTAGATTAGTTAATTGTTAGTTATTAGCCTAATAAGTTTACTGCACTACACTTTGCAACTCAGATTTCGGCTGGCGGAATTCTTTCTTGGTACAATGCTAGGCTATGGTATGCTGGAAGTGATTTATTTAGAATTATGCATCACCTCTTGTACCTAATTTCTTGTTCCTTTCTTCTTGTATTTATACATGTGTATGTTTGCATAAATGGTTAAGTGCTCAGGACAAGGGGCTCTAATTTGAGAGTTACTGGCTACAAGAATCTTGGGTACAAGAATCTTGTATCGACTGGCATCGTGTACGGTACAGTTCGATTCAAACTTAATGGCGGCTCGGAAGTTATCTACTCGCTGCGCATTACCTCACCCCCGCTGACACACGAAATTGTTACTGCGCAGCGACTCGCCTCATGTTCCGAGCCGCCATTAAGTTTGATTAGAACTGTACGTACGCGTTACCGTGCGTTTGCACTGGCGAAACATTACAACAAAACATGTTTAAAATCTCGAGTTCAATCTTCCATACACTTTTTAACAGGAACTAGTGATGCACATGCTTTGTTGTAATGTTTCGCCAGCGCAAACGCACGGATAAGTAACATGAGACCAATTCACGAGTCAGTTCAAAAAGTCACTGTTTAGGTAAAGAATCAGTATTTGAGCATGCATCGGTCTTATTCCAGAACGGTAATTTCCTTTTCTGTAATACGAATGTCGGTCTGCTTCTGGCAGTTTGAGTACTTTAGGCGGCCTAACCTCGCGGTTTTCCTTTGGTATTGCTCTTCGTCTTCGAAACTACAGTTCGGCCGTCGAGAGAATGCGTTCCTGACACCTGTCAGCTGGTGAGTTTACGGATCAAATTCGCAAAATACAAGGTGTCAAGGATGCCCTGTGCATTCTGTCGACGGCCGGACTCGGACTCACCAGGACTCAGGAGTTCAGGACTGTTATTTTGAAACACTATCCTGCATGGTCCATGTCCATGGTCCTTACATGATTGATAATTGAAACACAGTGATAAGTTTGTTGCGGTGTTTCTTCTCAGAGTAGTCGGATAGGAAACACCGACGTCATAGTCGTCGTCGTTGTTTTAACAATAATAATCATTAATTATCACTTATTTAGGTACCATTTTTATCACATATCTAGTAAGTACCTAGGTATATCATCACTATGCATTCGTACACGAGGCTAGCGCCTGAACTATGAAAGAACTGCCTAGAGTTCATCATCATCAGTCAGTGGCACAGGCATGTGCTACCGAGGGCTACGGAAACGTCGGACTCGAGGCCTTTTCAGTTCGTTATACCGCGAAGACTTTTCAATAAACAGGTAGGTAGTCAGTCAGTCAGGACATAATTATTTTTAGTTAGGTAGGTACCTACCTACGGGAGACCAGAAAGAGAGGCCAGAAAAGGACCTACCTATCTTATCTGAACTGACAACATAGGTACGTGACTCTCGCAAACTGGCCTCATGCTGAGCCCCAAGGTGGAATTCGTGCCAATACGAGTAAAATCATAATTTTTTCAAAGTTTTTTTTAAATATTTTGTTTTGCTTATTCAGTTTCGTCCATTGTTATTGTTGTTTGATGTAGAAGTATGTGTCCTATTTTTTGTCTCGGTTTCTCTAAACCCTACTGTCGTTGAAAAGAGCGAGCCAAATAGAAAACATTCAACTTGACAGTGCGTCAGTGCTGTCAATTGATTGCGCTTTATTTTTTATGTGCCGAAATTAAGTTCGACATATAGATAACACCTTTTTAAGTTCAAGGCCGTTTAAAATTAAATTGTTTGGTGATTTCAATATTATTTTGGTACCATTAAAACTGAATTGATCTTTATTTACCTTTTTTCCCTTTCTAAAATATTATGTATCACGTGATCGTATATTGAATTTTAATTGGTCGTCGGTGAGCGTGCCCTGCGCGACGCGAGAGGCGCAATAATTTTCCAAAATGCCGTCGGAATCTAAACCTTTGTTAGCAGCTCAAACAGAAAAACCGAACCATTATAAGTAATTACATGTTTTTATTCGTGTTATATGTGAAGTGATAGTGTTTCATGTGAGGTTCAATATAGTGTATTAGCTCTGAGTCTACGAATTTATGTTCCAGATATCTAAAGGAGTTTCGAGTAGAGCAGTGTCCGTCTTTCTTACAACATAAATGTACACAACATAGGCCTTTTACATGTTTTCATTGGCATTTTAATAACCAAAGACGACGAAGACCGGTCAGGAAAAGAGATGGGACCTTTAACTATAGCGCTGATAACTACTGTACAAAATATAACGAGACATCAGGCATTTGTGAAGATGGGGACGAGTGAGTGTCGTTGCTTTGTTTTGCTACATAATTTACTTTGTTTACTCATACTGTTTATACCAATCAAAGGAATATTGATTCGGGTTGAATTTTATTACTGAAAATCGTCTTAGAATTTGAAACTAATTGGTTTCCATATTTTGTTTACTGCTATCTAAAATATAACCCGACCAAATTCCGAGTGTGCAATCGTACTACATGATTAATTTAAGTTCATAGCATTGTATTTTGGTAAGATAATATTTGATGTGGTTCATTGTTCACATTTTTTGTTTTGAACAAATTTCAAAACAAATGTGTACAGTCATTGTAAGCATTGAAGAATAACAGGTCCCGAGCATCTTAGTAAGTTAATATATAAATTATCATGAAAGCTTACATAAATACCTAAGTATCAAATATTGCATCAAAAGTGGTAAAAATGAAACTAGGTACATTAATGTTGTAAATAAAAGCTGGAATAGCAAAATTTTCATCCCTACCCTACATGATAATAATGTGCCTTGTATATTACATGCAGTAACAAAGTATGTTTGTATGCATAATTCAAGAATCAGTCAGAATTATGCATACAAGAGTTTTGTCTAACTAATGTGACTCGGTAAGATCATTAAACAAATCATTAGAATGATATAATATACATAATTTAATGATTTCAATGGCTTGTTCTGTTAATTTTACTAATGGTTATTTTGATTGGCACATTTTCGTGACAAGTAGGTAGTGTGGATAATTAATTGAAAACATACATAACATAACATCATGTCTGCTTTCCCCGAAGGGTTAGGCACGGGTGTACATATAGTACACCCACATTTTGCTGGTTATGTTTAAGTCCCATGTAATAGGGAGCGAGCCTATTGCCATCAACTGGGCACAAATCGAAAACAATAATATTATAACAACTGATTGTTAAAAAAATATTTATTATATAAATAATTAAGTTTATTTCATTTACATAAACATCATTTACATTTTTAAATATTTTTATAAAAGTATTAAAAAAATGTTGAAAAATCTAAAAAATTGTAGCCCATCAATCAGGAACAGGAGCCAAACTACCGGTAGTCAGGGCTCTAGCGAGAGAAACCTCCTCACTATCAGTGCATTCTGAATGAAGCCCTTGACCGCGCTTGAACCTCTTGAGGTGTTGGTTGAGTCTCTCTGCTATTAGACAATTAACCGTAACATATTATAATAGTTATTAAAGTAAAATTATTCAACTGAACAAGACTTGAGTCACTGTAAACTTGTTGTTAGTTCATTCTTTTTTTTTTATGTTCTATAAAAAATCTTCAACAAACAGGATAAACAAAACCTGAGTTTTTTTTTATAAAACTGGTTATAATTATTAAAACAAGCATTGGTAGCATCACATGCAATTTTCATGGCTCTAAATTGTAAGCCCAATAATGACCAAGAAATTTGTATTACTGAAGTAGGTTCTGAACAATAGTGAACAATTTGTTTACTCCGTATTAAGAACAGGAAAAATATTCTGCATAATATAGCTACTATGTGTATATTAAATTTTCTGGGTTTACGTATGCCAATGTTTGCATTGTAACTAGATACATCAATTATTTAAATCATTCAATCAAATCTGGATATTATGCAAATGCCTGTTTGGTTTATTTTTCAGGATTTTTCATATTTTATCTAAAATCTACTGATAGTGCAATTTGGACATGTTTTTTTTTATCATTTATCATGTGGAACCGTCAAGTAATATGAAGTCATAGAATAGTCAATGAATATCATAAAGTAATATGAACATAATATTTAAAAAAAATATAGAAGAATGAATTTAAAGAATATTTTAATTTATAGCAGATACAATCTTACTACTCACTAGTAATTAATTATTAACACTTTCAAGAACAAAAGTAATTATATCTGTTGTTTTATAGTTTCTAGAGTAGGTATGCCAATAAAAAACCTTTTGTATTATTGATTTCAAGATGAAACATAAATGAAATTTATTTGCAAGAATTTTTAGTACATAACCAGTATTTACCAGCTGTCATTCAGTCATCACTGCTTGTCTTTTTTGTACAATGTTTTGTTATGATAGGTGTCCGTACCTGCACCGCACGGCGGGCGACACAGAGAGACGGTATCACTTGCGGTATTACAAGACATGTATGTGCGTGCACGACACGGATGCACGGGGCTTGTGTACGAAGAACGGCGCGCACTGTGCGTTCGCGCACGGAGCACCAGACCTGCGCCCGCCCGTGCTCGACATGCGCGAGCTGCAGGCGCTAGACAACCCCGACGCCGCAGACGCAGATGCCGCGGCGCCTAACGCTTTAGATAGAGAAAGAAATCTACAGAATGAAGATCCCAAGTGGCAAGGTACTTTAAGAAAACGAATATTTATTTTTGGTAACGAATGAATTAATAGAAAGGAAATACTTATTATTTTATTTTTACTTTTTTTCTTTCTTTATTTTTTTTTCATGTTATGTTTGATTTATAAAATTGAGTTTTGTGAATACTATTAAAATATTGTTTTTTTTTTTCAGATACAAATTATGTTCTATCATCATATAAAACGGAACCATGCAAAAGACCACCTAGATTATGCAGACAGGGATATGCTTGTCCTCAGTATCACAATAGTAAAGTGAGTATGGTCATACGCTAGTAAGATTTTTTTTTTTTGTTGTGCAGCTTATGTATTTATTTCGCATTTTTTATTCATTTAAATTCTAATCAGAACTCAATACATATTTTAGGACAAACGCAGATCACCGAGGAAATATAAATATCGCAGTACGCCTTGTCCGAACGTGAAACACGGCGAGGAGTGGGGCGAACCAAGTAACTGCGAGGCGGGCGATGCGTGCGGCTACTGCCACACGCGCACCGAGCAGCAGTTCCACCCCGAGATCTACAAGTCCACCAAGTGCAACGACGTACAGCAGGCCGGCTACTGCCCGCGCGGCCTCTTCTGTGCCTTCGCGCACGTCGAGCGTGAGTATCGTAGCACCGCGTGCGAGACGAGCACCTGTGTGTGTGTGGGGGGGCTCACGTCGTGTGTCTGTGCAGCCGAGGAGCTGGGTGCGCGCGAGCTGGCCGGCGCGCTGGACTGCGGCACCAGTCTGGCCGAGCTGCTGTCGTCCGCGCTGCCGCCCGACAAGAAGGAGCGTCCCGCCTCGCCGCCCTCACACGCGCCGCACGCCGCGCACGCGCAGCACGCGCCCATCAGCAACGGCAGCGGCGACGGCTCCGAGTGCGCGTCCACGTCATCGGGCGGCTCGGGCACGCGTGCGCTGCGCCCCGACGAGCACAAGCCGGCGCCGCCCGCCTGGCCCGCGCGCGCGCCCTTCGACGCCGGCGTTTTGCACGACGTGGTAGGTCACGCGCTTGACGACTTGCACCTGGACGAGCCGCTCAACCTGGTGGCGGCGCTGGACCGCGACCTGGCCGACGGCGAGGGCCTACTCGCAGGCTCCGCGCCCGTCAACATCCCGCAGGCGCGCGCCACGCTGCGCGGCTTCAGCCCGCCGGCGCCAGGCTCGCCGCTGCCGCCCTTCCTGCGTTATGCCAACGACACCGAGCGCCTGTTCAATTCGCACCCTATGAAGGCGGGTAGCTTCGGCGGCGGCGGCGCCTACGAGTTCGCGTCGGCGTCGCCTTCCGCGCCCGCCGAGCTGTCGCGCCTGCGCGAGGAGGTGGTCGCGTCGCGCGCGGCCGTGGCGCGTTGGGACGAGCGCATCGCGCAGGCGCGCTCGGCGTGCGAGGCGTGGCAACGCGAGGCAGATGAGGCAGCGCGCGCGGCGGCGCTGGCGGAGCGTCAGCGCGACGAGGCGCGCGCGCACGCACTGTCGCTGCGGCGCGAGCTGGACGCGGCGCGCGCGGCCCTGGCGCCGCGGCGCGAGCTGCGCGGGCTGCCGCTCACGGCGCTGAAGGCGCTGCAGGCGGCGGCGCGCGCGGAGCTGGAGGACATCGAGAAGGTGCTGTACCTGGAGACGGCCACGAAGTGCATGACGTGCGAGGAGCAGCCGCGCGCGGTCACGCTGGCGCCGTGCAACCACTACGTGCTGTGCGACGCGTGCGCGGCCACGGCCGACGAGTGTCCGTACTGCCAGACGCCCGTGCAGCACCGCCAGTAGCCGCTGCTCCCGCTTCGTGCGTCCGTTTATATCGACATTTTACTGATTGTGAGTAGATGTATATTAAGGTTATCGATTCAGAATATATCGCGAGGCCTAGGTTCCTAGGGTTCTTTATAACACCGATGCAGTATGAGCATATCGGTTTGATCCGTGAAACTAAATCACATACTGACATATTAATGAAATGATGGCTAAAGTTAGATATCTTCTTATTGTTGACTTATCATGTTCACCTGCTCACCAAAGTTGCAGATAATTATATTATGGAGAAATATAATACCTTTGTTGGTAAATATTATTATCAGATTGAATGATATTTATAACTGACACATACTAGAACGTAATGTTATGGATATAATGCTTTTGATGTTAAAATTTTTGTTTATTAGCCTCTCGTGTTAGTGGACTGTTGCTTTTACTCGTCAAGATGCATACAACATAGATATTATAGGTATATATCAGGTTCTATCTTGAAAATTAAACTTTGTGGTTATGCTTTCACCAATGGTCGTAGAGGTTAAGAAACTTTTGTATCGATTTGGATATTCTCATTGTGACTCAATTTATATGTAAGTTATATATTATATATTGATATTGATGGAAGCACGGCCATGAATACATTAGTGAGTATAAGTATTGGAGAATATTAAATGTAGTATTTAGTTTTATACAGATATCTACAAATCATTTTACATATTCAGAATAGAGTAATGATAGTGGTGTATTGAAAGTGTAACACGGCTATTAAGAGAGTGTGGCTTGTATCGGCTTCCTCGTGTTTATTGCATAACATGATTTTCACTAATAACTAGCTATCTAAGGACCAAATTTTTCTATTAAAGTATTGAAATCGTGACTATAATAGTTCAGTAGGCGCGCGTGCAGCGTGTGCGGCATGAGCGACGTGCTCCGTGCGTTCGCCGAGCGTCTCGATCGAGCGGATCGAGCCGAGCGAGCGGAGCATGCCGCAGCGCGAGCTCTCTTTAGATCAAACGACTATAACTGCTTTACATATTTGTCTAGATGCCCCACATTTAAAGAAGCCGAAAAATATATTTTTGTAGACACGTACTTCATTCATGTAAGTTTCATGATAATCTCATGAAGAAGCACTGTTTAATACATAATCGATTTCTATCACGTGTTTAGTTTCCACTTTTTGCTATAAAAATAATCTTATATAGTTATTAACTTGAATTTTGTTGTATTGCCGATCTCTGGCGGCGACGTGAACAAATGATGCTGTACTGACGGACATGACTGTTTTTGGAAATTAAAATACAAATACAAGGAATAAAAATCAACTAAATTTTAAAGATTGAAAGTAAATGATACAATGGTATGATGAGTGAGAGTTATAAAAATGGGATAAATGCAACTAACACTATATAATTAAATATGTGTGTTTGTGATTAAAATATTGTTAAAACTAACAGTTATTTTTCTCATAATAATGTAAAATCATGTTTTTGCGTGTCACTCTTTGAAATTATATGAAGTTTAACAATTGCCTGTGTTGGATTTAAAGTGCGAAACTTTAGTTTAGAGTGTAAATAAGCGAATAGCACTAGTTGCTTAGTGCGTCAGGCTGCAGTTTAAGGCAAGATGTACCACTGTGCAACCTGACGACGAACGCTGGACTGAGGTATGACTGGCCTGATTGAAAAGTTGCCGGCAGAAAGTTTTATTATAAGGCGCCTAAGAATTAGAATAAAACCATGACATTAATCTGTCGCCTCTAGAGATCGGGCGAAAAAGTAGAATAATATACAAAACGTAGAGCATTTTATGTTAACATTCCCAAATAATCACTAGATATTATATTTGTATTGAATTATCCCTATCTTTATCTTCGTCAGTGTAGAGTACTAACTGCAATTCTTACAGGATACTTTATGATAATATACAAAACAATAATATTTTTTAACAATATTGTTTATTTTAAACAATCTCAAGTTTTGCAACTTCCACATAAGAGCACATTGAACGCATTTAATTTATTTACCAGGTGAAACATTTTTTACTAAATTAATGAATTTAAACAAACAGAAAGTAACGTTTTTGTGAAAATTATACTTATTTAGTTTCCCTGTCATGGAACAACCTCGTTGTAAATGTTAAGTTTAACTTATTTGTTGATTGTACTCTTAAGTTTATCATACTTTTATTTCTAAGATGGACAAGATTTTCTGAATAAGGTTCATCACAATAAACCTTTTTAATGAACATCATTCTCTGTTAACTTATTATGTAAAGCGCGTTATCCATTTGCGAGAGTTGATAAGTTATACAACCGACTAAGGCCTTGCCTAATATGAGCGCTCGTCGCGTTCCATTTGTTCCCCTGTGTCCTAACCGAAAGCGAATGCCCGCTGGACGCGGGGTTTAGCGAACCCGACTGCATCGTCGCAGCGATAGAGGGCACCTTCTGGTTTTCCACGGACACGGTCATAGAATGTAAACAAGAGTTTGACTATTTACTTAAATGTAAAAGTTGCATTTAAATTTTTCCAACATGAAATGGGTATTGTATCGCAGATGGGATCGCTCAGTGTAATGGCAAGGAAGTTGTTCTATGGCAGAAAAATGAATGTGTTTCCGCAAACTTTACGTTTTATACTACTTGTTCAAGTATTTCTGTTTGTGTTGGGCTGAGCCACTGCTGCTTCTAAACGCGCATGGGTTTGATGCACTATTGGTAAGTTGGGTACTAGGGAGAGTGACTTGCTTCCGGTTTCAGGAAGCCTACAGACAAATCAAATCTAATAAGAACGTTTTTATTTTTTGTTATATTTTTCAATAGATCAGAACAGCAAATGTGTAATTTGACAAAAGATTGGTTTATTGATCACTAAATCAGACTACAAGTTTCCACCAGTGTCGTGCAACACGTGTGCATGTCTGTAGCAACCCTCTGAGTGTTGGAGGCAGAACTGTGTTCCTTTGTGTACATCACCAGGGATGTTAAGGACTTCCATAACCGAAACTATCGGATATCCGAAATAAAAACTCCGGAACCGTAACCGAATCCGATATAATTGTTTCGGATAATTTTGGATAGGGGCGGAGTCTAAATGAGACACCTTATGACAGGTTTTACTGCCCGGCCGAGCCCTTTTTACAATATCTGAAAAATCTAATATCCGTTACCGAAACTAATATGAATCTGCTATAATATTATTTCTATATCCGTATCCAGATTCGAAATTTCATATCTATAACATCCATCACATACAGAAATACGTTCTTTTTTTTTTTTGCTGTTGCGTAAATTCATCGGAACTCTTTTATCTGCAGTTGTTTTGCCTATGGGTTGAATTTTAAGAATTAATATTACAAATACTATTCTACTGTAATTAAAACAAGTTTCCTACAACACGTTTTATAGGAATATATTCATTTTATTTATATTTTACTATTTTAACGTTTGACCACCATGGACGCCATGGCCGCGTTGTCGTGTGCATCGTGCTTTAAATGGAATATGCGAGCGCAGGTTCACCACTAGGAAGTGGTGAACCTGCGCGCTTCTTCAATTATTGGCAATGCACCGTGTAGTACAGGAGTACTACACGGTGCATTGCCAATAATTTGTTAAATAAATAAAAAAACAGACATAATAGTAAGTCTATTACAAATAGGTTCCTACTTGAGTATCGCATATTCACTGACCGGTTTCTTAGATTTCTACTTTGTCTGAAATATAGATTGATTTCGTTTAAACGAGACAATAATAAAATACAAATTTTTAATATTTGTAATATTACAAATTTTTCATTATATTCATTAAGAAAATATTTCAATTTGTAGTATTCGGGCATTTCGTGTGTGGCGGTCAGAGTTAAATATATTTATATATATGAACTATGAAACTAATGTTTTTTTTTGTATGGATATAATATTGTAATAGTAATAACAAATTTAAACTTAGATATATTAACTTAGATTTAAGTAGTGTTTTCAAATTGTAATGGACATTGTTTTAAGTGTGTAGAAGCGTCTCGTATCGTGAAAACAGAAGCAATATGACCACAGCCGCCTTTTAAAATATTCAGATATATACAATGTTGAATGGCGCGGTAAGCAGGCGGAGTCGTTTATCAATATTGATAATATATATACGCCCTCTGTTCTCGTCTATGTACACAGAAGCATGCGACTGACTAGTAATAGAGAGTTAATGTATTGAATGCCCATTTAAAATTGGAGTTCATTTTAATCTTTTAATTTACTATCATGCCAATATTGTAGGTAATTCGCAGGTGATTTATTTGTAAGTGATGTCAATCAATCCATTGCAGAACAACCATAAGTACAGACCATGAGATCACTGCGGTTTGGCTTGAATCCTACTATTACAATATTATATGAACGGATCACTCGGATGATGCTCAGTGATAAGTAGTTCGTAAACGCCTCTGCTATGCTCCGCAGCCCTTATGTAATTATGTCGACACGGCACATTTTGTATACTGGCTTGGTTGAATGTGAATCAATAACGAAATAAGATCTCTCTGTAGGCTTTCAATCTTTTTTGAATAATAATATCTTCAGTAATCGATGAATCAGTATTTTAAATCAATTTATATTCGATCTGAATTAATTTATGGTTTCATATCGTAAGTAGTAATTGTAAATCGTATCTGTTACGGCTAGTGGGCATAAAAGGTTATCGTTCAGCCAGCCCCAAAAAGCTGTATACACGGATAACGAACCATTTTATTGTCTACAATCTTTGTTCCTTAAACTTGCATCCACATATAGGTACAAAACAAAGTATACAATTTATATTACCAAATTGACGTAATCATTCTGTCCGAAAACACCCTATGATCAAAACTATGAGGAAGAAGACATTGAGAACGTCATAGGTACTTACTATTAATACGACCTATAACTAACTAATACATACAGAACAATAAACTTTACTTAATGTTTTAACTTGGTCTAATAGAATTTTGAATTAGATTTTTTTTTTCATTTCATGCATGATCACGTGACATTTGATTTTTGATTTGAAATACTAATTACAAAAATAATAAAATTTTGCTTAAGCTTATAAGGTAGTCAGTGCGTCGAGCTGGTGCAGTATTGTAACGCTGTATAAGACATCGCATTTTCAACCAAATACTTTTTAAACACCTTTCGAAGTTGAACTTTTGAACTGAATGAACTCTTAGATTTGTTTACCTCGTTATAGGATGATTACTGTTTACATATTTGTGAGACATGTAGATTACCCTTTGTCTTGGTCAAACGGTGTACACGCGTATCCTTCGTTTTGGTGAGATACATTGGATAATATGTTTTGTAGCTTGACATGGATACACAATTATGGAACAATTGTTGTAGACAACAAAATGGTAACTGGTCTGTGTATACATCTTTTTGGTGCTGACTGTACCTTCTTCCTACAATGAAATATTTTGTCAAAACATTAGATTTATTACTTTATATGACTGAAGAATAAGCCTGAAATCATGTTTTTCTATACGCCTTCCACATTGTATCGAACGACATTAGATATAGGTTTGAAGTAAGACAGTCTGCAGTCTATGGTCGAGAGTTAAATAAAAAAACAAAACGTAAAAGTTCGATATCTCCAACAAAAGCATTTTGGACCCCAAGTTAGCTCTACTCATTTCAAGGAATGCACCCATTTACCAATCATACAGTAGTATTTTTAATAAATACAGTGCTGTCACGAATATATTCATACATACAACCACGATCCATGTCATATTCAAAACCAAACCTAATGTGGTTTGGTTTTGAGTTTGTTGTGGGTAAAGTTTAGAAAGTTTTCGATTATATACGTAATTTGATAAAATACCATTGCTGACGATTCACAGCGCTTCATGCACTCATCAGCTGAAACAATTTCTTTGCTTGTCGAATTCAATCGTTGTGAAATGTGAATACTTTTGGAGTTACTTGTCTAAATTTTAGTAAATCGTATATTAGTAAGAAGGGATCTTCACAAATATTGTGATCAATTGATTGTGTCTGAAACATATTGAATAAGTGGCGTGAAACAAAATGTTCTGTGTGGCCATAGCGTATATTATAGTCTAGCTTGCTAATAATTTGAGATTTAGATGTGTATTAGAGTCAATATTTATTTTTATATAGAAATCTTTATCACATGGAGAGTGTAATTTTGTTGATGAAATTTTGTAGTTGCTATAGATATCGCGTGGATCCTATCTGTACCTTGCGTGTTTCGTGTAGTCTGGCCCGACTCGTGCGTGTTCAACAGCATCGAAGGAACTGTTAGAAACAAGTTGTATACAGAGTCTCTTGTATGTGGGTTCATACTTAGGTACCGATGTGCTCGGTGTCACACGGAGCGGCGCGGTACCGACAAGATCAGACCCGATGACCGACAGGCGTGGTGTGGTTATTGTTTATGTAACATTGTTTTATCCTCGTTTTAAGGTATTATTTATCCAACATTTATATCAATATATACCTACAGTTTGCATTTTGTTTTTAGTTTGTTTAAGGACCAATGTAGTTTAAAGGCTTTTAAGGTTTTTTGCATGTGCATAATAACAGCATTCGACTATTTTACTTAATATATATTATATACATATTTTAATTTTATTTAATTTTTAGGTAGGTAGGTCCAACAAATTCTTTCAAATTTTTATTGTTAAATTAGAAATAGAATGTTGTAGTAGATAACGAATTGAGACATGCGTTCACACTCACATACTGCAGATCAAATTGTTTTATTTTTTTTATTTATTACAAAAATATGCATTATAGCTTCTTATATCATAGTAGATATTTTTTATCAAAATAATTTTCAAATCCATGTGATACAAATTAATGTGTAACAGAGATGTGAAGATTATGAATATTACTAGATAGGTAGGTTTAATAAATTTAAAATTCCATTCAATAGCATACGAGTTTTATTTATAATGATGTGTCCCTGTCAAGTCAAGTCTGATTAAAAAAATCTAAAACTAAACTCAGGGTCTGTCAGACTTGGACCTTTGTCATGTCACGCTGCTTTGAACCCGCGAGCGTGACTCATCCGTATGCGTGAACTTATCACGTGTGATTAAGGAACATGCGAGTATACTCAACTATGGCGTCTGATGCACACGCAAACTCTGTGTGCGTGTGGTATGCAGGCATGCAGAGGCGGATTAAATGTTGAGGGCGCTCTAGGCAAGCACTTCATCGATGCCCCCTAGTGGTCATTTTTTTTTTTTTTTTCGGTCTGCTTTTTACGAAGTAAGATAAACCTATACATACACACTTTCGCAGTTATGATATTATTAGTAGGGATAATTAGGTAGGCCTAAACATCCTGTGTGTTGACAGATGATTGTTTATCATTAATTTAGTATCTTACCAACTTTTGTTATAAAATCAGGGGATGTAGGAATAATCAAGAAGGCAGAGCACGCTTCGGAAGCTCTACATCACTATAGAATTAAAGAATCTTTTAATATTTACTTACACATATTTTATTTTGTTGTATGCTTCCGCGTGCACCCCTTTGTATCCTCGCGCCCCTAGGCACATGCCTAGTTTGCCTTAGGGATAATACGCCTCTGCAGCAGGTATGCATGACATGAAAAGTATGTACCCATATCGGGGCGGTGGAGTCGTGAATGACGTATCACTAACACATAGCGACGACACCTGAATGCCAAAATAAAACCGCGGTGTTGGATTTTAACTTTCGGCGTTCGTCAACTATGCCGAGCGTTGAATAGCGCGTTTTTATTTGAAACGTGACTTCATGTTTTCGAGGGCAGACCACAGAGCCAGCGATAAATAAAACAAAATAAAATCAAATTCTGGTTGTTTAATAAATATGTTACAATATTCCATTGATTTAAACTTTAAAGGATTGATTAACAAAAACAATGGTAAGTTAAGCGCACTGTAGTTAAACATCAAATAACTGTGGACAATTCTGCCTGTTTTACCACAGACAGTACACTGCTAATAGCGTGCATGTGTTAGTAGCACGGATGGAGGCGAAACGGAATAATGTTCAGGTAGTTAGGTAAGTACAGTCAACTCCATGTCGACCGTAACAGTTTGATTATGAAAGCGTCTTTATTTCGAAGCAATAGAAACTAAATTCAAGTGTTTCTATTGACTCGCCATGCGAATAACCCTGCGATGAATTTGTGGTTTGGGTTTATTGCTTAGAATGCACCTCAATAGTACACTGGAGAAAAGTAGACTAAAATATCACTTTGCCACTCGCGACAGAATAATGGCCAAAAATATGTGAATATGTATGTACCTAGTATGTCTGACTCGGAAAATTTATTTGCTAGTACTTTACGGTAATTGACGAGAAACACAATACAAGAATCGATTCTGATACGTCCGTCCGGTTCCGTTTTTTTTCTATTATTACTATACTCCATTTGAAATAAGATTAGACGTATAGATAAGCCTTTTTTACATTCCGTTCAACCGATTTTGAATTCTATTGCGTTGGTGGCATGACAAATGGCAGCCGCAGTAGATAGTTGGTATTGTGTAACTTTTTTTGCTTTTAATGCTATCTTTATGCCTACGGTGTACAAGTCAAAATCGGTTGAACGGACTGTAAAAGGGTTTGTTTTAAATGTCTAATCTTATTTCAAATGGGGTATAATAGAGAATTATTTATTCGACAATCTGTAGCAAACATTGAAATATACCTAGTATACTTTATTTCGATGGGATAAGTAAAACGTAAGTTGATTTTAAAATAATATTTTGTCGTGCCATCCGTGTATATGCGTTGACTTTAGGCTACCCGCACAGCACACGGGAATTTCACGAGTGGTCCGTGTGCGGGAAGCCTTAGCCCCTTTTAACTCGCTCACAACATCTATACATACGGCGGCGCCGCACGACTTTGACGCAAATAAATAAAGAAAAACCAGTTTAACAAACATTGTATTATATTCTATATATACAGGATGAAAGTGAATTCATGAGCATACTCTTAACGGGCCGTTGTACTCATCGTTATGAACAACTTTCACTATTGGACCAACACTAAATCGCGAAAAAAATCAGCTCCCTACATTTTGACGAGCTATGCGAACATAAATGTAGGAAACAGCTGATTTTTCGTCGAAAGTCGTTCAAAATGATGAGTATAATGATAATGACTCCTAAAGGGGATGCCCATGAATTAAATATCATTCTGTATAATGTATAACATCTAACAAAAATAGTGTATACATATTTAGCTTTTCTTTTATTATCTTGGTTCAAAAAGTAGGTACTTAATCTCATGCATACTTATGTGTATTCCTTTGTCAAACTTATTTATATTATGAATAACCTTGACTAACGGCTAGTTTCTTCATCAAAAGTAACATAAAAAAAAACAAATTCAACCGTTTCTTTGACTTTTTGACGTAACTTTGGCTGTTACGAAAAACAGTATTTTTTTGTTGTTCGGAAAACAGTATTTTTTTGTTAGACGTTATACCTATTACTAAATTTACAGATCCTTAGTCGTCACTTTATTATAAATGAACTTACAAAATACATGGTTAACAATTAATTAAAGTAAAGCTTAGAAATGCATTGGGCAATATTTTAGAGAACAGGATACTAGAATTTATTCTATTATTACTAGAATGGAATCATTTTAGGATAAGTAGTATTTTAGATTAAAAAAAAAAAAAAAATGTTTTCTTTAAAAAAAGTTACATAAATTATTACAAAAATATTTAGACAGATCATTATAAAGGTTACGGCCATTAAAAAAAAAATGAGTGGGAAGCAATTTTCAGGTTAATTATAAAGGACGGATACGATGTTCAAGTTAAAAATCTGCTGCAAAAATGATAAAGCTAAATAAATTATGAATGTTTGTTTATTCCAGACGTAATGAGGGCTACCGCTACAGGCGCTAGTGTAGCGTAAGGTCTCCGAAATGTCAAATGTCACTGTTTGCGGGATTTTCTATCGGGAAATTTTACATATTATTCATAATGTTTGTAAATACGCCATTCATGATTAATTATGGCTTCGGATTTTAAGTAAAAACTCAGGATCTAATTTGGTAGCACTTGGAGGAAGCACTATTTGTCTGCTTCATGCTTGCCAATTTTAGGAACTTTTCTTGTAAATATTCAATTGAAGTCTTAAAATGTAATAAAATAAACATTATTATAAAGTAATGGGTACTTAAACATATCCAAAACATCCAAAATAAAAGTACTGACAGGACCGTACTCGTCAGTGGCGCCAACTGGAGAGCACAAAAACGATAGCCCCCATTGTCAACACATCAATAACAAAGATTTTTTTAAACTTTTGTCTAGCTGCCACCAACAATGGATTTAGTTAACGCAGAAGTTAATACAAACCTAACTAGTCTTGCACTGTAATTGTTATTGCAATGAGAGGCGAAATGAGAACATTATATCAGGATTTAAAATACCTATTTTGTCCTCACAAAATAGGTATTTATAATAATAATAGGTTCTTTGTGTGTTATTTGAACATTTTTCATGAAACTAATAATCAAGAGCTAACATCAAGAGTTATATAATAACAAAACATGAATGATGTATCTTAGGGACTAGGTAGTATATTTTAAACGTAAAGTATGAGCAAACGCCGCTACGTCAGCCCGGTAACATGGGCACCTACACTTACCCTAAATAATATTAAACGATTTAGCAAATTAAACTATATTTCAACAGGTTGTATAATAGGCCTGATATATATATTAAAATAATTTCTTCGTACAATTACATTATATAATCTATAAGTTTAGAATCTAAGAGAGAGCGTGTACCTACTTGTAATAGGTATGTTAGTCTACGTCAGTTACGGTAGTCACACAGGCATCGAAGCGAGTTTACTAGTTCAACTGACAACACCACTATATTACGAGTTCTTTGGTAAAGTTTGAGAAACATCTTCAATTATAGCTTATACACTTACACCTGTAGGGTTTCCGAGTGTGTGTGTAGTTAAAGAGGAGTTTGGCGTTGAAGATTGCCCTCTCCCTCATTCATACCAGCGTGGCCGTGTCCGTCTAATACTAAGACTGTCATACAGGTATGAGTGACGGTACAGACAAATTCTATACAAAGCCGAAATCGTCCTTAACTCCATGTGCTACGTTAAGGCGCTGAGCATTCGATGGGCAATTTGTCCGCGTCCATAGAAAGTATGGAAATCTATGCAGTAACACGGACGACAAAACGATCGCTCTGTCGATGCTTGCCGGATGAGCTTTCTCGCAGTCTTTCGCGGACAGTCAGCACTATCGATCACCAATCTGTCCGTACTCTAGGAATTAAGCTATAATATAATATAACTAGCTTTGTGGAGGTCGGAAATTATTCGTTATACAATTAGTAAACTCAAAATGATACCTAAATAAATATGAAATAATATGTATAGTCGAATACAAACCATAGGAAATAATATTTCATTAGATTACTAGTTCTTTATTACCAAATAATTTGGCAGTAAATGATATTAGCTATATAATTACTGAGATTTTTCATTCGTTTTTAATCGTACATGGCTATGTTAATAAGGTGTTGCCAGTTTAATTACGTCATCTAATAAATAGTTACATGCCCAGTACGCTTATTAGCACTGTCTGTTCGTAGGTAAAGCTCGTCTACTCTGAAATGACGCGCCCCGCTACCGTATTTACGTACTTTCTATGGGTAATGAGGTAGAGCCATTTCAGAGTGGACAATCTATAATTTCAAATATAATTCTTAACTTCTAAAAAGGCAAATTTGAATGTTAAGCCATTTATATTTTGGCGGTCTAATTCTAATTCGCTAGTAACCACTGTACATTAGCTCAACAAAAAGTTTTCGACACGACACGACATGTGGTCACATCAAAAACTTTAAAAAAATACGTTCGTTACACTATTGTGAGCTTTTATCATTACTAATGTAACGACATTATCGTGAACGTACACGTCCACGTCACGAAATCATGTTATCACAGGGAAGTAAAATGTCTTAAGACGCTTTTAAATTTCAGTCCACGATAACGTTATAACTTGCACGTATTTACATACATTTTATGAATGTGGACGTGTACGTCCACGATAATATCGACACTTTAGAAATAATAAAAGCGCATATTAGCCTGTCGAGATGTGTTACGCGCAAATCTGTAAGCTTGTAGCCAATACATTTCGTCCTCATGGTCGCGCGCATTTCAGACACTCAGGGCGCCTCTTGCGTTCAGTATTACGCGCGTAGGCTATACTTATCTAAACAGGCATTATGCGTAAGTACGCTGTGATAGTTATCTCAGAGTACAGTGATACAAGCTCAATCGTTGCGTGAGGTGAGTCCTTTATAATACATCTATCACTAAATACGAACTAACCTAAATAAAGCTTACAGTCATGGTCTTAAAGAAATGCAAAACTCTAAATACTATATTTTCTTACTAATTCGAGGTATGACTTGATTTTTTTTTTACATTTGTTCAAGAAATTAAAATGTAGAAATATATTTAATTTCGCGGCACGGTCTTAGCAGATTAGGTTTTTAATGGACTTGATCAACATTCTACGATTCACGATTCACCAGTACGTATGATAATAATCATTTAGAGCCTTACCACAAAAACTTGGACACTAGTTAAAGGCGTGTCAAACTCCATACAGAAATGTCGTCTTTAAAAGGTGTTTAGGCTAAACAACTGTTAAACTCGATTTTGTGGTATAACAAACAAAAATCTTACCTTATGGTAAGATTTTATATATTGAGTTTTTTGATAGTATAAATGAAAATAGTAATAATTATTTTCGAAGAAAACTAAGAAAATAGTTAATTCATCATTTTTTAAATCTTCAGAATTCATAGTTATCGCATCAATTAACACACAGATTTAATTTGTTTTCAATCAAACTCCAAACTGGCTGCGATTTATCACATCGACCTTATTCCAGAACAGTCAAAACTCATGCATTAACTGAGCCAAATTCTGTCCAAAAGCTGTCATTTTTTTTTCTACAATGATTTATTTTTGTGCGCTTTTATTCGATCGCTATATAATAGTTGCGATAAGGTCGGCCGCTTTCACAATGCACTACTCAAAATAAATCAATCGTTACTAATGAACGCTGTATTAAGTTATGACAAGCTTTTACCAAGAAAAATGGTTTCTCTGACGTTATTCATGGCATATTAAGGCCTATTCAAAATAAGCGATATCGCTGTCGCGTTCGGTAGCGATACTGGTCCGCCTCCTAGTTAGTCACTTTGGACCAATATCGCGTAGCGAATCGGTTTCGCTACCGAGCGCCTCAGCAATATCGCTTATATTTTGCCTTGAATCTTTAAAATGAACCAATTTTGTTTAGTAGATAGACAAATTAACAAACAAGAAAAACTTATTCAGTAATAGGTAAGGTTTAGACCCAAAAGGTAACAGTTACAGTTTAGTATACGTGTAATGTGAGAGCGGCCTTATTCCGGCTACGTCTACGCCTGCGGGTCTTTAACATAATTGACATTTCACTACAAGTCCCGCAACCTACCCATCGTTTTGGCAGCCCATCGGTCAATAGACGAGTCCATTGCAAACTACAGTATTGTCAAAATTAAAGAGAATTTAAAGATTGTCGGTCGCTTAAATATCACAGCGCCTAGTATAACGAAGCCGTAAAGATCGATTCACACATATCAGTGAAGCTATAGTTCCGACACAGTGCAAAATATTCTTTCATACATTCTCATGCCGGTGTCGGCACTGACCCTGAGAGCACTGTGTCGTCACTGACACTGACAGTGGGGATGCGTTCTTAACGAATGTATGATATAATATTTTGTACTGTGCCGGTAGTGTGTCGGAACTGTGGCTTCACTGATATGTGTGAATCGACCTTTATATTTCGGTGATTAAAAACAATCAAGAATAGGCGGAAGGATAATCCCTTTTAAAATGTTTCTTTCATATTTTTATGTTCTGCTCGACCAACAACTGTCTACAGATTTTTATTTTAATGTGTCCTTAAATAGTACAAGTTACAGCTGCCATCGTTTAAAATTAAATTATTCCTTAGTAATTGATTAACCATAATCTCAGACAATTTTTTTTAATAAACAACATGTAATATTTGCCTTTTTTATTTTTTCAAGATTCTATTTCAGATACTTTGACGTTTTTAACATCTCCAAAACATGTTTTATTTTTATTTTTTATATAGTATTATAGAATAATAATTATGATAAATATTCATACGCCGCAGTTATATACAGTTATTTTATTTACAGTAAATACTACCAGGACCTAAGTTTCGGTACTACGATCTGTTTGTCTAGGCACTAAGTATTTTGTTTTACTAATGAGCTGATAAAAGTTGATTTATATACACTATATGTATAGACTTATATCCGTATTACGCAAGCCCGGTCAACTCATAAAAGCTGTTGAGATAGATTAACCAAATAATAACAAACTCAGTAAAGCTCTGCGTAAACTTGACATTATATTATACACGTTAATATAAGAGTCATAAAGAGCAAAGTTGCACAAATATTATCGTAGACATCAAACAGTTGCTCTGGCGTTTAGAATGTTTGCACTTTAAGATACTAATTATAAAGTTTATTATTCAATGTCATCAGAAAATCCTCTGCTGTGCGTTCCTTTCGGTCTGTGCTGAGAAAGTCATCCCTCTCGTATCTTTGAGAGTCGCGTCCGTGTCTCCTCGATTTACTACAAGTTGTGTCTAAGACCCATGTAATGAGGCAATCCTATCGCCATCAATAGGGCACAAACTTCGACTCCGGGCTGCTACTGACAAATTCCTGACGGAAAATAACAACTGCCTGAGCTGGGAATCGAACCCAGTACCTCATGCTTACCAGTAGCGCTTGCGACTAAACCAATAAGATAGTTCAGCATGAACTGCTTGATATAAAATGTTCGTGAAGTTTTGGGTTCGTGCTTCGTCCGCGCCCGGCACTGTCTAGCATCTGCATAAACCATCTCTGGGACTGGCAGTATGAAGTAGATGTTCATTCTACGTCTTATTTCTACATCCAGAGTTTCTAATAAAACATTCTGTACAGGGTTGTAGAAATCAAGTCATAAACAATACGGTAATCACAAATTTGTATAGGCAAGTTCACTCGTTGATCGACCAATCTGAGTTTCTTACAAATAATATTAATTTTACATTCTTAAAATCTATTATTATATAGCGTTCTTTGTCAAAACATATCCTTAACTAATTAATTAATAATCTCAAGCAGTTAAGAATTTCATTGTGTAATGATTGCATGACTGTGTTTCGAACACTCTGAAAGCTCGGTAGCCGTATTGCGAAACATACTTGTAATCGCAATCGCGTTGATTTGACAGTTGAACAATACGCGTCATTCATGCATAGCAAATTTTGTTAGACTATCATATTATATGATGTTGAGCAACAAAATTTGAAACACGGTGAATAATTAACAGAATAATTGATTGCCTTTAAGACCCGGCTACACGCAGCGACGGCGCACAGTGGATCGTCCCCATAAAAGAGGTCGGACATAGGCAGCTTGTAAAATAAAAATCGATATTATATATATTTTTTAATGCTATTGTATTCCTTTATCAAAAACCTACAAATATTGTTCTGATACTTTTTTTAATTGGACTCATATTCCAGGAGAAAATCGATAAAATGTGTTTTCTTAGTATGGAAATGGACACTAAACTCCCCCACCGCCTGAGTTTCGCCTCGTTTCGGGTAGTCATTTCCTATTCCATTTCATTCCTTTACCTACTAAGTGCCACATTTTATCCAAAGACACTTGGTGCCCCAATGGTCCCCTTTCTGAGATATGGTTGATTTTCGTTTTATCATAAAAAATACAATAGCATGACAAAAATACCATGGCAACCATGGCTTTTCATCTGGTTTGAACCAAAATAATGTGTGTATGTACTGTGTGTGTTACCTAGGTACAACTACTTCCAAAATAGTGCGTTTTATCGTAATTAGCTAATTGTCAATTACGATGTAACAATTAGCATAGTACCAAGTTATTTAAGCTAAGTGTTTAATCGTAATTGGCTAATTGCCAATTACGATTAAACAATTAGCGTAAATAATTTGGTAAAAAAATTACCTAATTGTTTCATTGTAATTGACAATTAGCCAATTAAGATAAAACAATTAGCGTGGTATTACGTATCTGCTCTCTGATTGGCTGCTATAATAGCAACAGCTTGTTTAGCCACCCGCTACTTGCGAGCCTTTTATTTGCAGAATAGTGGCAATGCCTAATTATCCATTTATATATTTAACAATTTCGTCCAAGGGTTGTTACTATGTTTATCCGCGGTTTTGCTACGAACCTTGATCCCTATGTTGCCTTACGCAACCAAGATGATTTTAGGTACCATAGTCGATTGTTTAATACATTAACATCAAGTTGTGAAGTGCCATTAACAGAGAGTGTTGAAAAGGACTTACAAGTCTGGTGTTGTAATTTTTGCTTTCGCATTTATGCAAAATGGTCCCAAGCTAAAAGAACTGTCAACAAATTTATGAACAAAAATACTAAATGGCTAGAATCTGACATTAAATGGCCAGATTCTTTCAAGGAGAACATGCTCATAGAGCCTAATGTTCATTTGCCTGAAGACCCAGTTACTCCATCAAAATCAGATGCTTCCACGTCAACTGAAAAAACTCCTCGCAATTCTTTTGAGGATCTAAGTAACCGTCACAAAAGAAGGCGCACTGAAGATACTCGAACATCATGTAGTTCCGATGAAATATTATATTCAGCTGTACTAAAGATTTCAGTGGATGTACTAAAGATTTCAGGGAAAAGTGATGAAGCTGCTATTGTGAAGTTCATATTAGAGAACCCAAATCAGGTCCCCACAGTTTTAAATATGACAAAAAGTGAACAAAACAGGTCAGTCCACGAAGTTTCTCTGCAAAAAGCTTTAGCGCTATTTGTCACATTGCGGTTATCGAAATGGCGCTATGTTACTCTTAGAGATTTTAGTTTAAATTTAGTTTCTATTATATGCTACAGAAAGAGAAAACTGAGTGCTACCCCAAAAAAGAGGATATGACGATCACGGAGAATTCCGCCAAAATAAAAATAAAAGCACTGGTTGACATCACAGTGAGAAGACTTATTAAAGCTTTGAACTTCAGCTGTGACTCAGGTCAACAACTTCAGTTGATCAGCAAGTGGGGTTTTGATGGGGCCTCTAGCCAGAGTATTTACCACTAGAGAACAAGTATTAGTGAAGAAGATTGGGGTAGCATAGTTATGGCGAGCCTTGTACCTCTGCGGCTTGTCGCTGTAGATGGGAACGTTATATGGGAGAATGAGCGGCCATCTTCAACAAGGTACTACCGCCCAATCTCTTTTAAATTTATGAAAGAGACTGAATTTAATGTCAAGCGCGAGATGGCTGAAATGGAGTCTGAAATGGCTGACGTATCTCCAACTGAATGTGGGGGGTTCAAAGTTAGCCATCATTTCATATTGACTATGATTGATGGCAAGATACACTCATACATATCAGAAACATCATCGGCTGTATGTGATATATGTAAAGCGCGTCCTACAGAAATGAATAATTTAGTGGATGTGAGGAAGAAGCCAGTGAACGAAGAATTATATAAGCATGGCCTTAGTTCACTGCATGCGTGGATTAAGTCCATGGAGTGCTTACTGCACATCTCTTATAAACTTGAGATTAAATCATGGCAGGCTAAAGGCGAAGAAATGAAGAGAAAAGTGAAAGAACGAAAAGAAATTATCCAAGAAACCTTCAGAAGAGAAACCGGTTTGCTTCTGGATGTAGTTAAACAGGGGAGTGGCAATACCAATTGTGGCAATTCAGCAAGGCGGTTTTTTTCCAACCCTGAGAAGACTGCACAAATTACAGGGTTAGATATTAATTTGATCAGGAGAATTGCTGTGATTTTGCATTGTGTTTCTTCGGGAGAAAAAATAAATACATCAAAATTCGGAGAGTACTGCTGTGAAACTGCAGAACTTTTTGTGCAATTGTACCCATGGTATCATATGCCATCTAGTCTGCACAAGCTTTTAATTTACGGTTTGGTCCGGAGATAGTAGAGCATTTATCAATTGTGCCTATAGGCTTTCTATCGGAAGAAGCCTCCGAAGCAAGAAACAAAGACTTCCGGAAGTATAGGGAAAGCCATACCCGAAAATGCAGTAGTTTAGCAACTAATGAGACATTTTGCACAATCTTCTACTATTTTCGGATCCTTTGCTAACAATTATTCGGCCAAAGATGGCTCCAAAAGTTAAAAAGCCTATATTTCAGGAACTTGATGACTTATTAATGCGTGACGAAAGTGAAACTGAATTCATTGACGTCACCACAGTACCTGATTCTGACATAGAACGTAGTGATGATGATGAAGTTGAGGATGAGGATGAAGATGATGACGTATTTCAATAAGTTTCAAGAATTTTCATGAGAAGGTAGTTCGTATTTTTGGTTTAAGGAAACAATTGTCATTGTATAAAGCTTAGTTCCTATGTATGTATTAGAAATTAACCTAGTATTTAATAACATTATATGTTTATTTTAGGAAGACTAATTTAGTTGAATAGTTTTTTTTTTGTATTAATTATTTATTAAAATAAGTATATATGTATAACTTTTTATTTTATGTTATGGTCGTTTCTCGTTTCTTTGTAGCAATTACATTTTTATTAATATTATTGAAACTACCTTTTTTACCAATAAAAAGGTGGTTTGAATGGTAACCCAATTACTCTAATCAATAAATGGTAGCTCGTTGTTATTTCTATGCATGCCGTTATAAATTGATACTCTATATCAAGTACACACATTATTATGGTTCAAACCAAATGCAAATTCATGGTTGCCATGGTATTTTTGTCAAGCTATTGTATTTTTTTATGATAGAAATAAAATCGAGTATATCTCAGAAAGGGCACCATTGGGGCACCAAGTGTCTTTGAACAAAATGGGGCACCTAGTAGGTAGATACCAATAATAGAAATGACTACCCGAAACGAGGCGAAACTCAGGCGGTGGGGGAGTTTAAGTGTCCATTTCCACACTAAGAAAATACATTTTATCGATTTTCTCATGGAATATGAGTCCAATTAAAAAAAGTATCAGAACAATATTTGTAGGTTTTTGATACAGGAATACAATAGCATAAAAAAAAAAATATTGTATAGATTTTTATTTTACAAGCTGCCTATGTCCGACCTCTTCTATGGGGACGATCCACTTTGCGGCGTCCACAGGATACCACAAGTTATTCCGTTATGTCGTAAAGCATGTTTGCTTGTGCAAATTGAAATTTGTGCAAGTAAGATAGAACGTGTGGCCGGCCTTCAGAAGTTTGCCGCGTCAAGAAATATTCTTTCACCCTCTTTTACACTATAATTTTCATTTGTAATGTTGGCAGTACGTAGTCGGAAGAATAATGAATCTTATGCATAATGCAAGTGACAATTGACTTAAAGATACTCAACGTTTTCATTCCGTAACATATTAGTATGTAATGTGATGTTTACTATAGTATGGGGTAGCATTACAATAGCTCCCGCAAGTGATGATACTATATATGTACCTTCAGCGTACCTTATTGTGTGTGAGTACACATATTGTGAAACGTAAAACTTGTAAAAAAAGAAACAAAAACAAAAAAATGTTTTTTGGGCCATTAACCGCTGTTGTAGTTACTTGTAGTTTGATTTGAATTGTTTTTGTTTTATCATGTTTTTAGATATCGATATCCATCATATTTGCGGAGTTTCGCTAGGTTATTTAATTCGACTCATTATACCATTCACGCGGCAAATCTGGGATCACGTTAGTGCCCCCGCAGACGAGGCGAGCGAGCGCAAGGGCACTACCTACCTTTTCTCGTGCTTCGTCGTTTTTTTAACCCTCATAACTTGGGTTTGGATTACACCAGATACGTTTTGCATGCAGGATTGTGTGACGTCAGTAGTTTACGCGTCGTAGTCAGCTGGCTGGGTCATGTCTGGCCAGAGGAGCTGGCGTGTTCACACGGACGTGCCGTGCGCGCGCTCGGCGTCCAGCGTGACGTCCTCGGGCGACGCCAGGTCGGCGCGCAGGCGCACGCCGCGCCCCGTCAGTGTTCACACGGACGTGCCGTGCGCGCGCTCGGCGTCCAGCGTGACGTCCTCGGGCGACGCCAGGTCGGCGCGCAGGCGCACGCCGCGCCCCGTCAGTGTTCACACGGACGTGCCGTGCGCGCGCTCGGCGTCCAGCGTGACGTCCTCGGGCGACGCCAGGTCGGCGCGCAGGCGCACGCCGCGCCCCGTCAGTGTTCACACGGACGTGCCGTGCGCGCGCTCGGCGTCCAGCGTGACGTCCTCGGGCGACGCCAGGTCGGCGCGCAGGCGCACGCCGCGCCCCGTCAGTGTTCACACGGACGTGCCGTGCGCGCGCTCGGCGTCCAGCGTGACGTCCTCGGGCGACGCCAGGTCGGCGCGCAGGCGCACGCCGCGCCCCGTCAGCGTCCAGCGACACGCCGCGCCGCCCGCGCCCGACAGCCTGACGTCATAAATTAGAATATTTCAAAACATACATATATCACGCCTGAAATCCCCGAAAGAGGTGTACCCATAGTAAATAAACCTAAGATTGTGATTGTCTACTGTACCTGCAGAGCGAGTCGTCGGGCGGGCTGGGCGCGGGGTGCGCGGGCGCGTCGTCGTCGTCGGGGGAGCCCTCGCTGGCCGAGCTCGACCCCGCCGAGCTGCCGCCGCCGCGGTACCGCTCCACTTCGTCTAAATACACATACATAAACTCACAACTTTTTCCCATGGGGGTCAGCAGAAACTACAGTACGCCACCTGCTACGCTACGATCCTAACATATTACATACTGAATGATGAAATATTTTGTGAAATTGTATTGACATAACAAGATGACGGTATTAGATAAAATTTTGCCCACGAGCCTAAATAACCTTGTAGCGTTATAATATGTGCAATAGCAGTCACGTACTGTCTCTTGATACGCTATGGAATCGCTGTACAAAACAAGAGAACAGACGGTTTCTTAAAACATTACCTCGTTTGTCGTCGCAGTCGGGCGCGTCCTCCAGACTCCTCAGGATTTCAGCACACAGTTCCGAGTCTAGAGGAACCGGGTTATCAGACTCCCTGCAAGTTACAAATTTCGATTCAATTTCATTATCATAATAAATTATATAGTTAGTCCGAAATTCGGCCATGGTGGCCAATCTCAGCGGAGACTAGTCATCAATGCGGGAGATATTACATTGCAGAAGTGTGTGCGAAGACACAGGTGCACTCTCTCTTCCCTCTCTCTCATAGTCCGATCGGATGGTAATCCGATACGACCGGGGAGAGATCAGGCGCCAACCAACGTCGGCTGTTAGTGTTCGAGGGGCTAGAATGTTGGGGTGTGTGTGTCCGGGGGTGAGTATCCAGAGGTGTCTGTGCCAAGGAAGGCGAGAATAGAAGCGAGATACCTGTTGTGCAGCACCAGCGCGACGGCGGCGGGGTGCGGGACGGGCGGGTGCAGGGGCGCGCGCGGGCTGACGTACCTGTTGTGCAGCACCAGCGCGACGGCGGCGGGGTGCGGGACGGGCGGGTGCAGGGGCGCGCGCGGGCTGACGTACCTGTTGTGCAGCACCAGCGCGACGGCGGCGGGGTGCGGGACGGGCGGGTGCAGGGGCGCGCGCGGGCTGACGTACCTGTTGTGCAGCACCAGCGCGACGGCGGCGGGGTGCGGGACGGGCGGGTGCAGGGGCGCGCGCGGGCTGACGTACCTGTTGTGCAGCACCAGCGCGACGGCGGCGGGGTGCGGGACGGGCGGGTGCAGGGGCGCGCGCGGGCTGACGTACCTGTTGTGCAGCACCAGCGCGACGGCGGCGGGGTGCGGGACGGGCGGGTGCAGGGGCGCGCGCGGGCTGACGTACCTGTTGTGCAGCACCAGCGCGACGGCGGCGGGGTGCGGGACGGGCGGGTGCAGGGGCGCGCGCGGGCTGACGTACCTGTTGTGCAGCACCAGCGCGACGGCGGCGGGGTGCGGGACGGGCGGGTGCAGGGGCGCGCGCGGGCTGAAGGCGCTCGCCTCCAGCGCGGGCGCCGACACGCGCGGGAGGGCACTGCCGCCCCACTCGCACCACACGCCGGACGCTGCAACACAATAGATTCACAGGTCATAAACTACAATTGATGTTATCAGCGCAAGAGTGGTGTAAACCTAGACAGCGCAAAATTGGTGTGTCCATCACATGGGCGGCGCCGCCTCGCTACATGTGTGTACTCACGCGTGGCGGCGCCCCAGTCGTCGCGCTCGGCCAGCACGTCGGGCGGCGCCGCCTCGCTACATGTGTGTACTCACGCGTGGCGGCGCCCCAGTCGTCGCGCTCGGCCAGCACGTCGGGCGGCGCCGCCTCGCTACATGTGTGTACTCACGCGTGGCGGCGCCCCAGTCGTCGCGCTCGGCCAGCACGTCGGGCGGCGCCGCCTCGCTACATGTGTGTACTCACGCGTGGCGGCGCCCCAGTCGTCGCGCTCGGCCAGCACGTCGGGCGGCGCCGCGTCGCTACATGTGTGTACTCACGCGTGGCGGCGCCCCAGTCGTCGCGCTCGGCCAGCACGTCGGGCGGCGCCGCCTCGCTACATGTGTGTACTCACGCGTGGCGGCGCCCCAGTCGTCGCGCTCGGCCAGCACGTCGGGCGGCGCCGCGTCTCGCCCGCAGCGCGCCGCCCACGCGCGCTCCGCCTCCCCGCGCTCCAGCGGTAGCCGCGCTTCGTCCGCTTCCAACGCCACCAGCACTTCAGAGTCGAACACCTGTACAAAACACCGTATCTGTTACTATGTAACCTCTTTAGAGAATTAATTATAGAAATCCTTCCTTAGTGATAACTTTCTTTATAAAAGGAAGTCTTGTGTCATGTTCCTAGACCGGTATAGGCTATGAGTTGTCTGTCAGTGAATGAATGAATTTAAGATTTTTCTGAAGTAGAATCATGTCGGTCAGCGCGCCGCACCTCGGCCAGCGTGTTGGCGGCGAGCGCGTGCCAGTCGGCGGCGCCCAGGCCGCGCGCCGCCCACCAGTCGTCGGCGCGCGCCGCGGCGCCGCACGCGCGCGCCAGCTCCTGCGCGCACGCCTGCACCGCGCGCTGTCGACACATTAACAAACGTCTAATGTAATTACTTGGCGAAACTTCACAGACGATTATTTATAAGTTATCATTTTTTACAAAGAGCGACAATATGACAAACAAATTACTTAGACTTTTGACGTGGTGGTTACTGGTTACTGTAAGTCGACATCATCTCACTGCTGGGCAAAGGCCTCTCCCCATGACTTCCAGCTGTCACTGCCACTGTCAGAACTTCACATAGTGTAATTTTCACGCACTAATCTAGCATTAAAAGTCACGTAGTAATTAACGGTTGAAGTTTTCCACGTTTTTGTCGGTTAGAAATATTGAATTTACCGCCAGAATACGGAACGAAAAATCATTGTCACGTAAAAAAGTAGACTGACCCTGAGGTCGTGCGAGGTGAGGCGCACGCGCGCGCGCGCCGCGTCGCCCAGCGCCAGCGCCAGCTCGCGGCGCCGCGCGCTCGCCTTCTCGCGCAGCGACGCCAGCAGCGAGCCGCACTCCTTCTCCAGCTGCTTGTACGCGCCCGTCTGCCGGACATACAGCACGTCAGGCTACGTGTACATGCATAGGCATGCGTTACGGTACAAAATTATAGATTGCGAAACTACATTCGATATATGTTTTATAATTTCTTAAAATTTTCGTGAAAACTCGTATGTGAAGTGCTCTTTGGACCTTAGCAATCTGCACAGAGAAGGATCCGAAGCAGGCGTGCACAAAGTGCTCATAGTCGCGCAGCGGGCGCTCGATGGCGTGCTCGCGCTCGCTGAGCCAGCCAGCCAGCGCGTCCAGCTCCGCACGCGCCATCACCGCCGCCAGCGCTTGTCCGCTCCTGAACCAGTGACACAGTAGTATTTATTACTTATGTATTTGGCTGCTCATCAATGCGTACACTGTTACTTAAAATTTGGACATTGTAAACTTAAGGGGGATGCGATAAGGTTGCCCGTGAAAATAAAATCATATTTTTTACCGTCGCTAATCATATTTAGATCAACATACAACAATACTAACCTGCAAATTGCAAAAATGTAGTATATACATTCCATACTTCAACTAGGAACAAATGGTCGAAATCGGCACACGCACTCATGCAAACGTGTTTCTAGATACACGTACTACAGTACTCACGTGATCTGGTAGTACGTGGTAGCGTGCAGGCCGGGCCCGCGCACGCGGCGGCAGAAGGCGGAGTCGTGCGCGGGCACGCGCGCGCCGCGCGCCAGCACGCCGCGCCACGCCGCCGCCTCCCACGCGCCGCGCAACGCCCACCACGACACTCCGCCTGCACAACAACAATGTTAGCTCAAGATGTACAGTCACGGGTATATGCGCATGTGACATATTTCTCTCTGTATGAGAGTTACCTATGAGCACCGCGGCGGCGCCGAGCGGGCACAGCACGAGCGCGCACAGCAGCGCGGCGCCGGCCTGCAGCGCGCCCAGCACGCCGGCGCGCCACACCAGCGCCTCCAGCAGGGCCAGCCATCTGCACGGGACACACTTTTTGGAACGAATTTCTTTTACGCGGTTTGTAAACTGGCAGAAAATGTAACAATTTTCATAGTTTTCGAGGGTGCTAAAGGCGATAGTGAGTTAAAAATGAAAATCCAAGACGGCGGCTGCGAAAATTTTCAAATTTTTCGTCATGGGTGTCGTTTTCATAGGTTTCGAGGGTGGCAATGCCGATAGTGGGGTCAAAACGTAAATCCAAGAGGGCGGCTGCCAAAATTTTTGTCATGGATATCGTTTCCAAGGTTTTCAAGGGTGCTAAAGCCTATATTAAAGTTAAAATGAAAATCCAAGATGGCGGCAGCGAACATTTTTCATCATGGGTGTCATTTTCATTGTTTTCAAGGGTGCTTAAGCCGATAGAGGTCAAAATGTAAATCCAAGATGGCGGCTCAGAATTTTTTTTAATGTTTCGTCATGGATAGTGATGGGAATTTGCCCGGAAACGACCCAAAAGTGGGTAAATTCGAGGGAAAATACCCGATTGGGAAAATATTCGGGTTTTTGCAATTTAGCCTATGTAATGTTTAGATACACATACATTGAAATAGCACATAGTTTTTTAACTTTATTACTACTAGTTAGGGCTTGTCTAGGTTGAAATGACGCACTGCACTACCACATTTTACGTACACAAGCAAATTTGGAGTATGAATAATTAAGTAGTGTGTCACGTCATTTCTACTAAGATTAACTAACTAGCAGTATAGCTTTTCTAGTTAGTTAAGGCAAGTTTGTGTTTTCTTCGAACCTGTGACATTTATAACTCAGTGAATGAAATGATAAAGCAAAAATTGCTGTATCCGCGGCTACACATCAAGCAATAGGATTTCCGTACAATGCGAGGTCAGCTTATACTGGAAATGTATAGCTTGATGTGTATGTAGCCATGTGTTTAACATGGTACGGTAAAGTAATAAATAAGTAGAGATGGTAAGGTATTATAGCATGAAAAATGATTCATAAAATGATTAAATAAAGCCAACTAACTGTGCAAGTTGTCTATGATAAACTGATAACTAACTTTATTTATTTTTGTAATTAATACATTAAATACATAGGGGCTTGTAGCTAAGAAATAACAGCCGCACGGGTCGATCAATCAAATTAAGCTACGCTTGCCGCGGTTGGTCCATAGATGGGTAAATCTGGACATACCAAGACCCCTCTGTGCCTCGGAAAGCACGTTAAGCCGTTGGTCCCAGCTGTCATTTTTAGATCTTTGATAGTTGTAACGGGTCATCAGAAGCCCGAAAGTCTGACAACCAGTCTTACCAAGGGGTATCGTGTTACCCAGTAACTGGGTTGTGGAAGTCAGATAGGCAGTCGCTCCATGTAAAATACTGGTATCCAGCTGCATCCGGTTAGACTGGAAGCCAACCCCAACATAGTTGGGAAAATGCTAGGCAGATGATACGACATAGTGTAGTCTAAATATATAAAGAATGCAATAAAAACACTCACTGAGATAATTTTTTGGCGACCAATAAGCTGCTCGCTATCCATACTACACTACCTACTAATAAATAATTGTGAATGTATGTTTTTTTATGAAGAATCATTATTTACAATCCTACTGGTTCCACAGATTACCGCGTTTGAACAAACAAAAAATATCTTCAGCTTTATTAGTGTAGATAATGAAAATACCCGTCAATTAGGTTTTTTCTCACATAAATACCCGGTTTTAACCCAAAATGGGTAAAAACCTGGGTATTTTCCCTTAGGGTTTTTTCCCACCGCCCATCTCTAGTCATGGATATCGTTTTCATGGTTTTCGATGGTGGTAAAAAGCCGATAGTGAGGTCAAAATGTCAATCCAAGATGTCGACCGCGAATATTTTCATTTCTTTCGTCCTTGGTATCGTTTTCATAGTTTTCGAGGTTGCTAAAGCCGATAGTGAAGTCAAAATGTTAATCCAAGAGGTTCGTCATGGGTCTCATTTTCGTAGTTTTCGAGGGTACAGCGCGGGCTGGCTCGAGCGAAGGTCGGGCGGGCACGGAGAGGGACGTCGCGGCGAGGCTCGGCGGCGAGAAGATAAGAACACACATTTTAGTAGCCATATTGTACACTTCATACATTCACATCACACAACAAATACACACGCACACATTCTGGCAAATAAATAAAATTCACGGACATCAGAACTCTACATATGTATATGTGTGCCCAGTTTCAATAAAATCGGTCCACAGGTGAAAAATTTACCAACCCTTAATAACTAACCTGTTAAGATGATCGGGATCCGGACAGTCAATATCATAGACCAGCGCGTTAGTGACGTGTGCGGCCAGCGCGAGCGGCGGCACCCACAGCGGCGCCAGCGCGGCCGCGGCCGCGCACGCCGCGCACGCCAGCAGCACCAGCAGCGGCAGGCCCAGCAGCAGCAGTAGCGAGCCCGCGCCGCCCAGCACGCCGTACGTCCACACGCGGTGCGCCAGGCGGCTCAGGCCCTTGCCCAGCAAACCTGGGGGGGGAACAAGGAAACAAATTATTAGACCCAAGTTTAGGGGAACAACAGAATGGTACAGTTCGATTCAAAAGACATTGACAAGAATCGGCTCCAATTGTATGTAGTGTCCGACAGACTTTCTATAATAATGATAATTCATATTAAAAAATAGGAAGAATTTAACAATATAAATAAAATCTGTAGAAGCACACCGTTAAAAGTAATTTTAAATAGTTATTCAATTTAACAACACATTTCGTTTTACATTTTCAATTAGAAATGTTACCAATAAAAAAATACAATAATATCGATACGAAATTGCACTTCTTATTCTTCTTTCTTCTTAAAAAAAAAAAAAAAAAAAAACGTTGCCCCACACTAGGAATTTCTTCCTGTATCGTGGGTGCGTTTACAAACATAGAAACTCACATACACTAACACCCAGACCCGGAACAACTACTTGCAGATCATACAAATATTTGGTACGTGCGGGGATCGAACCCGCGACACATTGCGCATCCGTCCATCGCTCAGCCACTGCGCCAACCGTGTCGTCAACAACTTGCAAATCGATTACAATAATATCAATATAAAGATACGTAAGTGAATTTATTACTTACTTACATAAATCGTAACTCGTAATTATGTTAATAAATAGCGTTTAGTAATCTTTTTTAATAAGTATATTATATTTTTAGTAATGTAATAATTAAAAATAATTTTTAATTCGATTATCGATATCGTTTAGCATAGTTTATTCCTAATAATGTAATTATAGTGCTGGGAATACTTGATGTAAAACTCTATCTGGCATTTGTCAAATGTCAAAAAGTTTGACTTTTCCCGTGTGATATCACGACCAACGAAATATTTTCGTATTTTTGTGAGTTTAGTGTGTTGTTATATTACTGTGTTTCAGGACCCACATGTTTCTACCATTTACCTTGGCTGTTGAAACTGAGGGTAATGTGCTAAAAGCCATTATTTTAATTACTCATTTAATAGTTTATTTCAAACGTTCAAATCAGAAGTATCAAGTGGTCAACTTTAAAAAACTACATTAATTTTTTTGGTGTGCTTCATATAAAAAACTAATTATAATATCAAATTCTATATTTATTTTCCTTTTTTATGAAATATAGTTCATCTTTGTCGGTTCTGGCCGAGTCTTGTGGGAGACCCTGGTATTCTCCTTTAATGGCGGCTCGGAAGTTAGTTTTTCGCTGCGCAGTACCCCACCCCTCACCCCCGCTGACATTGAAATTGTTACTGCGCAGCGACTCGCCTGATGTTCCGAACCATCATTAAGTTTGAATCGAACTGTATCCCAGAGATGGAAAGAGGAAGACTATTTCAAAGATGGAAAAAGGACTTAAAAGCTATTGCGGGAGGCAAGGGGCATGGATTTTGAGGCGATCGCGATATCAATTGGTCGACATCGATCGACCGTTTATGATTGGATCAGTTTATTTATTTAAAAGAATGGTCACCTGTATCGGGCTCGGTCTCGAAGCGCGTCCTCTCTTTAGACACGTGTCGCCACAGCGTCAGCAGTCGCGACCACATTGTCTGCGTTTCACTGCTGCGTTTTGGGAATAGTGTTCCGTTCACCTGAAACAAAGAAATAGTTATTAAAATTTCGTTATAAATATATCTGATATAATTAATATTAATAATAGTTGATAGCAACACTATCAAACTAGTTCTAAGATCTGTAAAGATTTTCTGGCAACACACACCAGTCCCAACTACTGTATTTTTATCTCACGAAGCGACGCGCGCTTTACTAATGGTGTGGTAACCAAGTGTACAAACACGCTGTGAGTGTGTGTGTAAGCGCAGGAGCTCTCGGTACCACGGATATCGAGGGATATGGCTTGGAGGCGTGGTACATGTCGCCTGACCTTGGCCATCCTGGGTGTATATGCGCCTGACGACGGTGCGTTAGTGTATTCTATGTCTCCATCGAAACGTGTCACTGTCATTTCATATTTTTACAAAATGCCGAATTGTACCGTGCTTATTTGCAAAAATAGGACAATTACAACAAACCTTAAGACAAGTGGCGTGTCCTTCCACCGATAAGTAAAAAATCAGAGCATGCATTATAATATTTAAGTATTTTATAAATATTTAATTGTGACATTTTAAAACGATGCATTAGTGGTGTGCAGCGCTGAGATATGGATATCGATAATTGTTAGTTGTTCTTACGGATTTATATAATATACTAACATTTGCTTATTAATTAATTTTATAATATAAAGCTGAAGAGCGCTAATCTCAGAAACTACTGGTTGGCATTGAAAAAATATTTTTGTTGGATAGTCCATTTAACGAGGAAGGTATTAGGCTATATAACATCACGCTACACTACGACCAATAGGAGCGGAGCATACATGAAAAAGTTGCAAAAACGGGGAATAATTATTCCTTTTTGAGAGCTTCCGTTGCGTGCGCTACGTAAACAGTTTAAGTTACGCAAATATCATGTATGATGGAATTGTTCCTCTTTAAAAGTTCTCAAAAAAAAGTCCGCGACAGCACGTCTATCTTTTAAGATTGACTCACTATAACCTTTTTTATGCTAATCAAATTTGTTCGACATTAATGCTTTATTTCCGAAGGAGTTTTAGCAACATAATTAACTCTTATTCAAATAAATAGTTTTAACATCAAGGGTATTTATGTATCAGTAAAATATTTTTTAATTCATTCGAATCGGTCATTTAATTTTGAAGTTATCACTAGTATAAAAATGCAATACGCGAACCGTTCGACGCCGGGTGCCGCCGCCGCGCCGCCTTGACTTTCCCTACTCTAGAGAGGAGAGGATGGGCATTCGAGTAGACCATGACCTGGAATAGGACATAGGATATGTTTTATCCCTATATTCCCACGGGACCGTGATCGACCTACGCGGGTGAATCTGCGGGGCACAGCTAGTATAAAATAATATTATTGGAGTTTGTTTACTCCTTAAGAATCGATTTTCATATAAGGCCCCCGGAATGGATATTATATGAGGAGAGAAATTTATAGAAGCGTAACACTTGTTTTATTCGTAAACAACACGGATAAAATTTTTGAAAAAACATAGTACATATTTTGCACTTCGATCTAGTTATTTCACATGTTTTTTTTTTTGTTGAGGTGTTATTTTTATGCATTTTATTTCAGTTTTAAATGACTTTTGAATTATTAAATTAGATTTTAATTACGTCAAAATACGCCCGAAAATACTTCTCTTTTTTGCAGTCGGTTTTCATCATAGATATCCTGTTTTCATCGATATTTTTATCGATCAAATATATATATCAACCCCTCATCCCTAGTTGAGGCTAGAGTTGCTTGTGTGCGTACAGTCGCTGTATCTATACTTCCTAATGTCCGCCCCTTTTGGGCATGTGTGCATTAAATAAACACAAATGTGTTACGCATATTTAGTTGTGTGCGTGCGTATCTATTTATTTTGCTTTTGTATAATATAGATAGAAGGCATATCTCCGGATATCTATGCTCGGTACCGTGACAATGGCGAATTCGGAATTGTGTGTGCGTGTGTTTTCTGTGCTGACGCTAGTTGTCTGCACGCACACATTCACAATTTGTGACATCAGCGGTCATAACACGTGCGAGTAGGACGGTTAATATTTAAAATGGGATTTCAAAAATTATATAAATACTGAGTGCCACGAACGTTGGTATCTTCTATTTAATAAAAATCTTAAATTTCATTGACATGAAATTTTGGACATAATTGTGGTGTTCTAGCTAAGAAAGTATTTCTGAAAATTCATTCCCTATAATGGGTTAAATGCGGGATGGAAGTTTGTAATTTTCACTGATCGGGCACACGACTTATTTAAGTTATAAACTAATATCTAGGCGAAACATAATGAATACCTGCGACAACTCGTAGTCCGGCACGAAGGGTTTGATACAGAGCAGCGTGCGCAGCGACAGCGGCGAGCACCACGGCACCAGCACGCCCAGCACGAACATTATGTTCCAGCACCAGCACCACGTCCTGCGCGGCCCGGCGGAAATGTCACTTGTATTGAACTTACAGATACGTTCAACTTCAGGGGCTATCGAACACTCACACAGTGGAGTGGCAACCGATTTTATAAGATGGGCTGACAATTCAACAATAACTGGTGTCAAAAGTAACGCCTAACGAAGCCGAGAGACACTTAGGCTGAGTCCTGAGTGACGGCACACCGCGCAGGCGGATTGCGGAGCGGATCGACGACGTTTCTCATTATACATGCCGCGATAACTTTGTATGAACGTATACGTAAGAGATCGAAAAATCAAATCCTCATTAATTATTATGTTATCCATACACTATAAAAATGAGTATCATTCGCAAGAACCAAGTTTCACTTTATATTGGAAAAATGCACTCAAAAACACGAATTAATCGTTGATTAATATTCTGACAGGACGTTATTACAATGTCATGTCTTTCGGTTCGTTGCTATGGCAACGGTAGTGAAACGAACAAACGAATTTTCCAAACATATGAATCAATGGATTGCCGATCTGTACCTGTGCGCCAGATTGAGCAGTCGCCACGCGGGCCACCTGGTGGTGGTGGTGCTGGTGGTGTCGCGGTGCAGCAGGAACACGGGCTGCGACGGGTCCGAGCGCGGCGTCACGATGCTGGTGGCGCGCGCGCTCAGCACCGTGGGCACGCGCTCGCGCCGCCCGCGGAAGTGGCGCAGCACCACCCAGCGCGCGGGCCGCCACGTGCGCCGCGACCACGTGAACGAGCGCGTGGGCGACACGGCGCTGCGGAGCTCCTGGGGCGCACAGGTGAGGGCGAGTGAATAGATAAAGTTCTTTGGTTTCACTCGCTTATGTTTCTTTACCATTTAAATAATAAGCACGAGTTTTCAAAAATAAATTAAACGCAAAGAATATACAGGATTTAAGGGTAAACACCGTTGTCACTCAAACCACGGGTAGTGACAGCAAAAAAACCTTATTTTCTTTAAAAGATTTTTAAAAACTTTATCCGACACCGTCCACAAATTCATGGATATGCGCAAGCAGCTGACTAACTGAGGGAGCGGTCGCGCTCGCGGCCGGTCAGGTCACGTCCCGCGCCGACCACCCGTTTTGAGACGCAAGTTCGTTGCACTAGCCCATAGGGTGAATTATCTAAAAAACTATCCATATGACAAAATGAAGACTTTCTTTTAAAAAAAATGTTGTAATTTTCCATTGATTTTACGTTCTGCAAATGAAACCAAACCACTGGTTTGAAGGATAACGGTGTTTACCCTAACACCCGGTATATATATATCTTTAAATATTTTTATAACGCACCGGGCTGCTACTGATAAATTCATGATGGAAAAACCCAATAACGCGTTGTCCGAACCTGGGAATCGAATCCCTCATGAAAAACATTCACACAAAAAAATATCCTTTGATTTTTGTACTATATTATTTATAGTCTCAACAGACAACAAAGTACTTAACGAAGTTATGGTAAGTAAGAGGTAAAAAACCTCAATTCTGATGATAAGGACAGATACAAGGAAATCTATATCCAAAAGTTATAATGACTGTTGTAAGAAAAGTGCATACCTTCATAAGCAACGGTTCTCGATCCCTAAGAAAAGCCAGATCTCTAAGCAGAAAGTATCGGTGCTGATGCAACTTGAGCGCTTGCATCGCTGCCGCGGCGTCCTCCATGGGCGTCCAGCGCAGCTCGTTCTGCAGCCGCAGCGCTGCAGCCGCTAGCTTCTCCTTGCGCCACGCGTCCGCTCGAGAGAGGATGGGGTGTGTCGCGCATATTCGTGCTTCGGCAGTCGCTAAACTTGCTTCTAACTTTCTGCGGACGCCTTCTTCAGCTCTGTGATAAAAATAATAATAATAAATTACTATCTTTTTTTATTATGGTTTTAAGCACTTGGGCTACCCTGGCGCTATTTCCGTACCTGCTCACGATGGCGGAGGCCCGCAGCTGCGCGGCCAGCAGGCCCGGCACGTCGGGCCCCAGCGCCGCCAGCGCCTCGCGCCGCGCACACGCGCGACACGTACTCGCGCACTATGTCCGTACCTGCTCACGATGGCGGAGGCCCGCAGCTGCGCGGCCAGCAGGCCCGGCACGTCGGGCCCCAGCGCCGCCAGCGCCTCGCTGCCGCGCACACGCGCGACACGTACTCGCGCACTATGTCCGTACCTGCTCACGATGGCGGAGGCCCGCAGCTGCGCGGCCAGCAGGCCCGGCACGTCAGGCCCCAGCGCCGCCAGCGCCTCGCGCCGCGCACGGCCGCGCACACGCGCGACACGTACTCGCGCACTATGTCCGTACCTGCTCACGATGGCGGAGGCCCGCAGCTGCGCGGCCAGCAGGCCCGGCACGTCGGGCCCCAGCGCCGCCAGCGCCTCGCTGCCGCGCACGGCCGCGCACACGCGCGACACGTACTCGCGCACTATGTCCGTACCTGCTCACGATGGCGGAGGCCCGCAGCTGCGCGGCCAGCAGGCCCAGCACGTCAGGCCCCAGCGCCGCTAGCGCCTCGCACCGCGCACACGCGCGACACGTACTCGCGCACTATGTCCGTACCTGCTCACGATGGCGGAGGCCCGCAGCTGCGCGGCCAGCAGGCCCGGCACGTCGGGCCCCAGCGCCGCCAGCGCCTCGCTGCCGCGCACACGCGCGACACGTACTCGCGCACTATGTCCGTACCTGCTCACGATGGCGGAGGCCCGCAGCTGCGCGGCCAGCAGGCCCGGCACGTCGGGCCCCAGCGCCGCCAGCGCCTCGCTGCCGCGCACACGCGCGACACGTACTCGCGCACTATGTCCGTACCTGCTCACGATGGCGGAGGCTCGCAGCTGCGCGGCCAGCAGGCCCGGCACGTCAGGCCCCAGCGCCGCCAGCGCCTCGCGCCGCGCACACGCGCGACACGTACTCGCGCACTATGTCCGTACCTGCTCACGATGGCGGAGGCCCGCAGCTGCGCGGCCAGCAGGCCCGGCACGTCGGGCCCCAGCGCCGCCAGCGCCTCGCGCCGCGCACGGCCGCGCACACGCGCGACACGTACTCGCGCACTATGTCCGTACCTGCTCACGATGGCGGAGGCCCGCAGCTGCGCGGCCAGCAGGCCCGGCACGTCGGGCCCCAGCGCCGCCAGCGCCTCGCTGCCGCGCACGGCCGCGCACACGCGCGACACGTACTCGCGCACTATGTCCGTACCTGCTCACGATGGCGGAGGCCCGCAGCTGCGCGGCCAGCAGGCCCAGCACGTCAGGCCCCAGCGCCGCTAGCGCCTCGCGCCGCGCACACGCGCGACACGTACTCGCGCACTATGTCCGTACCTGCTCACGATGGCGGAGGCCCGCAGCTGCGCGGCCAGCAGGCCCGGCACGTCGGGCCCCAGCGCCGCCAGCGCCTCGCTGCCGCGCACACGCGCGACACGTACTCGCGCACTATGTCCGTACCTGCTCACGATGGCGGAGGCCCGCAGCTGCGCGGCCAGCAGGCCCGGCACGTCAGGCCCCAGCGCCGCCAGCGCCTCGCGCCGCGCACGGCCGCGCACACGCGCGACACGTACTCGCGCACTATGTCCGTACCTGCTCACGATGGCGGAGGCCCGCAGCTGCGCGGCCAGCAGGCCCGGCACGTCGGGCCCCAGCGCCGCCAGCGCCTCGCTGCCGCGCACACGCGCGACACGTACTCGCGCACTATGTCCGTACCTGCTCACGATGGCGGAGGCCCGCAGCTGCGCGGCCAGCAGGCCCAGCACGTCAGGCCCCAGCGCCGCTAGCGCCTCGCGCCGCGCACACGCGCGACACGTACTCGCGCACTATGTCCGTACCTGCTCACGATGGCGGAGGCCCGCAGCTGCGCGGCCAGCAGGCCCGGCACGTCGGGCCCCAGCGCCGCCAGCGCCTCGCTGCCGCGCACACGCGCGACACGTACTCGCGCACTATGTCCGTACCTGCTCACGATGGCGGAGGCCCGCAGCTGCGCGGCCAGCAGGCTCGGCACGTCAGGCCCCAGCGCCGCCAGCGCCTCGCGCCGCGCACACGCGCGACACGTACTCGCGCACTATGTCCGTACCTGCTCACGATGGCGGAGGCCCGCAGCTGCGCGGCCAGCAGGCCCGGCACGTCAGGCCCCAGCGCCGCCAGCGCCTCGCGCCGCGCACGGCCGCGCACACGCGCGACACGTACTCGCGCACTATGTCCGTACCTGCTCACGATGGCGGAGGCCCGCAGCTGCGCGGCCAGCAGGCCCGGCACGTCGGGCCCCAGCGCCGCCAGCGCCTCGCTGCCGCGCACGGCCGCGCACACGCGCGACACGTACTCGCGCATGGCAGCCTCGCGCACTTCCTTCATACACAAGTGTCACGTCAGAACAAAAGTTATAACAAAAGACAGGAAAAAAACACAATTATTTAAAAGACAAAAAAAAAACATTCCCTGACAGACAATGCATAGCCTAAATCACAAGAGGTCTTTATTTATTGAAATGCGTTACGTTTCAATAAATAAAGACATCTTGTGATTTGTTGTGAGGATTTGATGACAGGGGGATTTGATGTGAGGGATTAAATAAGGGATGAAAGTTTGTATGGAAATTCGTAATTTCCAACCACCGCTGTATGACACCTGTATGACCGGAAGGGAGCAGAGGTGTAATACACCCATAGTTTCAGTGTAGTATACCCAGATGCGTTTAAGTCCCGCTACGGGGCGTAATTAAGTCCCATGCATGGTTACAGTACTAGTACTTTTAGAAAAAGCATGGCTTTACAAGTCTCTTTTAACAATGTGACAGTCACCTCCTAAAGCCTGCTGTGTCAAATTATCGCCCGGTTAGACGTTAAAGAGTATCCGAGCGATAATTTAATTAAGTATAGAGTATTCTACTATAGATATTCGGGCCAAATTTTTATGGTATAATAAGTTCGTATTTTAAACTAGCTCATTTTATATAATTATTTACACGTTATATTTCCCTTGTCCTAAACTGAGTAGATATTATCAATGCAATATTTCCAAGCGATACAATATCAGCACCTATCTCATTGAAGTGTATCGATGCAAATTATGGAGATAGCACATCAGAAAGTATTGTTTTTTTTATGTTACTGGGTGGCAAAAAATGAGTTGTCCCATCTGAAGGTAGGCTTCCTATACACGACGCCGGAGTCCCACCGGTGCCGGATCGCATGTTTGCGTATACGAATGAATATTGCCCATGCGCCGCACCGCTACCATGTAACACTAATTCTGAGATATTTTGAAAACACTTAACAGGTTTGCAAAATGTTTTGGACCAAATAAGAAGTTTATTATTTAAATTTTAAAGCTAAAGTCAGTGAATGAATTTGAGAATTTCATTAAGAAAAGTAAATTTTATTAATAAAGTAGAAAAAGGGTTAGGGAAGCCTTTGGCCTGCAGTGGGACAACATAAATCAGCCTGATTTATTTATTTATAAAGTAAAAGATGTATGACCTGCTCGATGTCCTTCATGGGCATCTTCTGGCTGGCGAGCTGTGCGGCGCGGCGCTCCCGGAAGTGAAGGAACCAGCCGCGCGCCTCGCGCTCCAGGATGGCCTGCAGCGTCGCCGCCGCGCGCCGGACCAGCTCGCGGCGGTACAGGCGGAGGTCCACCTAGATGAATACACAAGTAAATAATAAGTGCGCCTTTTACAGTATTTTTTTACTTGTGCATAGAGTTTTCATAAATAAATACCACATTTTATTTACGCAAAATCGCCACGGTAACCGCGAGATTTAAATTTTGTTAAGTTTTTTGTAATTGGCAGGTCTTCAATTGATCAAAATATGATTCGCGACCGTAACAAATATGTATTTACAGAAATATAATCATTAAAAAAAATTAAATCATATAAACTATTCTCTCAGACTGTTGTATTGAGGTTGGCGTGTTTGTAAATCAAATAAATTCTTATGACAAGAGTGATTAGGTTCAGTGGTGTTATTTTTCTATATTGATAGGCTCACGTTTGATTGAAAGCCAGACTTTTGGGCATCTAAGCTGGTACCACCACACGGTCTCTCGGTCTACTACACCCTGTATATCTCTAAAAGGTTCTTTTGGCGCGTGAACAAAATCGGAACTAAGACCGCCATCTAGTTTTTTCAATCCATTTAACAAATATTTACCAACAACGCCCCCATGTCATCGTCTTTCGTCGAGCGCCAAAAGATCCTTGTAGCACTCTATGACCCTATGTGCTCCTGGTACAGTCACGGACTTTAATTGATGAGCCACTTGGCACTGTTCGTCTTTAAGCCGTGTAATAAAAATCGGGCTTAGTCGGTTATACTCGTACATCTAGGACACGGAAAGTCATGTCTGTAGTTTGTAGAAGAAGAAAATTATATTTAATATCTTTACCGGTTGGCTAACCTGAGAGCCAGAACTACAAACTTGACAGTATAGTGACTACCCAAAGTCAACCAATTGCAGGTCTAGCTACCGTAACCTAGCGACGATTGTTTTAGCGTAGCCATAGTAACGTTAGCGTACGGAGAAATTTTAATTAGTTATTTCGACAAATTCGAAAATAACGTCCCTGACATCCGACGTCCTATCCGAAGACAGTGACAGTTGAAATGTCGATACATTTCAACTGTCACTGTCTTCGGATAGGTTTTCAGAATTATCGAGTTAATGAGCTCAGATTCAAAGGAGGTCAGTATCAAACACATTCGATAAACATTGTATTTTTTTTAATTTAGAACTTATTAGTCAACCTCTATGAACTATTTCCGATTACTAGTAATTTTGTTTACGAGCATGCGATTTGAGTTCGTGTTTAATCGTGTAATCTCGTGAATGTATGAAACTGCAAAATTGAATAGTTTTAAAGTGGCGCATCAATTAAATTCCGTGACTGTACAATGTGGTACCTGCGTGCGCTGCGGGGTGGTGTAGAGGCAGGGCACGGGCGGCGCGGGGCGGGGCGGCTCGCGCGCGTCCGTCTTCTCGGCGGCCGCGCGACGCATCGCCCGCGTCACCCATGCCGCTAATGCTGTTATGTCCTCCTGGTGTTCCGGCTTAGAGAACAATATATGACATAATTTTTTCACAATGAACATGATTATTGAAGTTGACATAACATCATGCCTGTAATCCCCGAAGGTTTAGGCAGCGGTGTACCTATAGGTAGTATATTTCGCCAGTAATAAGTCTGGGCACATAAATCTGGGTCCTGGGTATTGAACCCAGGACCTCATGCTGAGCAATAGCGCTTGCGGCCAATAGTATTAAACAAAACGAAAAGTTTTTCATCCCGTCCTTGATACATCAAGATTAACTTAATGCCAATATTTCGTACCTTGCATATCAGCTCCGCTACTAAGTAACGAGACCTCTCTTCTCTTATCTTCTTGTCTAGGTCACGAGCTTCCAGAGAAGGCATACCGAAAGCGAGGTCCAGAAGTCTGAAATAATAAACGGTTAATATTTTTACGCTTGGAGTTGGAACTTCAGGGTAACAATCAACTCAGCCAATTACAGTCCACTGCTGGACATATGCCTGGCCTCTCCGCTTTTCGCATTCAGTCTATCTCGGCCACCTTTTTAAGGTCTTGGGTCCATCTAGCTGGGGCTTCAGGGTGTTTGATAGGTAAATTTCCCTCCGAAACAAAGAATTATTTCCTTTTCTGCTGTTACAAAACAGTTTTTTCTTTCTTTATCCATTATTATCTATTACCTATGGATCCCTTGCAGGAAAGACTTGGCTCCAGCGATGACAGACAGCGGCTCATCTCGCAGTAGCCTGTCCCTTGCCACGACGACGATAAGAGCGAGCGCACGCGCCACGTGGCAGTACAACTCCTCACGCGCACGCGCACGGCCACGCTGCAACCAGCCCGCCACGCGCCACACGTGGGTCTGGCCAGGGAAGTGGCGGGAGGGGACCTCGAACTCTCTGTGTAGATACATTAGACTTTTGAGGAGGTAACATGGCATTATTAGATTGGTCAGAAAAGATTATGTAGGGGCAGGGCGACTTTTGCTCAAAAATGGAAAAGTATTTTTTTTTAATTAAATGATTGCCATTCGGATAGCGTATGTGTTGGCGTTGGGTGTTTAAAGACTGTGGCTTTTTAACTTATTGAACTGTTGTTAGAATAATATTGACAAGTAATTTCATTTCTATGCGAAAAGCTGGAGCTAGAACAATGATGTTAAAAAATAACGAAGAGTTCTTAATTAAAACAAGAATAGCTGTTGTAGTTTAAGCTGTCTGTAACTCTCAAAATAGGAGGAGAGCACATTTCTAATATAGCCAATAGTTTATTATATGGCGTTGCAGTTAAGCGTGGACAAAATATGTTAACTAACTGTATTTCACAATAGTTCAATAAATCAAAAACAAACTCAATTTTACACCAGCTAACAACTGACCAATCATATTTAAAACAAGAATAATATTTTAGGTATACAATACAATAGAACCTTTTTAAATCGTCGCCTCGTGACGTCAACGAATTGATTTTTCATAGACATATTGTTGTAGAGTTGCGTGGACAGTACAAAAGAGGCTAGGTTTGAAAAGGTTCCACTGTACATTCAGAAATACAATTCACTTGGATTAGACTATTTTGTATGATTTTTTCTGATACTTCGTTTTACAAAAGGTAGGTTTTGAACAGTATAGTCAACAGCTCAATCTATGGTCAAGATATAGGTACTATGTTCTAAAAAATCAGAGTAGATACCTACCAAGCATCATACATAAACAAAAAAAAAAAATTACGGGGGTTACCAAGATATTTCAAGTTCGCTTAGCTTAAAATAGGTACATTTTATACTCAACACAGGGTGAGTGAAAAACTCTGTGCTATTTAACGATAATCTTAAGAGCAATGAAGATATAAGGGTTTCTAGAAACTTCCATGGAATGAATCATGAAGACTACAGTACGATGGAATGTATAGGGTACACTAAATAATTATGATAGCACTGCACAGATACACATAATGGATTTCTAATGGTCATGCTATGTGTGGGGGCCAGGACATTGGCTCCAAGTATATATTTAATGTTTTTTTTTTTTTTGCTAGCAGTTTCGAACTGAAAATATCCTCCTTTTAATAAAATAAAGGTCAATTCATGCGACTAATGGATACAGTTAGTGACGTTTACGTTTATTTCATACTGTGATCTAATCGCAAATCCTCGGGCCAAACAGTCAGTATTTTTCAAACTAAGTAATCCATAGAGCTCGCAGTTTAGCCAGGACTTCTAGGACTACTTCGACTTACAATTTAAAAGATGCAATTTTTGTGGTTTAGCAAGTAAAATTAAGCAATTATCAAGTCCATGCCCAGGTGGTGTGATAAATCTTTAAGCACATTGGAGCCAATGTCGAAAATAAAAACAGACACGTAAATATAGTAACATACATATATATAGATAGGGCGACATACCCCCATTCACGTATCGATTCCAATTGCTTAGCGCTTAACTTCTTCGGCTTAAATACATTGTCCTTGTGCAAGCTTTATGAGAAAAAAATCAGCTATATTGACCATTACACATTATCAATGGGGCGAAAATGACACCTATGTTCTAGTGTAGTGAGTCTAAAACTGTATGTCATCTACGCTCACTTCTAAGGGGATGATCATACTTTGTTCTAGAAGCTTCTAATTTTCAGGAGTCGGTTTTGAGGCGACATGTTTCGGTGACCGTCAAATTTGATTGGTTGATAAAAAATTACTTGAAATGGCGAAGTCAGAAACGAGCCCTTTCCTTGTTTCTTCGAATAACATTTTCATATACAAGAGCCTAACTTTCAATAAGCTATAAATAAACATAAAATGTATAACGTTCAGCCCAGAATGGGCCTACAATGTCACCCGTTCTAATTAGTAAAGGTCGACGCATCCTATCCCTTGTAATTTATGTAAAACGCTCTGTCGCTCGTTGCCATGGCGGGAAAATGGAGTTTTATAACTCGCCACAAATTGTTAGTAATTACACAATTAACGAGGGTTTTACACGCCTATTGTAATAAATCTAACGTCAAATCTGTTACTGTTAGCCTGTATCATCCCACTGATGCGCAAAGGCCCCTCCCCGTGACTTCCAGTGCTCGCAATCCAGTATAATGTGGACCAATGGTCGTTTATTTACTGTCAAATATCTTCTTCTAATATATAAAATTCTCGTGTCACAGTGTTAGTTGCCATAATCCTCCGAAACGGCTTGAACGATTTTTATGAAATTTTATATGCATATTCGATAGGTCTGAGAATCGTGACTTACGTGGCACACACAGCTAGTAATAATATAATATTTACACAATTATATGGTGGGTGTTGTTATAATGATTTGTCGCGCAATCAATCAGTATTATATGTTATATTTCGACAGTAGATTTGCCTTCTGATTAAACACTTGACCAGGCTTTCAGTAAACAGAAGGGCAATTCCCAAACCTATTTTTATGAATGTTCGCATTCTAATCTAAATCTCAATCTGGCAAAAAAAACATCTAAACTACATTTTGGACATTCATTGTCGATGAGATGAAATTGCTACTCGAATTTGAAAGTTTTTGGCCTTTTGGTGTTTTATTCCGAAACTAGCACCCTTGCAATAATAGGAGACTCCGCGGGAGACCTAGTCGAGTCGACAATCTGTCTTTCTATTACTAATCCGCCTATGACGTGTTTTATGGCACTATCTCTCCCAGACTGCGGACTAAATAAAAGTGATCTCTGAACACGCGTCTACATTCAAGAATTTATAACGCCGCATGACATCTAATCTATTAAGCGTTTTTTGATTATCTTACAAATATCTTATAGGTACTAGTCCCTGCCACTAACTGCCAGCCAGACCTAGTCTGAAAACATCTATACATTTATAAAACAGACAGGAAAAAGTTCACCCAAATTTTGCCAGTTGTATTAGGGGGAAAGCCTACTACCATAAATCCGTAATTATTTGATTTTCTTGATGGAAAAATCCAAAACCTTTTTTCTCAATCTGGGAATACACGAAGAGACGTTCTGGAGCTATGAGCGCACTAACAGACAGAAAAACAGACGGAAGGGAATGGTACATCGTATTTTAGAAGCCAAAAAAATCCTTTTAGTTTCTCGATTTATGAGTGTACTTACGAATACATGTAAATGATAAGTCGCAGGCGCAACGCGACACCGTGAAGCGGCAGCGAGTGCGCGGATACTATTACATGGATATAATTAACTGTATTAATTCAATGGGCGGCCTGACAATGTAGAGGTGTTGTGTGTCTGGTCCACTGTGCGAGATCAACAGTAGTTTAAGTGGTATTAATGAGAATTAATTATCTTTTAAACATATGAAACAGACAATCATACATCGCACAGCCTTTTTACCCAATTTTCTTTTGAGGATGAAGGTTCTTTTTTGTAGAGGCCTTACGCCGTTTGTCCACCAGCACCTTTAACGGAACGTCAATGAGAACGAGATGAATGCGCCGAAGTAGCAATATACATTTAATAAGGACCCTTGCTTGTCCACCGCGCACCATCGCCGCCGGGACGTCACCATCGGTTCGTATAATCTCGTTTTTCGTTGACGTCCCGTTGACGGTGGCGGTGGACAAACACTTGCGAAGTGGTGAGACCAGCCATTATGCATAGATGCCGTGGAGATTTTAGCACAGATTTGGTTAATCTTTCTTGCCCGTAAGTGCCTCAGAAAACCTCAAACCAGTGCAGGAAAAACACTTAGAAGGACCTACTTGTGCACATGTTATTAAAATTTCAGCAATATATTGAATATGTAATATCCTGCTGAGACCACAGTGACGTATGCTAGGCGTGGTGATACCATTAATATTTCCTGAAGCCAATATTTGTATGTATAGTTATGAACTCATGATGCAACAAAGATGCACAAGCATTGTTTAAACATCTCGTGTAAGAAAATAAATATGATGTAGAGCGTACTGACGCATGTGTTATTTACCATGCATGACTGTAGTTTGTAGCTAAACGCGTTTGTGAACAGAGATGCGAGACTACGAGTATATGCCCTCGTCTTTCTAGGAATGACAACTACAGAAGACCTGATGAAAAGCCTGTTAATTTCTAAATACACGACGGACTGTTTGCCATAATGTTAACCACAATAAAAGAGATGACTGTGACTCACATCTGGATGCATCCTTACAAAATGTGGGTTATTTAAAACAATTGGGATCACTAAAAATAGACTGGTTTTATATTTTTATCTTTTATAACAATTACAACACAACATGATGAACATTTGGTTGAACGCCGGCAGAAAAACAAAAGAAAAGAGTAAAGTGATTACAGTGTCGTGGGATACAATAATATTGTACACATCGGGCCGAGCCGCCGCCGCCGAGTACACTGCATGCCGTGCTCATACATTTGAGTGAAAACATTAATTGAGCTCGATGAATAAAGGGCATGCAGGGATCCCCTGCACGTCGCATCTTAATAGCCCCAAACAGCGGTTAAACTTCCGTCAGGGCTGGCTCTACGCGGTTTTTTAGATGCCCAACGGAATGTTAAAGTAACGACGAGCACTATTTTGAGAAGTACGTAAATAGATGCAACGTGTATCCTAAAAATACGAACGAAACATTTTTTGGTACTTCTAACTAATTGTCTCATTTAGAATACGTGAGAAATCGGCAACCCTATAGTCCGTCTCGTTGCTAGTGACCATTCAATTAGGATTCTTTTGACCGGTAGTCCGGTGGGCGGTGGCACACGGAGTAACGAACAATGGCATTTCATTACCACGTTACTCTGTTCCATTTACTTGGCCCGACGTGTATGCTGGGCCATCATTTACAGAACACCAAATACATTTTTCTTTAAAATTCCAGACAGAATTGTAAAGAAATATGTATTTGGTGCTATCAATATTGTTTTCACTTGGTACAAGACGATACTCAGAGTCTTTTTTAGCTATTAAGAATTGGTGTCGGTTAACTAACTGACGTAATTAGTACCAAAAGAACAATATAGCTATGATTTATGCAACATTAACTAGTTATAAAAGAATTTTTATGGAGTTTCTTACGAGGTTTTCAAGGCTTTCAGGCATAAAAAATATATAAACTGTTATTGCTTTAAATGCCTATTGAATGTCTATTGAGCAGTAGTTACCTACTGTGCAGAATTATCTCTGTCATGAAGAAATCTCAATGCACAGACAGACCTGGTATTCAGAGAACGTCATAAAGACTGATCTTACAAAGATTGATCTGTAAAAGATTAAAATGTAATGTTCTTTTATTGGACGTAGATTGAGAATAACATTATGCTATAATTTTATACCAATTTATAAACCGAGTCGAGTGCATGTAGGTAATGGTATCCGTGAGTCAATCAGTGATTGTCATCGTATATCTGGACCGATCAGAATATTGCCTTGAGACACAATCATTTTACACAATTTAGTTTTTAAAGTTTCGCAAAATACTGCCAGGTTATATGAGTAACTCCACGACTGTATTCACGAAGGGTAAGGCAGAGGGGTATAATAATTCACCAGCATTTCGCCGGTTATATGTCGGACCCATAATGGGGGCGGGGGCACATATCCAGACTTCGTTCTTGTTTCAAGCTAATTTGTTTCCGTTCTTATAACATTATTGTACAGTCGGACGATTATGTCGGCGACTGAAGCGTGTTACGAGTCCTACGTTGAACATACTCGTAATGCAAGCCGTGTTGGAATGTTAGCCTCACCGATAGCCTCAATTACGACCCGTCTAAAGAGTTGTTCAGTAAATGAGTTTAAAGTAGAAGCGGTTTTATTTCGGGATTTTTTTCAATTTCAACTGTCAGATATGCGTTAATTATTTATAGCAACAGATGAAAAAACCACCGTATTCGTATCATTTTTAAGGGATAGGTACATTATATTTCCTACCTTCTTGGGCTCGAAGTTAGTTTTGGCGAATGCCCTATAAATGTCGAGTCTAGGTTTTTTTAACAGCTATCGATTCTACCGCCTACGTCCCCTTAGTGAGCTATGATGTATGAAGCACTAACTATTCCGGCTGTCCAGCATACTGCAGCAGGAGTACAACTCACCCCTTTTCCCTGATGGCGTGCAGTTGTTTCGGGGAGAGTGGATGCGGCTCCACGCCCGCGTCCAACGCTGCGGCGTCCAGTTCGTCGCATGGCGGTGCTACGATGATGTCCGAAGGACGGTTCCCGGGACCCGCGAAACGGGATGGTGGAAGCACTATGAACAGGGGTTTCAAATTAATATCGCACTTACACAGTCATGGCAACATTAGTAATCTACTTGCTGGAATGTCCCAAAAGCTCATATACCTGCACTTTTGAGGATCTAAGGAACGCCACTGACGTAATTATTAACATGGCCTCATAATTGGCACACCTAATTTAAAAAGCACGATCAACTCGAAAAGAAAAAGAGGACAGTCATAGAGTTGGGTATGAATGTGGAGGGCTATAGAATAGAGGTAGGTAGGGCTCTAGAATAGAGGTAGATGCAAGAAATGATGCATAGTCTGTGTGAAAGATGACATGGGGATATATGGTGCTGAGATGACTGATAGAGATTCTGATATTGATAAGAGGCCAAGCAGGAGGATTATGATTACACCGCTATTATTAATGTTATAACATTAACATAACATCACACCTGTATTTTCCCGAAAGGTTAGGCAGAGGTACACCCACATATCGCCAGTTAGGTTTTTTTAAGTCCCATATAATTTAGGAAGAGCTAATTGATTATTATTGATGTTACTACTTCTGTCTAACTGAAAGTAGTATTTCAAAAGTAGAACTTGATCATTTATTATCAAGATAAATTAATGCTTACTAAGCTAACATCACTCATCATGTCATTTGCCTGCTCTGAAGTTAATTAACATGTTCCTGTCAATTTAATTAATTAGCTCTATTTTTTTTTCTTTTTAGGTTCTCTTTAAATTTTGTATTTACATCACTTCTCTCTAAACTATGCTAGATGATTATCTAGACATGTCTATGAAGAAAATAAACAAATAAATAAAGAACAAAGCAAAATGTTTATATTATTACAGACTGTCAAAACATAATTACAACAACAATATTATTGATACAAAGAAATCACTGCAGTGATGAAGATTTCTACAGTGATTAACATTTTTGTTGTCAAGAGAAAATAGTCATTATCTAGTAATAAGCTATTTTAATGACATTGATGAGAATATCTTCTTAACAATAGACTTTCTTTGTGTTACTGCAAAAAATAACATGAACATTTTCTATCTTCTTTTTCAGCACATTAACCCTAGATTCTGGAGGACTTAAAAAAACGTAAATCTCCTGGCACTTCCTAAATAATGAGTTATTTAGTAATTGCCAGGATATTTATGAATTTGCATTTTGCAGATCTTGATAGGAGATTTCAGTTCTCTTTACACAAGTCTACTTTTAAATCTGGTGATATCATTATGCTAACTGGCTACTCCACAAAATAAATAAAAATCATTCAAAACTGGTAACAATGAATTTACCAATCTGAATTGGATTCTACAAACAAAGGGGTTGAAAGGGTGGTCACTTTTTCCATAAGCAAGTGATTAACATTTTTTTTTTGTCAAACAATCATTTTCTTTTGACTTCAAATTAGGCACTGAAAGAATTTGATGGTTTTATGAAGCACTTTATCAGTAACAAACTTGTAATTAAATTATTGTATTATAATAGATCTTCTTTGCTTTATGTCAGCACAACTGCACAATAATAGGTTCCATTCTCACTTGACATAGTCTTTTTCTATACAAGTGCTATTAAAATATGACAAGGGATTTAAACAGAAAATTTGGACATCGAAATAAACTACTGAAAAGTAGTTCAATTTTATGGTGCACTGCTGTTCATTATGTACCTACTACTAATAGCTTTAAAACATTGTCTAATCTTGGTAAAAGAACTGTGCCATGAAAAGGAATGTCTTTTTTTCTTCCAGTGTTTTTGATCTATTTTTTTTCTGAGATTATTTTGAAGTGGTCTTTGTAAGACAAATATGAAAGCAAAATATGAATATATAATTATGCTGGTACAATTAGCACAATTTTAGCCTCAACTTATTGAGAAACCAAGTCTATTGTAAATTGAAACAAACACTAACCACACAGTATAACAAACAAATAACAAAAATGTTCTCACCAATAGGGAAAGTTTTCCAATGATAGAGGAAGTCTTCGGCGACTTGCTTGATGTTGTTGACGAGCTGCTCCACCTCAGGCGGCGCTCCGACCAGCTGCACGTCGAAGTGCAGAGGCTCGCGCTCCGGGGCCGGCGCCTCCAGCACCAGCGAGCTCGGACGCGACGCTCGCTCGCCTTCCCCAGACATCCTCAGATACCCCGCAGCATCCACTCACCACTCAATTCCTGTCTCTCTAATCGCATAATGATCGCAGTGGGCGGAGAAATCACTTAACACCGACCTCTTATTGTTTTATTATTTACATTTATTTAATCAATTCTAAACGACACTCATGATCGACGACGTGAACAGCTTACTATAACTCATTATTTCATTCCGGCTGTAGAATCTGATGCCGATTTATATTTTGTTTTGGTAACTTATAAATAGGTTTTCGTAGACATTATTAAAATGCCAAGAAAGAAAACCAATCCCAGCCGCACGCAACCGAGTTGACAATTCTGAATTTCTGAAATTCTGATACGATTTACGAAATGACTGACAGGCAGACAATAAGTTTGAAGTCTCTTTGTATCGGTTTACGTTAAACGGAACGTTATCTGCAATGCAACAACGTTTGTTTTCCTTTACTTTATAAATTATATTAACCCCAATATCATGAAAACTACTTTCTGATTAGACTAAATATTTGTATCTCACAAATTTAGCATTTTAATTTTGAACAAGAAACACAGAATAACCTTTTCTTGAAAAGGCTGAATGCTACAATGTCTATGACAGCCGACTAATCTGTCTGATACAAAAAAAAAAATATTATTGTCAATGTGGTAATTTGTGGACTTGTTTGTTATTTACAATAAAATCTTAAAATACGGGTTTCATTGACAAAAGTAATTTGCATTTACGGAAAATTTAATACATTCCAGCATATCTTGCTAGAACCGCTCAGAGTGATATATTTATCCGCTTTATTCATTGGTTTTCTTGGAGAGCCCGAAGGTGATCGGATTAGGTATGTCCTACATAGCACATAATTTATTGTAGAATTTATCACTTATCACCCGCGGACTGTGTTCAATCGTGTTACTGCTCGTGAAAACGTATATATGTTAGTTTTAGGATAGGTAAGTTCCGTTTTGTTGATGTATCATTTCGATTTCCTTTGTTTTGCTAATAACATCCAAACTCTTTCAGAGAACTATGGAAGCAATGGATATTCAGGCCGTAGAGTCGAAATTAAGTGACGTCACAGTGACGGCCATACCCATGAGCGGGAAGAACATTCATAAAGACCTCAGCCATGGGAATAGCAGTCAGGCAACTATATCTACAGTGCCCGCGACTTCGCCCTCCTCTGTCGGAAAGGATAAAGATAATGGAATGTCAAAGTATGCTCAGTTGCTAGCTGTCATTGAGGAGATGGGTAAGGAAGTTCGACCAAGTTACTCAGGCAGCCGTAGCTCTGCTGAGCGTCTGAAGCGTGGGATCATTCATGCCAGGATCCTCGTGAGAGAATGTCTTATTGAAACCGAAAGGTCTGCAAGGCAATAGCTTGGCGATGGAGAAGTTTTCACAGTCAATTTTAGTGTACCTCGAGTCTTGGAAAAGCATGATACGGAATTAGGAAAAGAATTGTAAAACTGCATGTTTGTTATTGTTGATTGTTTTATGATAGAACTTGGTAGTTGAACAGAAACTTAAAAAAAAATAGAATATAAAAAATTGTATTGACTAGATGACTAATAAATAAAAGCTCAAGCCATTTTGCAATAATTATAATCAAAAGATCACTTTTCTTATTTATGCATACTTGTCACATACCATGTTCTATCATAAGACAATGCTTCAATAAAATATAAATGAAGGCCATTGAGACGTCACATCAAATCAGTGTAACAATGCCCAATTTGAGCTGTCATAAATTAATATCTATGGACTCTGGAACTTGGAGTCACTTGCGAATACTTCTTGCTGTGTTCATTCTAATATTCCCCTGAGCAGCCAATGTTTTGAAGACCCATAAAGTAACACATTTTTTTCTAGTAAGTTTTCTGTAGTATACTAAACATTATAACTTACATGAATCAGTGAGTAGCAATAAAAGCATTATGATGGAATTTTTCATGAAACTCTTTTTAAAGTTATAAACTCACTTGCAACTATTTTTACACAACTGCCCAAAAATAGTGTTATGTTTTCAGGGTTCATGTATGTATGTGAGTTTCTTTATTCCACCATAACTTTTAAATGCCTGAACAGATTTGGATGTATGGGGTATCAATATTATTAATAAATTTATACCCCAAATAAATTCATAACATTGGCTGCAATGTAACTTTAACAGTATACTTACTTACATAACATTTTCTCCTTTACTTACATTATAAGCTGTAATTCTAATTTTTATATTGATTTTACTGACAAGAATGGCAATTTGATTGTTTCAGAAATGATTATATGTAAAGGTTTTATGATTGGTTTAAATTGTAAAAGATTTAACTTAAAGTTTTCCTGCAAGATTAGGCACACTGCTGAGTTTGAGACTTTTTGTGTAGTTAATATTAACCAGTTGTGTAAAATGCAATAATTGGAAATAGTGGATTGATTTTTTTATGATTGTGAACTAAGCAATATTATTTGACCCACTGTGTGGCTCCCATAAGCAATTTTTGTATTAAGTATACCATAAAACTTTGGTTATGAAGAAACAAACAAAACTATTTGTTCTATTATCTAAGTTTACAAAAGTATTAAATTCAGCAGGATATTTAAAACATCTTATTTATTAGAATTAAATATAATTCAGGGTACTTAGACATAAATTTAAGAGAATTTAGTTTAAAGTTATGATCCCATACAAAATGGATGCAATAAGTTACTAGATATCATGATTTTTTAACAGAGGTGGCCTTGGGTATCTTTGTTCATACAAAAGTTGGTAAAATAGTCCTTTCAATTTTATTAAATGTAGCTATGGTGTCATTAACATGACGACTTACTGCAACAGTCTCATCCTGATGTTGATAATATACTTTTGTGTGCAGAACACTGTTTTGAGTGTTCTGTACTTTCAGCAACTACTTTTCATATATCAAGTAGTGTATCTAATTGCCTTGAGTGACTGTAAAATTTGAGAGGTACCTTTCTGTATGTAAATCCATATTTACACTTACTCCACTGTATGTTAAGACCAAAGGCCACCCCTGATTCCAAAGAACACAATACCTTATTTGCTGCACATAAGCTTGTCAAGCATGCATGAAGCATTAATGTCAGGTTTACTTCAGTATTTCCGGGTACATTTTGCTCAAGCATTATTAACAAAAAACCGTGTAGGAAAGCTTGCTTTCTACTTTCATGCATGTTTGACAACCATATCAATGATGTGGCTATCCATATTTATTGAAAAACATTTGATTTGATAGTGATAAGTGGTAAATGTAAGTTTGGCAGTTGAGAATACAATAGTAATTGATTCAATGGCTAGAAGAACAAGATGGTGTTTTTAAAAACTTACTATGTATATGACATGAGCTTGATAAGAGCAGTAGAGTATTGTAAAATTATTGATAGTCACCGTTTTCAAAACATTCACTACTATATACCTCTCCTAGCCATTTTATCGCCATACTAGAGAGTCAAAACGGTTTATGAACAGTTAAAATGTCCTGAATGAAAACAGGCTGTGATCGCAACATTTATTGTGAACATCTACCTCATACACAAACAAAATATTAATATTTTAAATGTTTAATGTCATTGTCGTATATTTAATCTCTGGCATAGCTTGATTACATAAAGTTTATATGTAACTTTTTGAAAATGGTTCCAATTTAATGGATAAGTGGCGTTACTGAGCTGGTATAAAATTAATAAATTTTATATTGAGACCTCTTTAAGGTTTATGGCAATATGTAAAAGTTTGTCTTGCAAATGTTTTTCCTATAACATTTTACTATGGATAGATTGCTCAAGTTATAGGAATTTATAAACTATTTCATGAATGATTTCATTGATATTATTGTGTAACGTAGAGTGGCAGTACTTGCCATAAAACAGCACAGTGGCGCCACAGTAAAAAATGTGTTTAAAAACAGCACAATAAAGTTGAACTAAATCTATTTGAATATAGAAAGTATGAAACAAACTAATTACTCTGGATTTTCCGACGATATTACGTTGATATTATATGATGGCTTAGTTGTTTTATAGTCAGATTTGTTAAATCCCAAAATCAAGCCTATATCACAGTGGGCAGATACAAGCAGTAGATTATTTTTAACATTTCATGAGTCTTGTTTCTGTTGAGGCAAGGCAATAAGATCTGATCAAAGAAATATTAATTATTTAATTAACAGAATATTTATTTAAAAAAAAAACTTTCTAGCAATCAATCTGCCTAGCCTCCTTTTCCCAACCTTGTTGGGGGTCGGACTCCAGCCGGATTTTACATGGAGCGACTGCCTATCTGACCTCCATAGCCCAGTTACTGGGTAACATGATATCACTTGGTGGTCAGACTTTCGGGCCCCATTCTATTTTATGGCGCTGCTATAAAAACTTGTTACAACCAAAATGAATTTGGAGAAATATGATAATATTTCATTGTATTCATAATGAATACTTTAATTATTTTCTTGCATCTATCTTATTTGTAGTGTTTATATCTGCCCACTGTTTTTATTTGTGACCTCATGATAGATTACGTCATAGCTTGTAAGAAACGTGCTCATTGATTTATGATCATTATCGTTTGTTAGTGTTAAGTTGTATATATTTAGTTGTAGCGCCTACCATGAAACGACAATAGTTCAATATAACTTATAAGAGTATAGACGGGCACCAATTGTTGTCAGTTTTCCGAACAAGTCCTCAGACAGATCGTCAAAAGATTATGCCATGTGAACCACTTTTCATGTCATATAGGTAGGTACTAGAAAATAAATAGCTTCAATGTATGAGTAACAAAATTATGTCTACAAACGGTTAAATTTCCTTTTTAATGCAATTTATACTTATAATTATCCCTTATTATCTATTGAAATCTATTACATCATTGGTGTTAAAAAACATACCAATGCGAATATACTCAAAAAGTACCACCGATTTTAGACTTAAAAAATCTTTCTATTAGAAACCCACTGCTCGTCTGTACTGATCCCCGTTCAACAAATGTTAGGAATTCGGTCCAACTGCCGTCAAGTATACTTCTTAGATTAATTAGATGTAAGAAGAATTTACGAAGTAGATTTTAAACTCTTATAAAATAAGTTACCACTAATAAATAATGTACTTACGTAAATAAATGTTATTGTAAATGTAACCCCTTGAAGTCCATTTCAATTGATATTTTTGTATTATATATTTTACCTGTCATTTTTTAAATTTTGTATCGTCTATTTTACTGTATGCTCTTTATATATATTACTTTGCATAGGATTTATTGTCAAAGTACAGCCATCGTCATCATACTTCTTTTAAATATAAATGACCGTGTCATACATAACATTCTACCTAATAATTAATTTAAAGATTATATTTTATGGCGACGACTGTACTAACAAGATAAGAGAATCAGTTATGTAGATGGAGTCATACACCCTTTTTAGGGTTCCGTAGCCAAAATGGCAAAACGGAATCTTTATAATTTGAATTATTACATTCGGTTCACGGTATGGAATTGTCTCTGAATTGCTGTTTCTTAACAAATAATAAATGTTTTCATAATCATTCATCGGACAATATCATAGTATACGGCGATTTCAATTGAACAGTGCTGATACGACATTGCATGTCGTTTCAATTAAAAGCGCTTTCAAACGTGCGAAATATACAAAATGGCGAATTGTTTTTATTCTACAACTTAAATAAAAATGTAACGATTTAATGAGACAGAAATTATAAAAATTACGACAATATAAAATGATAGCGTATACGATTTGTAATTTACTGTATACTCCTGTAGGTAACATAAGCAGATCTAGAAGTTTCTAAACTGAAAGTTCTATTTTATTATATCACCAATAAAATCATTGATAAATAAATAATATGTCGAATATATTTTACTTTATTAGAGTATATTTACATATCTATATATTCGACTGTACTTTGGTGTGAAATTGTTTTAAATACTTTTGTATGAGGGTAGTATGAAGTTCTAATGTTCAATTTTGGAACAAATTATCCTGAATAGCATATTGGCATCAAAATAATATACCTAGTTTTGATTCAATATTAGAACTTTATGCTTATACGAAATGAACAGTGATAGAAATATTAAATCAAATGATATTAAGGATATCGTTATACCTTGCAAAGCATACCAATATAAACTAGCATTATTGTAATTTTGAAACATTCTTATACATTTTTTGTACTGACCACGACGGTGCGTGCTCTTTGCCTGTTCTCATATTACTGCTATACTTTCTTAAGCCTTTTATCCGCTTTGTATTTGAAAATTAAGTTCTACGATCGGACATTGTCCAGGCAAAATAGAGCGATAATACCAACTAAGAACCATGGTGTCGACTCGAACCACCTTTACCACCAGACTGCGTTACAAATATTTCATATACCAATTAGTAGAGGCTCATGCAGACTAGTAGAGGCTCATGCCCTGAAGCAAAGTTGATATTATATCACGCGCCGTCATCAGTCCAAAGAATCGTGATTTTGGGACAGTCCTATATTGTATATTACTTTCCTTTGTGTCCCAATGTAATATGTAAGTGGCGAACCACAACACAGTACAAATCTTAGCAAATTATTATCTACATGTAACGTTGTGAATGTAATGAAGAGATACTTTGCTCGTCTTTATAGCGTTAGTAATTATTCATGTATGGGCATATTTTTATTACAATAAATGGGTTTAAAATAGTAATTACTACTTTTATTTTGCCCTTTTCGAGCCGTGTTCCTATTCATTCAGCATTTTTTCTGAACAATTTACTATAGAATAGTTTGTATGAGAGAAGAACTATTTCTATTGTCTCGAAGTTATAGATAAGTGTAGTAGGTAATCTATCATTTTTGCGAAACGAAGTCAAAGGGAGAGTCCCGTAAATTGTCTGAATTTATTTTTCAGCAAAATAAATCAAAGTTAAAAGTACTTAATGAATAAACATTATCAAACTGCAAAATAACCACATCTATCAACAAACATTTTCTTTATAATCCTTTCAGTTCAATGGCTGTTTGGCAGAACAAGTGGCGCTGGGACACGGAGTACAGCGCCGACTCAGTAGAGTGGTGTCCCGTGGAGCCCCACTGCGATGTGCTCGTCTGCGGGACTTATCAGCTTGATAAGAATGCTGAGCAAGGTATTTGATGCGCATTTGCATCTCAGTTACGCGTAATCTTCAATCTTTAAATTCCTGTTCGATCCAGTCAGTATGTACTTATGTAGAGAGTTCCCGCATGGTCTGTTGCAATATCTGAATTGACTTTAATACTTAGTGGGTATGCAGTAGAATGATTACCTCGATACGATCGCATTTTAGATCTCCATAATCTTCTGTACCTACCTCTCTGTTGCCTTTTTCTATTACTAGAATAATGTCAAATCATGAAAACTTATAAGAACCTATAGTTAAATTAATATTTTTCCAGACGATACTACAGCCAAGCAGACGAGGCTAGGACGTATATATCTATTTGAGATCAACAAGAACACAACGGAATTAGTTCCAGTTCATTCAATTGATACCTCAGGAATATTAGACCAGAAATGGTGCTACCATTCCATTCACGACTACCCCACGCTAGCCGTCGTTACATCCGTAGGCACCCTACAACTCTACCAATTGACCAATGAGAATGGAGCTTTACAATTAAAACTATGGTTGGAGCACGCGATTGGTCAAGACATTTTGGCTCTCTCCGTTGATTGGTCGACGAACAAAATGGCTTCAGCAGACCCTTGCTTGGTGGTCAGCGATTCTGCTGGTTGCGTTCATGTTTTGAAGATAGTGGAAGACGGGTTGAAGACCATAGGGAAATGGGAGGGGCATGGCTTTGAAGCGTGGATCGCTGCGTTTAACTACTGGAACACAGATGTCTTTTATTCAGGTTTGTAGAGAAGCTCCTTACCCAAACGGGACCCTATTACTAAGACTCCGCTGTCCGTCCGTCTATCTGTCTGTCACCAGGCTGTATCTCGTGAACCGTGATAGTTAGACAGTTGAAATGTTCACAGTTGATGTATTTCTGCTGCCGCTATAACAACAAATCCTAAAAAACAGAACAAAATGAATATTTAAGGGGGCTCCCATACAACAAACGTGATTTTTTTGCCGTTTTTATAGATAATGTACGGAATCCTTCGTGCGCGAGTCCGACTCGCACTTGGCCGGCTTTTAACATGATTTTTTCACTACTGCTTCGCACGGTTTTCACGATTTGCCAAAACATCGATATTTCTTAGTTTTATGTAACTTTAATATTAACGTAATACACATAAACCTTCCGGAATAAATTCTCTAAACGATGGTGAAAACCTCATCCAAATCTGTTGCATGATTTAGAAGAACATCGCTGACATAGAGACAAACACGAAAAGCGACTTAAATTTATAGTATGTATATAGATATGCTACTTATAATACCCTCTTAATATTATTTCAAGGTGATTGTTGACTTTGTTAATTATTGTAGGGGGTGATGACTGCATCTTCAAGAGCTACGACGTCAGAGTTCCAGATATACACACAACTGTGAACAAGAGACATGAGGCTGGAGTAACTTCGATCAGGAGCAACATAGATGTGGAATATCAGCTGTTGACTGGGAGGTAATCTTGCGCTGAAGTCAACACTTCTAGCCTACAGTCTACAGTACCGGCCGTAATGGCACACCTAGTTTTAATAACAAAACTTCGTCTTTCTATAGCGTTGTGTCATTGCCACACGAAGTAATTATACAGGTTTTATCTCATTTGTGACAGTCTTCCTGGGGCTACATTGTCGCGGTATCGCAAACTTTACTTCGTGCGCTCTCTGTTGCTCAGCGAGACGTCGAGCGGTGTGCGAGAGAGAGCGCGCGAAGTTTAGTTCGCGATATCGCGACAATGTAGCCCCAGTATAAAGTCATCGAAGTTTCATAGCATGATCCTCCGTTATGCCGAAAATACTGCAGCATTAATTTTGAAATAAATATTTGTTACAGTTGAGGATTGATGCTAGGTCCTATGTTTGACAATCACGATTACATAAAAATTTCTCTATAGGAAAAAATACCAAAGTTACCTCTAAACCGAACTAACTGTAAACCGTTGGTATTAAAACCAACGACGGTTTGACGCTTTTTAAAGCATATTGTCAAACATTTTACACGTGTAGCCTCTGGACAAGTTGTACGCAGAAGGCCATCAATGCTGTTCGAGTTCAATACAACAATGCATTCAGGATGCTGTTGGGGCTGCCACGCTTCTGCAGTGCGTCGGGAATGTTTGCTGATGCGCACACAGATGGCTTCGCAGCGATCAGACGTAAGCGTGCCGCGTCGCTACTGCAGAGGGTCCGGGGCAGCGCGAACAGTCTCTTGAGTGTCATTGCGGGGAAATTTGATTGCCCGCTCGTTCATTACTTGTCAAATCTGCACGTATACTAACATAGTTATCTAAGGTAAATTGTTTACTAACAAATTATGAATATTTGTTCTGAAATAAAATGATAATTATTATTATTATTAAAAAAATACTTCAAATTAGATCATGAAACTTTGCATAATAACTGAACTAACTATAAAGCAGGTCTTATGACAGGTTATGTTTTTTTTTAAATTACCGTTATTTTCACCGTAAAAGTAATTACTAAACTATTCAAGGTTTAAGAGCCGCCAGCACCCCACTCCGTCTCGCTCTCACTCAGGCCGCGAGTAGTATGGTGCGAGCGAGATAAAATTTGAGGTAGTGTAGGGCCTTCAGGTGTCAAGAAAGCTCTCTAATTGGACAGCCGTTAGCGCGTGACCGTTCACCGCTTCCCAAAGAGTACATTTCATATGAAATTAAAGCTTTATCCCAGCAGCACTCCTTACGCTTGCTTTAATTAAAAAAAATATTTATTCCAGTTACGACGAAAAAGTCCGTCTCTGGGACACTCGAAGCCTAAAGTCCTGCATCGAAGAAATCGACGTCGGCGGCGGAGTTTGGCGTTTAAAATGGCACCCCAAAAAGCCAAACACAGTTTTAGCGGCCTGTATGTACGGCGGGTTCCGTATACTGCGCGTGGATGACCAAATGGAGATCGTTAGCGAGTATTTAGCACATGAAAGTATAGCATATGGTGCTGACTGGCAGTTTGAAGGTGATTTAGTAGCTACATGCTCGTTTTATGATTGTAAAATGCATATAAGTGAAGTTGCAGTGTAATGTTAACATGGTTTTATGTATAAAAAGAGTTGAAAAATGTTTTTACATTTTACTAGAAACCTGCTCCTCCTTTTGCTAACGTATTATACAAATAAACCTTCCAGAATAAATTCTCTAAACGATGGTGAAAATATCATCAAATGTATTGCGTGGTTTTGCACGAAAAGCAACTTTAATTTATAATTATGTATAGATTTAATGGGCCCTAGCAGATTTTGATTAACATCTAGTTTGATACCTACGCTTTATGAATTCCCCTTAAACGTGACCAGCAGCTTCTACTGCTGCTACTTAGGTGATAGATTCTAAAGGCAATACAAATAATAGTCAAACTCTCATTTTAAACATGTTGTATTTCAATTTGCTTATAATGTCATGATAAATATAATTTATAACAATTACATACTTAATAAAGTAATCATTTGCCATAAGTGATAAAAAAATTCTTACACCATTTACATTTCAAGGCTTTGGATGTTGTTGATTGTTCGTTCGAGTTCATGCGTTCATTGTCCGAATAAATTTTTAAAAACACTAAACTGGCCTGATTCTCCCTACTATAAATTTGTACCTTAACATTTTCTAAATAAAGTCTATTTTTCTATTCACTGGAATTAAAGTACGTTACCAACGTCGCACGAAGCTGGCGTGCTCACTGTCTGGCAAACGAAGACAGCGCCTTATGGTACCCTTAGACGAACGCACTTCAAACGTTTGCATTTGTGCACAGTTATAAAAACATATTCAATCTAAATTATACAATATTTTTCAAACATCTCTTTATATATTTCATGTTATGCGTGTATTATTTTTGTTGGCAGTATCGGTGTGACAATCACTCGAGATTCTCACTTTTATGATAATTTAAACAAGTTCCGTTAATCACTTTCTACTAAAAGGAACTTGGTAAAAACTCTGATAGCACAAAACGTTTGAAGTGCCACGTTTAAAATATGTAAGCGTAAAGTTTTCGGTATAAATAACCATTAAGTATAAGAGCGCTACACACATCGTGTATTACTTATTTATCCACCGATAACAATGCAGTATCCACAAACATACATATTAATCCATTACCAAGCTAAAAATGTAAATTTTCATAGACCCCAAAACGATTTTTATATATTTTTTTTTTATTTAAATCACAAGACACTATTTATTTAGACTAGTTTTTGATACTATAATGGCAACTAAACAGTTGTTTATTTATTTACTTATATATTTTTTTACATAAAAAATATACTTATTACATTCAAGGTCCGTTTATTACTTTAAAATATCACTGCATTGTTACATGATCATGTAAACAATTGGAAATTGTTGCGTACAACAAATAGTTCATGATGAGTACAGATACACTATAAAAAAAACGAAAATATAAAATATAGGCAGATATTTTCGAATAAACACATAAAACGAAGTGAGATTTTCAATTTAATATCGAATATTACATATCTGTGTACTTACTCACCATAAACCTGTGTTGGTCTGACCCACCGGACTGCCACATTCACTCGCAGGAGGTTGAGCCGAACAGTCGGAACATGCGTCAACCTGTGTGCGCTTGTTTATTGTTGCATTATCGTGAGCGGGAAGTGCGTCAGTCAGGTGCGGGCCGCGCGGCTACGTACAACGCAAGCGCGCCCTGTATACTACGAAATACTGTCCATTCGATTACAATGCCACATGATGTCATATAGTACATTACGTCTTACAAAATGGTGTTCCGATGCATAAAACTGCTATTTACATTAATCACTATATTTACACATAACTCTAGATTTTAGATTACCAAGAGTCGCGCGAACACTACTCGCCGGTGCGGTATACCGTCTGTACATACGCGGCACGGTCACTAGGTCGCTGGCGGCGGGCACAATAAATTACTCCTACAAAATGTCAACGGGAAATCTATCTACAATTTCTTCTATGTAACAATAATGAGAGGTGGCGGTGGGCGCTAGGCGTGGCGCGGGCACAGCGCGCGGAACTCGTCCTCGTGCAGCGCCCACGACGCGCGCGCGCACGGCAGGTGGGCGCGCGCGCGGCACGCGCGGGCCCCGCACGCCAGCGCCGCGCTGGGGCCCGCGCAGTGCGCGCAGCGGGCCGCGCGCGCGCCCCACACGGCCGGCGCCAGGCCCCACAGGCGGGCCCCGCACGCCACGAGCCCGGGGGCCCACACGGCGCAGGCCTCGTGGAACCACACCTCGTCGGCGGCGCCGTTCGTGCCCGTGCAGTAGCGCTGCCGCGTCGCCTCGTCCAGCGACCTGACACAATATGATGAATATTCAGTACATATATAAATCATTTATTCGCTATAATAACTTCGGCAAAAATAACAAAAACAAAATATAATTAAAAATTTGTTGATGTTGTATACACATTATGATGGGTTTGGTACAGATAGTCCCAATTCATTTTGAAAAATTTTGAATTAATTTTACACCCTATAGTGTATGCAGAAAAAAAAAAAAAACAATTTCGAAGCACACCTGTACTCGTCACAGTCCGTATCGAGCGCGTAGGGCCCGAACAGGTCTCCTAGCGAGGCTGCATGCGGGCCGCGCGTGCAGAAGGCGCACAGCCACGTGGCGTCGGGCGTGGTCGCGTCGTAGCGCAGCCCCAGCGTGCTCGCGTGCAGGCCGCGCACGCCCCGCACGCCGCGCACGCCGTTGCGGAAGTCCTCACCTCCCTTCCGCCGCGCGCCTGTGTCCTCGTCCTCAGCGGTCGACGTGTTCATCACGCTCACTGATAGTGGAGAATCGCGGGGGCCGCGGATCTGTTGAGTGGTGGAAAAGTTGGAGACATGTTCAGTAAGTTGCTAGTGTATGTAAAATTCGCATTTTCCGGAAATACTATATTGATTATTGAGAAAGTTACAAGCGACAGTCAGATTGTACTTGAACAATTAAAAATACCTGTATGTAAGGTCCTCGTGACTTGCTGGAGCTGGCATTGCTGCCGGAGTCGTATGCGTCGCGTGCCTCGCGCCCCTTGCGCGGGCGGCGCGCGTCCGTCTTCTTGCGCGTCGCCTTCTTGCGCGGCTCGTCTGAGCGCGCGGGCGCCGAGCGGCGCCGCTTGCGGGCCGCGGCCGGCGCCGCCGCCTCGTCCGCCGACGCCGCGGCCGCGTCTGGCGCCGGCGCGGGGCTCGCGGCCGGCTCCTCCTCCAGCCCTGCGAACATCTTCTCCAGCTGGTTCTCCACCTCCACGAAGCTGGCGGCGGCCGGCTCTGCCGTGCGCGCGTCGCTCGCCTCGGGCTCGGCCGGCTTGCCTTCGGAGGGCGACTCCACTGGCACGTTGGGCGCTTCCGGGTTGGAGGTGCGCGCGCTGCGGCGGCGCGGGGCGGCGGCCGGGGCTGGCGGGGGCGCGGGTGCGGCCGCGGGTTCGGCGGGCTCGCCGGGCGGCTCGGCAGGCGCCGGCTCAACGTCCGGAGCGGGCTCGGCGCGCGCCGCGTCGGGGCTGGCCAGCACGGAGCGCAGCTTGTCCACGGTGACGGCGGCGGCGGGCGAGACGGGCGCCGGCGGGGCCGCGAGCGGCGGGGGCGGGGCGCGGTCCGTATCCGCGATCATTGCGGCGATGTCATCTATGGTCTCGGCAGAGCCGGAGCGTGTTTTTCTCCGCGCGTGCGGCTGGTCGGGGCGCGGGGACGCAGGCAATGAGTCCGGCGCCGCCGTCTTCACGTGCGGCGCGTCGCCGTTCTCCCGCGGGGGAGGCGCCGGCGCGGGCGCGGGTGGCGGGCTGGGCGGGGGCGACACGCGGGGCGCGGCGGGGGGCGCCGCGGGCGCGGGGGCCTGGGGGGCGGGGGCAGGCGCGGGCGCGGGAGGCGCGGGCGGGGGCGCTGCGGCCGCCACGCGCACTGTGCGCTCCGGTTTGCGTTTCCTCTTGGAGCCGGGCGGGGCGCCGCATGAGTCTGCTGAGTCCTGCAAAAAATACACGATCCAGAGTCAGATTAAAGAGTGGAAAACCTTTTTAAACTTTGAGTGTAGGCCGGTGCAAACCTCATTAGAAGAGGGCGGCGAGGGCGTGGGCGCCGCGCGGGAGTGCACGATGACGGAGTGCGGCGACACGGGCGAGGGCACGAGGCGCTCCAGCAGCGCGTCCACTCGCGCGTGCGGGTGGCGCGGCTGCGCGCGCGCGATGAGGCTGTTGATGGTGGGCGCGTCGCGCACGGACAGTGCGGGCGGCGGCGCGGGGTGCGCGGGCGGGCCGTGCGGGCCGTGTGGGCCGTGCGGGCCGGGCGGGCCGGGAGGCGCGGGCGACGTGGCCGCTCCGTTGGCCGCGCGCCCGCCTCCGAGCGACAGGTCCACGCCCACCCGAGTGTATGCCATCAGCTCGTCGGCGCGGAGCTTGTCTGCTACGAAAAGAACATACAAGTTTTTTATTGGCATATCAGAAGTACTGTGAGAGGGATTCAAGAAGGTGACAACAACCGCAACTTTATAATTTGTCCATTTACAGAGTTTTCAGAAATTTGCAAAGTCAATGCTGGTTTTCAAATCCTGACATAAAACTAGGGTTTGATAAAACTACTATTTACCTCTCGACGGCGCCAAATGTTGATATAAGTCTACTGGAGGTAACGCTGCACTCGATTTTATGTCGCCCGGAGATGGAGTGTGTCTGAAAAATAATACACAAATGTATACGCCATCCATCTTTTGCTGTCTACTGTTCGAGCTCTGGCGGCGCCACACGACGACACTAGTCTCATTTGAACCAATATTAAATTCATTGAATGTAATAATTTTTAATAGTGATTTTTGTTCTTTGAAATAGTTTATTGAAATAATTGATTTACATAAATATTTACAAAATAGGGCCTTAAACTAGAGGTAGGTATATATGGATTCTACCTGAACTAGGAATAAACCTGTATCTCAGGTATCTCACTCAAATACATACCTTACTATTATCTAAGACTCTATAAACAAATACTTGGTAAATAATTTATTCATTATAAACTATGTTTTAAATACTATTCAAATTAAATTCTTAATCAACCTTACCTCATGTGATGTTTATCCGGCGGTGTGGGAGTGTGTCTGTACAGCTCAGGCGGCGTGGCCGTGTGTCTGAACACTGAGTTGCCGCCGGCAGACTTCAACGCCTGCAATTGCAACAGACCCTACGATAGTCACCGGTAAGGCAGATTAATATAAAGAAGTTAGTAATATGAACATGGGCGTTAAATTGTAAAGCAGTGTGAGATGTAAAGCTTGGGTTTGCTCTGAGGCCCTAGACAAAGTGACATTCTATCAGCGATGACGATGATGGAAAAGGTAAAAATGTATAGGACTGACACAAGCTATCGAAAAGCTTATGTCAATCCTGTTGAAAGTCGTTGTAGAAATACGAAACGCTTTGGAAGCGATTGTCACTTGTCTAGGCCCTCAGGCCACTTAACGACATCGCTATATGTCGGCAATGTTTTTAAGTCCTTCGCAATATTGCGGCCGTAATGTGGCAGAACCGCTGATACGGTCATAAAAAATGTTTGAAAGTATAAGAATTTTTGTGATGCGGTGAGCCTTTATAGGGCTGATGGCATTTATGGAAGAATTCAACCTTATAAGCATAGAAACACAATATGGACAAAAAAAAAACTGAATTAAACGAATTTTATTTATAGACTTTAGTTGCTGAGTTAATTTTGTTATCTTACAAGTACACATGGTTTCTGGCAGTGTTCAAATAATGCTAAATTATTTAATTGTTTAAGTCAGCCAGGTCAGTCACATCAGTTAGCATACATTTGACAGTCTATTAGCTAATTTTGTTTGGATGAGCCTTTCAGAAACCGTATAAGATTCATAGTATTATAGAAAGAAAATCTAAAATAATAATTGAAGTGTCTTTATAGTAATCTCTTGAATTACTTATACTTTTATTCCAAATTCAAAATGTTGGTAGCTTCCAAATTGGTTCACAGACAACACCGAGAACTTACAATCAGTGTTACCAGCTTAAACCTAATAAATAAACTTCTAATAATAATTCATCTGCCTATTACTGTACGACAAAGGCCTTTTCTCACACAGAGAAGGCACATTGATGAGCACGCTTGCTCAAGGCCGGTTGGCGATTTCAGACTTAAATAGACTATAAGAAATTTAAAGTATTATACCCATATTATAGGTAAAAAAACTATTTGTTTCAATATTCCGTCCCCTTTCTGCGATTCTTCAGTAAAATATTTAAATTACGGAACAAGTATCGATAGTCTAATTGTTCTCTTATCGCAGTGAGAATGTAGAAACTGTGTGAAATTTGCCTAATGGTTCTATACCTTATCTAACGATAACGTTACTTACATGTTACACCGCAGTTAACTTACTAAAACTGAACTACGAAAGAGAGCCAATTCGGGTTTATTTGAGGGTCCACTCCTAGGAGCGAAGTTCACTAATGAGACTGAACGCGATCAGCACATTTAAACCACGTTCAAGAGCTGTCAGTTTTACGCATTGTTGTGGAGTATTGACACTGCCAGCTCTCGAGCGCGATTTAGGGGTGTTATCTGCCTGTCAGGGTTGCGGGAAAGTCCGAAAGGGATACCGGGACCTTGGCAACAGGCAGCTGAAGGAACACGGGTGGGTTTTAGTCGGTAAAAGTCTGACACGCCCTTCCGCTCTGCCCAGAGCGGGAGAAGTCATTTGATGATTTCCCACCCTCAAAACAAAAAAAGGGGTGTTAACTGCGTTCAGTTTCATGGGCTCATAAGATGATTAGCTTGCATTACACCTAAATTACTAGTAATTCTTTAGGTATCAAAACTGAAAACCGCAAAGCTGTAAACTTCGCATGGCGGTTTTGAGTTTCTACCCCAAATAAAGTACCTAAAACTTAGAGAACTTTAGGGTAAGCGACGTGTACGGTCAGAGAAATTAATAGCTTATTAAATTGTGACACTACTTCAATTTGCTGTGTTATTGCCGTTTTATAAAACTGACAACGAATAGCAATTTGATAAACACATTAATTTATCTGACTACTACCGGCGCCCGACACAGCAACACACATTTTAACATTTATTTGAACACATGTGAGGCAAGGATGTTTGGGTATTTGATCAAAGTTTGATCTCACATTAACACCGTACCTCACAAGTGTTGAAACAAGTATTCAAATATGTGACTGTGTCTGGCGCCGGCTTACAACTAATAGAGGAAAGTTCGACATTAGTACTTTTTTGTTTTTGTTCGTTTTGTAATTTGAATACTGTAATGAATGCGGGTGTCATTACAGCATTCAAATTACAAAACGGATTTCTAACGTTATTCATATTTCTATGGTGTACTCACGGTTTCTGAAAGCTTATTTATTTTAATGTGTTGTCCAATATCGCATCAAATTAGATTAGATGATGAGGTTTTGGACACTACATACACAAGAGTTATGCCCGTTTTCACTAGCACTAAGCGACACCTAAATGAATGCCCAAATAATAGCGCGCTGTTGGACTTGCAAACTCTCGACTCAGCGCCGAAAGTTATAAATCCAACAACGCGTTTTTATTTAAAACGGGGCGGTATAAGGTCGTCAAACTTGTTGTAAGTTAGTTGTAGTTCCTTATCTACCGAACCGAGATTGACCATAAATTGATTTATCATTTCTCAAAAGATCGATATTTAAATAAAACCGTGAAACTTAACATAACATCTGTCACGCCTGTGGATTACATGTGAAGGGTTAGGCAGAGGTATTTCTAAGTACCTACACCCATATTTCGCCAGTTATATTTAAGTCCCATGTAATAGTGGACAAGTCTATATTGCCACTAACCGGGCACAAATCCAGACTGACTACAACCGTAAAAAACTACATCTTAAAATCCTAACTTATATTATTATTAATATAAATGCGAAAGTGTGTTTGTTTGTTTGTTACACTTTCACGCTAAAACGGCTGAACGGATTTGGATGAAATTAGGCACAGGAGTACACCATGACCTGGAGAAGGACATAGGCTATGTTTCATCCTGGATTGCAGACAAGTCGAGGGCAATAGCTAGTAGGTATATAAAAATTAATTGCAGTGCGTTAATCTCGCAAAAACTCGAAAATGGCTCGACTGATTGGGATGAAACTTAGTTGTTGTGTGCGCGCTGGTGGTTTCTAACAAAAAAATAATAATAAAAGGCATTGCAACGCACGCAGGCTAGTGATTGATAATTATGATTTTCTCAATTAAATCGAACGAGGTCACTGATATCTTGTAATAAAACGCCTATAGGGGAAAACGGTCAATTATGTAGGTATATGATATGCCCTTAAAAACAATTAATAATTATCTATGTTTACATTACTTATCAGTTTCCAATAAGGAAAACGCTTAATTTCGTGCTAAAGTACAGAGCAGAGTATGACTTTATTTCTTCTAACATTATCTAGCTAAGATTTTAAAATAGCATATACATACATACATGAACTCACATTACCATGGGGGCATGGGGATAAGTAGAAACTAGAGGTGTGCGCCGATGCCTTTCTTACCGACGCGGCGTCTGACGTATTTTTTGCCGGCGGCGGCGGCGTCATCGGCGTAATCGGCGTCGATGTTGACAATAAAAGTACTGCAGTGGACTGTAGGTACTGCAGTCTCTGCAGCGGTGCCAGATTGAATATCGGTACATCGAGGTGCTTTTTTTTTTATGGTGGGAAGTCATCAAATGACTTCTCCCGCTCTGGGCGGAGCGGAACGTGTGGGCGTCAGACCTTTACTGACTAAAACCCGCCCGTGTTCCTTCTGTTGCCTGTTTCCCTTTCCCGGTCCCGGTATCCCTTTCGGACTTTCCCGCAACCCTGGCAGGCATTGGTCCTAGCGGACCCCGCCAATTGTGCTGACATCTCTTTGAGGCGCGCGCTATCTCGACCCGGTCCTGGTCCTTATCGGACGGCGAGCTACCCATTGCTCGCTGTCCGCAAGTCCGCGCCTATGGTGGCCGGGAATCCGCCTGGGATTCCCGACGCCCAGGGTGTCTCCAGCGGCGGCGGTTAGGGGCGTGAGGGTGCAAACTTTGCCTGTCCCTCACGCATTCCGCCTCCTCCTTCGCAAGCATTACTGCTTCGCAGAAGGAGGTGACGGATTCCCATGCCCTCTCGCTCCGTTCCATGGCCTGGACCAGGGCCAGACGCGAGAAGTCATTGCCGCCAATCGCCCCCACGAGGACACGGCGGTGCTCCGTCCAAACGCTAGGTGCCCTAGCTTTCGAGATTCAAATTGGGCGAAGCTGGGGAGATGCTCCCCAGATCGGCCACCTATAAACCCTTATAACCTTTGGACCGGTGCTACCAGTCCGATAATGCTGATATTTGGACTGGTAGCACCGGACAAATTTCGACTAATTGGCGACAATTTTTTTGTGTTATCAAAATTAAAATCCGTGATGGTGACCGTACCAGTGTCAGTCACACTTAATCGTCCACGTTTATACATCTCGTCATGCACGTGCGCTGGTTTCCACGACTACGCAACTGATCTTTTTGAAGGACATATCAATATTATGTATACTATATTTTATTTATAAAGATTCACAATTATTAGGTATTTTATTTATTGTATTTTTTCTATCTTATAAATCAGTTTTTAATTTATTATATTATTATTCTAACGTATGACACTCGTGGGTTGCAGCTGAAAATCAGCGTCAGGTGGTACACGTGTTGCCATCCGACATTGTGCTGACGTTAGAATAGGCCCGGAACATGGGACTTAAACATAACTGGCGAAATGTGAGTGTACTGTCTATAGGTAGGTACATCGCTGCCGAACCCTTCGGGGCATACAAGCGTGATGTTATGTTTGCTTTTTTGTATGATAGTTCATCATGTTTGTTCAACATACCTAATTGAATAGTTGAATTTATTAATTGACCTATGACATTTAATTTATATTTTCATTATTTTTTATTTTATTATTATTCTGATGGAATTCGGATAATTGTAATTGTATATATTGCATGCATGTTTTCTTGTATTTAGTTATAGAAATTTTCAATTTCATTCAGACACGATGTAAAAATTGTTATTGAAATAATGAATTGAATATACGTAACTCTTTCTATAAATTAATTGAAATTCCAACAAACAGATGTGGTGTTGGAATTCTATAGGTAAACATGTCGCAGCTTATTTAACTTAAAATTTCGTTATCCCATAATTATCTTCTTGAATATTTATAAAATAAGGTGATTAGGTACATACCATCACGTACAGTCGAACAAGCTATAAAATGAATATATTTTGCCTGTATACCAAATACAGGCAAAATATATTCATTTTCCGCTACACTGCCAAAATTATTTTTGTGTGTGTAATTTTAACTTTTTCCTATAATTAACGGGCCGTTATTGGTTTAAATTAAGACTCTTGTATCTTTAACAATAATGAAGCAAAAACCTCATAGCTTTGCATAGTAGACCCTTCCATGTGGAAGGAGATAAAGATAAAATTAGTTTATGAATTTATTTTTTTGTCCAGTTTAGCAATAAAAAATGCTACCATTGGTAAGCAAAACGATTCGTTTTTGTGTATAAGAACCGAACATAAGGAGAGTGACGTAAAAGGATTGTTGACTACTGAAAACACTTACAAAATTGTTTAAAGTAGTAGCAAGTTATCTGCCTGTATACCAAATAGCTTGTTCGACTTTACCTACTACTCTACCAAAAGAAGGATGCAAAACATTTTTTATTTGTTTCTATCGTCGCCCTACGCTTTTAATTAAAGCAATTAATCTTTTTGTTCGACTGAAATTTGTCTAGGTTTTTTGGCGGAGTAGTAGGAAGGAAAAGAGCCCCCGCATGCATGCTATTTATAATATTATAATTTTTGCATAACTAATATGATTAATGCCATGTTACTAGCTAGCGAGAGAGTTGTAAAATCGAACTTCACAAAACATCAAGTAATCTAACTAATATTATAAACGCGAAAGTTTGTAAGTATGGATGGATGGATGTTTGTTACTCTTTCACCCAAAAACTACAGAACGGATTTGGGTGAAATTTGGCACACAGATAGTTTATAACCTGGATTAACACATAGGATACTTTTCATCCCGATATTCCCACGGAATCGTGCCTTACGCGGGTAAAACCGCGGGGCGCAGCTAGTACATAATATTAATTACAAATGCTCCTGACGTGGCGAAGGTCAGATCGTTGACATTTTGTAAAATATCAATGTTAGCTGTGATTTGATGTCAACCTTAAGTTGGTATAAAGCCTTCTTTTGTTCTATAAGACGCATCGGATCTTTGACCTATGAAACCATGATCATATTGATCAGTTGTATTCAAGTAACTATAATCACAGGTACTTTTAGGTTTCCTGTACATGACGCCGGAACCGCACCGGTGCGGACCGCAAGATGTAAAAAAAACAGCTCATCTGAGAATAAAAATATAAAAACTAAACGGCGCTGGTGTGCAGTCGCGGCGCGGTTCCGGTGCGGCTCCGGCATCATGTAGGCACAGAAAGCCTAACAGTAACCTTTTCTATACTATATTTGGCAAGCTATAATCCGTCTTTATGTGACGGAGTTATGCCCGAACCTACTTACATAAACATAATAAAAACATAAATATATATAGTATGTTAACTAACAAAGGGCGTTCCCAGTAACTTGCTAGTATAGAGTTCATATATACAAAAAAAATATTACGATATTTTTTTGTCAATTGTGAAATATTCACAAAATTATTATTATTTTGTTTTATTTTTTTTCTTTTTAAAAACGTTGCCTTGCACTAGGAATTTCTTCCTGTATCGTGGGTGCGTTTACAAACATAGAAACTCACATACACTAACACCCAGACCCGGAACAACTACTTGCAGATCATACAAATATTTGTTCCGTGCGGGAATCGAACCCACGACACGTTGCGCAGCAGTCCATCGCTCAGTCACTGCGCCAACCGTGTCGTCAAAAATATGAAATTAAAAATAAAAGAAACACTCCGTCTTGTATTTCAACGTAGAAAGACAAGTGTGACAATGACAAGTGTGCGTGTACAGAGTGTTTCTTTTCCGTATCAATTTAATATTTTTTGTGAATATATTAATGTTTTTTTTTTTTGACGTTTTTTTTTTTAGCTTGTATAGACTATAGACTCTATTCTATGGCAGACAGGGAACGCCCTTCGTTAGTTAACATACTGTACGTATATCCGAATTGATAACCTCCTCCCTATAGAAGTCGGTTAATAGAATACACTTGGTAGGCTAAAGTTGGTAGAGAAATTTAAATGTGATGGTAAATTGGCATATACAGGCGTATATAAAGCGCAGAGCATACTTACGTTCAAGTGCTAAAATACGTTTGGCCAGGCACATTTCGGCACGAAAATCCAGAGATTCTAATATTAGAATACAGGACAAATCAAACATGAAGACGCGTCTTCCGTGTCTGAACAAACGTTTGAGTAGACACCTTAGACTTAGCCGAGTAGACCTGGTGAAGCTCAGCCTTATACCGGTGCGAATAAACAATCAATCTTATCGTTTTTTAAATAAGTTCGAAAATGCATCAACACACTTTTGAACAGTTTCTGTGAGAATGCAGGTTTCCTGACAACAATACTGTCACATACCCGTCGCAATGATGGCCTACCATAATTAGAGCGTTTTTTGACACCGTAAATTTAAACACCGGTGCTGTCATTTTCATGACGTCATTGCGGCCAACGCAGCTTTAGCGGACCCAAGCCTTAGTGTCCGCAGCAACATATAGCGCAGGATCGCTTCACCAGGTCAGTTTCAGCACCAAAGCTAACCAAAATAGTGTTTAGAACAAAGCGTGTACCTGAAGAGGGTCAGGGGGCGAAGGCGCCGGGACGTGGTAGAGATGTGGCGGCGGGGTGGGTGTGTGCCACGTCACGCCTCGGTCTGACGCCATGTGAGCTTGAGGCGCGCGCGCCAGTAGGTTCGCCACCTGTAACTGATTGGCGGGATGTTTTATTACTTATACGAAATCACAAACTTGCTTACCTGGGTGATAATATGACACAGAGAGCTTTAGGATGAGGCTGTCACTCAGGTTATCAGGTATTCAATCGCAAAAAATGGCTCTAACGCAGCATTATGCGGAGATAGGAGCTTCTCGTTTTTAATGTACTATGTCACGTTTTAATGTATTTCCTGTGCATGTCCATATTTTTTCTTTTATTTATTTATTATATACTGGGTGTTAGGGTAGACACCGTTATCCTTGAAACTAGTGGTTTGGTGTCATCTATAATATACTTTTTCTATGGCACCAACCTTGAAATCGCGAAAAAAAAATCAGCTGTTCCATACATTTGTGTTCACTTAAATCGACAAAATGTATGGAACCGCTGATTTATTTTTTGCGATTTCAAAGTTGGTCCCATAAGAAAAGTATATTATAGATGACACCAAACCACTAGTTTCAAGGACAACGGTGTCTACCCTAACAGCTTGTATGAGTAAACACAGTAAAATACAAAGAGATACGACATAATTATGATATGAGTACAAAGGTACTGCTTATTTCTTAAGAAATTTCTTCCAGCAGAAGAGTTTGAGTTTGAAGAGTTCTTTGCTTTTCTTTACAAAGCCAACATTTTACTTATACTCGATGTGCCATAACGGTAACGATGGTAGCGAATACCTAGAGCGCATACATACCGCCGAGGGGTAAATACATCTAAAATAATGGTAAGATTTCTGGTTTCTGAAAACTTATTGGTGAATCTGACAAATGTTGGCTCTAGATTGGATGGTTATACTGGAAAACCGGGGGTAAAACCAAGGTTATACCAATGTACACTATTTTCAGTGATGTGATGACGATAAAAATATCGTCAAATAGGTTTATGAGTACGACGACCCTGATAGGACTTTATCGTCGTCGCGATACGGTGCGTCATCGTGATGTCAGTTCGTACATCTGACATTGCCTGCATCTGGCTTTTAATGATGACCTATTCTGACTGCGTACAATCCTGCTGTCTTGGTCCAAAAACTTATTTCTATTTGAACAAAATTAATTGAATGGAAAACTGTTTTCATTCGTGAATATGAATAGAAAATAGTATCATTAGTAAATGATGACGTAGCTAATTTAAATTATGCTAAATAAGTACTTATCCATATGCATATTAGGCCTAGGTCTAAAATGTCGTCGTTCAACTGAGTTATTTGGTTCTTCATTACAAGTCTATCTAGGAATCGGCTATCGAATTCGCGTCCGGATTTCGGTAGCCACTTAACCCAACTTCGGGTCATCGGCGACGGTCTTCAGGGGTCACATAGGGGTCGCGCCTTAGTGCCTCGTGGACTGCGATTAATGTTGCGTGTCGGTTTTAGGTAACGAATACTTTTGTGATTTAACCATATTGTATCTATGGGTTTAACCATGTTTTATTCTACCATAGAGTTATGAGTTATTGTTATTGGTTTGACTACGAGAATAAAGCGCAGGCCACACTGGGAACGAAGCTGAGTTCGTTTAGCTTCACTCATGTAGCTAACGCCGTGTTTGCATACTTCGGTTCACAACGCGAACTGTGAACTCAGACTAAATAAAAACCAAGACAGAGCGCTGTCAACATTGAGGCCGGTTTCGTAAACTTGTGTGCACATATTTTGGTGTAGTTTGATTGTAAATGGTTGTAAATGTGTGCGTTTGAGCGTGTATGCACAGAGTGGTGGTGTAGTTTTGGCATGCTTCACTGTATTGTTCTCAGTGCTCTGTCTTGGTTTTTTATTTGGTCTGAGACTGTGAACCGGAGTTTCTAAACACGGCGGTAGCTACATGAGTAAAGCTAAGCGAACTTAGCTTCGTTTCCAGTGTGGCCTGCGCTTATGGCACGAAATATAGTAAAGAAGTCTTTATTACAACTCAGCTGCTAGTGACGTCAGATGCTGAACCGAAGTTAATGCCAAAAGTAAATTAACTATATTTTATAGTTTCATTTTAATAATTTCGTTAACCAAAAATTGTAATATTTATTAAAACTTTATGCATAAGTAAAATACCGCACAATGGCGGACTTAACGCCTGAGGCATGCTTGTGACTTAATATCGGAGGTCTAATTAAGAGGTCTTAAGGCTCAATACACAAACCCTTCACCTGCAAGATGATTCTCAGTAATGTGGAATGGGAATCATTAGTTTGATAAAATCATGAAACAAGTGACAAATGATTTGACCTAAAATAATGTAAACAGAAGAAGAACAAACTAATGGCCTGTATGAGCTAATTCTAAATTGAATTAGGCCAGACATTTCTAGAGCATTCCAGTACCTAGTTTCATTAGAATAAATGTGTGGAAAATTAACTCTGATGATTGATTGCTGCCTGCCAAAACCACAATGATAAGCAAGTCTGAAATCATTCAAATGGTTAGAACATTAGATATGAAACAGATAATAAATATGCATGAAAATGTGTGGCTGGTTGCTTCACATATTCAGCTGTTTTATACAGTGAAATGACTATGGATGTATGGATTGTAGATTTTACAACAAGAAATTCAGAAATAAATATCATGATTTTTTTTGCTCTGTCTCCTATAGTGAAAAAAAAAAACAAGGTTTAGGCAATAAAACCTACTTCTAAAGTAGAAGCTGCATGAACTAGAAGAAATTGAAAACAGCAAATAGTGAGACAAAATAGCGATGTGTAGATTCCTTTTTAACATTGCCATAGTTATTACATTGACATATCGACCAAGTATGACCTACAAACCTGTACCTACAAACAACTTGAAATAAATTCATTTAAAAGAAAAACTTTTATCATAAAGCAGATACTATTAGAATTACCATATTGTTGTTTTATTTTAATACACAAAGAAAGGGTATTCTTACTTGAAAAGGATAGGAACAACAGTAACTTACAATGTCAAGAAACAATGTAAAAAGTACCATAGAAACTTTCCATAAAGAAAAGTCCCTTTTTCTTCTAAAAAAGTAAAAGTTGAGGTAAACTTGGTGTGGCATTGAATTACACTTTTTTTTTCTCACAAATTAAGTGTCAAGGCGTTTTTGAAAAGGGTCTTTGAGTATTTTATGTTATACAGGAAAATATGATATTCTGGAAATTAGGGCGAGGACCTACTCCTCGCCCTAGATTCCAGAATACCATTTGTTATGTTCATTGATGATTGATAGTCATTACTACTATAACCTAATTACAAAATAATTTTTATTTTTAAGTTCATTCCAATGATACTTGTATTCTTATCAGTTTCTGGTTTCAAATCTAATTTAAGTTTAGAAAACAGAGGAATCCTAACATTGCTAAAAAGCACCAAAATTGGTTAAGTTGTGTGAGAACCACAAACATAGATATTTTGTTTTAAATAAAAAACCTCCCAGAGGACTAATAGATAAGAATACATGATCATGAAATACTTAATAAATCTAGCAGATATGGATTTTTTAATGTAAATGTCATTGTGTTTAAATAATGACTTAAGTGTAATATTTAAAAAATAACTTCACAAAGTTCAGTTCTTTTTACCATGCTTTAAAAAGTGAATTGGCAAATCAAAGAGTTAAATGGAAATTGGTTTTTACAATTGCCTAATTAAATTAGTGTTCAATGATAATCACATTTATGACTGATTTAAGGTCGTCATCATTAATTATTTAAAATATTTAAATAGGTAGTGGCACTAGCTGGACTGAATTTTTTTTCTAGAATAAATCAATTTTTACACTTTCCGGGACATTGCGTGTGACTCAATAAAGGTTTTATTGTTATAACATCTATGGACATTTAGTGTTTATAGGTTTTCTTTTCATATTAGTTTAATCAAGGTACATTCATAAAATTTTATGTTAATATATGAGGTCTTCATTGCCTGCTTTGCTAAAAGGAGGTATGTTACTTACTTTTCTAGGCAATAAGATATGTCAGACACAGAATTCAGAAACCAGAATAAAAACAATCACAGAAAGTAAGAAGCAAGTATCTTTATAAAATTGGTGATGCAGTCTCTACTTTGCATATTAGACTATTTTATTTACTGTAGGCTCTCAGTAAATATCTACTGTATATAACAACAAATTGATATCTGTGGTAAATCACTTTGATACCAAGAATGCCACTTTTAAGTGTCATATAACCAAGTATGTCAATGAAAACAGCTGATTGGTATGTGATTAGCACACACTCATACAACTCAGGGGCAACCAACCACACAAAGGATATTATCATTTTAAATGATAAATGAGTTTTCGTAAGTAATACCTGCTTATATTAACATTAAATGTAAGATTCGTGTAAACAGCATGCAAATGAAACACTTCCGACAGGATGTTACGAAATTCATATAGGTTAGTTAGTGATCAACAATACGTGAATAATAAGCACCACCTGCAGGGGGCTCCATCCCGAGCCCAGCTGCGACTGTCGCCCATTGGGGTTGTGCTGCGAGCCGCCCGACATGGTGCGCGGCACTGTCGCGGCACTGTTTACGACACGTATTTAACACCAGTCCGTCAACAAACACTCCCTCAGTCCACCATAATGATGCCGGCAAGTTTGAAGCCTTCGCCCGCGTAACTGCGCTCCCTTACGACGTGTACAGATACTTCTGAAACGTTTTCATCAGCGCACATTAAATTTTTAAGTATCCATAGCGTGCCACATGTACTCTGGGCGCGAAACAACTCACTTCCACCGGTAGCAAACACTTATTCCAAAGAAAACTAAGATTATTTAGTGCATGGTATGGTGTTCACGAATTTGATGCTCACTTCGCGTGACATTTTGAACGCATTTAGGTTTTGAAATTAAGCACTTCTAGCACAAATTGTAGTTTGAATTCGGTTGCCGGAATACTGGACACTGTATCTTACCAAATAAAACGTTATATTTCGCCGATAATTATCACAGAAAACGTAAAAATCCTCAAAGTATTCAATAGATTCGCCTTCACAATGGTGGCCGATTAGGTTTTTGAAAGCACATACAACGCCATCTTGTGGCAAAACTTCAAAAATAAGTCGGTAAAACAGCAGAACGGAAGCATGTTTTCTTTTGTCTTTGGTGCACAAAAAACACCGCGTGCAGGGAAAAAAAACATGGTTGTTGAAACTTTATTTTAATTGCAAAACATAAGCAAATAAATGATACTGGTGTACATAAAGATAGATTAGTTATTATTTAGGAAGCATTTCCAAAAGAAGTTAATGAATTGATCGCATTTAACAGCTATGAGAATAAGCCCCTTTTATTTTTGTATAATAGCAACATTAACGCGTTGCTATAGCAACGATTGTTTTGTTTTCATTGTGATATCCACACAGAGCACAGTGAGTAACATCGTATTCAAGTTTATTGTGGTCTAAATTCAATGAAAGATAGTGAGATCACGAAGTTTTTAGTATCATTTACGGGTCAGATTGAATATGTGACCTTTCCTGGTGGCGTATTTGATGATCAACTGTATGTACACTATGAAACCGTTTGGGGACCTGATTGGGAGCCTGTTTCGGGTCTTACATCAGGCACGAGTCAAATGGCACGGTCTGGGGTTAACCCTGAACGAGTAGTCTTGAATTTACCTTTAGAAATGGTATTCAGCAGTACTAATGTTTCTGGTTGTAAGTATAATTTTTAGCAAAATCTATTTTGCGGTAAAATGTTTCCAGTCCTCTACTTATTACGTTAGAAACGTAATCTTAACAGTTTTCAATTAATTTCACAGGGCCACAAATAATAATAACAGTGAGGGCTCAAAACACCATTAGTGGTGATGCCCTAAGAGGCTATTCCTTGTTCCTAATGCCGCCCACCGCTGGCTCAAGTCTGGCGTCAGCCCCTCTTGTACGGCCACAAGCTGCTACTCTGTTAGGCGACTGGATGGCCTGGATAACCGGCAGATACCCTGAGTTGGCAGACCCTAAAATTCTGGCAAGTGGGAAGGATAACTATTGTAAGTTTTTTCAACTTAATCATCACGCATGTATTCGCCGAAGGCTTGGGCAGAGATCTAAAACTCATCTTTATTACACCCTCATTTCCCCAGTGACTACATTCAAGTTACGTTTTTTTTTACGAAAAAGGTGCCTGTTTTGTTGAATAGTAGAGTAGTCTTCCACACCTGTTCTTAATATGGCTTTTAAAATACCTAGATTCTTGTTATTTTTTGTTTCCAGTGCTGAGGACAGAATCATATGGGACAGTAACAGTTTCCTTGTCCATGGTGTTAAAGGATCTCCGGAAACTCGGCTATGATAATCAACCACCGATCTATAAAGTTTACGATGCATGACGACTTTATAAAGGCTAAGCATTTCCTACTTACGTTGACGTACTACATGAATAGGTATTTTTAGATAGGTAATTTTGTTACATTTTGTGATTTTATTGTAAGGAAATAGCGTCGTATTAGGCAGAACTTTTAATCAATAAATTGCCACTCTTTTGTAATCCTTCTTTATCTAAGTATACCTAATCATAGGAAAACTAGTTTGCTATATATTGCGGTATATTATGTACTCATTTCCCAACAAAACATTGATATCCAAACATTATCCAATCTAAGGGCCTCTGTTCCCGTTTTCCGAAATTCGTTCACATAACCGCAGTACCTACCTATAGGTTAGGTAGGTACCTACCTATACTCCATTTGAAATAAGATTAGACGTATAGATAAGCCTTTTTTACATTCCGTTCAACCGATTTTGAATTCTATTGCGTTACTGGCATGACAAATGGCAGCCGCAGTAGATAGTTGGTATTGTGTAACTTTTTTTGCTTTTAATGCTATCCTTATGCCTACGGTATAGAAGTCAAAATCGGTTGAACGGACTGTAAAAGGGTTTGTTTTAATGTCTAATCTTATTTCAAATGGGGTATAGGTACCCCTAGTTCATGACCCCAAAGAACCTAAACCCCATGATGAGACCAATGGTGCTGTTATATTTTAATGACATGTGTGAAAGAAAGAAAGAAAATACATTTATTCAGCACAGACTAAAAGGCACACAATATACATAATATACAGCAGATAACAAAATAAAAATAAAGAAACAAATAAGAAGGTAAAGTAGGACATTATCAGGGGAGTGTGCCTCACGGCTGCGCCAAAAAGGCCCACTTCAGCAAAAATGTCAGACAACTAGTACCTGACGCTGGTTTTCAACCGGACCCGAAAGTGTGAAGTTTCGTGTGCAAATAAATTCATATCAATACATGTAAAACTTTTGTTTAATTCTGGAATCTTCAAGAGAAAATCTGTCCCAGATATACAATGGATATAGACAATGGAAGCAATGCGTCTTAATTACTAAAAACCTTGCCCGCATGTTTTAAGATAGGCCTATAATTGCAAACATATTTTTAACTTCATTGTCATACGTTTTTATAATCGCTTCGTATATTAAACATACCCTATTTGCGTATAAATTGCTATATGCTTAGATCATGCGGTTAAAAATGACGAACTTCCATACAAATTTTCATTCCCTATACGCCCTTTATACCCTACGGTGATCATCAACATTATCAGAACACCAGCGTATAATGTTTCCACATGACAGCTGGGACACAGGCCTCCTCTCCATGAGAGGGAGTGGGCCATAAATAACCCACCACGTGGGCCAAGTAGTGCGGGTTGGTGGATATGATCACTCTATAGGACTGTATTAGGGTGCCCTCTGGCTCGGTTAAGCCACGATCTTTCCAGTGTGGCTGGATTGTAGTAATCATCGGATAAGAGCGGCTGAAGATCGAGCAGTGGCAAGTGGGGAGGAATTCAAAGGAATTCAGTGTAGCCACTTACGGTGGCTATAGGTACATACTGAATTCCTTAATTTAATTTAGTGAAAATGTACAAGAATTACAAAAAAAAAACAACCGACTTCCAAAAAAAACACAAAAAAAGTGAAAAATAACTTTAATTTCGGAAGTCGGTCTTTGCTTTTCAATTTCCGTTTTTTGCCACCGACTTCCGAAAATAAAGTTATTTTTCACTTTTGTAGTGTTTTTTTTGGAAGTAGATTGTTTTTTTTTTGTAAAAAGTTTTTATTTTTCACTATTTAGTTGTGGTACCTACCCCAAACAAATCCGAATACCACTACCTGATATGTAAATAACAGTGAAGGAGTCAACAGGATATCGTCTAGATAAACTAAGTGGGGAAAAATACGTAATATTGAAGCTAACTCAAAAATTACCCAAGTAAAGTTAATAAAATTTATATGGGACCACCTCGGAAACATGACCTACCAAACAAAAAAAGAATCATCAAAATCGATTCATAATTGGCGGAGTAATCGGGTAACAAACATACAAAAAACAAAAAAAACATACAGACGAATTGAGAACCTCCTCCTTTTTGAAGAAGTCGGTTAAAAAGAAACGTCCGTCTGCTATTGTACCTATACTGTATTGAAATGTACCAGTACCTACGGTACCAGTACCTACTCATTTCCAATGTTATTTTTAATTGTTATTAAAAAGATAGGATGTAATTGAGGAGCATTGAAGGAGTTGTTTTCCTTTAACTTTGAGGTAAGTAGGTAGATATGTAACGTGTGCTCAAGGACTGTAGTTAGGTATCATTCAAATTAATGACTAATACAGTCTCTTCCGTCTTGCCTTTATCCTCAACTATCCACACAAGTTTTCTAAAGCCATTAATGATGTGTGTCAAACTCAAAATGGTTGCTTTGGCTTCCGTGTTCAATTGCTATTGGGTATTACTGTTTGTTCATACAAAATACAATTGTTTAAAAATGTAAAGTAGATCATGGCAACAGCAGAATTTGCATATAGCGACAATTAACGAACAATACAACAGCTGTAGGTACCGTCTCTGTTGCTCAAGATTACGGCAAGTTGATAAAATATCACATAGGTACCTAAATAAATTGAATGTTAGGAATAAGGAAATAAAATATTCATACTCTGTCTGTCTGGTACCTTTTCTCGACCTAAAGGCTGAACGGATTACAATGGGTAGACCATTGGGTTAGGTTAGGTTAGGTTATAAAGGATACTGTTTATCTCGGTAGTACGTTTCCGTGGGGCGGTAATTTCCGACCTCCTCGCGGGCTGAGCCGCGGGAAAAAGCTAGTTTTACTAGGACAGGTAATGCTAATGACCACCACTTTCTTCAGATGTGTAGTTGTAGGGAAATAATAGCCGAAATGATTTATCTTACGCTTTGTGTTTTGTTAGAGTACAGCTATATTCACCAATTCACTATCCTCGAATCAGCATCTGAGTAACAAACGTTACACTTTCTTATCTTCATAATCCTATCACAAAACAGTTTGTTTGTCAGAAAACATTACAGTCGTGGTTGTATAATTTATTGTAGTCACATTGTTTCAATGTGAGGATTAAACCGTTAATCAGTGCGGATTAAGCCACAATGATCTAAAACAGTTTGATAAATAGGATATAGGCACACATAAACATACTAACACAGGATACATTGCCTGTAAAATATTTCAGCTAAATAGAGAATCCTGAAAAATGTTGGCTTACTTGAAATGGAATCTAGACCACTATGACCACCATTCCGTAGCTTAAATACTAGTTTACTTAAGTAGGTACTTATATGATATTTTAATACAGGGTGTTAGGGTAGACACCGTTATCCCTGAAACTAGTGGTTTGGTGTCATCTATAATATACTTTTTCAATGGGACCAACTTTGAAATCGCAAAAAAAAAAAATCTGTTGTTCCATACATTTTGTCGATTTAAGTGAACACAAATATATGGACCAGCTGATATTTTTTCGCGATTTCAAGGTTGGTCCCATAGAAAAAGTATATTATAGATGACACCAAACCATTAGTTTCAAGGACAAGGGTGTCTACCCTAACACCCAGTATGTTATATTTGAAATGTCGTACCGCCTGGCCACGGGACGGGCGGCGCGAATACGGTGCGGGCGGGCGGTGCGGCTGGCAGTACAATGTTAATTCATTTGTTTTAGTCGCAAGATGCTTCGCCGTTCGCATTGCTTAAATTCGCTGCAGCGGAATGTCCCGTGGTCAGGCGGTTAATTAATACAACTAAGAACCTTAGCATAATCAGCCTATAACGTTCCCACCGCTGGGACACAGGCCTCCTCTCAAGAGGGAGTGGGCCGTAATCCACCACGCGGGCCCAGTGCGGATTGGTATATGTCACATGTCTTCGAAATATTGGTTCTAGGACATCCGGTTTCCTCACGATGTTTTCCTTCACCGTTTAAGGACCTTTGGGTCGTCGGGGTCCTTAGTTGTTTCTGTATGAGGCTGGCACAGGAACATGGGGATTGGCGAAAAGAGAGGCCAAGCAGTGGGTGAAGTCAGGCTGTGGAAGATGATGATGATGATGAAGAAGCACCCAATTTAAGACCACTATATATTTTCCACCAACTTCGCGATAAATATTAGAAGAGTTAATCCTAAAGTATAATACAGTTACAGTATAGTTACACAGAAGGTTAGGGCCCGCGCACACTAGGCGTGGCGCAGCGCAGCGCATTCGTCACTTCCAAACAAATATCGACCTTCATCATCATCATCAGCCTATAGCAGTCCACTGCTGGACATAGGCCGCCACGCCATTGCACGCCATTCAGCTCGATTCTCGGCAGCTCTCATCCAGCTGCTACCAGCCACCCTGCGAAGATCGTCGCTCCACCTAGCCTGAGGGCGTCCTACTTTACGTTTGCCGATTCGCGGTCTCCACTCAAGAACACGTCTACCCCAACGGTCATCGGTTCTACGGCTAATATGGCCGGCCCATTGCCACTTCAGCTTGCTTATTCTATGAGCTATGTCAACAACTTTGGTTCTCTGCCGGATTACCTCATTCCGGATTCTATCCCTCAGAGATGCTCCAAGCATAGCTCGTTCCATAGCTCGCTGAGAGACCTTGAGTTTATGGACCAGCCGTACCGTGAGTGTCCACGTTTCGGCTCCGTAAGTCATGACAGGCAGGACGCACTGGTTGAAGACTTTAGTCTTTAGTCTCTGCGGAATACTCGACGAGAATATCAACCTTGCATTAGTTGAAATAGAGGTGAAAATAAACTTCCATTAGCTCGAGAGCGCGTCTAAGCGGAAATAGGCGCGTGTCTCCGGTTATTTATTCTAAACTTTATTTTTAGGCTCACAACGTTGATATTTGTTTGACAGTGACGAATGCGCTGCGCTGCACCTTGCCAGATGTGCGCCGGCCCTTACAGTACAGTATAGAGGTTTGTGAATATTTCAGTACTTATAAATAAATGTTTTTTTTTTGAGTTGTATTTTTTTTTGGCATATATGGTCGATAAACTGTTGCGGGTTTTAACGGGAACGCCTTTGTTAGTTAACACACCTACTTTATAATGAACTCTCATAGTGAATTCTGATAGAAAGTGACATTTCCCTAATAACAGCTATGTAATATAGGTACTTACTGCCTTCCTGTGTATTTCCTTGTTTAGGGAAATCGTCCATGGACGCAATTAACACGTCACATTTCTAATTAGTATTATTGTCACCTTTAAACCTAACAGTCATCGTTGCATGTGGTTTTAGGTCTTTATACATGACGTCTGGATTTTATTTTACGCATTGGGTAGATGGAAAGCGCACGCGCACGTCCAGCACATCATGTTTGCCACAATTTCGAATGAACTTAGTAATTTAGATTCCTGTTAGCCAGTAGGGTAAGACTTGCGTAACACACGCTTACAATGAGGGTTTTCATGAAAATTCACGCCACTAGGTGGCGCCACTTTCACAAGAGGTTTACGTTTAGCATAGCAACATAAACATTCTTACCCAATAATGAGTCATATGAATAACTAGCTGCGCCCTGCGATTTCATCCGCAAGTCTCGATACCGTGGGAATATCGGGATAAAAGTATTCTATGTCCCATTCAGGTCATGGTCTACCCTTGTACCAAATTTCATCCAAATCCGTTCAGCCGTTTTAGCGTGAAAGCGTAACAAACAAACTCACTTTAGCATTTATAGTTAAAAAAAAAAAATATACTCGCGACAATCTAAGAAGTCCGTTTTGACAGCTATAAAAATGCTGAGTGTAGATGTGAAAAAAAAAAATGGTTTCTTATAAACTTATGGACTTACGGATTTCTTATGGAGTTTGTCTGGAATAAATAAATATTATTATTATTATAAACTGATTCTCGAGACATATCGATTGAACATACTTAGAGAGTTTGTAATCGACGACTTATCTACATTGCTTAAAACTGATTCTCAAGGCAAAACTTTTTATTACATGTTCGAGAACGAAACGTCAAAACGGACTTCTTAGATTGTCGCGAGTGTAGTTAGGATTTTAACATCCTGAACTTCATCAACGTTTTCCCCTAAATGTTGTAGGTACAATCAAAAAATTTCCTCTTCACTAAAAGTGTAGTTCCCCGACACTTTCCTGTTGAGTGCAATCTCAAAGCTCGATACTCACATAAACCTATCACAAACATCTCGACTCGACATACGTAACACTCTGTAAGTAAACAACTTAACCTCTAGGGACAAGCCCACTTGTTACAAAATGCGTCAGAACTAGACTAGGTACGATGAAACATGCGATTTTGCGGTGTTGAGCGTTTTGTAGCAACTCCGTGCGTAATCCGGTATCTTCCCTTCTGTTCCCAGGCTTGGCTGAAAAGACTTATCTATGAGGCTCTAAAACAGCGGTCGGCAACCTGTTAGCAGGCAAGGGCCACATACTGGCAGGCGGGCCGCACTATAATTGTTCATAATGTACATGGTACATCCTCAATATCACATGAAAAAGGGATTGCAAAAATCTTCACTTTGCTAGAAATCTTTTCGAAGTCACTCATTGTCGTTGAACTGATTTTGTAGCTGTATTAAAATGTCTTTCATTTATCAATGCTAGCTTGCCCGCATAACATAATTAGGTAGGTACATTCCTCATCAGAAAAATCGAAACACTTCCGTTTTTATGGTTTTGGTTTCGAGTTTCTAAATATACACATTTTTCTCATAATCCTTACAAAACATAAACTTGCAAGGTGTTTCGATTTTTCTGATGAGAAGTATATTTACTCGGGTATATACACGGTGATTTTTAATTCACTGTTAACCATTCAGGAGGTAAAAGCACTCATGATTACTACTCTATATGTTTATGGTTCTCAATTCGTCTGTATGGAATTTTCCCACTTAGTATATGGAGTAACATCCTCCTGTTTTAAGTTACTATAAATTACATAGCAGGTTCTTCAAATATGTGTGGGGTAGGTACCGCAACTAAAAAGTGAAAAGTAAAAACTTTTCACCAAAAAACAATTGGTGGTCGATGGCAAAGAAAATTGAAAAGCGAAGACACCGAATTCCGAAATTAAAGTTATTTTTCACTTTTTAGTGTTTTTTTTTTGTAATTAGGTACAGATATTGTCCTCTTCGTTTTGTCATCGCGAACGGTCTTGTAGCACGTGCGAGGTGTCACGCCTCTATTGGTATAGGTAGTGGGGTAGGTAGGTAGTTGGGATAGGTAGTTTTAATTCCATACTACCTACTTACATTACATTTGCTTGTTTTGCATACGAATTTTATTGCGTTAGAATTACTAACGTCATTTATTTATGCACGAGTGGCTGATGATGACGCTCTTACGCACCATGAGGCAAACGGAAAAGGGAGCATTTTTAACGGGTCACAGTCTATGTCATAACGGTTTTTCTTTATTACATGGATGATTTTATGAAGGGGTTGCTACGAATTTTGCATGCCTGAAATCGCTATGTCGTTTGACTTCTATTGCGTTGGTGGCATGGCAGCTGCAGTAGACAGTTGGTATTGTGTATTTTTTTCGGCTTTTATTGCCATCCTTATGCATACGGTACTATATAATAGAAGTCAAAATCGGTTGAACGGACTGTAAAAAAGGCTTATTTAAATGTCTAATATTACAAATGGAGTATAGGTGTGTATGACAGAAGGATACTATTTATGATGTATGTGTTGAGATGTATATAGGTATATGTGTAGGTACAGTCGTCAGCCATACTATGACTTTACCTCTTTCTATTATTTTGCTGGAACATTCAAACAAGGGCAACCTTACCAACCCATCTTGGAACCCTTTCATTCCTAAATCATCATTAATTTTATTTCTATCGCCTCATTTGTCATATTTTTGTGTCGGTCGTGGGTTCGAACCCAGGCAGACACTTTATGTATGTAATTTGTCTCATCCCCACTGCAAAACGGTGAAGGAAAACATTGTGGGGAAACCGGAAAGTCCTAGAACCAAAAAGTCGAATATGTTGTGACATCTAGCAACCCGCACTGGGCCGCGCCCTCACAGAGGGCCTCTCTGTGCACCAGCAGTAGGAACATTAGGATAAATTAATTATTTTCTTTATTTCGGATAATTATTTCTCCTAGGTACTTTTGTTGTCTTAAGTCCCTAAAAATAAGAAAAGTAACTTTGAATTGTATCCAATGCACCTGATATTACCAGTCCTACCACGGGGTATCCTGATACCGAGTTACTGGGTTGTGGAGGTTAGGTAGGCAGTCGCTCCATGTAAAATACTGGAAGCCTGGAAGCCGAGTCCTACACAGTTGTGAAAAGGCTTGGCAGATGATGATGCATGACCTGATTTCCTTACGTGGGTAGGTACATAGATTTCCGTCCTTCCACCTAGAGTTTCCTTACCTCCTGACTGTCACTAAGTCAGCATCGTTTCTAAGAATTCTACATTATTATGCGTAGCATTATTATGGTAGGCAGAGTAACCGGTTTCAATAAATTATTCATAACCAACGCATCGTATCGTAAATGCTAGCAGTGACGTAACAAGAAATCTGTAATTAACTGATGTTTTAATTAACTTTTAATTGTGCCATGTGGTCTAGACTATGAATAGATCGCTCTATTTTTCTTGTAGATGAGGAAAAACAAGTGAGAATCATCGATGGAATCGTGTTCAAACATGCACCCTGATTACGTAATACACGATCAATCAGAATTTGAATCGGTTCGAAACAATCATAGAAATATAAAAAAAATCTATGGAAACAAACATCTAATCCACTGCACCCTAAGTTCGTAAGTTACGTGGAAGAGCAAAATTTTTTTTTCGATATTATTAAGCATAGATAAGACTTTTGTTTCAAACCGATTACAATTGTGACCGATTGTGCATCACGCAATTAGGGTGCTGTGCTGTATAAAAACTCATTACCTACTTACTTACATACATGTGATCCCTGGGATAATAGCTGGAGCAGTCTATCTTCTTGGTGATAGTTAACTTTACCTTTTTTTTTTGAGAGTGATGGGAATCATCAAATAACTACTCCATCTCTGGGCGGAGCGGGAGGGCGTGTCAGACATTTACTGACAACAACCCACCCAGTGCCGTAATTAGCCTTTTATGCGCCCGGTGCGAGCTGCTATAACCGCGCCCTTGAAATATTTTCTAATCATAACCGTTTCTGACAATAAAATGGATTGTCTATAAAAATAAATAATAGGTTTTGTTAGTGGCCCTGGTCTGGTCATTTCTGCGCCCCTCCAGGGTCTGCGCCCTGTGCCTGGGCACCGCTGGCACCGCCCAAGTTACGGCACTGAACCCACTCACGTTCCTTCAGTTGCCTGTTGCCAAGGGCCCCGGTATCCCTTTCGGACTTTTCGGCAAGAGTTCATTAGAGTTAACTTTATATTGCACTTTCTTTCGTCTGCATACATCACCACTCGACTTTGACGGGTGACCACTTTTAACCCAAGGTAATAAAGTTGAAACGTGGTCTACCCCGAATATTCCCGAATGTACAAAATATCTCGTACGTACGAAAATCCAGATCGGGAAGATCTGCAGATACCTAGACAGGAAAACAAATTTTAAATGAAAAAGTACGAGGAAAATAAATAGGTACCTAACCTATTTAGTTTTTTTAGGGTTCCGTTGTCAACATGGAACCCTTATAGTTTCGCCATGTCCGTCTGTCCGCGGCTTAGCTCAGAGACCGTTGGTACTAGAAAGCTGTAATTTGATATGGACATATAAACGACGCCGATAAAGTGGTAAAAAAAAATCGTAAAAACTTTTTACAAAAAAAAAACAACCGACTTCCAAAAACACAAAAAAAGTGAAAAATAACTTTCGGAACGGAAGTCGGTGTCTTTGTGTTCTTTTTTTTGCAAAAAAAAAATTTTTTTCACTTTTTAGTTGTGGTACCTACCCCACAAAAATTCGAATACCACTACCTGCTATGTAAATAACAGTGATGGAGTCAAAGAATATATCGTCTACATAATTATACTAAGTGGGAAAAAATACGTAATATTGAAGCTAACTCAAAAACTACGCAAGCAAAGTTAATAAAATTTATATGGGTCCACCCATAAAGCATGACCTACCAAACAAAAAAAGAATCATCAAAATCGATTCATAATTGGCGGAGTAATCGCGTAACATACAAAAAAAAAAAACATACAGACGAATTGAGAACCTCCTCCTTTTTGAAGAAGTCGGTTAAAAATATATTTTTTAGGGTACCTCCCGTACACGTAAAGTGGGGATGGTTTATTTTTTTCTAGTCAATCTCACGGTGTGGGGTATCTTTGGAAAGGTCGTTTAAAAATAATGTGTAATGTTAAAACCATTTTTGGATTCAGGGAACCGTTAGGGGAATATTAAGCTTTAAAGTGCTAATTTTTGTTAGAGCCAAGTGTCCCCCCCCTGCCATCTAAATGTTTGGGGTTGGATATGTGAAAAAAATCACGGCAGTAGTATATATAACGAAATTAATAGGAAAACTATCACCGCTACGTAGGCTCTACAAGTTACCGAGTAATAATCGACCAACTTAAATTTGTAGTTGTAATACACAATGTTAAGTTTGTTTTATAAATTCATCCCAACTACGGAACCCTTCATTGGGCATGGTACGACATGCACTTGGCCGGTGTAGATTTTTATGCAATCAACGCAATTATACTGAGGTATCCTAGTCGAGGTAGGTAGTAACAACTTTAGTTTTTAAGTGCATTCACTTCATAGACTGTTCATCATTAGTTGATAACCATCTTATCATAAAACTCGAATCAATTACAGTCCTTACTGTCAACAATGATAATTACGTTCAAGTTGTTATAAATAATGGATTTTTTCCATGACGTGTGGTTTTTGGTGAGTTGGTATTCCCATTTCGTAAGAGTCACCCCTCAACGCACAGTCTTTGATAGATGTTATAAATATGCATCATAAAATTAAACGTGGGAATTGATGTTCTAGCTGAGTGTAGGTAGATAGTACCTACTAAAATGGTACATATTAGTTACCATTTCTCCAAAACTGCCAAAGCCGCGGGCGAAAGCTAGTAATGTATATAATATGTACCTTACCTATAGATATCGACTACCAGAACTCCTGGGGATTTAAGAAACGGTCACTTTAGCAGAATCATAATACGAAAATATTATGAATCATCGTAAAATGTCACAAACTGACAATTCGTAATATGATGTGCGTGTAATTCATAATACGAAATAATTCATCTGTTTGACAGTTTTCTATGGAGATTCGTAAAATGGTCCACAAATTATGAATTGCTTTTATGATAAATTAGAGGAATTGCTAATGACAGCTGGGATTCAGGAAATGAACTGCTTTTAGAGGAATTGCTAATATGGCCGGTTTAGGCCCCCTGACCTAATCCCCTTTTTTTTTTTTTTTTGTGGTTGGGAAATCATCAAATGACTTCTCCCGACCTGGGCGGAGCGGAAGGGCGTGTCAGACATTTACTGACTAAAACCCACCCGTGTTCCTTCAGTTGCCTGTTGCCAGGGTCCCGGTATCGCTTTCGGACTTTCCCGCAACCCTGACAGGTGTATTCCTCTGACTTCGCGCGTCCGCGGCTTAGCTCAGAGATATTGGGTTTGGATATGTGAAAAAATTCACGGCAGTAGTATATACATATAACGAAATTAATAGGAGAACTATCACCGCTACGTAGGCTCCACAAGTTACCTATTCCTCTGACTTCCCTATCAGGGATTACAGTTAGGTACAGGTTTTATTGCGATTTACTGACTTCAATGTCAGACAAAAGAAGGTGTGTCATAATAATTATAAGTCTTAGTACGTACGTAGATACATGTACCTAAATACGTATTCATCATAATAATTGTCATCATAATTTGTCGTTTTTGTGCGGCTTACGACGTCAGATCATGTTTATTTGTCAGTTCTATCTGACGCACTAAGCAAGCCCCCATACCTACTTAGGTACCGTTACAATAAAATAGTAATTTATTATTACACTTGTACCTAAAGGAATTATAATATGTGCCTACTTACGTCATATGAGTAGGACACATTAAACAATAGGAAAGCATTATTTTCGGGTTTTCCTAAAATGAATACGTTTGTAAATATTCAGTAATTTACCTGGTATCTTGTATAGTTTCAGATTACGCCATATTTAAGTACCTACTGCGAAAATACCGTGGGGTATGTAGGTTTTCCTAATTTTACTGTGGTACAAGTTATAGGTATAAAAATAACGAGCTACCTACCTAATTATTTAAACAACTAAGTCATAAAAAATAATTCAGGCTCTTTAGAGTAATTATATCTACAGTCTCTCTACAGTATGTTAAATAACAAAGGGAGTTCCCGCAATAGTATAGCGTCCAGGTAGGTACATGCTAAAAAAATATTACCAATTTAAAAAAAATATATAAATTAGAGTTTGTGAAATATTCACAAAACTATTAAATTGATACGTAAAAGAAACAATCTGTACGTAAACGCACACTTGTCACACTTGTCTTTCTATGCTGAAATACATGTCTTCGAATTTTTGTTTCTATGACATGACGGTTTCCTACGATGTTTTCCTCTATACTTCTCCGTTTTGAGAGTAAATAATGATGAAATAATTTATATGCCTATTTAAACAAGTAAATGTGCTTCGGTTTGAACCTATGACCTACAATATGAAGTCGCGGTCGTTACCACTGGGCCACCAATGCTCTTAAGCTGGTTTGCAATTAGTTATTATATAAATTAAATAGAAGCTCGCCAACCAAGCTATATTAGATAACATAAGATAAGATAGATCATTTATTTGTCCAAAACATGAGTATACACACACGTTTTGGACAAATAAATGATCTTATTTTATTAGGTACCTACCTATACTTACTCACTAAGGTCCGTATTACAGAAGGAAACTCAAGTATTGATCTCTGTTTAAAACTAGTTTTAAGTCCGCTTTTAATTTTAGAACGTTGCTCAAGCATAGATGAATTGATCTTAGTTCAACTGAGTTTGGCTTTATTTTAGATCGCTACTCAGTTACTCAATCGAACCCAAGCAGTGATCGAATCTATAATCACCCAAGTGTGGTCGAGACCGCGCTTGAGCATAGATTGTCTTATCAAATTGTCACTATTTATTCTGTTCAACTAGGCGAACTATTAAATTTCTCCGCATACGGATCTAAGCAGCCTTTTTGGTTCCTGTGCTGACATTATCAGTTTTTTTTATTTTGTATTACGTATGTTTAATCTTTTAAAATTTCTATTAGTAGTTTTTTTTCCAAAGTACCAAAATTTTTCCTCCATCCTGCCATTTTAAAAGTGTTACGTATTAGGAATAAAATCAGCTAAACAATAATAATTTAGGGTTCCGTAGTCAACAAGGAACCCTTATAGTTTCGACATGTCCGTCTGTCTGCCTGTTTAAAATAAACAAACAACAAACTAATGTTTTCACACTGATGTTTTGACATACTGACATTTTAAATAGCATACTTATTTAAGGCCACAAATACAAGTCTTTTAAGCTTGACAATTTTGCTTACAAAATTACTATACTTCACTTCAAAGACCTTTCTTCAATAAATGGGGCATTTTACTATTCAGGAATGAAATAATAACGCTAATTTCCTAAGTAACTGGGCTTCTATGGTGTATTTTAATATTTCTAATCTAGTGAAGATCTGATCAAAGTCGATTATTATAATAAATCGTAAACGAAAACAGGCTGATGCATAGACAATACACATCTCTGCTTGAGGCTCGATTTGAGTCTCGATTCAGCTGAGTATAGATTGATTACCGTTCTGGAATAAGACCGATGCTCAAGTACTGATTCTATACTCAAACAGTGATCAACTGATTGCAGATCAAACTAGACTTGAGGAACGTTCTGTAATACGGACCTAAGGATACCACATGATCCTTTCAGATTTTTTAAGACCCTGCTAACCCACCTAGGGTTGAGATGGTGTTAAAATCTCAGAAACCAGTGCGAGTAGAGTTACCATCCGTCCGGCCCTCCTGCGGACTTTTCGTAGTTATGGATTTTTTTAGAAAATAAAAGGAGAAATAAAAGCATAGTTTAATGCCATCAGAACGATGATGCTCAAGTCATAATTTACATACATACCTGATGACAAGGGTAGGTTGAATTTGTAATGGCTTTGCACATGTCTGCACGTTTTTATGAAGAATGGGGTTTTTGTGAAGATGGGTCCCCAATTCACCTTTAGGTGTCACCTACCAACAATGATGATCTTTTGTAAAACAAAAGTTAAGTAATTGGGTAATTAGGTATAGCCAATAATTTATGTCAAAAATAACAACAGTAACAAATTGTATAATTAATATTCATGAAACAGAAATCTAAAAACAGCTATTTTTATCGCAATTTGTGGTTTAAAAATAAAGATTTCAATTAATTTAAAGGTGCAAAAAGATAAACAAAAAACGCCAGCCAGCCTTACCAAAGGGTATCGTGTTACCCAGTAACTGGGGTGTGGAGGTCAGATAGGCAGTCGCTCCATGTAAAATACTGGTATTCAGCTGTAACCGTTAGACTGGAAGCCGATCCCAAGATAGCTGGGAAAGGGCTAGGCAGGCAGATTGATTGAAACGAAACGAATTATATATTATATTGAATTATTGACTTGAAGATACTTTGTCAGCACAATCGCAATGCAAATTCCACCACGTCTGATAAGATAGTCTCGTTATCATTGGTCAAGCAAGAGGTAGCAAGTGCGAATGCAGTTTTGCGGTCCTACGGGTAAACGGGTTCGGCACTCTGGTCGGAAAGAAAGAAATAAAAAACTTTTTACAAAAGTTTTTGGCCTCCAACTTCCGAAATTAAAGTTATTTTTCCCTTTTTAGTGTTTTTTTGGACCCCACACAAATTCGAATACCACTACCTACCTAACGCTTAAATAACATACAAAAAAATAAACATACAGACGAATTGAGAACCTCCTCCTTTTAGAAGTCGGTTAAAAATACGTTTATACGCGGTAAACATGACGCAAAGAAAGAACACAAATACGAAAAAGGACAAGTTAGGGGAAAATAACATGCGTCACATCTACGCATAACGGCCATCGCTTAGCATAATGCTGCGACCCTATCCGAGATAGAGCCACAGCGCAAAATGATATTGAGTTAAGGCTCGTGCAAAAAGACGCGAAATCGCGGGCGCGAGGGGCAGCGGTACCTTTGTCGACAAAGGTACCGCTGCCTGTCGCGCCCGCGATATCGCGTCTGTTTGCACGAGCCTTTATATGACGCCCAAAGTTCCCTATTTCCTTCCCTATTTTATTTATTTGAACACTCTCTACCTACCTCTTGTAATTTTCGTTATTTGTTTTGTGCCGCTAATCCTATCCTCACGAATAATTTACGGGGACAATAATTATGATACCATTAGTTAGCTTACTATAAAGAATGGTTAGCAAAAGAAGTTTCATTTAAGCTTGGTTTTATATTCATAAGCGTCACGAGTTTTTTGATCGAAGACGAGTTAATCTCAGGAAAGGAAAGGGGTCAATTATGACCCACTTATATATTTAAAAAAAAAATGTATTTTCTGTACCTAATTATGTTGTGAAAAGGTGATCTGCGAAAAGTTGAGTTTTCTTAAAAGCTGCGCAGTTCAAGATCAAACGACCGGCGCGGGCGGCGCTTTATATACTTATGACCCACCTAGATCCTTTAAGAGGTCATTTACTCCATCGATTTAAATGTCTTTATTTTTTATGTATTTTTTTATTTACATACTTCGGACGAAACTAATTGTACCTGTATTAATTAATTTCGACGTAGGTCAAGTAAACAAAAATAAATAAAAAATCCTCCACGAAAACTCAAAATAAAATAAACCAAATGATATACGTCTATCGGCATTCAAATATTAAAACACTGATCCAATTTAAAAAAAAAACTATTGTCGTTGCTTTGCTCTTATCAGGTAAAGTATAGTATATAAGCGTGCTCTTGCGCACCTTGCATTTATTCACGAGTGATCCTCAAGGCAGTCACTGTCACTCGCGCAGTCGTGTCTGCGTTCGCGACTCGAGCGCATGTAATCGATTATTTCGACGAAATGACAAATCGATAAAATCAATCGATAACGAAACTTAGGATATTTTAATTGTATTATTGTACAAGTGAAATAGAAGCACTGTTGTGTTCGGTTTTAATTAATTCGTATTTTTTTACGAAATCTCGAGTTGATTGGAACGAGCTGAGTTTTGAAGCCTGTAAAGTGAATGGTGTCCTTTTATAAGGTAAGGCGATATTGTTACTTATTATATTCTTAAGTTCTTATTAAACTAATTTTAAAATAAAACAATATAAGTATATGTCAATCGGATTCACACCCTGTGTATAGCATCATAGTTGAAATCGTTTTTCCAAAAGAAAATAGGAACCTACAGCCATTTTTCATCCACATATTTCTAAATGTAGGTATAGTCGAATGGAAAAATATTTAGCTTCATTACTTATGTATTTAAGGTTTACAAAATATTATTATTAAATCCATGAAATTTATTTATACTTATTATTAGGTGCATCGAATGATTCTGAGTGACTTTTTTGAAAAAGGGTTTAATAACAAGCGTAAAGCGGTTTTATAATTTTCATAATATAAGTAATTAATGTACCTATTCAAAACAACAATTGTAATTATTATTGCAAACTCATAATAAAAAATATGATACTTACTTAGTCCGGAAAGTTAGAGGAAAAGTGTGGTGGAAAACCTATCAATGCAGCCTTCTAGTTAACAAAAAAGTCTACAATGAAAGAAAAATACGATTATAACACCGCACAGATACACGAACATTTCTTGTTTTTCTGTGTTCTTCGACTTCTTCGTAATTGGCGTAACTTTTAGAATAATAATACTTACTGATAGTTGTGAAGCTACCCTAAATAAAATAAAATATTTCACATTTTTCTTCATGACTCTTCATATTATCTGGACCAAATAAGTTACGGCAGAGAGTCTGAATATTCAAGGAAACTCAACGCCCAACACTGATAATGCAAGCTTGGAGATTATCACAATACTTGGCGCACTAATTAAACACTTCTGCTGCTTAGATTTGATATGTAACATCGAAGATATAAGCAGTCCAACTCCCTTGTATATAAGTATTTTAGGCTTCGAATAGACAAAAACATAAAAACATCAAAAACCCGATTCCGATTATCCACAGTCACGCCATGGGGCAACTTTTTCAAAACTATTTTGACAGATTCGATTTTGATGTCAATATTTTGGCAGATTCGATTTTGATGTCAATATTGCCACTAAGCATATAAAAATAAAAATACCGTATCGTATTACCTAGTTAATTTGTTGTAGAGGTCAGATATGCAGTCGCTCCATGTAAAATACTGGTATTCCACTGCATCCGGTTAGACAGGAAGCCAACCCCAACATAGTTGGGAAAAGGTTAGGCAGATTGATTTTTGATGTTTATAAACTTTACAATCCCGAGGAATGGTTAAAAAATTAGAAATAATGGCTTCTTTGCATTCCAAAGAAACTGAATTTCGTTGCCGTCGAGATACTTTAGAGCTCAGCAGTGTGTTAATTACGAGCAAATTTCATAAACTGACATTTCAGATTACTTAATTTAAATCCCTTAAAAAAACCCTAAGTATCTATGTATATTGGCTCTACATGTTTAGTTCCTTTTCACTGTTAATCTGTCCAAATATTTTGATGGAGGAGGTACCTACGGTGTTTTTTGGAGAAAAGATTTTCTTCCCCGAGAACAATAATTCTTACCTACTTCCATAAGTAGGTTGGTACCTACTCAGATTTCTCTTATCAGTCATAATTTATAATCCTACTCCAGAGCAATTCAAAATCATTCCTCTAAAAGCAATTCAAAATCAAAAAATCAAAATCAAAAGTCATTTATTCAAACTAGGCTGAGAATCAGAACTTTTTGAACATCAAAAATTCATTTCCTGAATTCCAAGCTGTCTTTAGCAATTCCTCTAATTTGACACAAAAGCAATTCATAGTTTGTGGACCATTTTACGAATCTCCATAGAAAACTGTCAAACAGATGAATTATTTCGTAATATGAATTGCACGCAGGTCATATTATGAATTCTCAGTTTGTACAATTTTATTTATTTTCCTTTTCCTATTGTTATTCTGCCTAAGTGGCCGTTTCAAGGAGTTATTCCATTCTAATACCAAAAACTAATACCACTGGTATTTGTTGGAACTCATATTTATTTTCTATTCCGAACGGATACCATTGTTTAAACGAATACCAAAACAAGTTCGAAGATATAAGGTACAGTTAGTAAAAATGCTTTGTATGTAATTTAATTTTTTCATTTAGTTTAGTTTTTGGTATTAGAATGGAATGACTCGTTTCAAGCCCCCAGAATAGATGCAGGAAAAACTAGCATGAAGATATTTACTTATACAAATACCTATAAGTAGGTAGTTATTTTAAGTTTTAATAAGGACAAACCCACAGAACATGGTTTAATAATTATTAATAACTGATAAACAATTAATAACTGTAACACTGTTAAAACTAATTAATTTGTTAAAATTATTCTTACGTCAATACTGTTAATTGTTTTTGTGTTTATTAGTGGAAACTGGTTATCTAATATAATGGAACTTAACAATTCAAAGTTTGAGGTATTTCCTCTAATCCGTGGTAAAAATAGCCACCTTGTATAATTTTACCTGTATAGGTACATACAATAAATTGAACATTTATGTTGACTACGCGACCAACCCGATGCTGTAGCGTCAATGATGTACCGAGTATACTTTTGCCATATTAAAGTTTGTTTTAAATAATTTAACGTATCTTTAACAGTCTAATCTACATGGTCCTCATATGGCCTGCCCAAGATTATGTCTGAACTTTAAAAGAGACTGTGACCTCTGAGTTTGTTTCGGCCTTTCTTCTCAGAGAGTAGTCAGATAGGAAACGCTGACCTCATCTAGCTTATTTTTTTTGTTAGTATAACGTGTAAAAGTGATACCAATATCCTATTTACAGAATAAACAACTTCATTTAATTACATTTCAGTAAGAACGTTAGGTACTTCGAAGGTAGGTACCTAAAATTGAAAAATCTATTTAAGTTTTTTTTTTTTTATTCAGGTGACTGCTTATCTTACATGATAGTGTAAGTTTAGTAAACATGTTTGATGAGCAAGTCAAACAACAATGCAGTTTTTTAAATATTTTTCTTTCATAAATTGTACTGATAACTAAGAAAGAAGTAAAAATATATCCCTTTTAAATAGTCTGAAGAATAATATTGTTCATGCATCGGTCGGCTATATAATTGACGGCCGCAGATTTTCGCACTCGAGGTAATATAGTAATTAAAGTCGGAGGTATGTATGACAGCGGCCAGTGGGTTGATGTATCTTGTTTTTCAAGTGATGTACCTACCTTATGTACACTTTTTTTTGTCAATATCCGGTCGGATAATTGGAAGTCGAATATTAAAATTTTGGAAAACATTACGTAGGTAGGTAATAGAAAAGAATCTTAAAATTATATTAGGTTAGGTACCTATGCGATTTTATTTATCACTCTATCAAATCGAATCGTTATTATTAGTAGGTACTTAAATCAATTTAGTTACGGTCTATTTGTAAAAAAATAAGAATAGGTACAAATATTGTAAGCTTGTTAATTAATTTATTTAATTATACGATTGGTATTTTTTAAATAGAACACAGATGTTTGCACTTGCACGTGCACTTTTGATAAGAATGATAATAATCACAATTAAAGAAATCTTCGTACTAAGCAAAAAATATCCTGCATTTTTTATATAGATCTACCTACACTGATAAATGTTATGCCATAGGCAACAACACATTATTTGAGATTGTGTTTTGTGTCCGAAACAATGACACCTTGTGATCTGTGAAGGATAACTTGGGTTGAATGTCAATTTTTTATATTCGGCCGTATGTACCTAAGTATAGAAACCCACATCACTTATAAATCTGTGTGGTTCTTTCCTCAAAAGACCATTTCAGACTCTAATCTACATGGTCCTCATATGGCCTGACCAAGATTATGTCTGGACCTTAAAAGAGACTGCGACCTCTGAGTTTGTTTCGGCCTTTCTTCTCAGAGTAGTCAGATAGGAAACGCCGACCTCATCGAGCTTATTTTATTTTTTTAAATATGACGTGTAAAAGTGATTCTGATATCCTATTTAGAGAATAAACAATTTCATTTCATTTCATTTCATTTCATATGGTCGTAATACTTAGGTACCACGTTATGCTACCTTCACATAAAATGTTTTACTATTATAAAATTGTTATTTTATAATTACTTACATATTTATATAATGAAACTGCAATGTCATTATTATAACAAGGCAAAAGTCGAGGCAAAAGTGTCATTTAAGATTGAGTGTCTGGCTTAATGATAACTTTAGACCACAATTAACTTTAAAACAGTAAACTTAGGTACCCAAATTATTAGTATTAGTACCCGCAACGAAATAGATTACATTTTTAGACTGAATAATGGTGTAAGGGAGGCGCACATTGGAGTTCAACTTCACTTATAAACATAACAGGCGAAATTACTCTGTACGCATCTGTCTATACCTTCGGGAAAAACAGGCATGATGTTATGTTATAAATTGAAACTGAAACGAACCAAGTGTCAGTAAAAATCTAACTAATATTATAAACGCGAAAGTTTGTAAGTATGGATGGATGGATGTTTGTTACTCTGTCACGTAAAAACTACTGAATGGATTTGGATGAAATTTGGCAAACAGATTTATAACCTGGATTAACACATAGGATACTTTTTATCCCGATATTCCCACGGGATCGAGACTTACGCGGGTGAAACCGCGGGGCGCAGCTAGTATGCTATAAATTGCAAAGTGTCATATATACCTTGCATCACAGAAATAGATCTCCCCGACCTTGGAACAGATAACTTTATCATTTTATCATATTTCTTTTATCAGACGTCGAATTAAGAGCTCTTGTAAACACTCGTTTTCACAATATTTGTTCTAACTTTATCCTATACTGTGTTGTGTATATAAGTATGTAGAATATAAACTGAAAAATACATGGTAAACCTTTAGGGCCTTACCACTTCCGGAGGACACGGTGGAGCATACGGTGGAGGTGTGCCCTGCTTGGGCGGAGCACCGCCGTGTCCTCGTGAAGGCGATTGGCGGCAATGACCTCTCGCGTCTGGCCCTGGTCCAGGCCATGGTACGGAGCGAGAGGGCATGGGAAGCCGTCACCTCCTTCTGCGAAGCAGTAATGCTCGCGAAGGTGGAGGCGGAACGCGTGAGGGAGAAGCAAAGTTTGCGCCCTCACGCCCCTTACCGCCGCCGCTGGAGACACCCTGGGCGTCGGGAATCCCAGGCGGAATCCCGGCCACCACAGGCGCGGGCTTGCGGACGGCGAGCAATTGGTAGCTCGCGGTCCGATAAGGACCAGGCCCAGGTCGATGGCGCGTCGTGTTCCACGCGCGCCTCAAAGAGATTTCAGCACACCTGACGGGGTCCGTTAGGACCGATGCCTGCCAGGGTTGCGGAATAGTCCGAAAGAGATACCGGGACCCTGGCAACAGGCAACTGAAGGAACACGGGTGGGTTTTAGTCAGTAAAAGTCTGCCACGCCCTTCCGCTCCGCCCAGAGCGGGAGAAGTCATTTGATGATTTCCCACCCACAAAAAAAAAAGGGCCTTACCACAAAAACGTAGACACTTGTTAAACGCGTGTCTAATATCAGTTTTATGTCAAACTCCATATACAACATTATTTTTTCTTTGTGCTAAACCCGAAAAGTGGTCATTGTACTCATCATTTTGAACAACTTTTTCTATGGGAACAATATTGAAATCGCGAAAAAAAAAACAGCTGTTCCCTACAATTTGTGTTCACTTAAATCGACAAAATGTATGGAACAGCTGATTTTTTTTTCGCGATTTCAACGTTGTTCAAAATGATGAGTACAATGACCCCTTTTCGGGTTTAGCATAAAGAAAAAATAATGTTGTAGAAATGTCATGTTTAAAAGGTGTATAGGCTAAAGCTAAACAATTGATAAACACGGTTTTGTGGTAGAGTATGTTTAGTCTCACTCTTAGGCATAGAAGACATACATTTTTGATGTGGTTGGTTACTAATTAGTGAGTAAAATAAGTACCTACCTATTCATAAAATATTTGCATCGTGTTTTTTCAATTCTGGTAAATATGCGCAGATGCAAATTATACTTTTGCTAAAATTACTTTAAATGAGATTCTTGCCTTATTTACGTAAGTAACAAAAAAATATATATAAAAAGACGAATAAATCCACACTTTACCACACAATACATTTCATGTTTAGTAATAAGTATGCGGCCAACTTGGGTAATAGGTATATTTGTAAAAACCAGTCAAGTGCGAATCGGATTCGCACAAGAAGGGTTCCGTAGAGTATTAAGATGGAGCAAAAAACGACGATAAAAACACGATTTTTGTATGGGTACCTCCTTTATTAATCAAAGTTAATTATTTTTTATTATTTGTTGTTATAGCGGCAATAATTGTCGAATCTGTGAAAATTTCAACTGTTTACCTATTACGATTAATGAGATACAGCCCGCTGACAGACAGACGGATGGACTGACGGACAGCGGAGGCTAATTAATAAGGTTCCGTTTAGCAACCGTCGGGTACAGAACCCTAAAAAAATAATAGGTATGGAATATATTTTTCTACTATTGAATTTGAATAATCAGGTACTTACATAAAAAATCGCATCTCTATGTTGTATTTTATAACCCAAAGGTCATAAAGAACAAAAGGCAAGTAAAACGTAAGTAGTGTAAGTACCTACCTATCTACTTATTTCGATGCAATTTTCCTCGAGATTTTATAAAGTGTTCGGGGATTTACTTTGCTAGTCAAGTTATCTACCTATACTTAAGCCGACAGAAAGACGTACGAACACATAAACAGAGTCAAATTAAATTTAATGGCGAAGATGTATAGCATATTATAACAGAAACCGTGTCCGATCCGTGAGGGAGTTATTAAGAATCATACTACTGAGAGTCTATTATGATGGGATAATTTTCAGGAAACCCAACTACGACTAAAAAGGTATAAACATGACACCACAGACGGACAAATTAAAAATCCGGAGTCACACGTGTTAGGGCATAAATCGAACAGATTACGTGTGACTCCGGATTTTTTATTTGTCCGTCTGTGGTGTCTTGTTTATACCTTTTTACTCGTAGTTGGGTTTTAGTTTAGTAAAGTAAAGATAATGCGATAGGTACCCATGCCCTTACGGATAGGGTTTTTGTTACATTATACTGAAAATAAAACATTAAAAAAAATTAAAACTGAATTTCGAGTTACACAGCTGTTTAAGGGATTAACGGCCACTGGTAGTAGTAGGTAAAATCCTTTTTTTTTTGTTGTTACAAACACAACAAAAAAAAAGGATATGTTAGTGATAGCATCTATTTCGTATTAATAATTTTGATAACGAAAAAGAACCGAAGAAAGTAAAAAAACAAAATGATAAAATTATCTTCAAGAAAATCTCTTCATAAAGATTATTATCATTTTGTTTTTTTTTCAATTCCCAAGCGAGTATCCGGATACTCTCTTGCTAATCAAATCTCAGCAGTGTAAAAATCCACAAAACGCGAATTGAAAAAATGTATAGTGTAGCACGGACATCTACGCGTACCTAACCTGTTACCAGGGCCGCAGCCAGGAATTCCTTTCGGAGGGGGGGGGGGGGGATATTGCAAACTTTTTTTTAAAGAAATTAAGTACCTATTTCTGATTTCAGAGAGGGTAGAAAAATTTTAAAAACAGATTTAAAAAAAAGAGTATTTTCCTCTTTTTCGGAAATGTAAAAAAAATATTGCGAGCGAAGCGAGCTCGAAATTTTTAGCATCCAGCTTCGAATAAGTTAGGTTTTCTTTCTCTTTGACCGATCATACAAAAAGAGAAGTAACTTTATCGACTCAATATGCAGAAAAGTTTCAGAAGGATGATGCAAGAGCGGGCGAAGCGAACGAAAAAAAAAATGCTGTTCCATACATTTGACCGCGTAGGTATTGCATTTTGTAGGAAATATCTGATTATTTTTAATCCGACGAAAATTTTCAACGCTGGAGTTCCTGAATCCATGGTAACAGGTTATGTGTCGACGTCCCTGCCAGCCTATATAGCATGAGCATACAAATCAGGAGCTTAGTAATCCTCCAGAAGATAAAGTCAGAGAAATTAATGGTTAATCAAATTGACTAGGTAACAGCATTTTGCCGGATATTCAAATCACAATTGTCATTCTTTGACTGTTGTATGAAATGGATGTAACACGGCAAAATAACATAGGCCGCCAATGGTAGGTACTTAATTTACCTGAATGTACATTTTGCAGTACTTACATATGTAACTGCTGCAGTGGATAACAATTCAAAATCGAGTCAAACTCAAACTCAAACTCAAAGCATTTATTTCAAATAAACCAATTACAGGTACTTTTGAATTGTCAAGGGGTCGGTCAGTCAAAAAAAAAATGAAGCTAGTTGCCCATTCCAAAGCGTAGTAGGTTCCTATGGAGAAGAACGGGCAAGAAACTCCACGGACACTCTTTTAAATCAAAATTTTGTTACAATATATTGGTTACATCATTCATTTGAAATTAAACATGTGAGAACAATGTAAAAAGGAAAGAAAAAAAAGAGACGTACGAGTGATACCGTCACCAGCTACTCAAGTAGTACCTTACCTATCTAAGTGCAACGAAGACCTGAAGATGATGCATAATATCTTATCAATACAGATAGCTAAAGACAACATCAACTTGAGATAACACCTTCGGACATGATTTACTTGAAGTGTCATCAATAGCTGTCATATTGCCAAACATGTGATTATTATCAAGAAGCGCGGTTGTTACAATATTCAATACTTTATTTGCATTCCAAAATGTGTACTTTAGTTATATGTATAGTAGGTAACTTAAAATTATATTATGTGATCATTATGGACCCTGTCGACGGGCACAGTAAAATAGTATGAGAGAGGAAGCTTAGAAAAACTTAGCTTGCAGCACCCTAATTGCGTATACACGATCCAGTGCCGTAATTAGCCGTTTATGCGCCCGGTGCGATAACCGCGCCCTTGAAATATTTTCTAATCATAACCGGTTCTGACAATAAAATGGATTGTCTATAAAAATAAATAATAGGTATTGTTAGTGGCCCTGGTCTGGTCATTTCTGCGCCCCTCCAGGGTCTGCGCCCTGTGCCTGGGCACCGCTGGCACCGCCCTATTTACGGCACTGACACGATCAATCACAATCTGAATCGGTTTGAAACAAAGGTCTTATACATTGATTCACGAGTTCAAAAAAGAATCTGTTCAACAACGTAAATAACGCAATGAATGTTGTAGAACTGTCGAAATGAAACAGATTAGTCTTAACCGGTTACGAAAATAAATTACCTACGCAATTAGATAGCTGAAATAATCCAATACTAAATTAGGGTTTTTTTAATACATATTGTAGGTACCTACCAATACCATATTAGATATTTTAGTAGTTATCTACTAATAACTTTACTGAAATGGCCAACCAGCTTCATCTTCCTGAATGACCGACTCCTTGACAATTCAAAAGTGCCTGTAAATGGTGCCTGTATCTAATTGAAACAAATGCTTGAGTTGGACTCAATATTTGAAGTGCCCTTACATCGTAAATCATGTTATGGATTCCTTGACTTATTTCTTAACTTATGTTGTAACATATGTGGCTGATTGGCTGTAATTTTTTTTTCAACCAATGTATAATTCGTTTTTATAATGCCAGATATTAATTTGACAGGTGCAAATGTCAAACACCAAAATGAAAAAAAAACAACAAACAAAGATGTCAAATTACTATCTAGGATTAAGAAAAAAAAGGTAGGTAATAAGAATACCTTCATTTAGTTTACATCCTGTTCCGATCTAGATTTAATTATTAGAAATTAGATTCTTGTTCTAGTTATTCGACAAAGTTACGAATTTTGAGGACTTGTGAGAAAAAATAATCAATTTCGTACATTTATTCACAATGTTTTTCTACCGCTTGCGCTCTTTTAAACATCATGGTCTAATTATGATGAATACCTAATTAAAATAAGTATTCATTTTAACTTCAAATTTTTCACAGTAAATAACAAAAATTCAATGTTAACGTTCGAAAAAGTATTGTTTTCCTTATTTTCGTGTTATATCTATGTTGTTAAGACCGTAAGTAAGATAATTAAAGAAATAACTAAGTAATGTAGCTACTGAGTCTACTGACGTAGGCAACTCAGAAGATACGCTTTACTTTTTTCTTCCAAACAATTTAAAGCAATGACAAGTGCACTAGTGATACAAGGAAAAAGGTTTTCCTCTTTGATTCGGAACCTACTCATTGGTTGACTTGAGAATTACCAACCTGCGGTTTATAATACGTGCCCGGAAAATTGGCCTTTCGCCTGCCATAAGAAACTGACTCACTTTAATTTTTTGTTGTACTAAGTCAAGATGTTTTCCAAACAAAACATGGATGATAAACAAAACCTTGTACATTGGGAGGATAATAAAATTACTTTGTCTCATTTTAACATTATCTCTATGCATTTTAATAAACAAAAATTCTCTTCAGATTCCATGTGATCTTAATTTCGTTCAATTGTCAAAGGAAAGCTATTGCAATTGTATTGCGGATCCTTATTAGGTTCCAGTAATATCCCCAAGATTTTTCAGTTTTTCATCGACTTCTGTCCTTCAGTCCTCCGTCCTTGCAATATTGATATTTGAGACTGGTAAAGACTATCTGTAAAAATTATGGGCAGTTTAAAATACCTTTTTCTTTGATCGGGGTGGCGGTTCATACTGTAATAATCTGTGTTACAATATATAATTGTAACACAGATTATTACAGTATTGTCATGTCCATACATACTATAAGTATTTTCTTAATCAGATTCGTGATTGTCTTAACCATAAAACAGATTACATTGGACTACTAAACTACTCAAATCACGACTCAAATTAAATACTTATTGATTGATAAGGGAAGTATGGTGTGTAGCGATTAACATTAACTTGGTCCAATGTTGCGGGTCAGTGACAGCTCGGCCCGAGTCAACTCAACCCGAATAATAATACTAGATATTTCACTTTTGAGCTGCCTGGATAGATAAGATAATTGAATTGTTTTGTTTGTGACATACTTGTGTTGTTAACTTGTTATCAATGACTTCATCATATTTCATGTTGATCGATGCAGTATTTGCAGAAATCTATGACAGCATTGTTGTTTTGATGCAGATTATACTATTTTTACACAGGAAAATAGCAATTTTGATTGCCAAATATCGAAAGTATCGCTCTTGCAAATAATTTTACAGTAAGCTGTAAGTAGACCTCTTAATAATGAATCAGTTTTGGGAGATAGGATCTGCCTCGAAGCGCGAACTAACATTGCAAAGTAAGAGGTGCCAGTGATATATAACAGACAGCATTCAGACATTAGCTAAAATATCCTGCTCCAAAGCTTTTCTTCTTTCCTTCTTTCTTTTTCTACTTTTAAATATTTACCCGACTACGGCGAAGAAAAAAGGAGGGTTATTTTTCTTCTATGATTAAAACTTCATGATTCTCTTCTTATCCCAATTTATTTGTGGTCGGCGAATGTGTCTTTTCTTCCATATTTCTCTAGTCTCTATCTCGGTAGTAATCTCCTTACTAGCCATATCATCTTTCACGCATTCCATCCATCGTTTCTTTGGTCTTCCCTTACACAACACAGCCATCCACATTTAAACTCAAATATTTTGTTTGCTATGATATATGAATATTCACCACCCTTGCTTGACTGATAGGCAATGCCTGAGGCATTTAAGTCCGCCTTTTTACCTTTTTGGAGTGTGAAAAAAGTTTTAATAAATTAGAGACTTTGATTATTTATCTAGATAGATTGTCGCGCTGCAAAAAAACTAAGAGGATAGCCTTTTATATGCTAACCTGTGTGACAGCTAAGCTCGCGTCACGCACGTCATTGAGCTGTCATTATGCTTTTCTAGTGTGCTTGCATTTAGCGGGTAACAGTTGGACGCTATTTTTTCGACAAGTTCACAGCTTTGACAGTCTATCTAGACATATTTATATATTTGATTTGATGAGAGATATAAATACATTGTCTTGTCTATTTATTTTTCTTCTACATTACAATGCAATAAGTGATTAGCACGGACAATGGGCAGTTAGAACTTCAAATACGTTGTGGAACGAATCATCACTCATCATTTTATGGTTTTACATTTAGGGCAGCTTCCTTTACTGTTGTCTGACCGTCATCGCGTCATCGTCATTTGGATGTTGTCAGATATGAAAGAATAGTACTGATTTATGGGTACTACTTAGTCCACGTAACTAATGATGGAGTTCTAAGGCCGTCTTCGGATTTTGTATTGTTGTTAAAGATTAATTCTGTTTCTTTCAAGGTATATAAGATGTATTTTTTCATACATGAAATCTCATAAACCTCCAATTGTCACTAACGAGACACAATAGAATTTTATTTGTTATCCGCCTTCTAAAAGCCAATCAACAGTTTTTGTCTCTCATCATTATGAACCACTTTCACTATGGGACCAAACCAGAAACCGCGAAAAAAGACATCTGCTGTCCTGTTCCCTACATTTTGACGAGCTATGCGAACATAAATGTAGGTAACAGTAGATTTTTTTTAAGTACATTTTTCACCACCACTGCTTTTAAAACGGTGCGTGAAGGAAAACATCGTGAGGAAACCGGCATGTCCCAGAAACAGAAATTGGAAGACATGTGAATGTGACATCTACCAACCCGCACTGCATGGGTTTGCGTGGTTACTCCCCCTTAAAGAGAGGAGGCCAGTGTCCCAGCCGGGGGTACATTAATGGTTGATTACGTTAAGCATGTTTGGCGTAAATGTAGAGGATAACAAAGATACTATTAATGGCAATGATAATATTGATGATAAAAAAATATAATTAACCATGCCGCCGCGATCTTGAAAAGATAATTAGGTTAGTACTTAAGATGTAATTGTTGTAAAGTCAGGTAAATTAATTCATAAGAAAATTCACTACCAACCTAAATTGTCTGTTTAATTAATCAATGACAATTTTATCGTCATTCTTTGACAGTTGATCGCGGCAAATTGACGTCTTAACAATTAATTCAATTGAATACTAACATTGGAAAAATGTCTGATAGTATAGTCTTGATCCAAATAACATCAACCAACCGTCACGCAAAACCATAAATTGTCTGATAAAAAGCAAGGGCGAGGGCGCTCGTCAATAGGGAAATTTGAATGAGAGCGATTAGAAAGATTACTTTACTTAGTCAGTAAGGGCTAAGGACAGCCCTTGAGTTACTTTACAAGTATTTAGTAAGGACTATGATGATGGGTTTGCGGAATGAGGGCTTTCATGGAAATTCACGCCACCAGTTGGCGCCACTTTGACAAGAGGTCTTCCATTTCGACAATGAATACCTTTATTATAAAATTTACGATGACGTTCACCATTTCTTTCATTCATTCGTTCGTCAGTCACGACTAAAGAAATTATTAGGCGCTTTGATACTTTTGACAGGCGCCTGATGACATCGCAGTGCTGCAACCTAGTGAACGACATTTCAGAAAACCCTAATTAAGAGTAAAGGTAGGAGGGTAGCCGAGAAGGCGATTTGCCCGATGTGCTATTCCTTAAATAACCCTATTAGCCTATGTACTATATGAATCAATACATAAAATAAAATAAACTGTTTTCTATTTAATTAAAATCTTGCGTAAATTTTGGGACACCCGATATTTCTATCAATAGTATCAAAATTTAAATAAAGAAAAAAAAATACAGTTTTTGACGAAGATAAATAAATCGTTGGATGCAGGATTATTAGACACTGAATTAAGAGTAAGTAAATAAAAGATTGTCAGTCGACTGATGACCTTCCGAAAGCGACCGTGGGCGTAAAGTTTGTAAGTGGGTCACATTCGTTTCCGCCAAAGTAATCCTTTCACATTGATTGGTATTTGTTAATAAGAGCGAAACTTGAGAAAGCTGTACGGAAATTAACTTTTCAAGTCTGTACTCAGGCAGTACGGCATTGTGGGAGGTGTCGTAGTTGAAAACGCATTTAAAATTATTTAATTTGCACATCAATGATATTTTCTTTTGCTTCTGCTAACAACGTTGCCAATACAGCCAAGCCAATCATACGTACTCTGAAAAATCACTTTATTTAGCGCTAATTGATTTTTACTCAGTTATAGTGAACTCGACAATTTCCCGGCGATAATCAGTGCAAAAAAGTCGCACAGTAGAAACAAGGCATTCGTAGAATCAGTTTGAGCTCATAGTTTTTTTGCAATAAAAATCTAAATTTAGAGATACCTGAGATTAAAACCTGTTAGTGAGTAGTTACCACGGTACCGACGTTCCACTTAATTATTCGTAAGTAGGTACCGTAACCAGCAAATCAAGATTCTCTCTCATCCGAAACGTTAGCGATTATTTGTCATTTTTAAAACATTAGCCTTGTTTAATTTATGCAGAGCCCACCTAGGAGGTGACACGTGACATCGTTAACAAAAAAAAAAAACTTTTCTTTCTATCATCATTCTCCTTTCTTCCTGTCTTTATTCCGAATTAATTTGGGGGGCGGTGCAGCATTTTTTTCTCTTACAATTTTTTCGGTATTCACACATTTAGTAGCTATTAATTTATTATTTCATAATTCATCTATTATTTCATAATTTAGCCGACTCCAATGTAGTTGATGATTACATAATCGGTCTTCTTTTACTTTTATCGCCATCTTAGTACGGTTTTTCGACAGCGACGATCATGAATAGCTGGCTATTTGGCTATTTCAAGGAGTTAGACTCCTCTATCCCTCTGTACCTTGCAACCTTGTAATGCCAAAGCAGCTATCTAATTGCGTAAACTTTTCATTTTGACAGTTCAACAACATTCATTGCGTTATTTACGTTGTTGAGCAGATTTTTTTTTCGTACTTGTGAAGCTGTTGGTTAGCAATCTGTTTCAAAACTATTGTGATTGATCGTATATCACGCAATTAGGGTGCTGGGGGCTTAAAATAGTCACTTTAGCAGAATCATAATATGAAAATATTATGAATAATCGTAAAATGTCACAAACTGACAATATTCATATGATCTGCGTGTAATTCATGTTAGGAAATAATTCATAATTTATGTTTGACAGTTTTCTATGGAGATTCGTAAAATGGTCCACAAATTATGAATTGCTTTTACGTCAAACTAGTTTCCGCCCGCGGCTTCGCCCAAGTGGTATGTCGATAAAAAGTAGCCTATGTCCTTTCTCAGGCTCTAGACTATTTGGGTACCAAGTTTCATTTAAATCGGTTCAGTAGTTTTATCGTGAATGCGGGACAGACAGACAGAGTTACTTTTGCATTTATAATATTAGTAAGGATTAGAGGAATTGCCAAATGACACCTGGGATTCAGGAAATGAACTGCTTTTAGAGGAATTGCTAACACTGTGGCCGGTTTAGGCCCCCCTGATTTTCGTTCTGAGTGCAGTAGCAAACGTTTATTTTAAAGTCTTCGATAACGAACTGTGTGATAAAATATAAAAATAATATTAGGAACACGTGATCCAAATTATTTACGCTGATAATACTAATTTATGTAATCATGTTCTGATTTGTACATACTTGACTTTTTTATTTTAAATATGTGAGTAACGGAATTTGATACGTGTAACACCTTTTTATACATAAGGAATCAAGTTACGTAAGTTGTAATACAAAAGTCTACCTACTTTTACGTACAGGCTACTAATTTTAATCGCATGCGCATATATCCCTCTATGTATTAAGTTCGTGTCAGAGACATTATTCAGCCGGAAGATATAGCCATAGCTGCTGGACATAGGCCTCTAGGGAACTGTGCTTCCCGCATCCAGCGGATTACCACGATCTTCACCAGTTCGTCTGGAGAAGTACAACCACCGTTCTTAAAATCAGCAAGCATCACAGTCATCCGGTTTATATATCATTATTTTGTCTTTATGCTAAACCCGAAAAGAGGTCATAGTACTCATTATTTTGAACAACTTTTTCTATGGGACCAACTTTGAAATCGCTAAAAAAAAACCATTGTTCCATACATTTTGTCGATTTCAGTGAACACATATTTATGGAACAGCAGATTTTTTTTTCGCTATATCAAATTTGGTCTCATAGAAAAAGTTGTTCAAAATGATGTGTACAATGATCCCTTTTCGGGTTTAGCATTAAAAAAAAAATGTTCTATAGGGATTGAGCAAATGGGCTCACGTGACTTTAGATGCAGTGGCGGATTTACCAGAAGCTGAGTAGGCTTGAGCCCAAGGCGGCACATTTTAGGGGCGGCAAAGAAGTCTTTTTTTTTTGCGACGTATTTCTTGTCTTGCAGAAAGTCTGAAAAACATCTTTCCGATGACTTTAACCTCTATTACCTTTATTCCTTTAATTGTACATTCAACGGTGTTAGCTCAGAAATATTCCCTAAAACTATTTCTTGTGTAATTTCAACGAAATTGTTGAATTGTAAAAATAATCTAGGAACCGCTATCTAATTGCGTAACTTATTTTCGTAACCGATTAAGACTAATCTGTTTCATTTTGACAGTTCAACAACATGTAATGCATTATTTGCGTTGTTGAGCAGATTTTTTTTCGAACTTGTGAAGTAATGGATTAGTAATTTGTTTCATACCGATTCTGATTGATCGTGTATTACGTAATTATGGTGCTGGCAAAATTGTAGAGGTAATGGCTGCGAAAATTTAACAGCCTCTACTTAATGAGTAAATAGAATTGTTTAGATGGCAGTAGAGCAGAGGGCTCGTTTGACGTTTCACTTTCACCCGTCTCGCTGTCAACAGGATCGTGCACAGAGTACATTATATAAAGGAGGGATCGTGTGTAACTAGTTCGTCTTGATTCACTCTTGCATGATTATCTCATGCATAATAATGTCACTTACTATTTGTAATCAATATGAGGAAAAGTATCACATGTTTCAACAAGTCACAGGTTTTATGTTTCTAAACAGATCCATTTAATATTCAATTTCTTTCATTTAGGTAGGTAGGTACTAGTAGCTAGACTTCGTCCGATCGTACCTAATAGGTATTATCGATTTTAAAAGATTTTTCCTTTGTATTGTTTCTCACGAGATGAGAAAATTGAAGGCTTAAGCCGTAGGTGATCAAATTAATTAGACAGTAAGTCCTACCTTTATTTGTACCTTTTTATCATGATTTAGATTTACAAGATACACGCGTTTACAAGATACTGCCTTTAAGCAGCTGTCTGTAGATCACAAGTGATGCAAAGAATTATCTTGTGTGCGGTTACGACAAACATTTACATCTAAATCCAAAATCATGAAATCTAACTGGTAGAATTATAATTATTTTATATCTCATTCAAAGGGCCCAAATGCAGTATTCATGATCGTAAATTAATTATGAACTGGATCTAATATCACTAATACGCTGGGAAGACCCACAATGTAACGATATTCTTCAAACAATGTGCTACAATGTTATGTGTTTACTATAATAGCGTTCGTGACTGTTAAAGAAAAGCGAGTCTTCCAATAATTCACGTGTGTTGACACATGTTTGTCGCCTACCTAATTGATACCTTTACTCGAAGTACTTTCTATTTCCTTAAGGGCGAATTTCACCAAACTTTTATACCGAGTATAAGTCTTATACTGCGAATAAATTTTGAATTTTTGACATATTTTCCATACGAAAACTGTCAGACGACAATTTTATTCCACGGATAAAAGATATCGGACTTTTATGAAATCAGCCCTAAGGGGACTAACATATCCTCCGGATAAACTTTTGGGTTCGGTTTCCACTTCAGCATTTGATCTATCTTCTTCTGCACTTCTTGCACCATCGACTGCCCTCTCTTGCGCTCTTTGTATAGGTTGTCAGCTGGTTTTAGTTATGTTGTCGGTCAGATTAGAAAGCTGTGTTATCATCACTTCAGTGGTTTGATTTTGTCTCTAATTTCCAATTGACAGATTGTAACATGGAAATCAGGACTAATATAGCTTGCTGTTAAAATATGCTTCCAGTGCTCGGCTTGGTGTATGATCTGAATTTTGTTTTGGCCGTCCTGTAAAATTTAGGTATGCTTTTTGATTTGTGGCCCTTTTGTATTTAGTGAGAGATATGTCCATATTTATATTGTGCCAATGTTTCTTCACAAATATATATAACTCTTTGTGGAGTACCAACCCCAAAAACTTTTGCGTTAGTTTTGCCTTGACATTGGCGATAATAACGCCAACCTTTGCGGCGTATTTGAAATGAACTTGGCACTTGGGCTAAGTTTGGCCATCAAACTGAAATTGAAGATTCAAACGACGACGTTGTTGGCGAGTGAATATTAGAATTTTATTATGTAATCCTTTGGTAATAAAACTTGTTTGGTCTGTTTGTAGTGTAGTTAAACAAGATTGATCCTCACAATAAAAGTAAGATTAATCAACTATTAAGATTACTGAGTTAGTGGAATTAAAAAAAATGATTTATGTGCTTGATTCTAATCGGTGTTCAAAAAAAAAAGCAAAGCCTCAGAGGCCAGGTGGTAACGTTACGATACGCTGGATTTAACGTAACTCACCGATTCTTTTACGATATTTTTACATTATTTGACTTTGACTTTAAAAGAAATTGTGAGCTCTGAGTTTGTTTCGGCCTTTCTTCTCAGAGTCGTCAGAAAGGATACGCCGACCTCGTCTAGTTTTAAAAAATAATTTATCTTGTTTCACGGTTTCACCTAATACCAATATGTTTTGATGTCAAGGAAAAAATATTGGCAATAGTGCTAATAAATAAAAACATGATCCCTCAGCCAAAAATACTAAACGACATCGGTTCATGGTCACTAAAATTTGCATAATATTGTCTTTAGTTACGTATGTTCAGTACCTAATGGCGTTACAATTTGCAAAACCAATGTTAAAATTGCCAAAGTAATAGTACATGATGGAGCAATCTTTTGAACAGATAGCGTAACCAATCAAGTAAAAAAAAAACGTATTTTTCGTAATCACCATGCACATAAAATAATAATAATATTCAAAAGTGTGCAAAAAGTTAAACTGTGTACCTAATCGTTGTGATTACTTGTCGAGTCATTAACAGAAGTAATCGTTTAGATCATTCTGTTAATGATGGATTCACGTCACGGTGTGAAGACGATTGTGGTCGGCTGGTTTACAAATCTAGTGACGGCTTATAGTTAGGTACCTAGTAGTTAGAAAAAAGTACCTACTCGCAATATTTATGTATAAATTAATTAATTAGGTAATTAATTATTGTTGTATAGCTGCATGCATACCTACGTGTATTTCCCGTAGGTACCGTACCTACCTCATCTACCTAGCCTTTTCCCAACTATGTTGGGGTCGGCTTCCAGTCTAACTGGATGCAGCTGAATAACTGTATTTTACATGGAGCCACTACCTATCTGACCTCGACAACCTAATTACTAAGTAATACGATACCCCTAGGTAAGACTAATTGTCAGACTTTCGGGCTTCTGACGACCCGTAACAACTGTCAAAGATTTACAAATGACAATCGGGACCAAAGGCTTAACGTGCTTTCCGAGGCACGGAGTTGTCTTGGTATGTAAAGATGGTCTCCATCCACGGACCAACCGCGGCAAGCGTAGCTTCACCTGATTGATCGACCCGTGCGGCTGTTATTTCTTAGCCACAGGCCCGTCCGCCCCTCCTATATCCCGTACCTATGTAGGTATAATTTACTGCACTTCCATTCTACGTACATTTGTATTAAAGCGTATTGTTACTTGTTTCAGATGCGGGAATTTCTGATCTTGTTGGCGGCTGCCGGTCTGGCCGGCGCCGCAGACCTGCCCCCCAGCTGCGAGAGGCCAGTCTACTGCGACAGCGAGCTCCTCCATCACGTCCAGATGGCCAGGATCTTCAACGACTCCAAGACCTTCGTCGATCTCCCAATGAAGTACGACGAAACCATGACGTTAACCCACTTCGAGCTTTTGCTGAATGACACCAATCGAAATCCGTCTCGAGCACAGTTAACACAGTTCGTGGACGAACACTTCTCGACCGAAAGCGAACTCGAGGACTGGACTCCATCAGACCACAGTGATAACCCTGCATTCCTTAACACTATAAAAGACGAAGCCTTGAGAGCGTTTGGAAAAGGCATCAACGACATCTGGCCTCTTCTTGCTCGAAAAGTCAAAGCAGATGTTCTTGAAAAACCTGAACAGTTCAGTTTAGTTCCGGTTACGCATGGATTCATCATACCCGGAGGACGATTCAAGGAGATTTACTACTGGGACTCTTATTGGATCATCGAAGGTTTGCTCATTAGTGGAATGCAAGAAACAGCCAAAGGGATGATTGAAAATCTCATTGAACTTTTGAATAAGTTTGGTCACATCCCTAACGGAAGCAGATGGTACTATCAGGAACGCAGTCAGCCGCCTATGTTGACGGCGATGGTTGCTCTTTATTACCAATACACCCTGGATATCGAATTTATTAGGGAAAACATAGGTTATTTAGAAAATGAAATGGAATTTTGGATGACAAATAGAACCGTTACTGTTGAAAAAAATGGCCGTAACCACACGCTTGTCAGATATTACGCTCCTAGCGCAGGTCCGCGACCTGAGTCGTATTTTGAAGACTACAATAACACGATTGGCTTCAGTGAACAAGAACGCACTGATTTCTATATCGACACTAAAAGCGCAGCAGAGAGTGGCTGGGACTTTTCAACGCGTTGGTTCATCGTACCAGACGGAAGCAACAACGGTACTATCACTGACATCCATACCAGGTACCTCATCCCTGTGGATTTAAATGCCATCATCGCTGGTGCTCTCCAGCACTTGACGGTATTCAATGTTTTATTGTTAGATATGCAAAAGTCTGCCGAGTACGCAATATTAGCCTCAGAATGGAGGGACAGCATTGAGGCAGTACTGTGGAACGAAGAAGCTGCGATGTGGTACGACTACGATTTTCGGGACAATTTGCATCGTAAATACTTCTACTCGTCTAACGTCGCGCCGCTGTGGCAGTATGCCATCACCTCAACCTTTCTGACAACCAACGGACCCAGGATTGTGAGCCATCTTGAACAGTCCGGGGGCCTGGACTTCCCCGGTGGTGTGCCCACGTCACTCATCAGGAGCGGAGAGCAGTGGGACTTCCCTAACGTGTGGCCGCCAGAAGTGAGCATTGTTGTGAATGCCATTGATCACATCGGTACGGTGGAGGCGAAAGCACTGGCATTTGAAGTCGCACAAACATTTGTAAGGTCTTGCCACTCGGGCTTCCTGGAGTACAAGCAGATGTTTGAGAAATACGACGCGGAGAATCCTGGTAAGTTCGGCGGAGGTGGCGAATACAACGTGCAGTTCGGTTTTGGTTGGAGCAATGGCGCTATTCTAGAGTTTTTGAAAAAATATGGCAGTGTTTTGACTGCCGATGACAGTAATAATGTACAAACGACAGCTGCTCCTTCCAACACCAACACTAGTAACATTTCAAATAAAAGCGCATGACTAGGCGTGGGTGCTATAAACAATTTCTTAATTTTACTATCAGCAATAAAAATATTTATTGATTTACATTATAATAAATGAAGGTTGTGAACTTACGTTTTAAATTAAAATAAGTGATATTTAAGTAAAAGGGCGCCATATAGACATTATTATAATGTCATGGCGCCAAATATATTTCGTTTGGTCTTCTGCTGCAAAAGAAAACTTTGTACAAATTTATTCTTCAAGTTGGTAAATACCTAAGTGTATTTATATAGGTACTGTATTTATTACAATACAATTTTGTTTATTAAAATATTACCGTTAAAGGAAATTATCAAGTATTTATTTAGCAGCAAAGATAGACTACAAGGTAATAAATCATATTGAACGCTTTTAATTACAATACGTTCATTGTAAAATTGTGTCTCAAGTCAAAATCTTGTAGAAAATATTGTCATAGACAAAAAATATATCCCTCTGCGCCTTGGAGCTATCACAAAATACACAACGGGTAATCCAAAACCCAGCACACGTAGTATGACCATTTTCAGCATCTTTAATGTACGAAGACATTGGTACCGATTCTGTTGTTCACAAACTAAACTAAATTTAAGTTCAGTGCATCTTTTTCTTTCTATTTCATTTAGAAAAGGACAGAAGATAAATTTTAGTTTAGTACTGTCAAACTGTCACTATTCCCTACAAGTTTAGACGCGATTAAAAACTTGCCTACTAAAATTACGTCAATTTATGTCAGGCGCTGATTAATTTGACAGGACTAAACTAAAATTTATCTTCTGTCCTTTCCCTAGTGAAATAGAGAGAAAAAGATGCACTGCACTTAAATTTAGTTTAGTTTGTGAACAACCGAATCGGCACCAATGTATAATTATTTTCTTCATTTTTGACTTTGTGCGTAGACTTTTTTCTCCAATCTGTCATTTTCGTCGTTCCTTCTGTTTCGTCAGTGGTCATGGTACTATGCCTGCTGCACTTTAGATTAGGAAGGATTATTTATTCACTTGTTTGTTTGCAAGAAACAGAAGTTTCCAATAAAGTACCACATTGAGAAGATCTTATCACAACAGCAGCCTAATTCTGAAACTGCTCGCAATTGCTTTCGTTTTGACAGTTGTTTTCGAAAGATGTTAACTGCCAAATGAATGCCATTGCGATTGCTAGTACTTATGTAACGGAATAAGCCTGCTGATGAGCTTAAAAGCCGATCAGAACTAACTTTCGGAAAGGCTTTTCTTAGAGTGAAAATATTTTATTTTCGTTTTTTTAGTTGTAAGTACTTACTTAGTTAAATGTACAATTTTGTTTGTTTTACATTAATTAATATTATAACTTACCGAAGTAGGTTATTAAAAGCCCAGGGTATATCAGGGTTAAAAAGCATAGTTTGGTGATAACTATTTAACTATTTATAAACCCTACAGTTTTAGAAGTAGGCATTTATTAGCATAATTTCGTCATTATACATAATAGTGTTATTTGAATGTTCAAAGTACTTAATTAATTTAATATGATATACTGTAAGCATAATATTATTAAATGATATCGATACCAATAGTACCTACCTATTCAGTTTTATGAGCATAGCTGCGAGTACCTCCTACTGTAATATCGTAGAGTCAGCAAAAAATAATAACACCTCACAAGAATATTTTGCACTGCGAAGGTAAAATTTACCTGATTGCGAGGTTTAGTTTGTTGTTGTCTGTACAAACAAAATAGGAACCTAATTTTTTACTTATAAGAACCTAATTAAAATAGGAACCTAAGTTTTTACTTATAAGTACAATATGTAAAAAAAAAACCCTGTCTGATCCGAAAGGGGCACATAATGCAATAACATAATCAAAATGTACCTTAAAAAAAAAACTTATTTTTAATGAAAATAAAAAAAGTTATTGCTATTTTAAATTCCCATTTCCCAAGACGGCCCCCCGCCTATATATTAAAAAAAAAAACTTTTTTTTTTCTTTTTTCCTGAAAATTATAACGTAAATTGACTCTCAGTACGGTTGCTAACAACACCTTCACACACAGATCTTACAGGGTTTTTTGGTGTACGTAATGTAGGCTAATGTTAGGAAATTAATTGTTAAACAAATTGAGTGCATTTCTTCACGTGACCAGAGGGCTGGCCTATTTTTGGCCAAAGAATCAGCATCGCTATACAACGTGGCAATGCTGCCAGCCTTTTGGGCACTTTTCCTGTTGACAGCGAATTTTTGATTAGAATTTTTTTCCCCTCCTTTTTTTGTATACTTCTTCATATAATTATTATTAATTGTGTACCTACCAATTTAATTTGTCCGCATATTCAAATCAAATCAAGTCATTTATTCAAACTAGGCTGAGAATCAGCACTTTTCGAACGTCAAAATTACATAAGACAGTCCCCCAAAACGCCCACCCTTCACCACTTCCTAGTGCTTTAGCTGGGAAGAAGAAGTGCCGCACCAAACTCCCCAGCAGCACAGCTGTCTGTTCAGTTAGAAAAAAAAATATATATCCAAATCACAACTGCCATTCTTTAACAGTGAAATGGCTATATCATGGCCAATTGCCGCAGTGTGTCAATGTTTGACAATTAATTTCCCTGGCTGTAGTTACCAATTTACTTAAAACCAGTGTAATATAAAATATTGTGTTGATTTTATTATTATTCTAGCGTAACCTTGTTATGAATTGTTGTATTCCATTAATCATGTTTTCTATGATATTTTATTTCTTTATCCCTACTTTTTGACAGTTACAATTACGGTGTTTTCCCTACAACAAGTGGGTAAGTAATTGCAAATCAATACAATGTAACATTTGTGTTTAAAAAAAAAAGGTTTTACTAAAAGTAAAACCTGTCTAGGTTTTACTAAAAATAAAACCTGTCTATACTACCTAAGTTTAGCAAATTATAATACCTACATTGCAGGTTTTTGAGATAGGTGTTTAGGGCGAAAACCGAAACTATTATACCTACCAATAGGGTAGTTCTATACATTCAGTCAGGAGTTTTTCCAATAAAGCGCTGCTTTAAATGCATCTTGCTCTACTTCGCATACATTCGGACTTCGTCCTCTGAAAAATTTAATTTGAAAAATTTACTCTGTACTTAGATACAAAATTTTAATTAATCTTGTAAACTGACTTTTTCGTCTGTTGATAGAATTAAATGTTGTGTTATTTATAATAAAGGCTGTGTCGATAAATCTGTGTGTTTATTTATATTCTACTAGCTGTTGCCTGCGACTTCATTTGCGATCGATACGAAAATTACCTTTTGGAAGGAGCAACTGGAATCATTTCTATTTCTTTGTTTTTTGACATTCAAAAGTGCCTATTTGAAATAAATTATTTGACTTTGACTTTGATCCAGGATGAAAGTAACCTATGTCCTAAACTAGGTCATGGTCTTCTACCCATGTGCCAAATTCATCAAAATCGATTCAGCCGTTTAGAAGTTACGAGGAAACATAGAGACGGATACACACGTACATACATATATAAATACAGGTCAAACACATAACCCTCCTTTTATGGCTTTGCCGCAGTCGGCTGAAATAGAAGAAGACAATACATACAAGTTATTGTCTAAACAAAGTCTTTCAATGCCTGTACAACTTAGGCTGAATTGATTGATTGATTGGCGCTGTTGGTGTCTTTGATTTTTTACTGATAATAGACATAATGTCCAAAATAACTTAGGTCCTAGGGACCTACCTCAGAGTCCTCAGACCAAATAAAAAACCAAGACAGAGCGCTGTCAACAGTGACGTGAGGCCGGTTTCGTAAACATGTGTGCACTTAGTGAGGGTGTAGTTTGATTGTAAATGGTTGTAAATAGGTGCATGTGAGCGTGTATACTCAGAGCGGAGGTGTAGTTTTGGCAAGCATCAAGCTCATTTCAGACTACGCTAAACTTAATATAATAGCATATTGAATATAGTTCATAGCACAAAAATATCGCTCGCCATACTTACATTTATTTAGAACACGGTCACACTTTGCTTATATTATTGCAAATGTATGGCGAGCGATATTGTTGTGCTATGAACTATAAATGCTATACAGGGTGCCAGGGTAAACACCATTGTCATTCAACCATTGACTTAAATATAAAAATAAATGATCGAGTAACAACAAAAAAAAAAGAAAACATTCAAAGATTTTTAAAAGTTTCTATCGGACACCGTGCTCGTAAGCGAAACAACTGACTGGCTGAGGGAGGGGTCGCGCTCGAGGCCGGCCAGATCACGTCCCGCGCCCCCCACCAGTGTTGAGACGCAAGTTCGTTGCCCTAGCGCTTAGGTGAAAGGGTGAAAGACTCTAGTGATAAAATGTAATTAAAAAAGAAAAAAGAAAAAACATTGATTTGACGTTCTATAAATCACACCAAACCACTGGTTTCAAGGATGACGGTGTTTACACTAACACCCTGTATATTATAGCGTAGTCTGAAATAAGCTTAACTGTATTGATCGCAACGCTCTGTCTTGGTTTTTTATTTGGTCTGAGCTAGGTACCTACCTATTTCATCGAAGTTCCTTGTAGCAACCGTCCGATATCAATGTGTTTGATTACAAAAATAACTGGTTCTTAAAATTAATTGCCCAGACATACTTCGGTACGTACCTTTAAAAAAAATGGTTGTAACGAACACCTACCTACCTATATAGAACAAAAAAGTCTGCATAAAAAAGTTTAGCAATGTAAAATTATTGCCAAAAAAAACTTATACGTGACGTCATGCTCGATTTATTTATTGTAGATCCTACGTACTATGCTAAAGTAATATGTACAGACTATTGTAGACCAGCTACCTACCTACTATAGGTACTTATATTCCTCATAGAGCCTGAATAAAAACCTTGTGCCGGACACAAGGTTTTTACCTACTTAATAACGGTTTTAGTTTTTTCAATACCAACACGCACTATCGGTATACCTTGGGAACTGCTAAATGCCTCTATTATTTCATTTTTTTTAATCCCCGACGGAAAAAGAGGGGTGTTAACGTGTGTATCTGAGTGTCTGTCTGCGCCATCGTAGCTGCCAAACGGCTGAACCGATTTTGTTTTTTTTTTGTTTTGTTTGAAAGGTGACTTGATCGAGAGTGTTCTTAGGTATAAAAAAAAAAAACGTTTATTCGTTCGTTGGCTTTGTTCTTGTCGGGGGTTTTTTAAATTTTAAATTTAATTTACCTTGTTAAATTACCTAAGACACGAAAGTAGGTTAAGTTTTACGGAAAGTGTATATATATATATCACCGTTAACAAAACCAATAAAAACTTACTTTAAAAGACTTTGGTCATCAATTCTGTGTAGCCACCATCATAGTCGTCATAATCGCGTCGCCCCGCTCAGCTCTGCACATAAGTACAACAACAAGATACATTTCACCAACAATTCATGACATATAAGTAGGTAAGTAATTGACATTGAACACCTGACATAGCTGTATTTAATTATTTGTGACATTGATAATCTGGATATTTTATTTATTATTATTACTCTCCCTAATAGTAAAAGTGGCATGTATTATACATGTATACTTTTGTATTTTCTTTTTCTTTTTATTGTAAAATCTTTAATATTCCACACAATGTAAAAATTGTTATGAATAAATGAAATGAAACATTTTGTTAAACATAGGTTTCTAGAGTTCTAGTTATTAAATTATAATATATTAAAGAAGACTATGCACATAACATAGCTATTGGCAGTCTTTCGTCACTTCCCTCCTCCCTCCCTCCTCCTCCTTTTTTAAAGAAGTTGGTTAAAAACCAACCAAAAGGAGGTTATTATTCTCGTTTAGAGTCAGATCCATCAGTGTATTGTTTGTATCTTGAATTAATGTTATAAAGATGATTACTTATTTTATGTCTGGAACAATATTTCATAACAATGAAAACACGGAAAAAAAAAGTGGAAAAGCCGTATAAAAATAAAGATATTTAAGCGGTTTCCATAAAATTTGCAAAAAATTGTAACTCGAAATCTATCGTTGATACATCATTATTTGGACCATCCTGTGCCTGTATATCTATCTACATATTATACAGGGTGTAAGGGTAAACACCGTTGTCATTCAAACCATGGGTAGTTGACTTAAATGTAAAAATAAATGACCGAACAGAACAAAAAAAAACGTTATTTTCATTAATATGTGTATCTACCTATGTTTACAAATAAAAGTTTCTTATTCTTATTAAAAGATTTAAAAAGGTTTCTATCCAACACCGTGCTCGTTAGCGAAATAGCTGACTGAGTGAGGGAGGGGTCGCGCTTGCGGCCGGTCAGGTCACGTCCCGAACCCCCGCCCGTGTTGAGCCCTAGCGTATAGGGCAACGAATTTGCGTCTAGATTTTTTTTTTTAAGTTGTAATTTTCCATTGATTTTACGTTCTATAAATGAAACCAAACCACTGGTTTCAAGGAAACGGTGTTACCCTAACACCCTGTTTACAAACAGCGTGCCGCTACAATGGCGACATTAATTTAACACACGGGTGGGTAGTGGCCAGGGCCAGTAAACATAAAAATTATAATAAAATAAAATAATTCGTAAATTTAAAAATTTAAAATTTTAAACAAACTAAATAACAAACAACATTTACAAAATTGAGATCACTCTGTGTAAAATATTTATTCATGAAGCTACCTACCAGCTGGCTTACGTTCTATCGGTACTATGCTTTGTCGGATTCATTTCGGCTTTCCTTTATTCGCCTACCATATGATCCGTGACCCCGGCAAATGTCCTCTTCGCTACAGTTCTTTAAGGTGGATGCGCTGGGGTAGCCCGCGAAATTCAAATTTTCTTACGTGTTTTTGCAATTTGCAGGTCCTTAGCGCATCCACCTTAACGGTAATAGATGCAGGAGTCAATCAAGTAACAGTGATGGGATGGGAATTTCTACTATAGGTTTGGTACATTAGGTTAAATAAGGGGACATCTACTATCTACTTTAGGGGAGTGGTATTACCTACTCATGAAGTCGACTCATTTAATATGTTCGCATAGCTCGTCAAAATTTAGGGAACAGCAGATTTTTTTTTCGCGATTTTTGTAGAGGTGTAACTAATATATTCATAATAGGTACAGGGATTATAATACAAGCATGTATATTCATATTAGGATATGACAATATAATATATTAGGTTACCAACCAGGTATTAGTCAAATATTAGGCACGCTAATCTATCACGATCACCATTTGGCGACTGCGATCACTGCGATCACTGAATCACTGAATCACTACGACGACGAGAGATCGCGCCGCGGTCTCTCACTTCTGTCGCACTGTCTATTAGCTAATCTAATCTAATACGAATATTAGTTTAATATTTGTGGTGACCGAAGCTCACAGCGACTCGGCGACTCCATATTATTATGTGCACGCAAGCAGTGAATGGCAGTGATTGATTATTACGTCAGCCTCGACGTGTTTTTAATGGAATTTTTCAGTTTTTGTGTGGAAAATAAAGAAAAAAAATTTAAAAAATTACCAAAATGTTGAGAATTACGGGTTTAAGGGTTTTATATAGGGGGTCGAAAATTTCATTATTTTTGTAATAGGACACACCGTTTTCGAGATATAAGCAAAAGAAAAAAAAAATAGATACAGTTCCGTTTTGTAACTGAAGTCGAGGTGTTGGTTTGAATTTTACTTCATGAAATCTAATTTTATTCCACACATTTTTAATCGCGATTCAATATTAGCATGTATCAATATTAGATTGTGTAGCTAATAATGAATCAGTTCACTAATATTTGACTAATATGGGTAATAGTTATGGGATCATAATATGCGAAAACTAATATATTCAATAATAGGATTACCTAAAAATGACCCTAATATAACATCTCTAGATTTTAGCATTGGTCCTATAGTAAAAGTTATTCATAATGATTAGTGCAATGACCCCTTAAGAAGATTAAAATGAATAAAATAACGGTTAAGGTAGTTTTGTAATTTATATTAGAGCATAGGTATTATTCATGTATACTTAACTAATTTATACGCCCTATTATACACAGGCAAAAAATGGACTGTGCATAACCACCATTTTTTACATCTGGCAAGACCGGTTTTTTCAAGAAATAAATTATACGATCTTACCAAGATTTGTGTATGGTGTGCATACAGGAATTCAGGATCCACGCCCATACGAATATAAATACGGGGTCGATGAATCTTTTTACCATAGCTTCCGACTTAACCATAAAAAGTCAGTGACCTATGACCACCTTACAAGGAAACATTGAACCTCCTTACATTCATTGATTCATAGCGCCATCTAGCTTTAATAATTTGAACTTCGTAGGTACTGAGCATCGAGGGTGGTTTTGTTTTCATGAGCTCTATATAGATGGCGTTAAACTCTTCACGCCTATCAATACCCAATGAGGTAAGCAGAATCTTTTTACTTATGGTCATTATGGTTTACCGTTTGTCGTCGTGAGTTATGTCTTGTTTTGTCATGTTAGCGCTAATAAATAGCTATCTCGAGTTCAATGAACGGTTCCGAGAAAGCCTGTTGCCCTCTCGCTATTTACACACATACACATTTTAAAGTTCATGACATTACTGGGTTAACCAGAGAATTCAAACTTGGTCCCAGTCCCACTAAATAGGATTAGGTCTTTCTGAGTCTTCGTGAAGTAATGACGACGGAAAACGTACAGCTGGTAACGCCAGAGCACTTCTATACCACACGATAGCAGTTAAACCACACCGATTTTGGAAAGTAGACTTCCTTCGCTTCACAAATTTTGATGTAATTGAAAGAAAAAAAACAATGATAAGTAATAAAAACTAAAACCCAACTACGACTAAAAAGGTATAAACAAGACACCACAGACAGACAAATTAAAAATCCGGAGTCACACGTGTTAAGGCATAAATTGAACAGATTACGTGTGACTCCGGATTTTTATTTTTAGTTTTTTTTTCTTATCATTGTTTTTGTTTGTTTCATGTATGTATCATTTTATTACTTTTTTTTTTTATTCTTTTGGGGTAATATAATAAATATATTTTTGAAATGTGCTCAGTAAGCCCTTTCATTTGATACCCAACATGGTACGATTAAACAAAAAAAAATTTTTAAGTTCCTGACTTAATGTCCTCTAGAAGGCGCCATTTTTAATTTAGTGTGACGTCACATAGCCTATAACCAGCGGACGATCAAGACGCTTCCAACGATACCTCACTTGTCAAATGTGTCAAATGTGTGATGAAAAAATCTTGATGAACATACATACCGGTCAAAATCATAACCCTCCTTTTTTCTTCGCCGTAGTCGGGTAATAATACATTTTTATTTGCAATAAAAATGACGCAAACAGAAGACAAATAGAAAAAACCGTCCAAGTGCGTGTAGGACCACGCACAGAAGGGTTCCGTAGTTGAGATGAATTATGTCAAGAACAAACTGAACATTGTAACATGTTCTCCGAAATCTCTCTCACGAAATGTAAGTTGGTCGATTATTACTCGTAAACTTGTAGAGCCTACTTAGCTGTGATAATTTTCCTTTTAATAATTTAACGAAATTAAAAGGAAAACTATCACAGCTAACAGGCTAAAAAATTCAAGGCAGTATAGTGTATATAACAATATAGGTATACTACTGCCGTGAATTTTTAAATATCCAAAACCAACCATTTAGCTGCCAGGGGGGGGACACTAGCCACTAACAAAAAAAAGCACTAAAAGTTAATATTTCGCAAACGGATCCCTGAATCCAAAAGTGCTTTTCACACCACACACTCATAATATTTTTGAACGACCTTTCCAACGACTTCCCACACCATGGTATACGAGAAAAAAAACATCCCCACTATACATATAGGAGAGATAGTTAATTGATTCAGGCGTGACTTTGCGAAATTCCATTATAAAATACAATAGACGTAGATATATTTAGTAAATATATTATACTAAATATATTATTATTTTACTAAATATATCTACGTCTATTGTATCTTATAGGAGAGGTAGGTAACCAAAATTAGATTTTTTTCCTGGTTTTATTGTTCCTACCACTTTGTCGGCGTGATTCATTATGTACACCCATGAGAGTCAGACGGACATGAACAAATTGATGGAAAATATGCGTCGCATATCCACGCAAAACGGCTAATTAGATATGGAAGTAGGTAATATAACAATAACAGACTGATATGTTTAATGAGGAAGTCTAGCGATTGACCTAATAAACTATAATAACGTTGTTATTATAATATCCGTTTTTAAATAAATAATTGTAATGGTTAACCTGTATTATTTAATAAAATGTACCTACCGGACCCAATCTCTACGCATCCTGCATCCTGTTTACACACGGCGCACGCGCAGTGCGTTACGCAAGATTCAAGAACTTAAATAATTATGGGTTTTTTATTTATTCATCTTGATAAAAGTATAACAACTAGCCTAATAGGTTAATAACATGTTGACACCAATGATATTAATATAATATCACACAACGATTACCTACCTATGTTATCAAAATGCTCTATTTTGGCTATTTGGCCATGGTTCGTTCAACCATGCGTATCATCACACGCAAGTTATTATTGGATGTCGTGAAAACATAGCTTACGTGCTCTGTGAAACATAGACAAGATTATAAATGCCAAAGTGACAGTTCGCAATCTGACTTTAGGGGAAGGGCACGTGTCCGGCTGTCCGTGTCACTCCTCATGTGCATATATCGGGAACAAAAGACCTTGGAATTTAGAACGTGCGCAACGTGCCGATAGTCCGCGGTACTTGGTAGTAAAAGTGCTCGTGCAGTATCAGCTGAGATGGGTCGGCGACCTAACGCACAGTCATCGCAACGCGCTCGCGACAACTGATCGTCATGATGCACGAAATGCATTTAATGGGTGTTGCTTGGATTTGCGGTCACTCGCCCCGCGTCGGTCCTCGTCGTTGTACGAGTTCGCAGTGCGCTCAAACATTGTGGTTATCGCGCATTTCCCATCATACGCCAGTTAATGTAAGGCAAAAATTGTGATAGTGAATAGCCATGTTCAATATCGGTTCGGCGCGGTATGTGCCGCTGTATCCGGTACTAGGGTTGCTGGGTGCGTGCGCGCAGGCTATCAACATCGTCTCCGTCTGCAACTCCTCCATCTACTGCGGTGGCGACCTTCTTCGTACAGTGCAGCTCGCCAGAATTTTCCCTGATTCGAAGACTTTCGTCGATTTAAGGCTTGCACATTCAGAAAATGAAACATTGGCCAATTTTACTAACCTAATGAGACAGACTAATAATAATCCATCTCGCGAGCAAATCAGTTCATTTGTGGATTCAAACTTTATCGATGGTGACGAGCTGTTCAACTGGAACCCACCAGATTTTGACCCTAACCCTCCGATCCTCGATCAGATCGCCGATCCAAAGCTGAAGCAGTTTGCGAAGGATATTATCAGTATTTGGCCTGGACTTGGCCGGAAAGTGTCCCAGGATGTGGATCGGAACTCGGATCAATACAGTTTTATTTATGTGCCTAACGGATTTATTGTTCCTGGTGGAAGATTCAAAGAGTTATACTATTGGGACTCATACTGGATCATCCGTGGCCTCTTGATCAGTAATATGACGCAAACTGCAAAGGGAATGATTGATAATTTCATATATCTAGTTAATAAATTGGGTTACATTCCAAATGGAAGCAGAATTTATTATTTGGGACGCAGTCAACCGCCTCTCCTTGCCTTGATGGTGTACGACTATTTTAAAGCGACGGGAGACGTCGCCTGGCTCGAACAGAACATTTGTACTGTAGAAAGGGAGCTTTATTATTGGTTGGAGAAGAAGAAGTTTACCGTTGAAGTAGATGGCAAACGGTACAGGCTTTTACGCTATATATCGGACGAAGAAGACACGGGCCCACGTCCCGAATCATACTACGAGGATTATTTCACCAGCAGAGTACTATCCGACGCCAAACGGGAAGAGTTTTACAAAGAAATGAGGAGTGCGGCGGAGAGCGGTTGGGACTTCTCGTCAAGGTGGTTTGTGAACGCAAAAAATGTGACCACAGACAATTTGACCGACGTCCACACGTCGCGCATCCTACCAGTTGACCTGAATGCTATGTTTGCCGGCGCCCTACAAATAGTAGGTGACCTAAGAAATCAACTTAAAGACAGGCGGAGTGCGCAGAAGTGGTGGAGCCTAGCGAAATACTGGAGGGTAGCAATCGAAAATGTGTTGTGGTACCCGAATGATGGTGTGTGGTATGACTACGATACCACGGCGAAGTCGCGGAAGAGGCAGTTCTACCCGAGCTGTGCGACGCCGTTGTGGGCTGAAGCCGTGGAACCTGAGAGTGCGCCAGTTTACGCGTCACATTTAGTGAAATACTTGTTGTCGACCAGCGCGATGAACTTCCCCGGTGGAATCCCGACCTCGTTGTGGCACACAGGCGAGCAGTGGGACTTCCCGAACGCCTGGCCGCCTCTCCAGAGTATCGTGATCGGCGGTTTGGAGAAGAGCGGTTACGAAGAAGCGATAAAGTTGGCAAGAGAACAAGTCACGGTTTGGATTCGTGCGAATTACATAGGTTATGGGAAGTGGCAGAAGATGTTTGAGAAGTACAGTTGTGTGCAGCCAGGGGGTCACGGGGGTGGCGGGGAGTACTCCGTCCAATCTGGATTCGGATGGACCAACGGAATTGTTTTAGAGCTCCTACAAAGATATGGGAAGGAGTTACAGCTTGATGAACATGGTGAAAACGGTTTGCCTACCGTACGGATGGTGTAGTTAATTGAAACTTTAATTGAATTGACAACTTTTAAGGATCTCGCGCAATAAACGGCCACGACCACGACCAGTGGCCGCATCGACCAGGTAAACTATAGAAACCAATACGAATCGCGGACTTGGTCGCACCGGCCAACTAACCGCAGACATAACGGCTACGGCTATATAATATCATTACACGGCTACGGCTACGGCCCACGACTGGCCTGAGTCGTGGCCGTCTAGTGTCGCGAGATCCCGTAAACTTATTATAAGACTAAAGTGATTGTAGATGAAATGAGCTATATTGCTAAATAATTTCTCACATTTCAAGTGGTCTTGTGACTTTCAGGAAATATTTACCCTTTAGCTTGCATGCCAAATACATACTTAAAATTTCATAGTACTTACCTACTCGTAATTTAATTCTTACCCAGCAACATGACAATGATATTACACAGTAGGTATGTAAGTTCAAATGAAACATGATACTTACCTACTAGCGTATTTCACTTGTATTAGACTTGGACTTTATAGCTATTTTATTTACCTATGTGTTTCATTTTTTTTTGATAAATTGGCATTTATTTTAAATTCGAGACATTTTTGATTCAGATAGTTACGGTAGGTAGGTATATCATACTTAACTTGTGTTGTGATTTGAGAATGCGGTCATGACCGAGGAATTAAACCTAGGTAGGTACTTACCTACATACAACTAGATTTACCAGTGTAACTTTGTATATTTAAATAAACTAGTATTTTTATAAAATGTAAGCCTACCTAGGTACTTATTTTTTTTTATCTTACTGTCTGATCAAAAATCGAGTTGTTGTACGGTTAGCAACGAAAGTCGATCAACACTGTTGCTTTTACATTTCATTAGACCAAATAATTCGTTCGATACACTGGTTTTCAGAGATTTTACTATCTTAATTTTTCATGTGTTCAGTTTTTTTATACATGTTGTGCTCACAAAGTTATGGCTTACCAATCTAATTTTATTCTACTTTCGTTGCTGACCGTACCATTAAGGAAGTGCAACACTTACCTACTTATTATGGAAAATTATGTGTTGTTAGTTGTTATGTTTATTTATAATTTTATAGAAATATTTAATTATTGTTGAAGACAAATGGTACCAATGTATAGTTATTAAAGTCAAATGAGATTAGAATAAATCAAGTTTCTTACATTAAAATGTGTTTTAAATTGACAGTAACTATAGTTTCCATAAATCTAACGAAGTAAAATACCAAGGTAATGAAATGAAATGAAATTGTTTATTCTGTAAATAGGATATTGGAATTACTTTTACACGGCATATTATTAAAAAAAAAATTTAAAATAAGCTAGATGAGGTCGGCGTTTCCTATCTGACTACTCTGAGAAGAAAGGCCGAAACAAACTCAGAGGTCACAGTCTCTTTTAAAGTCCAGACATAATCTTGGTCAAGCCATATGAGGACCATGTAAATTCGAGTCTGAAATGGTCTTTTGAGGAAAGAACCACACAGATTTGAGTGGACCTGTCCAGTCAGGGCAAGGATTTGTCAGTAATGGCGGAGCTCAACTCAGAACTTAAGGAGCTCAGCGTATAGAATAGAATGGTATGAAAGTAATTTGCATAAAACTCTTCTAAGCGTAGCTGTTCATTCGAAAGGTGATGTATCATGTACCGTCTGCCAAGGAAAGAGTTCTCAGTTCCAGACGGTGCTAAGATGGATAACCTCTTCAGGCGCGGTCGCAGGCGCGGTGGCAGGATTTTGGGGGGAGTCACTATTGGTGCCGAGGAATATTTTTTAGGGAAGCGGTGAATTGATATGTAGGTACGTAAATTATTCAGTCTCTCGACAACTTGAATGATTTGGGGGCGGGGGGGTCATGACCCCCAGGACCCCCCCTCGGACCGCGCCTGATCCTCTCAACCTTATCATAGATGCAGGTATGTTCTGGACAGATTCGACTGTTTCCAACAACCGATAGGTTAGGTAGGAAGGTAGGATAGGTACCTACACTCAACGGGATATCGCATGATGTTCGATCGAATAAAGGCTCAAACAGGCGTGAAGCGACACCGGTAGAACAATTTTCGTGAAGTTTTCATAGAAATTGTTCCACCAGTGTCGCATCGCGCCGTCGCGTCGCGCCTGTCTGCAGGAGCTGTAACCTATATCATTTTTGAGTTTGGTAAGAAAAACATGGGCAGAAACTTTCCTTCCTTCGTATAATATTATATATGTAGGTATTATAATACATACTATCTGATGCCCGCGGCGTCACCCGCGTGAATCCCGTATCTCGGGGAAAAAGTAATCATGAAATTTTGATCCCGTTCCCGCAACCCATGGGAACCTATTCCAGGGATAAAAAAAATTTTTACAAAAAAAAAAAAACCGACTTCCAAAAAAAAAACACTCAAAAGTGTTTTTATTTTTTTTTGTAAAAAGTTTTTATTTTTCACGTTTTAGTAGTGGTACCTACCCCACACAAATTCGAATACTACTAGCTGATGAAAATAAATAGCTGGAAAAAATACGTAATATTGACGCTAACTCAAAAACTACCCAAGCAAAGTTTATAAAATTTATATGGGACCACCTCGGAAGCATGACCTACTATACAAAAAAATCATCAAAATCGATTCATAATTGGCGGAGTAATCGCGTAACAAACATACAAAAAAAAAAAAAAAACAACATTCAGACGAATTGAGAACCTCCTCCTTTTTGCATCAATCATCATCATCTATTCCATTGCATCACCAAAGCGAGGCGCCTAGCCTCGCGTCCGTAATTTTTTTGCGATAAGGTACTCCATAAAAATGTACTCTGTGGGTACTCCTAAGATATTTGTTTAAATTATATGGTGTAAAAGAGTAAAATAATGTGCATGAAATGCTTAAAGCCTCTAACTTATTTAAAATGATAAGGATTAATATCGTATTTGTGTAAATAGCTTTCCAATTACCGCTTTATGATTGCCCATTTTTTTAAGTACCTATTAAAATGGATATAGTACCTATGTTATCCTTAATATGCCATCGCAGACTTTTCGATAGACCTATATAAGATACACAATTCCACCATACATTATTTTTTTATATCTCAAAGGGAAAGCAAAGGGCAGCGTTTTCGTTGAAAGCTCCCAGACGGCTTATTTTTTTCCGATACCTCCAACAAATTATATTTTAGCCAATGTATACAATGTCGCCCATGCATGTGACTTTGTATTTTTCTGAATATTCATGAAAAATTATGGGGTCTATATTTAATTATTTTTCATGCAATTTTTTTATTTTTTTTAATACCTTGCATTTGTCAAAGTCAAAGTCAAAGTCTGTTGTGTCCTTGCTTTACATTTTTTGCCATATCGCCGATGTTATTGTGTCGATTTGTATTCTGTTTATTATTTCTAAAAGGTATGAGCTACTAGGTAAGTACACACAGCTAGGTACACATCAAGCTATACATTTCCAGTTTATGCTGATCTCGCATTATATAGGATTTCCGTTCAATGAGAGGTCAGCTTAAAGTTGGAAATGCATAAATGCAGGTATACCTTCCATTCCAACATACGCAGGTATATTATTTATTTATTTTTATTTTATTCTATTCGAGAAATGTAGGTACAGCTGTTGTATACAGTGTTTTTATACATTACAATGTGAAATTGAAGGCCATTTACAAGTTTCCACTGATAAACACTACACATAGAAACGAAAAAAAAGGACGGTATAAAATACCTATAATATAATTATGTAGTTAATAGAGAAGTCTAGACAAGTGGTTCTACTGATCCAGAAACAACATAGGATGTACTACAGTCACAGTATACAGTAACAGTATTATGTCTCGGCAATGACCTTGAATTAATTACCAACGGTACCGGTTTGTAGATAAACCTTCCGCGTCTGTGCGTAACTACCGCGCACTCGAGACTACCCTATATTGTATATACATGGTGTTAGGGTAAACACCGTTATTCTTGAAACCAGTGGTTTGGTTTCATTTATAGAACGTAAAATCAATGGTTTTTTTTTTTGATGATAATCGACATTTTACCACAAGCGTATATCACCCTTTCACCCTAGGGCGCTAGGGCAACGAACTTGCGTCTCAACACGGGTGGGTGGTGCGGGACTTGACCTGACCGGTCGCGAGCGCGATCCCTCCCTCAGTGAGTCAGTTGTTTCGCTAGCGAGCACGGTGTCGGATATAAACTTTTTTAAATCTTTTAATGAAAATAACGTTCTTTTTTGTTGTTACTATTTATACTGTTCTACAGGTGCACTAGGCCAGACTGTACCTACACATGATCCGGTCATACCACTTTCAACGTTTCATAGCGTATCAAGCCTGTATACCTCAACCCGAAGGGTAGGCAGAGGTATGTCCAGTAGTTTGGTCCAGTTCCAGTGTATAGTACACCATCATTGCCAGTCAATCTGCCTACCCTTTTCCAAACTACTTATGTTGGGGTCGACTTTCAGTCTAACCACCAGTATTTTACGTGGAATGACTGCCTATTAGGCATGGGTTCGATATATCAAAACGTAACTTATATCGGATATTTGTTTATTATCATACCATATCGATATCTAAATATACATAACCGTTTTCACAAAAACTTCATCGAGCTATGGCTTATCCAAAGCGCAACAACGAGAACGAACTACGAATAATGTCGAATAAGTAATAACGAACAAAACGCAAACTTCACATCACAAGCGATATGACTTCGACGGTTTTTATTCGCTTTGTCTCTGTCTTACCATTCAATGTTTTACTGGCGTAAAAGTGATGAAGCGAATATTACGTAACTTCGGCTAGTGATTGGTTATTTGGTTAATAATAGTGCGTGCGTAATATCTATATCCTAACGCGCTAGCAATAAGGTCTAGTTTCTATTTATTTAGTTACAACAAATATTCCATAAGTTAGCAACTTTCCGGCGGCTACTCGATATCAGGGAGAAATTCATTCTTTAAACTAGCCCTACGTTCAATAGATTTAAGGTTGAATTTATGTTGTTGGAATAAGAAATTGCATCGAATGAATTTTGATTTGTATTTTTTAGACAGTTTTGTTTTGAGTTGCACTTGACCTTGGTGACACGTGCCCTACTTAACGATAATTCTTTGCCTTTTTTAGTTTTATAGTTTGCTTTCAATCATTGTAAATAAGACGATTTTTAAATGCGCCAGAAAAGTTAGCTTTTAATAATTGACATAATTATAGTATGTTTTCAAAAACTTTTCTGCTAGTCCTAAGCCTAAATTAAAGCATGAAGGGAAATCGTCGTACTTACAAGAATCTAAACTGATAAATTTATTATTTTTAAACTTAAAAAAACGAAAGCACTTATATCAATGTATTAACGGTAAAAGTGTGAGTTTGCGTTTCGTTCGTTTCAGTTACTTGTGCAAATCGTAGTACTGATATCGATATCTGAAAACGGTTTTCGATATCGATATGAAAACTGAATATCGGTAACATATCCGTTAGCAACTAAATACGAAAACGCCCATGTCTACTGCCTATCTGACCGCCATAACCCAGTTATACTGGATATCAATTCAGTCAGACTTTTGGGCTTATGACTACCCGTAACGACTGTCAAAGATCTACGATGACAGCCGGGATTCCGAGGCAAGGAGGGTCTCGCCGATATCATTATATGTAATGGAAGGTCACCCGCCCACCACGGATCGACCACAGCAAGCGTAGAAATTAAGCTTTGATTTGATTAATCCGTGCAGCTGTTATCATTTAGCCACGTCGCCACGGGCCCCTTATACGCCAGTAGTCCTGTGTGTATTGCGGTTCATCAAATATATCCTTTCCCGTAATGTTGGCTCCACTGTTGAATTTTAACAACGGACCTATTATATAGCGCTGTAGCGTATTTGTGTTCGTCATACAACAACCCTGGAGCCAACATTACGGCATAGGAACTATTTGATGTCCATGTATCTCAGTCAAGACAATAGATGTACCTACTTATTATTTTATCTATAAGACCATAGATGTAGTATTATTTAAGGTCAAGCTCAGGAGCTCTGGTCTGACGATCAATTGTCAGTAAGTAGAGTTTTGTGAGATGAGTGTATGAATTTTGTCGTAGCCGTTTTATGTTAGAGAAAATAAGTGAAAACGGCCAAGTGCGAATCGGACTCGCACGCAAAGGTTTCCGAACCACAGTACAATATTTGACCCTACATATTTCTTATGGTCAACGACCGCTGGTAGTGTACTTTTATTAATTTGACCCTGTTTATGCAGGTAAAGATAAGATATTGCAAAAAAACGCCCCTTGTTTTAAAAGTTTTATTTTGCAAATATTATTCAATATTCAATTATGTATTTGATAAACCTAATAATTGCAACTGAAAATGGCGCCAACCGCCAAATTAATATAATAATATTATATCTTCATGCAAAAACACCTTCATTCTCCAACTCTACATTTAAGTACGCAAACGTTATGAACCAACTTTTAAATAACAATTGTGTTTCAAGCGCTTCTTTTCTTAAGAAATGAGGTATCAGTTGATTTATATTATGAATCTACGTTAAAATCTACCTACATAATTATAACCATAAAACTAAAAGACCTAATTAATCAAATTTCGATTTGTTGTATGTAGCATTTATGACATTTAAAAAGGCATTTGACTGGGTCCCTATGCAAATATTTGGTTAAAGGCTTTGGAAGGAGTGAGTGCACCTGATAAGTACATTAACTTATTACCGAAAAGTAGAGAACTGCGAGGCTCCGATACGTAGAGAGTAGTAATTAATTCAAAGACATAAACTAATCAATAATGAGTTCACCAAGGGACTGTTCTAAGCCCCCTCCTCATTTTGACTTTTGTTATAGGCATTGATGTCTCCAAAAGAAGAATATGTTTGCATGTGATTAATAGGAAGACAAATTATCTTAACTTCACCATGTGGGATAAAGAGACGGGAAGATAGAAATTACAAGATCCAGAGACTGATGACTGCGCAAGTGTTAGGATGTTATGAAATTATGGAATTTAAAGACAAAAGATAGGTACCTGTTGGCTACGTAAATAAACAATACAAAGTGAAGAAGAAACATAATAGTCACAAAGAAGAGATGCGTGGTATGAAACAATACATGAGACAAACGGTAACGAACCATAAGCTTTATCAAACCATCTGGGAGGTAAAGATGCAATTAATTATTTCAAATATCACGCATAAACAGCAATTTGTTAGGACTCTAATTTGCATTAACACCTATATTTTCGGTCGTTTACAAAAAAAATAAAATGTTCTTCAAATGAATGTTGTAAATATTCCTAACGTGTATATTTGTTTCAATAAAATCTATGTGCTATTTAATATCTAATAAAACCCGGGAATCTATTCAGCCTTATTCAACCGCATCGAAATCACAATCACTTGCCGGTGTCACGTAGGGAATTTCCATTTGAGATCCGAATTCTGCTTCCAACAATACTTGTTGGATTTTAAGTCTAGCGAGCGCGTTCTGTTTGGAGGTCAGCCGTTTTAGTGTGGGGGCACAACTAATGAGGAAAAGTTCATCAGGGTCCGATCTGTTACACGAACAAGTGGTCACTTCTTCGTCAGTGGAGCTCTGACGAGCTTTCTTGGGCGAGGGTTGGGAGTCGTCGTCGTCGTCTTCGTCATATTTGATGTCCTGACTGTAGGACAGGTCCGGCAAGCATTGTAGCGCGCGTTGACGTACTTCATCTTCATTATCAGAATCTTCGGTTTCTTTTTTGAGTGTGGTTGTTCTGTAGATATGAAAATTTTAAACAGTTAACTCAATTAGTACTGTGTTCTATAGATAGTTACGTTTAGAATTCCTATATATACATATCTTCTTCTTTTCGTGTGGTTAGTAACTAACCTGGTGTCAGACATTCAAAGCCGCCCTAGGGCCTCTGACTTGGTTTCACATGTCGTCGAGAAATATCTCTCAGGCATGCCGGTTTTCTCACGATGCTTTCCTTCACCGTTTTTAAAGCAAGTGATAATTATACAATACCCACGAATCTGAAAAATCAGAGGTGCGTGGCTTGGGTTCGAACTCGAGACCTGTGACTTGGCAATCCGACGGTCACAGCAATAGGCTATACACAACAAATTAATATGAAATCGCGAAAAAAAAAACAGCTGTACCGTACATTTTGACGAGTTATGTTAATATAAATGTACTGAACAGCTTTTTTTTTTCGCGATCATATTTGTTCCCATAGTCAAAGTTGTTCATAATGATGAGTAACAATGACTCCTTATGAGGTTGTTGGTGTTTTACCAATAACCCTGTATAAACATATAGAATACGTTGTTGATTTGTGTATAATCATCAAATTAAATGTTTAGTGTTATTATCAAGTGAGGTAGAGAATGTTGTCATTCAGCGTTCTCCAGTGCCAAATTAGAGCATCATTCATACCCCATTATAAAACTAAGTATATAAATAAACAATAGAAATATAATAAAATGTACTTAGTACTTACCCATTGTCTTTAGGTTCTATATGCGGCAGTAGAAACCTCATATGCTGATGGTAAGGCCACCTGGTACGTCCTCCATGCGTTCTCTGCAGCTTTATGAACGAATCGCGGAGGGACCTCCACCGTTTCTTGCATTCCGTTTCTACGAAAGACCACATTACACAAGGTAAACATTTTAATTGGTTTACTTACACAAATAGGCTCATTTAGTGGGATTCTTAAATCACCGGCAACGGAGTTTGTTCTAATAACAACATAGTACCTAAGTATTCCGACGGCTGACAATGCGACACTGTTGAATGTTTTCGCTGTTTTTCTAGGGTTGTTTGTTATGATCAAGTTGAATAGTACACACGCCATAATGAGTTATGGTGAAATTCAATTACGGCATTCACTTATCATCAAGGAAGTAGCTTTTAGCTTATCATCTTGGAAACTAAGATTTGTCTAAGATTCAGCGTTGGCATAAACAAAAAGATTTGGAAAAGTAAACTTACCAGAAACATGGAGTGATTCTTGAACCTCTTTCCAGGCATCATCTCTAAGCTTTGTTTTATTGAAACCGCTCACGGATTTATCATACAAAATTGGGCGCTTTTCGACCTCCTTGATCAAATCAATCTCATTCATTTTATTAAGCTTATTATTATTGCTGTATAATTATGTGTGTACTGTAACTACCAACAATATTTTAAATGGAGATTACGCGCGGGGAAATAATAACCAACCTATTATAATTTTATTGTTGTAACTGATTTTCGCAGTGTGTAAATAAAGTGCTAAGAAATATCTGTTTTTATTTTTTCGGGATTTTACGGAACACGGACGTGATTTTATGAGGTTTCACTTATTCAATATTTCGGCAAACCGCACTGAATTATTTCGTTTAATACTATACAAATTCGATGTTATACAGGTGGTCCACGTCAATTGAAGCCGGCTTACATGGGCAAATCACTGACACACAATAACTTTTTTTATTTTATTAACGTTTTAGGGCGTACATTTTTTAGCTTTTAATGATACACAATAACGGACTGATGGTGAAATGGGGTGGCTGTGATCTGAGGAGTGAGGTGTGTGGTGTGTGACGCACGGTACGCGCGCGCCGCGCGTATCGAGCGGCGCGGCCGGCGCGGCGCGGCGCGGCGGTGCCCCACGACCCTAGCAAACTCCAACGTTATTGATTTTGCTGATTAGGAAACAAGTGAATGGGGATAAGTACGTTGGCGTAATGTTATATTTAAGTTATCTAATTGACGTCATGTAGTAAACCTTTGCATTTTTTTTCTAGACTTATTTTTAATCAATTATTTACTTAATTTTGAGCCATTTTGAATAAACAAATCTAAGAATTACTTTTGAACCTATTAGAGCATAGAACAAAGAAAAATGTTTTTGGGAAGTCGGATAAGAGCTTTATTAATGTTCTAGTACCTACCTACCTAACTACCTAGAGGTATCCTTACTTAATTAATTAGGTATAACGATAAACATTCAATTCCCAGCCCAGGCCTATGAAGGAGGCAGGGAGGCCTATGTCTAGCAGTGTACGTCTTTCGACTGAAATGATGATGATAAACATTCAATTGACTTGACCTGTAAAAATTAGATACGTATTTTACTTAATTATAAATGAGTACCTACCTTAATACTAATTTATGTTTAGGTACCTGGAACGAAATAATTATACTATTTTATAGCAACCAAGTTATATCTATAATCTATACAAATAAACATTTTGTATTCTATTTCATAAAATAAAAAGTGAAACTTGAGACCTACCTACCTTAAAGGCGTTATGTAGAGCCTTATTGCATTGTAAGCAGGAATAGTTAGGTATTTTGTATGTGTAGGTACAAAGACCAAAAATTTATTCAACGGTATTTACTAGAACATCAGTGGACCGCAATCTGCTTATCTCATTCCAGGAAAACAAGAAATGTCAACTAATGTTTACATAAAAAAATACCGATAGTAGCGTGCTTACGATAAAGTTAACGATTGAATATTTTCAAATGTCTGAGGGCGGCAGTTAGATTTATTCTTTGTTTAAAGTTGGACTCCCCTTTAGACGGTATTCAAACAGGAAGACTTATTTGTTTAAAAAAATACGTTTTTTGGATAAAAAATAAACCGCCGTTAAGTATTTATTTTTATTTTATAGCAATCTTAGGGTCTCCGCACACGGGCCACCGGCCACAACCACAAAACGCCGCCACCGGCATATTTCCTGTAGTTTTCATACGTTTTATATGGACTCGCCGCACACGGGCCACACGCGACAGCCACAAACGCCACGGCGTTTAGTACAGGAAATATGCCGGTGGCGGCGTTTTGTGGTTGTGGCCGGTGGCCCTTACTGACCAACGTGACCAAGGAACATATTAATTAACCTACTTAGACAAATCTGTTTTTTTTTCGGGAAAATAAAGCAAATCCTAATAGAAAAACAAAAACCAAATAACATTGCCGGCTCTGGGGATTGAACCCAGGACCATTCAGCAGTTACGTTGCGGCAACTTGAACAATAGGGCCTAGACAAGTGACAATCGCTTCGAAAGCGTTTCGTATTTGTACAACGACTTTCAACAGGATTGACATAAGCTTTTCGATAGCTTCTGTCAGTCCTATACATTTTTGCCTTTTCTAATATCGCTATCGCTGATAGAATGTTTCCTTGTCTAGGGCCTCTGGTCTCCCTGTTTTCCATTAGTTGTTCAGGCAGCAGTCCCGAATAATAATTATTGCTCGGTTGATGGATATAGCCTCCGCCCCTAACTATCGAATTTAGGTGTAGGTACACCCCGATTCAAACATGGCGGCTCGGAACATGAGGCGAGTCGCTGCGCAGTAACGAATTCATGGGTCAGCGGGGGTGAGGGGTGGGGTACTGCGCAGCGTGAACCTCTCTTCCGAGCCGCCATTAAGTATGAATCGAACTGTACGTGCAATCGTACCTACATACCCCTGTAGGGTAGACTGGGTACGGTTGTGACACGTTACGGTTGTGACAATCGCAATATTAGCGAAACTTTAAGGAATACCAGGGAGGTTGTAAGGGGAGAGAGGAGCGCCATCCGGGTCTGAACGTGTTTTACAATATTACGCCAGACATTGTGCGACATTGACGTTAGCAGAGGCCCTCATTACTTTTTAGCAGTCAAAGTAAGAATTTTTATTTGATTTCTTTTAATGATTGTTGTTATATGTATGCAGATACAATAATGAGTGTTATTTTTCATTATTAGTTAATCATTAGTGGTTAAATAGCAGTGCTTACTTTGTACGTACATTATTTTATATTGCCATAGTGAATGTTTTTCGGCGAAGAAGTGCTTTGGGTACGTTTGTGACAATTTTTTTGGGTACGGTTGTGACATCATTTTTGGGTTGTTGTGATAACATTTTTGGTTTTTGTGACAAAAGGTGATTATTTTATAGCATTTATTAGTGATTGACTTTTTACTTGGACATTGTACCCGTATTGTTTAATTAGAACTCTTTTTGGATTGATTTTAATCTAATACTGATTAAATTACTAGTTATAAGTAATCCGACCTTATTACTTATAAACATTAAATGTTCTTCAGTTACGTTTTTTCGAGACGAATGGATATTTCGTGCAATAAAAGTAATTGATGATCATTTTGGTGTATTTTTGAACCTGTCACTACTGACCCCATGTACTGTCACAACCGCCCCTAGGATGTGGTCGGTTGTGACATTTTTTATTTTTTTTCTAACTTGCTCGTGTTAGTAAACCATAATACTTAGAAATACAATTTTAGTATTTATACGTAGGCAAATGGACTCTTCACAATAAAAAACTTCGTTCTTACAGCTAACTGCCAAACTAACAAAATTATTGGCCGTCAAATGAAAATTGTCACAACAGTACCCAGTTTACCCTATGTACGAATGTAATTTGTTATCTTTAATCATTTCGGTCACCTATCCAAGGCCCGTATTACAGAACCTCACTCAAAACTCAAGCATTACCTAAAACTCGTTTAAAGCCTTTTGATTGGTTGAAACTAGTTTTTTTTAATAATTCTTGAGTCTTGAATGAGGTGCTGTAATACGCGCTTTAGTGAAGACTTTCCAAAAATCAAATCATAAAAAATGCGCTAAGTATTATAAAAATATATTTTGTAATTCGTAACAATCGTTAATAACATGAGACAAGAAATGACTCTTACAACTAATTAATTCTCAATAATAATAATTATAATCAGTCATTCTTATAATCTTTATACCTAGGTACTAATTATTTTCTAAATAATGAAACGCATTACTTATTGATTCTTAGGAAACCTGCCATAATAAAAAAATAAGTAACTTCAAATATGTCAATTATAAAAATTCGATATTATTAAATTAACATATTTGTCGATGTTTTGGTGGAAACTTACTAATTATCTCTGCTTATATAGGGAGACTTTTATGTTCGCACGACAAACTGTAGGGAACAGCGAATTTTTCCACGATTTCAGGTTTGGTCCCACAGTAAAAGTTGTTCATAATGATGAGTAGTCACGAGTTTATGTAGGTATCTGTCACTAATTACCAGTCACCCTATATATTAAAGAGATAAAACTGTTTATCTGAATGTTTGTAAGAGGTAATCTCTGGAAGCGTCCGATTACAAAAAATCTTTCACTGATAATTATAGGTGGGTGTTACACTATCATATCTATGATCATAGATCTATTAGTCATAGATATAATGAATTTGTAAAATAGACATAATAAGTCTAGTAATACATAGGTACCCACTTAGATTTTACACTATCATAATATTATATCATTTACCTATCTACGAAGCTCACAAATTACCCATAATATGTCTGTTTTACAATTTCATTATATCTATGATCCTATATATGATAGTGTAATACCCCCCATAGAAAGTTAGGTACGCTATTGGCGAGTGCCATTGTATATGTTTTATCGTATAGTTGACTTCCACGCGGACGAAAATCGGTGGCAGAAGCTAGTGCTGTATCTGGTATATAACGCTATATAACAATAACAATGTCTTTAAGAAGCATCATCAATAAATATGATAATTTAATCAAGTTTTCCATAAAACTAAATAATGTCACAATTAACACCGGTGACTCCATCTAACAATGATATTAAATAAAACTTGAAAAATGAATCAATAACAGCAATTACGTAAATTAAAATAACAACTTTATAGTTTCGCTCGGAAGACACAATCATATTTTTTTAAATCATTTTTAGGCTTGAAGCCTACCTCCGTCCGCCGCGAAACCATAGCAGCGAAATCAGTAGTTCAATTCAAATGGGTCGCGTTATTTTTCGCTAACATGACGCAAGTCTGTTGAATTGAATTACTTAACTGCGGTTTCGGGGCGGAGGTGTGCTACCGGCGTAAAATCAGGAACATACTTAGTTACCTACATTAATAGTACATTGTGATACAAGTGTGCTCTATTGGATATTACACTCGAGGCGGTATTATTATTATTCGATAAGATAGCCGAGACTGTAATGCCCAATGCACACGCGTTTTATACGACTTTTTTCAACACACTTGCGAGGAAAAGAACAGACTTGTTGTAAGAACATAAATGCTACAATAACGTAACTATAGAGATGATAGATTAATAAAGTTTAACTGACATTTGTTGCCAGGTACTGACTATCCGGAGTTTCTTTTAAAAACTGTTGGTTGGTGACAATACATTAAAGTTTGTATTTTTGATAATAATTAACCACACAACGAAAAAGATAACGAACATTAATGGAAAATGGCGCAAAAACCGTTAAGACAGCCTATATAAAAAAATATGTTTTGAATAACAATTTTTTTTTACTGTACCTTAGCGTACCATGGCGGGGTCAAGTCTATTTATTATGTTTACGCTCTTCTCCCCTACGTCAAATCGACATTTTTAATAATGATTATCCACACAACGACAAACGCTCATAAGGATAGTTCATACCACTGACCTGCTCATGGGATTTTTTTAAATCCTAACTAAACGCCCCTGGTTTTCCTATGGTATTTTTATTACAAAAACTTGCTTTTGAGCGCTTGCCTTTGGTAAAAAGCTTCACCAAAGTCAATTTCTATTAAATAGAAATTTCATGTTGCCATGTTGACATTTCATGCTACTTACTAATTCTATACCTACTGCCATGTCATTACTCCAACTAGTAAATAGTTATCTTGTGGCGCACATTACCGCACTAGTACGGTAATATAAAACCAAAAGCAAGCTACTTAATACACTGCATTATGAACTTAAAAGCGGTTTAATAAGAGCCACTTTTCGAACAAGTGTGTTGAAAAAAATTATTTTGCTATTCAAACCATAGAACTGTTAAGGTATCTGCGGGGTTATTGCGTAAAACACTTACAGTACCAATAGCTTTCATTTTGGCAGTTTAACAATATTCATTGCGTTATTTACGTGGCTGAGCAGACGCAGGAAGTAGTTTCCTAAACTTCTTTCAGGCTATTTGTACCACTTTTTATCTCTTTTACTTGTTGTGGAAAATGGACTTCAAAATGCTTCTCTTCCATTTTTACACAATAGAATTTCTCGTCACATATTTGACATTGTACACTATCAATCAGTTTGTGTTTTTCGAAATGGGTTTGACTTACAAAATACCGCGAGCATTTATCACAATGAATACTTGAATGGAAACTAAGATAGTGCCTCTGTAAATTACTTTTTAGGTTGAACTGTTTCGAGCAATCATTACATTCGAATTTAAGTAAGCGTTTGCATGTATTTTTTGTGTGCATGGCCTTTATATGCCTTTTTAAATACTGCTTTGTGAGAAACTTCCTGTTACATTCCTCACATACGAAATGTTTCTTTGAAATCATATGCCTCTGTACATGCATCATTAAATTAGATTTATAAGTGAATTTTTTTTTGCAATAGTCGCAAGCAAAGTTTCGTTCATGAGTGTGTACCACCAAGTGTTGCTTTAGATAAGATCGACTATAAAATTTCTTATAGCATATTTCACACTCAAATTCTTTTTTGTTCTCATGACGTAATCTATGGGCATTAAGGCCACTAACGTCACTGAATGTTTTAGGGCAGTAAGAGCAGGAGTATCGTTTGTCTCCTGTGTGTGTTCGTTTGTGACGTATCAATGCGGATTGATCGTGGAATGCCTTGTGACAATACGGACATTCGTGAGCCTTAATCGCACTGTGTATATCTTCATGACGATCCCTGTAGTACGGCAAGGTAAAAGCTTTAGGGCAATGTTTGCACACATAGATCCTCTCTGTGGCCATGTGCCTCTCTATATGTTTTTTTAGTGTGATGCATTGGTTGAACGCCTTCGTACATAAATGGCAAGTGTAGGGGCGCTCACCAGAATGAATGCGGTAATGAATAAAAACATATCGTTTGCAATTAAATAATTTCTTACATTCAGGACATTCATACTTATTATCGGAGGTCTTTCTAATATCTATATCTGGGTCTGGTACATTCCATTCAGTTTTTAGTTTATTGCTATTAGTATCTACTTTCAGCGCAACTTTCCACTTCTTCTTTTTAGGTTTTTCCTTCTTTATGGTTTCTTTTGTTGTTATTCTCCCCTTCTTGGATTTAGATTTAGACTTTCTTTGGGATGTATCTTGAGGTTTTGTTTGGGGTATAACTTGGTCCTCTTTTGGATCTAAATTTTCCGACAAAGCAGGGTCCACTTTAATTTTTGTTCCATGTACTAATTTGATGTGGCATTTCAAATCCTGATAATTATAATATCCAATGCCACACTCACAGATGTGGGGGAATGGCAAGTGAATAACAGAATGCTCATCAAGAGTAGTTTGTGCAGCATAACTAACATCGCATTCTGGACACTTGTAGGGTTTCACAATATCATGGTTCTGGAATTTGGTGATTTTTCTTTCATTTCTCCTGGAAAAGAAAATAATGGCAGTTACTTTACAGGTAATCTAGGGAGGTTTTTATGAAGTCCTAAATGATTTGGTAGCTCCATATACATTGCCTGCATCAACAATAATAAGTTGTTTAACAGAACTTATAGAATGCAAGCAAGCCTTTAAGGATAAGAAGATTAAGATTACTTAAGATTTCTAACCCTTCCACCATATTAGATTAATTCTAGAAAGATATCTTGAATAAGTTACTAAATACTTACACATTCTCCTGTATGTGTGCAAGCTTATGGAGCATAAATTCTCTATTATTATCAAATCCTTTGGTGCATTTGTCACATTTGAATATTTTGGCCCTTTCTACTGATACATATGCACTAACAAGCTGAAAAAACAAAAAAACATACATTTTTTTATTTGTAGCTGTGCTGACACAAAAAATGCCAAAACAAGTCTTTGATAGAATAGTATTTGAGACAAGAGAATAATGACACAAATATGTAAAGGGCCAAATTGCTGATAATCAAAATTATTGCAGCAACAGGCATGTGTGTTACTTGATACAAGTTACACACAGCAAACATTGCTGCCAGACACGTTTCAAATAACAATAAAATGTTTCTGGAATAATGTTGCACAACTTTTTTTTACCATGACTTCACTGGGCTACACTTATGGGACTGATGTCAAAGCGATTAAAACCAATTACAGGCACTTTTGAATTGTCAAGGACCTCCCTGAATGAAATATAATTTCATTTCTTTTGTGCTGCAGCTGAAAATCAGTGTCAGGTGTTACACCTTGAGTTTAAGGGCATAATAATAATTGTTTTCTTTCTATTTTATGTGTTTGTTATTGTGTAATGCCAACAGTTTTGTTTATTTCAAGGAGTCAGTCAGTTAAACAGAAAGTAGAAGGTAGTTGTCCATTCCTTAACATAGATGACTATGGAGAAGAATGGACAACAAACTTCATGGACACTCGTTTAAAATAAGATCTTACAAGATAGTGGGCACATTATTTTTGTAACTTACATGTGATAAGAAGTATTCATCATGATAAGACATATGTTTCATGAGGTCACATGTATTTGGGAACACTTTTGGGCATTTGTCACATTTGTGTACATTAAGTTTTTCTAGCTTTACCAGCAATTCCAGTCCCTGAAACGTGACATACAACAAAATAATTCATTTTCTATCATCCAATCCTTTATAATAATAAAACATTTAATTCAGGCTACAATGGCCCATAGACATAGACTTTACAAACTAAACTAAAAGAATAAAACTAACTTGTGGCTTCAAACTATGTTCAAGTCACTCAGTTAAATTCTAGCTCAAGCTGCAATATTATTGAAACTAAGGGTAAAATCGATTTGAACTACAAATCTAATGGTTTATCAATAATCCACCACCACTGTGCCGCATTTTACAGCAAATTATGCCACTTCAAATTTTATAGGTATAATAATTTTTATGGGTATTTTTATGGGTGAGGTTATGTATCGAAATCATCCAAACCTATATACTTACTAGTTTCATGTTTGCTGGTAATAAAATACTGGCTGGAGACAGACTTTTGCTAAGTTTAACTGAATGAAGAACTCATGAATTTGCGGATGCTTTGCCGTTACTGTTAGCGAACAAACGTTTTACTACTAACTATCTTTCACAAAACATTTCTTTAGAAAGCCTAAATTAATCCAAGGGCGGAAAATACAATTTTTCCATGTAAATAATCAATAATACTTTTCTTTTTATTGAAAATCGCGCTGCCGTACTCTGTTTCATTTGACATTTTGGTTTTAATTTGATTTTGATTTGACTTGACGACTGACGTTGACACAGTTGACACTAATACAATAATACCACAGAATATGACGTTGTTTTTAGTTCACAGAGCACTTTATTTTATTATGGTGTTGGTTGAGTTTGACAAAAAAAAAGGTCCAAATGTAATTTGTACACACGACTCCACATCAAGCCATACATTTCCAGTATATTATGACCTCGCATTGTATAGGATTTCCGTACATGCTTGATCTGCATGAACTGGAAATGCTACTGGAAAAGCTGAATAGCTTGATGTGTAGCCGTGTGTACTTTCTAACAAGACGACCGGTAACGTCAATTACTTTACTCTATTGCGGTAACGGCACGGCAGGGTTTCCGAACGGCAGTCGTCGTAAAATATATTTTTGTAATCAAAATAGTACGTTCGTTTTTCGACAGAACTCTTTGTCAAAATTATAATTTCTATGTTATACCCCATTTCAAAATAAGATTAGACATTCATTCAACCGATTTTGACTTCTATACCATAGGCATAAGGATAGCATTAAAAGCAAAAAAAGTTACACAATACCAACTATCTACTGCGGCTGCCATTTGTCATGCTACTAACGCAATAGAATTCAAAATCGGTTGAACGGAATGTAAAAAAGGATTATCTATACGTCTAATCTTATTTCAAATGGAGTATAGAAAATTTGAATATTTGGAGTTGGTAACTTCAAAACAAGACCGCAAGCATCGGAGCAAGCATGATGGACTTACAGTTTCAGTTTATAAATAGTCTGTGTAGTTTACTCTATGGTTCCAGTTTGGTGTTGGCCATGGTTTGCCAATTGATGTCACTGTCATGTCATGTCAGAATTGTCAGATAATCAGTCAGAAATGTCAGATAATCAATTCAGTCGGATATTCAGTTTGAACAATTCTGAAAGCAATCTGACTTTTGAATTGTTTTGCTTCGTGAACAGTAATTTTCGGTTGTTAGAGAACCTGTAAAATTATAAATTTTAATTTAAACTTGTGAGCTACATACAATCTTCGGAAAATAATAATTCCGTTTAACGCTCACAATCAGCTGATTGGGATACAAGTAAAATTTAAAGTAAAATTCTTATCTCTCTTTACCACTCATTATTTATTTATGTAAGTAAATACTGTTCGGACACACACTTATCATATACCAAATAACATCTTATTCCTAGGTAAGCAGATGTGTATAATAGTAAAAAGAAAAATCGTTTATTTTTCAAATTGGTGGTGGCATTGTTTAGTTGTGTTTGAGGCCTTTGTATGTAGACTATGTAGTACAATGTAGGACACCTTGGCATACAAAGATAAACCTTTATTAGGATGTGTCATTAACATGATGATGACTAAAGTAGGTATCACTCCATATTTGCTGGTTCTTACAAACCAATAACTTTTATCTGATACCTGCATTTTCTTTTTACCCGGACAGTGGATACCATTCCTTAGCTACCTATTGAGTAAAACCTGTTTTACAAAATAAGAATAAGAAACAGACTTTTAAATAGTTTTACATTTAAAAACAATCACCCTTCAGACTGCCATCCCTTGACTTATCATTAAGGAATACCAAGGAGTGATAACGTTAATAAACTTTTCCCCTGCACTAGCATTAGGAAGTGGTAAAGAGCAGGCGTCCCCCAGGCCAAAATACCTGCTCGTCAACATTTAACAAGTGCTTGAGCTTGAGGAGGAAGTAGCGCAACAAACACCCCAGTAGTACAGCTGTCTGTTCAGTTTACTTGCCACGTTGGTGCTTGTCACATTTTCAAACCATAATCTTCATTCAATAATTTTTCATTAAATAAATATTAACTCCTTGATAGTTCGTTCTGATATCAGTTCAAAAATAGTTTTAAAATAATGACTGAACATTATACTAGAAAACAGGTCTTTGGTAAAAATAATAAATTGTCTCTATGGATGGATATTTATTTTGCATTGTATTTGCATAGTAATTATTTGACACAGTATTTATGTTGAGTTATCTTATCTTGGTTGGATGTCTGTGTAATAAATGTGTTATATAAAATAAAGACTGGCTTTGTGGTTGTATAAGTGTATGTTCAAACCTTTCTGGGCCACACTCAATACAATAATAATATTATTATTATTTCAGTTTGCTCCTTAAAATAATATTTAAATTCTTCTTCTTTGTCAGTGCATTCTTGACAGAGCGGTCTTGGTCATCACGTTGCAGTGAGATTTCAGACAGCCATGATTTGCTTCACTTTTCACGATACGACGCCAAACTTCTATGTCAGAGAGCGAAAAGCGGCGGGGAGGCTTTATTTTATAATATGTAGTAAAATAAATGCATTCAAATTAATTTCCATTTTCGGTATTTTCCATTATGTTTAAAGAACCTTATCATTGTGTACAGTGACATCTTATTTATTAATGCTAATTTATTGCATACAGGTCAAACTTTCATGTCTTGAAAATAATATTTCAAGTTACATCCTGTATTACAAATTTTCATTTGCATGTCCAAACAGTTGTGTTTTATTAAAATTACACTTTATTTCACTAATTCATTATCCTTTTCATTGTAGTAGCACTTGGATAATTGAAACAAATAAAGAAAAATAATACCATTTTAGTAAGTCAAGTATTCCATTTATTTTAAAGAGGGTTAATTTTTTATTAAATAGTATTAAATACTGAACATGAGATATACTTAAAAAAAAAAAACATATTACAAAAAAATGTGTGTGTCAAAGGCGAAATATGATAACAATTTATTGAACAAATCCAGCTGCATTTACTTGTTTCACATTTAAACCCATATTATTATGTATGCTAATAAATATTTATTGTGATTACCTTGCAGATAGTGTCACGTTCATTGTTACTTGTGGACTGCTATGTTGAAAATGTCTGCACAGGTAAGTTAAAATTACAATATTATTAAAAATATATTATAACTAGCTTCCACCCGTGTGGTATGTCGATAAAAAGTAGCCTATGTCCTTCCCCGGGATGCCATCTATCTCCTTGCCAAATTTTATCGAAATCCGTTCAGTGGTTTAGGCGTGAAAAGGTAACATAGAGACAAACAGACAGACAGAGTTACTTTAGAGTTTATAATATTAGTATGGATATCCATCTAATATCCCATACTTTCTTTTTATGAACTTCAATTTATTATTAAATAGTAAAATAGGCAAATTATTTATTTATTAATACAGAAAATCAACCCTCAATCTTTGTCATAATTATAGATCTTGCATGTATCTAAATTATAGGAAACCATATTAATATTTTTTTTATAAATATCTAATTAAAATAAAATAATAATATTTTTTTGTCTACTATGTTATAGCTTAGAATTCTACTGCTACAACCATAACTACACCATTAAATTACTATAATTTAATATTTAAATAATAAATTCCACAGCTAGAACACATAATCAGTGCATACAAGACCCTGTCGAAGATACCGTCGGTTGCTGGTGCACAGCTCAACAATGCTGCCAATAAGATCAACGCTAAGTGGTCGGTGCGAAACCTGGATAAAGGCAAGGTCTCCAAGTTTGCCTCCTCTTACACCTTGGATAAAGACTTCAACGTCATTGATGAAAGTGATTTTGGGACTGATATAAGTAATGAGTAAGTGTTTCATTGGCTTTTTACATTGTTATTTTCTGTAAACTACTACCACAGACAAGCTCCACAAATAGAGTTCCAAAATAGGTACAAAGCAGATTTAAGTTCATCATATCATATCATTTCATTATATCATATTTCATGCATAGTAGATTTGTTTTGTGGGCAACTTCTTTTTATACAAATGAATACTTGTTATGACGTGTTCTATTTTTTATCTGGTTATGCATGAAATAAATGATATTTTTATTTTGAGTATGTTTGTGAAGCGAGTTCACACACTAACTCAAAATAAAAAATAATTTATTCAAAGGCCGAGAATCAGCACTTTTTGAACATAAAAATTACATAAAAATACCCACCAAAACGCGCCCTTGTCTTCATTTAACTTTATATCATTTTGATTACTTAAACATAATTATACTGGGTGTTAGGGTAGACACCGTTATCCTTGAAACTAGTGGTTTGGTGTCACCTATAATATACTTTTTCTATGGGACAAAACTGGAAATCGCGAAAAAAAAATCTGCTGTTCCATACATTTGTGTTCACTTAAATCGACTTAAATCGATTTCAAAGTTGGTCCCATAGAAAAAGTATACTATAGATGACACCAAACCACTAGTTTCAAGGATAACGGTGTCTACCCTAACACCCTGTATAATTTCCAGAATCCTATCAGCTGTGTCCCCTTCGGAGACATACAAAGCATTGATCCGCGAGGAAAAAAATGGCAAGGATCCCAAGAAGCAGTACCTCGAGGTATGGAGTAAGAAGACCTTGGCGCATAGCGTGGACCTCACCAGCCTGGACAAACATGGCGATGTTTATGCTGACTGTAAGATTTACTATTGTTTTGATTGTTTTCCATCCTGCGTTTGCATTTTCATTTCCACACATGTAAACAAACATGACGTGGGTTTGGAAAAATTACTTTAATGCCCATGATACAAAGTTCAGTTTTCGCTGCAAATAATTTTATGACTTGGTCAATGGTAGAGTTTGTCTACTCTGAAATGACGCGACCCACTGCTGCATTTTACACACACGGTAGTGCGTGGGGGTAATAGTGGGGCGCGTCATTTCAGAGTGTACAGTCGAACAAGCTATTTGGTATACAGGCAAAACATATTAATTTTCCGCTACACTGGCAAATTCATTTAATTGTGTGTGTAATTAAAATTTATGAGTTTATGGATTAGGAGAGTGACGTAAAAGAATTGGCTGCAAGTTATCTGCCTGTATACCAAATAGCTTGTTCGACTGTACAAGCTATACTCGTCATTCTGAAATCAACTTAATATACATAGATAAAAAGTTGATATTTGGTTTGATCAATAACTTAATGATTACAGCTGAATTCGGAGGTTTAAAATGGTCGCATGACGAGACATCGTTAGTATATGTCGCCGAGAAGAAGCTGCCCAAATTTGAGCCTTATATCAAGAGGAAAGATGATAAACCCAAGAATGACGGCAGCGGAGAAACAGCGCCCAAAAGGGTGAGTTGTAAAACTTTTTGAACTTTAATAAAACACAGATGATAATTAGATTAGAATAGTAGTCGAAAGTAGTTTAAAGAATTCGCGGAAATCCCAGGAAAATATGATAGATGATCTTGAAAGATTGAACCAACGCATTTGATCCCAGCTACACTATTGATTAGTGCAATAAAAAAGGGTGAAGTTTTTGTAAAAAAAAAATTTGTTCGATTTCTGGCTCAGGCTTTTCAAAAAATAGACATAGTTTATTTGACTCTTAGCTTCAGATTTAATCTTGAAATACGATCTAAAAAACGACTCTGTATAAACTGATATAACTGGACTCAGACAGATTTTTGGACTTTATCGGTTTACGAAATTTTGTTTATGTTATTTTCTACTAAATATCACTACATATTATAAAACAAAGTCCTCCGCCGCGTCGGTCTGTCTGTCTGTCTGTTCGCGATAAACTCGAAAACTACTGCACCGATGTTCATGCTGTTTTCACTCTTTTCACCAATGGATAGACTGGTTCTCGAGGAAGGTTTTAGTATATAATTTTCCACGCGAACGAAGCCGCGAGCATCAGCTAGTAACTTATAAACAGAGATCGGATAATCGGATGCATATTTATTTGCGATTCTATAATCAGAACTCTAAAATAGAACCCGGAGGCCCGGGATTTTTCGATACAAAAGTGCATTCCATAATAGCCAACACCTCAAAATAATTATGCATCCAATTATCAGCTCCGAACTTATAAAGTTCATTTTGGTCTAACACTTTTATATTTAGTAATTAATCAAGCAATTTTTCCAGGGCGAAGAGTTCATATACCGACAAGACTGGGGCGAGCAATTGGTGGGCAAGCATCTCTCCGTCATAGTCGTGTTCAAATTGGACGGAGAGAAGTTAACCGTGCTGGGCGGGGTTCCGGACAGCATGTGTCCGGGACAGGTAGGTGCACTGTAGGCAAGGTAACATGTGTCCAATTGTCCATCATAGTTGTATTGGATAGACATAACCTGTGGGCTTAAAACAGTCACTTTGGCAGACTCATAATAGGAAAATATTATGAATCATCGTAAAATGACACAAACTGACAATTCATAATATGATCTGCGTGCGATTCATATTACGAAATAATTCATCTGTTTGACAGTTTTCTATGGAGATTCGTAAAATGATCCACACATTATGAATTGCTTTTGTGTCAAATTAGAGGAATTGCTAATGACAGCTAGAAATTCAGGAAATGAAATGCTTTTAGAGGAATTGCTAATGTAGCCGTTTTAGGCCCCCTGGAATAGGACATAGGATACGTTTTGTCCCTATATTCCCACGGGATTGAGACCTACGCGGGTGAAACCGCGGGGCACAGCTAGTAATTCATAATACGATACATTTGTGTTTTATTTGTGCCAGGTTCGTTTCTCTCCGGACGGCAACAGCGTGGTGGGCGTGGTTTGGGAGACAGAGCCCCGCAGACTGGGCCTCATATTCTGCACCAACCGGCCCAGTTACATCTTTGAATGTAGTCTGGAAGGAGTATTCAGTGAGTTGTTTTATTATTTACCTACCGCTTTCAGCTTTTTTGATAACCATTCATCACTAGATGGCGCTAATCTTAATTTAAAAAAATCTGAAAGTGGTGGTTAGTGACATAAACCGGAAAGAGTTAAGAATAAAGAGAGAGAAAAAAACTGAAGGCCAATTCTCGTACATAAAAAATGTTCACATTCATGCCGCAATCTGTCAAACTTGTCAAAAATGATTCAAAATTGCTTGTATTTTTGACAGATGGCAAAAGACAGATTCATAATAGAAATTACGGGAATCAATTGCACCTCTGAAGTGGGAAGGTTGTTTTTTGTACAACCTGTGCGCATTAACTTGGCACCTGGCTCAATGACGTTTGTACCTCGCCTCGCTTCCCCGCACGGCGACGGCGGCGCGGGTAGCGGGGGGAGTATCGAGTTCCGAGCCAGGTGCCATGTTAATGCGCACGGGGTGTAAGTTTTGTAACGTCGAATCGTGTCTTCCAATAGCAGATCCAAGTAATATTCGATGGGAGACTTGCACATAACTGGCGAAATGTGGATGTCCTATATTACACCTCTACTCAATCCTTTGGGATAAGCAGGCGTGTTATTTGTTGCAAACTTATGTGCTTTTGGCTAGTGATAACCTATCTTCCATTCTTCTTATTATAGAGTTGGTAACTGCCAGCGGCCTAGCGGTCCGGTCTCCAAGATTCAACTCCACCGGAGACCTGGTGTGGTTGCAGCGCAAGGCTAACGGCCCGCACCACGCCTGTCACGAGCTCGTGATCAGGAAGAAGGGCTCTGTAAGTTATAGCAACCTACAGCATATAATAAGAATTTCGGTACACTTTCACATGATCCATATTTTCGTGAAAATGTCGTGATTGTGAAAGGAGTTACAAAATATTTAATTTCTCAAATAAAAATAAATAAATGATAGAAACATTGTTTAATACTTTATTAAGGCAAGGCCAAACAAACGCGTTCATCCTGCGTCCGCGTGGCATGGAATGTGGCGATTTTTTTTAAATAATTAATTTTTTATAGCCTCCGTACCGAATTTCGGCCATGGCAGCCAATCTCAGCGGAGACTAGCCATCGGCGCAGGAGATGAGGTGTGTGTGCACTCCCTCGACCCTCACTCTCATAGTCCTCTGTCCGTAGGCCACTCGCTCTCACTGTATCAGGCGCGACGAGACAGCGCTACGTGCACACGGGTATCACGCCCCCAACTTCCAAACTCCGGGCTGTTACTGATGAAATTCTGTTCCGGACTGTTTTATGTTATTGGGTTTTTCCAATGAATTTGTAGGTCACACCGGTGCGTCCTGTGATTAGTGTGACCACGGCGATATTCAGTGAACGGATATTTACACGCGATTTCGAGCGCGTGTTCCACGCGTTGATTTGACCTTGCCTTTAGTTATACTATACGGTTAATAGTAATATATATAAATGGTCGCTATAGTCCATTCGCGTTAAGAAAATAGTAGCAGTGCAACTGTAGGATCAAGGTGTTTTCACAGTCCTCCATTGGTCACTGTGAACTTAGCTTTCAAATTTTTTGCGACCCGATTGGCCGAGGGGCGGGGCTAGGCCGGCGGACAACGATAACTCCTACTAACTATTTTCTTAACGCGAATGGATTATAGTGGCAAAGTTTTGGAGCAAACTCCAGTGTGCCACAGAGGCAAAGAGCCGATGGGAATCGTGTTGTATGGGACAACACGATTCCCATCGGCTTCCCTTCGGAAGTTCGGAACAGCAACTCTCATCGCTACCTTTTGAAAAATGTAGTAAAATATAGTTTAGTAATATGTACTTAGTTGATTCATTTATGAAGAATGTTATTGATGTAATTACCTTGTGGCGGTATCTACATCGCCACATGCGAACTACGCATCAAAGACTTGACGTCATACAAAAATCATGACGTCACATAAATCCTGCATCGCCCAATTAAAGTTTACCGGGCAATCAAGAACCTAACATCTATCGTTGGGCAGTTGCCCGCCAGACACAACACCCGTCTGGTCGGAGGATCCTCCCTTTTCTAAGTTGGATGAGTGAACTTTACACCCTGTTCCTCATACTCCTAAAACCTATAGAGTAGAACATTTTATTCTTCGGTTTCCATCTTATAAAAAAATTCGCCTCGCCGCTGGTGTGCCAGATTTACAGCTATAAACAAACATTAAACTAGCATTAAACTTTTTAATAATTTCAGGAGACACCATCCACAATAATCAAAGTAGTGGATTCCTCCGTAAACATACAGTACGGGGAAGTTTCGGAAATGTTCTTCGGCATTTACTGTCAGGCGCTCCCCAGTAGGTGCTTCAACGCGGCCGGGGACAGAGTCCTATTCTCAAGTCCACAGGAGACCGAAGTGCACTCCTATGTTTATAACATAGGTATATATTTAAGTATTTAAACGTTTAAACAAACCTTTTTACAGTCCGTTCAACCGATTTTGACTTCTATACCGTAGGCATAAGGATGGCATTAATAAAGCAAAAGGATTACACAATACCAACTGTCTACTGCAGCTGCCATTTGTCGTGCCACGAACGCAATAGAAGTCAAAATCGGTTGAACGGACTGTAAAAAACGCTTATTTAAATGTCTAATCTTATTTCAAATGGAGTATAGTCAAATATTTATAAATTGCATTTTTGCCTAAAAGTGCGTAATCTATTCATTCCTCGACTGTACATACCGTCCAACCGTTCATAATAACAATGTCACCCAGGGAGCGGCCAGTTAGTGGACATATCGAACAGGGCCCAGCGTGGCTCCACCACCATTCTCGACGTCCGCGGTGATGTCATACTCGCGACTTGCTCCAATCTGAAGTCACCAGGACAGGTAACGATTTTCTTTTAGCCTGACTTTGACATTGAAATAAATAAGACCGTAATTCCGTCATCACCCGACGCCTTGTTGTTATAAGCTGCTTTAGAGTTATCTTAAAAATGTACGAATAATTTCCTTAAAAAAAAAAAAACAGTTTTTATCTTCGTCATAATCTTATTAAAAGTAATTCTTATTCATAATCTTATACATTCTTATTCACAATTCTTACACCTTCATAATCTTTAAATCCAACAGTGCCAATCCTAGTGGGACAAAGTGAACTCACGAGTTTATGCTAAGTAGTGTAATTTGTCCAACCAAAATCAATTAGTGGGACAAAGTGGACGACCAAATTGTAAACATTCCACTTTGTCTCACTGGTGGGACAGATTGGTGGGGCAAAGTGGAATTATCCAATATTACAGCCGCATCAGGCCCAGCGTATCGTAGTCCAATACAAAAAAGCCAAGTGCAGCCAGGCTGTACTGTGCGAGTGTTCATATAATATATAATATGAAGGAAAGTATTAGGGAAAGTTTATAAGGTGTATCTATTTTATTCATACACAATACGGTGACATAGCCATACCAACAAAAAACTATTACTTATCTGATTATATTATTAAAAAATTATTTTTTAACAACCATTACGCTAGTTTCTACGTATTTACCTACTGTCATTGAATCCGTAGCTTTGGGGCGGGTCATTCATAGAATAGGGAGTAAGCGTTTTATGTAAAATGTCTGTCTCAAGCAATTTTAAAATTAGCAGAATTATTTGTTTTTCTTTTCTATGGCTTCGTTCCCACCTATAGAATAGATGTTTCTCTTAAAATATTTTGTCTATGAATAGATACACCTTATAAAGGAGTACTTTGCGTTGCCTCTTCCTACCCCTTCAGGGAATACAGTCGTGATGTTTCTTGCTTGTGGCAGTTGTTCGTGGCGCGCCTGCCGCCTGACTCGCGCGAGACTGAGATCGTATGGAAGCGCGTGAGTTCCAACTGCGGAGCGCCTTGCTCTGTCACCGAATCGGATGTTGTGTACTTCGAGCTAGGGGAAAAACCGAAGGGTAAGTTTAGTTTTATTGATCGCTACACCCCACAATTTTCCACGACACGACCGAATTGTTAGGAAATAGTTATACTATTGTATTTTTACCCGACTACGGCGAAGAAAAAAGGAGGGTTATGATATATATGATATGACAGGATTGACATAAGCTTTTCGCTATTTTATGTCAATCCTATAGAATATCACTTTTGTCTATGGTCTCTGTGCCGTTTGACACTATTGAGAAATAGTGACGATGACTATTTCAGTTTGATTTAATGGAAAAGCAGCAGCATCTATGTCCTTTTTACCCGACTACGGCGAAGAAAAAAGGAGGGTTATGATTTTGACCGGTATGTATGTATGTATGTATGTTCATCTGTTCCCTCCTATCTTCTAAAGCACTCATCGCAATTTGACAAATGAGGTATCGTCGGAAGCATCTTGATTTTCACATTAAATTAAAAATGGCGCCCTCTAGAGGACATAAAGTCAGGAACTAAAAAAAAAATATTGTTTAATCGTACCATGTTGGGTATCAAATGAAAGGGCTTAATGAGCACATTTCATAAATATATATAATAGGTCTTTACCTATGAAATTGCCGTTTTGTATGAAAAAATTTAAACGAATTTTTTTCATGAATTTTTTATTTGTATTAATCGAAGTAATCACCCATGCAATCAATGCATCTTTGCCATCGCAGTGGCAGTTTATTGATGCCCTTCTTAAAGAAATCAGCTGGACGGGAGGCAACAAATTCTTCAAAGGCATTTTGTACTGCCTCTCGGGTATTGAATTTTTTTCCCGCCAAGAAGTTATCCAAATTCTGGAAAAAGTAGTAGTCTGTAGGCGCAAGGTCTGGTGAGTAGGGCGGATGACGGAGAGCTTCCAACCCCAGTTCTTGCAACTTGGAGACCGTCTGCTGTGCAGTATGAGGTCGCGCGTTGTCGTGCAGGAGCAGCGGAGACGAGCGATTGACCAATGCTGGTTGGAGATGCGCCAGCTTCTCCATCATTGTGTTCCGTTCTTCACAGTACACATCTGCAGTAATGCTCACCCCGTTTGGTAAGAAGCTGTGATGAATCACACCGGCGCTAGACCACCAAACAGTGACCATCACTTTTCTAGGGGTAAGTTTTCGTTCAGGGCATTGTTTAGGTGCTGAACCAGGATCCAACCAACTTGCTGAGCGCTTGCGGTTATCAAACAGAATCCATTTTTCATCGCAGGTAACAATGCGGTTCAAAATTCCTTCATTTGTGTGTCTGTTGAGCAGTGCAAGGCACGTCTCGACGCGTACTTCGCGCTGGCGATCATTGAGTTCGTGGGGCACCCATTTGTCAAGCTTTTTTACCTTGCCAATTTGACGCAAATGGACCAATATTGTTTTGACGCTAACGTCGAAAGCTGCTGCTAATTCAGCCGTAGATTGTGTATCATCAGCTTCCACAATCGCCTTTAATTCGTCATTGTCGACCAAAGTCTTCGGACGACCGCGAGGTTCATTTTTCAGGTCGAAATTTCCAGAACGGAAGCGAGCAAACCAATAACAGGTGGTGCGTTGGTTTGTAGTGTTAGCTCCGTAAACGTCGTTGATGTTGCGTGCCGCTTGTGCCGCGTTGCTGCCACGACGGTACTCATATTCCATAATTACTCGAATTTTTAACGTATCCATGATGACGAAAAAGATTGAAATGCGATGAAAATGTAACACTAATCAATAAAGAAATGACTACTTTTGGAAAAAAAAATCCATGTTTTTAAAATAAAATTAATTTGAAATTAGAATTCTTAGCCAAACAAAAATTATTTTGATTTGAAATGGCCAGTACTGCAGAACGGCAATTTCATAGGTAAAGACCTAATATTATAACCACAAAACAAATAAAAAATCCGGAGTCACACGTAATCTGTTCGATTTATGCCCTAACACGTGTGACTCCGGATTTTTAATTTGTCTGTCTGTGGTGTCTTGTTTATACCTTTTTAGTCGTAGTTGGGTTTTAGTTTTTATTACTTTAATTTTTAAATAAAAGTATTAGAAACTCACTTTTCTCGATGATTTCTAGTAAAATTACCTACATACAACAAAATTTGATTGAAATATTATATTTTGCACACTTTGTTGAAACTCGTCTGACATTGTGTCGAGCGCCAAGCTTCGCACAAGTGTAATTTACGGATCTGAAATCGAATCGAATCTTAATGATAGTGAAAACTCCATCAAAATCTATCAAGAAGTTTCGAAGTACTAAGTGAATACAGAGTTTTTTTTCCACTATGTTATTTTCGAGAACATTGAGGCCTCGACAATCATGGATAACGGAATTTTACAAAATTTTTCATAGTTTCGAATAAAAACTTTTTGCTCGGCAAAAAAAAAGGAATCTAATTTGTTTGGTAGCAATTTGTTCTATTTTGAAGGATATACAAGTATTTTGGAGAGCGTTTAAATTATAACCTTTTCCAAACTTAAACTTTATACGTATGGTGTACTTATTCTCTTTTTCAATGCAATGAAATGTTCCACAGAAAACTTTACGGCGATTTACTTCACGCCTCCAGTACAGGACAAGAAGCTTCCATTAATTGTGTGGCCGCATGGCGGCCCGCACTCTAACTTTGTCAACGCTTTCGCTTTCGAAGCAGCCCTGTTCAACATGTTGGGTAAGCTTTAGTAAAATAAATAAATATAATTCATACATTGAGAATTAATTGACTAGTCAAGAACAAATAATAGACTTACTAAACTACTATGCTCATTAGACCTAAACTCGCGACAATCTTAGAAGTCCGATTTGACAGCTATAAAAATACCCTGTGTAGTGATGAAATAAAACCGGTCCGCGAGACATATCGATTGATCATACTTACAGAGTTTGTAATCGACGATTTTTCTCGATTGCTAATTCTACATAACTGATTCTCGAGGCCTATCTTTTTATTACACGTACGAAACGTCAAATCGGACTTCTTAGATTGTCGCGAGTGCAGTGTTATTATTAAACGAAGAGGGTTCTATATTTCGCGGTGTTCGTACTTAGAGTTTTATTCACTACCCAACACCAAATGCAGTCACAATAAAGTAGTCAGAAACAAACGAAATTCCAGGATTCGCGAGCTTACAAGTCAACTACCGCGGCTCGACGGGCGCGGGGGAGATCTCGTTAAAATCCTTGCTAAGCCGATGCGGTGACAAAGACGTGAAAAACTGTAAAACAGCCACCGACTATGCAGTGGAAAACTACCCTATAGACGCAAGCAAAGTGTTCCTAATGGGCGGCTCCCATGGCGGGTTCCTAGTTACGCATTTGAGCGGACAGTACGCAGATACGTATGCCGCTGTAGTAAGCAGGAATCCGGTCATAGATATCGCCAGTATGTTTAATTCCACGGATATAGCTGACTGGTGAGTTTGCATGTTTTATTAATCTGTGGTCCTTTTTTTTGTGTTTAAATTTTATTATTAGTTGCTATTTTTGTTTTGTGATTTAACATCAACTGTGGATGCTGGATGCTGCAAGCTTAGCCAATTAGGACTCTCAACAATGTACACTCGCCGAAAGAAATGGTTCCGCCATTTCACGTAATAGTGGGCACATGCCTTTCGGACTGTCAATTTAATTCAAAATTTTGGCAGTATCTATGTAGTCAGACAAAACTGGTATTAGCGCCATCTATAATTATATATAAAGCACTACCAAATGCATAAGCTTACCTACAAAAAACCGCGCAAGGCGCCTAAAAAAGGTTTTCACTTAAAAAATCAAGTCATAGACGACGCGCCAGTAATAACATTTCTTTTCGCGACTGTATTTTGCAAAAAAAAAAAAACATTCTTATAACATTTTGTTAAAGTGCACGTGTGAACGAACATGTTCTGTTACATAAAAGAATACCATCGTGATGTCATGCGCATGTTTGTAAAATAAACTCTCGTGGTTAGCGCGGTCGTATAATGTGCAAGCGAGAGGACACGAGACTAAGTTCAGTCCTATTCGCAAGTTTTATGACCGCGACTGCCGAGTCTTGGCATAGTGTTAATAAATAATATATGTTAATGTCATGTTATATTTATTAAGTTATTATTTTAGAAGTGGTAATTGAACGTTATTAATGAAATATCACAGAGACCTTGCCCTAATCGTATTTTCATTTATTTTATTTTGTTTCTGATTACTTTATGTTCTATACCGTATACCGTATTAAAATTCTTGCAAGTAAGTTATAATATCATATAAATGTTTTATCCGTGGAAAAAAAATACTCCATAAATATAAAAATATTCTTAGACGAGCTGCTGATCGCGGCTTCACCCGCTTTTTTTAAAATAAAAATGACCTACCTTATAAAACATCAGCTATCTCGGGCAGTGAAAAGTCTCGTTAAAATCGGGCCTACCGTTTCGCAGATTAGCCGGCACAAACAGACTTTTGTTTTTTTATTATAAATACCGGTACCAGGTACTGTGAACATATTTTGCATATTTAGTAAAAAGCTGAAAAAATAAGCCCTTACTTGGCAAGGCGCAGCGCAGCGCGGTTGTCACTGCCAAACAAATATCATCATTGCTTTTCTTAAAATATCATCATTGCTTTTCTATACATATAATAAATCTGTAGACGAGGCGTTTCTGTACAATGAAAAAAAAAAAAAAAAACGTAGGTGGAGTGTCCAAGAATAACCAACAGATGCCATTTCTACCATTTTTGGAATTTTTGTCTGTTTGTCTGTTTGTCTGTTTGTCTGTTCGTTTGTTTGATTGTTCCAGTATCACGTAAAAAGTACGAAATCAATATGGTTAACTTATACACTCAAATATTGTGTGTAACTCGATGTTTCATTTAGTCTTTGTTTCATCGCAATCGCTTCAAAATATCAAAAGATATAAGAGTTTAAAGTATTCAAGAAGAAATTTTCATTAGGTACGTAATGTAGATACACGTAACGACATCTATTGTCGTAAAATGACACTAGCGTAAAATCAGGTAGGTTTGTGAGAACGTGTGTAACACACGATCATAATCATCATATGTTCACATACTTCGCGCGGAAACATAACGCGATACATTGTGAATTCACCCAATCTAAAGTTTGGTTAATTCAAGTTTTCCAAATCTATTGTTTGGTAGTAGTGCCATAGGTGGCGCTATCTATCTTTTAAATCATGATACAAATATTAATCATGAAAAAATGGTGACAAATTTTAATTTCTTAAAAATGGTAGATTCTTTCATCGAGCAAAAAGTGAGTAATTAAGGCACGAATGCGCTTACTAAATAAACACGAGTAATCTACTTTTCTTTCAACTACCAATGTACCTGCTGCGATAAAATATACCTGCTCAAGGTTAACTCAACTCAATCAAAATCAAGTTAGGTCAAGTTCAGGTCAAGTCAGGTCAAGTCAGGTCAAGTCAGGTCAAGTCAGGTCAAGTCAGGTCAAGTCAGGTCAAGTCAGGTCAAGTCAGGTCAAGTCAGGTCAAGTCAGGTCAAGTCAGGTCAAGTCAGGTCAAGTCAGGTCAAGTCAGGTCAAGTCAGGTCAAGTCAGGTCAAGTCAGGTCAAGTCAGGTCAAGTCAGGTCAAGTCAGGTCAAGTCAGGTCAAGTCAGGTCAAGTCAGGTCAAGTCAGGTCAAGTCAGGTCAAGTCAGGTCAAGTCAGGTCAAGTCAGGTCAAGTCAGGTCAAGTCAGGTCAAGTCAGGTCAAGTCAGGTCAAGTCAGGTCAAGTCAGGTCAAGTCAGGTCAAGTCAGGTCAAGTCAGGTCAAGTCAGGTCAAGTCAGGTCAAGTCAGGTCAAGTCAGGTCAAGTCAAGTCAGTCATGGAACCCTACGTCTTTTCTACATAGCTTACAGAGTGTTCGAACGTTTTCCCATATATTTTGACAGTATCACTTCGTGCTCGATAGATGGCGTTGTTCATTTAACGTCATTTTCTGAATCGCGGTGTTAAGAGTCTCCGTAGAAGAATGACTTTCGCCGAATTCATAATTATCGAACATTTGGCTCATTTTGAATTGAACACATAATCCATACTAATCGATGCTTAAAAGTATAAATTCGATAGTAACTCTTAAATTTTAAATACATTTTAAAAATAAAATTTGGAGAGATAGATGGCATCCCGGTGAAGAACATAGGCAATTATTTTCTCAAAAACAAATTTAAGGGGTGGGGGGGGGGGGGATATAGGGGATGAAAGTTTTTATGGGAAACCTATCATTTTTAGAGTTCCGTAGTCAACAAGGAAGCTTTATAGTTTCGCCATATGTCTGTCTGTCTGTCCGCGACTTAGCTCAAAAACTTTTAATCGACCAACTTACATGTGCAGTTGCAAAAACCCAAACATTCTGTATGCGAGAACAAGTTTTTTAACACTTTGAGGGACAGTAAACGCCCATAGACGTAATAACAATAAAACTTTGCGAAAGTTTGTTTGATAAAATAATTCATCCCAACTACGGAACCCTTCATTGTGCATGGTTCGACACGCACTTAGCCGGTTTTTTTTTAAGTTAGGGCTGTGAAAATTTATGCTTTTTGTAACTAACAAAGAGTTACGTTTTTCTAAAATCATCCCTCATGAGGGTAAAAACCCTTCTTTACCCTCTTGATTTTAAAATTCACATGTAAGTACTTATTATTGACATTTTTGCGGGACTCTCTTCAAGAGCGTTAAGGGATCGAGAATATAGTCATAGTCCGTATCTTGAGAATCTGTCCACTCAATCAAAAGTTATTACTACTTGGCTCTTGGCTTGGAACGAAGAGTTTGAGTTTACCAGTGAGTACTTACTCGATAGATGGCGTTGTGCAAATGATGCGATTTTCTTAAGGGGGATGCGCCGGTAGCCCGCGAAATTCAAATCTTAAGTTTTTTGCAATTTGCAAGTCAGTGTCAGGCAGGTTGTATGTTAAAATGAAATTATTTATTCTGTAAATAGGTTATTGGAATCACTTTTACACGTCGCTTAATTTTACAATTTTTTGATATTATTAAATATCAAAAAATTGTAAAATTAAGCTATTTGAGGTCGGCGTTTCCTATCTGACTACTCTGAGAAGAAAGGCCGAAACCAACTCACAGTCTCTTTTAAAGTCCGGATATACCTAGGTCAGATATTGGCATATTGGTCAGGCCCTATGAGGGCCATGTAGATTAGAGTCTGAAATGGTCTTTTGAGGAATGAACCACACAGATTTGAGTGAACCTGTCCTGTCACTGCAAGCATTTGTCAGTAATAGTGGAGCTCAGCTCAGAACTTAAGGAGCTCAACGACTCGACCAACACCAAAGAAAGGACATTTGTGTAGGCCGCATCAAGTTCTCAAATTGCCAGACCATTGTTAAAACTAACTGAGAACGAAAAAATATAAGAATAAAAACAAAATAAACATCCACATAGTCCTCACATTCACAATAATACAATACTTTACAAAGCAATCATGTCATTTTGTCAATATCCTACATATAATATTCAATAATGTGAATTTGTATATAAAACTGGTAGGTATATTTTGATGATTTTCACTTATTCAAAATGTCACAATGCCTAAATGACAAAATGTTAGCAGAGCGAGCAGCTCAATCCCATGCTTTTTGTCTTCTAAATAATCTGAAATTGTATAGTACCCTTTTTTACAAAGTTTGGTTTTAATACAGCTTTTAAATCGTTTAATGGGTAAGTTTCGAATGTCAATATGATTAAAATATGATTCGCGATCGTAGCAAATAGTAGCTTTTCAGAATAATAACCATTAGATACAGGAATACAACTCCTGCCATATTAGTTAGATTAGATAAATAAATATTTGAAACAACTGCGACTCATTATTTAGATCAACATAAAACTTGATACTGACCTGTAAAAAGCAAAATCATAAGAAAATTTGAATATCGCAGGCTCCCCCAAAGCTTTTGCCTTAGTTTCCATCGTCCATACAATATGCCATAGTTTTTTCATTAATCTTTATACAAGATTTTTTCATTAATCTTTCCGACAGTTTCATACTGCAGTCCATACTATCCACACTATCACCACGATATAGATATGAACTACCACTAATATATAAAGTTACTGGCTGTCTCATGTCTGTTACTTTTACGCCGTAACGCCTAGGTCGCCTAGACAGACCACGTGGGTTATGGGACATAGGATACTTTTATCCCGGTAGCACATTCCCGTGGGATAATTTCCGACATCCACGCGGGCGAAGCCGCGGGCAAAAGCTAGTCTTAAAATAAAGTCGAGAATAAATAACATGAGCCGCGCACCTCTTTCCGCTTATAGCGCTCTCGAGCTAATCTAAGTTTATTCTCAACTTTATTTAAACTTCTTCAAGGTCTATAATTGTTTGGCAGAGAGAACCGTGCTGTGCTGCGACTCGTAAAGTGTGCTCTGGCCCTTAAGGGGGATGCGCTAAGGTGGCCCGCGAAATTTAAATTTTCTTACTTTTTTTGCAATTTGCAGGTCAGTATCAGGTTGTATGTTGATCTAAATATTATTGGCGACCGTAACAAATATGGATTTACAGAATTATAAGCATTAGAATCAGCAATACAACTCTTTAAGTTCATGTAAGCGCATTGAATGAGTATTTCATGAAATCGTCATTCAATGCACTTACATGAACTTAGACATTTAGATCATACAACCTGATACTGACCTGCAAATTTCGAATTTTGAATTTCGCGCGCTACCTTGGCGCATCCACCTTAATGGATACTGTACATTTTTACCGAACCACCAGAGACTCTCAGTTAACATTTTGACGTCAGAATTTTAACTAAGTACCCTACTTTAAAGAAAGTATTTGTCACTAGGTTTGGCATCAGCAAGAATAAACTACCGAGGCTCGATCGGCCACGGAGACGAAAAAAACCGATCTCTAATATCCCACGTTGGCGAATACGACGTACAAGACTGCTATCTCGCTCTAACCACGGTACTAGAAAGAGATGAAAGATTATGTAGAGATAACGTCTTTCTTTATGGAGGAAGTTATGGTGGGTTGGTGGTGGCCCATCTGGCTGGCCTATACCCTGATAGGTTTAAGGCTATGGTGATGAGGAACCCATTGATAGATCTTGCCACCAAAGGCAATTATGCTGATAATTCTGATGGGTGAGTTCAGTTTTAATGTATCGGAATTTTGGAGTGGTAACGAACTGGTTTGCAAGGTTTTGTGTAAGTAGTAGATATATAGTGTAAAATAACGTTCAATTACTGCTTGTTATTAAAAGTTTTAGAATAGGAAATGACATCACTGTTTCATGCTATTATTATTTTTATTTCTTTTCCACCTCATACGCTTTCACTAATCTCCTTTTTTCTCGCAACTTAAGGGCTAAACTGTATGAGTCGAACTTTGATCATAATAATTACCTAAAAACAGAAACAAATTAAACTTTATCTCAATGGCATAAAGGCTTATCAAAGTGACAGTTATCGTGTACTGTGTGTGTATTCTGAAACATCTCTTGCGTCATTGAGATACGGTTTAACTTCCTTTGTTGTTCAGATCCTTTTGAACAGTTTTTAATGTTGACTTTATCTAAATCTAGGTGTGCAGTTGAAGCCGGATACGACTTTACAGAGCATGGCCCAGTTACTGAAGAAATGCTGCTCGCTATGAGACGAGCATCGCCCATAGTTCACGTCCACAAAGTTAAGGCGCCCACAGCCCTCATGCTGGGCATAGGCGACCTGCGAGTGCCGCACTACCAGGGGCTGGAGTATGCCAGGAGATTGAAGGCGAATGGAGTAGTTACCAAGTAAATAAAATTGTCTATGAATGCAAGGCGATGGCCATCTACTATTTGAAATGGAACTAAATTTACTATTCCAATGTTAGCCTGCGGGGTAATTGCGTAACACACTTACAGTCGCAATGGCTTTCATGTTGACAGTTCAACAACATTCATTGCGTTATTTACGTTGTTGAGCAGACAAATTTTTCGAAGATATGAAGTAATGGATTAGCAATATCCTTCAAAATCATTCAGATTGTGATTGAAAGTGTGTTATGCAATTAGGTTGCTGAAGATCCAAAAAATCAAGCATGCGACCTCTTCGTTAGCTGATCATTTTGAATCCTTGGTCCGACCCCGGGTTGGGAAAAATTATTCTCCATTATTCTCATTGGAAGCTCGGAGTCTGAAATGCTGCCCGGCCAATAGCAAAACAGCAATAGCCTCTATTACAAGGTACTGTAACATACCTGGCGAAATGGTTGTACTAAAACCATCTCTGCCAACCCCATCGAGAATACAGGCGTGATATTATAATTATATTATTTTTTCCCCGAAGGAAGGGTTAGGCAGAGATTTACCCATAGGGTACACCCACATTTCACCAGTTATGTTTATGTCACATGTAATAGGGGGCGAGCCTATTGCTATCAACCGAGCATAAATCCCGACTTCGGGCTGCTACTGAGAAATTCCTAATGAAAAAACTCAATATCACACGCACCTCATGTTCACTAGTAGCGCTTGCGACCACTACACTAACGAGGCAGTCTCAAGTCAGTCCAAGAGGTATCCAGTATTTATGATATAGCAAGTTCCCACTGCTGGGACACAGGCCTCATCTCTGTGTGAGGGAGTGGGCCGTAATCCACCCCGCGGGCCCAGTGCGGGTTGGTAGATGTCACATATCTTCGAATTTGTGGTTCTAGGACATGCCAGTTTTCTCACGATGTTTTCATTCACCGTTTTGAGAGCAGTGGCTATGAAATAATTTACACAAAGTAAAGCGCGTATCTGGGTTCGAACCTACGACCTAAAACTCGTAAGTCGTGGCCGTTACCACTGGGCCACCACTGCTCCGCTGCTATTTATGATATAATCTTTCTTATTTCCAGAGTATTCATGTATGAGGACAACCACTCGCTATCCTCACTCCCCGCTGAGATGGACAACCTCATCAACGGCGTCAACTGGTTCATGCAACATCTCGGAGAGCCCAAAAAACGTACCGACAGCTTTTGACAACCTTGGATGAACATTTTTCCCGGCCTGCCTCCCCCTCAGTCTTCCTCTTTTCGTGTGGTTAGTGACTAACCTGGTGTCAGGATTTTAAAGCCGCCCATGGGCCTCTGACTTGGCTTCACATACCGTCGAGAAATATCTCCTCAGTAATTTCAGGCAAATGAATTGTTAAACAAATTCACTAGCAAATTTAAAAAAAAAACGATTATTCAAATCACAACGGTCACATGACAATGACAAATGGCACACGTCAAATAAAAGTAGGGTTTGTAATGAATTTGATATAAGGCGGCAGACAGGTGCCACGCGACTCTAGTAGAACAATTTCTACGAAAATTTTATTAAAATTGTTCTACCAGAATCGCGTCGCAGTGTCGCGTCGCGACTGTCTGCGGGAGCCGCTGCATTTAAATTCCTTGCTTGTACATTAAAACCTCGTGTTCATTGGGAAGCAAAGTTGTGCAACGTTGTCTTAGCAACATGTTTTTTCTGTGTTTCGGGAATCGTATTCACTGTGAAATAAACGCTGAGTTAAAGTAAAATCATTTATTTTAATTAGGCACAGGAATTTCAAAAATTACAATGACTTCTCCCGCTCTGGGCGGAGCGGAAGGGCGTGTCAAACTTCTACTGACTTACGGTATCCCTTTCGGACTTTCCCACAACCCTGGCAGGGTTCTAGTTGCCTGAGCAACATTGTTTCCAGAAACATTTTGTTCCCGGAAACAATGCTTTGAAACTGTTGCTCAACTTTGTTTCCAATTGTTGCTCAACTTGTTTAAATATATTTAAAACATAATTCTGTCTCAGTTAACTTCAAACAGTTAATAGAAATAGAGCCATGTTTTAAATCCGTTTGGAAGTCATTTGTTGTGTTATCGAACCTAAGACATACCTCACCACAGTCGCCACTGTGAAGGAAATGGAAATAAAAAATGGCGCCTCAATGACCTAATGCTAAAGTAATTTTGAAGACAATGGAGCAGTCTTTCTAAAAGTGATCATGAAACGTTTTCGAACGGTGGTTGTAGAGTACACGCACTGTTAGAATCATTACCAATCGGTAGAGATGTACGGATTCGTACCGTTTTATCGATTGTATCAATAGTTATAATTATATTTTTTTTTATTAAAGTTTAGCTTAGTTGGCTAGACATGTTTTTTGAAAAATGTCGGAAACAATAATCAAAAACTAAATAAAATAGTGTTGTCAACTGCAAGATGAATCGATATAAGGTACAATTGGTACACCTCTAATAGATTATATTATAAGGTGTTTAATGAATAAGCATTTAAGAAAATAACATCCATAAAAAATGTCGGTGTTGAAACTTAACGTGTCAATGAACATTAAAATTTGTCGAGTTTTTACAACTGTCTATCCGTCAGGGTAATTATTAAATAAGTTTGTAATAAAACATTTTTTATATGAATGTCAATAAATCAGTTAATAATATTTTTTAATTTTATTTTTTTAATATTATGGGCTCATTCCAAAATGCAGAGATTTTCGCTAAACATAGATCGATAAAGACCATTTATTACGAACTAATCTTCATAAAAATAATCCTAACTAATAATATAAATGCGAAAATGAGTTTGTTTGTTACGCTTTCTCGCTAAAATGGCTCAACGGATTTGGATGAAATTGGGCATTTGGGTAGACCATGACCTGGAATAGGACATAGGATTTTTTATCCCGATATTCCCACGGGATCGAAACATATGCGGGTTAAACCGCAGAGCGCAGCTAGTAACTTAAAATCGTAAAAGCATAAAGAAGTCTATCAAGTATCAAGAGCCTGACAAGAGCCAATATTTTTGTAAAGGGTGGATAGTAAAACTAGGGGGGTTGGATAGCAAATGGTACGGTAAAACAAAGTGCCAATAAAAAGCAAAATTACACAGCTAGTCACCTAATCACCCGTATGATGGGTTGTACAGTAGAAGTATAACAGTAGGTAAAGTGGCGTATGGATCAATGGTTACCATACCATGCATTCAATATTTAACTGCCTCGTTGGTCTAGCGCAAGTGCTACTGCTGAGTCTGGTTCTGGGCTGAGTATCAGGTCCTGGATTCGATTCCCGGGTCGGGAAAAGTGTTATTCGGTTTTTCAATCTAGAATTTTACTGTACCAGCCGGGAGTCTGGATTTGTGCCCAATTGATGGCAATAGGCTCGCCCCCTATTAGGTACATGGGAATTAAACATATCTAACTGACAAAATGTGGGTGTACTAAGGTACGCGTCTGCCTAACCCTTCGGGGAATACAGGCGTGATGTCATCAGGCACTCTTAGACTTGACAAAAAATTTGCTGCGATTTTTAACCATGTACGCCGTACGGTGCGAGTATTACTGTCATCTTAACCTGTCCTGTCCCTGTGAATGATAATGGTACGGGCTCTGTTTCATTTCACTACCTCCAGTTAAGCGTCTGTTAACTCTCTGGAAGGTTCAATTTTTTACGTGTGTATTTCATTGCAACCGTTTTCATCCCCATAAACCGCGACTAATTCTGTCTATTTCAATCTGAAATATTGTACTTAGGTAGGTACAGAAACGGTGGTGGCTCGACCAAAAAGAAGCATACGTAAAGTAAGGACACAATGAGACTACATATTAGGAGTCCTCTACTCTTTTACATTGATTTAGTTCCCCCGAATTTAAGTTAACGATAAAGCTAAATATTGGGTACCAATTTCGCTCCTTCTGAACAAAGTTACACCACTGTTATTTCTCCACTGTGGCATTACCTCCCCTACCGTAACGAGACAGGTGCCCACCATGTGTTGTAAACGCAAAGTCCACATGTCCGGACATTTGTGACGTCATTAATTAGTAATAAGTGCTACCTAAGTGCGATACATGCACTTGAGTCAAGTATGCTTACGATTATGATAGGTTATTGTTCAAAAGCCCTAGAGTCGGCAAGTTTTCTGGAGGCGTATGTCCATACAAGCAGGTAACTGCAAGGTTTGTATTGTTGTCAGCGACAAGTAGTTACCTACAATAATAGCGATTTGATAAAAATAAAACACTGCATTTACTTACCGTTCAAATTGGTTACATAATGATATTTTTCCATGAAGGGGTGCCTGAATTTTATTCACCCTAATTATTTATTGTCACAGTTGCTAATTATTTACCGAACCCGAGACAAGACCGTGACGAGATATAATGTTATTGTAAAAAAATAATGTTTTCCCGCGTTTTTTACCCTCGATGGCTGCCATATTGTCAGGTGTAGCTGCCTACCGGAACGAAGCCGTGCCAGTCGCCGGGTCCGTTTCCAAATTCATCCCTTATTATTAAAAAATCTAATTGCAGTGGGGTTTCAAGAGGACAGACAAAAACTCATTCTAAAGGTAAGGTTTTGGGTTGATATTTAAATGTAACCGTTCTTTGTTTTTCTTTTGATCACGGACTGTCGCGGTTTTACTACGAATTAAAAATAATTTTCTGGAAAGAACTGTGATCAAAGGGTAGCTTCGAGAATCAGCTCAACTGTTGATCGGGATTATAAAGGCCGATAACAATTCAAATTCTATTGTGTCTCGTTAGTGACAGTTGGAGGTTTACCTAATACACTTTAAATCTATATAGGTACTATAAGCGCAGTTATGTAAAGACTTCAGCCAGTGTTAGTGCTGCTTTTAAAAAGTATTTGCCTTATATTGGGTACCGCTGCTCTTCTTCAAAAGTTTCAAGACTTCTCCTATTCTTTGCATGTCACATCACAAAGTTACCACCAACCAAGGCTTTCTTATTCTACCAGTCAAGCAGTTGCAGTTGACGTTTGTAGTTTCTGCCTACACCCATGGGAAGAACGTGTGAGTTTATGTCTATGTTTGTGTCCTACAGGGCCGCTTTCTAACTTTATTCAAGCTCCTGAAACTTTGCTGAGTCACTTCACAAGTTACAATGACCTTTAACCTCCATGTACTTATAATTAAAATATGTTTTACTCAACATGCTACAAAGATAAAATTATATAAACGATTGGATTTAATAAAGTCTCAGCAAACATGATATCGTCGTTAAATCACGTTCATCCATGCTAATGTGATTGACAAAAGAGTTATTTTACAGAGGTCAAGTGTACCTCTTAACCTTTTATATTCAATCACGCGCATTGAGCTGGCTGTGACATAACTTATTTTACAACTATACTTAGTACTTATCCATATTTAGTCGATACTACATACCTACAGGTACAAATAGATTAGGTACACTGGGCTCCTTCGTATCTAGACCAGTCGTTGACCTTTTAGCAAAATGTTTTGTTTTTTCTTGTTCCTGGCTTGTTATACTTAGTAGTACCTACATTATGTTTTTCTTTGTCGTCTTTCGACAGGATGATGACGGTGATACCTACCTATTAATTTTCTATCTCTCGATTGTGGTGTTCTAACATTTTCCATTTATAAAAAACCATAAAATAAAGTGTATGAGTAAAGTACATCACGTCGACCAACGTATTTGTCAATATGAAGGTTTTCCCATCTATTTGATCCGTCTCTAAACAGAAAATTAAAGCAAGTGCTTGTCCAATGTCAACCTTCGTTACCCCTGTTTACTTACTTTGTATCGATAATGACTCAGTAACTCTATGAATAGGCTACCCTTGCCGTACTTGGAATTACAAGGTAAAATTCATAAAAATATACAGAGGTACTTTATTATAGATGTTGAAAAAAATCTAAATCGTTGACCTTGGATGCGAGTAGTACAGGGATAGAGGCGAATGGCATAGTTCATGGGAGACTTCAATGATATAGCAGTGGGCATGCTAAACATTTTTGACAATCTGTTAAAAAACTTTGCCTGTTTTATGGTAGATTAACTACTACTTAGATTAACTACTAACTCAAACTCAAAGCATTTATTTCAATTAAACTATTTACAGGCACTCTTGAATAGTCAAAGAGTCGGTCAGTTAGTCAAAAAGTTGAAGCTAGTTGCCCATTCCAAAACGTAGATCTCTATGGAGAAGAACGGGCAAGAAACTCCAAAAGAATCCTATAGGTAAGCAGCCTTTTTGTAACTCTGTCTCATCTGTCTGTCACCTTTTCACGTCTTATCGGCTGAACGGATTTTCATGAAATTTGGCGCACTAGAAGACTACCTTGGTCAGGAGCAGGACATAGAACACTTTTTATCTTGGTTGTTAGTACGTTCCCGTGGGATAATATCCGACCTCCAGAAGGGCGAGTCGCGTGCAAAAGCTGGTGACTCACATCCCCCTCAGCAGGAAGGTACAGTTATCTTTTTAAAATTGTGGGAGATGACAGTTAAGAGGGAAAATACCTAAAGGAGAGAAGAGTCTACTGCTGTTCAAATCAGAATTCCAAGGACCAAATACTAAAGTGGTGTGAAAAGAGTTTTCCAAAAACATAACCCGTCCTATTGGCTTTGCCGTAGTCAGGTAAAAATGATGATGTCATCTGCTAGTACGAAAAGTGGACGTTATTGTCTAACTCAAAAATAAAGGTAGGTAATCATGGAATTTCGTACTTATCAAGAATTTTTAGTTTAGGGAAGGTCTTGAATCAGGATGGATAAATTATAATAAAGACAAAAATAAGTAGGTACCTACCTACATGAATGACTAAAAAAACAGCGATAATTGAAAATGTGAGTGATATAACGGAAGTACCCGCACAAGCAGACTAGTGACGATAATAATATGCCTCAGAAATCATCGATCAGGCCCGCACTTGGGATTCTAAAAGACAACAGAAATATTAATGACTTAGACAAATATAGTTGCACTGTGTTAAAAATATTAGACATCATGTATTGTTGAGGCTTCTTTTGCATTTCAAAGTTGTGATGGCTGGAACAGCTGTTGATATTTGCCATTTGGTATAGGGTGATGGTGCCTAGCAGTTCGGTCCGGTCCTGCGTCCGATAACCGTGACTAATTGTCCGGAGCTATCAGCGATGCGGGCCGGCGTTGTCTTGCGGCGGAAAAATATCGATCGCAGCACACACCTGTTCGGAATCGTTCGACGGTGCACACAATGGGGCGCGCACCTCCACCTGCCCACTAGCACGCGCGCCGCCGCTCCGCGCGCACACACGCACGAGCCGCCGACACGACAGCATGCGCGCGGGGGGGCGCCGCTGACCGCCGCGACGTCACGCCGGCCGCGCCGTCGCCGATCGATTCCCTCCGGACATCTTGGACAACACCGTCCACCACCTTCTATTTTCTCAGGTAATCCATCCAAGTCATCAACTAGATCCCCAGTCATTCCCCGTGTTTCATTATTCATAAATCCAAGAAATCGAAGTTTCCAATATTAGCTGATTCATGAACTACGTGACTCATCAGTTCATTGTCGCAATATTTTCAGGGCGAGCGATGTAGTTGGCCGCGATGCATATAACGTCAGGCCTATCTCCGGCGTCCGGGGAGATGCTGGACGCGACGTCGCTCAATTTCTATGGAGATTCGGGAGACCAATATGGGACAACGTATTTCGCCGTGGACCATACTGTCCCGGAGTCATCTCACACCGTCGAGATAGAGTACGTGTACGAGCAACCAGACACGTACGCCGTAAACCAAGAAGATATAGAAAAGGATGTGGCTCAAAATGAAACAGTCGTCTCCGCAGATCAAGATGATTACTCTAAAAAGATACGCAGCAAACACAAGCCTAGCAAGATGGTTGTAGATGAGGAGCCAGAGGCTGATCTCACGAATTTGACGTGGCTGCAGAACATAACGAATATTATGTCAGTGCCGCAGTTTCCGTTACCTCCGATGTCGCCGAATCCTCAAGTGAAGACGCAGCCGCAGAACACGAGGCTGCAGAAGTTCAACCAGACGATAGCGAAGTGTCAGAGAGACTTCACGGAGAACAAACACGAGTATCGGACGAACAATGAGAAGAAGCCTCCGTATTCATACAGCACGTTGATATGTATGGCGATGAGGTATAACAACGACAAGATGACGCTCTCCGCGATATACTCGTGGATCCGAGAGAACTTCAAGTACTACAGGAACGCTGATCCCACCTGGCAGGTGAGTGCCATCGCTTCAGTAGGGAATCCTCATGATTTAATAAACGTGTGATCCGCAAACAATGTGATAAGATTACGTCTAATTGGATTTATGAATAGGGAGTCGAGTGTATGATTGATACGTAGAATTTTTAGTGATTGGTGATTATACGCGGTTGTAAAAGGGGAAGTGAGAAGTGATAGGAAGTTGGAAGTTACGATTCAACGTTACGTTACGGTTAGGTTTTTGAAAAATGTTTTTTTTTTTTTAAACATTTCTGCGTTTAATATACTGACAACGTATATTTAACTAGGGAATGTTTAAAAAACACTCTTTAAAAAAAAAAAATTAACGATTCCTTTATTTTAATTCCAGAATTCCATACGGCACAACCTCTCCCTGAACAAAGTGTTTGTGAAAGTAGCTCGATCTAAACATGAGCCAGGAAAAGGAGGCTTTTGGAAACTCGATCTCGCACATTTAGAGGGAACCAAACGAATCTCAAATAGACCTCACAAGAAGAAGAAATCGTCAACAAAAGACAAAACCACTGAGGAAAAAACTGCGGTCGCCAATATACCACACGTCAGCGCTATGGACGATATATCGAACGAAATAAATCAGGCTGTGACACTACATTTGCCAGATTTCAACCTTGGCAGTATTCAGAGCCTCCCTGATATCGATTTGGAGACGAATATAGGAGCCAATGTGATCGTGGAACCAACTATACCACCTCCTATGATCCCTGAAGATGATCTATCGTCCCTGCTTTTGAATCCAACGGACTGGGACGATCTGCAACTCGACATGTTGGATAATTACCTGGATTCTTGTTTCAAGTAAGATTTTATGCGTTTATTGTTACGATTCGATGTTAGTGAGTGTACAGTTACGTTTTAGGAGTAGTCGATGATAATTATTATTTAAAGTGAAAATTATTGAAAAAAAAAAATGGTGTCTTTTATAGGTGTCCGATTTCCTAACATGACTACGACATTAACTGTGTGTACTTTTATTCCTTTTGTGGATTCTTATTAATGATGCAGTAGAAAAAGCCTTATAAAAGTGTTGATAAACGAAAAAAAAAAGCCTTTTAAAAACTATATAATTATGAGACTTGGATCCGTCCGATAAGCTTTGAAATTAGGATTATAGTCAAACATCTAGAAAAATTAACAAGTACCTACTAAGTGCTTAGTGGGATTTTTATGGCAGTTTGGGCTGAAAAGATTTTTATATTTATTTCATTTGTACTACATGACGTAAGTACAGAATTTAGTCTAGTCAAAAAAGGCTTTTGCGAAAGAATAGGTAAGTATTACAATGTTGAATTTGTTTTTTATAAAGGGAACATTTCGTATTTAGGGACACTTGTTTGTCACCCTTCAACTGCATTTAAGTCAATAAGTAGTTGGTACTTAGATAAAATTATTTTTATCCGTATTAGGTATTGTGTGTCAAAAGTCAACAACTTTAGCACTCTGAAAATTGCGTACGAAAAATACAATGATATCTCATTTTATTTTTCATACGCAATTTTCGGTTATGTTTTCGGATTTTATTATTTTCGTATGTTGTTTCTAATGTAATGCGTTTAAGATGCAAATTTAATTCAAGCCGTCCACATAGGCTAGACCTATTTATAAAGCAAAATATCAATTACATTGGTATTATTGTCTTTATAAAAACACTGCTTCCTAAACAAATCATAATGAGTAGTAAAACATATCGATAAACGCCCCATTGTCAGAGGCGAATTAACTGTTGTTTTTTGGAAACCTAGTCTTAAAATAGTTATTTTTAACTTCAAAATAGAAATGTTCATGCACAATTTAGTAACAATATTTTAGCTCATAAATCGGGGTATAAAATACTTCAATAATACTTGTCTCAAAATTTATTAATGATTTTGCTCAATGAAAGCTCAGCCGTAGGCCTAACAAATTGGGCTATTAATTCGAACTAAACAGTATTATTGTATTGGATGTTATGCACAATTAATTGTAGCAAATATTTTAATTAAATTATATTTACTTGATAAATTTATTGTATATCGATTAGAGCACGTTGTAGAAGAGTTAGCAACTAAGCATATGTAAACGATTTTGAACAACTATGTCAAAACCGGCAGTAATTGGAAATACGGACTATTAAATTGTTTAATTTATCTTGACATGGCTGAATTAGCTAGATAAATGCTTAACCGTTTATTTATCAAGTATCGTAATTACTTACAACACAAACTAGTGTATTTCAAAATAAGGTATTCATAACAAACACAAAAATAAAGGTAACTGATTTGATTCTGACAGACTTTGTAAGACGATATAAAAACTGTTTGAAATTTGACAGCAGACAGAAAAGAGGCCTGAAATACAGAAAAAAAATCGGAAAGGATTTGTACGAGTTGCTAACTGTAACCCTCTAATAAGCTTATGTAAAAATTGTATACAATGACGTATTTACCGCTCAGTATTATGATGTACAAAGTAATATTATGTAATTATTTTTAATTAGTAAGATGTGTGGCAATACTTTATATAATTATAAATGACTTATGAAGCATTATCAGATAATCCGTCCAGTATTATGGGAGCAGTAACCTGCTTTTCGAGTGAATTTTGCTCAGGAAATATATACAAATATCTGTATTGTAAAGCAATGTAAAACTATTTTAATGCCTTAAAAAAGGTTTGTCGTTTTTCAGTATATCGATTGCGCATTAATGCTTTATCTATTCGCAGTTTGAAAGTTTGTTTTAATGTTAGATTTAAATCTTCGAATATCGATGCGATTGTAGGTAATATTGAACAATTATCGGTTTGTAATTTTTTATGAAAAGCCCTGTTTCAGTATAGTATAGGTATATTTTATTATACATGGCACATACTATTCATTTTCGTATCTATATAGAAAGTTTGTACCGAAGTTTGATAATGAATTAAGAATCTAAATTTAAAATATAAATAGGTAATTGGAAAAATAAACGATCACATAGAACTTGTGCTTTTTTAATTGTTGAAATAGTCAGTTCATGTAAGCAGTGTCTGCGTCGAAAAACACGTTATATGTAGGTCTCTTATTTTACTTGCACAAAATTAGAAATACGATGTTTAATATTGTGTAAAGTTTAAATTTAAATGTAGAAGAATCTTCCGTCCGTGAGTGTCTTAACTTTTAAACAATTTTACTAAAAAAGAGACGTCGAAATAAAAATAAATATGATGGCATATTGCCTTTCTGGAACCTTTAAAGGTTATTGTTGAAGTGGGATATTGATAATATAAAGTAAATATATAACATAATTGTTGTGAAAAAACTCTTGCCTTGATATTGCCCCATATTTGTGAAGTGTCAGTATTTCTTTCTCTATTTAGCTGTATAAATTAAAGAAACGTAATGTGGTGGAAAGGGCGAACTTTGAGTGCGATGATCCCAATAGATACTTTAACAAATGAGTATTATTCAAAATTAAATTAGAAATACTGTAAGTGAGATATTAAAGTGTATTCAATAAATTTTGATACAGTATTTATGGTCAGTTTAATAAACTGCCAAATTATACAATTACAATAGGCAAATCTAACTGGCGGAAGAAATACTAAAGATGAAAGCAAGCGTATTTAGTCTCGTTTCTTAAAAAAAACGAATAAAAAATAAAAAGACTTTTGATGAAACGGCTAATAATGTTAAGTGCCTGCAACATGTACTAGTCATTGTGTTTACGTGTTTAGGAATAAAAAGATGAGAAATATGAGGCGAAATGTGTATTATGTAATTTATTTTTTACCTATGACTTAATAAATAATAATGTACAATGATTTCAAATAATTTCTTATGGCACAAATATATTTTTTCTATTTTAAAGTTAAGTTCAAATACCGTTCTATGTACCTATTATTATTAATATAAAACTTATTTATTATACCTAGTTGGAACAATTTGACACGATAAAATTCTAGAAGAGGGGAGGGGGGAAGTCTGCATATACCTAGAGAACTCATTGGGTTCAGTAAAAATGGTAAGTATTATTAACATTTTTAGAAACAAGTTACCTACTAATATACCACAATTTCGTTTAAAAATCTCTAATCTCTCTTTAATTAAATCGTGTCAAATTATTGCTCTGAAATAAAAAATGGTTGTTTTGAAATTGACGCTCAAAATCATGTACGCGATTTCATGTTTAGAAGTGTCCTTAATACATTCAATAAAGTGTTAAAATATTACGTTTTTATTTATTATAAAACGTGCTTACAACAATTATCATGTTTAAAAAAGCGACTATCACATAAGGCCAGGTACGCTCAAACATTTTTTTTTGTTCAATTGATTTTCAACGCACTTAGAGAGTTGGAAATCCAGTGCGGAATATAAAATAGTCGCGTTAAAAATAGCCCGTGGGCTAACAGAGCTGTAGGTACAGTAAAAAAAAAAAAGCACATTTACTAGACGAACTTATAACCTCCTTTTTTGAAGTCGGTTAAACAGTAAGTGCGCTTAGCTAATCTCGAGTCATCCTCATTATCCTGACTTAGGTTCAATTTATTTGGGGTTGGTGCTTTATCAGCTTAATCACGAATAGGCATTTGTATAATTCCAGTCTTTACAATTAACTCAAGTGAGCAGCCCAGTCACTATGATTCCTTTTACATTCTAACAAACAAACATTGAATAAATATTCAAAAAACAAATCATTTTTATCACAAACTGGAATGTTAGCTTTCGCTCTAATACTAGTTTCAAAGAACACGCTCGCCATCATTGCGATAGCCGCATTTATATTCCCGCTAGGCAAAGTTGGCAACACTGAGGCATCTGCAACATACAGTTTTTCTACCCCTAAAACTTGAAAAAAAGTATCAACTACAGAGTTATTTGAGTCTGGCATCCCCATAGAACAAGTACCAACGGGATGGTAGCTTGTCAAAGTTAAATGTTTTATGTAGCAGTCAAAGTATGAATCTGTAAAAATCTCAAAATTATTGCACCCTGGGAAATGGTTTTTGTTTATGTACCCTCCAACATTTTTAATTGCCTTTGTATTTACAAATTCTATAACTAGTTTCAATCCATTAATTATTGTTTCTCTGTCGTCTGTATGTGATAAATACTTAGGGTCTATTAAAGGCGGTAATTTAGGGTCAGTACTATTAATAAAGACATAGCCTCTACTTTTAGGATGTAATATCAAAGGTAAAATGGTTCCCACATAACTATCAAAACTTTTAGAAAAATACTTATCCCATACTTCATCTTTTATGTTCACGTTATTTCTTAATAAACTACCCCTGTCTGAGGATAGGCCTACTGGCAATACCATGAATTGTAAATCTGGATCCAACTGGTTTTTAGTAGATAGGAAACCAATAACTTCACAACCTGGTGTTGTCCAAGGACCTTTGCCATTGATAAAATATTGTAACACATTTAATGGGTTTATCATATCCAAAGCACTAATTGAAACAGATTGGTTGAATAATACAAAGTCTAACCCAGATCCTATGTGGTCTTGAAGATTTCTACCAACTGGTAGATTTTTGACGACTGGTATCCCCAAAGATTTTAACAGATTTTCAGGACCAATGCCTGAAAGCTGTAAAAGTTTTGGTGTATTGATTGCTCCAGCAGATAAAATGACGCCATTTCTAGCGTAGATGTTAATTTTTCTACCAGATAGTAGGACCCTGATGCCTTGAGCAGTGTTGCCATTAAACATTACTTTTTCTACTAGAGCATTGGTAATTACATGTTTGGATGGATCTAAACTGTCAGAAGTAGACCATCGCTTTCCATTCTTCTGGCTGACAATATTTTTTCTAAAACCTAGTTTAAAATCTATGCCTAGTTTATCATAGTTTAATTCTTTAGCTGCCGCTAAGACAGCATCAGCTAATTCACTTTGGTATTGCACATCATTTAGGTGTAAAATGTTTTTTTCTACAAACTCAAATTGTTCTTTGATGAACTTTTTGGTGTATTTTCCATGAAACCAGTCTAGGTAGTGTGATAGGTTACCTCTGACATGTATCATGTTGTTCAGCTTGGAAGACCCTCCTAAGATTTTGCCTTGGGCTAGTTTACATTTCTGAAAAAAAAAAAAACAAAAAAAATAGGCAGAAGAGTTTATGAAAAGTAGCTTTACAAGTATTTTATAGGGAATCATCAACATTTTTTTTTTTTTATACTTATGTAAATTGTTTTTGTAGAACTTACTTTATTCTTCATAGCAAAACAAGCATGCTCCTGAGGCACAGTTTCATACTGCCAGTCTAATAGTGACCCATGGAAGAATGGACCAAGTACTGGTGCCTCCAGTAATGCATGACTCTTACTCCCTGCTTCTACCACTATGAAAGTGTAGTTTGTTTCTGTTGCTAGTCTATGGGCAATGACAGAGCCTGCTGTGCCGGAACCAACTGTAAAAAATAGCATACCAGGTACGTGTTTAACAAAATTAAAAGCACGTTTCTGAAAGCCGCCACTTGCCTTCTTAACCCCTGATACAATCTGCAATCGTTAAAAGTAGCTCTTACCGATGACATAATCGTATTCCGGCTGAATTTCTTGAAAATATATCGTGGATACCAAATCACTGTAGTAAACAAGATAAGTAAACAATGTAAATATGTGAACACAAGTGCTAAATAAGAAAAACTGAAAACAGTATAATGTCAACATGTCGAATAATAAATTTTAGAAGTAGTTATTAGATTTATGTTATTTAATTAAAATCTACATTGTTAATTGTTATTTTTAGGTTAAGTTTGTTTACATTTTTGTCCGACATTCTGACGTTGACAAATGACAGACAAGTTTCTTTTGACAGTGACACTGATAGTATTATAGTAGTTTTTTTGTGGCAAAGGAAATAGAGTAGTAGCAATCTTCATGATAAAAGTTCTTATTAATTTACCAACTTCAAACTTGGTAACTTTGTCTCTTATAAGGTTAAAATACAGACTCGGAACAAGTCGCTGCGCACAGCGCAGTAATAATTTCGTGTGTCAGCCGGGGTGAGGGGTGGTACAGTAGTGCGCAGCGAGAAGCTAACTTCCGAACCGCCATTCGTTTGAATCGATCGCATCGGGCTGAACGAAGAACTCTCATATTAAAAAAAAAAATATAAGAGTACCGTTCATAATCATGTGTAAAATTGTATGACCATGGAATTAGTAATTTAGTATATACTTTATAGTTTAGTAAGGAGAAATTAATGGAAACGAACCTCTAAAATATATGATCACATTATATTTTCGTAAGTAGATACTTATACATTAAAATAAATACAAAATTTCAAAATAATACATATAAATGTGTTCTTATATGAAATGCTAAAAGTGAAGCCGTATTGGCTTTCTTATTTGAATTATGTGCTCAGACTTCAATTTTATAGATCTGCGGTTTCAGTTGTAATCTATCAATGGTTTCTTGAGGCAAACAATAAACGGGGTTTACAGCTTTAATAGTTTGGTTTCCTAATAACGATAGGCCGGCTATACCGAAGAGCGTGTGGAAAGGGTCGGTAACATCGCCCGGCCGGTCGCTAAAACCGCCCGTCTCTGCGTCTTGGCAAGCTAGGATAAAATTCTGCAGTTTGTCTTTTTTAATCCAGTGGAGTCTGTTTATCATGGTAAGTGTTGACAACACCCACCTGAAACAAAAAAAAAAAACATATTCTTCATTAGCAATACAAGAAAGATGAACTCCATCCATTCTATTTTTTAATTTATTTAGATTTTGAACTGCAACACAAAAGCAGCAATAAAGAATTAGGATTAAATTTAGGCCCAAAAGTAAAAATAAATACCAAATTGTTTGCCTTTGTGGACCCGAGTATCATGCGGGAATCGCCACAGTAGTGTGAGTTCAGTTTTAAGTTTTCCTTACCAAGAATAGCACAGGTCAGGCAGTTTCTCTGGTCTGCCATTCAGTCCACCACTGGGCATCTGTCGCTCAGACAGCCACCAGGCAAGGCGATTTATTCTGACTGCGTCTAACCTGTTGCAAATAGATAGGGTACCCACACAGCAGTACACTAGCCCTAAAAATTAAACATTAAAATTTATTTTATGCCTTAGATTTTGTTATTATTAATTAACTTTGGCTGTACACAAAGCCAAGCACATGAACAACAGAAAAATAAATATGGCTCACAGTTAGGCCGCGTCCCAACTGAAAGCGATCGTTGCGCTTTACTATATGTACGCTTTCAGTTAGGACGTAGTGTAATGCCACACGATTTATAGTACTGGTAATTTATAAAGGTGGCCTGAGAGATTGTCATGGAGCGTTCCAAGCTTGACATAAGGCATAGACCGATTTTCAAATGTCGAGATCTGAAGACGTACGAAGGTATTGGATATCGGAAAACGTATTAAGGAACACAACTGGAGTTGGGACACCTGGCAAGACGCAGTGATGACAGGCGAGGTAAGGTTATGACGAGTGACGAGAAGGCAAGGTGTCTACGGTCCGGTGGCGAGATGGGCGGACGACACGACATTGTTGCCATCCCGGGCAAGACCTGGATGAGGCTGGCACAAGAGTGTGGGGATTGGAACAAGAAAAGAGAGGCATCAGTGGGTGAAGTGGGGCTGTGGATGATAAAGATGAATGTTCCCTTATAAATTACAAAGTATTGCATTAAAAAAAAAAAATGCAGCATACTGAACTTGTGTTTTTGCCTGTGACTTAACTTGTACGTACCTGCATGACTTTCAGATCCAGGTTTGGATCCAAAGCCTCCATCAAAGTTCATGCAACTGATCACAAACGAAGCTGCTTTTTCTACGTCTATTGCATCCAGTCTATTCAGGAGTGAGAGGCACATCACTGCACAGAATGAAAATCTTGTGTCCACCTCACCCCATTGGTCACCTGAGTAAGCAAAAATAAGCTTGATTGATTATGTAGAAGATTTAATTTTTTTTATCATGAGATAGAGCTATAAGAAAAAAAGTATTGCAGCTTTTTACAAAAATAGGAAAAATCTTTTGTTTGATGCCAGTGCAATCACAATAAATTCCTACATTTCTTGGTACAATAAAAAAATCATTTTGGTAAATTTTGTTTTTTCTTACTTTAATTTATTTAGTAGCGGTGTGAATTTGTGTGAGAGTTAAAGAATGATAATAATATCATGATTTGGGGAAGCTTACCAAAGAACGAGCCATCTTTTTGCTGCAGAGATGCCACAAATTGGACAACACCCTCTACATCTATGGCATCCAGCCTGTCATACATTGTGAGGACCTGAAGGAGTTAATACACCATGATAATAATAGGAGGGTTGGTAAATAGAGCGAGGGGAATGCGGGAGGTGGGGAGAGAGGAGAGATGCTCATATTCTACCAGTTATTTTTAAATCACATGTAATAAGGCATAATATATAGCTACTGGGCAATTACAACATAATAACTCAATAGGATATTGGACAACCTGGGGATAAAACCAAGGACTACTATCACTATTTTTTTGGTCAAATACCAAAAAAATTGTGATAAATAATCTTAGAAGTTTAAATTAAAAACAAACCTGAATAGCACTTAAGGTGTACAACATGTGTGGGTCATGTGGATAGCAGGCAGATATGCCACCATTCTCCTTGCTCTGACATGTACTAATGAATTTTATGATGTCTTCTTTTGGCATCCTGTCAAATAAAATAGAAAAAATATGTTTGTAAAATGTCTTTCCATATAAATTTTTCTATACATACCTAGTGATATTATTCAGGAAAATCGGAATTAATTCTGAATATCATGCACCATTTCAACCCTGACACTCTGTTTATGTACAATCTGTAGTTAAGCTAACAATTTGGATTATAATAGATGGTTGATACGATACTTTTATAACCTCATAATTTCTTTATCGGCGCATAAGTAATTTTTTGATAAAATTAGGAGTACATACTTATCAGAAGCTCCCATTAACTCCATAGCGGTTAAAGTCCAATAAATCCCCGACATTCGAAGATATTCAGTCATATTATACTCAAAATCTTCACAGTCGGTTCCATATTTTGATAAATAGTCTGCATGTTTCTTCAGCAACAAAGTTGTAGGCCTGTCCGGTTTTAAGGTCACGTCTTTTACATGAAAATCTACCATTTTATTCTACTTAACAGTATTTATTTAGTATTTTTTTACTAAATTATGTACAAACGGAAATCTGCAATCAATTGTGATGATTACAACATGACACTCATGACAGTGACAGTTAAGTTAATACTGTCAAAGTAAGTTTCTTTTTGTATGGATGGATGAAAATTGTAAAGGAACTTGAACGTCTAAACAAACAATATTCTGTTTTAACTTACTACCTTGGGGATGTAATTATGTAGTGCTAAAAATATTCCATTTAATTTGTAGATATTTTCACAAAATTATATCACTAAAACGAATTTATTTTATTTCCTGAAGCTTTAAGGAGCGTACATATCTACGTAGAACGAAGCGTAGTTTGTGTGCGTTTCATTAGTGCGGAATTAAGACCCAGGGCCCCTAGGCACTAGGCATTCTAGCCCCTCCCTCATCCCGAAGCCATTTTGGATTAGCAAATAAAATGCACTAGTACAGTAAATATTTTTTATCAACCGACTAATACTTTTATTTTTTCACATCCCACGACCGCACGTACTCCTAAAAAGGTAGGCATGATGTGCGGCGTTCCACCTCTTTGGACTTGACTTTTCGGGCAATGACACAGCCCCCAATTTCGCCGCCCACAGGCCCCCTTATGGTGGCCGGAGATCATTAAGCGCCCTTCAACGCCCGGCTGCTCTTATGGTGCGGGTGGAATGAGAGGCATGCTCCCTGTCCCTCTCCGCCACCTCCTTTGCATGCATCACCTCCTCGCAAAAAGAAGCGGCAGCATCCCACGCGTTTTCGCTTCCGACCATGGACTGAATCACGACCGGAAGCGAAAGATCACCCGCACTAAGCGTTGAGACGAGGGCACAGCTCTGTTGGGCCCAAGCTGCACTCCTCCAGCGTATGTTGTGCCGTGTCCTCGGAGCAGTCCGCACAGTGATGACAAGCGGGCGTCCGCTCCCGACCTATGCGGCGCATGTACTTCCCGAAACATCCATGTCCACTAAGCACCTGCGTCAGCCGGAAACTGAGGGCTCCATGCTGCCTCTCCAGCCATTGCTCCGTAACAGGCCTTACCGCCATTATTGTGGCGAGTCCCCACCTGGGTTACGCAAGTCGCTCCCTCCATTCAGCCACTAGGATCCGCCGGAGCTCGGTCCTTCGTGCCTCAAATTCCCAGGGAACCGGACGCTGTCCACCGGTTTCGTCCACGTGGACTCTAATTCTTATCCTAAAATAAAAGTAGCCTAAGTTACTCCTTATAATCAGCTATCCGCCAGTGAGTCTTTTTTGTTTGGGTACGCTTCTTTGTCGACTTAGGCATATCTATATAAATACGCAAAATAAATAAGACTATGTTTTTTTTTTGCATCTCGCTTCGGACATGTCAGATTTCTTTTGGTCATTGATGATATATAACTTTCCATTCGTCTTACGGGTGGTATGGGTACCATGATATGAGCGCGGGGCCTCCCAAAGTGTGGGGCCTATAGCATTAGCTACACTTGCTACGTGGTTATTCCGGCCCTGCCCGCCTGCCCTCAGGCATGCAAGCGACCTAGGCCTAGACAAAGTGACATTCTACCAGCGATAACGATGATGGAAAAGTCAATAGTGGCGGTGGTGGTCAATAGTAACGATGATGGAAAAGTGAAAAGTCAGTAGTCTGGGTGCCCCTAGCCTGGCTGGGGCTTGTAGGCCTAGGCGGAAATCAGGGGCTGTACACGCCCAATAATTATTTTAGTGGTGACTGAAACTGGTTTTGGTAGACGCACCACACTTGTAACTAACTATCATTATCGGCCCATTACCATTACATTATTACAGCACCATTACCATTACAGCTTTAGATATAACACAACTTATCTAAGCTCTTTGAGCAAATAATACACACAACATGCGTACGGCAGCGTACCCGTACGGTACATAACTAATATTTGAACCCAACCAGTTTGTGAAAGAAATTACGTTATCGTCCTAAATAAATAAACAGAAAATTCTAAAAATTTACTTTGAGAAGATTATTTACTTACACGAGGACCATTAAAGTGTGGGTTTGTGATGGATTTTATAAATTTTCAGATTTTTTGGTGAATATGTGGGAAAGATGCCTCTCCCACATAATCGTATCTATTTATGTTGTATCTAGCCTATACCTATCTAAGGGTCACACGGTTCACCTTGTAGTGTAGGCTACGTCACGATTTCTCATAAAATATCTTGTTAACACGATCCCAGTACTACTTACATAGATAGATACCTCTCGAAGATCTTATACCACCTCGAAGTACAAGTTCGATAAGTCTAAGTTGAATTAAAACTTATACATAAGATTCTTCGTCTAATCCTTGATGACAGGACTTGCTTAGTTTTTGTCACGAAAGGATTTAATTACAATCGCGACAATCTACGAAGTCCGTTTTGACGTTTCGTTCTCGTGCTTGTAATAAAACGTTATGCCTTGAGAATCAGTTGTAAGCAATGTAGATAAGTCGTCGATTACAAACTCTCTAAGTATATTTAATCGATATGTCTCGAAAATCGAATGTACGAATCGATATGTACCTATATAAGAAACCATTTTTTTTTTAATCGCTAAGGACTTCTTAGACTGTCGCGAGTCTACCTAAGTATTTAATCATCTAGTATGGAAGACAGAATGGATTTTTGTACTTGTATTTTTGGGAAACCTCCTAGTGAACAATAAAATAAATTTTTCTGAATATTTTTCTAGGGAATATTACTTATTATCTCAATAAGTACCTATGGAAGGTATGGATATTAGTAGGTGGCATTCTATAGTTTCTGCTATGCCCCATGGGGAAAAGGCGTGAGTTTATGTAAGTGTGTATTTTTCTTCATTATTATTTAGCCTTTTTTTTTTACTTTGGGAAAATTTTCAAATTTCGTATCAGACTTTTACTGACTAAAACCCACCCGTGTTCCTTCAGTTGCCTGCCAAGGGCCTCGGTATCCCTTTCGGACTTTCCCGCAACCGTGCCAGGCATTTTTATTTAGCCTGTACCTCAGACCTACAAATGTTGGTCTGAGGCCTGTACAGTATACCTTATACCTATTAATTAATTACCAATTTTGCTTTAGATTAAAATACTGGTAATGCAGGTACCTTTATAGTAATTTTATTCTAGGTCTCTTCAGATATAAGTAATTATAATCAATATACCTACCTATTATTATACTTAATTACAAAATATTGCAAGTACCTAATACGTTTTAAAACACTAACTATGGATGCCCATTCTTCTCCATACCTACCAAACTACCTTTTGTACCAAATCATTTAATTCTATTTTCTTTTTCTTGAAAATGTTGACTTTCAAAACGTGCCTTTTAAAGTTTGAATGACCTACTTGAAATAAATGATTTGATTTTGACTTTCTAAAGGTCTACGTGTAAAATCGAGTCCAGTTGATTAGTTTTCAACTGAAATCGAGCAATTTCACCACGTGTCGTACTTGTCTATCACATGTTTGATGTGCACACGTGTAGGATAGGAAAGTATGTACCTATCGTATTTTTACCAACGAATTTCAGTGGATGATGCGTCGGGTGGGATACAGTAACATTGTATTGCTTAGAAATATTATGATTTATATTCACAAAGTTTGTTTAGATACACGTGGTAACATTGTGTAACTTTTGATTTCGGAGTTGATACAGAAATAATGAGAAAACATTTTTGCGTGCCCGAAGCAAACATTGTTATAACAATTAGGCAGAGGTACCTATAGTACACCCACATTGCACCAGTTATGTTTAAGTCCCATGTATATAGGGGTGACCCTAATATTGTCAACCGGGCACAGACCCGGAGTCTGTGCCCGGTTGACAATATTAGGGTCGCTACTGAGAAATTTCCGATGAAAAAACCCAATTACACTTTTGCCCGACCTGGGAATCGAACTCAGGACCTCATGCTCAGCAGTAGCACTTGCAACCACTAGACCATCGAGGCAGTCAGGTGGTGATATTTAATTTTTTAACCGACTTCTTCAAAAAGGAGGACGTTCTCAATTCGTCAGTTTTTTTTTTGTGTTTATATTACTCGATTACTCCGCCAATTATGAATCGATTTTGATGATTCTTTTTTTGTTTGGTAGATTATGCTTCAGAGGCAAAGCTAATAAGATTTATATGGGACCGCCCATATAAATCTTATTAACTTTGCTTGAGTAGTTTTTGAGTTACCTCAATATTACGTATTTTTTCACACTTAGTCTATGGAGATGATATAATAGGTCTTTACCTATGAAATTGCCGTTTTGTATGAAAAAATTTAAACGATTTTTTTTCATGAATTTTTTATTTGTATTAATCGAAGTAATCACCCATGCAATCAATGCATCTTTGCCATCGCAGTGGCAGTTTATTGATGCCCTTCTTAAAGAAATCAGCTGGACGGGAGGCAACAAATTCTTCAAAGGCATTTTGTACTGCCTCTCGGGTATTGAATTTTTTTCCCGCCAAGAAGTTATCCAAATTCTGGAAAAAGTAGTAGTCTGTAGGCGCAAGGTCTGGTGAGTAGGGCGGATGACGGAGAGCTTCCAACCCCAGTTCTTGCAACTTGGAGACCGTCTGCTGTGCAGTATGAGGTCGTGCGTTGTCGTGCAGGAGCAGCGGAGACGAGCGATTGACCAATGCTGGTTGGAGATGCGCCAGCTTCTCCATCATTGTGTTCAGTTCTTCACAGTACACATCTGCAGTAATGCTCACCCCGTTTGGTAAGAAGCTGTGATGAATCACACCGGCGCTAGACCACCAAACAGTGACCATCACTTTTCTAGGGGTAAGTTTTCGTTTAGGGCATTGTTTAGGTGCTGAACCAGGATCCAACCAACTTGCTGAGCGCTTGCGGTTATCAAACAGAATCCATTTTTCATCGCAGGTAACAATGCGGTTCAAAATTCCTTCATTTGTGTGTCTGTTGAGCAGTGCAAGGCACGTCTCGACGCGTACTTCGCGATGGCGATCATTGAGTTCGTGGGGCACCCATTTGTCAAGCTTTTTTACCTTGCCAATTTGACGCAAATGGACCAATATTGTTTTGACGCTAACGTCGAAAGCTGCTGCTAATTCAGCCGTAGATTGTGTATCATCAGCTTCCACAATCGCCTTTAATTCGTCATTGTCGACCAAAGTCTTCGGACGACCGCGAGGTTCATTTTTCAGGTCGAAATTTCCAGAACGGAAGCGAGCAAACCAATAACAGGTGGTGCGTTGGTTTGTAGTGTTAGCTCCGTAAACGTCGTTGATGTTGCGTGCCGCTTGTGCCGCGTTGCTGCCACGACGGTACTCATATTCCATAATTACTCGATTTTTTAACGTATCCATGATGACGAAAAAGATTGAAATGCGATGAAAATGTAACACTAATCAATAAAGAAATGACTACTTTTGGAAAAAAAAATCCATGTTTTTAAAATAAAATTAATTTGAAATTAGAATTCTTAGCCAAACAAAAATTATTTTGATTTGAAATGGCCAGTACTGCAGAACGGCAATTTCATAGGTAAAGACCTAATATTATTTGACTCCGTCACTGTTATTTACATAGCAGGTAGTGTCGAATTTATGTGGGGTAGGTACCACAACTAAAAAGTGAAAAATAAAAACTTTTTATTAAAAAAAAACAACCGACTTCCAAAAAAAGCACAAAAATATAACTTAAAAAGTGAAAAATAACTTTAATTTCGGAAGTCGGTAGCAAAAAACGAAAATTAAAAAGCAAAGGAAGGAATTGAAAATTAATGGAATGTAACAGGCCGATTGCATTAATACCGATATTCTCAAAAGGAATTGAATACTATATTTATAATCAACTTAGTTGTTATTTAGAAGTGAACAATATACTCTGTATCGAACAAAAAGGATTTAGAAAAAAGAAAACAATAAAATATATGGCAGTTTATGACTTTTTGCACCCGATTATGTCAGATATGAATAAAAACGCTCCGGTCTATATTTTGTGACATGACTCAGGCATTTCATTATGTCCAACATGATATCTTATTAAAAAAACTTGATGCGTACGGTGTTAGAGGGGATGTTCTTGAACTTATAAAATTATATTTGCACGACAGAAAACAAATAACCGAAATCTGTAGTCTGAACATTAGAACCAAACATGAAGAAAACATTCCGAGTTCCGCAAGGAAGTGCTTTAGGACCTCCACTTTTTACACTGTACATAAATGACTTTCCTAAATCAATTGACCATCCTGTAACACTTTTCTATATCGATACCCTGTTATAATAAAGACTTATATAAATATGACATTAATAATACATTGATCAATACTATACAATGGTTAGACAATAATAATTTAAAAATTAATTTAAGTAAGACAGGTATTATGCATTTTAGCCAGCGTTTATTGAAATTTTCCAATCTTGACATAACATATAATTATAAGACTATAACAATTGACACAGTTAATACAACTAAGTTTCTGGGACTAGTTATTGACTGACATTTAAATTGGAAGGATCACATAGATTCTCTGAGTAAGAGAATTAGCAGTAGTGCCTATGCATTGTACTTGCTGTCACGAAATGTCAATAGGGAGGCGTTGTTAACAGCTTACTACGCTGTGGCTGAATCCATTCTTAGATATGGTGTTATGTTTTGGGGTAATTCGACTACTAGAGAAGTACCATTTAAAGCACAGAAGAGATGCCTTAGAGCAATGTTTCATTTACATACCACGGACAGCTGCAAACCTTATTTTATAATGCATACAATTTTAACATTGCCATCCATTTATATATTAGAAACGGTTATGTTTGTTAGGAACAATCCTAAATTATTTACGCGCAGAGCAGATCAATTTCCTAGGAACAGGCGTGACTAAACCATAATTGTACCTCCCTGTAGTGCACTTATGCACAAAAGTATTTTTGATATGGCTCCAATTGTGTACAATAAGTTGCCTAAGAGTTGGAAGGAGCTTAATAATGTACACTTGAAAAGAAAACTGAAGACACATTTAGTAAATAAAGCATACTTTATCATCAACGAGTTCCTAGAGGAAAGATTTGTATTGACTTAATTGCTATTTGAATTGATTATAATTTTTTTGTGTTTGTTAATTTACTTTATTTTTTGTTAATATTTTTTTTGGATCTTTCTAATCATTATTATTTATTGTTGACATGATTATTGTATAACAGTCCTAATAACTTATTTTGTTTTAATGTTCTGTTTGCTTTTTTTGTTATTTTAAATTTATTACAATATTTATATAATATTTATTATATATATATATATTATTATATATATTTATTTATTAATATTTATTGGTGTTTGATGAGGTACTTCATTTATTGTTATTCTTAGAGAATGTTTTAATTAAATAATAATATCTCTTGACATTTGCATGTCACATCATGTGGCAAACATGCCTGTAGCTAATAATGTTGTTACCATCTTGCATGCATGTATTTTCTTGAATGTATGACACATGTTTAAGGAAATAAATATTATCTTATTTTATCTTAAAAGACACCGACTTCCGAAATTAAAGTTACCTATTTTTCACGTTTTTTTGTGTTTTTTTTGGAAGTCGGTTGTTTTTTTTTTGTAAAAAGTTTTTTCAATTTAATTAGGTGTTGGTATCTACAGTCTTCCTAACGTGTCGATGGTAATTTGTATAGAGTCAGCCTAAAATTTGGCTACGAGTTTGGCACCTTCAGCAGCGCTCATCAGCTCCTGCATCGTGCAGGCAACAGACAGGACACGCTGGACACGGTATTAAATGCCTAATTTGTTTGTGGGACAGAACTTCAGGGCCACACACTCCTGCGGGCAAGTCCGAAAGGGATACCGTGGCCTCTGGCAACTTACACGCAACTGACTGAAGAAACACGGGTGGTTTTTAGTCAGGAAGAGTCTAACACGCCCTCCTGCTCCGCCCAGAACGGGAGAAGTTATTTCATAATTTGGTACCTAAAAAAAAGGCCACACTTTCCTGGACTTACGCTTATCGTCGAGATCCATCCACACAAGGAGCACTCACATAATGTAGGTAAAAAAAATATCTAGTTAAAACAGATTACTTACCGGAGTTTCTGCAAAATGTCTCCCTACAGGTTAGGTTAGGTTGAGAGAATTTTTGGAAGATAATCTCATTAAGTCCTACGTATTATTATGTGAAAGAAGTGTTCAGGCTTTCAAAGTTTTCTTAAGATTAGTTTATTGAGTCGGTGTTAATTACAAGACGTAGTTGAATGGAAAACGCTGACTCAGCTGCAAATGGTCTGCTGATCGCCCTTGGGGAAAAGGTACCTAAATGTGATCCATGTAAGATCGGGTTGTAGCCATATAAAAAGCGAAGACAATCGCTTGTGGAGGAAAGTTTTCATCCTCGTTCGGGCTACCAGAGTTCTATTGTCTATGGTAAATATAGGCCTACAGAGCTTTAAAAGATTAGAATTTATAATAGAATATTGTTTATTGTAGTTGCAGGAGCGTCACAAATAAAGTTAGTCAAAATAAAAAATATCTCTGCCAACATACTTCTAGGGTGTACAATAATCTATACATATAATAAATCTGTAGACGAGGCGTTTCTGTACAATGAAAAAAAAAAAAAGAAACGTAGGTGGAGTGTCCAACAATAAACAACAGATGCCATCTATACATATAATAAATCTGTAGACGAGGCGTTTCTGTACAATGAAAAAAAAAAAAAGAAACGTAGGTGGAGTGTCCAACAATAAACAACAGATGCCATTTCTACCATTTTTGGAATTTTTGTCTGTTTGTCTGTTAGTCTGTTTATCTGTTCGTTTGTTTGATTGTTCCAGTATCACGTAAAAAGTACGAAATCAATATAGTTAACTTATACACTCAAATATTGTGTGTAACTCGATGTTTCATTTAGTCTTTGTTTCATCGCAATCGCTTCAAAATATCAAAAGATATAAGAGTTTAAAAGCACGAATGCGCTTACTAAATAAACACGAGTAATCTACTTTTCTTTCAACTACCAATGTACCTGCTGCGATAAAATATACCTGCTCAAGGTTAACTCAACTCAATCCAAATCAAGTTAGGTCAAGTTCAGGTCAAGTCAGGTCAAGTTCAGGTCAAGTCAGGTCAAGTCAGGTCAAGTCAGGTCAAGTCAGGTCAAGTCAGGTCAAGTCAGGTCAAGTCAGGTCAAGTCAGGTCAAGTCAGGTCAAGTCAGGTCAAGTCAGGTCAAGTCAGGTCAAGTCAGGTCAAGTCAGGTCAAGTCAGGTCAAGTCAGGTCAAGTCAGGTCAAGTCAGGTCAAGTCAGGTCAAGTCAGGTCAAGTCAGGTCAAGTCAGGTCAAGTCAGGTCAAGTCAGGTCAAGTCAGGTCAAGTCAGGTCAAGTCAGGTCAAGTCAGGTCAAGTCAGGTCAAGTCAGGTCAAGTCAGGTCAATTCAGGTCAAGTCAGGTCAAGTCAGGTCAAGTCAGGTCAAGTCAGGTCAAGTCAGGTCAAGTCAGGTCAAGTCAGGTCAAGTCAGGTCAAGTCAGGTCAAGTCAGGTCAAGTCAGGTCAAGTCAGGTCAAGTCAGGTCAAGTCAGGTCAAGTCAGGTCAAGTCAGGTCAAGTCAGGTCAAGTCAGGTCAAGTCAAGTCAAGTCAAGTCAAGTCAATCATTTAACGTCATTTTCTGAATCGCGGTGTTAAGAGTCTCCGTAGAAGAATGACTTTCGCCGAATTCATATTTATCGAGTATTTGGCTCATTTTGAATTGAACACATAATCCATACTAATCGATGCTTAAAAGTATAAATTCGATAGTAACTCTTAAATTTAAAAAAAATTAAAAAAAAAAAAAAAAAAAAAAAATTTGGAGAGATAGATGGCATCCCGGCGAAGAACATAGAGCAATTATTTTCTCAAAAACAAATTTAAGGGGGGGGGGGGGATATAGGGGATGAAAGTTTTTATGGGAAACCTATCATTTTTAGAGTTCCGTAGTCAACAAGGAAGCTTTATAGTTTCGCCATGTCCGTCTGTCTGTCTGTCTGTCCGCGACTTAGCTCAAAAACTTTTAATCGACCAACTTTCATGTGCAGTTGCAAAAACCCAAACATTCTGTATGCGAGAACAAGTTTTTTAACACTTTGAGGGACAGTAAACGCCCATAGACGTAATAACAATAAAACTTTGCGAAAGTTTGTTTGATAAAATAATTCATCAACTACGGAACTACGGAACCCTTCATTGTGCATGGTTCGACACGCACTTGGCCGGTTTTTTTTTGAGTTAGGGCTGTGAAAATTTATGCTTTTTGTAACTAACAAAGAGTTACGTTTTTCTAAAATCATCACTCATGAGGGTAAAAACCCTTCTTTACCCTCTTGATTTTAAAATTCACATGTAAGTACTTATTATTGACATTTTTGCGGGACTCTCTTCAAGAGCATTAAGGGATTGAGAATATAGTCATAGTCCGTATCTTGAGAATCTGTCCACTCAATCAAAAGTTATTACTACTTGGCTCTTGGCTTGGAACGAAGAGTTTGAGTTTACCAGTGAGTACTTACTCGATAGATGGCGTTGTGCAAATGATGCGATTTTCTTAAGGGGGATGCGCCGGTAGCCCGCGAAATTCAAATCTTAAGTTTTTTGCAATTTGCAAGTCAGTGTCAGGCAGGTTGTATGTTAAAATTAAATTATTTATTCTGTAAATAGGTTATTGGAATCACTTTTACACGTCGTAATAATATCAAAAAATTGTAAGGTCAGATATTGGCATATTGGTCAGGCCCTATGAGGGCCATGTAGATTAGAGTCTGAAATGGTCTTTTGAGGAATGAACCACACAGATTTGAGTGAACCTGTCCTGTCACTGCAAGCATTTGTCAGTAATAGTGGAGCTCAGCTCAGAACTTAAGGAGCTCAACGACTCGACGAACAATACCAAAGAAAGGACATTTGTGTAGGCCGCATCAAGTTCTCAAATTGCCAGACCATTGTTAAAACTAACTGAGAACGAAAAAATATAAGAATAAAAACAAAATAAACATCCACATAGTCCTCACATTCACAATAATACAATACTTTACAAAGCAATCATGTCATTTTGTCAATATCCTACATATAATATTCAATAATGTGAATTTGTATATAAAACTGGTAGGTATATTTTGATGATTTTCACTTATTCAAAATGTCACAATGCCAAAATGACAAAATGTTAGCAGAGCGAGCAGCTCAATCCCATGCTTTTTGTCTTCTAAATAATCTGAAATTGTATAGTACCCTTTTTTACAAAGTTTGGTTTTAATACAGCTTTTAAATCGTTTAATGGGTAAGTTTCGAATGTCAATAGATTAAAATATGATTCGCGATCGTAGCAAATAGTAGCTTTACAGAATAATAACCATTAGATACAGGAATACAACTCCTGCCATATTAGTTAGATTAGATAAATAAATATTTGAAACAACTGCGACTCATTATTTAGATCAACATAAAACTTGATACTGACCTGTAAAAAGCAAAATCATAAGAAAATTTGAATATCGCAGGCTCCCCCAAAGCTTTCGCCTTAGTTTCCATCGTCCATACAATATGCCATAGTTTTTTCATTAATCTTTATACAAGATTTTTTCATTAATCTTTCCGACAGTTTCATACTGCTGTCCATACTATCCACACTATCACCACAATATAGATATGAACTACCACTAATATATAAAGTTACTGGCTGTCTCATGTCTGTTACTTTTACGCCGTAACGCCTAGGTCGCCTAGACAGACCACGTGGGTTATGGGACATAGGATACTTTTATCCCGGTTGCACATTCCCGTGGGATAATTTCCGACATCCACGCGGGCGAAGCCGCGGGCAAAAGCTAGTAAGAAAATAAATAAGAAAAATAATATTATAACGGACTGAATAAACAGCAAATTAAACTATGTACAAGAACTTTTATATTCATAAAAACAGTTAAATAATTTCTTAGGAAAAACTTATTTATAGTTTCTCTTTGTTTCTTACGAAAATTAAACCTTCTTCTAGTAGGTAAGTTGCGTACAATTTTCTTTTTCAATTTTGTAAATTCATTGCCATTTCCAAGATAATTAACTTTCCCAGGAGGTGAGTCCCACAGAAACAGCTTTGTTTTCTTGACGTATCTCCAATTCTCCACAGTAGAGTCTGGCTTCCAAAAGTTGGTTTCCTACAGTTGCTGGGAATTTGAGTGCTAACTAGTTTAAATAAAAATGTAAAAAGTAAGAAATAATTCTCTTATTCTTTTCTTTTTTAAAAGGTAGTTTCTTGCTTCCGAGAGTTTGTTTCCTACAGTTGCTGGGAATTAGAGTAGCAAACATTTCTTAAAAACAAATACCTATATTTTAAAATAAAATGTAAGTAAAAACCTTTTTAAAATAAACTATAACACAGCTATACTCCATTTGAAATAAGATTAGACGTATAGATAAGCCTTTTTTACATTCCGTTCAACCGATTTTGAATTCTATTGCGTTGGTGGCATGACAAATGGCAGTCGCAGTAGATAGTTGGTATTGTGTAACTTTTCTGCTTTTAATGCTATCCTTATGCCTACGGTATAGACGTCAAAATCGGTTGAACGGACTGTAAAAGGGTTTGTTTTAATGTCTAATCTTATTTCAAATGGGGTATAGAACGGGCAAAAAATTAATTGAATGCATATACAAAGTTTCTTGACTGTGTTGTTGACCGCTGAGGAGTTCCCTCGTCTAGAGTCTGGAGTCTTTATGGACTTTAGAACGGACTATACACATAATTGAGAGACATGGTTGAATACGTATATTAAATTGCGTGTCTGTACCGTTGACCGTTGAGGAGTCCCTTCGTCTGGAACCAAAACCGGGTGTAGAATCAGGTCATGCAGCATAAAAATGCATTGTCTTCGAAACTGAACCTACATGTAAAGTTTTAACTCCGTAGGATAAGAGGAAAAGGTTTTAATTCAGCTTGAAAGGTTTGACCCATACATACTAACTAACGAACTAATAAGGTAGACGTCGCTAAACAATTTCCTGAGAGTAACTCGTTGCTTTTCCAGCTATTGTAATGTAAGTATGTATTGTATACCTACTTCCTCTGTCCCGCTGTTTCCGTGGCTCCAGATGGATTTAGTAGGAACCCTTTTAGTGCAATTGTTGGAGTTTTTTTCTTTGCTCTCACGCTGATTGTTGGCCGAGTTTCTTTTTAAACTTTATGAGCCTTCACTAAGATTGTGCTTGTTGCGCCTTGCGCGATAGTTTCAGGTTAAGTGAAGAATGAAAAAATACCTTGTTCTGATAATATTTGGTCTACTTATTTACTTGTTTCTTTATGTACAGAATTATTTTGTTTGTAGTAAGTACCTGAATTACCTATAGTATAGGTACCTACTATCATAGACAAGTTTTCCAGGTATTTGAAAATCGATTTCGAGGTGTTCTTTCCAATTTTCGAAAATGCCTCACGCCACCAATTGATTGAGAGGAGCTCGTGGCTAAGTAATAATAGCTGCAGTAGTGGTCGATCCATCAGGTTAAGTTACGCTTGCCGGGGTTCACCCGTGGATGGGTGACCATCTTTACATACCGAGACTCCTCCGAGCTCCGTGCCTCGGAAAGCACGTTAAGCCGTTGGTCCCGGCTGTCTTCCGTGGATCTTTGACACTCGTTACGGGGCATCGGAAGCCCGAAAATCTGACAAGCAAGGGGTATCGTATTACCCAGTTACTGGGTATGGAGGTCAGATAGGCAGTCGCTCCATGTAAAATACTGGTATTCAGCTGCATCCGGTTAGACTGGAAGACCAACTTCCTTAGAAAAGCCGCAGTATACGTTACTTTAAAAGTGAGGAAAAGGAGGGTACTTCCGCCTAACCTTAGCTTTCAAATTATAATTATACTAGCACTTTGCCCGCGACTTCGTCCGCGTGTATTTCGTACTTCCCTCTAAAAACTTCAACAACGCCTCCACCCCCTTTGAAAGATAGTTTTCGAAAATTAATATTTACGATCTTTAACATTTATTTACGATCTTTACCCCTTAAACTTTGTCCCTTTTACACCCCGTTAGGAGCTGATTTTTTTTAAACCCCGTGTTATTTGGGGTCGTAATATCTCATCATATATTTTTTACTAAGTTTAGTTGTATGGTAAAAGAATTTCCAAAAACCCTTTCTTAGTGGATGCCTACGTCCTAATAACTATCTGTGTGCCAAACCCTGATACACGTTATTCTTTGTTTTGATAAATACGTTTCGCGTTAATCGGACCGCACGTTAAAATTCTTCTTTACAAACTTTGACACCCCCAAGTTGAAATCCACGTTTAGGGGGTAATTTAGAAAAACTAAGAATTACAAACTTTATTATTTACATAGATACATATTCGTTCCAACTTTCAAGTCTATTAACTCAAGGAGTAAGATTTTACATGGATTTTACATACAAACGAAATCCCCCGTTTTCACCCCCTTAAAGGTCGAATTTCCAAAAACCCGTTCTTAGTGCGCGCCTACGTCATTATAACTATCTGTGTGCCAAATTTCAGCCCAATCCGTTCAGTGGTTTGAGCTGTGCGTTGATAGATCAGTCAATCAGTCACCTTTGTGTTTTATATATATAGATTATGAAACATTGTTGAAAAGAGTTGTTCGTGTACCTACTTTTACTAAAAATAAATGTAGTGAATGTACCTAACTCTTAGTCTCCTACCTCCTAAGCCTGAAACTTGTGTTGGTTGGATGGACCTACAAAATGAACCAGACAGATTTAAATTCGTTTGTGAATTTCGTCCTTCACGATTTATTTCAGCCAATATGATACCTTCTCGATGCGATATTAAATAAATTGAGATAGACTTCAATGCACCTGTCAAACGGTCCTTGAACCAGCGTTTTGTTCAGTAAACTGTAATAAAATTGATTGAGTCAGACTAAAGCGCACGTTTTAGCGAGCTGGCGTGGGTAATGCATATCTGAATATTTAGTGATTTTGAGGCTCTTTAAGTATTCATCTCTAAACAACAAAGATAAAAGCTGAAACTGTTTTGATCCTTCAGTCGCAAAGTGCTATGTACCTAATCTGTAAGGATTTCTCAGTAGGTACCTATTATCGAGGCGCGTATTTGACAACGTTTAATTTTGGTACGTCTGTTTGTCTACCCCTTTAGAGTTTGGGGAATACCACTCTGTGTGTTATGTCACCACAAATGAAAAGCAATTTATTTATCACCTACGGTAGAGATTATTTAATAAACTAAGTTTACGTAAAGTGTCCCCGTGCTCCTGATTTCGCTGAAAAATGTTCTTCAGACAAACGCATTCTTGCGGGAAAGTCCGAGAGGGATACCGGGACCTTGGCAATAGGCAACTAAAGGAGCACGGGTGAGTTTTAGTCTGTAAAAGTCTGACACGCCCTCCCGCTCCGCCCAGAACGGGAGAAGACATTTGATGATTTCCCAACACGAAAAAATGAAAACGAAAAAAAAAGACAAACGCATTGTTGTGTTCCTGGTACCTATGTACCTGGTACCTATGTTCCTGGTACCTATGTACCTAGTACGTTTGTACTTACCTAGTACTTATGTACCTAGTGCTTAGTACCTAGTATTAGAGCTCTTTGTTTAGGGGCTCGTCCGGGGAAGCACTATCACTATCACCATAATGATACCTACTAATTTTGCCGCCAAGCTGGTATTTCGGTTTCAACGACATGGGTGCCGTCCACTGCTACGTAGGATGTCCACGTCTGGGCACGGAGAGCTTTGCCGCGTTTCATTTGTTTGCAGAGCGTGGCCGTGAGTCGCAGGTCGCATGCATAGATATAAGAATATATTTCTATGGTCGCAGGTATGGTTACCATTCGTCCGGATTTGTCCGGCATTGTCATAGTCCGGAGTTTTCGACTTAAGAAGGATTTTTTTAGCAAACAAAAAAATTTAAATGGGTACTGATAAAATATAAGTTTATAATGGAAAATGCCTCTAGTATAGCAGATAAACATAACATTAAAGTAAAAAAAAGGTGACTAAAACTTTAACTTAAAAAGTTTTAGGAAAACACTCCTTTTTTATGAAAACTTTGGAGCAGAGATTCATAGAATGTCTCATATGAAATAAAAATTAAAAAAGACTTGGGTACTATGTACCTATTTGCTTTTACAGGTTAAACTGAAACCGTCTGAAATATTTACATAGGTATTGAGAGTTCTTTTGCCTGCTTAATTTTTAAAGGCAAATTAACATCACTGAGACTTAAAAGAAGAATCACCTTTGACGTCTCCGACTTTGATTAAGTGCCGAGTGCCGGAAAATTACATAACGTGAAAATAACATAGGTAGCTAGGTACATAATATACCTACTTACCTACCTACAATTTTAAGTTTGATATTCAAAAGTAGTTTTACCTTAATTATGTAACAAAGCCAAGTTCGTTTAGCTGTCCTCCGCGTATTTTCAAACTTTTGTTTTTGTTTCGGTTAGTACGCGGTGTGAACCGAATATGTTAGACGTAGTATGTTCAAAGAGACGCTTCATTCCCAGTGCTTGCTCGGTCCGGCATGATTCGGAACAGCCGGCAGCCGTGCGGCCAAATATGCATTCGATTTTCCCGCCCGCCTGTACCGAATGATATCGATTATGAGTGTGGCAACACTTTCTTTTTTGTTGGTTTATCTTCAAATGACTCCTCCCGCTCTGGGCGGAGCGGGAGGGCGTGTCAGACTTTTACTGACTAAAACCACCCGTGTTCCTTCAGTTGTCTGTTGCCAAGGGCCCCGGTATCCCTTTCGGACTTTCCCGCAACTCTGGCAGACATCGGTCCTAACGGACCCCGTCAAGGTGTGGCACCCCTGTAACAAACATTTTGTTCTAAGTTTTCGATTCCTTCATCGCAAAATAAAGACGAGGTACCTATTTACAAAATAATTCTATACTATAAGAAATTCGTCACGGCATTAGTTTTACAACATCAACGGTTTACAACACCAGTTATCTCCGGGCCGCTATCAGACTGAGGGGTTATAAACAATGCGTATAAACAGTTGATAATGTTTGCCGTTTTAGTGGTTAGTATACACAAGCGGAGTGATAAGAGTTTTGATACTGAGTTCTACTCTGAAATAATGTAATTGTAGGATATTGGAATCACTTTTACATGTCATATTAAAAAATATTAAAAATAAGCTAGATGAGGTCGGCGTTTCCTATCTGACAACTCTGAGAAGAAAGGCCGAAACAAACTCAGAGGTCACAGTCTCTTTTAAAGTCCAGACATAATCTTGTTCAGGCCATATGAGGACCATGTGATAGAGTCTGAAATGGTCTTTTGATGAAAGAACCACACAGATTTGAGTGGACCTGTCCAGTCAGTGCAAGCATTTGTCAGTAATAGTGGAATTAGTGGAGCTCAACTCAGAACTTAAGGAGCTCAACGACTCGGCGAACAATACCAAAGAAAGGACATTTGGGTAGGCCTGTTAAACCGTGACCGTGAAAACTTAGGTGAACTACTAACTTAAAATGAGCTGTCATTAGTGTCAATCCTTAGCATTTGGCGGATTGACAGCTCAATTCAAGCTAGCATTTCAAGTCTGTTTTTTAATCTCGTACTAATTTGACATTTAAAGTGATTGTTGTTTGTTTTTTCAATTTAGAGTTTGACATTTGCACCTGTCACATTAGTCTATTTAATTAAAAACATAGACTTTATTTATAGTGCGTGTCATCAAATAGTTCCATCTTTGCCGTAATGTTGGCGCCACTGTTAAATTTAAAAAACGGATCTATTAGGTAGCGGCGTAGCGTATTCGTATTGGTCCTACAACAGTGGAGCCAAAATTACGGCATAGGAACTATTTGATGAAACGCACTCTATATTTTATTTTACTGATTATATCGGCTTTTTCATCGGAGGTGTTTTTTAATTCCTTCATGTTGTTTTACAGATGTATGAAAAAGGTGGCTGGAACGGACTGGATGGGGAAGGCAGAGACCCAGGAGTTGAGATGCAACTTGGAAGAAGCTTATTATGCTCAGTCATCAATGAACTGTTATGATTTGTTGAAATACATGATGACTGGGACAGCTACCAAACGAAGATAAAATGTGTACCAATGACAGAATTTGAACAGAACAAAACAATATGAGAAAACTAGTTAACCGTGTTATTGAATGAATGTCTGAAAACTTAGTTTCGAATAACTGACACAAACTTTACTTTTCATTTACGTAATTTTTTACTTTGTTGTGAGTTATATGAGCAGAGTAAATTAGGTACTATTAAGGTTAAACACCGTGAGGACACCATGAAGGAAGAAGGAAGGAAAGTCCTGAGAGATATTTCTCGACGGCATGTGAAGCCAAGTCAGAGGCCCGTGGGCGGCTTTAAAACTCTGACACCAGGTTAGTTACTAACCACACGACAAAGAAAGAAGATTCCGGTGATTTAAAGTTTGGTAGGATTTAAGTTTCTGTTAGGGCGGCACACATCAACATCATCAACATCAACAAATATCTACCCTACACCAGTTGAAATAAAATTCAAAATAAATGAACTTCCATTAGCTCGAGAGCTCGTCTAAGTGGAAAGAGGTACGCGTCTCAGGTTATTTATTCTCAACTTTATTTTTAAGGCAACGTTGATTTTCTCGCCAGGATTGCGCATACATAATGGCATGACATTCCATGGATATGCTCAGTCGAACCAATATGCCTTCATAAAGGATACCTTACCTAATTATCTTTCAAGCCCATAGCTTTGATACTGCAGTTTTCTTTGTAATATCTTGTCTATATATACTTATTGCATGTGTAACTGCAGTAACGAATGATTTATGCAAGTATTGTTACGCTCCACAAGTCTTTACTTGCAGTTATTATCTCTATAACGTAAATAGCATGTGATGCACCGTTTGAAATATACATACGTACACCCAATATGATTTTATACGTAACTTTATTTATTTACTAGGTGATGCCCGTGGCTTCGCCCACGTGGATGTCGGTTATTATATACTAAAACCTTCCTCGCGAACCACTCTATCCATTGGTGAAAACAGCATGAAAATAGGGGTAAATGGATAGTAATTTTCGAGTTTATCGCGAACAGACAGACAGACAGACGCGGCGGAGGACTTTGTTTTATAATATGTAGTGATTACTATGACTGCAACGTTACCCAAATGGAAGCGTAATTTGGACGGAATGAGAGAGAGAGAATAACGTTTATTTAGACACAGTTCATGAAACACAAAATACAAAAAACCAAATAAAGAATAAAAATACTTAATGTTTTTACAACAATAATGTGTGCCTCACGGCTGCGCCAAAAAGGTTCATTTCAGCATTAATGCCAGACAGAATATACTGTCTGACGCTGGTTTTCTAATGAATCTTTATGGACAAATGACGGGAAGTACAAACAGCTTTAACATACCTAATAAATAATTAGTCATAATATAAATAAACTACTAATATAAAATAATATATGACGGAGAAGGGCCCCCGTGGATGTTTTTAAAAAACGTGACACCAGCATTGCTGGCGTCACAATTTCCATGATCAGGGCTGTCACTCATCTTCGGTAGTCAAAGTAAACACAAGAAATACTTTCTTCAATTTATTCTCGAATTTTGAGGAGGTCCGATCGCTACGACGGCTCAAGTGAGAATACCCGAGTCCGGCGTGCGCTCGGCCTTTTATAGCAAAACTAGGTGAGTCATTCATTTGAACAAAACACCTAGCATTGCGCAATAAAAATAGTTTTTACATTACAAATTATTACAATTTTGATAATCAAACGTTTTACATTATTTTACAAGTTATTAGCATGTGTAAATCTATTTTTAAATGTCAACACGTGATATAAAAAAATGACCACATGTTTTTACTTCGGAAATGCAACTCTCTTACAAACAGAATACATTAAAAATAGTCTGTATCAATCATAAGCAATATTAATCCATTACTTTAAGTTTTTAAACGGAATCTATTACCTAATTACAATAAATAAATCTAATTTGATTTTGAGGTTATTCCGGACACGTTTTTTCGTTCCTTATTTGTTTTGAAGTGTGGCAACCCGCCGACACGGCCATTCTGACAGGCGGCGCGTGCTCTGCGCCTGCCTACATTGTGACGTTTGATGCTTGAAAAAAAACGTTATCCTTTTAGATAGGTATCAGTAAGCAACCCATGTTGCTTATTTTTATAGGGTTATTTGTTGCTAGAACAGTACACAAAGACATCTTAAGTGCACTGCCTTTTTAATTTAGCATCTGTGGTGTATACGTGTCTACCCATAGTTCCACAAGGCATCCCTACGGTATCTCAGGGTTCACTTGTGGATGCATCAAGGATCCGTGGTTAGCTCAAGGGTAACTCATGGTTTAGCTCAGAGGTACCACTCTCCAGACATTTTATTCTTGTAGATTGTGGTTGAAAACGTTATCCTTTTAGATAGGTATCAGTAAGCAACCCATGTTGCTTATTTTTATAGGGTTATTTGTTGCTAGAACAGTACACAAAGACATCTTAAGTGCACTGCCTTTTTAATTTAGCATCTGTGGTGTATACGTGTCTACCCATAGTTCCACAAGGCATCCCTACGGTATCTCAGGGTTCACTTGTGGATGCATCAAGGATCCGTGGTTAGCTCAAGGATAACTCATGGTTTAGCTCAGAGGTACCACTCTCCAGACATTTTATTCTTGTGGTTGAAAATATCTTGAAAAATAATGAATTTTGACTCACCGGTTTTAATCCGATGACGCGTGTTCATCGTCGTGAGTTATCTGGACTGGCTGGCCAGCTTGAGATGTGGATGGCACAGGATTAGGGGCGGTTGCGACGTTGTTTTGCGGTGTCTCGAGATCATCATCTCCCGCCGACATGGCACCTTGGTTTTCCGGTTGTGGTGCACGCCGAAGTTGGTCGTGGGCGACTTTTCTGGATCGGCCTCTGCCGACCACCTTTTTTACCATGTAGCGGTCATTTTCAAGAATCCTGATAATTTCGTAGGGCACACTGAATTTGGGATCCAGTGATGTTTGATTGCGGGGATTGTTTTTGATCAGAACATAGTCCCCTCGTTGAAAATGATTTATTTTTGCCTTGCGGGAGTTGAAGCGTTGCCTATCATACTCAGCAGTCTCACTCATTCGTTGCTGTACTTGTCTGTTCAATGCTTCTATGTCAATCGTTTGGTTGTCAATGTCGACCAGGTTAAGTAATCCCACACACGATGACATCACATGATGGACCATTTGCTGATGCATCAGTCTGGTGCCGTCTGATGTTATCACCATGCTTAAGTTGGTACCATGAATTAAATTCATACCAATTAATACGTCAGCTGATATGTCATGATCAGGAACCACAAAGAATAATATTTCAATCCTTATCGCATTAATGATACAGATGGTCTTCATCTCCAATAATGAAATTACCGGAAATTGGCCAATTCCCTTGAGGCGATTAACTGCAGAGCGTCGCTGACCAGGTAATTTCGCAGCAATTGATTCTCGAATCAATGAGCACTCTGCTCCACTATCGAAGATGGCACTTATTGTCATTCGGCCAATAGTAACAGTGATGGGTGCTTGATTGGTTCCAGCTATACAGTTCACATTCGATGCCAGTGCGTTTTGACGCTTGTAGCACGTTTCGAATGTATGACCTGTTTTCTTGCAGAATGAACAGGTAACCACTTTTTTTGACGTCTCTGTTGTTGTAGTATCCGTTTTTGGAAGATTTGAAGTAGATTCTGAAGGTTTGAATCTACACTCATTAGTGGAATGGTTGGTTCTTTTGCATATTTGGCAACATGTAGCAGCAGTTTGAGAAGAATCTGGATATCGTGCACGTTTCGGCATCGGTGTGGTAGGATTTTGGTGTGGGCGCTTTTTCCTTAATGAGGAAGCCACGGAGATGAGTTCTGGAACTGTGTTTGCTTTAGCGTTCAACAGTTCGATTCGTAAGCGTTCATCGCCTATACATCCTATCACCGCTTCCACCGAAAGTTCATCATCCAGTTGATTTTTCGTGACTCTTTTCCAGAGGACCCAGGCGCGGGACAAGAATTCAGAAATATCTTTGTTTGAGTCATATACATGCTCCCGAAACTGTAGTATATCCCGGGAGTATCTATTTTCTGGCTCAAATGTGGTAATCAGTTTTTCGCGGAACTCTTCCCACGAGGATGTTGTCACCAACCAATCGTCGATCCACATCTTAGCACGTCCCTTAAGTAATCCACACACTTTAGTGCGTAGGTCCAGGTCATTAAGTTTGTAGCTAGCAGCTGCTTTATCGATGTGCTGGCACCATTCTCGAACTCCAACATGACTGTCGGGATCGAATGATGGCAGATAGATGTCCTTGATCCTGATTCTTGGTTCTGGAGGAGTATACATCCGTTCGGACATCCTTTGCATCATTTCCATCATTTGCATCATAAACTGAGGTGGGTATCCAATTATCGGAGTAGTTGGATGCATAGTCGTTGTGTTGGACGATCCAGTAGTGATGGGTACCCCTGGTCGGTATACTTCTTGATTGTAAGATGTGGGTCCCATTGGCATGAATGGTATCCCTACGGAAACTGGTATTTCCGCAGCGATTGGTGTATACACCGTGCCTGTGGAAATTCCCGTTGTGATGGGATGCACGGTGTTTAAGTTGTTGACTGGTACTCCTGAAGTGTTCAATGAGGCAGGGTCTACCAGCCTGGTACTGCTCTGTGCTGTTCCAGTTGTGCCAGGTTGAACCGTGGTCGTTGAGGATGTGGTTGGGACCAGAGCTTGTTCTTATCCCACTTCTGATGACGGAGAAGGGCCCCCGTGGATGTTTTTAAAAAACGTGACACCAGCATTGCTGGCGTCACAATTTCCATGATCAGGGCTGTCACTCATCTTCGGTAGTCAAAGTAAACACAAGAAATACTTTCTTCAATTTATTCTCGAATTTTGAGGAGGTCCGATCGCTACGACGGCTCAAGTGAGAATACCCGAGTCCGGCGTGCGCTCGGCCTTTTATAGCAAAACTAGGTGAGTCATTCATTTGAACAAAACACCTAGCATTGCGCAATAAAAATAGTTTTTACATTACAAATTATTACAATTTTGATAATCAAACGTTTTACATTATTTTACAAGTTATTAGCATGTGTAAATCTATTTTTAAATGTCAACACGTGATATAAAAAAATGACCACATGTTTTTACTTCGGAAATGCAACTCTCTTACAAACAGAATACATTAAAAATAGTCTGTATCAATCATAAGCAATATTAATCCATTACTTTAAGTTTTTAAACGGAATCTATTACCTAATTACAATAAATAAATCTAATTTGATTTTGAGGTTATTCCGGACACGTTTTTTCGTTCCTTATTTGTTTTGAAGTGTGGCAACCCGCCGACATATATATAAAAAATAATATATATTACAAAAGCAAAATAACAAGAACGGTCTCAATCGGTCGGAATAAAGAAACCGCTCCACAGCAACCCACGGCTAAATTACGCATGTGTCCCGTAGTTTCGTTTTGTACGGAAATGTAAGTGGGATAGCCACTGCGACCCACGGCCACGCGACCTACGAATGCGTAATAATGATGTAACAAATATTATGTAACAATGTAATTGATAAGAGTGTCCGTGGCGTTTCTTACCCGTTCTTGTCCATATGAACCTGCTACGCTTTGGAATGGGCAACTAGCTTCATCTTTCTGAATAACCGACTCCTTAATTAAAGAATCAAAAGTGCCTGTAAAGAGTTTAATTAAAATAAATGCTTTGAGTTTGAGTGGCTGGCAAAGAAATGAACCGTGTAGCTAACATGGCAAACCTCTCTGAGCACATCCTGCTTAGCAGTGAACGGTCGACTGCATCATCATCATCATCATTTCAGCCGAAAAACGTCCACTGCTGGACGATCCAGTGGAATCCTGCGGCCTTCACCAGGTCATCGGTCTTCCTTGTGGGGGGCCTTCCAACGCTACAGCTACCGGTACGCGGTCGCCAATCCAGAAGCTTTTGGCCCCATCGGCCATCTGTCCTGCGAGCAATGTGCCCTGCCACTTAAGTTTGGAAATACTTCCACAGTCGACTTAATGGATTGTAAATACATGAATTATTGCCGTGATGTTTCTAACATAGCTGACTGTAGACAGAATGAAAGAGCTAGCTGTATATTTCCTGGATGCTAGATTTATTGTAGGTATCTAAATAAAGTTAACGAGGAGAACAGCTCAAAAGGACAGGTACAGCGGTGCTATTTTGTAAAAATATCATAGTGAACATTTTGGTGAAGCGGGCTAAAGTGAGCTGTCATTTCACGTGAGGATTGACACTATTGACAGCTCATTTCGAGCTCACTTCACCTCACTTTTCATGGTGAGATTTTTACAAAATAGATCGGCAGGGAGCGTAGTTATTTTTGAAAAAAACTTTTACAGTTTTCTCAACAGTTTTGAGTACCTACTGAATGACTAAGGATATTTCTGGGCTCAAACAATATAAAAATAATGAAGATGACTACCTTCTATCGACGCCAAAAGAAGACGATTTGGAAAATACACCATCGAGATTTTTGGAAATTGATTAATGAATGGAAATTACGAATTCTTGGTGAATGCAAGTAAATGACTAAATCTTTACGGAAAAGTAGGTGTGTCAGTATACCTACCTGCTGTACATATAGTGAATTAATATGAAAACAGGACAATATGATACACGAGGGTCTTCCACGTGAATCATAATGTAGATATAACTGTACTGTTTTCCTCAAAATACTGTTACATTTTAACAGGAACAGTTAATTTCTCTTTTACAAGACTGTTTTTAATGGAATTTTTATGTACCAACTTTTATTTGGATGTGTTCAGCGTATATTAGAGATGCACGGTCATATTTAAGGGACCCACACAGAGTTACAGACCATTAAATTGAAAGACATTCTCCATGGGGCAAAAAAAACCAGCTGTTCCATACATTTGGGTCGAGGATGTATTAAAATTTGTATGAGACAGCAGATATATTTTTTTCACGACTAGGATGTTTGTCCCATGGAGAAAGTTGTTCAGTTTACAGACTACCTACGTGCTGTCGATATCTCTAAGTGTAGGAACATCTTTAGCTATAGGTAAGTAAGTAAGTATTCCGACGTTTCTCATTGAGAAGTTATGAATGAAATCATGAAATACCTACTCGCTTTGGCACTGGAATTTATAGTCTATTATTAGAGAACCTCTTGCTATTTTTGTGGGAGTAGATGATACAACTTAACTTACAGGTACAAATGGCAGTTTCGAAGGATGGACGATACACACGACGTAGTATCTGGTATCATTCTTGGGGTTGAGCTGACACGGGCCGAGTTGTCACCGACGGAATGCATGCGATGCTGGTCCAGGTTCTGATTGGCTGGCTCCTCTGCTGAGTAGCAAGCATGTGTTCTTGTCTTTTTATGGAGCACCGAACCGTTCCACCAGAGTTCTCTAGGTTCTTTCGGAGTACCTTAGATCTTATCGACTTAATCGATAAGATCTAAGGTGTGGAGCAGGGAGCCTCCCTGTACAGGGAGGGAATTTATTTTTTAAGTAAATTGACACCCTACGTCAATTTGCCGTGTTATAGCCATTTTATACAACTTTCAAAGAATGAAAGCCCTATGTAAGTTGTGATTTGAATAGATATTTAAGTTGATACTCAATTTGCATAACAGTTAATTTCCGTCTTTGCATAATACAAGTGGTTTCGAGCATTATCATTATCCTAAACCTCACGACCAAACCTGCAGTTGGAATGACGTCACAAAACACTACAATTCTGTAACACAATTTACTTCAGCAATACACTTACAAGCCAGTAAATACACATGACAAATGTATGACGTGTCAATTGTATCACAATTGTCCTCTATTGAGCACTCGGCTTAAGAATTAATAAACGTTTTTATTAAACGTTTGCTATCGCTATTGAGTACCACGCGTTGTGCGAGTTCGATCGGTTGTGCAGGATAAATATTAAAAACAAAAGGTATGCCGAGTTTAGTGTTTATAACAAAAGTTGTAATGTTTATTGTGGCTCTGTATACGGTATTGAAATGAGGTGATAATGTTCTGAGTGAGTTTTTATAGGACATTGGGGTAGGTATAGTGTAAGAAATGAAGGCAAAAAAGTAATTAACTGTTGTTGTTATCCTAACTCATATTATAAATGCGAAAGTGAGTTTGTTTGTTTGTTACGCTTTCACGCTTTAAAGGCTGAACGGTTTTAGATGAAATTTGGCACATTGGTAGACCATGACCTGGATTAGGACATAGGATACTTTTTATCCCGATAGTCCCACGGGATCGATACTTGCGCGGGTATAACCGCGAGCGCAGCTATTTTTCTTATACATTTTTACGTGTTTTTTTTGTGAATTAAAAAAGGTTTTAATAAAATAGCAACTATTGTAAAACCAATAAGGTAGGTACTGAGTTTGTTTAGGTGTGTATTGAAGCACAAAAAACTACCTACCTAGTTATTGTTTTCAACTTTATGTTTCCGATAACTGATTCCCATTTGTTTATCGCTAAAACTTTACTTAACACAACTGACTGATTACAATTATGTATTTTAGAGGAACGACTATTGTTATATTGTAATTGTAAGGATATATTGTACTTACTTACACACTTTATATCCTTATTGGAAAAGAGATTTAAAAAAATCCCCGAATCAAAACTATACTGAATGAAGTTTTTAGTAAGAAGTTTGTTATTTTATCTCTGATTTCGCTTCTTCTGAGCGTGTCGATGGCATTTAAAATTGAGTCAGCCCAGTATTTGGCTTCAAACTTGCGCCTTCAGTAGCGTCCGTCCAGTTCACAGGAACTGGACGGACGCTACTGAAGGTGCAAGTTAACAACGTGCAACGTACACACGATATTTGACCCATTGTTAGTGGAACAGCACCACATTTACACTCCAGGGCCGAGTCATCTGTGAATCTCCACCTGAGCAGGGGGCTTAAAATAGCCACTTTGGCAGAATCATAATAGGAAAATATTACGAATCATCGTAAAATGTCATAAACAGACGATTCATAATAAATGATCTGCGTGCGATTCATATTACGAAATAATTCGTCCATTTGATAGTTTTCTATGGAGATTCGTAAAATGGTCCACATAATAAGTATTGCTGTTGTGTCAAATTAGAGGAATTGCTAATGACAGCTGGAAATTCAGGAAATAAAATGCTTTTAGAGGAATTGCTAATGACCGTTTTAGGCCCACTGATCTGCGTGCAATTCATATTACGGAATAATTCATCTGTTTGACATTTTCTATGGACATTCGTGAAATGGTCCACAAATTATGAATTGCTTTTGTGTCAAATTAGAGGAATTACTAATGACAGCTAGGAATTCAGGAAATTAATTGCTTTTAGAGGAATTGCTAATGTGGCCGGTTTAGGCCCCCTGGTTTTCCTTGCATTTCTGTCAAAATCACAATTATCCTTAATTGCGTTGCAATAAGGTTCGGCTGTGTCTTAAAATAACTGTAAAAAGACTGTATGTAAGTGTGTGTCTCGGTCACATTCACCCTTCTCGTTCCGTTTTGTCACTCTTATCAATGTTTGCTTAACCTTCTTGATCTGTGTGTTTTAATTTCGCAAAGATATCGTAGAAGCAAGATTAACTTCTAACAGCGTTTAGGGATAAGCAGAGTCATGTATAATTATTACATAGTCCCTTCATATAATTATTGTACTCATATGACTTGAGCAACGAGTGATGATTTTAAAACATTTCAAACTTGTCTTGGTAATGAAAAAAGTAGATTAAAAAAAATATTAAAAGATATAGGTAGTAGATAAACGTGAAAGTAATACACTTAAGACCATGAATGATTATGAATGACAATACCTCTGATAAGAAAAATACTTTGTTGACTAACAATTACTTACTTTATTTTATTTACTGTATCATTTACTTACATAAATTATGTAGTATGGCAGTACCTATCTATCACAGTCTAAAACTTAATAAATAAAAAACTATAGGAAATGACAAATGATTAAATGATGATGAAATAGGAACAAAAATATATTTTAGAAAAAGTAACATTAGGTACTTAGTTAAAAACTGTGTTAAATAAAATAGTAGATTGTTTGCCTAAGGAGCAAACAACTATTTTAAAAGCGAGAGTTTTTCTTTGAATCCTGAGCGGAGCGAAGGTAGCGAGGGATTCATCGTACGTCACTCGAACTTAAAATAGTGTTACTCCCGAGGTGGGCACTCTACTTTTTATCTCTAAGAATAAAAAAAGGATGGATTCTTTGTATCTCATTTTTAGCGTCGGGTACAATGTTTTCTCGAGTTTATATAATATATATTATATAATACTGTCATTCTCACTATTATTTGAGGAAGACATACTCAACTCATTTTTTATAAAACTAAGTATTGAATTGAAAACCGAATTTGAGTAAACAATTACAAACGAAAGCGGAATTTATTTCACGCGTTTTAATTTGGCTAGCGTACGGTTTACTTTATCATACAACCTGTTACTTGTTCATACAATGTTCGTGATTGATTTCTTTGGTAATTGGAACTTTTACTACTAATATAACAATATCCACATCAAAATCTGCCTAGCCTTTTCCCAACTATGTTGCGGTCGGCTTCCAGTCTAACCGGATGCAGCTGAATATCAGTATTTTACATGGAACGACTGCCTATCTGACCTCCACAACCCAGTAACTGCGTAATACAATATCCCTTGGTTAGACTGGTTGTCAGAATTTCGGGCTTCTGACGACTCGTAACGACTGTCAAAGATCCACAAATGACAGCCGGGACCAACGGCTTAACGTGCTTTCCGAGGCACGGAGGAGTCTCAATATGTGAAAATGGTCACCCATCCACGGACCAACCCCGGCAAGCGTAGCTTAAACTGATGGATCGACCCGAGCGGCTGTTATTACTTAGCCACGAGCTCCTATAACAATATCCACATACCAAATTCAAATCACTTTTAGTCCTTAGGGATTAAACAGCTATTTTAGTCCCTGTTTACGAAGTATAAACTAGCTCTTTTTGCATTGATGTGATAAAAAGCTATATTTGTTACCTACGGTGGAAACTGCGGTCAGCGAGACCACAGTCTAAATAAACTGCAGTGTAACCACCAAATTCTGAACGCTCCGTTATGTAAATAATTCCATTGTTTGTCATTGTCATTTTGTTAAACCAATCACAACAGCCAACAAGAGAATTTAAAGTTAATTTATTGATGTGCACCCTAAATGCTTAGCAACGTAAATAAAGCAATGAATCTTGTCGAACTGTGAAAATGAAAGGTATTGACTTTGTAATTATGTTACGTAATTATCCCGTAGACTTCATAGGGCTTTCATAAACCGATTCATCGTTTAGAGTGGTCTGATTGATTTCGAGTACCACTACAAATCAAGTACACTTCATTACTAGCACTAGCAACTGTTCTGTATGTCAAGTTCTGATGAAAGTATAGCCGGTTTCAGTTGCAAGTGATTCGAGCATGTTTAGAAGGTGGTTGCGTATGCTGGGTAACTACCCATGCAGAATTAGCAGGTTCCATCTAGGCGATCTGCATTTAGATTGCAATGCAAGCTAGCTGCAATATACCTACAGCCGCGCAACGACAAAAAAAGGTATAAATAAAAATAAAAGTTATAAAACTAAATCCCAACTACGACGATAAAGTCAATCAAATAAAAAGGTATAAACAAGACATCAAATACAGTGAAATTAAAAACCCGGAGTCACACGTATTAGGGCATAAATTGAACACATTACGCGTGACTCCGGATTTTTAATTTTTCTGTCTGTGATGTCTTGTTTATACCTTTTTAATTGACTTTTTGTCGTAGTTAGAATTTAGTTTTATAACTTTTATTTAATTTTTTTTTTGGGGTTAAATTATACATATATATTTTTGAAATGTGATAAATAAGCCCTTTCATTTGATAACCAACATGGTATGATTATTTTTTTAAATTTTATTTCATGACTTTGTCATTTACGAAGCCATTTTCAATTTAATGTGTCGTCACAGCCTATACCAGCGGACGATCAAGACGCTTCCAATGATACCTCATTTGTCAAATTGTGATGAGTCGTTTAGAAGATAAATGGGTGTACACACTTGTTCGGCATGGTTCGGGTCGGCATGATTCGGGACAGCCGGGCGACAAAAAATATTTTTGGTTTTGCATGCCGACTCGAACAAGAGTATAGCACCCCTTCATTCATGTGTAATGTAACATACACTACACGTTTCAGTTACATTACACGTTTGTCATTGCGCTTATCCTAAAGATTGCGTGAAGTAAACAGTTAACTCGATCCATCTAGTAGGTTATCGCATTATTATAGGTTCTAACTCTCAACCTTGGCCCATTCCCAACCATTGTGTAATTGGTACAGACATACTGTATCTAATGGACTTCAGACGTCTAACGGAACACATAATATAAAATTTTTACCTTAAATAAAATTTGTATTATGTTTCCTATGACGTCTGAAGTCCAAGTAATTTCTTCCTAGTTCATCAATAACATTATGAGCCGAACAATGACATAAGGAATGGCGGCTTGCTCTGTGGTGCAGTTAGTTCCAGGTTAGGCTATAGGTGGCGCTGTGGCCACTTCACGTGACGGAAGCGACATCATCTAACGGAAGGCGTGTGAAAAGGACGATGTACTCTCTAATCTCTTTGAAAGGGATTTGCCAGGGCTTTAGAAATATCCTGCATGAGTCAAAGGCATGCCGTAACCGTGCGTTTGCACTGGCGAAACATTCACGACAAAACATGTTGAAATCTCTAGTTCCTGTCAATGTTCCATACAAGTTACACGACTTCAATATGTTTTGTCATGTTTTGTACGGGTAGCCGAAACTCAGATAAGCTGGTGATAACTAGCCAGGCGGACTTAGAACAAGCCCTGACACCAACCAAACCGAGCAGAATTTTTTTCCCACACTGGGAAACGAACCCGGAACCTCTGGGTCTGAGACAGTTGGTCTAAACACTAGACCACAGAGACGGTTATTAGTTATTTGTTATGCAAGGCTGCAAAGGTCTTTTTTGGCGCGAGTACTTGTATTGAAACCTGATTGCGAGGGTTTCAAAGGTAGGAGACGCAGAATAAATTTGCTGCCGAGCGAAACTAATGATGTAGATATTAAGGCAGACGGGGAGGTGGCAACTGAGTTTGAAAATTTCTTCACTAATATTCCAATTTTAACAACTAAAACTCTGTCATTGTCGTCATCCACTTCTGCTTATTCAATACTAAAAGAATGTGTACCAGAATGTGACAAATTTTTTGAATTTACAATTGCTACTGCTAAAGACATTATAGAATCTTTTAAAGAACTCGATGTGAAAAAAACTGCTGACCTTTGGGGATTATCAGTACATACTATGTCTTCAATAATTGATGTTATTTCACCCTTTTTGGCAATTGTTTTTAACTCTTGTATTGCATCTGGTGTATTTCCTGATCTGATGAAACTTAGCAAAGTGATTCCACTGTTCAAGTCTGGCAGCACAACTGATCCCACGAATTTTCGGCCTATCTCGATATTACCTACGTTGAGTAAAATCTTTGAAAAATTAATTTTAAAACAGATGTTAAGTCATTTCAATACACATCATTTACTTCATCTGAAACAGTTCGGTTTTACAAAGGGTCGTTCAACTACAGACGCGGGCGTGGAATTACTGAAGAGCATATTCGAGGCCTGGGAGGAGTCGCATTGCTCATTGCTCTTGGCATTTTCTGCGACTTGTCCAAGGCTTTCGATTGCGTACATCATGATACTCTCATCAGGAAACTGTACCACTATGGTATGAGGGACAAGGCTCTCGACCTTCTGACTTCTTATCTGAACAACAGAATTCAGAGGGTCGATGTTAATGGCAAGAGATCTGCAGGATCTTCGGTCACCATGGGCGTTCCGCAGGGTTCAATTCTAGGTCCTTTCTTATTCCTCATTTATATTAATGACTTGCCTTACCACATAAGGGATAATCACAAGATCGTGTTATTCGCAGATGATACTTCCCTCATTTTAAAAATAAAACGTCAGTTTTTTTTTTTTTCAATGGATTCTGTGAAGTTCAATTTATTGCTTTTAACAAATTAAATTAACAAGAAATACTAGATAATATATACATAACACAACTAACTATTTACATAAAACACTAAAACTTAAAGAACTAACTAACTATAACTAAAGTAAGGCGTCGAAAAATTCCTCCGCATCGCTGTCGGCTGGTAACGTACCCAAGAGACTGGCGGCATTGCCACGTTGAATGGCAATGCTTAGCCTCTGACCAAGGTAAAAGCCAGCCCTTGGGTCACGGGAAGTGTCAAGCAGCCGTTTGGAGATTTCACTGAACAGACTATGAGCACTCGGACCCCACGGCCCTAGGGTTTCAACCCCAAACGGCTCGAAAATATAATTGCCTATAAGGCTATTATACTTTCGCCGCTTGAGGTTTTCCGCTGCCGCAGCGGCAGCGCCAGCACAGCACGCCGAGCCAGGAAGATGGGATGGCGCAAGAGTATCGACACACGTTGCGTCCCACACTAAAGGCCTACCCATCTTCCATGGGAATAAGGACATGCCGTCCGGTCTTTTGCCATCGTCGCGTGCCAAGCCATTGGGTTCTAATACAGCTGGAACGCCGACGGTGACAAGAGCTCGTCGGATGATGTCATTAATGTTAGCGTGCCGCGCTAAGCGACCCGCACTTCGGCTGCAAGACAGGCCGTGGTGTCCGAGGCTGTTGACAACTTCGCCACAGTGACAGCGATGAGGAGTACAACATGGGGCTCCTAGGCGCAGGGAAGCAGCGATGCGGAACGTAGTGTCGTCGAACAAAGTTCCTAGGTTCGATGACGGCAGTGCATGAAGCCACAGACCCGACTCCCACTTACCCACAGCCAGCAGGCGCGCGCGCTCCGCAGTAGTGGCAGACGTGTCAAGCAAGTTGTTCTGTACTACTCTGCAGAGCGGCTCATCCCACCGTCTCTGGGAAGATGGATTGTCGGGCGGATCTGAATTCGGGCAAGCGAGTCTCCAGGCATCCATAGCCTCGGTGAGGCACGGCACGTCAAAATTAATCAGTGTGGAGGCTAGGATTTTCCTGATTAATTTCTCAGTACCGTGGACCGAGGATATGAATGCCGGTAAACTAATACTAGAAATTTTGCGGACGCCGAGGCCTCCCATACGGATGGGAAGAGTAGCTTGTGCCCAAGCTCGGTCGTCCATGGCCACATTTAGGATCAAAGTTAATGTATGACGGATAATTTGGTCCATTTTGTCTAAAAGATTAGTGTGCTTCCATAAATGCGAAGCGCGAAGGAAATATGTTAATTTAGGGCCGAAACAGCAGTAACGGATTAGGGTTATGGCCGAATGCATGTTAATTTGGAACAATCTTTCCGAAACGTCATTGAAATTTTGTATTTTTTCCTCAATGAAGATGGGAAAGGAATCCTCAAAGATTGGAGACCCAAGGAGACGAAGAGAGCTTTTTTCAATAATTTTGATTTCTGGGGCTATTGCGTTAAATTTGGGAAGTGTCAGATGTCTGTCAGTACTGTCCGCTAAGTATAGTTCACATTTTGAAAGGTTGAGATCAAGACCAATGGAATGAAGTTCATTTTTTAGGAATCGGAGGTCATTTATAACAGTTTCTACGTCGCCTCCCAAGGTTCCATCATCGAGGTACCAAACATTAAATTTGGAATTTAGCTGCCGAATAATTGGGTGAATGGCTAAACTAAAAATCACTGGCCCGAGGGGGTCACCTTGTTGACAGCCAACAGCAGATTCCAGAAGGTTGTCCCGAAACAGTAATTTAGAGGGGTGTCTGTAACATTGCCAAAGGAAACTATAAATTTCAGGTATCTCTTTTTTAGTTTCTGTCAGCAAGGTGTCCCTATTAACAGAATTAAAGGCATTCTTTATGTCAACCTTCAGGATAACCTCTCCTTTCTCGGAATTTAGATAGGTCGACAATGCGTGTACAGCAGCCTCACAGCCCCCTTTGGAGCCGTAACCTAGCTGTAGGGGCTGAAATTTTTTCGAAACATCCTCACCATAAAATTTACAACAAATCTTGGCTGCCATACGACGATAGGTGGTTCCCACGGCAATGGGACGAATACCGCCATCCCTCTTACGTAGGGCGCATAGATTGGCCCCATAAAGAACGTCTATGACGGACTCATTCACCTTGCCGGAGAGCATAAGATTGATCAGAGCCGTAAGCTCCTTCACAAGCGACTCACCAGCTGTCCCGGCACCTGAACAAATGAGGTCCTTAAGGTGCTGAGGACTCAGGCCGTCGAGGCCGCCAGCGGAGCCGCTCCGAAAGGAGCAGACGGCTGTGACCAACTCTCGACCTGTAATGGTGAGGGAGTGATTATCCGGATCAGGGGGGTCGGGAAAGGAAAGACCATCCGCTGGGGCAGGGTGTTTGTTCTCCAGAGCTGCGAGTGTTTCTGGAGAACATGGTGCCACTACATCACTACTAAAGAGAATCCTGGCTGCTCCACTAATGTCACCTTCCCCTAACTTAGATTCTACCAGCTGGGATATACCTCTTGAAGAGGTATATTTCTGTGTCGAGAATTTTGAATCTAAATTAAGAGCCGAAATATTACAGTTTTCTTTAATTTGTGCGGTTAAGGTCTTTTTGGTTGCCAAATTCTTTTGCACATGTAGAATCCTGTAAGGAAAGGTGAGTAGCTGTTCCCAAGCACTTTGCGAGTTCTCCCGGGCGGCAAGACGAACGCAGCTTGCTAGCTGTTGTGCCACTAGAGGTCTTGCGCCGCGGGGAACTCGCTTCAAAACAGGAACTGAGTTTTTGAATTTTGAAAGGGTTTTCCAAAACGGTTCAAAAGTGGGTGTACCTGGTGTTATAGGTGTGGCTGGTGGGACAGGGTCTGAGGAGAGTGCATTTGATGGTCTGTGCACCTTTCCAATATGCACGTTCAGACCCCGCTTACCTTTAAAAAACCGGGCCTGGGAACACAACGGACATCTCTCCAGGATGCTCAGTGATGTCGAAGGTTGACAAGCACTACCACCAACATCCACAACATCGCTGCTGCCACTAAGCATTAATTTTATTTTTTTTAAACTTATAAATTAACTTATGAGAAAATAATAACAATACAAAATAAAATACTACGAAAACACTAAAACGTCTTGTATGTGACACTGCACTGGTGACAGCTGTGACGGGAACGACGCAGTCGCGCTCTGGCGGCCTAGGGCGCCGCGCCTCCGATGCATTGCGACGCAGCCCTGGCAACCGATGCCGGCTGGCGTCGCCGTCGCGTCCTCAGAGCGTCCGCGTCGCTATGATTTTATCCTTTACGCAGACTGTGAAAATTTTCACGACTGGTCCCGTCTGACAAGGAATAGATTAAGATACGCTCGAAACTCACACAATAAACACTTTACTAGTGTAGCGATGCGTTAACTAAAATTATTTTAGTTTTGCGAAGGCGCGAGCGACGTCCTTCAGCATTTGCCGCGACACGTCACAAATATCATAATTATATCCATAATATTGGCAATCTTAAACCGGTTGGGATACGACATCCATCCGGCTATTAATTAGATTTTGTTGGTCCAAAACTTCGAACCAACTCAAATGATAACATTCGAGAGGGTCCTTATCCTTAAAACGTCAGTTAGTCAACTTTGAACAAGTTAACGATGCACTCTCTAAAGTGGTACATTGGTTTAATGTAAATAATCTTCTCCTGAATGAGAAAAAGACTAAACTCATTAAATTTTCAACGCCAAATGTCAGGCAGCTATCTACCAATGTTAAAGTTAATGGAATAGAGTTGGACCCCGTTGAGTCGACAGTTTTTCTTGGAATAACCATTGACGGTAAATTACAATGGGGCCCACACATAGAAAAATTGTCAGGAAGGCTTAGTTCGGCCGCCTACAACGTTAAAAAAATTAGACATATAACTGACGTAGATACAGCCAGAATTGTTTATTTTAGTTATTTTCATAGTCTTCTGTCTTATGGGATGCTTCTCTGGGGAGCCTGTGCGGACATTAATGCTATCTTTGTTTTACAGAAAAGGGCTATTCGAGCCATTTACAACCTAGGTCCAAGGGATTCCCTTCGAGAAAAATTCAGAGAAATAGATATTCTGACTGTAGCCTCACAATATATATTTGAAAACCTATTGTATGTACACAAAAATATATCAAATTTTAAGAAAATGTCCGATATTCATAGTTTAAATACCAGGAATGTCCGATATTCATAGTTTAAATACCAGGAATAAACACAATCTTGCTGTACATCGCACTCGTCTCCACAGAGTAGGCAACTCGTTCATGGGTCAATGTATACCCTTTTATAACAAAATTCCCATTGACATTCGAAACTTACCCATTAAACGATTTAAAAGCTGCATTAAAACCAAACTTTGTAGAAAAGGGTACTATAAAATTTCAGATTATTTAGAAGACAAAAAAACATGGGATTGAGCTGCTCGCTCTGCTAAGCATTGTAACATTTTGAATAATATGGAAAATCATCAAAGTATATCAACCAGTTTTATTTACAAATTGACATTATTGAATATTCTATACAAAATGACATGATTACTTTGTAAAGTATTTTATTATTGTGAATGTGAGGACTATGTGAATGTTTTTTTTTTTTCTTTCTCAGTTAATTTTATTAATGGTCTGGCAATTTGAGAATTTTATGCGGCCTACCCAAATGTCCTTTCTTTGGTATTGTTCGTCGAGTCACTGAGCTCCTTAAGTTCTGAGTTGAGCTCCGCCATTACTGACAAATACTTGCACTGACTGGACAGGTCCACTCAAATCTGTGTGGTTCTTTCCTCAAAAGACCATTTCAGACTCGAATTTACATGGTCCTCATATGGCTTGACCAAGATTATGTCTGGACTTTAAAAGAGACTGTGACCTCTGAGTTTGTTTCGGCCTTTCTTCTCAGAGTAGTCAGATAGGAAACGCCGACCTCATCTAGCTTATTTTTAATATTTTTTAATATGACGTGTTAAAGTGATTCCAATATCCTATTTACAGAATAAACAATTTCATTTCATTTCATTTCATTTCATTTCAAACACACAAATTTTCACCTCACTACAGCGAGGAAAATGGTGTCTCCATACATTGAACAAATATTGTACGCTTTTATGTACTTTACACGCAATTTTTCCAGAAGAAAGCTCAATTCGGCATTATGTACCGCTTGCACTAACTCTGCCACTGCTAAACAAACCAAAATGATGGAACGGGAATTGAATATACAGAAGAAAATTATTAAATAAAGTTTTTTGAAGTGAAAGCTTCTTTAGGCGCGTTGAGCGATTATTTTTTCGTGCTGGCCAGTGCGTTTATTCTAAAAATGAGGTGGGTGCACAGAAATGAAATAAGTATTAATGCATTATCAGTGGACCAGGCGGTATAGAAAATATATTGAATTTTAAAAACTCTTTCCACGCTAGCGGATAAAATGCACTTTTGCACGCAGATTTCGAATGACAAACAAAATCTTTCCGAGCTTGTGAGGTGAAAAATAAATTAACATATTCTCATAGAGTCTATATGAGAGTCTTGGGATTTGAGATCTTCAGTCACCAACCTTAGTGAGCTACTAAGTATTTATAACCTCATCAATATTATTCCGGTCTTTCATCAAAGTAACTCGTAAAGATAACAGGTAATCTCTCATATAAATACCGACATCTTATGCATGATATTATTATTGATATAGAAGTCTAACTTGAGATAACCCTGTTATCGTTCTTGACCATAAACTGACTTACAACTTGGCTGTAAAGTTAGATTGGATGCTATCGGACCAATAATCTATACCTACTAATAATGAATCTGAAGAGTTTGATCGTTTGTTAGAACGCGCTAATCTCTGGAACTACCAGTCGGATTTGAAAAAATCTTCTTGTATATGATGGCACAATTCTTGAAGAAGGCTATATGCTATTTAACATAAAGTAATAAAAACTAAAACCCAACTACGGCTAAAAAGGTATAAACAAGACACCACAGACAGACAAATTAAAAATTCGGAGTCACACGTAATCTGTTCGATTTATAATATATATAACACGTGTGACTCCGGATTTTTAATTTGTCTGTCTGTGGTGTCTTGTTTATACCTTTTTAGCCGTAGTTGGGTTTTAGTTTTTATTACTTTAATTTTTGTTTTATTATTTTGGGTTATAATATATATATTTTTGAAATGTGCTCAATAAGCCCTTTCATTTGATATCCAACATAGTACGATAAAACAATTTTTTTTTTTTGTTCGTAACTTTATTTCCTCTAGAGGGCGCCATTTTTAATTTAATGTGACGTCACATAGCCTATAACCAGCGGACAATCATGACGCTTCCAACGATACCTCACTTGTCAAATTGTCAGGATTGTTTTAGAAGATATGGGGGAACAGATGAACATACGTACATACATACATACATACATACCGGTCAAAATCATAACCCTCCTTTTTTTCGCCGTAGTCGGGTAATAATTCCACAACCCTTAAGAGCTGACCAAAACAATGATAAGCGAAAACGAAGTAACAACGCGGGCGGGTGATGCGATGCGACGAGGTGGGACGGGAGAACAAGCCACGCGTGCGAACGCGCGGGCAAAAGCAAGTGTTATCATATTATCAGAAAGTCTAATATTAATGCGTCGAATTCAAGCTAGGTAGGACATAGGAATAGGACACATTTTATCCTGATATTTCCACGGGAGACTTATGCATGTGAAACCGCGGGGCGCAGCTAGTACAATAATAGAACCCACAAAATAGCCATTTGGTGGGTTCGCCCCCCTTTACACTGGCGAAAGTTGGTGTGCTATACCTACTAGGTACCCTTCGGAGAAACAGGCCTGAGGTTATGTTATGTATCAACATAGCATTGTTATAATGTCTATCTCATAATATATATCTCATAATATTTACGTAGAACGTAGACATTGCAAACACCATTGTTTTAATTGATTCCACTTACCTATTTTAATTAATGACATTGAAGTGGATCGGTGGGTTATTGACATTGAACATGCGTTACCCCGTGTGCTTTGTTTAGTCAGGCTTTTTAATAATAATAAAAGCAGGGAAAATTCCGATTCCCATATTGAGATAGATTGAGTGTGATACTCGCAGTTGGCTAGTGCGCAATATTACAAATAGGCGTCAAATATTTCTTTTTTTGATTCATTATTCAATACAAGCTGCGCACCGCGGTTTCACCCGCGTAAGTCTCGATACCTGGGAATGTCGAGATAAAAAGTAGCGTATGTAAGGACATACGCTACTTTGGACTTTTGGAGAAGTTTCCAGGTCAAGGTCTACTACCCCTATGCCAAATTACACCCAAATCCGTTCAGCCGTTTTAGCGTGAAAGCGTTACAAATAACCAAACAAACTCGCTTTCGCATTTATAATATTAGTTAAGGATCACTAAATTAATTTATAATTAAGTATACCTCTCTGTAGTGCCCAAAAAAAATTGATTGTGAATTGCAATAATAAGATGGAATTAGGAAATATTTTGCAGCTATTTGCAACGAACGAATCCTCAGTCTTTAGTAACACATTTTCTTGTAGAATCCGAAAGATTTTGAAAGAAATTATTAATCTATTGCTTCATATTTTTGAAAAAGTCGTTAGCTCGTTAATGTAAATACCGCAATGAATGTTGTCGAATTGTCAAAATGCTGCATGACATTTGTTAGGGTACCCCACAGGTTTTACATGTATACAATTCGGTTATGCCAGTCACGTATTGTCTGACATTGAATAGGTCACGTTGTACATGTTTGGCACCCATACCTACCCCATCCTACTCGTGTTAGACATAAATATCAGTGGCGCAGAGTGAAACTTTTTAATAGGGGTACATAATTTTGTGACTAAATACTGAAAAGAACCGCTGGAAGAGCTCGTGGCTAATGACAAATTCTAAATATTTTATTTCACATAAGCCTACATGGGCACTTATGAAACGTCAGAAGCTAGGTGCACGGTTCTAATTGGTCGTTTTCTATGGATAAGAGCCGGCAAAAAAATCCACGGTTACTCTTTTAAAAAATAATTGGCTTTTACAATATTTATAACAGCCGCACGGTCGATCTATGAGGTTAAGCTACGCTTGCCGGGGTTGGTCCGTGGATGGGTGACTATTTTTACATATCGAGACTCCTGCCTCGGAAAGCACGTTAAGCCGTGGTGGCCGGCTGTCATTTCTGGATCTTTGACAGTCGTTACGGGTCATCAGAAGCCCGAAAGTCTGACAACCAGTCTTACCAAGAGGTATCATATTATCCAGTTACTGGGTTGTGGATGTCAGATAGGCAGTCGCTCCATGTAAAATACTGGTATTCAGCTGCATCTGGTTAGACTGGAAGCCGACCCCAACATAGCTGGGAAAGGGCTGGGGAGATTGATTGACTTAAGAGAACCGGTATCTTGTTTTAGATGTCTACTATTCCGTGGGAAAAAGCACACGTGTATACTTAATGTAATAATAATCCGAAATAATGAATTCAGAGATTAAGCAGGAATTTCATAATCCAGGTTTGAGCTTCGGTATTTTAGGGGTATAAGGAACAGGGTTTAAAGTTCACTCATCCACCATAGAAAAGGTAGGATGCTCCGACCAGACGGCTGTTGTGTCTGGCGGGCAACTGCCCAACGATTGATGTTGGGTTCTTGTATATATATCCATTGCACGGTAAACTTTAATTGCACGATGCAGGATTTATGTGACGTCAGGTTTTTTGTGTGACGTCAGGTCTTTGATGCGTAGTTCGCCACAGTATGTATGAAGGTTAGGCAGTTCGGTTCAGTTAGTTTAGATGGAGGTTCCTTCAAAATCACGTTTTACGAGAGCTTTTCAGTCATCGCTGTTTTTCGGTGTGATGGGGGTTTCGGTAGAGGGACCGATGTAGACTGTAGTTACAGGTATCAGACACTTTTGAGTTTTAAGGCTCGGACGCGCGACGCGACACTGGTAATTGTTCTACCATGAAGTTTTCTCAGAAATTGTTTTGTAAAGTCTCGTCACGCGTTTGCGGGGGTCTTTATATCTGGACAGACCACGGACCTGCGATGTCTCTGGAATTGCGAATGTCCACAGGCGATGGCGACCACTTACGAGAGCACGTAGACGCCTCGGTGGCTGTTGCCTGAGGCGCCACTATCAACAGTTTCCATACAGACTAAGCGTGTCACCGTTTACAGGCACTAATAACGTATATAGAAACTGACTACTTTCAAAGCCGGTCCGTGACAGAATTTGTGCGCTTAGCGCAATTTCGGCGCCTAGAATGTTGTTGGTGATTGTTTTTCATTCATTGCTTGTTTTTCATCCGAGCTTATAGTCTTCACTACTTCCTACTATACCTAAAAATGTAATATTCATTACTTGCAGATGTCAAACGAAGCGATAGCAAAAGGCGAAGCAGTGCTTCTAAAACAGGCGCGCGACAAGTTTGTGGCAGCGTTCGGTCGTCAACCCGCAGCCGCCGCGTGTGCGCCGGGTCGCGTTAACCTTATCGGAGAACATATAGATTATTGTGAAGGATATGTTTTACCTGTGGTAAGTTTTTTTTTTCTAATGATGGACTTCGAAACGTCTGCAAATTTATTACTATGTTAAACGGGTATGAAATTGCACACTAATTGTGTAATACACTTCCAATCGCAATCCGAAAGATTTTTGGGGAAATTGCTAATCCATTGCTTCAAATGTTTGAAAAATTTGTCTGTTTAGCTACGTAAATAACGCAATGAATGTTATTGAACTGACAAATGAATATTGCTGAATAATTGTATTAAATTCGATAATATTGACATTTAATTTTGACATAACTATAATTTCTCAATTTAATTGTACTAATATAAAATAATTAAGTAATAATAATGTTTAACACGTTGGCGGATAGTGAATGAGACACAATTTAAGTTTTATTGTTATTACGTCTATTACTTTCCCCCAAAGTGGTAATGCATGCTAATTTAGGATAATAAGGGCAGGCGAATGATAATTGCAATGCTTGTAAAAGGCTGCTAAGTCATAAGTAGGTACTAACATAACATAACACCAACATTGTACTCTTTGTTTGCAAGAAACGTTTTGTCTTTGACTAACCTATTTCACCTAATTCAAAATGACGAATCATACAATCTACCGCATAAATGTTTTTATCATTGTTTAATTGGTGCCGATTCTGTTGTTCAGAAACTAAACTAAATTTAAGTTCAGTGCATCTTTTCTTTCTATTTCATTAAGGTTGATGCGCTAGGGTGGCCCGCGAAATTCAAATTTTCTTACGTTTTTTGCAATTTGCAGGTCAGTATCAGGTTGTATGTAGATCTAAATATTATTAGCGGCCGTAACAAATATGGATTTACAGAATTATAAACTTATGAATCAGCAATACAACTCTCTAAGTTCATGTAAGTGTATTGACTGACGATTTCATGAAATTTTCATTCAATCCACTTACATGAACGTAACATTAAAAAAATGAGAGTTGTATTGTTGATTCTAATGTTTATAATTCTGTAAATCCATATTTGTTACGGCCGCTAATAATATTTAGATCAACATACAACCTGATACTGACCTGCAAATTGCAAAAAACGTAAGAAAATTTGAATTTGAAAATTTATCTTCTGTCCTTTTCTTAACAAGTCACTCTCACTACTCCTTACAAGTTTAGACGCGATTAAAAACTTGCCTACTGAAATCACGTCAATTCACGTCAGGTGCTGATTAATTTGACAGTACTAAACTCTGTCCTTTTCTTAATGAAATAGAAAGAAAAAGATGCACTGAAATTAAATTTAGTTTAGTTTGTGAACAACAGAACCGGCACCATTATCTAGTCGCAGACAGATTGTATTATTCGTCGTTCGTTAGCATTCTGTCATTTCATAAGCTCCCTCTATTATAATTGTTTGTAAATGAGCCTACAAATCCCCCTCACTCAGGTGTTGTAACTTTTCCAAGAACACGAGAGACAATTTTCAAGTACCAACGTAAAATGGAATAACTTTTTATGACATTTTATCCTCTACAAGATCGCGGAGTTCATTTCTGATGTTTTTCCTAGTTCAACATAGAACTTACAATCTTTGAACCTAAATATACCATTGGATAAAATTCAGACTGGCGAGCATAACGCGGTGAGTGCAAATTTCCTTTTACAAGCATGAGGAAATAGGGTCGGGCTTTTCTCAATACAAAAAGTCATAATTCGCGGTTCGGCTCTCGTCTATTTCCTCCTCCAATATTGGACCAATTTTAAAGATATTTTATAAATTGAATATGAAGGATATTTACTGTGCCCTATGTTTTTCTTTTTTCACTAATAGTTGTCAAATTTGTACAATAGGCCTCTGATGACAGCGGTCTAAACAGGCAGTTTTGGACATTTTCTGAGGGTTCCAGTGCTTCTACAGATAATGTATCATCAAAACGGAAAACATAGGGGCATAAAACTAGTTGATATTTATTTTACTGTAAAAAAACATTGCTCTAAGGTCATAAACCAGAGAGAAAACAGGCGAAGGCAGAAAACAGGCGTTTGTATTTACAGGAAATAGGGTCGCTATTTCCTTTTAAACCTACCTACAAATGTAAAGTGCCATTCACAAAGGTTTCCAGGAAAGAAAATGTTCTATACCTAGAATCATTCCTTTAAACCACGAATACAAAGTCTTTGAACCGTAAGACATCTTCGTATTATATTCCTGAAGACATTGTTGTGGTCTATCTACTTTACTTTTATACTTGCACCTGCTTAACCCTATCACTGGTTCCAAGTACCAAATACCTCGGAGTCCACATTGATGAGCACCTTAGCTGGCGCCCCCATATAGAAACACTCTGCTCGCGTATTAGGAAATTAATATATATTTTCAAAGAACTCAGACACTCAGCTGATCGAGAAACTCTATTCCTTGTATACCAGAGCCTGTGTGTCTCTGTTCTTACCTACTGCATTTCTGCATGGGGAGGAACCAGTAAAACCCACCTGATTCAGGTTGAGCGAGCTCAAAGAGCAGTCTTAAAAGTTATGCAGTTCAAACGCAGAGATTACCCAACTGCCCTGCTCTACTCCGATTCAAAGGTCCTAACGGTGCGCCAATTGTACATTCTGCGTGCCGTATTACGCCGTCATTCTTTGCTTCCTCTGGACAACAAAATTTTAAGGAAACGCAAAGGTCATCCAGTTTGTACATTAACTCAATGTCGTACTTCATTCCGGAGCCGGCAGTTCGGCGTCCTCAGTGCTAGAATATATAATAAAATCCATTGCCTTCTCGATATATATCCTCTCAACAGAAGTAAATTGATAACCAAGCTTACGAATTGGCTGCAGGAGTTGTCTTACGATAGCACCGACTGTGTGCTTATAGTTAACTCGTAGTCCTTCAATGTCTTAGTATACCTTCTATATACATAATCTATTCCCTATTAAATACCATTTACGCGTCCACTTATCTAACACCATATACACACAAGCATACATACACTATCACACACATACCATACACACCCTCTTTTTACTTACCTCCCACAACACTGTACTTGCTGCAACTAATTGTATTGCTTTAGTACGTCCTGACATTGTTACTCGGAGTGGGGACCTGGTGTCCTATAACACAGGTTATTAGCCTAGCTTAGGCACCAGTCTCCCACAATATTTTATATTTTATTATAATTACTAAACAATATCTTCATGTTATGTTTAAATATTGTGGTGAGAAAAATAAATGATTTTATTATTATTTTTTTTATTATTACTTTGTCACTTTGTCACGTGGCTCGAGACAGATATTTCAAGAATGTGTGTCATATTCATATCCGATTTATTCGGGAAACCCGCATTTTCGGGACATTGAGCCTTTGTACGTGTGGTTTCGGGATTTCAGGTTCAAAATATGGAGGATTTTAAAGAATTTTATTCAGGCTGTTGATATTGTCACCTGGCTCATCTGCAATCGTCAAGGGGTACTAGCGGTCATACTGAACAGCTTTTACATAAGAAACTTGTATCTGATAAGTGAGTCAAAAAACCGGCCAAGTGCATGTCGTACCACGCACCATGAAGGGTTCCGTAGTTGGGATGAATTTAAAAAACAAACTTAACATTGTAGTTGAAAAACTTGTTCTCCGATACAGAATGTATGAGAGAACATGTTTTTGTTATTACTCGGTAACTTGTGATAGTTTTTCTTTTAATTTCGTTATATATACTACTGCCGTGAATTTTTTCACATATCCAAACTCAACCATTTAGCTAGTAGGGGGGGGGACACTTGGCTCTAACAAAAATTAGCAGTTTAAAGCTTAATATTCCGCAAACGGATCCCTGAATCCAAAAATGGTTTTTACAAACTCATTATTTACGACCTATCCAACGATACCCCACACCATGGGATAGACGATAAAAAAAAACCATTCCCAATTTAAGTGTAGGGGAGGTACCCAAAAAAAAAAAAAATTACGATTTTTTTACCACTTTGTCGGCGTCGTTTATATGTATTACCAAATTACAGCTACGGAACCCTAAAAAACGGATTTAAATAAATTTTCAGTATTATAATGGGCATTCAATAAAATAAAAATAAAACCTGGAAGTCAAATAGTGTTTTTGTTGACTTTTTATGTGAGCAAATGAATACAAACCATTTTTCTGTATAAATTAACAATTTTTTTCTGTATGAATACTTTTTAATAAATTATATTTTATGTCCTCAATTGTGCACGCCAGGTCTGAAAGGGATTACAGAAGTACATAAACAGATAATTACAAGTTATAGACAGACAGAAAAGCGCTTCAACAATAATTAATACAGCATTAACAATAGTTAAGGCTGGCAAAGACACAAGAAAATCGAAGAAAGCAGAGTATCTTTACTAATTAACCCTTCATTTCCGCTAAAAGCATCCTTTAAACCAATTATTAATGAGAACCTTTCATAGTAACGCGATAATATCTTGATCGGATAAATGTCGTCTGAATTATCGATTATATCCTCGCCGTCTACGCTTTTTGTAATTACTATCGCCTTAAATGTCAATGGTGGGTCATACCATTGTTTAATCGGAGTTTAACTGATTTTAGTTTCCAATTAACCTTATTTATTTATCGTGCATTGATTCAGTTTTTAAAACTAAGTTACTGTATTAGTGTTGGATAGTATTCAACCATAACAAACATCAACTTTCTAAAAATACACGATATTTCACAATGAACCAGCAGTCCATTATTTAATAAAGTCCACAAAAACAGCGGCAGCAGCCGGAACACTGTATTACTTCTCTTTCTACTGTAAACCCCGTTAAGCTTCAGAATATGAAATCATGTTCACATGATGTTACTACATTAATTCTTACAAGTTTTAACTAATAATAGGAGGGTAAATACGAGTATTTTTTTATAAAACCTTAAACCCTTGTCAACTTTTAACTCACCACAAAATGTGCAATCAGTCGTACATAATTAAATATTGGTAAAACAATAAATTCTTTGAAAATAATTATAATTTGAACCGTGTTTTGTTGTAATTATGATAAATCACCAATTAAAGTGACAACTGAAGTGACAGGGACTCAGCTGTTTTATCTTTTACAATATCTTTAGCGACACGGTATTGAAAGGTTGTATATAATTTTCTAAATTAAATTGTAGGTTAGCTGGTTTATTTATTAATATTATGTAACCTCTGGTTCTCCAAAACTGCATTATTTTCCCACTGATTTGAGGTTTTTTTTTTCAAGTCGTTGTTTACAAAGGAATGAAAATTATGAAGGAAAACGATAGAAGTTACTCTTGCAATAATTTTCTAAATTCACCTACACATTTTCCAGATCCAATTTTATGAAACGACACTCGGAAACTTGGCATATTCCACGTTACGCAATATTTTTCATTAAGGCGAAAGCGCCAGCGTAGCTCGCAAAATTCAAATTGAATTATGTTTTTTTGCAATTTTTAGCACCTAACACAGGAGCAATTTTTAAGAAAATTCGCATTATAATCTCAGTCTCAATCTGTCAAAAATACCTCTAATTTACTTACGTTTTTGACAAGTTTTTTGACATTGATTGTTGCTGAGATGAGATTTTGAACATTTTTAATAACGGGAATTAACCATGATGAAGGAATTTAAATTCAGTGGGCTACCTTAAAGCATCTCCCTCAAGTATAAGCATTGAAAATAATAAAGTTAATCTTTCTTGAGAGCAGTGGTGGCCCAGTGGTAACGGCCGCGATTTACGCGTTGTAGATCGTAGGTTCGAACCCTGATAAGTGCTTTAATTTGTGTAAATTATTTCATCACGACTTTGCACACACATTATGCTCTCAAAACGGTAAAGGAAAACATTGTGACGAAACCGGTATTTCCTAGAACCAAAAATTCGAAGACATGTTACATCTACCAACCCGCACTGGGCGCGCGTGGTGGATTACCAAATCCCTCTCACAGAGAGGAGGCTTGTGTCCGTGTCCCAGCAGTGGGAACATTATTGGCTGATTATGCTTTATGGTTATACTATCTTTCTTATACCAGGCATTACCCTTCGTGACCCTCATAGTGGGTGGTCTGAACAAAACAGGTGAATGTCGTCTGCTGTCAGTCCTGGGTACCGGCGAGGAGGTGAAGACCAGCTTCCCTGCGCCAACAGCATCAGCTCCATTGAAGCCAGGACAACCAGCCTGGGCGAACTATGTCAAGGGTGTGATAGCGAATTTCCCTGGTGAGTCCTTTTTTCGGTGGTTAGAATTTTAAAGACTGCTTCATAAACAAGGTTTAATTGAAATAACTGAAACCTCTCATTATGGGAACAACTTTCACTATGGGACCCATACATTTACGTTAAACACATAACTTGACAAACTTAGGGTGTTTTTGTCGTGATTTCTGTTTATGTTCTATAGTTGATGGCATGGCACCCTTACGAGGTTTTCAGTTATTCAATTACACCATGTATTTTTGTCAGATCAGCGGGGCAATTCCCTTATTTCTAGCAACGTTCACATTCGCAATCTGTCAAAAAAAAACATCATTTACTAACTTTTTAACAAGTTTGACGGATTGCGACTTAAATGTGAAAGTTTTTTAAGTAAAATTTAAGTAGAATTGGCCCTCTGACCAAAATCCTTAGCGTGTGAGACTGTTTTGGCCTAAAGATCACTAGCGACGCGACGGCCGGAAAAATAACTACTGGAAGCAAATCACACGGATCTGTTCAAATTGATCTCTCCATGTATAGGTCATCAGTAGGTATCAATGATAAGGGTTTCGGGAAAGTCCGAAAGGATACCGGGACCTTGGCAACAGGCAACTGAAGGAACACGGGTGGGTTTTAGTCAGTAAAAGTCTGACACCCCCTTCCGCTCCGCCCAGAGCGGGAGAAGTTATATGACGAATTCCCAGCCTCAAAAAAAAAAATAGGTATCAATGACAATGACAGCTCACTCCAAGCTCACTTCACTTATGTTTTCACAATGCTCTATTTCTATTATTATTGGAGGCTGCGAAAAGTGCCCGGCGATGCTCATCTGTTTTGTTTCTTATACTTTATTGAAATCATTGGCATTTAAATAATCTGTCAAACTGTCAAAATAATATTATAAATGCGAAAGTGAGTTTCTTTATTTGATTGTTACGCTTTCACGCTAAAACGGCTGAACGGATTTGGATGAAAGGAGATTGCCCACGGCACTATGGACAAATGTACTGAATTCATCATTGTTGTGTCTTCATCAAATCACCTTTAAAATACTCGATGGCATGTCCAAATACTTCCTCAAAAGATTCAACACAATCTACAACGGCAATTACGAGATATTTATAAAATGAAATTACTACTTTAAGGTTATGTTCGAGCACAAAATGAATTGAAAAAAGCTATTTGAAAGGGTCTGAATGGGTTTACGTGTGAGCGTTGTGTCTTTGAAGTACTTTTGTGTAAAATCTGTAGTGGTTTACCTATGTCAGGTGGCCAGTTACTGGTGGCCACCTCACCAAGTCTAACGGATTTATATTTTGAACATATTTGTGCTTCAAAATCTGATTTCTGCAATCATTACTTAATATACAATGGCTCAGTGTTATATCGAGATCTTACTCAAATCTTAGATTGTAGTACCTATGAAACCTACCTACCTTGCTACCTATGAAATGGTCTATGTAAGTAGGAAGGGATAGAAAACAGCTACACTAGGTACAATAAATAAAATAATGATTACCTATTCCTTAAACCTTTATGTTATTCTTCTAAAAATATGTTATCCAAAAATGGATCTGGAACACTTACATTGTTATAAGAATCTCCGACAACATGAGTCTGCGCATAAGTGGCGTGAATCTCAACGAGCAGTTCAGACATCGGTCCACAGTCACACTCGCCATGTTCAATATAATTATCACAACACAAAAAGTCTTTACAACACACACGGTGGTGAGGCGTTGGAAGTATGTTTATTTTGGAGGTTAGCAGCAGTAACGGAAGAACTAAAAGGCTTGACGCACAACGTACCAAAACCAGCAGAATAAACATAATGGTTGACAAATTGACAATGTTGATTTCGATAACATTATATTTTATCTATGTAGGTAGTCACAATACACGCAATAGAAAAAATGGACATCCCTATTATTGACAGGCGATAATAAAAACTTACTGTGGGGTACTTTATAGTCGGAAACTTGAAAGTACTAATTATTGTTCAAAAAACTATCCCATTATAAATAATCATTAATACTCATTAATTTTTTTAAATTTTATTTTAGATATTTCATGCTGTTTGACTTTTTAAGACACGAAACCTCTCTCAAGAGTACTGTTTCTGGGCAATCTCCTTTGGCGCATGGGAAGACCATGACTTGGAATAGAACATAGAATAAGAATTTTTATCCCGATATTTCTATGGGATCGACACTTACGCGGGTAAACTGACAGCTAGTTTATAATAAAACTAGCTGCAAGCGTAACAATTTAAACAAACAAACAAACTCACATTAAAATAATACATACCTATTACCTAGTTAGGATAGTTAGGATTACGCTTCAATAATTGTTCAACTTCGCTCAGGTCTCAATTTAGAATACCTAGATAAGCTGGAAACTTCATAAAATATTTATAACTTTTTCAAAGAATGGAAGTGTCCTCTTGACTTTGAAAGAATTCTTCAAAAGACACAATATTTCAAGTTATTTTTAATAAGACAAATTATAACACCCTGAGACAATGACGAAAGTAAAGAGTAAAAGTTGAATCACACAAATTTTGATACACGAACTCTGAGCCCGGAACTATGACAGTTCAGTGAGGCAACTTCATTGTTGAACAGATCAATAAGGATCAAATTCACAAAACACATGTTCGTTAGTATGACACCGACAGATGTCAAAAACGCTTTCTGTCTACGGCTGATTGTTGTCAACTTACCTTTATCTGACTGTATGGTGCTTGTACACGATGCAAGTTACTTGGGCACGCTTGCGCGAGCTACTCGCGCAAGCGTGCTTGTTGTTAGTTCTTGACAATTATATTATATTAAACAGATATGTTGTGAGCGCGCAATCGTGAATACTCGAAAACATCCTAATTGGGACGTATTGACTTTAGTCTGTGACACGCATGGCGACGAGTAATACGCTTAGTTGAAGCAGCTGCACTAGCTCTCTTTTTTCTTGTTGTTTTTATCAAGCCATCTCTTTTCTATGATTTTTACTTGTAGTGAAATGTAAAATGAATGAAAAGTGGGTATGTGTGCTGCCGCTGCTGCGCGGAACACTTTTTATCGGTTGTTTTGTGAGTGTATAACATATCTGTTATCAAAAATATCATTGGTTCTTAAAGATTTGTAAAAATAAAATGACATAACAAGATGGCTATTGGCGGTGTTTGTTCTGATATTGGGCACGCGCCAGATTTCTTGTAGCGATTCTAGAGATCCTGTAGAGGTTCTTGTAGCGTTGTAAGTCATTGGGCATGATTAAACGTCATGTCATATCCAGCGTATTTTTCTTTTACACGGTGCCTGTTACCCGGCTAGAACCACCATCACATTGATTAACCCGTCGTATGCCGTATACTTACAGACACAATTAAAAATCCATTGTGTCTCAACGAGATCTACGTTCCGGTTTAAAAAAAGCATACGAAGGGTTCAAAAAAAAAAACGTTTATTTGCGGCAAACATGACGCAAAGAAAATACAAATGCACGAAAAATAACAATTTGGGGGGAAATATGCGTCACATTCACGCAAAACGGCCTTCGCTCAGCATAATGATGCGATATGCAGACAGAGCCTCAGCGCGTATTCAGTGACAGCCGGCGTTGACGTGATGACGTTAATCGTCATCAGCCTATGGCAGTCCAGCTGCTGGACATAACTCTTTCCAATTGCATGTCATTCAGCTCGATTCTCGTTAACTCTCATCCAGCTGCTGCCAGCCACCCTGCGAAGATCGTCGCTCCATCGTGCATCGCTCCATTACATTTAGTCTCATGTAACAGCTCTTCTTCTCCAATGCAGGTGGAGTGAGCGGCTTCGACGCAGTGATAGTGACAGATGTGCCGATGGGTGCTGGCCTATCCAGTAGTGCAGCTATCGAGGTCTCCACATTCACCCTGCTTGAAGCACTCACTGGCAGAAGCGTGGGGTAAGTGTAGCCAAGGCCTGTCGTCCACGACGCTACTCGATACTAACTAGTAACAAATTTATTCACCAATGTGAAGCCAGAATGTTGATTCGCAGCTCTAGTATTTCAATTGCGGTCGGTACACGACGCAATAAATCACAAACTATAGTTATAACAACGTGTAATACGGTATAGACGTTCAAGTAATTTGATCAAACTGTTTGAACCAGACTGTTTGATCAAACTTACTTGAACGTCTATGGCCCGCATAGGCCGCGTCGTGTCAGTCAGCGGTGGTAGAGTACTACTATGCACTAGACGGCCACGACTCCGGCCAGCCGTGACCGTCTAGTGTATTGTATGGTGTGCGGCTAGTTGGCCCCCGCCGGCCAGGACTCCGGCCAGCCGTGGCCGTCTAGGGTATTGTATGGTGTGCGGCTAGTTGGCCCCCGCCGGCCAGGACTCCGGCCAGCTGTGGCCGTCTAGTGTATTGTATGGTGTGCGGCAAGTTGGCCCCCGCCGGCCAGGACTCCGGCCAGCCGTGGCCGTCTAGTGTATTGTATGGTCTGCGGCTAGTTGGCCCCCGCATAAAAATTCTACCCCGCTGGCAAAGCACAGAGTCAATTGAATTGCTAATTAAGACTAAATGTATGTACCAGTGTTTTACAAATAAATACTTCCATTCAGTCATTCATTCATTTAATTATAGTATATTTTAATTTAACCCTAAGCTAAAAGCCATTAACCTAAAGATCCTACTACGATCGCTCAACAATTACATCGCAATTGGATTGAAGATACGGACCACTGATTTCATTAACGCGATCGAAAATTAAACAGGGCGGTCGTTAAATTGACATTTAACAAATAGCAGCATGTGTTTACATATAGGTACAAATAAGGCTGTGTCCTGGGCTCAAGCGGTAGCGGAGAGTTGAGTGGGATAGTAGTATGGCCGGCTTTCTACCCACTGTGCAAGGAAGCTTGGAAAATTCCGGTGAAAAACTGGTTTCCTTTCCGTATACTACAGAGATGCAGCGTTCACTCCGTGATTAATAAGAATAATCCTATCCGCAGCCGCAGACCAACTAAAAAACAGAGCGCTGCGAACAATAAAGTGAAGCATGCCAAGAGTACACCACCGCTCTGTGCATACACGCTCACACGTGTACACATTACAAACATTTACAATCAAACTACATCCTTACATCGTCATAAATTTAAAAAAGCCCTTTATGCCAGCGTTAAAATAAGGAATGTTGATGCTGATAGCGGTCTGAATCTTAATCTTAGGATTCAATAATAATTTACAAGGATATAGTGTAGCTAATTATTTAATTGTTAATTTCTAGTTTAATTATTTCTATATATGTTTTATACTTATAATTTTTTTTCTATACATTTTAATACACACACCGGTTCGAGCTGCGACAACTACCTATCTTGGACGCGTCGATAGACACTTGTGTGTTCGAAATGGTTTGTGCAACGGTACATTTAAATAAACGTTTTTTGTTTGTGTGTTGTGTTGTCTACATTCCGCCAGGTAGTTCGGAAAATGATTACATGTTGTTATTTAGAATAATAGAAACATTGTGTGATAGGTATGGAGAAGTTTTTGTAATTGGTGATTTTAATTTGTATTCTTGTCCTGCTAATATTAGTAATTATTTCGAATGTTTTTTATCATATTGCGAGTTCACTCAAAGTAACGCAATACCCAACCATTTAGGTCGTCAGTTGGATTTGGTTCTGAGTGCGGGCATTAGCGGAGGGGTGACGGTGGTAGCGGCGGATGAGGCGCTGGTGCCGGTCGACGCGCACCACCCGCCGCTAGCGGTTAGCGTGCGCCCCGCCTCCGCCCCGCCGACGTCCCCCGCCGTCGCCCGCGATTCTAGTGCACACCATATTAGACCACAGTGGAATTGGAATAGGTCTGATTTTCAACTGTTATATTCTAGGATTCTTTCCATTGACTGGAGTATGATGTACGGAATGCATGATTTAGAAGAAATGTTGAACTTCTTTTATGATAATATTAATTGTACTATTAATGGGTGCGTACCCCGGAAAAAGCTTAGTAGTGGAAATTCGCGGTATGTATACCCAGTATGGTACACGAGAGTTATAATAACAAATATACAAATTAAAGCCAGACTTCACAAAAAATTCAAAAAAACAAAGTTGGATAATGATTATCACAAATTTGCGGAATGTAGAACTCGTATAAAAAAATTAATAGAAACTGCGCATATACAACATAAAAATAAAATTCAGTATCAATTTGTAAAGGATCCGAAATCGTTTTGGCAGTATATAAGATCGAAAAGAAAAACACTAAATAAGCAGAGTATCATAAAAGAAGGTCAACATCTAACAGATGATGAGTGTGCTGTGCAGTTCGCTGACTTTTTTGAGTCTGTGTACAGCAAGGAGCCACCCAAACTGGACGCGTGCGCGGCGGCGGCGGAGGTCGGCGCGACCAGTGCACGGGTACGCATTGAGACGCTGAGTCTAGCGGAAGTTCGGCAGGCGCTGGGGAGTCTCAAGCCAAAACGTTCGTCTGGCCCAGACGGGATACCAGCGTTTCTGTTCCGAGACTGCGGGAGGGTACTGGCGGAGCCATTACTTCACATTTTTAATGCATGTTTACATCAAGCCACGTTCCCTCAAAGGTGGAAAACCACGCGCGTTGTTCCGGTCCCTAAAGGAAAACCAAGTTCAGATACCTGTAATTATAGACCGGTGGCTGTACTCTCCACGCCTGCTAAAGTACTCGAGTCGGCTATTCAGCGTTCCGTTCAGGAACAAATGCGTGCGCGTCTGTCAGATGCGCAACATGGGTTCCAACCTGGACGCAGCACTGCTATTTACCTTATTAACTTTATGGTACAGGTGGTGCCGGCAGTAGACTCGGGGGTCCAGGTAGATGCTGCGTACTTCGATTTTAAAAAAGCGTTCGATACGGTGGATAATGACATCTTGTTAAGGAAGCTCGCGAAAATTGGATGTACACTACCTCTGCTACAGTTCTTCGCTAGCTATATGAAGGATCGCCAGCAGTATGTCGACTACAATGGCTGTGTATCTCAACCGTATTACACGAGATCGGGCGTGAGCCAGGGCAGCAATGTAGGGCCTCTCGAGTTTATTGTAATGATAAATGACTTGCCGGAAGTCGTCAGACATGGGACTTGTTTATTGTTTGCGGATGACCTGAAATTGCTGCTCGAGGTTCGGGATCACTCGGATTGTGAACGCCTACAGGAAGACATTGACAGAGTGGTCGAATGGAGCAATGACAACAAACTGCATTTTAATGTTGCTAAATGTTCGGTGATGTCGTTCACTCGTGCGCGAACTCCCTTGAGTTATCAGTACAGGGTTGAGGATGTGCTGATGCAACGAGTGTCTCAGGTACGAGACTTAGGGGTAGTCTTCTCTCAGGAACTAACATTCCGTGAGCATATCAATAAGATATGTAAGAAGGCATACAGAAACCTAGGTTTCGTACTCAGGCAGTCCCAAGGATTCACCAACATCACGACACTAAGGGTACTATATGACGCACTAGTCAGAAGTCACCTCGAACATAGCGCATTCATTTGGGCTCCTCATGAGGCGAAATATAGTTTTATGTTGGAATGTATCCAAAATAAGTTCACGCGACACTTGTATTACAAGCTGTATGGGGTATATCCATTATACCCATTGATGTACCCTACACTATTTGTTCTGGGTATGGTAGGGTATAACACTCTAAGAGTACGACGGGAGTTTTCGCTCGTAGCGTATGTAGTGAAACTGCTACGTGGCGTGGCGCATAACCCGGGAGTGCTGCGACACCTACAGCTGTACGTGCCCGACCGGTACGTGTGGAGGCGGCAACGCCCGCCCCTGCTCGCTGTGCCTGCAGCCAGGACCAACCTACTGGCGAGAACTCCTCTTACTAGAGCCATACGCGTGGTGAATGAGGTTCACGGGAGGGTTGATGTATTGTGGTGCAACTTGAGTGAATTCGCAAAAGTTACACTATATGTAATAAGTTATTTAGATTAAGATATTTTTTTAACTAGGTATAAGGTGTAGATTTAGGATTTAGTTAGTAAGGCCACTCTATCGCATTGGATCATAGATCTGTAATGATAGGGTAGGTAAGATGTTATAAATAAATAAATAAATAATTTGATTTAATTTAATTTGGTACCCCCATAATATTGTAGTAACTTTTTTTTTTTTTAATTCAAGCTTTGATTACATTCATAATATTGTATCTTCACTGTACCATAATTGATTCTTGTTATCCGTGGAAACGCAGTGGATTGTACTGTAACCATTCTTAGATTTATTTTATTTTTTTAATTATGGAATTCTCATTGTACAATTGTTTGTCTTCCCAAATAAATAAAATAAAAACTACACAAAAATATGTGCACACATGTTTACGAAACCGGCCTCGCGTCACTGTTGACAGCGATCTGCCTTGGTTTTTTATTTGGTCTGAGTCCGCAGTCACCTGAGTGCCTAGACTTAGCGATAACGATAATGGAACAGTCAAAAATGTATTGGATTGACATAAGCTATCGAAAAGCTCAATCAATCCTGTAAAAAGTCGTTTTAGACATAGGAAACGCTTTGAAAGTGATTGCCAGTTGTCTAGCCCTCTGCTTACCCTTCTATAAGTAAGTGGGGCTAGCTAACCTGCTGTACTATCGCCCCGCTCCGCTTATGTCAGGGGTCGCAGCCTATTCAGTTGTGTGTGCCGTGGGGCATTCACCATACGCGGCAGATGAACCGCGAATAAAGGGGTAATCAAATGGCGCCCGATTAGATATGTCACATGAACTTGCATGAACCCGTTAAATTATTAGCGAACTACTAATGAAAAGGCTGTTTTGTCCACAATTATTGACTCATTTGGCATACAGTACGTATCAGAAAGGTGAAGTCTACAGACCATCAAACTGCACAAATTTCTCCATGGCACCAACATCGTAATCGGGAGAAAAATCAACTGTCCCATACAAAACTTCAACTTCTACTTACCCACTCGACCCAAATGTATGGGATGGCGCGCGGCGGATTATTCCTTCAACGTGCTAAAATGCTGCGTCGCCCCTGCACGATAGATGAAGACGCTTGAACCCGTAAATTAACCGCAAGAATAAGGCCGCGCGCCGCGCCGTGAGCAGGCTCATTAACAGCGTATTGGCTTGTAATAGCATTATGTTGGTTTCTTGTTAATGAAAAATGGAAAAGCAGCAAATTTACGTACGTAACGCACGCTAACAGTCGGCAACTGATGTAAACTTTGGTTGTTGTGAACGAGGCTTTAGCGGCAGTCGTGCCTTCTCCAAATTGGGCCCACGGGGTACCCAGGCTGTGTCGTTAGAAAAATAGTTTGTCTTTTTAAATCATTCGACTTTTATGTAACAAGGTATCATTAAAAAAGGTTCGTTGTTGTCTAAGCAATGTTTCCTTCTACAGGTTAGTGGAAAAGGCAAAGCTATGCCAGAAAGCGGAGCACGAGTTCCCGGGAATGCCGTGCGGCATCATGGACCAGTACATCGTCACGATGGGCAGGAAGGACCATGCCTTGCTCATTGATTGCAGGTAAGGTGTTGCACACATTCTCGTCATATTCTACTAAAAAACTATACTTAACCATTCCTTGTTCTTTTTAAATTAACTTTTAACCCAAAATAATAACTATAATTACGAAAGTTTGTGTCTTTTTGGTTTTGAATTTTCGTTTTTTGCCACTGACTTCCGAAATTCAAATTATTTTTCACTTCGTAGTGTTTTTTATTTTTCTCTTTTTATTTGAGGTACCCCACACAAATTCGAATACCACTACCAGCATGACGGTTTCTATCTCTACGAAGAATAGACTTAGCTTTTTCTATACTAACTGACATTTCGTTTCTTCATTTTAAACATCGCACCGTAGAAATCTTTCTAAAATCTGTCATTTTGTCTTTAATTTCTAACGATCTTTGTCTAGGTCTTTTTATACGTAGACTATTTTGGAAGAAATTTTTCTACTCTAACTGTCAAAATCACACTGACAACTGACATTGTGTCTATGGTAGTGAAGACAATTTGATTTTGGAATCGCCAGTAGAAAACTTTCTACTCGACGGCCACAAAGTATAAACGGTTATCTACAAAATCATGATTTTACTAGGGAGCGTTTTGAACGCAAAATTGTGATAATTAATAGAAGGACAAAGCTATCTTCTCCTATTTTACATCATTTAGTTAATAATAAGTAGTTATAAGTATCAAGAAAATAGTTAAGACCAATATTACTGTGAAATTGTTTGATCCAAAATACGGTACTTCGACACATTGAGTTTTGTTTTTGTAGTTGACTTAATCAGTAAAAAATGAGAATCAAACAGAAAAAAAAATCCTATGACAAAACAAAGAAATATGTATATAAAGAAATCGTAAAAAGTGCAGTTGACCCTTTCTACTTTGCTGCCGTCGTACTGTCTACACGAAACGTCATTTTTGTCTACTCTTCCGTCGACAAAACGGTGCTCATGCTACGCCTGCTGCTATGTAAATAGCAGTGAGAGGAACTTAATACATCATCCATTAGGCTAAGTGGGAAAAAATACGTATTATTGAAGCTAACTCAAAAACTACGCCAGCAAAGTTAATAAAAATACGGGACCTCTGAAGCATGATTATATACCAAACAAAATATGAATCCTCTAAATTAATTAATAATTGGCGGGGTAACCGCGTAAAAAACACAAGAAAAAATCGAATTGAGAACCGCCTCCGTTTTGAAGTCGGTTAAAAACTAAAACTAGTTCGCAATCATATCTAGTAGCAATCATTTTTGCTCAATGTTACTTAGTTTGATGCACAGAATGCGTAGATATCGGTGATATCATAGGTCTTTTTACATCCTAGGTCCTTAGAAGCCGAGCAAATCCCCATGCAGCTGGGAGACCTGGCTGTCCTCGTCACCAACTCCAACGTGAAGCACCAACTGACTGGAAGCGAGTACCCCATGCGACGGGCGCAGTGTCAGGAGGCCGCTGACCGCTTGGGGCTACCTTCGCTCAGAGCAGCCAGGATTGAGGACTTGGCAAGTAAGTGTTCATCATAAATATAGATTTACTACTGTGTACTGTCGTCACGAGCACAAAATTATGTATACACTTATCAAAATTCAAAACCGATTTTCTGGTGAAGTAACGATTGCAACTTTGAGATAACAAGATAATAGATGAAGATGCGTCCTGCCTGTCATGACTTACGGAGCCGAAACGTGGACACTCACGGTACGGCTGGTCCATAAATTAAAGGTCACTCAGCGTGCTATGGAACGAGCTATGCTTGGAGTATCTCTGAGAGATAGAATCCGGAATTAGGTAAATCCGACAGAGAACCAAAGTTGTCGACATAGCTCACAGAATAAGCAAGCTGAAGTGGCAACGGCCTTACTAGCCGTAGAACCGATGACTGTTGGGGTAGACGTGTTCTTGAGTGGAGACCGCGAATCGGCAAACGTAAGGTAGGACGCCCTCAGGCTAGGTGGAGCGACGGTCTTCGCAGGTTGGCTGGGAGCAACTGGATGAGAGCTGCCGAGAATCGAGCTGAATGGCGTGCAATTGGAGAGGCCTATGTCCAGCAGTGGACTGCTATAGGCTGATGATGATGATGAGATGAAGATAGTAGATTCAATAGCTAGTATGGATCCCGAAATAATTATTACGTAGGAGAAAATCAATTGTAAAAGTTGATAAGTGTACATATATTATGTTAAGGCTAAAAAAGTGTGTGGAAATATAAACTTAACATTAGCCGGCTAATCTTGAGTTTATTTTTGATTTTCGACATAATGTATATTTTTCTTTCTCCCTTATTAAAAACCTTAACAGCCCGGTCGTGAGGTAACGCCTATGTTCAGCAGTAGACTTAGCCTTTGATAAGGTATTGGCAAGCAAAACAATTTTTTTAACAAATATACAACGTGCCGCTACAATCCCCACATTAATTTAACATACGTATACGATTTCGCGTAGTCGTTTTATGAAAATATTTGAATTTCATTAAACGTTATTATTTATTGATTTATTTACAATTTTCTAAATTACCATCCTGGAGCAACCTGTACTTAAAGAACTGTAGCGAAGAGGTCATTTGCCGGGGTCACGGATCATATGTAGGCGAATAGAAGGAAAGCCGCGCAATTTCTTAGAAATTAGCCGACAAAGGATCTTACCTATAGAACGTAAGCAAGCTGGTAGGTAGCTTGATAGCTTCATGAATGAATCTTTTACATAGAGTGATTATAATTTTGGTTATGTTTTTATTATTTGGTTTGTTTTAAAATTAAAAAATTTCAATTTAGGGTTTATTTTATTTTATTATAATTTTTATGTTTACTGGCCACTAGCCCTACCCGTGTTTTAAATTAATGCCGCCATTATAGCGGCACGTTGTATAAAATAAAAACTAATTTTATTCTACATTGACTAAATTTTTACTGACTTACTTTAGTTTTCATTCTTCAAACCATATAACTAAATAACTACACACTTACTTCTCTAAACTTGGAATAATTTAAATTTCGTAATTAATGCCTAGATTACGCAGTTACGCATACAAACAGTCATTAATCACAGAATGTTTACTTCCTACCGAAAGGCTCCTGTAGCTGGAACAGCTGTGTACTTGCCGCCATTTTCCTTGCGCCGTCATTATAGCGAACTTGACAATGAACTTACGGTGACCTTTAGAATAAGGCCAATAGTCCACGACGCTACTCTAAAGTAACGTGGTACAAACTCCAATCTATACATTTTATAAAATACTAACGAAGTCAAAACTGTACATTGAATATTTTTGAAATAAGTTACGGTTACGTACGAGGTGTGGGAACGAGGCTGATGCCGAAAATATAGTTTTTAGAATTTTGTTCTGTTTGTTTTAAAAAACGGCTCAACTGGCACACTGATAGTTTATAACCTGGATTAATATATAGCGTACTTTGAATCCCGGTAGTACGTGTCCGTGGGATATACTCCGAAAATATATTAATAATAATGTTGATGATAAAATAATAATAATATGTGAATGTTGCTGTTGTTGTGTTGTTAATATTGTTATTATTAATTATTATTGGGCTGCCAGCCGTGGCCAAAAGCTAGTCGCCATTATGTGGCCAGAATGTCGCAGCAGTAGTATTTGGCGGTCCGTACTGGATGCGACCAATCACTACTCATTTGTGTTTTGAGTTTGTAACACGTTACTTTTGAGTAGCGTTGTGGACGATGGGCCTAAGTTCGCAGCTGCGGAAAAGATCCCCAAGTAGATTGCTTACGGAACCGAGTCCCTAGGGTTGTTATGGACCGTGTCGACTCGTCTCTGTACACAAAAACAAATGGTACTCTAGAAAGCCGTTATTTGAAATGAATTCTGGATTTTAAATTTAGAACTGCTTGTGAACATGTGGGAAATTGACAGGTCTTTGATTCTGCATTGATAGAATTATAATTTTTATTTTTAATTAATGCCCCTGAAAAATAAATGCCCTTCATTAATCAGATCATTCGTATGTTTATGCATTATTAATGAAAAACAGCCGGTGCTACGAGTTTTGTAAATATAGGATAGGTATTTCGTTTAGATACAAGTTTTTTCAAGATTTTGTCGATAAAAACAGATTTTTATCACAATTCGTACAACTTCAAAATGTAGCTATGTTCAGTAATTATCGTCTTTGCTGAACGACGACGATAAAGATTTACAAAATTAAATTTTTATACCTAAACCGCTTCAATCAATGGAACTTCATAATACTTCGATTAATCTATTGTTTACCACTCTATTCTAAGACAGTTACGAAAAGCTAATCAATTTTAGATTTTTCCATAATCTAATTAAGTATTTAGTGAATTTAAGTGAGTTAGTCATCCATTCGATTATTGTGTTTTGATAAAACTGAAGAAATTACGAACGGCACCAGGTGCAGTGGGACGAAGGAGTCACTCAGAATAAGATGGCACTCAGGATTCAAGTAATAATGTTTTAAACTTCTTGTTCAGTTTTATTTGATTAACAGCTTGTTGGTAGTTATTTAAATCAAAGAAAATAAATGGAGAACGGACTGAAAGATACTGGGCAACCGTTTTTTTTTTTGGGTGGGATATCATCAAATAATTTGGAGGCGTGTCAGACTCTTTCTGACTAAAACATACCCGGGTTCCTTCAGTTGCCTGCTTACCTGTAAGTTGCCAGAGGCCACGGTATCCCTTTCGGACGTTCCCGCGACCCCGGCAGGCATCGGCCCTAGCGGACCCCGTCAGTTCTGCTGACATCCCTTTGAGGCGCGCGTGGAACACGACGCGCCGTCGACCCGGGCCTGGTCCTTATCGGACGGCGAGCTAAATACTGGCTAACCTGAGACATTGACCTGAAGCTGAACTTATAGTGTACCTACTACTATAGTACTAATTTCTATAGGTACAATCTTTGTATTGCCCTTAATTGCCCGGTGCCGAGAGGTCATAGTTAACCACCATGCTAAGATTTGAACAAAAGTTGCCCATACCCATGCAAGCGCATCATAAGAAAGGTGTTTTCAATATTATTTAAATGTTTTTTCCCTGAATCGAAGTTTGTATTAAAACAAATTCATAGGTTAGCAGAAGAAGTAGATATCTATTGATTTTATATTATTTATGTGAACTATCAATAACCATATTTATTTACCGTGTTAAGTATGTCGTGATGGGCCAGTGGGTAGGGCCCCGCCTCTTATTCACGAGGTTGTGGGCTTAAATCCGGGCAAGTACCAAAGAAAACATCGTGAGGAAACCGGGAACCTATAGTTAATATGAGTCTGAAATCGCCAACCCATCTTGAGCAAGCGAGGTGATCATAGCTCGTGCGTTCACTGAATGAGAAGAGGCCTTTGCCCTGCAGTGGGACAATAATAGCCTGATATTACTATATTAGTAATTACTATATTACTACATTACTATATTACTTATATTACTATATTACTATATTACTATATTACTATATTACTATATTACTATATTACTATATTACTATACTACTATATTACTAATTACCATTTCCAGATATGTTTTATTGTTTCCGCTGCATGGTTCATACTATAACTGTAAATTTATAAATTAAAGTCGCATTTCGTGTTTGTCTGTATGTCCGCGTTGTTATTCTAAACCATGCGACAGATTTTGATGAGGTTTTCACCATCGTTTAGAGAATTTATTCCGGAAGGTTTATGTGTATAATACGTTACTATTAAAGTTACATATAAATAAGAAATCTCGATTTTTGCAAGTCGTAAAAACCGTGCGAACCACGAGCGGGGTGCTAGTTAGAACTAAAATCAAAATTAGATGAAAATTAGCTTCCTAATCCAGGTCGCGACCTACATCCTGCTCATGCCACAATGCTTGTCGGAAGCACTAATTAGGAACCAAACTATTTTGAAGCTTAGCATTGAGCATATTTGGAAATAGCTGATAGGAATGTGTAATAATATTGGGTTGGCTTTGTTGTTTAAATTGAATATAACAGAAATTGTTCAGCTTAATCATAACAAATCCTAACTAATATTATAAATGCGAAAGTGAGTTTGTTTGTTACGCTTTCACGCTAAAACAGCTGAACGGATTAGGATGGAATTTGGCACAGGGATAGACCATGACCTGGGGGCTTAAAACAGTCACTTTAGCAGAATCATAATAGGAAAATATTATGAATCATCGTAAAATGTCACAAATTGACAATTCATAATATGATCTGCGTGCGATTCATATCACGAAATAATTCATGTGTTTGACAGTTTTCTATGGAGATTCGTAAAATGGTCCACATAATATGAATTGCTTTTGTGACAAATTAAAGGAATTGCTAATGACAGCTGGGATTCAGGAAATGAACTGCTTTTAGAGGAATTGCTAATGTGGCCGGTTTAGGCCCCCTGGAATAGGACATAGGATACTTTTTATCCCGATATTCTCACGGGATCGAGACTTACGCGGGTGAAACCGCGGGGCGCTACTCGTAGTAATAAATAAATATGAAGTTTACTACTTACTTAGTCGACTTAAACACTTGAGCGTAGCTTATTAATAATAAGCAACCTGTCCATGCTTCGCATGATTTTGCTTATAATTTATATTAAGTATATTCATTGCAGAACTAAAACAGCAGAACTGTGATGAGGTAGTGCTGAAGAGAGCGAAACACGTCATAGAAGAGATTAGCAGGACTGAAGAGGTGGCCAGGGTCATGAAACAGAAGGATTTCAAACGAGTAAGTTTTAATAATAGTATGACCGAGTTGCTTTACGAATGCTATTGGCTATACTATGATCAAGTGGCAACTAATTGAATACTCCAGAATGTCACTGTTTTGTCAAGCGCACCGTGAACGGGACGTCAACGAGATTACGTAGCCATAGTAATACTGGCGCTACTTCGACGTCGTCATCTCGTTCTCGTTGTCGTCCCGTTCACGGTCGGAGCGGTGGACAAACGGCCTGTAACGTAAATTTTCGACGTTAGTCCCGGCTGCCATTTGTGGATCTTTGACAGTCGTTACGGGTCGTCAGAAGCCTGAAAGTCTGACAACCAGTCCTACCAAGGGGTATCGTATTACCCAGTTACTGGGTTGTGGAGGTTAAATAGGCAGTCGCTTCATGTAAAATACTGGTATTCACCTGCATCCGGTTAGAATGGAAGCCGACCCCAACATACTTGGGAAAATGCTAGGCAGATTGAATTAATTGTCTCCCTTTCCATAATCAGGTCGGCGAACTATTCTACGAGTCTCATGAGTCTCTCAGCAAGCTGATGGAAGTCTCCTGTCCTGAACTGGACCAGATCGTGGACATCATCAGGGGAGCACCAGGAGTGTATGGAGCGAGGATGACTGGCGGCGGCTTTGGGGGATGTGTTGTTACTCTGGTAAGGGCGCTCACTATGATTTTTAGATGAATATAATACTTTTTATCCCCCGACGGAAAAAGAGGGGTGTTATAAGTTTAATGTGTGTATCTGTGTGTCTGTCTGCGCCATCGTAGCTACCAAACGGCTGAACCGATTTTGATTTTTTTGGTTTTGTTTGAATGGTGAATTGATCGAAAAAGTTCTTAGGTGTAAAAAAAAATGGTTTATTAGATGCTTTTTTTTTGTCGGGGGTTTTTTAAATTTAAAATTTAATTTAACTTGTCATTATGAACACTATAAAAATTATATAAATGTTACATAGGGTGACACAATGAGCGGTCTTATCTTTTAGATGTGATTAAAGTATTATTGAATTATTAGAAAAGCGATTAGTTGAGTGATAACTTGATCAAAATCAATCTGCCTAGCCTTTTCCCAACTATATTGGGGTCGGCTTCCAGTCTAACCGGAGTGATAACTTGATCAATGATCGGTATTAGTAACTATAGGTCGTGGGAGTCGCGTTCTTTACAGAATCATACGTATGCGGCCCACACTAAAGGCGTGTACGCACGAACGAAAAAACATGGTGAACATGAACATCGAACACGGAACATTTGGAAAGGGAACACCGTACGATCACGGTTTGGCTCTACCGCCCCGCTCTCTTTAGTAGCCATGGATCCGCCAATGTTCGCAATGTTGCATTAAATTTCTCCGAACACCATCCACACAGGAGTACGACATTGGATCGCCACGATCGTTTTTGACAAACACAGTGTTTGATGTTCGTTAGCGGTACGCACATGCGTGTTCGTGTTCGATGTTCATAGTTAATTGATTCAGGCGTGAGGTTACTAAATATATCTACGTCTATTGTATTTTCAATGTTCATGTTCACCATGTTCGTGTTCGTTCGTGCGTACACGCATTTAGGGCTGATTTCATTTCCAACGTCAGATATCTTTTATTCGTTGAATCAAATTGATATTTGACAGTTATTGAATAGAAAAACTGTCAAAAAATCATTCATTCGCAGGATATACGAAGTTATAGTAGATGTAGAGCATAATTATGACTCCCTGATATATTTTAATGAGTAGAATAATAAAAATAAACTATAGGTACCATAATACTTAAAATTATACTATATTAATAATAATAAACAATTTTTAAGCAAGTAAAGAAGTAAGCAATATTAAATATACCTAATTAAATAAATAAATGGATAGACTTGTATATAAATTATTAATAGAATAAGTGAATGAATGGAAATATAAATACATAGGTAATAGGATATAAATAATTCTTAACTTAATAACAAGAAAAATTGTAAAGAGCTCCTCTCTCTACCTATTTCAAAATTAGCTGTGCCCGGCAGGGTTCATAATTGTTTCTATTATTTTTTATTGACCACCTATATTTTGTACATTATGGATTGCAATAAACGATTTGATTTGATTTGATGTAATTTGGTAGAATTCGTCTTAAATGTGTTACATATAAAGTCTTCATTTGTTTCAGGTTAAGAAAAACGAGGTCGAAAACTTAAAGAAAAAGATACTATCACAGTACAAGGGGACGCCTGTTTTCTTTCTGAGCCAACCCAGTGATGGCGCTCGGCTGTTAAAGTTGTAATAACTAATTATTTTTGTTATGTTTTATTTTTGTACAATTCTCTGTTTTATTATAAAAACCTTCGCTGAATTACTAAGACTGTGCTTTTTAAGTTTTCCTCGGATTTTTTGGAGAGGTGGAGTTCGACACCAAAACTTAGCTGGAGGTAGAGGTTAAAGGCAGTAACCTATATTTTTAGCATTCTGTAAAAACGACAAGAACATAAAAAAATAATCTGGAGTTCACGTAATTTCGATTTAGATGGCGCCCACTCAACAGACAAAGGGTAAAAGTAGGTTTCACCTAAACAAAAAAAATCCTTTCTAATTCTATGTAGTTTGTGGTAGCGGAAAAATATATGTTAATCTTAAACATATTTCTCGGAACTTGGTTGTTACCAAAACACATTTTGAAAAAAAAACCTTTTACCTTGAGTTCTAATCCAAAATATCTGTATTAAATATCAACGAACGTTGGTATTTTAATAAATAACAAGATAAGTAGTAGAAGATACGTACTAACAAACGAATAATTTTGTGACTTAGAAACATAAAAAAAAGGCTCCGAGACAAGACTTTTTGTGACATTGGTGACATTTCATTGACAATGTCAATGTCACTGAATCGTTTTTCAGATTCCGTATACAAAGGGTGCCAACGGTACCGTATTACTATAAGACCTTTTGATACATAAAATAAAGTTAAAAAATAAAGGGTGACCCCCTTATAATTTTTAAACTATCCATTCAAGAAACGTGTTTTTTTTACTTAAGTGGTATAGAAAAAGATGTAGTGTTATATATATTGTGCGGTGAAACGGAACCCTTGACCGAGTCCGACTCGCACTTAACCGCTGTGTTATTTATAAAAATCTCGATTTTATTGCGGGCATCACCTGTTGTAAAATCTCTAAGACTAGAAAAATGTTTGAGACAATTTACCTTTCGGAAAAAAATCATAAAAAACGGAATGAAAGGATTTTTTCATGTGATGTTAATTAATACAATATCAAAGAGTAACGTAAACGGAAGTAAACTCAAGTATGAAACAGATAATATAAAGCCAGATTCACATTTTTATGGTATGGTTAATATGTTAAAGTAAAATAAATACATAAATGGTGTGGCGTGAAACGTAAAAAGCTGACATTTTTGCCGTGTTGTATCGGGAATATAAAGAAAGAAAGAAATACAATAATAAAAAAAAGAACATCGAAGGATATCGTGATACATCAAAATTATAAAACCTACATGCTTGAGTACTCTTATCCCCGGTTACGCAAATGAATTAAATATAATAATTATAATTTAAAACAATGTTTTTGATTTAAAAGAGTGTCCATGGAGTTTCTTGCACGTTCTTCTCTATAGGAACCTACTACGCTTTGAAATGGGCAACTATAAATAGCTTCATCTTTCTCACTGACAACTCCCCCTTGACAATTCAAAAGTGCCTGTAATTGGTTTATTTGAAATAGGAATGTTTTCCTTATCACCACAAAAACGTATTTATCAGTTGTTTAGCCTAAATACCTTTTAAATATGACATTTCCGTATGGAGTTTGACATAAAACTGACATTAGACACGCGATGAACAAGTGTCTAAGTTTTTGTGGTAAGGCTCTTAGAGTTTGAGTTTGATTGAGCATAATTACATTAGGCAGGTGCTTCTTTGGAAACCGATCGTAATCGCTTCCTTCCTTGAGGAGCTGGGGTGGATCGAGTGATTGATTTTCCCACCCGCAAAATACGCGCTTGGACGTAGAGTTACGGACACGCCGTTTATACAATAGGCCCATTGTAGGTACTTTCAAAGGACTAAGTGCGGCTACGGGTGAGTTTACCCGAATAAAGCGTCGGTATTCGTAAGGTATGATCCCCATAGGTGGCTAGCAACTGACCCCAAGTATGACACAAGCCTTACATTTTTCTCTCTATTAATATTTTCCTATTTCCTCTTAACCAACATGATTTGACTACAGCAGATGTTTCTGACAGACCTTTTTGTTTGTCTTTCCATTGTACAGTCGAACAAGCTATTTGGTATACAGACAAAATATATTCATTTTCCGCTACACAGCCAATATTCGTTGTGTATGTAATTTAACTTTTTGAGCTTATGGCTTAGGAGAGTGACTTACAAGGATTGTTGACTATTGAAAACACACATGATTTTTTAAAGTAGTTGCAAGGTTATCTGCCTGTATACCCAATAGCTTGTTCCACTGTACAAGTGTTTTTTGTGGTAAATTATTGAATTTTTTCGTCAATAATTTTTAGTAAAGGTACTACTTCGTTGGTCTAGTAGTCGTTAGTGCTACTGCTGATCATAAGGTCAAATCTGCCTAGCCTTTTCCCAACTATGTTGGGGTCGGCTTCCAGTCTAACCAGATGCAGCTGAATACCAGTATTTTACATGGAGCGACTGCCTATCTGACCTCCACAACCCAGTAACTGTGTAATACGATACCCCTTGGTTAGATTGGTTGTCAGACTTTCGGGTTTCTGACGACTCGTAAAGACTGTCAAAGATCCACGAATGACAGCCGGGACCAACGGCTTAACGTGCTTTCCGAGGCATGGAGGAGTCTCGATATGTGAAAATGGTCACCCATCCACGGACCAACCCCGGCAAGCGTAGCTTAACCTGATGGATCGACCCGAGCGGCTGTTATTACTTAGCCACGAGCTCCTCTGACTGCTGATCATGAGGTATGAGGTTCAATTTCCGGGTCGGGCAAATAAAGTGTTAGTGAGTTTCTCCATCTGGATTTTCTCAGTAGCAGCCGGTTGATGGCAATAGGTTCGCCCTCTAGTACATGGGACTTAAACATAAAGTAGTAATATCTAGTACATGGGACTTAAAATGGCGAAATATGGGCGAACTATAGGTGCACCTCTGCCTAACTCTTTGGCGAATACAAGCCTGATGTTATGTTTGAGGGAAAAAAAAAAGATCGTCTCTTAATAATTATCTTCTATAGAAATAAATCCTCACTGGATTTCTTTAGATTTCTTGTCTTTCAGAAAGGCTTTAGAGGGAGTCTTAATCAAGCTCGACAAAAACTTTATTAATCTAAAATGAGATTGGACATCGAGTAGTTACAGTCCACTACTTCTTTTTCTATAGTTTTAAGTCCTAGTAGGTACGTATTGACATAAACAGGCTGACCTTGTTCTCATTGAGGGGCTGAAAGTACTCTTGAGTTTAAAACTTTCAATATGGGACCATTTCTGAAATTATTGAAAAAATTTAGTGATATTTAAACAAAAAACCGGCCAAGTGCGAGTCGGACTCGCGCACGAAGGGTTCAGTACCATTATCTATAAACACGGCAAAAATATCATGTCTGTTGTATGGGAGCCCCCTTAAATATTTATTTTATTCTGATTTTTAGTATTTGTGGTTGTGAATTAAAAAAGGTTCTAATTCTGATGTACAGAGGATTCAGAGAAGTTTTGATTTTCGGATAAAATCATTAGGCATACATACATACATAGAACTTTTGAGTTTGGTCAACGTCGTATAGCCTGGGTAACAAGCGACGTAGCTTCCGAGCGAGAATTACTGGATACGATTCCATTGTCAAGTCATTTAATAAAGTAATAAAAACTAAAACCTAAGTAATCTGTTCGATTTATGCCCTAACACGTGTGACTCCGGATTTTTAATTTGTCTGTCTACGCTGTCTTGTTTATACCTTTTTAGTCGTAGTTGGGTTTTAGTTTTTACCCGACTACGGCGAAGCAAAAAGGAGGGTTATGATTTTGACCGGTATGTATGTATGTATGTATGTTTATCTGTTCCCTCATATCTTCTAAACCACTCATCACAATTTGACAAGTGAGGTATCGTTGGAAGCCTCTTGATCGTCCGCTGGTTATAAGCCATGTGACGTCACATTCAATTAAAAATGTCGCCCTCTAGAGGACATAAAGTCAGGAACTTGAAAAAAAATATTGTTTAATCGTACAGACAGACAAATTAAAAGTCCGGAGTCACACGTGTTAGGGCATAAATCGAACCGATTACGTGTGACTCCGGATTTCTAATTTGTCTGTCTGTGGTGTCTTGTTTATACCTTTTTAGTCGTAGTTGGGTTTTAGTTTTTATTACAGATTTTTTTTTAAATTCTTTTGGGGTTATGATATATATATTTTTGAAATGTGCTCATTAAGCCCTTTCATTTGATACCCAACATGGTACGATTAAACAAAACATTTTTATTTAGTTCCTGACTTAATGTCCTCTAGAGGGCGCCATTTTTAATTTAATGTGACGTCATATAGCTTATAACCAGCGGACGATCAAAACGCTTCCAACGATGCCTCATTTATCAAATTGTGATAAGTGGTTTGGAAGATAGGATGGAACAGATGAACATACATACATACATACATACATACATACATACATACCGGTCAAAATCATAACCCTCCTTTTTTCTTCGCCGTAGTCGGGTAAAAAGACATACACTCGCGACAATCTAAGAAGTCGGTTTTGACGTTTCGTTCTCGTACATGTAATAAAACGTTAAGCCTTGACAATCAGTTTTAAGCAATGTAGATAAGTCGTCGATTACAAACTCTCTAAGTATGTTTAATCGATGTCTCGAGAATCAGTTTATAAAAAACTAATTATTTTTTTCATCGCTACACAATGCATTTTTATAGCCGTCAAAACGGACTTCTTAGATTGTCGCGAGTCTACCTATTTTACTATCATCATTTTCGGTTAAAATCCCTTAGAACGAGTATTTTAACAGCTTTTACAAATAGCCGGAGACCCATGGAAAGGACTGAAAAGTAATGTTGACGTACTGAAACAAAATAATGCTGAAAAAATGAGGTCGTGGGTTTGATTTTCAGGTCGGGTAAACTGTTATGGGGTGTTTTCATCCGGAAGGTCTCAGTAGGGTCGCCCCCTATTACATGGGATTTACGGCTGAAATGTGAGTGTTGTAACAAATGTCTGCCTAATCCTTCGGAGAATACAAGCATGTGGTTATGCTATGTTCTGTAAAAGTAGTTTAGAGAGTACCGTCACAAAGGCATTATTGGGCCACTCATGGGGCCACTCAACATTTTCGCAGAAAACATCACATATACGTACACTTTATTTGAAGTGAAAATAGACGTGTATGAATGTAACCTTTTGGCGTTTTTACACCTTATAGGTTTCCCCATGGTTACAAAAAATACATATTTTATTTCCAGGCACTCATTCCGTGGTTATTGAAATGAGCAACTTTCACCTTTCATTCCACACAATCAAATTACATGTAAAATTTTAAATAAAAATAACATAAATATAGGGGTCCACAAACTACGGGGAAACTATCTGCTTTTTTTATACAAAAATGCAATACTTACTTGATAATTTTGTCATTACAGGGTAACCTACTGCCCTGCCGGGGTTGCGGGTTGCAAGTCCGAAAGGGATACCGGGGCCCTTGGTAACAGGCAACTGAAGGAACACGGGTGGGTTTTAGTCAGTAAAAGTTTGACACGCCCTTCCGCTCCACCCAGAGCGGGAGAAGTCATTTGATGATTTCCCACATTCAAAAAAAAAAAAAAGGGCAACCTACTTCGACAGTGTACTTATTTAACTCTTATCCTAACTTATTATTTTTACAATAATACAATTCTGTAATAATAAAAAATAATGCATTCTTTGTGAATCCCTCAGAGAACAACATATTAAGTCCGTGTCACTGTGAGGTTGAGAGCGCGGAACTATTCGGTAAAATCTCAGTGTCTACGCGTGTACGCCAAGCTACGGCGTAGCTCGTAATATGCTACGAACGCGTAGCCCGTAGATCCTAGCCAGGGTCTACGCCAGACGTAGGCAGCCTTCTTTATTGTGTAATCTATTCAAGTCTATCAATCAATTTTCTTTAGAAGTTATTTTTAACGTCATCAATCATTTTCAAACTATTTTGGATATTACGTAAGACCAATCTATCATATATCAATATATCATGAAAATCTGACCAAATCGTATCCAAATTCATTTTTTTAAAGTCAAATAAATCTTGAGCAAAATTCATTTTTTATAAGTCAAATAAATCTTGAGCTGACTACTTGCATTTCACATTCAGTCAAATAAAAAATAAAACGCGCTATACTTTTCACGAGGCAACAGTTTCCCTACACTTTAAGAGTTTAGCTTCAGTCTACCGCGGCCATTCGTCGTGTGCAGACCGGTCCTGTTCGTGCGTCCGTCGCTTTCGAAACAAATCGAGACTCGTTAATAAAACTTTACTCATGTAAACTGTGACTTGTGCATATTTTGTGGTGATTCTAAGGTGAAGTTTGGATGAAAATGTGATAAACTTCAGTGAACATTGAATTGGATTTTTGGAATCGAACTTTCTTGTGGTTTTTCGAACTTTTTTGTAAGTATTTTTTGTTTGTTTCATACAATTATTAGTGCCATGAAAATATTGCTCGCCAAGTAGGTGTTTTGCAACATTTTATTAATTTTTATTTAAAAAAATATACCTGATACTACCTATTGTATAACAATAAATAAATTAGGTAATCAATCATTATTATTCATTATTTATTAGATCATGATTAGCATTAAGCGGTTCATTGATAAACTTATAATGGTAATCTTTAAAAGTACCTACATAGTTTGATAACAATATTGTTTATTTTCAACCTTCAAGTGTATAACACATTCGAGTTCTAAAACGCAGAAAACCAGCATCGAACGATGTAAACATATTTTGAATGAATGAGAAATGGATGAAGTTTTTTAACGATAATATTAAGATGAAGTTATTATACAGTCGGCAAAGGAGATTTTCGAGTTACAAAATTGGCGACGATGACTCTTCAATTTAAATAATTGCCATTTACGAGACTTGTCACGGGTACCCCTAACTTATGGGGACAGAAATCTTTATTTGGTGTTGGATAAACCGTGGCAATTAAAAAAAAATGATGAATGAGAACATTTGCAAAATTGTCAACAGCGAGTCAGGTCAAAAAAACGATGGCTTGACTCGATTTTGCCAGATGGAGAAGGTAAAAATAAAGAGAACTGGAAAAATATGAGGGAGCCCAGCAGTGGGACAAGATCGGTTAGCATAAAAAAAATGGGAGGCTTTCAGTTATTTTTATTTTTAATACTTTGCAGAGTTTTTATCTTCTTTTCATGCTGTCTGTACTTGTAACGTGAACAGCTCTGCTGCTGCATTAATTTAAAGCACAGACATACCTGGATTTATCGTTTCATTTCTTGACTGTTTTATTAAAACTTTTGCAAGACAGAAATAATAACTACTTATAATTGAAATCAGTACCTTAACTTTTTTTGTAAGCAAGTTATAAAAGGTTAAGGACCCAGCTGGTTTTCAACGGAAACATTTGCATACTCAAATTCATTATAATAAAAGTGTTATTACAAAGGTTTTTAGGGCGAATGACTTTCTTTTCTTTTCATTATATTTTGTATTGAGGAGCTCGTGGCTAAGTAATAACAGCCGCACGGGTCTATCCATCAGGTTAAGCTACGCTTGCCGGGTTTTGGTCCGTGGATGGGTGACCACCTTTACATATCGAGACTCCTCCGTGCCTCGGAAGGCATGTTCGTGGATTTTGACAGTCGTTACGCGTCGTCAGAAGCCTGAAAGTCTGACAACCAGTCTTACCAAGGGGTATCGTATTACCCAGTTACTGGGTTGTGGAGGTCAGATAGGCAGTCGCTCCATGTAAAATACTGGTATCCAGCTGCATCCGGTTAGACTGGAAGCTGACCCCAATATAGTTGGGAAAACGCTAGGCAGATTGATTTATATTTTGTATTTAAGGCTTTTTCATTTGGGAAGCGGAATGGTGATCGTATTTTATTTTTGATAACTTTAATCATTGTAAATTAAATAGAGAATCTGTTACAAACAACAGATGTGTGATCCCTGCGGATGTCAAATGTGACAACCACGGTGTATGCGTATTCAAGTAGTAGACATAATATGGCTAGTTTCGTCATCAAAAGTAACAGTCAACTGTTCTTTCCCGCTGTTGGATTTACAACCCTCGCCTCAGCGCTGAGGATTGAACATACAGTGCAAAAGAACAGTGGGCTTAAAACAGTCACTTTGGCAGAATCATAATAGGAAAATATTATGAATCATCGTAAAATGTCACAAACTGAAAATTCGTAATATGATCTGCGTGCGATTCATATTACGAAATAATTCATCAGTTTGACAGTTTTCTATTCAGATTCGTAAAATGGTCCTCACAATAAGAATTGTTTTTGTGTCAAATTAGAGAAATTGCTAATGACAGCTGGAAATTCAGGAAATGAAATGCTTTTATAGGAATTGCTAATGTGGCCGTTTTAGGCCCCAGTTGACCGTTACATTGCCTATTACTTTTGATACTGGCCGTGAGACGTTCGTTCCCCGGTCAACACAATCTTGCGCAAAAATGTTGTTCGCTGTGTCTGCTATAGTTTACATTAAACTTCAATGTCTTTAATACTCGTTCTTTGAAAACCTTTGCTTTGATGTTCTTTAATATTTAATTTTCCTTTAAGAGGAAATCTATTTCAACGCGTTTGTAGCAGAAACAGTAAATGAAAAATGAAATGGGTGAATAGAGATTTTATGTTTCAGGTAAATTCAATTACCTAGGGTCCAAGGATAGGTAATTACGTGTGGTAAGGTTAATTTTGTTTTAATGTTAAGGTTAAGGAGTACGCTACTGCGTGTTAGTTTGTCATTAGGGCTTAGCCTTATTTAACAACCTAAGTGTGCCCGGCGACATGACGCCGCGACCGCGCCGCCACCCCGGCGACACGACGCCGCGACCGTGCCGCCGCCGCCGCGCCGCCGCTCGCAAGTCGCGCCGTTCCTCTTGATTGTGGCGCGGTAGCGGCGCGGTTGCGGCGCGGCGGAGGCGCAGTCGCGGCGTCGTGTGGCCGGGCACTTAAAGTAGAAATGGACACGCACAATAGTCCAGCGCGGAAACCAAACCCTATAATATAGAAGTAAAAATGCTGGCTTGTGGCTTCTTCTTTACTTAAAACTACGCGAATTAAAGTTGCAATAAGAGTTATAGAGAAGCGTTACTGATTAGTGCGGGGTTCTGGGCTCGATTCCCAGTGCGAGCATTATGTTTATAGTTCTTTTTCATAAAAAAATTCTCAGGTTCACTCTCAATTACATTGGATTTATAACTACTTGCTGTTGCCCGCGATTTTGTATGTATTTTGCATTTCATCATATTTTAATACGGTCTAGGACGAAACGTAGCCTATGTGCTATTATGGATTGATTTAAACACCTCTAAGTAGGTACCTCTTCGGACAACGTAAAAATACGTGATGTAATGTGACAGCTGTGTTGCCGATAGGTTTAAAGAGCTTTATGTTATCCTGTAAGCTTAAAACCTCTCTTGAGTCATTGATCCCCCGACACTGTTTATCGCAGATATTATCAGAATCGCTCGGTTTGGCAACCGCTTGGCTTGTAGTATACTGTTATGGCCCCATAGACAAACAGACTCTGTTGCCGATCTTACTTACATCAATAGCTACTGGCATCGTTTCGGCTGGCTGTCTGTATTCTATCAATAACATGTTCAGTTTATGTTGAAAACATACACAGGTACAATCGAACAAGGAAATGGGTATCGCATAATCAACCTATAATGTTCCCACTGCTAGGACACAGGCTTAACCTCTGTGAGAGGGAGTGGGCTGCCCAATGCTGGTTGGGGATGTCACAATCCTAATCCTAACTAATATTATAAATGCGAAAGTGAGTTTGTGTGTTTGTTTGTTTATTTGTTTGTGACGCTTTCACGCTAAAACGGCTGAACGGATTTTGATGAAATTTGGCACAGGGGTAGACCATGACCTGGATTAGGACATAGGATACTTTACTTTTATCCCGATATTCCCACGGGATCGAGACTTACGTGGGTGAAACCGCGGGGCGCAGCTAGTGTCATATATTTATGTCTTCAAATTGTTGGATGTTTTCCTTTGCCGTTTCAGAGCTGCAGTGGTGATTAAATAAATTACTCTTCGACTTCACATTTAGTCATTTATTTGCCTGGTTGGGGTCGAACTCATTACCGAAACGTGACTCGGGGCCGTTACCACTCGGCCACCACTGCTCTGGAGTTTGGTTTACAGCAACTTACAACTTATTTTTACCAATGCTGTAAGTATGTTGCGGAGTATTCAAATCTTCTACATTACCAGCAACAACAAGGTCTATCAGCAACAATTAGGTCTTCCAAGTATCAATCGAGAGGAAATTGCCTTAGGTAATTACTTTGAAGACTGATTAGTGAACGTTGTTTGTTGTCATCTAATGCGGGTGACATGTAGGGAGCCTTCTAGGCAGTGGGGCCGAAGTTTTAAGAGGGTATATTCTGTCAATTTGGAACGTCACAAATAGCTGACAAAATCAAGCCTGTATTTCGGGATTCGGCATAGGCGAACCTACAGTACACCCACATTTCGCCAGTTTAAGTTTAAGTCCCATGTAATGGGGAACAGGCCTATTGTCATCAAGCGGGTACAAATCCAGACTCCGGGCTGCTACTGAGAAATTCATGGTGGAAAACGCCCAAATAACAACCTGGGAATCGAATCTAGGACCTAATGCTTAGTAGTATCGCTTGCGGCCACTTGACCAACGAGGCTGTCAACTGAACGAACGAACTGCAATGATTTTAATCGTTAGATTTGCCCTCGCCATGGTAAGTCGCGCGAACAGTAGAACTGTCCATACTGAGAAAATTGAGCTCACACAGCATGGGGCTTATTGTGTGATACAAGATGCGTTTCTTGCAACAGCGGCCCTGTGGTAACGGCCGCGACTTACGAATGGGTTCGTAGACTCGAACCCAGACAGGCGCTTTATTTTGTCTAAATAATTTCATCACCACTGCTCTCAAAACGGTGAAGAACAACATCGTGAGGAAACCGGCATGTTCTAGAACCACAAATTCGAAGACATATGTGATATCTACCACGCCGCACTGGGCCCGCTCTCTCTCAAAGACAGGAGGCCTCTGTGTCCCAGCTGTGGGAATATAATAGGCTTATTATTTATTTTTGAATCTGGATTTTCTGCGTATATCTGCTTAGTGGTTATATCTCGAAAAACAAAAGGCTTTATTACATGCTAACGACCGTCCTTGAATGTGGTACGAGATGGGATACAACGGATTCGGAAATAAATATGGCTTAGTTTAATATTTCAGGAGATTTTCGGTTATCCTCTCGGGATGGCTTGTAGGAAGTGTCTGCGGCTGCGGACTAACTGAGAACTTGCGTAACAAAAATAAACGTATCCGAATTAATTATCCAAGTGCGGGAGACAAAAGTCAATTTTTCTGATTATTTGATACCTTTTAGTGTTATCGAATGCATCTAACGTATTTAGAAAAGAAAAAAAAAATACATGTGGGAGCCTGAAGCTATCTAGCCTAGTTTAGCTATTAAAAATGTGTATCGACCAGATTTTTCTGATTAATTACTTTAATATTAATTGAAGTCTTAAGATTTTAATCGTAGATTCGCCGTATTCATTTCGACACCTTTGATACACAGAATGTTGCAGCAACTTGAGTTGATTGTCATAGTGGAGTTCTTCTCCATCGTTCCTTCAATTCTAAGGATCGCGGCCACATACGACGCGTCTTCAAGTAATTCGGTCTTCTGCAGTGTGAACCGCTCGGTAAATGCTGGTTCCAACAACCTTCTTGATCGCGTCTGACCATCTTGCCGCAGCTCAGGCCGTATACAGAAAGAAAGCTGGCAGCCTACCAGTGCTTATAGGAAGCGCTGGCGCCGCCTGCCATTTGTCTAACTAACCTAACCGCTTACTTTAAGTAACTGTTACCAGAATGGACCAGCGCCGATAAGCGCTGGTAGATCGGCTCCGGCTACCATCCCTTATAGTGAACATCATCTGCCTAGCCTTTTCCCAACTATGTTGGGGTCGGCTTCCAGTCTAACCGGATGCAGCTGAATACCAGTATTTTACATGGAGCGACTGCCTATCTGACCTCCACAACCCAGTAACTGGGTAATACGATACCCCTTGGTAAGACTGGTTGTCAGACTTTCGGGCTTCTGACGACCCGTAACGACTGTCAAAGATCCACAAATGACAGCCGGGACCAACGGCTTAACGTGCTTTCCGAGGCACGGAGGAGTCCACGGACCAACACCGGCAAGCGTAGCTTAACCTGATGGATCGACCCGTGCGGCTGTTATTACTTAGCCATCCCTTATAGTGGACACCTTTTCGCAAATCTAACCATTTAAATCTTTGTAGACATCACGTAAAATGCGTCTATTTTAACAGTTTTATACAAACATTGGACACTTTTTTATTCAAGTTATAGAAGAAAATTAATGGGCCATTAAAAGTTTGTTGTTACTTACACTCGGGCTGTATTAAGCCTTAAAGTCCATTATGTTATTACGTAGGGACCCCACATTGGGAGAAACACTTAAGATTATGATGCTCTCAGTTAAAAGTTTTATACATATAGGTATCTGCGCAGTTTTCATACATAGAAAAAGGCGATACATACTTCATTTTTCAAAAGAATAACGGTGGAGTTTCTTGCCCATACGAAAATTACCCTTTGGAAGGGGCAACTAGAATCAGTTATATTTCTTTCTTTGTTTTGATGTTCAAAAGTTTTAATGTGCCTATTTGAAATAAATTGTTTGACTTTGACTTTGACTTCATACATTTCGGGCTAATGTCCTGACCGATCCAATCTTAGTTATACTTTGGTTTTACCTTACTTTAATGCTATAGTCGTTTATAAAATAATGCATGCATAGCATAATCAGCCTATATTGTACTGCTGGGACATAGATCTCCTCTCTGTGAGAGGGAGTGGGCCATAATCCACCTGGCGAGCCTACTGCGGGTTGGTGGTCACATGTCTTCAATTTTTTTGGTTCTAGGACATGCCAGTTTCCTCACAATGTTTTCCTTCACCGTTTTGAGAGCAGTGGTGATGAAATTAAATACACAAAGTAAAGTTCCTGTCTGGGTTCGAGCTCACGACTCTAGAATCGGAGGCTATACCGCTGGATCACCACTGCTCTTATAAAATAATGACTTTGCATTGCTTATGTATGTACTAGCTGTGCCCCGCGGTTTCACCCGCGTAGATGTCGATTCCGTGTGAATATAGGGATAAAACGTATCCTATGTCCTATTCCAGGTTATGTCTACCCGTGTGCTCATCCTCTTCTCTCTAAAGTAGGGAACGTCGCGGAGGCGCGGCGCCGGCGTCGTACAGTTCGCGTATTGCATTTTTATATCGTGATATCTTCGAAATTAAATCTCCGATTCGAATGAACTGCTACATAAATACCCTTGATGTTAAAACTATTTATTTGAATAAGAATTCATATTATGTTGATAAAACTCCGTCGCAAATAATGCATTAATTTCGAACAAATTTCATTACCATAAAAAAGATTATAGTGAGTCAATCATAAAAGATAGACATATGCTATCGCGGACTTTTTTAGAACTTTTAAAGAGGAACAATTTTACTATACATGATATTTGCGTAACTTACACCGTTAACGCAGCGCACGCAACGGAAGCTCTCAAAAAGCAATAATTTTTCCCGTTTTTTCAAGATTTTTCATTTATGCTCCGCTCCTATTGGTCGTAGCGTGATGTTATATAGCCTATAACCTTCCTCGATAAATGGACTATCGAACACAAAAAGAATTTTTCAATTCCAACCAGTACTTCCTGAGATTAGCGCGTTCAAACAAACAAACTCTTCAGCTTTATATTATTAGTATGTATTTGCAAGGGGTGCCTTATTTATGGCCCGGTTCATGGCAATACGCCCACCTCCTATTACATGGGGCTCAAACATAACCGGCGAAATGTGGGTTTACTATAAGTACACCTCTGCCTAAGCCTTTGGGGAATACAGGGGTGATGTTATGTGTTGGTTGTGGAAGCTCAATACTCAATATCTTTATTGCTTTACCATAATGTGTACTTAGGTGGTAAGTTGGTAACTATATAATTTAGATCATTATGGACCCTGTAGGGCACAGCAAAAGGGATAGGAGAGAGGAAGCCCTGTTTTAGGAGATCATTAAGTTGTTATTGTGGGAAAAAGTTTAACTTACATATAATCAAAATCAGGAGATACTAAAATTTCGCTTATGTATTATTTATCTGCAAAAATGTACTTAAATATTTGCAAAAATGTACTTTAGGCTAGCTAACCAAGCAAGCTTCCACCATATAAATTGTATTAACTTTGCTTGAGTCGTTTTTTTATGAAGTGAAAATGGTGGCTGTTCACACGAGCGTCAGTGATAAGGCTAACCGACGTTTAATTTTGAAATGAAGCTCAACTTGGCGTTGTCGTATTGTTGTGATGACTTCGAGCGTTTTATGAGGCACTGCGAGTGCAAACGATAGTGCTTGAGTGAACTTTATTAAAACTGAACTAAAAAGAAAAGTGCGATTTTTCCTTTGTTAGCGCAGTACGAACTTGCTCCAACTAAATAAATGTAAAAAAAATACAGGTAGTTAATTAACATACATTAATTATTATTATTAAACGTGTATTAAGAATACGTTTCCAAAATAAAGTGATGATTATAGCATTATTTTAGGAATAAACGAAATATCCACATTACAACATAACATCACGGATGTTTTTCCCGAAATTATGAAAACGTTTTACAAAAACAAACTACCGACTTCCAAAAATAACAATACAAAGTAAAAAATAACTTTAATTTCGGAAGTCGGTGGCAATAAATGGAAATTCAAAACCAAAGACACCGACTTCCGAAATTAAAGTTATTTTTCACTTTGTAGTGTTTTTTTTAAAGTTGATTGTTTTTTTTGTAAAAGTAAAAGTTTGTATAATTTCAGCTGAAGCTATCACCTTTTGTACCTAGGTATGACTATAAGCAATTAGGCATTAGAATAAACCACTAAACCGATCAATAAAATTGTGAAAACTGGATAACTATACATACATTTTCGTGCACAGCACAGCATAATGCTGGGAAGCCTTCTTGCCACAGTCAAGACATGTTTAGGGGCATGAGGAACAGGGTGTAAAGTTCACTCATACTCCATAGAAAAGGGAGGATCCACCGACCAGACGGGTGTTGTGTCTGGCGGGCAACTGCACAACGATTGATGTTGGGTTCTCCACTGCACGGTAAACTTTAATTGCGCGATGCAGGATTTATGTGACGTCAGGGGGCTTACTCTTCAAACTAATTTAATTCCAATCTAAAGCCAATACGATTCCAATGTTAATTTTGCAATCACGTGATTCGGCACTCTTGAAAACATTATTGTCAACATTGGATTGAAATTGGGATTGCCCCGCGATTATTTTGTTACACGTGAAGTTAGCTATGTTACGCCCCGCAATAGTGTTGTTCAACTCATTACGATAAACCGCTAATAAGGCTTTAAAATGCTTTATCCTTTAAATAAGAAGGCTAATAGATAAACTTCATTTTGGGATATTGATAGAAATACAGTACTCTCATATAAATAGTTGTTTAATTGATTGATTGTAACGTATTAAATTCATTTGAGCGCAAGAACATGATTAAAATCATAAAGTTAACCATGACTTCGGCTGCATGCGGCAGCGTCGTTGCCTACACTACAATAAAAAAATAGGCGGCGTAAGAGTTCTCCAATTTCAAATATACATTCAAGTCAAGTGGTTTTAGAAAAAGTAAATGTGAAATGCAAGTTTGTTTAGCTAGCTCATTAACTTATAGAATTCGATCGCGTGCGGTTCCTTTTTAGTAACAATTATTTATTTTGCGTTAAGTTACTAATATTAAAGTTTTATACAAGTGGTAAGTAAATAAACAATTTATGTTAACAAAGCAACCATATATTCCACCTACTAGTTTTTGGTAACTCCCAGTCGCATAAAGAAACAACGCCACTAAAACCTGCAAGAATTATACAAGTATTAAGTTATTGATCTTCCAAACAAAAGTCATGATAATAATATCATTGATAAAAATCATATGCGAGACAACATAGGTACCTAAGTACTTATATTTTGGTGATATAATCACTTCTTCTCTTAGGAGAAAGGGCTTAATGTTTTCATAAATTTCCTCAAACAAATCCTTGCTCACTATAATTTGCTTCAAATTCGTCTTCATTCATAGAAAACGCTTTGTCCGTATAACGCATCATCCGACGCTCATCTAATCTTTGTTTATTTGTTTTTTTTATGGGAATTATGTAAAACACTGTATATAAATGCTAACCGTGCCATGTTATACACTTATTACTTACCTGAAAACCACATAAAACGCAAAACAAAAAGTTACATTTTTGCTATTGGAAAAATCCCAATGAACAAACAATCCCAACGCAATACTGGCGCAATAGACGGCTGTCAAAATAAAGTCAAGAGTAAAGTTTGTCAGCACCCCAAGCCCGATCCCGATTCCACTTAGTTCCCTAAATGGACACGCAATTCAAATAAAATTTGGCGCTAGCGTCGAACTTAAGAGTACGAAACGTGCAAATTCCAATGTCGATATATTGGAATTAAAATCAAGAGTAATCGCCCAGGTCTTTGATGCGTGGAGTGGCTGGAGAGGCGCCACGGCGTCCTCACCTTCCGCCTGACGCAGGTCCTCACTGGACATGGCAGCTTCGGGAGGTACCTGTGCAGGATTAGGCGGGAGGAAACGCCCGGGTGTCACCACTGTGCGGATCGTCCGGAGGACACGGTGGACAGTGGCGTGCCTAGGGGTCAAAATCAGGCCAAACAGACACGTTTTTTACGATTAAAAAAAATAGCCAAGTGAGCGATTTACGGATTTTCTATGTTGTTCATGGTAACACCATTATTATATAGTGTTATTTATTTTATTTTATTGATAGGCTTAATTTTGAAGGCAAGCCAGGCTTGTGGGCTTCTATGGAAGGAACGCCACTGACGGTGGAGCATACGGTGGAGGTGTGCCCTGCTTGGGCGGAGCACCGCCGTGTCCTCGTGGAGGCGATTGGCGGCACTGACCTCTCGCGTCCGGCCCTGGTCCAGGCCATGGTACGGAGCGAGAGGGCATGGGAGGCGGTCACCTCCTTCTGCGCAGCAGTGATGCTCGCGAAGGAGGGGGCGGAACGCGTGAGGGAGAGGCGCCCTCACGCCCCTAACCGCCGCCGCTGGAGACACCCTGGGCGTCGGGAATCCCAGGCGGATTCCCGGCCACCATAGGCGCGGGCTTGCGGACGGCGAGCAATGGGTAGCTCACCGTCCGACAAGGCCCGGATCGATGGCGCGTCGTGTTCCACGCGCGCCTCAAAGAGATGTCAGCACACCTGACGGGGTCCGTTAGGACCGATACCTGCCAGGGTTGCGGAATAGTCCGAAAGGGATACCGGGACCCTGGCAACCGGCAACTGAAGGAACACGGGTGGGTTTTAGTCAGTAAGAGTCTGACACGCCCTTCCGCTCCGCCCAGAGCGGGAGAAGTCATACGATGATTTCCCACCTAAAAAAAAAAAAAGGTCTTTGATGCGTAGTTCGTATGTGGCGATGTAGATACCGCCACACATGCATGTGTCGTATGTGTGTTAAAGTGGAAAAAATGTGCAGTGTAAAAGTGGTTTAAAATTGAGGTGGAACAAAACTAAACTTGCTTGCGGATTTCGATTTTTTTCCGATTTCCTACATGTTATCATAGAAAGCGAGTGAAACTGCGCGCAACAACTAGTTAATAATGGACACATTCCTTACTAATACGTAAGAGCTACAAAAAAAAAAAAAAAAAAACTCCTGGTACGCGCCGAATAATATTTAAACGAAAGTATCGAAAATATTCAAGTTCAAGTGTGTTATTGTCACATTGTTTTATTTTCATGTAGATCGTTTCATGTGATATGACTGAATGAGGCTTAATTTTTTATTAAATATTCAATAAAGTACGGATAATATTCAAGTTCAAGTAGGCTTTTGTTACAAATTTATTTTAACATTTTAATAAAAACATTGAATATGGAGCTGTAAAGCTAAGCGCACATTATTGCAGCGGCGGGCATCAGCATGCCGCCGCCGGTATATTAAAAAAATGCCAAATTACAACGGCTATTTAGATATTAGCGATATCTCTGTCGCATTCGGTTAAAAGGACTACCGAACGCGATAGCGATATCGCTTATATCTAAATAAAATATGCGTTTAGGAGCCGCGCGGTAAGCCGCACCGCAACGCAGTAATTGTTTCAGATTGATTCCGAATTTGAATTTGAACTGTTTCCACTTCAGTGACGCTCGCGCATTTGGTGACCGCTCGCCAGGAATTCTTGCTTTAGTATGCGATGGTGCATAAAAATGTACTAAAGTGATGCAGGAGAATTTTTGCAAAGCGTTGCGCGTGTCGCTCTAATGTGCGCTAGCCTTAAATAATCAAGTTCATGTGGGCTTTCACATTTTTATTTTGATATTTTAATTAAGAGCCGTAAATAAAAATTCAAGTTCAAGTGGTCAAAAATATAATATTATTTAACAAAACATCACGCTTGTCCCTTTTCCCGAAGCGGTAGAGCTGTACCTACACCTATACTCCATTTGAAATAAGATTAGACGTATAGATAAGCCTTATTTACATTCCGTTCAACCGATTTTGAATTCTATTGCGTTGGCGGCATGACAAATGGCAGCCGCAAAAAGTTACACAATACCAACTATCTACTAGTTGGTATTGTGTAACTTTTTTTGCTTTTAATGCTAGCCTACGGTATAGAAGTCAAAATCGGTTGAACGGACTGTAAAAGGGTTTGTTTTAATGTCTAATCTTATTTCAAATGGGGTATAGAGGGCGAGCCTATTATTATATTATCAACCGGTCACAAATCCAGTTTCCCAGCTGCTACTGGGAAATCCCTCTTGAAATAATCCAATAGCACCTAACCCGACCTGGAAATCGACCGCAGGACCCTAAGTCACGCTTGCAGCTACTACACTTGTATTTCTAATCCTAATCCTAACTTCCTAACTGACCTAACTAATATTATAAATGCGAAAATGAGTTTGTTTGTTTCTTTGTTACGCTTTCACGCTAAAACGGCTGAACGGATTTAGATGTTTGGCACAGGGGTAGACCATGACCTAAAATAGGACATAGGATACTTTTTATCCCGATAATCCTACGGAATCGAGACTTACGCGGGTGAAACCGCGGGGCGCAGCTAGTAGTACATATTTTATGAAGGTAACTTGTTACTCGTGTCATAACGCATACTGTTTATCAATAGAAAGATATCAAATAAAGTACCAAAAAATACTCAAGGCCTTTGTCCAAAATCTACAATTCATTTTTTCATTTTTATTATGACACGCGCCGTGCATTACCTGGTTCTGGTAAACGTGGCGTGTAGCGCTGCAAAGTGCTGGCAATTGATCCCACTCCAAAACAAAAGGTGTGCTTTAATAATGGCGGACAATTTTTCAGGATCACTTCCCTAAATGATATTTTTTAGGGTACCCAAAGGGTGCCAGCGGGACCCTATTACTTAGGCTCCGCTCGCTGTCCAGTCTATCACAGGGCTGCAAATTTTGAACCGTATTAAGGGTTAACTTGACATTTTTACACATGTGTACAGTCACGAGCAAAAATATGTATACACTCAGCAAAATTCAATAACGATTTTCTCGTGGAATAACGATTGTAACTTTGAGATGATACCTATTTCATAATAATAGGGGTTCCAAAATACTATATACGTAATATCATAAAATTACAATCATTAGACTAGGAGAAAATCACTTTTAAAAGTTACTTACTACTACTATGACCGCGTTTTTAAATTTTATTTTTTTATCTTAGCCTTCACTGTCCCACTGCTGAGCAAAGCGGTCATGGAAAGATTTGGGGGAGGTCCCCAAATCTTTAAAAAAAATAGAAATAATATAAAGTAAAAAAATTAAACGGGTCCAAACAAGAATTTTTTCCTCGATCTTAATGACAGGAATACTTACTACTATACTACTTTTCCCAACTATGTTGGGGTCGGTTTTCAGTCTAACCGGATGCAGCTGAATACCAGTATTTTACATGGAGCGACTGCACAACCCATTAACTGGGTAATACGATACCCCTTGACAAGGCTGGACGTCAGAATTTCGGGCTTCTGACGACCCGTACGACTGTGAAAGATCCACAAATGACACAATACACGCACACTCATATGCGCTCATGCATACTCTTAAGTTAAACAACAAATAAAAATATGTACTGTTAAATATTATTTGGTTGTTACGGAACCCTTCCCGACTCGCACTTGGCCGCTTTTTTAACTTCGTTAGCGCTTGAAATGAAATACTGCAATCATGTGGGTGTAAAGGCTATGTTCATGAAGGTTTCGGTTGCAAGGTTTGGGTGATACTCATTGTGTATATTTATTTTTAAGTACCAAGTGGTACGTGCTGTTACGGGAAGTCCGGAAAATGTTTTTTTTTGTAAAACACTAAATTATAGAGAAGAACATCAGTTTAATGTACATGACCTTGACATTAATTTTGGGACTGGCACACACGAGAAATACAGAGGTGATGTCTGTTCTGAGTACGGGAAGAGACTGGCGCACCGCGAGAGCGGGGAGCCAGTGCAATCTTTAAACTGATTACTTGACATTTCTTAGTAAGTCCAGGTAATCAATTAATATTGCTTATTAGTTGATTACCCTGACATTGGGAATCTATAACAGCCCCCCGATTTAAAGTAAACTACACCTTTAATAGTGAAGTTTATGTTGAAGTTAATTAAATATAAGTCAGCCGATTCCCGTGTTAACATTGTCATCTAACTCAGGGTCATTATTTTCAGGGGTCTTATTTCCTTTTAGTTTCATAGCATTGGTCTCGGCTGTCATTCGTAGATCTTTGACAGCTGTTACAGGTATGTAGTGTGAAGCCCAAAAGTCTGACAACCAGTCTTACCAAGGGCTATCATGTTACCCAGTAACTGGGTTGTGGAGGTCAGATAGGCAGTCGTTCCATGTAAATTACTGCATCAGGTTAGACTGGAAGACGACCCCAACATAGTTGGGAAACGGCTAGGCTCTCAAAACGATGACGGAAAACCTACCAACCCACACGGGCCCGCGTGGTGGATTACGGCCCACTCCTTCTTACCGAGAGGAGGCCTGTGTCCCAGCTGTGGGAACGTTCTAGGCTGATTATGTAATTGAGTTATTGAAGTGAACGGGAAGCAATGAAATTCATTGAAATTTTAGTATTCATATTTGAATTCAACGGGAAATCATCAAATGACTTCACCCGCTCTGGGCGGAGCGGAAGGGCATGTCAGACTTTTACTGACTAAAACCCACCCGTGTTCCTTCAGTTGCCTGTTGCCAAGGGCCCCGGTATCCCTTTCGGACTTTCCCGTAACCTTGGCAGGGCGTGTTGCTGACCCCGACGTGTGGTCTTTGAACATAATAACACACATTACGTGTTTTTATTCCTATTGCTCATGAAAGGAGAATTGGGAAGGTAGTTCGACATCTGCAATTCTGCAATTATGATTTTCTAATTTGATGGCAATTCCTCTTAGAGAAGTCATTTGAACCAAATGTTGGGTGTCGATTCCCATTACTGAAGGTTTCTGTAAATGTGAAACGCTGACAATTTATCGTTCCATGTGTCTACACACCCCCGCTTCGACAGCGACACAGTATAAAAAGTAACAGTATTCTATCTTCATAGAAAATGGCCAAAACGCACTTCGCAATGTCTGTGTATATCAGTACGCATTTACGCAACAGTACTGAGTGCGCGGCAGTTACTCACGGGCGGGCGCGGAAGGTTTATCTACCGAGAGGCCGAAGGTAATTATTTGAGGGTCACTGCCGAGACGTAATACTGCTACTTATTTATTCTGTGACGGCGGGTAGGGATTGTAACATGTGGACGATTTTTGTTTCAAATGAAATATCGATACTTTTAAATTGTTGTCAAACTTGCACTTTATTTGCGTAACACACTTTCAATCACAATCCGAGAGTTTTGAAGGATATTGCTAATCGATTGCTTCATAGGTTTGATAAGTTCTTCTACTCAACAACGTAAATAACGCAATGAACGTGGGTGAACCGTCAAAATGAAACCCATTGCGATCAATTGTCATTTTAAGTGTGTTACGCAACTACCCCGCCGATTACTAGTTGTGTCATGTCGATTATAATTTGGGTTGGTAAAGTTGGTTACATTTAAGTTCAACACATGGTGATAATAAGGTACGATAAAGTAGGTACAAACTGAAGTTTTTTTTTTCCCAGTTAGATACTGTTTATACTTTTTACAGAGATATTTATCACTTTTCGACATACCTAATAACATTTCTTTGGAAAGGTGATGCCCCGTGTGCAAAGATAAATATTTTATAATGAATAGGATTGTAAATGTTGAGTGAGATAAAATTTTGCTGATTCAATAAAGGGCACTTATTTATTTTATCACGTTGATTATTTATTTTATTAGTAAACAATATTAACATTATTATTTTTTTCGACAAGAGAGACGTTTTTCGGAATGATATAAGTTTAAATAATATTTAAAAATATCTAGTCTACATCCTTATCGATTTCCTGCAGAAGGGACATCCCTACCAATCTATTTTAAGGATTTAATGCTGTTTTTTTAATCTGTGAGACGTAAGCAATGAACTTGAGCAATTGATGAAGTGAAGTAATTGATTGAAATTGATTATGTTTTCTGTTAACATAAGACATGTTTTTTTCTCGTGTTGGCACGAGTCATACGAAGTGATCTCATGCTATAGTGAGAAGATTAGCTAGCTAGATCTTTGAAACTTTTCTAATAAGGCTTTCTTAAGTACCCTACATAAATATAAAGGCCTAATTCAAACTCAAAACTCAAACTTAAAGCATTTATTTCAATTAAACCATTTACAGGCAGTTTTTAATTGTCAAGGAGTCGGTCAGTCAAAAATATGAAGCTAGTTGCCCATTCCAAAGCGTAGTAGGTACCTATGGAGAAGAACGGGCAAGAAACTCCACGGACACTTTTTTAAATAAAAAAAAATTATACAAAAAATGAATTATTCGGTTTAGGACAGATTCTGGTTTGGGCAGATTCTTGTTACGGCGGATTCTTTTTTTGACATATTCGTTATACGGCAGAAGTAACATGAACAACATAAACCATACAATTTATGTACCAAATGGAGTCAACAAACTAACATCATTCATGTTGAAATTATACATGTGAGAACAATGTAAGCGTCCGCAATTATAAAATAAAAACAAAAAGCAATTCAAAAATTAAAATGAGCATGGCAGTTAAGAGCCATGGCACACGATGCGGTGCGGCGGCGGCGCGGCGTGCCATATGCCATACCATACATATAAAAATGTATGGTATGGCACACGGTGCCACGGTGTCCGGTGCGCTCTGGCCCTGAACTCAAGCCGTCGCGCCATACGCCGCAACGGTGCCGCAAAACGTTGCGGCGCCGCACTCTCCGTGTGGTCGCTATTCCGGCGTGATGACCTGCGGTGCGGCCGCGCACCGCATCGTGTGGCATAGCTCTTAGAGAGGTCAGTGATGTCATTCAGTAGGTATAGTTTATTGTTTTTGGTACAATAAATCATATTTAAAAAATGTTGAACCTACGATATTTTATAGACGGACTGAACTGAACTGATAAATTACGTGATGGTTAGGTACTCTTTTATTTTCCCAGACTCTGAAGAAGGAAATGATGAATGATTCACCAAATTGAGTGAACATAAAAAAGCCACTACTGAGATTGGGTCCGTCGATTACATCTCGTACGTTGTTAGGCGCAGACTGCGTGACGGACAAGTTTTACGATGACGGACGAATCTTCACGAAGTTCTTTCGTATCGTTTTAGTGCATTTACAAACTAATCTCACATAGCTACATAATGTAATAGACAAATGTCTGTAGGTCATTAAAATATCGTGATGATTCTGTTCCAGTTAATCGCTCAGCCACCATGGTCTTTAAAATTTTCAGAGAAAAGTTCAAAAGGTTTTTTTTACCATCTGTCTAAGTTAGTTTTGTTCCTTAAGAAGATTTGTTCTTATGGAAAAAATCCTAATGATTATAATGACATATTATATTATTTATTTATTACATATTATTTATTATGGTCGCAAATCATATTTTGCAAATTGTAAAAAAACCAAGAAAAGAATTACGCGGGCTACCACTGCGGATTCAACTTAAAATAAGTAATTTTAAGTAATACTTAAATCATGAGTTCTGGCCTTAGATTTTGCAAGACGGGATGGCAAAGTGCTTCGCTCTTTGTGCGTGTAAACTTTGCACACAAATGCTCAAATACCCAGTGCCACCCGTCGCGACTGTACCTACCTACCTATATATATTTGCGTATTTCATGTTAGTTACGTCTGGCGCCAGGGTAAGATTCAAGACATATGTTAGTATGCCATGCATAGCCGAATATTCTATAATATAGACAATTTATTACATCATCCGTATGTAGGAAAACAAATACGGATAGTACCTAATGCTGACTACCTACTCGATATTCCTGATTGAATATTCGGTTACTTTGATATAGGGAAATAGGGATAAGTTATTAACGTAAGAAAGAATATTATGCGTTATTTTTGGCCCAAAAACCATATAGACTAAGTACTTTTTGCCCAAAAACCATATAGACTAGATCCTATATGGTTTTTGGGCAAAAAATACCGGTAAAATCAAAGAAAAAATAAATAGGTTTTTGTTTCAAGCCCCGAGTCGAACAATGTTATTTCCTTTTTTTCATTAGAAACTTCGCAACAGCAGCCCGGTGTCTAGATTGTACCCGGTTTATGCCAATAGGCTCGCCCTCTATTACCTGGGAATTTAAACATGACTGGCGAAATGTGGGTATTGTATAAACCTCTACCCACTGCTTCCCTTTATTTCTTTGAAACTTTGAGGTAATAGGTTTAGGAGGCGCCACTTCCTATCAACGCTCTCTCGTTATCCGCTCACAAAATTGTAAGACACATTTTACACAATATAACATAAACTTAACATCATGCATTGATTCCCCCAAGGGTAATGCAGAGGTGTACTCATAGGTCTCATGTAATAGGGGGCGAGCCTATTGCCATCAACCGTGCACAAATCCAGACTCCTTGCTACTACTGAGAAAAACATAATTATTATTATTCCACGAAAACCCTTCATTCATTGAGAATATTCCTTCAAATACCTATTGCTAAAAACAGTATATTGTATTCCATGTGTACATAAATAAGTAAACAAAACACAAAATTATCCTAAAAGGGGTAAAACCGATATCAACAACAATTTAAAAGTTCAATTTAACTTTTCGTGACAAACTAAAGGATTGTTTTACTAGGGACATAAGGGTCATATTGGCATCCGGCAAGTTATTGGGGCTGTTCAATTATTTGATAACATCGGCTCTTAAGCCTTTCTAAATATATCTTGTTGATATTGCTCAATTTACCGCTTTTTCGGGTTAGGTACATGTTACATCTGAATCGAGAATTGGAAGTTGAGAACTTTTCAAACTCTAGCATATACCATCACTACATATTATAAAAACAAAAAAAAAACCGACTTCCAAAAAAAACACTCAAAACTGAAAAATAACTTTAATTGCGGAAGTCGTTTGGAATTTTCGTTTTTTGCCACTGACTTCCAAAATTAAAGTTATTTTTCAGTAAAAAGTATTTATTTTTTCACTTTTTAGTTGTGGTACCTACCCCACACAAATTCGAATACCACTAGCTGATGTAAGTAACAGTGAAGGAGTAAATGAAGACATCGTCTAGATAAAGTAATTGGGAAAAATACGTAATATTGCAGCTAACTCAAAAACTACGCAAGCAAAGTTAATAAAATTTATATTGGTCCCATATAAATTTTATTAACTTAACCGCGGAAGCATAACCTACCATACAAAAAAGAATCATCAAAATCGATTCATAATTGGCGGAGTAATCGCGTAACAAACACACAAAAAAATAAAGAAACATACAGACGAATTGAGAACCTCCTCCCTTTTGAAGAAGTCGGTTAAAAACAAAGTCCTCTGCCGCGTCTGTCTGTCTGTCTGTTCGCGATAAACTCGAAAACTACTGCACCGATCTTCATGCTGTTTTCACCAATGGATAGAGTGGTTCTCGAGGAAGGTTTTAGTATATAATAACCGACATCCACGTAGGCGAAGCCACGGGCATCAGGTAGTAGCATATAATTATAACTATAGCAATAGTTTTGAATTTTGCGGTGTACATTTTGAATTGTTTTCAATTTCCAATTCTCAATAAAATTGGGAAACCGGGTGTAAGACTGTGCGTAGACTGAAACAAGAGTCTCTAGAGGTAGAAAAGAAACACGCTAATAATATAAAAAAGTATGATATACCTAATGCCCTTTGGCCGTTGTGTATTTTGTTCAAGTAATAAAAACTTTTTACAGAAAAAAAACAATAAAAACGTGAAAAATAACTTTAATTTCGGAAGTCGGTGTCTTTGCTTTTCAATTTTTGATTTTTGCCACCGACTTCCGAAATTAAAGTAATTTTTCACGTTTTTAGTGTTTTTTGGAAACGGTTGTTTTTTTTTTTGTAAAAAGTTTTTATTTTTCACTTTTTAGTTGTGGTACCTACCCTACACACATTCGAATACCACTACTTGCTATGTAAATAACAGTGACGGAGTCAAACAATATATTATATCATCTACATACACTAAGTGGGAAAAATACGTAATTATTGAAGCTAACTCAAAAACTACGCAAGCAAAGTTAATTTATATGGGACCACCTCTGAAGCATGACCTACCAAACAAAAAAATAATCATCAAAATCGATTCATAATTGACGGAGTAATCGCGTAACATACACACAAAAAAAATAAAAACATACAGACGAATTGAGAACCTCCTCCTTTTTGAAGTCGGTTAATAACATAAGAGCAGATTATTGAGTTTCATCATCTGTCTAGCCTTTTCCCAACTATGTTGGGGCTGGCTTCCAGTCTAACCGGATGCAGCTGAATATCAGTATTTTACATGGAGCGACTGCCTATCTGACCTCCACAACTCAGTAACTGGTTAATACGATACCCTTGGTAAGACTGGTTGTCAGACTTTCGGGCTTCTGACGACCCGTAATGACTGTCTAAGATCCACAAATGGCAGCCGGGACCAACGGTTTAACGTGCTTTCCAAGGCACGGAGGAGTCTCGGTATGTAAAGATGGTCACCCATTCACGGACCAACCCCGGCAAGCGTAGCTTAACTTGATAGATCGACCCGTGCGGCTGTTATTACGTAGCCACGAGCTCCTCAGCCGACTATTGAGTTTGTATTTCTTAATATCGCGAATGTCGCTGTCACAACAGACAGACCTGTAGTTACGTTATCCTATAGATATAATAAAAAAAAATATCCAGCTATCACAAATGCTTGCACTGACTGGACAGGTTCACTCAAATCGTTGTGGTTCTTTCCTCAAAAGACCATTTCAGACGCTAATCTACATGGTCCTCATGTGGCTTGACCAAGATTATGTCTGGACATTAAAAGAGACTGCGACTTCTGAGTTTGTTTCGGCCTTTCTTCTCAGAGTAGTCAGATAGGAAATACCGACCTCATCTAGCTTATTTTTAATCTTTTTTAATATGACGTGTAAAAGTGATTCCAATATCCTATTTACAGAATAAACAATTTCATTTCATTACAACTCACATGCAAATAGGTAGGCAATTCTGGTAAAATTTTGTATATCGGCGCCGCGCCATTTGTATATTCAATGTCTCAAGTTCGCAGTAAAAATATATTGATTATAAAAAAATATTTGGGGATATTGAGAGGTAAGTGGTAGATGCCCATATCCTTATTTATTTGGGATCGGCGCAACATATCTTTTATTTCCATATTTCTCTATTAGTCGTCATCTCGGTAGGGTCTAGCCATAAAAGAACTTAAATGTAACTGGCGAAATGAGGGTGTACTATAGGTACACCTCTACCTAACCCTTCGCGGATTACTGGCGTGATGTTATGTTATGAAACGTCTAAAACCAAGTATTTTGGTACCGTGAAACCGGCCAACATTGCCTTTGGAGTTTAACTTTGGCTGAACACGAAAAATAACTAAAAATTTGATTGTGAATGAATTGATAGAGGTTTTTTTTTTTTTTTTGAATGGGAAATCATCAAATGACTTCTCCCGCTCTGGGTGGAGCGGAAGGGCGTGTCAGACTTTTACTGACTAAAACCCACCCGTGTTCCTTCAGTTGCCTGTTGCCAAGGGTCCCGGTATCCCTTTCGGACTTTCCCGCAACTCTGGCAGACATCGGTCCTAACGGACCCCGTCAAGGTGTGGCACCCCTGCAAACATTTTGTTCTAAGTTTTCGATTCCTTCATCGCAGGGAATTGATATAGCTGGCAACATTTTTTAATCTTTATAGTAAATTGCTATGATGGTCGACTTTATTACGCGTTCCGGTGTATATTTTTTGCAAAATCTCAAAAATATGTAAAAATGCGGGCAATGTTGGCCGGTTTTACGGTAGATAGTTTAGTTTGTCTATCAGGGTGATTGTGAGATTGGTATTTATTTAAGGCATCAACGGAACAATAGTTATTCCTAGCGTTTGGGAACGTATCTTAATACTAACTATAAAATTATAAATGTGAAAGTGAGTTTGTTTGTTTATTACGCTTTCACACTAAAACGGCTAAACGGATTTGGATGAAATTTGGCACAGGGGTAGACAATGACCTGGAATAGGATATAGGGTACTTTTTATCCCGATATTCCTACAGGATTGAGACATACGCGGGTGAAACCTCGGGGCGAAACTAGTGTTTAAATATCTAGATGTAACTTTGTTCAAGTAATTTTGTTACCAACCTTTTTGTTGAAGAAAATTTTTATGTTGCGCCACAGAGTAGGACAGAAGGCGCTTTCCGCATTTTATGTACGAAGCTACAAGTACGCGGCGGGCTCGTCTTGTCGGACCAATTCAGTGAGCGTAACGTAGTCAGAAGATACAATAGTTACGCGACAGAAAGAGAGGCAACTGCTAGGTGAATATAACTGTAGGTAATTAGCGCTGTGCGCCCTGAATTGCACTTTATTGTGTCGCAGCAAGAGTCGCTTTTTATTTAAATGATTTTGCGGAATGAATCTTCTGTACTTTTCTGTGTTGGCGCCCAGAAATGCTAGCTTGACCGCAAATAAACTGAGCAAGAAAGAAAAGCTTTCAATTAAAACATTTGGGTTTCCTCAAAGACTAATCCTATTACTTTTACATTGTTCCTTTTCTTTTAGTTTCAATTTATTTATTATTAAGTTAGTCGTTGCTATGCAAAGTATTTTGTTGGAATAATATAACAGTAAGTATAAATGTAGCAGGAGACATAGATTGTTCGTCGTGTCTCCGAGTCGGACTGTCGCTTGAGCCCAGTCCTATCTCTCACAAACTCTCAGCGCTCACCGCTCTCTTGGACGGTAAGCCTGACTGTGATGTGTTCGCGGATGAGTGGAAGAAAATCTTGTCAGTATGTCTGGAGTATTGTGAGATGAGCGTATGACTGTCGAGTAGTAGGTACTTTTGTTACTGTATTTTAATAATCAGAACTGAAGAAATCCGTAGGAAAACCAAGGTAACCGACATAGCTCGAAGTATTGCCAAACTTAAGTAGCAGTTGGCAGGGCACATTGCTCGCAGAACAGGATGGCCGATGGGGCCGACAGGTTCTGGAGTGGTGATCGCGTACTGGAAGATGTAGCGTTGGTTGGCCCGGGGACAAGGTGGACCGATGACCTGGTGAAGGTCGCAGGAATCCGCTGGATGCGAGAAGCACAGAACCGGTCGAAGTGGCGGTGCTTGGGTGAGGCCTATGTCCAGCAGTGGACTTATTTCGATTGAAATAATGATGACTTTAATAATGTGTTTGTCTCTTTGTCTTTAATAAAAGTTATACAATTAAAACGTTGGGTTTTGTCGCAGTTGGTACGGTAAAAAAGTAAAAAAAAAAAACATACTGTCGAATTGAGAACTTTCAAGTCGGCTAAAAAGGTATAAACAACACATCACAGACAGACAAATTAAAAATCCGGATTGACACGTGTTAGGACATCAATCAAACAGATTACGTGTGACTTTGGATTTTTAATTTGTCCGTCCGTGACGACTGTTTTGTCTGTGATGTGTGATGGACTGACTTTTTGTCCTCTAATGGCGCAATATTCAATTTAATGTGACGTCACATAGAAACTGCTGGGCGCGGCTAGTAAGGTATACTACTAAGTGCGCCCCGCGGTTTCACCCGGATAAGTTTAGATTCCGTGGGAATATCGGGGTGAAAAGTATCCTATGTCTTTCTCTACCCGTGTGTGTGCCTTTCATTCAAATCCGTCGAGCCGTTTTAGCGTGAAAGCGTAACAATGAAACAAACTCACTTTCACGTTATAATATTAGTTAGGTTAAGCTCGCCCATCACTTGTGACTTAAACTGGCGAAATGTGGGTGTACTTCTGCCTATCTTTCGGAGAATACAGGCGTGATATTATATTGTTATTTTAGTTTCTTGTCTAGTATAACGCTGTTTTTAGTACTGAAATACACAATTTAGGTAACTAAGTACATATATGGCGCCAGTCGTCCCTGAATACAAACGGCAATTGTACTATGTTCAGTGGACCAACAAATTCGCGGATCGTCGTAAAAAATAATGGGGCAACCAAAATATAGCGAGTGATAAGATTTTCACGAGCGTCTCCATTCGACGGGTGCGTGTATAATATTTGTGTAACAAACAGTATGTAGTTGTAAAATGTTTATGCGTGTCTTCAAAATAAAAAATAATCCAAAAAAAAATTTACAAGTAAAAAAATTTTAAGTTATACGACTTAAAATTCAACTAAAAAGGTATAAACAAGATATCATAGACAGACAAATTGGCTGTCTAAAAAAGGATCGTTTTATGCGACGCTCAGTCAAGTGCCCTATGTACATTTTTTACTTTTATATCTTGAATCCATATGGTGTACAAAATAAAGAGAATTCTATTCTAACCTTTGGACAAATGAATGAAGGTGACTGAACAAATATAATTGTTCGAAGTCGAATTCGGCATGGCTGGCTACGCGGCTACGAGCCAAGCTACGGCGTAGCAAGCACTGTGCTACGAGCGTATTATGGAGTGTACTACGTAAGATCGACAAATGGATGTGCGATTAACGCTTGTGCGACAAAACCGTACTGCGAATAACCATAGTTCGAATGTACGCTTGTGCGAATAACTGAACCTCGTCATTAACGCCTTGCTTTCGGGGTGCTATTTATGGATTATAGTTTAAAATATAACTTAATCCCCGACATGTTACGCAGAGGTGTACCTATAGTACACCCACATTTCGCCAGCTATGTTTATATAATCCCTTGTAACAAGGGGCGAGCCTATTGCCATCAACCGGGCACAAATCCAGGTTCTGGGCTGCTATTGAGAAATTCCAGATAGAAAAACCCAATAACATTTTGTCCGACTCGGGAATCGAACCTCATGCTCTGCAGTAGCTCTTGCGACCACTACACGAACAAGGCATACAAAATCCAATCGCGATGGTGATTATGAAATCATTTCAAGATTTTTCTGTTCGGAACTACGTGAAGTATCTTTTTTTCGTACTATATGTACGCAAAAAAGGAGCTCGTGGCTAAGTAATAACAGCCGCACGGGTCGATCCATCAGGTTAAGCTACGCTTGCCGGGGTTAGTCCGTGGATGGGTGACCATCTTTACATATCGAGACTCCTCCGTGTCTCGGAAAGCACGCTAAGCCGTTGGTCCCGGCTGTCATTTGTGGATCTTTGACAGTCGTTACGGGTCTTCAGAAGCCCGAAAATCTGACAAACAGTCTTACTAAGGGGTATCGTATTACCCAGTTACTGGGTTGTGGAGGTCAGATAGGCAGTCGCTCCATGTAAAATACTGGTATTCAGCTATATCCGGTTAGACTGGAAGCCGACCGCCACATAGTTGGGAAAAGGCTAGGCAGATGATGTACGCAAAAAAAGATAGATAGATAGATAAGATATACAAGGTCCAGGGCACGTTTCTAAGAAAAATACTCGTTGGAAAAGTACTGTCCAATCTCTATGTAGTCTGTACTATGCTATTTACTATCGCTGAATAAATAATGGAAGCAATCTGTCTTTGAAAAAGAGAAATTGCGTTAACTTGAAGTAAACTTTGTTATTTCAGAATATTTTTTTTAAAGTGAAAACTTCATTAGTCGCGTTGAGTGATTTTGGAATGAATTTGGTAGGGGGTAAACTTATGGATGCACGTCACCGCGCGTCGTAGTGCTGTAACTTAGAATATAGATGGCGCTATTACCACTTTTAAGGGTCTCCGCACACGGGCCACCGGCCACAACCACAAAACGCCGCCACCGGCATATTTCCTGTAGTTTTCATACGTTTTATATGGACTCGCCGCACACGGGCCACACGCGACAGCCACAAACGCCACGGCGTTTACTACAGGAAATATGCCGGTGGCGGCGTTTTGTGGTTATGGCCGGTGGCCCGTGTGCGGGGACCCTAAGTTTTCACTTCTGTCGGCAGTCCCCAAGACTCGTTATGTTGTTTTTTGTTATATAAGAGCATTCTTTCATAAATACCCATTTTATTGGTCCTTTTGAATGTTAAAACCTAATAAATTTCAACTCTTGACTGTTTAATATTGAAGAGATATTAAGGGATTCTATTGTGTAGATCTTTTGTTGTCTTAGGCCTATCGTCCACGACGCTACTCCAAAATGTGTTACAAACTCAAATCACCAATGAGTAGGTAACCAGAATGTCATAGCACTAGTATTTCAATGGTGTACACACCGCGACTCACTGACGCATTATTGTAATTTTTTTATTAACTTTTGAGTAGCGTCGTACACAGCGGGTCTTAGGAGAATCTAGTTTAGTAGTAATCGAATCAAATCAAGGTTGATTCGAATATTTGTGTTCCCGCAGCCAAAGACGTACGTATCGTATTTTAATCTAAGTTCGCTCGTGTTAATCTCACCCACACACCACATCCAATACACGACACGTGCATTCAGTGCACTTTCAATTAATTTCTAAAGTAAACCTCTTAGGTGAATGAGTGATAACTATTTTAGTTTGAATTAATTTTCTTGCAAATACGGGTACATACACAGGGTACACTATATCCCATATTTTAATGCTAGGCCCTTTCTTCACTTTTCAGTAATCAGATTTATAATATTTACATTTTATTATACTCTGTAACAGCGAATCAATTTTTCCCCCTTCAGACTTGGGCCAATTTATATTTTTTTATATTCGGATTGCTCATGAACTAAAGAGGTGCAATAATGAATATATTATATATTAAAAATCTCTAGTAATTAAAAAGTTATTTGTTCGAACCCTTACAGGCGCTTTACTTTGTGTAAATTATCACCACTGCTCTCAAAACGGTGAAGGAAAGCATCGTGAGGAAACCGGCATGTCCTAGAACCAAAAATTCGAAGACATCTGAAATCCAATCCGCACTGGGCGTACGTGGAAGATTACAGTCCACTCCCTCTCACAGAGAGGAGGCCTGTGTCCCAGCAGTGGGAACATTATAAACTGATTATGCAACAACGCGAAATGTCGCGGGTATTCACTCGTAATATATAAATAATAAATATTAATAATAATAATATAATAATAATAACACTCACTCGTAATATATTATATTAATAATATTAATATTATTTTGAGACGCTTAATATATTACGAGTGACGATGTATATATGACGATGAGTTTATTTAGTTTTTGCATTTTTCTAGAAATCTATGTTCTAGAAAAAGCTTTATTAGCTTTTTGAGTTACAAGAATATAATTCTATGTAAGAATAATCGGAACGGCTTCAATGAAGTTAGTATATTTAGATAATAAGTTAAAATAAGGCCTATAGTCACCCAGTACCGAAATGTGTCAGTACTTTGAAATCCCATTCAAAGGTCAGCTAAAATAAACTTCCCGGAAAGTAGACATTTTGAATTAATCGAATTTAATTTCAACCTAACGAATATCAATGGGCCTAATTCAAAATAACAATAGGCCCGTCGAGCAATTTATGAATTGAATGAATGAATTGAATTGAATGAACACTTTTAGGGGTTTGATCAATCATTTTTAAGGGCTCCGGTCCCAAACGGCGCCCACGGGACCCTATTACTTCTCCGCTGTCCGTCCGTCTGTCACAGGACTGTATTTTTTTAACCGTAATAGGTAGACATTAGAAATTTTAACAGGGTGTGTGAAAATTAAAAAGCCTATGGCTACTGTAACAAAAAATAATGAAAATAATATAAGTTAAAAACTAAAGGAAAAGAATCGTGTTTTTTTTAAACATGTAGTGTCAAATACTATACGGTGGTACGGAACTCTTGGTGTGAGACGCCGACTTGTTCTTAGCCGTTTTAAAAAATGATAGGTCGACCTCTCAAGGTCCGACCAAATAAAAAACCAAGACAGAGCACTGAGAACAATACAGTGAAGCATGCCAAAACTACACCACCGCTCTGTGCATACACGCTCAAACGCACACATTTACAACCATTTACAATCAAACTACACCACGTCACTGTTGACAGCTCTCTGTCTTGGTTTTTTATTTGGTCTGAGCTCTCAAGGTTTTTTTAAATGCAGTGGGAAAAAAATTATCTGCCTTCTTACCCCTAGTTTACTTTACGGAGTTTACCTTTTCGATAATGCACTTGGTTGGAATCTTGTTTCTGAATACTCGGTTGAAGAAAAAGTCAGGGTAGAAAACTTATTCGAATGAACAACTATTGAAAGGTATATCGAGGAACTTAGAATCCAGGTATTAGTGACGTCATTCTAAATGCAGGGACTCTATTTATAGGAAATAAGATTATAATTATGAATGTCAAAAGTATTTTAAGTAACCAGGACCTCATACTCAGCAGTAGCGCTAAAAATATATTTTTTGCGCTACTGCTGAGGAGGTCCTGGGTTCGATTCCCAGGCCGGGCAAAGTGTTATTGGGTTTTTCATCTGGAATTTCTCAGTAGCAGCAAGGAGTCTGGATTTGTGCAAGGTTAATGGCAATAAGCTCGCCTTCTTTTAAATGGGACTTAAACATATGTTGCGACATGTGGGTGTACAATAGGTATACCTCTGCCTAACACTTCGGAGAATACAGCCGTGATATTATGTTAAAATAAGTTAATATTATATTTCTCTTTTACAGAAACCACTCCAATGATGGACTCAACCTGAACGGGAACAACCAAGATGGCACACGTCACATTCTTCATCCTCCTCATCTTCACAGAAATCGGACTATCTACCGAAGACGATAACAAACAAGATACAGAAATAAACAATACAGACCTAGACGATTATATTGTATACAACAAAACTGACATATACGATGTATATAACAATACTAATGAAGTAGAAACCAAACAAGTGAATCATAAAAAATGTGAAGTGATCAACACAACGAATGCAGATGATACCGATTACATACAGACAAACAATCTTAATTCTATATACTTGAACAATATACATTCCAGCTTGACGTCGAACTTGATTGAAGTGAAACTATCAGTCGATAGAATGGAGTTAGAAGGGGTAAACTTGTTCGATATAGTGAATAGTGATTGTGGTGGTGCTAAAGTATGTCCAAATGCAAGCGGGAATTGGACCAATGATAAAACTATTACTGTCGGATTTCTTGGAGCTTATGGCAGGAGTCAGGTGAGTTTCTGGTTTATATGTTAGGGAGAGAGAAAGAGGAAGAAAGAGAGAGGAAAGGAAATCCATATAGTCGCACTTACACGATCAAGTCTCTTGCCTGCGGCATACAATAATATTGAAGCAACAAATGCATCGTCGAAACACATTGTTGATTCAACTTATGGTATGTCACAGGTGGTTAGGTAAATCGCACCGTATAATTATCAGGCTTAAGGGAGACTTTTACTTAAACGAAAAACATAACGTTAGTATTCTTTGTGTACCTCAACATTGGCCTGTCCGGTATAGGCCTTTCAAGGTCTTGAATGCATTTTAATTTCAAGTAGGTTTTATTTTATTTTATTTTATTCAAAGGAACAACAAACAGCTACAATATACAGTATAGAAAAATCAATACACATAACATCTGAACAATATTGTAGCCCACAGCGCTGTTCACAGATTAACTGTGGAATATAATATACAATTAATTAAACGCTAGGGTATACTAATACATAATAAAGTTTAGAACTAAACTTACTTAACTATCATGCTCATCTATATTTTTATACATAACTCAAGAGAGCTCCTTAAGTATAAGATCCTTGAACCTACTGGGACAACATGCAAAAATGTCAATATGATCAAAAGTCCTATCTAACATTCTGCGAACAGGTAAACGCAAACCGGTGTTAGAATGGCAAGTACGCGTGGAAAATAGTCTGCCAGCGCGCACCTTTCGCTTGTATACTGTTCTAGGGACAACATAGCATAACATGTTGGTTAACTCAATGCAATTACTGACAATGTTATAAAGACTCATGGCTTCCAAGTACTTTAGTTAAATAATATTGTTGTTATTGTTGTTTAATATATAATATATATTTTTTCGTTTTTATAAAATACTAGCTCTGCCTTCGTTCTCGTGGAAGTTGTAAAATAACAGCCACATTTCCCAATCGAACTATAACTACATTTTAGGTACACGTTCTTCTGCCAGGGTTGCGGGAAAGTCCGAAAGGGATACCGGGGCTCTTGGCAACAGGCAACTGAAGGAACACGGGTGGGTTTTAGTCAGTTTTAGTCTGACACGCCCTTCCGCTCCGCTCAGAGCGGGACAAGTCATTTGATGATTTCCCAACCTCAAAAATAAAAAAAAGCTTAGCGTACTTTCTGACTCTTTTCTTTTTGCTCGGCTCCCAACGGTCGTGGCGCGATGTTAAATAACCTGCCTCAAGAATTGGTCTAACAAAAAAATGCAAAAAAAAAAATCAAATCCGACTGGTAGTTTCAGAGATTAGCACTCTTTCTTTTCAAAACTTCAGATTTAATTAGTATAAAATTTACCTTCACGGGCTTTATACTGCTGAAGACACTTCAAGGTCCACATTTTTATCCGTAAATTATAAACAGAAATTCTAGTTTTATCTCAGACATCGTTAATTATCTTGGTACCTATTTTTTTACATTTCTGAGGTCAGTAAAGGTTTTTTTTTGTGCCTCGTCTCATTTTACTGTCAGTTTTATAAAGCAGTGAGTGACCCGTTATAAAACATCATATAATAATGCCTCATATCTCGTTACAGTTTAAGTATCCCCCCCGGTCATTATTTTTACAACCTCGTTAATTTTAGAAAGCCTACAATAACCGCTGTATTTATACTAACATTACTTTTACTGCCAGTCCGTACAGTAGCATCATTTTGTACGTACCAATTCTGACTTCTGTAAACATGGTCATACAAATATATATTAGTATATAGTCGGGCGTGGCTATTTCGACTGTGGGGCAATTCTAACTAATGAAATTAATTCGTACTCTATTGATACAAGTGTTCGTTTTAATGATTCTCATTGTGTATGGATAATATAGTATTTTTTTATTTATAGACACGTATTTACAGAATTTAAAAGACTTAAATAATAATATTATGGCTTAATTGACAAGAGCCTCGACCAATACCTATGGAGGCTCTCGTTAGGCAGCTGGCTTAAGGGCCTGATTCAGAAAGCGGTACTCCTGGATACAGACCGTATTGTTAGGAGGTTCCTCTCCCTGGAACCCCGGCCGCCGCCGCGCCGGTAGCTTGGACCCTGTTCCCGATACCGGTGGGCTACTATTTTTTATATTTTTAAATGTTTTTAAATTTTTGTATTCTAATATTTATAAATGTAATTTATAAGTGTCTTTATGAAATAAAGGAAATCTTAATAATAGTATGTACAAGTATATAAAGTATTATTCTCAGTAGTTGGAATTACCCCATCGTCGAATTACGGCTAATAGGCAATTTCTAATTATTATGTGCAGTCGGAAATTTGATGCTGAAACGTACGAACGTACGTACCTACACGTTTTACGACTGAAAGTTAGAATTTCCTGGAAATGGATATTGGAGTGCATAGTTCAAAAGAATGTTCCGACAGCTAAGGCGTCGTTATTGGAATCAAGGTGGTCTCGAATTCAAATAACTTCCCGGTTCCCGGTCATGTGAACTTAAAAAGGAGTGTGAGCACTATGTACTTACCTACTTTAAAGCTACCATTTACTAGGTACGTCTTTCATTGACTTGAATGTGCCCTGGCGGCTGAGAGTATGTCATGCTCACTCAAATGTCTCGCTGGTGGTGGCGTGTGTGTTGGATTATTAAGTTCCCTTCAAAATGGTTGAGCTGAATGGTGCTGATCCATGCGTCATGTTCGTGAACGGGCGCCGCCAGTAGGGACTGGTCATCTCTAAGCTGCCACGGCTTATTTTTAATTTATTTTAATTTTTTAATTGTTTTTAGGGTTCCGTACCCAAAGGGTACAACGGGACCCTATTACTAAGGCTCCGCTGTCTGTCTGTCACCAGGCTGTATCTCATGAACCGTGATAGTTAGACAGTTTAAATTTTCACAGACGATGTATTCCTGCTGCCGCTTTAACAAAAATTACAAAAAAACAGAATAAAACAAATATTTAAAGGGCTCCCATACAACAAACGTGATATTTTTGCCGTTTTTATAGATAATGGTACGGAACCCTTCGTGCGCGAGTCTGACTCGCACTTGGCCGGTTTTGATCTTTAATTACGGACGCTTTTAACGTACACGTCTCCTTTTTTTTATCTTTTTTTTTATACTCACATGTTTAATTACAAAATGAATGATGTAACCAATTATATTGTAACAATATATTGATTTAAAAGAGTCTCCGTGGAGTTTTTTGCCCGTTCTTCTCCATAGGACCCTACTACGCTTTGGAATGGGCAACTAGCTTCATTTTTTTGACTAACCGATCCCTTGACAATTCAAAAGTACCTGTAATTGGTTTATTTGAAATAAATGCTTTGAGTTTGAGTTTGAAGGCTCTAAAAATATAGGTATCCTACCAATATTAGCTGTTCGTGTCCGGCGTCGCTCGGGTGAATATCATGCCTCTATGTCCAATTGATATTTTCATACAAAAATAGAATCCAAATTTCTCACATGCCTTTTCTAAAAAAAAAACTTTAACACCAACCTTGTCATGAAAACTACGAACACAACAAAAAAAAAATGCCTGATGATCTTTCATACATGCGGCAATTGATTTTTATTTATATAATAATGTGAAAGTCAGTATGTTTGTTTGTGAATTGGATCTTAGTTAATCAACGAGCAGATATTGACCTGGATGAGGACATAAAATTTCTATTCCAGTAGTACGTTCCCTCGGGATAATTTCCGACAATTACGTGGCCAATACTAAACTGTAGGTACCTAGGTGTATTACGCAGATATCTTTTCGTATGGGATGGTAGTATTACAATAAAAGTTGCGACTTGTTTGTTTCTCATACAAAAATATCTTTAAATACTACGCAGTAACACATACTACGCACCTGACCTCATGTCTGTCACATCTGACCTTTTAAAAGGGCACAAGGTCACTTTCGTCATTTGTCTTGCTTTCATCCTTCCCGGAATTTTCACTTACATTCGCACTTCCTTTGTTGAAAGTCTCCCATTCGTCCTTAAGGCTGCGATCACACCGAGCAGATAGTCGGCTGCCTAATTGATTAAGACATATTCTCATCTCTATCTTGCACTTGTAATTAGTGTGCCAATTAAATACGTGCTTAGTAAAGTTATTCGGGCTTAAACTAATGTGACGTGTTCAATTCAAAATAAAGAAAAAAAAAAAGTTCCTGAAAATTCGAAAGAAAACACTTCAAATTCGGTTAAAACTGATCGTTCTTTATTTATTTATTTGATTATTTATATACAGTCACGGACTTTAATTGATGAGCCACCTGGCACTGTTCGTATTTTAGCCGTGTAATGCAAATCGGGTTTATTCGGTTCCCGACAGGAAAAGTCTTAATGACTTCGTATTAGTAGAAGATATTGAATAATTATACCGGTTGGCTAACCTGAGCGCCAGAACTACAAACTTGACAACAGAGTGACTACCCAAAGTCAACCAATTGCAGGTTTAGCAACAGTAACCTAGCAATGATTGTTTAAGCGTAGCGATAGTAATGTTAGCGTACGGAGAAATATTAATAGTCATTTCGACAACTTCGAAATTAACGTCTCTGACATCGACATTTCAACTGTCACTGTCTTCAGATAAGTTTTCAGAATAATCGAGTTAATGAGCTCTGATTCAAAGGAGGTCAGTATCAAATAGATTGGCCAAACTTAATGCAACATTTTATTTATTTTTATCATTGAGAACTATATTAGTCAACCTCTATGGATAAGACATTATTTGTCATCTTGTTTAAGAGCGTGTGGTTTGAGTTCGTGTTTAATCGTGTATTCTCGTGAATGTATGAAACAGTAAAATTGAAAAGTTTGAAGGTGGCTCATCAATTAAAGTCCGTGACTGTACATACAGTAAAATAGATAGAAATACGACATAATTATATTATGAGTACAACTGCTTATTTCTTAAGAAATTTCTTTAGCAGACCTGCGTATGCAGAAATAAGAAAGAAATGTAGACGATATACAGGGTGTAAGGGTAAACACCGTTGTCACTTAAACCATGGGTAGTTGACTTAAATATAAAAATAAATGACCGAAAAGAACAAAACATTTTTTATTTTCATTTAAAAAAAAAAAAAGTTTCTATACGACACCGTGCTTGCTAGCGAAACAGCTGACTGACTGAGAGAAGGGTCGCGCTCGCGGCCGGACAGGTCACGTCCCGCACCCCCCGCCCGTGTTGAGACGCAAGTTCGTTGCCCTAGCGCATAGGGCAACGAACTTGCGTCTCTGGTGGTAAAATGTAGATTAAAAAAAAAATGTTTTAATTTTCTATTGATTTTACGTTTATAAATGAAACTAAACCACTGGTTGCAAGGATAACGGTGTTTACCCTAACACCCTGTAGTATGTGAGAACAAGAAGAGAAAAACATTACTACTACTTTATTGTATGAACTAGCTGCGCCCCGCGGTTTCACCCGCGTAAGTCTTGATCCCGTGGGAATATCGGGATAAAAAGTATCCTATGTCTTAATCCAGGTTATAAACTATCTGATTGCCAAATTTCATCCAAATCCATTTAGCCGTTTTTGCGTGATTGAGTAACAAACATCCAAACACACAAACTTTCACATTTATTATATTAGTAGGATTATTCTAATTCTGACAGGACAACGTCAGACGGGTAGTTTAGAAGTTACTAAATCTGACAACTCGTCTTTAGCAGGCGTGGTGGTCAATACTCGTGCCTTATGCATGAGAAAGAATGCCTTTGGACTGCAGTGAGACAATCATAATAGGCTGGTATTATTCAGTAAAGTTTAGATCTCGGCCTTTTTTTTTTTTTTTTTGTTGGGATATCATCATATGTCTTCTTCCTCTCTGGACGGAGCGGAAGGGCGTGTCAGACTCTTACTGACTAAAACCCACCCGTGTTCCTTCAGTTGCCTGTTGCCAGGGTCCCGGTATCCCTTTCGGACTATTCCGCAACCCTGGCAGGGTTAGATCTCGGCCTTAGATATTGTCCACAACAAAATGTAGTAATAATGACTGTTGAATTCACATCCTTCGGCCACAGTGTAATAAGTAACAGAATTATATCTTCATAGAAAACGGCCGAAACGACGCGCTTCGAAATCGCAGTGTATATCAGTGCACAACAGTATCGAGTGCGCGGCAGTTACGTTCGTAGTTATTTCAAGGACACTCCCGAGACATAGTACTGTTACTTTATTATACTGTGCCTTGGCTCTCGTCAATCTCATGTTGCAGTCAAGATAAAGGATATTAATCTATGTTTTTCAGTTTTAATGAGATACTATTTATCTCAAGAATCATTAGTGTGCGACTCTAGATACATATGAAAGAAATCTGATTTCTTTGCTACAAAGATACAGTGTATACGATACCATATAATCGTGTCAAAGATGTTCTACATTTAGAAGAATTTTAGTAAAAAGAAGTCCAACACTTAAGTAATTGTAATAAAATCTAAAGATAACTGAGTTACTTTGACCTTACAACACAGCAGTATATTTTCTTTTAATTAAGAATTTCTTGTAGTATTTACGAGGATCTTAGGAGATAATTATTAAAATATTTTTATTATATTCATTAGGTTAATGAACTATAAAAAGGGCCTTAGAGGTAATTAAAACACCTACTTTGGTAGAATCATAATATCATGAATCATCGTAAAATTACACAAACTGACAATTCATAATATGATCTGCGTGTTTGACAGTTTTCTATGGAGATTCGTAAAATGGTCCACACAATATGAATTGCTTTTGTTTCAAATTAGAGGAATTGCTAATGACAGCTGGAAATTCTTTTAAAATTGCTTTTATAGGCTTGATCTATTTGATCTATTTTTACTAGGTTAGTAGCAATTGATAATCGATTTTGCCTCAGGAAGCACGCTAGGCAGATGATGATTCGATTTTGCCGAAAAAGTGTGGTGCTACACACTTTTTCAAGTTATTTTTCATTGACTATTCTATATAACTGGAATACGGGCTACAGTATAAACAAAATATATATTTTTATTTTTGTAATATGAGTTGTAAGGCACCTTGTATTCTAATTGCCATTGAAGACATATAAAAAATATATAAATTAAACTTAATCAAACCTTCAAGCTATAAATGAAAATTCTGAAAAAACTAGCAAGATTTCGTCCAAAGTGCTTTCTAAATAAATCATCAAAAGTAAATTTGTTCAGTCTCAGTAAATGTCTTGAACATTTCAATTTACAGTGAACATTATTTAAACCTATAACTAATAAAATAAGGATAGCTATTAGAATATTATTTTTATAGAATCTTAAATCGATCACGTTAAATAAGTCTATCACGAAGATGACGAAACCTTATTGTTTTTTTTTTTCAATTTAAAAATGTTAACTTTCAAGGAGTAATTTGTATACTAGAAAAAATAACACAATAATAAAAAAAGAAACTTAAACTTATACATACAACAATACTACCAGGGACTTCAAATGTTACTCAAAAAATAGGGGTATGATAACGTTACGTGATAGCGTTATGTATGTTAAACATAGTAGTTCCAGTTAAATCTTCAACTATTAATTTAGTTACGATCCGGGTGGAACAGTAGAAATTATCGTTCTGGAACGGAACGTAATAACGGTATTTTAACGTTATTTTACAACGTTTCAAGACCCTGGTTACTACTCCATCTCGCTGAAAAACAGATAACCCGATTTGAATGAAATTTGGCACACAGATAGTTTATAACCAGCATTAACACATAGGATACTGTTGACACTGACATGCAACCGGGCGAAGCTGCGGGAAAAAGCTAGAACGGAATTATTTAGTCTGAGAAAGTTCTGCAGTATGTCAGCGTGACATCCAGTATGTCTACTCTGTAGGTCGTTGCCTCACACGAGAGTAATGGTGTAATTTATCTTTGTTGATTACATTCTCCTGGTTCTGTCCATTGGGAATTACGTGGCTAATAGGTCCGCCATAGACACTTGCTATAAAGCTCACAACTTGTTCAGATTTCGATGAATAAACGAAGGGATAAAAATTAAAGTTATATAATCGAGTGACAAACATACAAAAAAAAAAAAAAAAAACATACAGACGAATTGAGAACATCCTCCTTTTTGAAGAAGTCGGTTAAAAAATCCAACTACGACAAAAAGTCCACTAAAAAGGTATAAAAAAGTCATCACAGACAGAAAAATTAAAAATCCGGAGTCACAAGTGTTAGGAATAAATCAAACAGATTACGTGTGACTCCGGATTTTTAATTTATTTGTCTGTGATGACTTGTTTATTTATATTACTCATCACAATTTGACAAATGAGGTAGGTAGGTATCGTTGGAAGCGTCTTGATCGTCCGCTGGTTAAAGGCTATGTAACGTCACATCAAATTGAATATAGCGCCCTCTAGAGAACATAAAGTCATTAAATAAAAATCATTTTTTTAAATGTGGTCATATTGGGTATGAAATAAAAGGGCTTAATTAGCACATTTCACAAATTTTATATTTTTAAATAGTGCTAATTCATCCCTTAACCCTTCGTATCGGCAATGGATTTTTAATTGTATCTGTAATTACGGCATACGACGGGTTAAATGATAATTAACAACGATCAAGAAAACGTGAGTGTGTTAGGTACAGAATAAATTATTTTTGTAGTTCAAAGTAAAAGATAGAATGAAAAGATTAAATAGAAAATGATTATGCCATGAAAAGCTTTATGTAAATCACTATCACTATATATAACAAAACAAAGTCCTTCGCTGCGTCTGTCTGTATGTCTGCTCGCGTTAAACTCAAAAACTACTGCACCGATTTTCATGCTGTTTTCACCAATGGATAGAGTGGTTCTCAAGGAAGGTTTTAGTATATAATTTGTCAAGAGGGCATCAGCTAGTTATTCTTAATCATTTTGTACCTACATACATTATTTAGATGTACGACTTTTGCCTTTTGGCTCCTGTTTCGTCATATATTTTATAACAACTATGAAAAATTGCTGCTGCTAGACATAATGCAGAATACAAGCGAGAAAATGTTTGAAACATTTTTATTCTTATTTAAATTATTACGCCCGTACACAACATTTTAAAATGAAAACCATTTCCATCGTATCAAGTTAACTATGTCTCATTGAAAATGTGTTGTACATTTTATTTTGTAAATAAATATATTCCTTTGTTTATTTTGGGTTCATCTTAAAGGTGCAATTCCGTGGCCGACAGCAGATGGCAACAGGAAGCGACGTGTCGCCGCGACACGATTGGTTTCTATGTATTTCTATGAAACCGATGTGTCAGACTAGCTACGGAAGGTATTTCATAGAAATACATGGAAACCAGAGGAGCTCGTGGCTAAGTAGTACCAACCGCACGGATAGTCCGTGGATTAGGTGACCATCTTTACATACCGAGACTCCTCCGTGCCTCGGAAAGCACGTTAAGCCGTTGGTCCCGGCTGTCAAACGAGGATCTTTGACAGTCGTTACGGGTCGTCAGAACCCCGAAAGTCTGACAACCAAGGAGTATCGTACTACCCAGTCACTGGACACCTAGCATTTTCCTCGCTATAGTGAGGTGAAAAGTTGTGTGTTTCGCTCGGCAACAAAGTTATTCTGCGTTTCAAAGGTACGAAACCTTTGAAATCTTCGCAACGCTCAGGTTTCAATACAAGTTCTCGCGCCAAAATACAACTTTGTAGCCTTGCATAACAAATAACTATTTCATTTTCTGGTGTGTTCAAGATAGCCCCCGCTTCATTTCACTATGTAGTATGTAAGGTCACGCACTCAATTTGTGTGAGGGTCAATCTTTTGTGTACGTCATTACTGTAGGTAGGGGGTAAGGCGCTTGTCCCACCGCCGCGCCGACGAGAAAGCGACTAGCTACCACGATTTTCTTGCTCAAGAAACGTACAAAAGATTCTACGTCCCGTGTAAGTAAAATAGATACATTTATATTAATAATTGATCGTTAAGAGCCGTCCGTGCGCTCCGGCGCTGCACTCAAGCCGTCGCGCCATACGCCGCAACGGTGCCGCAAAACGTTGCGGCGCCGCACTCACCGTGTGGTCGGTAATCCGGCGAGATGACCTGCGGTGCGGCACTGCACCGCATCGTGTGGCATGGCTCTAACTGTTCACATCGCCGGCGAGTCCTCGTTTGTCGCACCGACAAGAGCAAAGAGATACTTTCTGAGCGAATCTCGCTTGGCGAGCTGAACACTCACTGAGAGCCTTCCGCTTTATACCTACGCATACTAGCAAGTAATCGCTCGTCGCCGTCGTGCACACGCTGCTCGTTGCTCGCCAACTCGTTTTTAGTTGCTATAATTCTGCTTGCTCATTAGTCGCCGGCGGCGCGGCAGTGGGACAGGTTCATATAGAGTACACAGGTTTGATTATGGATTTGGCAGATTCCAAACGATATTGAAATCCACTAAATATTCATTTTAGCGGTTATCCAGCAGTAATCGTCTTCCGGCTTAAACTACCAGTTTGTTCATACCTTGTTTGAACAAGTTGGTAGTTCAAGCCCGAAAGCCATACCTTGTTTGAAGAGCTCGTGGCTAAGTAATAACAGCCGCACGGGTCGATCCATTAGGTTAAGCTACACTTGCCGGGGTTGGTCCGTGGATGGGTGTCCATCTTTACATACCGAGACTCCTCCGTGCCTCGGAAAGCACGTTAAGCCGTTGGTCCCGGCTGTCATTCGGTGATCTTTGACAGTCGTTACGGGTCATAAGAAGCCCGAAAGTCTAACAACCAGTCTTACCATGGAGTATCGTATTGCCCAGTTACTGGGTTGTAGAGGTCAGATAGGCAGTCGCTCCATGTAAAATACTGTATTCAGCTGCATCCGGTTAGTCTGGAAGCCGACCCCAACATAGTTGGGAAAAGGCTAGGCAGATTGATTTTTTTTTTGTTCATACCTTGTGTTTATTCAACTTGTGTATATCGAAATAATTGTATAAATTGTATTGACCCATTTCTATTATTACTGCAGCAATTTATTATGTAGCGGTTCATTCTTGCAGCAATTTTGCATTCACCATTTACGTTTTAAATTGCCAGACTGTTTCATAAAATCCCGACTTCAACATTTTATAAGAAAGGAGAGAAATTTTCAACACTTATTACGTATCAAAGACACGATCTAAGTATGGAATGGTCCAAAACATTTTAAAGGAACTCAAGCTTTTGAACTGTATACCTACACGACGTTGGACCTGTATAGCTACCTAGTCGCTAATAATAATGATTGGTTTTTAGGCTCTAATTTTGCTAAGAGCTTCATTCCTTGGCACAGTTAAGTTTTAAGTAGGTATTTTAATTAATAGCCAAAAATCGAGTCAAATCGCTCTTAGGCTATTGAAAAATGCCAGTAATTACGACATCACTTTTGCGAGACATAGTACAATATCTCTTAAGGTTCACTTAAACTGCCTGCGTTCGGTTCCCGGGTCGGGCAAAGTATTATTAAAGATTTTCATGGAATTTCTCAGTAGCAGCCCGGGGTTTGGATTTGTGCCCGATTGATGATAATAGGCTCGTCCCCTATTACATGGGACTCAAACATAATAGGCGAAATGTGGTGTACTAGGAGAAGGTACATCTCTACCTTACCCCTCGGGGAATACCGGCGTGATGATATGTTATGTTCACTTAGTTCTAGAAACCTTTTAAGATATGTAGGTGTTATAAAAACGCTTACGACAACGAGTGATATTTTTATCTTTATTTTATTAACCGCTTATCTCTCGATTAGCCTTTAGAAGACGGTAGCAATTCAAATTCTATTATGTCTCGTTAGTGTCAGTTGGAGGTTTATAACGTCTTGTTAAAATAAAATTAACCAATAAAAACGAAATCTTTTTACTGAATACTAATTTCCACCTGGACTAAATAATTTAATGAAACGAGGACAAAAAAATTATTATGACTATGATCAAGTATATTTAAAATTAATGTGCACGTAGTGTAGGGCAGGATTCAGTTAGAAATACGTCACATATACTCCAGGCTCTTGATACAAAACATAAATACGTCACAGATACCACAGGCTCTTGATACAAAACATAAATACGTCATAGATACCCCAGACTCTTGATACAAAACTTAAATACGTCACTGATGCCCCAGCCTCTTTATACAAAACATAAATACGTCATAGATACCCCAGCCTCTTGATACAAACATAAATACGTCATAGATGCCGCAGCCTCTTCATACAAAACATAAATACGGCACAGATACCCCGGCTCTTGATACAAAACATAAATACGTCACAGATACCCCAGCCTCGTGATACAAAAAATACTGAAGAGAAGCAGACTTTGTTGAGTATTTCTTGCTAACTAATAATTTAATTGAATTTATAACTCCAATTACAAATAGGCTCCCAACGTTCAAGCTCTCACAAAAAACTGAAAGAAAATGGCTTTTATAGAGTTTTCACTTTCATAGACAGAACAAGAACAAATACTTAAAGTTTGGCTTATCCCATGAGGAAAGGTTTGAACGACTTCTAAATGCAACGTAAACTTGACGAGATAAATAAACTCTGGAGTACGGTAAAACAACTACGAATAGTAAAGTGGTACTTATGCAGGTCACAACTCCACACAGAGCTTAATTTAAATCATGGCGTCCCTTGATAATATGCTTGAAGGACGACTAAAAGCAACTTAATAAACTTTTGATTGCAGTAAAATAAACTAAAGGTTTTACACGAGGAGAAATTCTCGTCCGTTGAAAGGAGAATGACATTCTCCTTTAATTCGAGTTTTTTCCTCGCTCACTCGCCTACTACGTTTAGGTATGTCATACGTGACTCGACACGCAATTTTATCTGAAAAGTCTTGAATTTTTTCTAACTCGAACGCTTCTTGTTTTCAACTTTTAAAGGAAGGAGTTTCTACTTGCCAGTTTCTTACGTACCTACTATTTACTCAAGTAACATGTTTATGTCCTTTCGATGATTCCCCATTGGCAGCGAGAAAATGTGCTCGTAAAAATGAGCCTTTCAGCCAGCAAAGTAGAAATCTAGTATAGCATAATCAGCCTATAATGTTCCCACTGCTGGGACACAGGCCTCCTCTCTGCGAGAGGGAGCGGGCCGTAATCTACCACGCGGGCCCAGTGCGGGTTGGTAGATGTCACATGTCTTCGAATATTTGGTTCTAGGACATGCCGGTTTCCTCACGATGTTTTCCTTCACCGTTTTTTGAGAGCAGTGGCGATGAAATAATTTACACAAAGTAAGGCGCCTGTCAGGGTTCGAACCTACGACCTACAACTCGTAAGTCGTGGCCGTTACCACTGGGCCACCACTGCTCTCGAAAGCTAGTATGCATAAATCAAACATTTCCCTGAAACTTTGGAAAGTTTACAAAAGTAAATACATCTCGTTATGTGCACATGTTACTGTGTAAGTTATTCACAAAGTGCCAACAATTCAGTATGGAACATGTGGTCCAGATTCAGGAAATTGAAGTACGAATTAAACCCTGCCCTAGTTTGGTACAATGGAGGCACATCACAAGGCCGATTGATAGATTACTGGGGCAATAGGTTTAGTAAGACCGGAACACTTGCAGACTTAGCTGTAATTCTACTAGAAATGATTGTCTTTTATCTTCCAGAATGATTTTAAGACTCAAGTGACCGGCTTCATCTTATGCAAAGACTATAGCTTCCATTTTTCGTTGATAGTTGATCCTACGTATGTGGTTAGGGACACCGTAGTTATTGACGTGTACGCAACCCACCCACAGTACGCCACTGAAATATTTGAAGGTTGTACCAGCTCAGTTAAATTCACTTGAACGCGTTATTTAAAAAAAATATCAGCACCCCACTCCGTCTCGCTTTCACTCAGGCCGCGAGTAGTATGGTGTGAGCGAACGCCTTTTATTAAAAGGCGTTAAAGTTTTGAGTTTTTTGAGTTGATCAAAAATAATGCATGTCTTGAGGAAAATTATTATTATTATTTTTGACCAACTCTTGCATTGCACACAAGGAGCCCACACTCCTCAGTTCTAAATTCTAAATCCCAGCTAACTTCTCTAGAACAAACAGGCACTCAGCATATTACGTAATTAAAAAGTTAACGAAGGACACAAGTAAACCCCTAGAGAGTACAAGTGTGGTTGTATGACCCAATTAAACGAATGCCTTCAGCCTCTGAGATGTGAGGAATGTGCAATCATAGTAACGTTTATGAGTAGCCCCATTTACACGATGCAAGTTTCTTGCCTGAGACGTAGGTACCATAAAATTGAAGCAAAAATAGACTTGCTTCGTTTAAACACTGTGTAGATTTAGATGTTTATTGTTGCTTCAACTTATAAAACAGACTTAACTGATAATAAGGGATAGCGAAAGAGGTTGGAATATTTGTTAAAGCATTTGTTTATCTTCTTATGATTCTGTCTTGCTTGAGCAAACGTTTGTTGTTCAATAAATATTTGAACAGTTTGTACGCAGCTGCGTTATATTTATTTTGCTTTAAAATTCTTGCTTAGAGCTTTATTTAATTATTTATTTATATTATTATAATAAGTACACCAACAGCATAATTATACAAATAACATTAGCTTAAAACTAAAACTTATTTAGTTATTAATTCTAATGTATATAAAAAAAGTCATTGGACAGATGCTGCATGCTAAATACAGTAGTAAAATTAGTTATTAAACTAAAATATTAGTAGAAAAATTAAAAACAGGTGGTTCTAGTGGCAAATAAACAAAAATGTCATAGAGAAATATAATAACTAAATTAACAGAGGCCCTAGACAAAGTGACATTCTATCAGCGATAACGATGATAGAAAAGGCAAATATGTATAGGACTGACATAAGCTATCGAAAAGCTTATGTCAAGCTGCCAAGCTTCATGATTCTGGGTTCTCTTTTGCAGACAACCTTTAAAGTATTTTGCAAATAATATAGCATAATGTTGTCCCAGTGTAAAGCCGGCTTTAGCATAAACAATTTCACGGTCAAGTTTACTATTGCTACAGCATAACGACAATACATTCCTTATTGAAACCACGCTTAATGGAAATGCCTTCGTCCGAAGCACGATTTGTCGATTAGAATGCTCGTTTACCACAGTTGCGACTTTCCTTCCCAATAGATGTAGATGGAATCCACATGATTGGTAGTCCGAGACAATATGCGTTGGCCGTGATGTCTGCAGCTCGAGATTTATCGATGGTGATTACAACCTTATTGCGTTGCCATAACGTTGTTAATTCTGATCGGCTGAAACGAGCATTTAATAAACAGTAAGATTCCTATTTGTAATTTAGTATTTGGAAATGCTAAGGTCTTGTCATCATATCTGAAGGCCAATTCTCTTACTTATAAAACGTTTTCAAGTCGCAATCTGTCAAACTTGACAAAAATGTTGGTAAACTGATGGTTTTTTTGACAGATCTCTTTTAACAATCAATCTGTCTAGCCTTTTCCCAACTTTGTTGCGGTTAGCTTCCAGTCTAACCGGATGCAGCTGAATATTTTACATGGAGGAACTGCCTGTCTGACCTCCACAACCCAGTGACTGGGTAATACAATACCCCTTGATAAGACTGGTTGTCAGTCTTTTTGACTGACGACCCGTAACGACTGTCAAAGATCCACGAATGACAGCCGGGACCAACGGCTTAACGTGCTTTCCGAAGCACGGAGGAGTCTCGGTATGTAAAGATGGTCACCCATCCACGGACCAACCCCGCCAAGCGTAGCTTAACCTGATGGATCGACCCGTGTGGTTGTTATTACTTAGCCACGAGCCCCTCAATCCCCTCTTTCCCGGTCTTTTATCATTCGTCCTAAATAAACAATCAGTAAACTGTTGTTGAGAAAAAGAAAACATTTCTTAACGGTTTATTCATACGAACGTTGTAAAATGTAAAATACTGGTATTCAGCTGCATCCGGTTAGACTGGAAGCCGACCCAAACAGAGTTGAGAAAAAGCGAGGCAGATTGATATTATCATACGAACGTTTTCATTTGCAGTTTGCATATAGTCTATCTTATAATATGGCACATGAATACATCCTATATCTGAACTGCGCAGTCTATAAAGTACTGCGCAAATTACTAGAGTTGCTAGTAAAAGTTTTCCCAGTAATCTTAACGTGGGAGTCGGTGGGAGCAACCGATACGTTGTTTATTTTCCAACCGCAAACCAAAGACACAAAAAGTTTCACACAATTAAGGTCGTTTCCTCATTGGTCAGTGCGGTATCGTTTCGGTATTCTAGGTATATCGAAACGATACCGCAGTGCTTAAATTTTTTCTAATTGGTCGGTAAGCAGCAGTGCGGTATAGTATATTCTGTATACCAAAACGATACCGCACTACTATCATTTTTCCTCCTTGGTCAGTAAGCAGTTGACATATACACACAGTAAAATACATAGAGATACGACATAATTATAATATGAGTACAAAAGGTACTACTTATTTCTGGCACAATAGTGTGTGAGAACAAGAAGAGATAAACATGATTATGCGAAGTCTTAACTAAAATATTAAATATACCTACACATATACGCAAGAAAATTAACATATACTCAAATAAATTCATTAAGCTTGAATATATATAAACATAAATATATATTTAATAAAAACTTTTTACAAAAAAAAAAAACAACCGACTTCCAAAAAAAAACACTAAAAAAGTGAAAAATAACTTTAATTTCGGAAGTCGGTGTCTTTGCTTTTCAATTTCCGTTTTTTGCCACCGACTTCCGAGATTAAAGTTATTTTTCACTTTTTTTGTGTTTTTTTTTGGAAGTCGGTTGTTTTTTTTTTTGTAAAAAGTTTTTATTTTTCACTTTTTAGTTGTGGTGTAAATAACAGTGAAGGAGTCAAACAGGATATCGTCTAGATAAACTAAGTGGGAAAAATACGTAATATTGAAGCTAACTCAAAAATTACGCAAGCAAAGTTAATAAAATTTATATGGGACCACCTCGGAAGCATGACCTACCAAACAAAAAAAGAATCATCAAAATCGATTCATAATTGGCGGAGTAATGGCGTAACAAACATACAAAAAAAAAAAAAAAAAAAACATACAGACGAATTGAGAACCTCCTCCTTTTTGAAGAAGTCGGTTAAAAAGGTATAACACTTGCTATTAAATAGGCAAAACATTGCCCAAATAACAGTTAATGTAGCAGAGGGTACATTTTTAGTTTGAGGTAAAAAGTAGTAGGTTCAGTTTCTGTTGATCATTTTTATTAATGGACATGTCTTCTAACCAGATACATAAAAAAAACCGACTCTGAGAGCTCAAATCCCAAAGAAAACGACTAAAAGCCCAAAAATAAAGGATTTAAAAAAATAATCTTTAATATTTAATATCTCCATAACGGTTAAGTTTCGGACATTTTATTTCAGAATCAAATTCATCAGAAATGACCTGAATCATAACATCCTTTAATATTCAGTACGACTTTCGGTAACCCTGTATAATAATATACTCACGGTTGAGAGGAAAGATAATGATCTTTTACAAGAAATTTAAATAAAGAAACAGTTTTCAAATCACGAATGCTAGGATATATACTGGTACAATTAAAAAGAGGTTTGCCACAGCGAGCTGCTAAAACAAAATTGATAATGATCTTTTACACGAAAATTTAAATAAAGAAACAGTTTTCAAATCACGAATGCTTGGATATACTGATAAAATTAAAAAGAGGTGTTCCACAGCGAGCTGCTGAAACAAAATTGATAATGATCTTTTACACGAAATTTAAATAAAGAAACAGTTTTCAAATCACGAATGCTAGGATATACTGATACAATTAAAAAGGGGTTTGCCACAGCGAGCTGCTGAAACAAAATTGATAATGATCTTTTACACGAAATTTAAATAAAGAAACAGTTTTCAAATCACGAATGCTAGGATATACTGATACAATTAAAAAGAGGTTTGCCACAGCGAGCTGCTGAAACAAAATTGATAATGATCTTTTACACGAAATTTAAATAAAGAAACAGTTTTCAAATCACGAATTCTAGGATATACTGATACAATTAAAAAGAGGTTTGCCACAGCGAGCTGCTGAAACAAAATTGATAATGATCTTTTACACGAAAATTTAAATAAAGAAACAGTTTTCAAATCACGAATGCTAGGATATACTGATACAATTAAAAAGGGGTTTGCCACAGCGAGCTGCTGAAACAAAATTGATAATGATCTTTTACACGAAAATTTAAATAAAGAAACAGTTTTCAAATCACGAATGCTAGGATATACTGATACAATTAAAAAGGGGTTTGCCACAGCGAGCTGCTGAAACAAAATTGATAATGATCTTTTACACGAAATTTAAATAAAGAAACAGTTTTCAAATCACGAATGCTAGGATATACTGATACAATTAAAAAGAGGTTTGCCACAGCGAGCTGCTGAAACAAAATTGATAATGATCTTTTACACGAAATTTAAATAAAGAAACAGTTTTCAAATCACGAATTCTAGGATATACTGATACAATTAAAAAGAGGTTTGCCACAGCGAGCTGCTGAAACAAAATTGATAATGATCTTTTACACGAAAATTTAAATAAAGAAACAGTTTTCAAATCACGAATGCTTGGATATACTGATAAAATTAAAAAGAGGTGTTCCACAGCGAGCTGCTGAAACAAAATTGATAATGATCTTTTACACGAAATTTAAATAAAGAAACAGTTTTCAAATCACGAATGCTAGGATATACTGATACAATTAAAAAGGGGTTTGCCACAGCGAGCTGCTGAAACAAAATTGATAATGATCTTTTACACGAAATTTAAATAAAGAAACAGTTTTCAAATCACGAATGCTAGGATATACTGATACAATTAAAAAGAGGTTTGCCACAGCGAGCTGCTGAAACAAAATTGATAATAATCTTTTACACGAAATTTAAATAAAGAAACAGTTTTCAAATCACGAATGCTAGGATATACTGATACAATTAAAAAGAGGTTTGCCACAGCGAGCTGCTGAAACAAAATTGATACACAAATATTTACCTATTCATTTTACGCTTCACTGACGAGCATTATAAAAAGCCACTTGCAACGTGCCAATAAACGACAAACCTATCTCCTATACCACACAAGTTAGCTACATGAAGTAAAAAATATCTTGAAAACAGATTTATGGATGATTTTTATGCGCTTATACACTTGAATGTTGCTTTGTACTTCAAAAAGCTATTTTAAACTAAATCGTTTTATTATGACATACCTAACGTTCATGTATATTGTACGAAGGTAACTTAGACTGCGGGCGTATTTCACCTTTGTAAAAGACACCGAGCTAATAAGCTCCTACAGGTTCTAAGGAGAGTAATGGCTGCCCCGCGGCGCAAAACCTATTTATTTATCGAACTAGTCTAACTAATATTATAAATGCGAAAGTTTGTTAGTATGGATGTTTGTTACTCTTTCACGCAAAAACAGCTGAATGGATTTTGATGAAATTTGGCAAACAGATAGTTTATAACCTGGATTAACACATAGGATGCTTTTTATCCCGATATTCCCACGGGATCGAGACTTACTCGGGTGAAACCGCGGGGTGGGGTTAGTATTATATAAATATAAGCCCTGTCTATAATTGTCTTATTGTTTAGTAAATACCTCTTCTCATCAGAGCAGGCACAATAATTGAGCCTTGCTTGGTCATTGTGTGTTGGAGATTAAATCCACATTTCCCCACGATATTTTCCTTCATCATAGGACAATGGGGACCAAAACAAACTTAGGTATATACCTATATGTCACCGAAAGATTGTGAGAACCGTTATTGAATAATCTATCGGTATTATTTCCGTTAGATTATAAACTGTCGAAAAATTGTGAACTGGGTGGAATGGGTTTGGGTAGATTTGGTTAGAACTGTGACCGCACCGCACGCGTGCCGAGCGTGTGTGAACCGCACGCGAGCCGAGCGAGCGCTAGTTCCATGTTGCTCGTAGTTAGGCAGGGTATTTTGTATTAGCGCAAGGTGCGTTACGTCACAAGCAAGTTTGATACTAGTTCAGAATTTGTTGGTTTCCCATGGATAGATTAAACGTAAACTCAAAAAAAATAATGCGTTAAATTGTAAATGGTATTGTATTGTATTTGCTATAATAATTACTGTAATCAAGCGAGTCAAAATAATAATATCTTAATCATGACATCACATGGGTAAACCATGTCCTGGATTAGGACATAGGATACTTTTAATCCCGATATTCCTACGGGATCTAGACTTATGCGGGTGAAACCTCGTGGCGCTGCTAGTTGAAAATACATTGGAAATAGTTTGAATTTGAAGCGTTGATAAGCATCAGTAACTATGTATAACGAGTGAAACAGCCTTTTGCTCAAGGAGCTATGTTTGTGACGAACTTCCATTCAACAAGGAATGTAAAGAACTTATGAATGTGCAAAACATGCTAATAAATTTATACCCACCTGTTTAGGCAGTGTCTGTCAGTGAACGAAGAATTTAATGAATTTAAGATTATTACAAAGTAGTGTTAAAAAAAAAAACGTCATAATGACGTCTTGTAGTTAAATTGCATGAGAACTCGCTACTTATCCTATTTGTTTACAGACAGGGCTAGGCGCCATGCCGCTAGCCGTGGCGGCCATCAACCGGGAACCGAGCCTGCTACCCGGACTGAAGCTGCGCTACGTTGCTGCTGATATCGGACGCGCGCGACCAAACCTACCCAATGATAAAGATAGCCTGTCTTTACGGTAAGTAAGAAACTATATAAATAAATGTACTTTTTCCATGGGGATAGGCAGAAACGATAGAACGTCACGTGACACGATCCGTACCTAGCCGGGCGTAAAATATGGCGAAAAAATTAATATTTCTCAGTAGTATTTAATATAAGGTAGAATTTATGTAGCAGCAGATGGGCCCACAGCTCGCTTTGCGTGGAAGATTCCAACAACCGAGAAGACTTTTCTATAATGTAGACTGTTAACGCGACTTTTAACGCGAGTTTCACTGCTAAACTATTACATATCCTTACACACACTTTCTACACAGTTAGGTGTAACTATGTAGAAAGTGTGCTTGGATTAGTTGAACCAGAAATTTGGTTCAAAGTTCCATTTAGAGGCAAATAACTGAATACTTTTAGCTAAACTTTTATAGCTGAACTATGTATATAGTAACCCGCCCACGGATTCGCATAGTTGCAATTTACGAAGACGGTATTCTATTCACGACAGCTCGTGCTAAGTAAGTAAGTGAGGAGCTCGTGACTAAGTAATAACAGCCGCACGGGTCGATCCAACAGGTTAAGCTACGCTTGCCGGGCCGGGGTTGGTCCATGAATGGGTGATCTTTACATTCCTCCGTGCCTACGAAAGCACGTAAAGCCGTTGGTCCCGGCTGTCATTTGTGGACCTTTGGCAGTCGTTACGGGTCGTCAGAAGCCCGAAAGTCTGACAACCAGTCTTGCCAAGGGGTATCGTATTACCCAGTGACTGGGTTGTGGAGGTCAGATAGGCAGTTGCTCCATGTAATATACTGGTATTCAGCTGCATCCAGTACGACCACAATATAATTGGGAAAAGGCTAGGCAGATTGATTGGTATTTTATTCACGACACCTTGTGCTGCAGTATTGTGCACGTGCACAAGTCGTGTCTCCGCGTCTCTAGCAAGTTCTAAACAACTTCCTTCATTTGTTTTTTCCGCAGTTGCTGTCGCGAAATGCATGTCACTTCAGCCCTCGTAGCCGAGGGGTTAGGTCGCTTGAGTACCTACTACACAGAATTATACTGTCCGTATTATGAATTCTCCATATTCTCCATATGGAATTAAATTCTTGGGCATCCTCTTAAGGGTTCATTATACTCATCATTATGAACAACTTTCACTATGGGAACAACCCTGAAATCGCGAAAAATAAATCAGCTATTCCTGCCGTTCATTTTGACGAGCTATGCGAACATAAATGTAGGGAACAGCTGATATTTTTTTCGCGATTTCTGGTTTGTTCCCATAGTGAAAGTTGTTTGTAATGATGAGTATAATGACCCCTTAAGAGAATGCCCATGATTTTAATTTCACTCTGTGCATTTACCGGTTAATCTTGTGATATTTGTTTGAAAGAGGAAGGAGTCTAGAGTGCAAAAATTTTTTGGCGCCTGAATGACATTGAAAGGGTTAATGTATTTCTTTTTAAAGCGGCGTTATTTTCTGTTTTGCCCACGCGCCCATAATAATATATCCTTGTACCGTGTGTAGTGCACAAGAGGCATATTATTTGAACCCGAGACAGGTATCCAATTGCTCAGTCACTGCGTCAACTATGCCTTGTTGTTTGATTCATCCCACGCCTGAAGTAATCGTCTAGAATGAAATCGTCTTTGAGGGCTTCGTCAAATAGAAACTCGCTCTTAAATACCTAGTAAGAAAGGACGATAGTGCGATAGAAAGTTATTAATAACCCCTCGATATAAATGCTGTGAGACGATCGTGTTGGCTAGGTGGCAATCGTAAACAAAGATTAAATTGTGTGTAAAAGGTCATGCAATAAAAGGAAACATAATTTTGTGTGTAATTAATATTGACTATATTTTGCACTGACTCTAATTTTATATATGTACATTAAAAATTAGTCTAAATTTGTTACGCCGAGTGAGGCAAAACATGTTGGTCCGGTAAAATTATGTTCCCATCTATATGTGCATATTCATATATCATGTTACACATGTATGAACAAATAAATTTATCTTTATCTTTATCATATAAACGGAATTCAGATGATGGATAGCTTTTTTTTCCGTACCCAAAATACGCCCTTTGACGAGTTGCGGATACCAGCCTGTCTTACTAATATACCAATAGCCGCCTTTACACGACACGCGCTTTCACTCGCGATCGGAGTGTGCACGATTGAACGCGGGAAAACTTGCACGCGCAATCGTGTGTGATTGTTTTTATCCATTTTTATGTGCCTTGAATTATGTTCGAAGCGCACAGACTTGAACGCATGAAAGCGCGAGCGGGCGGCGCGCGCGTGCTTTCTCGTTCTCGTTTTCTATCTTTAACCGCACGTTCTTTCCTGTTTCCTCCTGAAAGGCCTTACATTTGGAAAGCGCGTGTCGTGTAAAGGCGGCTATTACTAGGAACATTTTGTTAACTTTGTTCAAAACAGTTTTTAAATTCTGACATGTGCTAAATAGAGGTTTGTTAATAATTGCCGGCCTGTATCATCTGCTGTCATTAGCCTATATAACCTTTTCCTAACTATGTTGGTTTCCGTCTAATTGGATGCAGCTGAATACCAGTATTTCAGACCTTCACAACCTAGTTTTCGGGTAACACGATGCCCTTTGGCATGACTGGGTGTCAATTTCAGGCCAGCTGTACGTTCTAAAATCATTTAACATACTTCATTTTCACTCAATGAGAAGAAAATATATTTTATATCCTTAAATTATCCGAAATTGTGCATGTTTATGTCAGACAGGATATTAACACGTCTCCGAAACCCCCGAGATCGCAAACGGAATTTTATGATGCAGAAATAAAAATATATCCTGCTTTTGACTTTAAAGTTCCACTTTGTGGTTGCAGATTGATATATATTGTGTTAAGAGTTGAAATTACTATGGCTTTACTATACCTAACGGGTTTAGTTCAGTCCACGGTTTGAAATGATAAACATAAAAAATACAAACAACTAAGTCCCATGAAAATATATAGGTAAGTTGTGATACTGGTTTTCGACAAGTCTTTTGAAAAACATAATCCTGTATAAAAACAAGTATCATGAATGTGACGGTATACACGGGGTCAGAAATACAGAAACCAATAGAGAAATACGTTTAACGTCATGAGTAGTTTCTTCCAGTCTAACCGGATGCAGCTGAATACCAGTATTTTACATGGGGCGACTGCCTATCTGACCTACACAACCCAGTAACTGGGTAATACGATACCCCTTGGTAAGATTGGTTGTCAGACTTTCGGGGTTCTGACGACCTGTAACGACTGTCAAAGATCCACAAGTGACAGCCGGCACCAACGGCTTAACGTGCTTTCCGAGGCACTGAGGAGTCTCGGTATGTATTAGATCGTCACCCATCCACGGACCAACCCCGGAAAAAGTGACTTAACCTGATGGATCGACCCGTGCGGCTGTTATTACTTAGCCACGAGCTCCTCATAGCAAGCACTATTATATACTACAAAATAAAATGAATAGTATTCATTTTATTTTGAAAAAATTTAAATTTAAATTTTAGAAAAAACAATTTAAAAAAAAACGTGAATAGTTGAGATTTTAAAATTAATCGCCCTAAGAAAAGCAAATCAGCATTGAACTGTTAGGGTAAACACCGTTATCCTTGAAACCAGTGGTTTGGTTTCATTTATAGAACGTAAAATCAATGGAACACTACAACTTTTTTTTAAAGAAAATCTACATTTTACCACTAATTTCACCCTTGCACCCTATGCGCTAGGGCAACGAACTTGCGTCTCAACACGGGTAGGGGGTGCGGAACGTGACCTGACCGGCCGCGAGCGCGACCCCTCCCTCAGTCAGTCAGCTGTTTCACTAGCGAGCATGGTGTCCGATAAAAACTTTTTAAAATCTTTTAATGAAAATAACGTTTTTTTTTGTGTTACTTGGTAATTTATTTTTATATTTAAGTTAACTAGCCATGGTTTGAGTGACAACGGTGTCTTACATCCTGTATGCCCATAGTAATAAGGCATCGTCAATATTATCTAACAAGAGTGATTAAAAATACCAGCCTTTTATTCTCCCACTGCAGGGCAAAAGTCTCTTAAACATTTTTTGCGGTACTAAGCACGACTTGCAAACTTGTATGACGGAATAGAGAGTCGCCGGACACTCTCAGGATTTTCTATGATTTTCTACAAGTTGTAACTTCACGAATAAAAGTGTAAAAATATAAGTACTTGTGAACTAAATAATGACACTTGGTAATACAAGGCTTGTAAGTTTTGACAAACACGGCACTGGTTGTTATTGCTAGCAAACTGGATTGCCGTATCATTAACTTTCTAAGCCAGCTAGATATTCCTATAAATATAAATTTTGTTGTGTGAGAGTAGGGAACGTGTTTGTTTTGTTATTTAGTTGCTTATGTTTTTGTAAATATTACTAACACAGCTTGTAAGTAAATTGTTACTACATAACATTAGGAGTCCTGGTTACTTGAAAATAAATGTTTTATTATTATTATTAATCACCACGGTTGTCAATTTAAAATTAACTATAAGTCCCAGGTTTACTCACGATGTTTTCCTTCACCAACGAATTAAAAAAGTCACATTGGTACTCCCCCGGATTTTTTACTCACAACGTCGTGGATGAGGGGACTTAACCACTGGGCATTTATGATAGCAAGATTGATTAAGTAAGACTTGTTTTTTGTGCAGGGTGATGACTCAAATGCGAGACCTGGGAGTGGTGGCGTTCTTCGGACCTGATGGTACTTGCCACACTGAAGCCAAACTGGCTGCTGCATGGAACTTGCCTCTAATATCACATGTAAGTAGTTTTTACTTCTCGTACCTAATACGAAACCGGTGATTTAATTGGTAGCCTGCCGCATACTTCCTGCCAGGGTTGCGGGAAAGTCCGAAAGGGATACCGGGGCCCTTGGCAACAGGTAACTGAAGGAACACGAGAGGGTTTTAGTCTGTCGTTCCGCTCCGCCCAGAGCGAGAGAAGTCATTAAATGATTTCCCACAGCAAACAAAAAAAAATCGTCTCTTCATACCTAAAATGCGGAGTGCGCCTTCTGTGTTATTCTGTGGCAATAGTAATCAAACATTCTGCTTAAAATCATAGCAAGCCGCCCTTCAATACCATGCAATGTCCATTGCCCGGCAGTTTGGGGATAATTTACAGATCGATACGTTAGTACGCAGTGAATGCTGCAGTAATTACGAGTCAGTTGCTCGCGTGTGACCCGAAACCGTGTGAACTTTGGGTTAAGTAGTAATGCGTGAATGAGGCTGTGTTACAATATAAACATGTCATTGGCACAGATCAGGCAAAACATTACGCAACGAATACATACCCTTCACTTTTTGTAAAAATTAACCTTATTACAAAACCGTGTTTATCAGTTGTTTAGTCTAAACACCTTTTAAACATGACATTTCTGTATGGACTTTGACATAAAACTGACATTAAACACGCGTTGAACAAGTGCCTCAGTTTTTGTGGTAGGGCTCTATATATTTAATAAATCACTTATTGGTGCACGTACCTAAATATAAAATATATGTTGTATATATGTGTTATACAACGTGCCGCTACAATGGCGACATTAATTTAACAAACGTATACGATTTCGCGTATTCGTTTTATGAAAATATTTGAATTTCATTAAACGTTATTATTTATTGATTTATTTACAATTTTCTAAATTACCATCCTGTAGCAACCTGTACTTGAAGAACTGTAGCGAAGAGATCATACGGTAGGCGGATAAAGGAAAGCCGCGCAATTTCTTATAAATTATGCCGACAATGAATGGGACCGATAGAACGTGAGCCAGCTGATAGGTAGCTTCATGAATGAATCTTTTACACATCTCAATTTTGGTTATGTTTTTGTTATTTACATAGTTTGAAAATTTAAATTTTTCAATTTACGATTTATTTTATTTTATTATAATTTTTATGTTTACTGGCCACTAGCCCTACCAATGTGTTAAATTAATGTCGCCATTGTAGCGGCACGCTGTATGTATTTTAATAAAAATATTATATTATGTTTATTTTGTCGCAGTATACTATTTGAAAATGATGCCTAACAAACTACGAAAATGGGTGACGTACATAATTAAGCAAACTAGATGTTTGACAAACAATAATTATCCCATTACAATGTGTAGGAGTTTGTTTACGCCAAGCGGCGGCTTAACCTTTTGTGACGATGTCTACGGCGCGGCGTAGGCATTCGCTACGAAAACTAGCGGCTTGTACAAAGCCGTGGGTCTACGCCGTAGCGAAGCGGCTTTGTATATTCAAGCAATTGGATTAAATCATTTGGATATTCAAACAATGTTATAAAACGTGTCGCTACAATGTCGACTTTATATAACACAAGGGTAGGGGTTAGTGGCCAGTAATGACTAAAAAAAAAAAAAAACGTAAATTGAAAAATTAAAATTTTCACATGCTCGCCTATGTACGGCTCTCTCTTTCCTTCAATTCGCCTTCTCTTTCCACATTATTCGTTTAATTTCATTGATGCGATGTTATGATTCGTGACACCGGCAAATGACCTTTACGCTACAGTTCTTTAAGTACAGGTTGCTCCAGGATGCTATTTTAGAAAAAACAATGTTTAGTGAAATTAAAATATCTTCATAAAACGAAAACGCGAAACCGTATATGTGTGTTAAATTAATGTCGTTATTAAAGCGGCATTCTGTATTAAAAATAAATACAGACGAACATAGAACCTCCTCCTTTTTGGAAGTCGGTTAAAAAGGCCCCAATGTTGTACTACTAACTTATTATAATTATTGTAATTTGAATTCTGCTCACCCTTTTGAATAACAAACTGAACGTGAAGCCACTTTAGGGCTTAAGAGTTTAAAGAGCTTATTGGAAACTAATACAAGAAATTCTTTGAAGAATTATTTAATTTATCGGAATTAATTATCTACGTGATTTAAGAATAGTCAGCGTCATATAGTAAGAGGACGTATAAAAAAATAAAAAAATAGTTTATTTCAACCAACAAAAGGGTCATAGACACAGATTTCAAATAAATAAACAAACAATTAAAAGACATTAAAACACACAATTAGACAGAACAAATTAAATACTTCGATTGCTCAGTATGTGAACCATACAGCAATGGTTCAGGTACCGACAATCGAACCTCTGCGCAAATGCCCTCAGGATGCCGTTGGAGCTAGCTCGAACCCTGCGCACCAGGGATGCACACCGCTTTCGCATAGTAGAATAGAAACAGTCTACTTGCGACTCGGCGAATATCCCTGATGCGCTGCAGAATCGGGGCAGCCCCATCAGCAACCTGAATGCATTATTAAAAATATAACCTTGCCTTTGATTTCGCTGAGTCGGGTAAAAATTGCGTGGTTCAGTAATCAAAATACAGATCTTTGATATTCATCTAACAATGAGGTGGAAAAGTTCCGAAGTAAATGTTTGTAATGATTATTACTTTTCTCAAACATGCTTGGAAATTTGAGCATTATTTTGACAACCTTCTTTGAGAGGAAAACGAAAATGCTGTAGGCTACTGATCAAATACAGGCGTGTAGGTGGCCGGCAATGTTAGTATGAAAACCCATATCTGTCGTGTTTAGCGGTCGATTAAATTACTACGCAAACTCATATCTGTCGTGTATTTGGTGTATTTCGACACACGGTAACCAAGGAGGTAATTTATCAACAAAACAAAAAATATTTCGATTTGGATCGCAAATAAAGCTGTTTAAAATAAACATGAGAAAAGTACTAAAGCTTTGGCCGCAACCAGGCATTGATGGACACAGGTATGTGGCCCACATTTTCACGTTTGTCCATCAATGCCCCTTTTGCGGGCCGCGGCAGTAATGTAGCGCCAGTATGACGGACAAGAACAATATAAAAAAAAATATATATATATAATGTTTTTATATTCTAATATTTAAAAATGTAATTTTAAGTATTTATCTAAAATAAAGGAAATAATGAAATCGTGACCATTTTTACTTCAGAATTGTAAAGCCAAAAATGAGCTCAAAAGATTAATTTGAGGAAACCCTGATAACCGACTGGTACTTTGATCCATTTTTCATTGATATTTCTTGTAGGTACGTATTTTTGGCTAACTGTGTGATTTTTAACCTAACGATTTCACAGTAAAATGATTTCAAGAAGCGATTAACTAATTTCAGAGAATAAAGTAAATTAGATGTACCTATTTTAAATGGGTTTAATTTTACTTTAGCTGGCTGGGTTTAAGCGAGGCCCCTAATTATTTTGGAATAATAAATGGTTTGATTTTAATTCAAATAAACCAACCAACAATATCGAAAAAACAGAAAAGAAATGATAAATAAGATAATGAGAGATAAGTTTTTATTTTTAATTATACTTATTAAAAATAAAAACTTTTTACAAAAAAAAAACCGACTTCCAAAAAAAAAACTTGTGTCTTTGCTTTTCAATTTTCGTTTTTTGCCACCGACTTCCGAAATTAAAGTTATTTTTCAGTTTTGAGTGGTTTTTTTCTGGAATTCGGTTTTTTTTTTTTCTAAAAAGTTTTTATTTTTCACTTTTTAGTAGTGGTACCTACCCCACACAAATTCGAATACCACTAGCTGATGAAAATAACAATGAAGGAGTAAATGAAAACATCGTCTAGATAAACTAAGTAGGAAAAATACGTTATATTGACGCTAACCCAAAAACTACCCAAGCAAAGTTGATAAAATTTATATGGGACCACCTCGGAAGCATCGACCTACCATAAAAAAAAGAATCATCAAAATCGATTCATAATTGGCGGAGAAATCGCGTAAAAAACATACAAAAAAAAAAAAAAACATACAGATGAATTGAGAACCTCCTCCTTTTTGAAGCAGTTGGTTAAAAAAAGAATTTTATGTTAAATTAAAATATAATATGTGTTTCAAATATTGCCAATGAATTAAAAAGCCTGTATCGACTCCACATTGCTTATTGGAAAAGGGGGTGTGTGAAATTTTCGAGACCAGATTGTTATTTTTTAGAATGATCCATTAACTTTTTTTCTTTGTTGGCAGAAATGTGCCGGCGCCCACGGTTCCGAAAAGGGATCTGGACTCGGAGCTACCTTCGCCAGGACCCTGCCACCAGCATACAAAGCTAGCAAATCAGTCGTGGCCCTTCTGAAGGCGTTCGGATGGACCAAGTTCGCCATCGTCGCTGGGGATGAGTTGACCGCTGCTGCACAGCAGATGGATGCTATAAAGGTATCAATATCTACATAATAACAAAACATTAATTCATTCAATCACTGACAGACAACTTACAGCCTATTTAAGAGGGATGCGCCAAGGTAGCCCACGCCTTTGAATTTCGCGGGCTATGTTGAAGCTTTCGTCTTAACAAAAGTGACCACTACGGAAGGATTTTTGTAAATTCATCCCCCCCTAAAGCAGTTAAATAGGGGGCCAAAGTTTGTATGGAACTTCGTGATTTCTGCAGATGAGAAATCCCAACATGGCGCATGGCTTATGTTTTTTTTAGAAAACTTGTGCCCCATTGTGGCAATACCTCTAATAAGTGAGAAACTATTTTTTTTCATGTTTAAAAGAATTCAATCCTTGGAATAAAGGGTGCAGGAAACGAACCTGGGCTATGAAGCCAAGAAGCAAATTTCTTAGCCAGTATTCTAAGTATGACGACGAACCGTTGGCTCTGGTAAAAATATTAAACATGGCAGTTAATCAGGTTTGTAACAAGGCCCATTGTGAGGTGGGTGGATTCCGCAAGGAGTTTTATGCATCCCCAAAACAAATGTAAATATAAAAAAATATCATAAATAAGCAAACAATTTCGAACCAAAATCGAATTCAAATCCTGGAATGAATGAATAAAGATTATTTTTATGGGACAGCAAAAGGAACACCTTGTATCAATCAATCTGCTTAGCCTTTTTCCAACTATGTTGGGGTGGGGCTTCCAGTCTAACCGGATGCAGCTGAATACCGGTATCTTACCTCCACAACCCAGTAACTGGGTAATACTATACCCCTTGATAAGACTGGTTGTCAGACTTTCGGTCTGTACCCACTGTTAAAGATCCACAAATGACAGCCGGGACCAACGGCATAAGGTGCTTTCCAAAACACGGAGGGGTCTTGGTATGTAAAGAAGATCACCTATCCACGGACCAACCCCGGCAAGCGTAGCTTAAACTGATGGATCGACCCGTGCGGCTATTATTATTTAGCCACGAGCTCCTCAACACCTTGGAAAGCCTCCAAGGTGACCACTTTTCAAAGGAACACCTTGTATATAAGGTTTATAACTATATTGGAACACATAAGGTCAAGTTTGTGACCTAATTCCGTAGGCTCGATCGTCACTCAAAGGCTCAGTCTATTTTAAATTTAGTCTAGGTAATTTACTAACTAAACTAACTTTAAAGAAATATACAGTATTCGACTATGAGCTGTAAAAGATAGTTAACAGGAAATATAATAGGAAAACTTTAAATAAACTTAATTTACTTAGATTTAATTTTGTTTGATTTTAATTGTTTCAGTTTAATTTTATTCGATAATTTGTGTTTGGCAATGGGTGTCGTTTACCTGAAAAAAGTGAATTTATTATTACTAAAATACTAGGTAATAACATCCATAGAGTACTTGTTTAGTATTAGCACAGGTTCGCACGGCAGATATTTTTGCGCGCTGGGATTTACACTGTTCGATTCTCAACGTTCGGCTCAACAACGAGGGTTGAAAATCCAGTGCGCGATAAAATACCGCCCCGATATTTTCAAGGAAATCAAGATTTACCTACACGTGGCAGCATAGGAAGTAGTAAAATTTTACTACAGGCAGTGTCAAGTTTTCAGACCATTGCCTATTTATGAACGGCTATTAACCTATTTCCAGAGTCTCTCATCTCACTGTGGTGCATATATGATGCATAAGGTGGATGCTCTAGGGTAGCCCGTACAACTCTTTAAGTTCATGTAAGTGCATTGAATGACTATTTCATGAATTCGTCGTTCAATGTACTTTCATGAACTTAGGGAGTTTTATTGCTGATTCAAATGTTTATAAATCTGTAAATTCATGTTTGTTACTCAATCAATCTATTTTTTTTGGCACTATTGCAAATAATATTTAGGTCATCATACAACCTGATACTGACCTGCAAATTGCAAAAAACGTAAGAAAATTTGAATTTCGCGGGCCACCTTAGCTATGACCTATCTAATTGCGTAACTTATTTTCGTAACCGATTAAGATTAATCTGTTTCATTTTGACAGTTCAACAACATTCATTGCGTTATTTACTTTGTTCAAATGATTTCTTTTTCGAGCCTATGAAGCAATGGAAAAGATATTTTTTTAAACTGATTCCGATTATGATTGATCGTGTACTAAATTAGGTAATAATAAACGTTGTAATTATAGGAAAAGCTGTTGCCCGCGACATCGTCTGCGATCCAAGATGAAAAGTACGCTATGTCCTCCTCCAGGTCAAGATCCACCCATGTGGCAAATTTCATCCAAATCCGTTCAGCCGTTTTGGCGTGAAAGCGTACAAATAAACAAACTCAGTTTCGCATTTATAATATTAAGTTAGGATGGCATGTCAAAACGATTACTATTATTTTATTATTGATATTGATTTTACTGTACATACACATACACACACACACATACATACATTACAGTACATTACAGTTTTTACGTTAAGCACACAATGGTGCTTTTCTTCGTGAAGTCATTCAGGTCTGTTTGTCATAAAGTTTATTTGTTATTTTTGTCTCAGGAACTGGCGCAATCCAACGGAATGGTAATAACAGCTGAGCATCGCTTTGCTGATTACATACCTCGCCACATCTCTGACATGGAGAGGATTGTGGACCAGACCTATTACAAAACTAGAGGTTAGTATAAAAACATGTTTAATACCTACTTAATTTTGATTAGCTTCCGACAGCTTTGCCCGCGTGACATTGATAAATTTTTTTAAATCGTTCAAGTAGTGTTAGAGTTATATTATAATGAAAAATATTTTTTTTTCTTTTTAACAACAAATGCCTCAGGCATTAAGTCCGCCTTTGTACAGTAGTTTAAAAAAAAAAAAAAAACAACATTAAAAACCTTTTTTTTTAACCGACTTGAGAAGAAGATAGTGTTTATATGTATCATATTTACCATATACCATATGTATTATGAACAGTAATATACCGATGTGTAACAAGTAACCAATCTCTCAGAAAATGGGTTGGTACCATCTGACGGTCAACTCTAGAACCACACGCGGTCATTGGTCAAATCAAATAGCGCGCGCTTCCCCGGTATCCTGTTACACACTTCCGTCCCTTTTCACGAAATCACTCCCACAAAGAGGAAAGCGAGAGGAAAGATGTAATATATCAATAAATAGGTAACTATGATCACTTTGCTTCAATTTTACACCAACAATAATTGTAAAATTAGATATTGTAGTTCGTTATTCTATTAAACAATGATCATCTATGAATTTAATTATTTATCTATGACAATGTAAATCTTGTCTGGCTCTGATTGCAGTCATCCACGAATCATCCATAAATCCGTCACTTGTAACTCTGACACGTGACAAATCATTACTGAGTTGTAAATGATCAGTTATCGAGGAAGTACTTTATTGGTCTTGCCGTTGACATAATAAAATTCCAGGAAAAATAGCTATTTCGAGTTTCAAATTTGTGAAAAATAGGTACTTAGACACACCCCTAAAAATAAGAGACAAACAATAAAAGTGTTTAGTGTGTTCATACAACAATTTTTTTTACACCTAACAAAAACGGAAAAGTAGTTTAAAATCATTCTCCACAACCACATAACAAAACTACAAACCACGTTTAATCTAAAAAAGACAGATTTTTATATTTAAATAAAACCAAGGGAATTCGTTCTACATATTCGGTGACCTAATAAGAAATGCATAGGCTGAAAATTTTTAACAGAACGTAGCACAATTTTTTTTCGGCAGGCACTTCATTTGGCCATAAATTTATGAATCGTGTATCATTTATACTTGATTTTTTTTAACGGTTCTTATAATTAGCTAGAAATCTTATCGCAATTCTAATCCATCTAGATTATCCGTGATCCGAATCGTACCTTAATATTATAGATGCGAAAGTGTGTTTGTTTGTTACGCTTTCACGCTAAAACGGCTGAACAAATTAAGATTAAATTTAGCACATGGGTAGACCATGACCTGGAATAGGACATAGCATACTTTTTATCCCGATATTACCACGGGATCAAGACTTACGCGGGTGAAACCGCTAGCTACCTATACATGCGAAAGTAGGTAACTGTCTATTAACAGTCGCGTCTTATCGGTCGAATAGATTGGATGAAAGGCATACTTATTATCCCGGTAGTACTTTCCCATGGGATAATTTACGACCTCTACTCTGGCAAAGCCATGGGCAACGCTATTAATATCTTTTATTTAGCTAATGAATAACTTCCATCAAGCAGAAGTTCCGAGAATCATAATCATGGAATAAAGCGGAGTTTATACGGGCTTAATTTCTATGAATACGATTATTTATCATAATGGTATCAGCCCGTAAACGTCTGCGGCTGTATATCTCTCCTTATTACAATTAACATTTAAAAGGGAAATTCTCATCTATACATATAATAAATCTGTAGACGAGGCGTTTCTGTACAATGAAAAAAAAAAAAAAAACGTAGGTGGAGTGTCCAAGAATAACCAACAGATGCCATTTCTACCATTTTTGGAATTTTTGTCTGTTTGTCTTTTGTCTGTTCGTTTGTTTTATTGTTCCAGTATCACGTAAAAAGTACGAAATCAATATGGTTAAATTATACACTCAAATATTGTGTGTAACTCGATGTTTCATTTAGTCTTTGTTTCATCGCAATCGCTTCAAAATATCAAAAGATATAAGAGTTTAAAGTATTCAAGAAGAAATTTTCATTAGGTACGTAATGTAGATACACGTAACGACATCTATTGTCATAAAATGACACTAGCGTAAAATCAGGTAGGTTTGTGAGAACGTGTGTAACACACGATCATAATCATCATAATTATGTTCACATACTTCGCGCGGAAACATAACGCGATACATTGTGAATTCACCCAATCTAAAGTTTGGTTAATTCAAGTTTTCCAAATCTATTGTTTGGTAGTAGTGCCATAGGTGGCGCTATCTATCGTTTAAATCATGATACAAATATTAATCATGAAAAAATGGTGACAAATTTTAATTTCTTAAAAATTGTAGATTCTTACATCGAGCAAAAAGTGAGTAATTAAGGCACGAATGCGCTTACTAAATAAACACGAGTAATCTACTTTTCTTTCAACTACCAATGTACCTGCTGCGATAAAATATACCTGCTCAAGGTTAACTCAACTCAACCCAAATCAAGTTAGGTCAAGTTCAGGTCAAGTCAGGTCAAGTCAGGTCAAGTCAGGTCAAGTCAGGTCAAGTCAGGTCAAGTCAGGTCAAGTCAGGTCAAGTCAGGTCAAGTCAGGTCAAGTCAGGTCAAGTCAGGTCAAGTCAGGTCAAGTCAGGTCAAGTCAGGTCAAGTCAGGTCAAGTCAGGTCAAGTCAGGTCAAGTCAGGTCAAGTCAGGTCAAGTCAGGTCAAGTCAAAGTCAAGTCAAGTCAAGTCAAGTCAAGTCAAGTCAAGTCAAGTCAAGTCAGTCATGGAACCCTACGTCTTTTCTACATAGCTTACAGAGTGTTCGAACGTTTTCCCATATATTTTGACAGTATCACTTCGTGCTCGATAGATGGCGTTGTTCATTTAACGTCATTTTCTGAATCGCGGTGTTAAGAGTCTCCGTAGAAGAATGACTTTCGCCGAATTCATAATTATCGAACATTTGGCTCATTTTGAATTGAACACATAATCCATACTAATCGATGCTTAAAAGTATAAATTCGATAGTAACTCTTAGATTTTAAATAAATAAAAAAAAAAAAAAAAAAAAAAATTTGGAGAGATAGATGGCATCCCGGGTAAGAACATACGCAATAATTTTCTCAAAAACAAATTTTAAGGGGGGGGGGGGGATATAGGGGATGAATGTTTTTATGGGAAACCTATCATTTTTAGAGTTCCGTAGTCAACAAGGAAGCTTTATAGTTTCGCCATGTCCGTCTGTCTGTCTGTCTGTCCGCGACTTAGCTCAAAAACTTTTATTCGACCAACTTACATGTGCAGTTGCAAAAACCCAAACATTCTGTATGCGAGAACAAGTTTTTTAACACTTTGAGGGACAGTAAACGCCCATAGACGTAATAACAATAAAACTTTGCGAAAGTTTGTTTGATAAAATAATTCATCCCAACTACGGAACCCTTCATTGTGCATGGTTCGACACGCACTTGGCCGGTTTTTTTTTTAAGTTAGGGCTGTGGAAATGTATGCTTTTTGTAACTAACAAAGAGTTACGTTTTTCTAAAATCATCCCTCATGAGGGTAAAAACCCTTCTTTACCCTCTTGATTTTAAAATTCACATGTAAGTACTTATTATTGACATTTTTGCGGGACTCTCTTCAAGAGCGTTAAGGGATTGAGAATATAGTCATAGTCCGTATCTTGAGAATCTGTCCACTCAATCAAAAGTTATTACTACTTGGCTCTTGGCTTGGAACGAAGAGTTTGAGTTTACCAGTGAGTACTTACTCAATAGATGGCGTTGTGCAAATGATGCGATTTTCTTAAGGGGGATGCGCCGGTAGCCCGCGAAATTCAAATCTTAAGTTTTTTGCAATTTGCAAGTCAGTGTCAGGCTGGTTGTATGTTAAAATGAAATTATTTATTCTGTAAATAGGTTATTGGAATCACTTTTACACGTCGTAATAATATAAAAAAAAATTAAAATTAAGCTAGATGAGGTCGGCGTTTCCTATCGGACTACTCTGAGAAGAAAGGCCGAAACCAACTCACAGTCTCTTTTAAAGTCCGGACATACCTAGGTCAGATATTGGCATATTGGTCAGGCCCTATGAGGGCCATGTAGATTAGAGTCTGAAATGGTCTTTTGAGGAATGAACCACACAGATTTGAGTGAACCTGTCCTGTCACTGCAAGCATTTGTCAGTAATAGTGGAGCTCAGCTCATAACTTAAGGAGCTCAACGACTCGACGAACAATACCAAAGAAAGGACATTTGTGTAGGCCGCATCAAGTTCTCAAATTGCCAGACCATTGTTAAAACTAACTGAGAACGAAAAAATATAAGAATAAAAACAAAATAAACATCCACATAGTCCTCACATTCACAGTAATACAATACTTTACAAAGCAATCATGTCATTTTGTCAATATCCTACATATAATATTCAATAATGTGAATTTGTATATAAAACTGGTAGGTATATTTTGATGATTTTCACTTATTCAAAATGTCACAATGCCAAAATGACAAAATGTTAGCAGAGCGAGCAGCTCAATCCCATGCTTTTTGTCTTCTAAATAATCTGAAATTGTATAGTAGGTACCCTTTTTTACAAAGTTTGGTTTTAATACAGCTTTTAAATCGTTTAATGGGTAAGTTTCGAATGTCAATATGATTAAAATATGATTCGCGATCGTAGCAAATAGTAGCTTTACAGAATAATAACCATTAGATACAGGAATGCAACTCCTGCAATATTAGTTAGATTAGATAAATAAATATTTGAAACAACTGCGACTCATTATTTAGATCAACATAAAACTTTTACTGACCTGTAAAAAGCAAAATCATAAGAAAATTTGAATATCGCAGGCTCCCCCAAAGCTTTCGCCTTAGTTTCCATCGTCCATACAATATGCCATAGTTTTTTCATTAATCTTTATACAAGATTTTTTCATTAATCTTTCCGACAGTTTCATACTGCTGTCCATACTATCCACACTATCACCACAATATAGATATGAACTACCACTAATATATAAAGTTACTGGCTGTCTCATGTCTGTTACTTTTACGCCGTAACGCCTAGGTCGCCTAGACAGACCACGTGGGTTATGGGACATAGGATACTTTTATCCCGGTAGCACATTCCCGTGGGATAATTTCCGACATCCACGCGGGCGAAGCCGCGGGCAAAAGCTAGTATCAAAATAAATAAATAAATACTCGTAGGAATTGAAATCTTACGAAGGAAAAGGTCTGTGGTATTTTGTAGATATTTCATTATTTATTATCACGTTGTGTTTGAACATTACATAATACTAGCTTTTGCCAACGGTTTCGCCCGCGTGCCTTTGTAAATTATAGCCTATAATCATGTTATTCTGATGTATCCGCATACGCTATAACATTGAAAAGTATCATCAAAATACGTTCAGTAGTTTTTGCGTGAAAGAGTAACAAGCATCCAATCATCCTCACAAACTATCGCGTTTATAATTATATTAGTGGGATTATCATTGACTTTCATTTTGTGCTATATTTGGAAGGAGCTCGTCCGGGGACATACTATGTTATGTTACCTATATTACCGATACTGTAAACTAAGGACCGAACAAATTCCAGTGTGAATGCGGTGCTCCTGACCTAACCAACCATATACCATTTATGTTGGAGTATCCAAAGTATCCATACACCTGCACTTCTGAGGACCTAAAACACGCCATTGATGCCGCGATTGGTGTAGCCACCTATAAATATTCCAAAATCAAAAATCATTTATTCAAAATAGGCTGAGAATCAGCACTTTTCGAACGTCAAAATTACCCCCAAAATGCCCAACCTTCACCACTTCCTAGTGCTTTAGCTGGGAAGAAGAAGTGGCGCAACAAACTTCTCAGCAGCACAGCTGTCTGTTCAGTTAGGAAAAAAATATTCTGTACAATAGTATGCAAAATCATTTACATTACGCAACACAAAACATAAATTGAATTATTAGTCATTATGTCAGCTAACACACGCCAATAAACCGACCAAAAAAAAAAAAAGAACTAAATGTACTCAAGCAGAAATAAAGAGTAAATAGCCGCCTTTACACGACACGCGCTTTCACGCGTGAAAGGTCTTTCACGCACGAAAGAACGCACGTGTAAAGACAGAAAACGAGAACGAGAAAGCAAGCGCGCGCCGCCCGCTCGCGCTTTCATGCGTTCAAGTCTACACGCTTCGAACATAATTCAAGGCACATAAAAATGGATAAAAACAATCACACACGATTGCGCGTGCAAGCTTTCCCGCGTTCAATCGTGCACACTCCGATCGCAAGTAAAAGCGCGTGTCGTGTAAAGGCGGCTAATGTAAACATAAATTAATTAATATCTAAATAAAAGCCTCCAGGCACAAAGGGCGTGCCCGCTGACATATTTATGTATCCAAATACCCAACATCAACATAACATTTTCACTGTTAGGAGTTACGCCCCTAGACAGAGGAGCTCGTGGCTACGTAATAACAGCCACACGGGTCGATCCATCAGGTTAAGCTACGCTTGCCGGGGTTTGTCCGTGGATGGGTGACCATATTTACATACCGAGACTCCTCCGTGCGTCGGAAAGCACGTTAAGCCGTTGGTCCCGGCTGTCATTGGTCGATCTTTGACAGTCGTTACGGGTCGTCAGAAGCCCGCGAAAGTCTGACAGCCAGTCTTACCAAGGGGTATCGTATTGCCCAGTTACTGGGTTGTGGAGGTCTAATAAGCAGTCGCTCCATGTAAAATACTGGTATACGGCTGCATCTACCCCAATATAGAATAGAGTTACGCCCCAAGACATTAAAAAAATCGCTTTTCATGTCTTACCACGTTGTTCTTCTAAACTACATAATAGATTGAAGCGGTTTCACCAGCACTTAGACAATTTATTCCGGAAAATATATGTGTATTAAGTACCTGGGCGATCGAACTGTGCTCGGGTGAAAACAGAGAAAATGAATTTTCCCAGGAATGAGACCTAACTTGATCGATTTTTCGCCCCCTTAAACCGATATATTGCAACTTTCATCGAAATCGTTAGAGCCGTTTTCTAGAACGTGATTAAAAATATTTATAATTGTATACAGGGTGTTAGGGTAGACACCGTTATCCTTGAAATTAGTGGTTTGGTGTCATCTATGATACACGATGATGGTTGGTCCCATAGAAAAAGTATATTATACATGACACCAAACCACTAGTTTTAAGGATAACGGTGTCTACCCTAACACCCTGTATACAGTATGTAAACTAACAAAGGACGTTCCCATTAACCCGCAATAGTATAGCGCCCATAAATGCAAAAAAAAAATGACCAATAAAAAAAAAAAAGTTTTGCGTAGGAGCGGTACGCTAGTTTCAAATAAACCATAAATATATCAACACAATTCAATGTTACTTCAATATTAAATTACATAATATTATGCTTTTTCATGGATTTTCCCCGCAGAGTAAGAATAAGAATAATATTTATAATTAAGAAACACACAAGATTCATGATACACAGGAGCAGATGTAAGTTATTCTACCCTATTTCTACATACTTACTTTCGATTTTTAATAATAAAAGTACCTAAACTAATCTTAGAAATCCCAGTGGTTTTCCAAATCAATTCCCTTTCCAAATCGCAAACTTTCTTGAGATTGATAAACATTTAGAAATTCATAGAAACACATAGGTAAGATATTCGTAAATCTCGTCTCAAGATTTCTTCACAATTTAAATTGAAATCTGAAGTTCAGACTCTTCATGGAAAATTCTGGAAATTGAAGTGTTAAAAGGTCAGTAAAAATTAAATTGAACGAAACTGTCGAACGAATGATAAATGCTGTTTGATTTGTAAATTGAAATGAGTTATTTCATTTGTTAAGGCTGGCATAATAAATGGCGAAAATTTTACCAATATACATACATAAGGCAGAACGGCCACGCTTTTAGTTCTTTTTCGGTTAGCGGTCTTTCTGACTTTTTTTTCTTTTTACTGGGCTCATGTAACGTTAAAAGCGCAAAAATAGTTTGATCAGAATAACGAGCAGAATCAATTGAACCACTTTTTAAAATAATAAAGGTCTCATTTTTCGAAAAATCTTTATTAAAAGACGTTGCCGTGTCTATTTATTAATAGGTCAAGCCATCACATGCCCTGCCAGGGTTGAGGAATAGTCCGAAAGGGATACCGGGACCCTGGCAACAGGCAACTGAAGGAACACGGGTGGGTTTTAGTCAGTAAGAGTCTGACACGCCCTTCCGCTCCGCCCAGAGTGGGAGAAGTCATATGATGATTCCCACCCAAAAAAAAAAAAAAAAAGCCATCACATGTGCATACCCGCCAAAATAGGTAAACAAACACAAATTGTTGACGACCAATTTAAATTGTCTCGTACGAGGCTCTCATAATAGCTTTTATTTCAATACAAATACGAATCTTTCAAAACTAAAACATCACATAAAACCTTTAATTTTTTTTAAATGATTGAATGATTTTTTTTCTCTCTGAAATAGGTCAATTGAATTAAAAATCAGTTGGGGTGTCTCAGGTTTTGCGCATTTAACGTTACACGTTGTATAGGGTCGCGTCGTAGCGTGATGTTACATATAACCTTTAACCTTCCTCAAGAGATGGGCTATCCAAAGCAAAAATAATTTTTCAAATCCGAGTGGTTGTTCCGGAGATACTATATACCTACATACAAACTTACCTCTTTATAATTAGTGTATAGATAAAAGCCAGCTATAAAAGTTTCAAGAACTCTGAAAGAGAACATTGACTACAAATTAAATACAGACTCAAAACTTCTCAGTATGAATAAGAAAAGGCTGTGGGATAGTAAACGATGAATATCGTAAGATTAGGACTGCCCATTTATTAGCTCGCGTCCGATAAGGACCAGGCCCGGGTCGATGGCGCGTAGTGTTCCACGCGCGCCTCAAAGAGATGTCAGCACAATTGGCTGGGTCCGCTAGCACCGATGCCTGCCAGGGCTGCGTGCAAGTCCGAAAGGGATACCGGGGCCCTTGGCAACAGGCAACTAAAAGAAAACGGGTGGGTTTTAGTCAGTAATAGTCTGACACGCCCTCCCGCTCCGCTCAGTGTGGGAGAAGTCATTTGATGAATTCCCACGCTTAAAAAGAAAAAAAATGGAGTTCCCATCCATATTATTTGGTAACACGTATACAACAATAATGGATAGTGTAATCTTGCTGACCATGAGGTCCTGAGTTCGATTCCCGGATCGGGCAATGTGTTATTGGGTTTTTCTATCTGGAATTAATTTTCAGTAGCATCCCGGAATCTGACCTCCCCCTACTACATGGGACTTAAATATAACTGGCAAAATGTGGGTGTACTGTAGGTACTACACCTCTACTATCACTTCGGGGAATACAGGCGTGATGTTATGACAATGATGAATTTAATCTTCTGCATTCAACTGTACTGTGCCCTCTGCGGTTTAAATAAGCGTAAACGAGTGTCACGGCTATGATAGCACTGAGTTCAAGTGCAAGGCCGGAGGTACCCGTGTCATAGTATAAATAAGTAACAATATTATATCTTTATAGAAAACGGCCGAAATGACGCGCTTCGAATCTCAGTGTATGTATATCTGAGGGCCTCCAAGTGACAATGGCTTCGAAAGCGTTTCGTATTTCTACAACGACTTTCAACAGGATTGACATAAGCTTTTCGATAGCTTATGTCAGTCCTATACATTTTTACCTTTTCCATCATCGTTTTCGCTGATAGAATGTCACTTTGTCTAGGGCCTCAGTGCCCTCAGTATACAACAGTATCGAGTGGGTGTCATGCAGTTACGCACGGACGCGGAAGGTTTATCTACCGAGCGGCCGTAGGTAGTTATTTCAAGGTCACTGCCGAGATATAATGCTGTTACTATATTATACTGTGCCCGAGCAATGCATATTATTATTTATTTATTGGTCAAACGCAAACGCAATTTGAGGTCATGATGTGAAGAATGCATTTCGTTCCGAGTCGCATTTGCATTTTATTGATGTTGGTTTAGCATCTGGTACGTGCAGGGTTTCATAAATAAACTTGCTTTTTAGGGTTCTGTACCCGAAAAGTGCCAAATGGAACCCTATTACTAAGCCTCCGCTGTCCGTCTATCCGTCTGTCTGTCAACGGGCTGTATCTCATGAACCGTAATAGATAGACACATGAACTGACCAAGATTATGTCTGGGCTTTAAAAGAGACTGTGACCTCTGAGTTTGTTTCGGCCTTTCTTCTCAGAGTAGTCAGATAGGAAACGCCGACCTCATCTAGTTTAAAAAATGTGATTGACGTGTAAAAGTGTATTTACAAACAAACTTATAGAAAAAAAAACATTTATCCTTTATGACAGTTAAAATTTTCACAGATTATGTATTTGTCGCAAGTTTTAACGTGGGGCATGGTTGGTCACAGTTCTAACCTAACCTAACCCGGTTGTTCGGGATACCCTAGTTTAGTTACCGCGACCATCTGACAGAAAAAACCAGAAAGTCATAAAAGGCTCATTTATTAAAATAGTGTTTACCATTAGAAACCCAGAAAGGTTTTAGAGGTTCATTAATTTTAAAAAGCGTAACATCGTAAGAATGTCAATGACTTTTTAGACGATTAGTTAGATATTTCACATCCTTACCTACATATTATAAAACAAAGTCTTCCGCCGTTTATGTCTGTCATCCTGTAAGCGATAAACTCAAAAACTACTGCACCGATTTTCATGCTGTTTTCACCAATGCCGAATATGCTATCCCATTCATGGTTTAGGCCCGTCACGTTAAAAGAAAGCTGCCGTTTACCTGCGCACTGACCGATTTATCAATACCAGCTATTCCAAAGTACTAAGTAGCTAGTAAAGTACTTATTATGATTTTACAAACACAATGCCGTTTTAGTACAATAGGACGCGACTGTACTCGTGCGCAGACACATCCCCTACACTATCGCTCAGCGTTCTTTTTACCCGACTGCCCCAGAAGGAGGGTAATGTTTTTCGAGAGTATGTATGTATGTATGTATGTCTATTTCTTTGGCACGCTCTGTAGCCTAAACGGCTTGATGGATTTTAACATACGAGGTGTCGTTAGGTTCGTCTTAATTGTGGGAGTAATTTTTTTATATATTTCATCTGCAAAACAAAAAAAAGGGAGGGAAGGTTTTTTTTTTTTTAAATAAATTACAATATTGGTATCAAATAAAAGCTAGTAATGAGTTAATTCCAAATATATAAATTATTAAAACTAAAAAGCTTGAAATAAAACATAAAACCCGCCTGCAAAAACGCATAACTTAAAATTAAGTAATAAAAACTAAAACCCACGACAAATTAAAAATCCGCAGTCACACGTAATCTGTTCGATTTATACCCTAACACGTGTGACTCCGGATTTTTAATTTGTCTGTCTGTGGTGTCTTGTTTATACCTTTTTAGTCGTAGTTGGGTTTTAGTTTTTATTACTAATTTTTTTTTTAAATTCTTTTCGGGTTGTAATATATATATTTTTGAAATTTGCTCATTAAGCTCTTTCATTTGATACCCAACATGGACGATTAAACAATTTTTTTTTAGTTCCTGACTTTATGGCCTCTAGAGGGCGCCATTTTTTATTTAATGTGACGTCACTTAGCATATAACCAGCGGACGATCAAGACGCTTCCAACGATACCTCATTTGTCAAATTGTGATAAGTTGTTTAGAAGATATGAGGGAACAGATGAACATACATACATACATACATACCGGTCAAAATCATAACCCTCCTTTTTTCTTCGCCGTAGTCGGGTAAAAAGAGAAAAACAAGCGTTATAATCTGTAGAATTTTGGTATTACAGGCGGGGAACAAACCAACCAAATTATAAAGCTTGTTTTTCTCTTATAAGTTATGCGTTTTTACTGGCGGGTTTTTTATTTTTTAAATAATTTGTTTTATTTCGTGACGACAACTATACTAGCGATAAAAAACATCAATGCCACACTTCACGGCCTGCTACACGAGGGTCGCAATAAAAGCCTGTTATCTTGTTGTACAAAAAAGGGGTCTTTACACATCTTCCTTATGTACTAAAACGGCATACAAAATGAGGCTTCTTCAGCGGTTTCGCTCGAGTAGATTTAACGTAGATTACTCGCCTATACTATTACAAAGTGAGTGAGGGGCTTGTGGCTAAGTAATAACAGCCACACGGGTCGATCAGGTTAAGCTACGCTTGCCGCGGTTGGTCCGTGGATGGGTGATCTTCTTTAAATACCAAGACCCCCCTTTGGTCTCAGAAAGCACGTTAAGACTTTGATCTCGGTTGTTGTTCGTGGATCTTTGACAGTAGTTACGGGTCGTCAGAAACCCGAAAACCTGATAACCAGTTTTATCACCTTATTACCCAGTAAATGCGTTGTGGAGGTCAGATACTTAGGTAGTCGCTCCATGTACATACTGATATTCAGCTACATCTGGTTAGACTGGCAGCTGACCCCAACATAGTTGGGAAAAGGCTAGGCAGATGATGACTTGCCTATAAAGTAACGTGGACATTACTTTATACCTAACTTGCTGTTGCCGTCGACTACGTCTGCGTCTATTTTGTATTTCATATTTTTTCAGAAAGAAAAGTTGTCTATGTCCATCTCCCAGACTACAACATTTATAACGATGAGTTTAAACGTGTAAAGGTAACATCTGTCCAGCGTGTCCTAGAGGCCTAGACAAAGTGACATTCTAACACCGATAACGATGATGGAAAAGGCAAAAATGTATAGGACTGACATAAGCTATTGAAAAGCTTATGTTAATCCTGTTGAAAGTCGTTGTCGCACTATGAAACGCTTTGGAAGCGATTGTCACTTGTCTAGGCCCTATGTAAAAAAGTCGTTGTACAAATACGAAACGCTTTGGAAGCGATTGTCACTTGTCTCGGCCCTATGTCAAAAAGTCGTTGTAGAAATACGAAACGCTTTGGAAGCGATTGTCACTTGTCTCGGCCCTATGTCAAAAAGTCGTTGTAGAAATACGAAACGCTTTGGAAGCGATTGTCACTTGTCTCGGCCCTATGTCAAAAAGTCGTTGTAGAAATACGAAACGCTTTGGAAGCGATTGTCACTTGTCTAGGCCCTATGTCAAAAAGTCGTTGTAGAAATACGAAACGCTTTGGAAGCGATTGTCACTTGTCTCGGCCCTATGTCAAAAAGTCGTTGTAGAAATACGAAACGCTTTGGAAGCGATTGTCACTTGTCTAGGCCCTATGTCAAAAAGTCGTTGTAGAAATACGAAACGCTTTGGAAGCGATTGTCACTTGTCTAGGCCCTATGTCAAAGGACGCTAGGTACTCATTGCGCCAAATTCATAGCCGAATTCTGGGCCTACTCTATTTACATTGCCATCGCCACGCAAAAGGAGACGTTCACATTTATAATGTTACTTAGTTAATTACTTAGTATTGATTTCAACAACACGTGTAACATAATTATTGTGTCTAGAAACATATCATTTATCACATAAGCGAAATTGCTTTCTAAAAGAAAACAATATAAAAGGCAGCACCCAACAAAGGCTATCTATCACCATCACAAAATATTATACTTGACTTAAAAATATTGATATTTTGTTCCCTACACACATTTTTCTTTCCGGTATTCCGACCCATATATTGATGAGGTTATTGCTCTTGATGTATATTATGTCTTTTTTCTCACTTCACTCTTTCTGTGCCATCATTGCCGGAAATACCCCAATCTATCTATCATAGTATATTTGTTCCACCCACAGGTTCTACATTAGTTCGTCTGAATTTCAGAAAGTTGTACTGTCAGTCCGATTCAGTCCACGGATAGTTATATTACAAAATCGGCCCAGCCGTTTCATAGATTAGCCGGTACAAACAGACGGACAGACACACAACATAAAAAACAAATGTTTTTTTGAAAACTTTCGTATAAACTTTCATAGGCATTTAGTAATAAGCTGTTATTTTGACATTGCAAACAGATACTTCAATTTTATTTTTGTGTACACATGTATTTGTATATACAGGATGTAAGGGCAAACACCGTTGTCACTCAGACCATGGGTAAAAAAATAAATGACCGAGTAACAACAAAAAATAACGTTATTTTCATTGAACATTTTTAAAAGTTTCTATCCGATACCGTGCTTGCTAGCAAAACAGCTGACTGACTGAGAGAGGGGTCGCGCTCGCGACTGGTCAGGTCACGTGCCACGCTACCCACCCGTGTTGAGACGTAAGTTCGTTGCCCTAGCGCCCTAGGGTGAAAGAGCAAATAGAAATACTCTTGTGGAGAAAAATGTCAAAAAAAGTACTAATTTTCCATGTATTTTACGTTCTATAAATGAAACCAAGCCACTGGTTTCAAGGATAACGGTGTTTACCCTAACAGCCTGTATATATTGGTTTTTCATGTATATCGCGGCGCTGTAAAAGTAAATAAATCATGTGGAATAACTTCTAACTCAGTATAAAAATGGGTGCATTATTTACCTACAATGCACGGAGTTTCCAAAGTGATTGAATTGTAAGCAGTAGTAAAGTAAGTACTCTGTAGTGCTAAGTAGTTCATTGAATTGGTGCAGAGTATTTGTGACCCACTCTAAGTTGTAGTGCATAAGTAAGCAGAAGGCTTGCGGCGTTTATAAAGTGTTGTGTAAGTTGCGAGCAGGAAATGCAAGAGAAATTAGATTTTATTATGAAGTTTGTTTACCTTTTCGGAGTTGTTCTATACTTTGGACTTCATTTATCTTGTTATGTTTGGCAAAAAGGTTGTTGGCCCACAAGAAACAACACTCCATTGTAGTTTCTAATTCTATGCCTCCTGTGACAAGTGATACAAGTAAAAAATCAACACTTTACAGGAGAACAAAAATAAGATTTAAAAAATTCCAGTTCGTGGACTAAGTGGGCTAGGCTAGACATAAGTACCTTATTTTGTAGATAAAAACATTCACTGTGCATTTTTTTTTTTTTTTTTTTTCTAAAGTAATTTATGAAAAACCCGTAAGTTGTACCTTTTTGTATTTCCAATATGTGCTAAAATTACTTTATAAATGATACAAGTACAGTTATATTATGTTGCACCTATAAGTTGTCGATAAATATACTGAAAAATAAAATGTGAAAATTAATAGAATCGCTCTTATACCATGAAGCACGAAAAATAAATGTGTGGAGCAATTACTTATAGGATTTACATTTTGACATATATATTCACGATTTTTTGGCCAAAATCCTGGCAGTTGTATTCTTTTGCACCCAATTATCTCCGAAACTATAGCAGATAAAAGAACGTGAGTTAGACGAAAAAATACGATTTTTTTCTGATAATTTCTATGTAAAAATCACAAAAAGGGTACAACTCGACTAAAATCAATCATCACAGGAGGCACAGAATTATACCTACTCTTTTGTTTTTATTTCATTCAACCTATATTATCCCACTGCTGGGCTAACGTCCTATGGTGAAAGATTTTATAGCACACGGGCCGATTAGCTCACCTAAAGTAAATATAGAATCATTTTTTTCTAGCTGAACATACAGCTGTGCTGCTGGGGAGTTTGTTGCGCCACTTCTTCTTCCCAGCTAAAGCACTAGGAAGTGGTGAAGAGTGGGCGTTTTGGGGACTGTCTTATGTAATTTTGACGTTCAAAAAGTGTTGATTCTCAGCGTAGTTTGAATAAATGACTTTTGATTTTGATTTTAAGGCTAGGGTCACGACTTAGAAAGGTGCGTCTTGCGGCGCGGGGGGGCCACTCCGCACTCCTCTCCGCAAGTCGCACCGCGGCGACTCATGGCACGCTCTAAATAACTTCTAGCATTTATTCTCGCCGCAGTCACAGACGCAAGACGCAGGTCGCACGAGCGGTGATGTCGTGGCTAAGGGGTAATGGAACATGGTTCCTGCAGCTTGAAGACACCAACTTTAAAATTTAAACAAAGTTAAATACTTGAACTGTCTCATGCGCCTCTAATTTCAATTAAAACAAAGTTAAATACTTGAACTGTCTAATGCGCCTCTAATTTTAATTAAAACAAAGTTAAATACTTTAACTGTCTCATGCGCCTCTAATTTCAATTAAAACAAAGTTAAATACTTGAACTGTCTAATGCGCCTCTAATTTCAATTAAAACAAAGTTAAATACTTGAACTGTCTCATGCGCCTCTAATTTAAATTAAAACAAAGTTAAATACTTGAACTGTCTCATGCGCCTCTAATTTCAATTAAAACAAAGTTAAATACTTGAACTGTCTAATGCGCCTCTAATTTCAATTAAAACAAAGTTAAATACTTGAACTGTCTCATGCGCCTCTAATTTCAATTAAAACAAAGTTAAATACTTGAACTGTCTCATGCGCCTCTAATTTCAATTAAAACAAAGTTAAATACTTGAACTGTCTCATGCGCCTCTAATTTCAATTAAAACAAAGTTAAATACTTGAACTGTCTCATGCGCCTCTAATTTCAATTAAAACAAAGTTAAATACTTGAACTGTCTCATGCGCCTCTAATTTCAATTAAAACAAAGTTAAATACTTGAACTGTCTCATGCGCCTCTAATTTCAATTAAAACAAAGTTAAATACTTGAACTGTCTCATGCGCCTCTAATTTCAATTAAAACAAAGTTAAATACTTGAACTGTCTCATGCGCCTCTAATTTCAATTAAAACAAAGTTAAATACTTGAACTGTCTAATGCGCCTCTAATTTCAATTTAAACAAAGTTAAATACTTGAACTGTCTCATGCGCCTCTAATTTCAATTAAAACAAAGTTAAATACTTGAACTGTCTCATGCGCCTCTAATTTCAATTAAAACAAAGTTAAATACTTGAACTGTCTCATGCGCCTCTAATTTCAATTAAAACAAAGTTAAATACTTGAACTGTCTCATGCGCCTCTAATTTCAATTAAAACAAAGTTAAATACTTGAACTGTCTCATGCGCCTCTAATTTCAATTAAAACAAAGTTAAATACTTGAACTGTCTCATGCGCCTCTAATTTCAAGTAAAACAAAGTTAAATACTTGAACTGTCTCATGCGCCTCTAATTTAAATTAAAACAAAGTTAAATACTTGAACTGTCTCATGCGCCTCTAATTTCAATTAAAACAAAGTTAAATACTTGAACTGTCTAATGCGCCTCTAATTTCAATTTAAACAAAGTTAAATACTTGAACTGTCTCATGCGCCTCTAATTTCAATTAAAACAAAGTTAAATACTTGAACTGTCTCATGCGCCTCTAATTTCAATTAAAACAAAGTTAAATACTTGAACTGTCTCATGCGCCTCTAATTTCAATTAAAACAAAGTTAAATACTTGAACTGTCTCATGCGCCTCTAATTTCAATTAAAACAAAGTTAAATACTTGAACTGTCTCATGCGCCTCTAATTTCAATTAAAACAAAGTTAAATACTTGAACTGTCTCATGCGCCTCTAATTTCAATTAAAACAAAGTTAAATACTTGAACTGTCTCATGCGCCTCTAATTTCAATTAAAACAAAGTTAAATACTTGAACTGTCTCATGCGCCTCTAATTTCAATTAAAACAAAGTTAAATACTTGAACTGTCTCATGCGCCTCTAATTTCAATTAAAACAAAGTTAAATACTTGAACTGTCTCATGCGCCTCTAATTTCAATTAAAACAAAGTTAAATACTTGAACTGTCTCATGCGCCTCTAATTTCAATTTAAACAAAGTTAAATACTTGAACTGTCTCATGCGTCTCATGCGCCTCTAATTTCACAGACATATCGTACACATGAATCCTCAGTGACAGAAATTGTCACTTTTCCCTCCTTTTATCTTGCACAATGTTAAAAGCTCTTATTTATGTTACACTGTCCCACTGCTAAGCAAAGGCCTTAAAAGCTCTTACGATTAGGAAAACAGCGAGAAAAGTGAAATATATCAATTCACATTTATTTTTCACTTACATACGTTGGTACAGCAAAAATTCTAAAAACTTAACGATTTTTTAAACGTACGAAGTTGGTATACTTAGTCATTTGAAGGCCTTGTGGAATAAATCGAGTTTATGTAACATTATGTAGGTTAGGCTCAATCTTTTGTTAAGTTTTTTCCTCGTAATCTAATTTGGCGTTGGTATTATGTGTTTTACGTTTTTAAAATCAAGTTGTATCAGTGTAAACACAGTCATAGTAATTTTACCTGTTGTAAATAAATTGTTTTGATCAAAGTGATTTCCTGATACGTATTTATTATTTATTTTGGAAGGTTTATATGTATAGTACATTTTATTAATTTTATATATACAAACTGTGGGCCCAAATAGCACAGAACTGGTGCCCTGAGACAGTGAGACGGGGTTGCGGCAGACCACGTAGGAGATGGCGGGACGAGTTGGATAGGTTCCATCAAAACTGGAAAGAGGACGCGCGGGCGCGAAAGTGGAAGGAGTGGAGGGAGGCCTTTGCCCAGGAGTGGGACAGAGTAGGCTAGGAAAAAAAAAAATATATGCATATACAATATTTAACTTAGATAGGTTTATCAAAGAAATCTTCATGTACATGCTTCGCACGATTTCTACAACCAAACAAATAGTTGTAAAAACCGTGCGAAGCGAGAGTTGGTAACTAGTTATTAATAAATTAAAATACATCTTTGTCCACAGTTTATGTGTTTCTGGGTGAGCATATAGCCCTGGTCGACTTCGTGAAGGTGCTGCAACGTCGAGGACTTCTCACCGAGGGAGAATATGCCGTCGTGGCTGTAGATGACGAGATATACGACCCCAGTACTGCAGCTATTACTCATGCTGGTAAGTTCAAATAGTCTCCGCTATTTCATTTTTAGGGTTCCGAAGTCAAAAAGGAACACTTATAGTTTCGCCATGGCCGTCTGTCTGACTGTCTGTCCGCGGTATAGCTCAGAGACTCTGAGTACTAAAAAGAATATAAAAAGCTGTAATTTGGCATGGTTATAATCCCGCCGAAAAAGTGGTAAAATACCTCCTACACGAAAAGTGGGGATGTAATTTTTTTCTCGCCTTTCCCATGATGTGGGGATTGTGGGGTGTAATTGGAAAAGACTTTCAAAAATATTGGGACTGCGAAAACCATTTTTATTTCAGGGATCCGTTTGCTAAGAATTAAGCTTTTAAGTGCTAATTTTTGCTAGAGTCAAGTTTCCCCCGCCTGCCAGCTAAATGATTGCATGATTTTGGATATGTGAAAAAATACACGGCAGTGTAGTATTTTAGTAACGAAATTAAAAGGAAAACTATCTCAGCTAAATAGGCTTTACAAGTAAACGAGTAATAATCGAACAACATAAAGTAGTTGCAAAAACATGTGCTCTCATATGGGAGAAAATGTTTTTCAAGTACAATGTTAAGTTCGTTCTTGGGATAAATTCATCCCAACTACGGAAACCTTAATTTTGCGTGGTCCGACACGCACTTGGCTAGTTTTTTAATAACTCAACACTAACACCACGCCTGTATTCCCCAAAGGGTTAGGTACACCCACATTTCGCCAGTTATGTTCAAGTCCCATGTATAAGGGGCGACCCTATTGCGGGAACTGGGCTCAAATCCAGACTTCGGGCTGCTACTGAGAAATTCCTGATGGAAAAACCCAATAACACTTTGCCAGACCTGGGAATCGAACCCAGGACCTTAATCTCAGCAGTAGCGCTTGCAACGACTACACCAACGAGACGAAAGATTTTGAATATCTAAAGGGAAATACCGGGTTCTGATTTAGAGTGCTTGATAAAAAATTGGCACAAAATAGACGGAAAATGAGACGATTGATGGATTCAAAATTTGAACCCAGTTGAACCTGCTTTGCTAATGCTCTCTTACGGCAATTTGAAAATGATGAATATTAATAGGTATTTAAGTAACACAAATAAACTCCGGGGTCTGCTAGGACCGATGCCTACCAGGGTTGCGGGAATGTCTGAAAGGGATACCGGGACCTTGGCAACAGACAAATGAACGAACCCGGGTGGATTTTCGTCAGTAAAAATCTGACATTTGAAGATTTTGCACCCTCAAAAAAAAAATGGTCTAAAATATAGATTAAAGATCTTGAAGATCTACAAAAAATGATAAAAACAAACTAAAATATTCATCTTCATCAGCTTTGACGTGAACAAGAAATTTACATAAATCACAAGATCGCGTTATTGCGTCAACGTTAAATTGTAAGCCTAGCTTAGTAATGTATAAAACTGTCACTCTCCTCTAATACGGATTACTGTAAAAATAAGTGCCCTTTTTAAATAAAAAATGCTAAAATTTTCCTCGCACTAATGGATGGGTACCGAAAACCATGGGAGACGGCGTGGCGCGGGTGCGCGGGGTGTTGAACACGTTAGAACTTGTGTATTTTGTGCAATTTGTTTGCTGTACTCTTTTACTTATCTCTTTGATTGTTGCCGACTGTGTGCCGGTGCGACAAAGAAAAACCTCTATTTATTAAGGTTTAAGTACTGCTACTGATACATATGTAAAGGCTAAGGTACCGAAATATGTATGCATTTCCAACCTCAAAATTCCGCTACTAAAAAAAGAACGGTATCGAAATATTTTGGGTAACCCTTATTAACGGTATGACGTCATACTGAAATTTAAAGGGACCTTAATTTTTGGGTAGTTCGGTCCCTGGGTACAAGCTCAAATTATCATTATGTAGCCTGACAGGCTACATAATGATAATTTGCAGCACTAGTATTTCAATGGCGATACATTTCTCGACGACGAACGAAACACAAATAAGTTAATGGAGCGTTAGTAATACGCGTCGCGTGAGATTTTGGCTAATCATTGGACGGTGGTAATTGATTCAGGCCTGACTTTGCGATAATCTATACTAATATTATAAAGCTAAAGAGTTTGTTTGTTTGAACGCGCTAATCTCTGGAACTACTGGTTGGAATTGAAAAATTCTTTCGAGGAAGGTTATACGCTATATAACATCACGCTACGACCAATAAATAGGAGCGGAGCATAAATGAAAAATTTTGCAAAAACGGGAAGAATTACCTATTCCTTTTTGAGAGCTTCCGTTGCGGGCGCTGCGTAAACGGTTTAAGTTATGCAAATATCATGTATCGTGGAATTGTACCTTTTAAAAGTTCAAAAAAAAAGTCCGCGACAGCATATGTCTATCTTTTAAGATTGACTCACTATAACCTTTATTTATGGTAATCATTTTTTTTCGAAATTAATGCATTATTTGCGAAGGAGTTTTATCAACATATTATTATTTTTTATTCAAATAAATAGTTTTCACATCAGGGGTATTTATGTAGCAGTAAAACACTTTTTAAATCATTCAAATCTGACATTTAATTTCGAAGTTATCACGAGTATAAAAAGCAATACGCGAACTGTTCGACGCCGGCGCCGCGTCGCCCCGCTACTTTCCCTACTCTAGAGGAGAGGATGGGCACACGGGTAGACCTGGAATAGGACATAGGATACGTTTTATCCCTATACTCCCACGGGATCGAGACAACGCGGGAGAAACCGCGAGGTACAGCTATTCCATGATAAAATGCAACAGATGTAGATATATTTAGTAACCTATTTAGCGCTAACGGTAGCGCTCTAGCGCCTGGTTTATTTAGCTGTATTTCTACATGCATTTTACTCATTGGTGACTTGCGTTTGTCAAGCCAGCAAGTTCAGGAGCAATAATCGCATGCCAAAGCACTTTCAATTATTCCCGTTCAAGAATTGCATGCAAGTGTTAACACGCGTGCGATTTCCGTAAAATGGCATAGGTACAATAATTATTCATTTAACATAATTATTTTGAATAGCGTCGTGGACGATGGGCCTTATTTTAATCCTCCAGGTTTTCCATGAAAAGGAAATCTATATAAAGTAAACAAGATCATGATATTTTGCAAACTTGAAATATCCATAAGCTTAGCTTAGTCATTGATACCTACTACGCTTGCGGTATTATAACACTGTTATCGACTTACCGTTTTTAGGGTTCCGTAGTCAACAAGGAACCCTTATAGTTTCGCCATGTCCGTCGGTCTATCTGTCTGTCCGCGGCTTAGCTCAGAGACTGATGGTACTAGAAAGCTGTTAATTGGTATGGGTATGTATAAACTACGCCGACAAAGTGGTCAAAAAAAATCGTTAAAAAATTTTTTTTTGGTGTACCTCCCCTACACGTATAGGGGGGATGGTTTTTTTTTTCTCGTCAATCCCATAGTGGTATCATTGGAAAAGTCGTTTAAAAAGAATGTGAAACCATTTTTGGATTCAGGGATCCGTTTGCGAAATATTAAGCTTTAAAGTGCTAATTTTTGTTGGAGTCAAGTGTCCCCCACCCATTTTTTTTTTTTTTTTGGGTGGGAAGTCATCATATGACTTCTCCCGCTCTGGGCGGAGCGGACTGGCGTGTCAGACTCTTACTGACTAAAACCCACCCGTGTTCCTTCAGTTGCCTGTTGCCAGGGTCCCGGTATCCCTTTCGGACTATTCCGCAACCCTGGCAGGCATCGGTCCTAACGGACCCCGTCAGGTGTGCTGACATCTCTTTGAGGCGCGCGTGGAACACGCCGCGCCATCGTTCCGGGCCTGTTCCTTATCGGACGGCGAGCTACCCATTGCTCGCCGTCCGCAAGCCCGCGCCTATGGTGGCCGGGAATCCGCCTGGGATTCCCGACGCCCAGGGTGTCTCCAGCGGCGGCGATTAGGGGCGTGAGGGCGCAAGCTTTGCCTCTCCCTCACGCGTTCCGCCTCCTCCTTTGCGAGCATCACTGCTTCGCAGAAGGAGGTGACCGCCTCCCATTTTAACCGTACTGTAGGTAGTGAATAACAATTTTTTACTTTATCAAAGGACCAAAAAAAGCCTAGCTCAACTAATTGTATGTAATAACCAGCACTCTCCTGTCAATATCTGTCACATATCTAAAAAAATCATGTCAAGCCATGTCTCCATTTCTCTATGAAAAAGTAACAACCCAATAAACATACTTTCGTATTTTATAAATGACTAGCTGCGCCCCGCGGGTCTCGATCCTGTGGGAAAATCGGGATAAAAAGTATATGTCCTATTCCAGGTCATGGTCTACCGCTGTGCCAAATTTCATCCAAATCAGGTCAACCGTTTTAGCGTGAAAGAGTAACAAATAAACAAACTCACTTTCGTATTTATAATATTAATAAGTTAGGATGAGTAGGATTGCATGTTGTTCTTGAACATCAGAACTCTTCCAGTCCGAAACCTGAACATACTTTTTAATTTGAACCCTTTAAAAAACTAAACTAAGGGTGAGTTCAGACCGTGACGTGAAGCGACGCGACGCTGCGTGCACTTTTTAACAATTATCGAACTTATTTTCTTCACGAAAAAATATAATTTCACTGCGAGGGTTGACACGTGTCAAAGTACGCAGAGATGCGTGGTGCTGCACAGCGCGTGTACCTTATTGTGTAGTGAATAAATTCGATATTGTATCGGATCATAAAAAGTGCGCATCGCTTCGCGTCTCGGTATGAACTGACGCTTACTATTCCTTTGCCAACAGATCACCTTGGACAGAACAGTACCAACGATGTCTTGGCATTCCGAGCAGTACTCAAGTTGACGCCTTCATTCCCGACCAACCCAGATTATGAGTAAGTACCTATCTTCCGTTGTGCCAAAAAAACTGCAGCATTAATTTTGAAATAAATATATTATTATGTTAAAGTTGAGGATTGATGCTAGGTACTATGTTTGTCGAAAACAAGATTACATAAAATTTTCTCCTTTGAAAAAAAATCCAACGTTACCTCTAAACCGAACTATAAACCGCTGTATTAAAAAAATACTTCAATTTAGATCATGAAACTTTGCATAATAACTGAACTAACTATACCTAAAGCAGGGCTTATGTTTTTTAAATTACCATTACTTTCACCGTAAAAAGCAATTACCTAAAGTTATTCAAGGCTTGAGAGCCGCCAGCACCCAACTCCGTCTCGCTCTCACTCAGGCCGCGAGTAGTATGGTACAAGCGAGATAAAATTTGAGGTTGGGTAGGCCCTTAGTTATAGCTGGTTAGGACAGCAAGGTCAGAAGCTGAAAAATAAACTAATACCTGAAAAATAAAATAATACGGAGTCACACGTAATCTGTTCGATTTATGCCGCCCTAACACGTGTGTGACTCCGGATTTATAATTTGTCTGTCTGTGGTGTCTTGTTTATAGCTTTTTAGTCGTAGTTGGGTTTTAGTTTTTAAAACTTTATTTTTTTTGAATGCTTTTGGGGTTACAATTTTTTTTTTTTAATGTTCTCAAGCCCTTTCATTTGATATCCAACATGCTACGATTAAACAATTTTTTAGTTCCTGGCTTTATAGCCTCTAGAGGGCGCCATTTTTAATTTAATGTGATGTCACACAGCCTATAACCAGCGGACGATCAAGATGCTTCCAACGATACCTAATTTGTCAAATTTTGATGACTGGTTTAGATGATAGGAGGGAACAGATGAACATACATACATACCGGTCAAAATCATAACCCTCCTTTTTTCTTCGCCGTAGTCGGGTAAAAAAAATATCATTTTGAAATAAAACAGAGTAAAGCCATTTTTGTATTGGAAAGTCTTCTTATGGAGGGCTCAGAATTGAATACAGGTTTTAGTAAAACTGTTAATTAGATTCCCGCTTAAAATCTACCGCATTTGAATGTTTTTGGGCAGTAAATGTGGAGTGAAATTCCAACCTTGAAGCTGGTGCTCACAACTTCCAAACGTAAATTCTTACTCGAGTTAAATGAATAAATAAGTTATGTATCGTGGAACCCATGGAGGAGCTCGTGGCTGAGTAATAACAGCCGCACGGGTCGATCCATCAGGTTAAGCTACGCTTGCCGTGGTTGATCCGTGGATGGGTGACCATCTTTACATATCAAGACTCCTCCATGCCTTGGAAAGCACGTTAAACCGTTGGTCCCGGCTGTCATTCGTGGATCTTTGACAGTTGTTACGGGTCGTCAGAAGCCCGAAAGTCGGACAACCAGTCTTACCAAGGGGTATCGTATTACCCAGTTACTGGGTTGTGGAGGTCAGACAGGCAGTCGCTCCATGTAAAATACTGGTATTCAGCTGCATCCGGTTAGACTGGAAGCCGACCCCAATATAGTTGGGAAAAGGCTAGGCAGATAGGATAGCGACGCTCCGCAGCTCATGCAACAGTGCTTAGAACAACTCGGCTAATTGTGCAGTTTAATTATGTGAACAATAATTATAAACTACAAATATTAGCCCAGTCAACAAGGTCGTAAGGTCAACATTGCTCAATTATGAATATTACAAACTCTTTTAAAATATAATAACACTAGCTGCTCGCCCCGGCTTGGACGGGTAGCACTAAGTACTTATCTACGGCTATTTTAGGTATTTTTTATACCTTGGGTTACATTATTGGAGTTTTAGTAAGGAGCCCTAATTTAAAAAAAAAAATATTATAGCCTATGTCAGCCGGGGATAGTGTAGCTTCCCAACAGTGAAAGAATTTTGCAAATCGGTTCGGTAGTTTCGGAGCCTATTCAATGCAAACAAACAAACAAACAATAAAATCTTTCCTCTTTATAATATTAGTATAGATAACATGTCGCTTATATTCCCTAAAGGGCTGGGCAGAGGTGTACCTATAGGTACACTTCAAAAGTTCTATTTAAGTCTCATGTAATGGGGGCGAGCCTATTGCTATCAACCGAGCACAAATTCAGACTCCGGAAAAGAGAAATTCCAGACGGAAAAACCTAGTAACATTGTGCCGGGCCTGGGAATCGAACTCAGGGCCTCTTGCTAAGCAGAAGCGCTTGCGAGCACTAGAACAACGAGGCAGACTCCCTTTATATAAAAAAATTTCTTCAATAAACTAAACCAGCTATCTAAATAATATTAATGTAAACAAATACGTATTACGTTAGCTATCTTCAGAAAACATCACGAGATCCTAACAGATTGCTTGATCCACAAAGCTTACAAAATAATTGAATTTCAAATGAAGATTTAAATAAATTGCGTCTACAAAATAACAATTTATTTACCTGCTGCTGAAAAGAAATAGAGAACTAACAGTAAAAAAAAAAAAAAAGTAAACAGCCGCCATCTTGGATTTTCATTTTGGTGTCACTATCGACTTTAGCACCCTCGAAAACCATAACGACACCCATGATGAATAATTTGAACATTTTCGCAGCCGCCATCTTGGATTTTCATTTTGAACATATTCAAACTTTCGTCATCAACGTCTTTCGTCACAAGGAGGGGGCATAACGCTTCTTCGTTACGTGACGATTTCTACCAGTATATACTACCGCATGATTTCTCAACTCATTTGATATTTGACGCAAGGTAAAGTTTGCAAACCTTTTTTTTTTAATTTTCTTATTTTCTCCCCATAACGCAATAAATGCCATGTCCGTGTTTGGATCACAGAAATACATTATGTATACCAAACGACTTAATCGGTCTATTAGATTCGGAGCAAATTGACAGTGACAGACGGACAGACACACGAGTGATCATAGAATATACAGGGTTATTGGTAAAACACCAACACCCTCTTAAGGACTCATTATACTCATTATTATGAACAACTTTTAGTATGGAAACAAATATGAAATCGTGAAAAAGCAGCTGTTCAGTACATTTATGTTCGCATAACTCGTCAAAATGTACGGAACAGCTGTATTTTTTTTCGCGATTTCAATTTTGTTCCCATAGTTAAAGTTGTTCATAATGATGAGTACAATGACTCCTTAAGAGGTAGTTGGTGTTTTACCAATAATCCTGTATTTCTATACAGGGGTCTCGTTTTTTCCTTTTGAGGTACGGAACCCTAATAAAGCAGAAAATAAAAGTGAAAGAGTAAAAATAAAAGTGTGTTACTCAGAAACTGTGATAGGTACTATGACGACGCTCTTCGAAGTTACATTTTCTACAAGTACTGTTCATAATGTTTAATGAATATTTCAAGAGATATTTCAGCGTCGTCGGTCAACCTAATGAGTATATCATAACCACTCTGTGCCTTGCGCTGCGCGGTCGCCATTCGGATGCTCCGTAGTGAAAAATAAATATAAACTTTTGATTAAAAAACCTTTCCAAATGTTGTTACAAGTATTGTTTGATCAAATTACAAGTATCCGGAAACTAACTGGGGTCTTACCCATAAATTAAAAATATAACAGAAATAGCTCAATGAAACGATATCCTTCTAGATTTATCGCGTTTTGAGTATCAGAGAAATATATATAATTGTTTGTGGGCGGAAAATAAGAAATAGTTTGTCGTTTGATGTTTTCTTAGAAAAGTTATCTTTAGATGAGGTATTTTCGATATTGATTATAAAATATTTTTTTATTTTGTATTATATTACAATAGAATTTTTACCTCTTTACTTATAAAAGCATATTATTACCGTTATGAGTTATTCTTGCATAATTCATCTCAAAATAACACAGAACTTCTCAGAAAGGTGAAAATAATATCGTGTTAAAATCACAATAACAACCACGGATATCGAGGGATATGGCTTGGAGGCGTGGTACATGTCGCCTGACCTTGGCCAACCTGGGTGTATAAGCGCCTGACGACGGTGCGCACCGTGTATTCTATTTCCATCGAAACGTGTCACTGTCATTTCGTATTTTTACAAAATGCCGAATTGTTCCATGCTTATTTGCAAAAATAGGACAATTACAACAAACCTTAAGACAAGTGGCGTGTCCTACCACCGATAAGTAAAAAATCAAAGCATTCATTATAATATTTAACGATTTTATAAATATTTAATTGTGACATTTCAAAACGATGCATTAGTGGTGTGCAGCGCTGACATATGGATATCGATAATTGTTAGTTGTTCTTACGGCTTTATATAATATACTAAAAACAGCGAATTAATCTATATAAATTATTTTTTTAATTTTATATTATAAAGCTGAAGAGTTTGTTTGTTTGTTTGAACGCGCTAATCTCAGGAACTACTGGTTGGCATTGCAAATTATTTTTGCGTTGGATAGTCCATTTAACGAGGAAGGTAATAGGCTATATAACATCACGCTACACTACGACCAATAGGAGCGGAGCATACATGAAAAAGTTGCAAAAACGGGAGAAAACCTTTTTGAGAGCTTCCGTTGCGTGCGCTACGCAAACAGTTTAAGTTACGCAAATATCACGTATGATGGAATTGTTCCTCTATAAAAGTTCTCAAAAAAAGAATCCGCGACAGCACGTCTATCTTTTAAGATTGACTCACTATAACCTTTTTTATGCTAATCAAATTTGTTCGAAATCAATGCTTTATTTCCGAAGGATTTTTAGCAACATAATATTAACTCTTACTCAAATAAATAGTTTTAACATCAAGGGTATTTATGTATCAGTAAAATACTTTTTAATTCATTCGAATCGGTCATTTAATTTTGATGTTATCACTAGTATAAAAATGCAATACGCGAACCGTTCGACGCCGGGCGCCACCGCCGCGCCGCCGCGACTTTCCCTACTCTAGTGCCCATCCTCTGATGGGCACTCGAGTAGACCATGACCTGGAATAGGACATAGGATACGTTTTATCCCTATATTCTCACGGGACCGTGATCGACCTACGCGGGTGAAACTGCGGGGCACAGCTAGTATAAAATAATATTATTGGAGTTTGTTTACTCCTTAAGAATCGGTTTTATATAAGGCGGAATGGATATTTTATGAGGAGAGAAATTTATAGAAGTGTAACACTTGTTTTACTCGTAAATAACAGGGATAAAAATTTTGAAAAAACATAATACATATTTTACACTTCGATCTAGTTATTACAGCCGTTTTTTTTTGTTGAGGTGTTATTTTTATGCATTTTACTTCAGTTTTAACTTCAGTTTTTTTAGTAATATGGAAACCGGTTTTTGTTTGAAGCGGCTAGTTACAGTTACATCTTTTGTGTAATCATGGCTTTTTGTCATATTTTAGGTAACTAAAATTTAAAATTGTCTTTCCTACAGGATGCTGTGTCAAATGATTCGAGAGATGTCGGCTGCACCTCCGTTCTGTGTGCCAAACTATCACAAGATCTTCGAAGATACATCGGTAAGTCATCTAAGAAACTTCAGATTATAATTTAAATACCTTTTCCCATCACTAGGAAATATGAACAAGCCTACAGAAGAAAATGGAAGGCCATAAAATATGTGTTTCGTGCGGGTATCGAACTATGTCCCATAACACGGAAGCCTGCCAACCTACCTTCAACCTGTCTGGTTAGCAGACTATATAACTGTCGAACTAATTTACAAATTATGGTAATCGGACAACTCTCGACCCTCATCTCTGTCACTTGGTCTTCTCATGAATTCATGAGAAAACCAAGTGAGAGTTTGAAATTATTTATAATGCATCTTCAAAGTTAAGCTAATTACTTAAGTATTAAAAGTTACTCTGTTATGCTAAGCTCAACATAAACTTTAATCTGCCTTGTTTGTAAACTTTAGCGTACAATTTCAGCGTGTATAGAGTGAGAGAGCGTAGTAACTTACTACGCTCTCTCACTTTTTATACGCTGAAGTCAATAGAATACTAGTAGTACATGTCGAAGTTAAAGGGGTGATAGACGTGCGAGCAAGTACGCGTACTTATGGCTCGGCGAGCTTACTCGCCCGTCTGTCATCACCGCGAGCCGCGAGCCAATTTGACAATGAAATTTTGAGCAAGCTTCACGTGTGTCACCGACGGCGACCGAGTAAGGTCGCAAACTTAAATACCGCGTACCTTAAGTACGCACGTCTATCACCCACTTTACTAGTAGAAACTTCGACATGTACTAGATTTTCGCATTATATTTGGTTAAAAGTATACGTTTCATAAGAAGTACCTACAACTGTCATTAACGAGACACAATAGAATTTTAATTGTTATCGGTATTTAAAAGCCCAATTGACACATGATAGGATAAGGCCTTTAGTTATTATCATTATTTCCTAATGTTTTAATAATAATAACGATTGTGATAAATAATTAAAATAGATCTATGACAAAATTACTTTAGATCATTTAAAAATCTTCAAAGCTGGCAGTGTCTTTTATACATACTACTCCTCTTAAAACGTCTTTATTTATAAATAACGGATAATCATAATAATGACTTAGGCGATCTCAAACAACAGGAATAAAATGAATGTTTTGTAACATAAGATCATAATTAGCTTATTATTTTTAGGAACCGGTTTTTCGTAGCCCGAAAACCAAAACCGGCTTTCTAACAACACAGCCAACGAATTATCGCAGGGAAAGCACAGCATGACAGGCTTTTAGTTCCTCGAATAATATCATAGGTACTGTATATTCCTACAGATGTTTCAAGCACGTCCCCAACCACAATAGGGTCATAATTTGTAGCACGGCGACAATATGGCGACTAGATATATACCATATGACCCGTCTTACTCTGACCTATTTCCTAGGTCTTTGACCTGACCAGGGCGGTATCCTTGAAACCCTTGAAGCATTAACTGATATTTTATCGGTAAAGGAAACTATTTATTGTTCTTTTTTGAGAAAACTTTATATTATTGTAGTTGTAAGATGTCTTGGTTCTATTGTTTGATGTGTTTCTGTACCTATGTGGATTAAAATATATATGAATGAGTATTATATCCGAAATCAAGATCAAATTGACCGAGGATCTTTGGGGAATGTCCATTAAAGTCTGTACCTCCATAATTGAGACCATAGCGCCTTACTTAGCCTTAATATTTAATTTGTGTGTGGATCAAGGAGTCTTCCCGGATTTAATGAAATACAGTAAGGTAATACCACTTTTCAAATCCGGGGACAGTAAAGACTCCAATAATTATAGGCCCGTATCCGTGCTGCCGGTTTTCAGCAAGGTGTTTGAAAAGGTAATGCTGAATCAAATGCTCAATCATTTTAACACAAATAAAATCCTTCACGACCAACAGTACGGTTTCACCAAAGGACGTTGTACGACTGACGCCGGTGTAACCTTATTAAGACACATTTTTAACGCGTGGGAAGAAGCCCAAGACGCCATAGGAATCTTTTGTGACCTCTCCAAGGCATTTGATTGCGTCGATCACGAAACCTTACTCTTGAAACTTGAGCATTACGGACTAGGTAAACTTGCGCTCAGTTTAGTAAAATCTTATTTAAATGATAGACAACAGCAAGTTCAAATAAACGGTATCAACTCACTAGGTTTAAAAGTAAAAATGGGTGTTCCACAAGGCTCGATTTTGGGTCCTTTCCTCTTTTTAGTGTACATTAATGATCTACTCCATTTATTAAAAAATCAGCCACACATGGTGTTATTTGCTGACGATACTTCCTTAATTTTTAAGGTAGATAGACGTGCTACAAATTTTGACGAAGTAAATAACGCCCTACTGCAGGTCCAAAATTGGTTCACTGCTAATAATTTAGTATTAAATGGAAAAAAGACTAAGTGCATAAAATTTTCTTTACCAAATGTCAAAAGTAGGGATTGTGAGATTATATTGAATCAAGAGAAACTAGAATTCGTCGATAAAACTGTTTTCCTGGGGATCACGCTCGACTCAAGGCTACAATGGGGTCCTCATTTAACATCTCTTGCAGGGCGGCTGAGTTCAGCAGCATATGCTGTCAGAAAAATCCGTCAATTTACTGATGTAGATACCGCGAGGCTAGTCTATTTTAGTTACTTTCATAGCATAATGTCTTACGGTATTTTACTATGGGGACGGGCTGCAGACATCGAGTCTATCTTTATTCTGCAGAAAAGAGCGATCAGAGCCATTTATAATCTACGCAGGCGCGATTCTTTAAGGGAACTGTTTAAGGATATTAACATCATGACGGTACCTTGTCAATATATATATGAAAACATCTTGCACGTAAGAAAAAATTTACATCTTTTTAGTAAAAGAGGCGATAGACATAATTATAGTACTAGAAATAGGGACTTATTAGTTCAACCAGGTTTCAGACTGGCTAAAGTAGACTCATCTTTCATGGGGTACTGTTTAAAATGTTACAATAAAATCCCTCCCCACATACTTCAACTGAATGAGACGAAATTCAAAACTTGTATAAAACGCACACTATGTAGGCAGGCATATTATAAGTTGGAGGATTACATCTCTGATAAAAATGCTTGGCTTAATGCTGGTCCTGCTCCACAACCACAACTAACTAATTAACATTCGAAAATGCTGTTGGAGCTGCTGAAGATTGTAAGACTATCTTTGCATTGTATAAACTCAATCTCTCCTTTGTATTATATAATTGCACAGGTGTGAGTACTATGTACTATAGAGCTACCATTTACCGGGTATTTTGTCTTTCATTGACTTGAATGTGCCCTGGCGGCTGGGAATGTCATGCTCACTCAAATGTCTCGCTGGTGGTGGCGTATGTGTTGGATCATTTAGCTCCCTTCAAAATGGTTGAGCTGAATGGTGCTGATCCATGCGTCATGTTCGTGAACGGGCGCCGTCAGTTGTGACTGGTCATTTCTTAGCTGCCACGGCTTATTTTAATTTTTGAATTGTGCTTATTTTGTAATTGCGGACGCTTTTAACGTGCTTTCTACATTGTTCTCACATGTATAATTTCAACATGAATAATGTAACCATTATATTGTAACAATATTTTGATTTAAAAGAGTGTCCATGGAGTTTCTTGCCCGTTCTTCTCCATAGGTACCTACTACGCTTTGGAATGGGCAACTAGCTTCATATTTCTGACTGACTGACTCCTTGACAATTCAAAAGTGCCTGTAAATGGTTTAATTGAAATAAATGCTTTGAGTTTGAGTTTGAGTTTGATGCTGTTGAATGAGAATTACAAAAAAAAAAAAAACAACCGACTTCTAAAAAAAAACCAAAAAAGTGTAAAATAACTTTAATTTCGGAAGTAGGTATCTTTGCTTTTCAGTTTTCTTTTTTTGCCACCGACTTCCGAAATTAAAGTTATTTTTCCTTTTTTAGTTGTGGTACCTACCCCGCACAAATTCAAATACCGCTACCTGCTATGTAAATTACAGTGACGGAGTAACTTAAAATATGGTCCAGATATACTAATTTGGAAAAATACGTAATATTGAAGCTAACTCAAAAAATACGCAAGCAAAGTTAATAGACGAAGGAACCACCTCTAAAGCATGACCTACCAAACAAGAAAGTATCATCAAAACCAATTTAACTTTGGCGGAGTATAGTTTATCAAACATAGACAAAAAAAAAACATATCGACGAATTGAGAACCTCCTCCTTTTTGAAGTCGGTTAAAAAGACATGTTGCGCTGACCCCAAATAAATTGGGGTAAGGGCAGAATAATGATGATGATGCTATTGATTGAGGTGAAAACGTTTCTAGGTTTGCTTCACGACTGAACGGATTTATATGAAATTTTTCACACAGCTGACCATTTCCTGGTTTAATACATAACATACTTTATATCCGGGTCAATTAAGTCCTAAGAAGTGGGCAAAACCGGGAGCAACAGTTAATGTTGAAACGCATTCAAAATCAGTTCCTAAATGAATAAGTAAAGTAAATGTCTCCAAAAGTCAGGCCGTATTTATACAAGCATAAACTAAAACGGACCTTAATTTTCCACTTCATTTAATTTGAAAATAGTCTCATTTTCGTTTTGTTTTAGGTACGATGGAAACTTATAAATTAGTTGATATTAGAGCTCGTCTGAAAGCAAAATACAATTTATTTTAAGCTCAAATAATCGGACATAACACTGTTTTATTAGACATCTTGGTTTTCTGAATGGTAATCTGAAATTGATAGATAGATAGAATACTCTTTATTATGTACACCATAAAAATTACAGACATAAATTTGAAAATTTTACATAGGGTGACACAATGGGCGGTCTTATCGCTAAAAGCGATCTTTTACAGACAACCTTTGGATGGATTAAAGTAAGAAGGAGAGACAATACTGCAGGTAGTCAGTGGTGTACCGTTTACATATACAATAACTACATACACACGTAAAGCATTATCTTATCTATATAAATATAAAAATATATATAATATATACATAGTTAGATAAACATGAAACAAGAGCAAGGAACTATTTATGATGACGTTTAAGGAGAGTGGAAGTGTTTTTTCTCCAGAATTTTAAAAGTGGACAAAGATTGAGCACGCCTTATCGACACGGGCAAGGCATTCCATAACCGTACTGCTTGGATAGTAAAAAATTAGTCATAATAACTGGTGGAATGCATCGGCATCTCTAGTCTCAAGTTTTCCGATGACCTCAGATATCTATTATTTGTGTCATGAACGAACTTGAAACGTTCTTTGAGATAAATTGACACTTTCTATTATTTCTAAAACTGATAATTTTAGGACAAATAGTTTTAGGGTAGGTATATAATCTCTTTGCTTTACGCAGACACGCCTTTGTTTTTGAACCTAGGTATATGGACTTTACTTTGTGCAATTTAATTAATCACCATTGCATGCCTTGAAAAACAGGAAAGATCACATTGTGAGAAAACCGACGTCCATTAGAACTTAAAATTCGAAGGCATTTGTGTCCCAGAGTAAAGACCGCGTATCGGCAAGCGTCGTGTGGTACGCCCCCAGCTAGATGGACCGACGACCTTAAAAAGTTGGCTGGGACAAACAGAGGCGCTAGACAAAGTGACATTCTATCAGCGATAACGAAATGAAATGTATGGAACTGACATAAGATATGGAAAAGCTAATGTCAATCGTGTTGAAAGTCGTTGTAGAAATACGAAACGCTTACGAAGCGATTGTCACTTGTCTAGGCCCTCTGGATGCGGAAGGCGGAGGACAGAGTGTTGTGGCGCAGCTTTGGAGAGGCCTATGTCCAACAGTGGACTACGATGGGCTGAGTTAATCGATTGCTTGTGACATCTACTAACCCGCACTGGGCTCGCATGGTGGATTATGGTCCACAGCCTCTCACAGAGATAATGCCGACCGAGTCATAGCAGTACATGCGGGGCAGATTATGGGTTATCACAGTCCATTGTTCCAGAAATCCATATTTGAAAGTACATTTCTCAAAAAAAACTAACAACACAAGAACTAAACTAACATTCTAAAGTCTAACCGCCTTATTCATAAACGCTGCTTAAAGATAAGTTATGAATTAGCAACTGTTTAACCATACATTTTCGACGTTTATACGACTCTTTAAATTTAAGAAACGTTTATGAATAAGAGGGTGCCTGAGGTATTAAGTCTACCTTTGTTTAAGTATTTTTTTATTAACGCATAAAAACAAATAAGTAATCAAATAGTCACTGCCAATAAGGATCAATTTAATGGTACTTGAATCTTTGAAAGGAGTTTATCTTGGAACAGTTAAAGTAGGTTACCAGGCCGGCACATCAAGGGTTTAATTCTTGCTCTAAGAAATCTATTCCTGTACCTAAGGATTGCAAATATTTTATGACCTGCTTTAAATACGTTGGATGGAATTTCATGTTACATTTTTTTTTTTTTTTATTATACTTTTCTCAAAACCTCCTTGGTTGCCATGTGTTGAAGTAAAGAGATCATTCCATTTTTAAATAACACGACAGTTATGAGTTTTCATAGTAATTTATTTAGCCGCTAAACACGACAGATACGGAATTTCATAGTAACATTGCCCGCCGCATCGTTTGTGACCAGTATAGCAATTTCGATTTATCTCGAAGAAGGTTGTTGACATAATGCTCGAATTTCCAAGCATGTTTACAAAGTGAAAAGTACTATACAAGCCTTGGCCGCAATCAGGAATTGATGGACTCACGTATGTGTGCCTCGGCTTCGCTTCGGCCCACATTTTCAGGATCGTCCATCAATCCCTTGTTGCTGGCCGCGACAGTAATGTACTATTATTATTACATCACAAATAACTAAAATAAGGAAAAAAATATAAAAACAAATCGTAATGTGTTTGTCATAATGTATTTTGAGACGAAGACTTCTATTTAGAACAGAATGATTGAACTAAAACTTGGCGTGTTCAACTGAAAAAAACTGCTCCTTGATTTCTTGACCCCGGTTGTCATTAGTAGAGCAGTCGTTACGAGTAGTCAGAAACCCGAAAGACTGACAACTGGTCTTAACAAAGGGGTGATACTCAGTAACTAGGTTGTGGATGACAGATAGGCAGTCGCTTCATATAAAATAGTTGGAAAAAGGCTAATATAATGACTTATTGGCATAAAAAGAAAATATATTATGATTACTTTAGGCGAAAGCATCAGCGTAGCCCGTGAAATACAACCTGACACCGACCTGCAAATTGCAAAAAACGTTACAAAATTTTAATTTCACAGGCTACCTTAGCGCATCCCCTCAATCTCAGAACTACTTATAGTACAATAGGCCGCTCTTCAGTAGTAAGAAAACCTTTTAAGCTGGCTTGTTATTCTAACCAAACTCCGTACTAAGCCAGGGCAGCTGAAGATCAAAGTATTGCCAACGATGTGCGGTCGACTGTACTGATGCACTTTCAAACTTTCAAAATTTATTGCGACGCTGTCAGAAATAAATCTATGTAAATTGTGTTAACAACAACAGTGAAGTTCAGTTTCAGACACCGCAGTTACACATAAACTACTCGGTTACTGGAAATGTAAATTATTATTTGTTTGTTTTGAAAAAGATTTTATTAGGTGACGTGGAGTAAATTCTTAAGTCCCTACCTCAAATTGCTAAGCATGATCCTCCGTTATGCCGAAAATACTGCAGCATTAATTTTGAAATAAATATATGTTAAAGTTGAGGATTGATGCTAGATGCTATGTTTGGCGAAAACACGATACATAAAATTTTCTCGATAGAAAAAAAAAACTTTAGTTTCAATTTTCGTTTTTTGCCACCGACTTCCGAAAATAAAGTAATTTTTCAGTTTTGAGTGTTTTTTTTTGGAAATCGTTTTTTTTTTTGTAAAAACTTTTTATTTTTCACTTTTTAGTAGTGGTACCTACCCCACACAAATTCTAATACCACTAGCTGATGAAAATAACAGTGAAGGAGTAAATGAAAACATCGTCTAGATAAACTAAGTGGGAAAAATACGTAATATTGACGCTAACTCAAAAACTACCCAAGCAAAGTTAATAAAATTTATATGGGACCACCTCGGAAGCATAACCTACCATACAAAAAAAGAATCAACCTATAAACCGCTGGTATTCAAAAAATACTCAAACTCAAAGCATTTATTTCAATTAAACCATTTACAGGCACTTTTGAATTGTCAAAGAGTCGGTCAGTTAGTCAGAGAGTTGAAGCTAGTTGCCCATTCCAAAACGTAGATCTCTATGGAGAAGAACGGGCAAGAAACTCCAAGGACACTCTTTTAAAAATGGATATAGATATTACAAAATCCTGGGTACAGTATTCATGTTGCTTCTATATGTGAGAACAATGTAAAACAAAACAAGAATCAAAAGCAATTCAAAATTTAAGATTAAAAATAAGCTCTGGCAAATAAGAGGTGACCAGTCTCAACTGACGGCGCCCGTTCACGAACATGACATGTGGATCAGCACCATCCAGCTCAACCATTTTGTAGGGAACCGAATGATCCAACACACGTGCCACCATCAGCGAGACATTTAAGTGAGCATGACATACTCTCATCTGCCATGCTATTTCAAGTCAACATACATCATACCATACTAAACGGCTCCAGGGTACTTCAAATTAGATCATGAAACTTTGCGTAATAACTGAACTAACTATAAAGCAGGTCTTGTTTTTAATTTTTTTAAGTTACCATTATTTTCACAGTAAAAAGCAATTACCTAAACTTCTCGAGGCTTGAGAGCCGCTAGCACCCCACTTCGTCTCGCTCTCTCTCAGGCCGCGAGTAGTAGGTAGGGTACGGCCTTAAGGGAGGTACTTTTTCAAAGCAAGAGGGTTCTTCATTTAAAACCCTCTTCTTAAAGTGTTTAAACGGTCTATAATTGGCTGAGAAAATAATGCCAGAAACGTTAAGGAATAACAAAAGATAATATAAATAAGATTTTAAATTCCATTTCTATATTTAGTCTCACTCGAAAGACTTGTGATGAATTGATGAAGTAAACAAACGCAGATCCAATGTCACTTGTTTCTCCCGTATTTTTCCAGCCGAATTCACAAGTGCGAAGATTACAAGTCAAATAAGCTTACGTCTTGGGTTACAGCAGGGGGCAGTGACTCAATGACTCCATCAAAGATGGACTATACAGGGTGTTTGTTTGACTGACTGAATTTTTTTTATTGGTTGAATACGAGACTTTTATATGTTATGACGCTACTTTTATATGTGTGTATTTTATTTATTTTTTTGATGAGTGTGCGTATTGTTTGTGCACAATAAAAAATTTTTCTTTCTTTTTTCTTTATGGAAGGACCGACAAAACTTTTGCGGGATTGGGGCCATTTGCTAGCACAAAATTGTTTTATTTTTCATTTTTACTATGAACTAGCTGACCTGACAGACATTGTCCTGTAGAAACAATAATTGACCTAAAAACCTTATTCAAATTATTAAAAACATTTTAAAATAAAAAATAGCCAAATCGGTCGACCCGTTCTCAAGTGTTGCGTTTACCAACGAACAGCATTTCATTGTTACGTGTATAGATTTTAAAATTGAAATTTGCGCTAAAGAATGGGCGGTTCGCGCGCTAATTTAGATATTTCCTTCGTACTATTTAAAAAAAAAACACTTTTTGCAAATTTTATAGAAAACATGTAGTTTTGTTATTAATAAAAAACTTATCACCTTCCGCGAAGTATTTACGCCGTACAGCACACCCTGTATTACATCGGATTAAATTAAATTGTATTTGTTTTCGTTATCTTCTGTAATCTTTTGAGATTTGTAAGTCTAAGATTTTTTATTTAAGAAAAAAGTCGGCGTAACCTACTTCTTTTGAAAACAAAATATTAAAATGTATGTTTTAGCCTCCATTTTGAATATTTAAAAGTGGTAGGACAGATAGAGGGCACCTAAGCATTGATTGGATTTTTATTATCATAATTTGTATGACATTTTATTTATTTTAGGCCGGCTGCTTGTTTTATTTTTTTGACAGAAAAGTTGACTAAATGTCAATATAGTGAACATGGCATTAGTATGTTATATAGTTGTTTAAGTACATACTAATATATAATGAATCGAATCGTATTTTTTACAAATTAATGACAATCATGTAATTTGGTTTAAATTGGTTTTTGGGACGAAATCCCTAGCGCACGTTATACTCTGCACACTTGGCGTATGAAAGCTAGACTGAAAAAATACGTAAAAAAATTGTCGTGGCGGGCCAAATGTTACACTTTTTTCGATTCGCCAAGTGTGCAAAAGCCAAAGGAACTTCCTTCTAACCATGTGTTCCACGACACCTCTCGACTGTTTTATTTAATTTATCTTTTATTATTCAAGTAGCTTCTTTTATATTTTGTGAACGTTATGTTTTATAAAAAAGAAAGAAAAGTTTGAGGAGGACTGAACTCACCATAAATAATCTTAGTAAACACCCAAATCCCAAAATAAGTTTAAAAGAAAGCTGTAATCTAACAAAAACCCGACTGCAAAAACCTATAACCGAAAAGAGAAAAACAAGCATTGAACTTTGTTCTTTGTAAGGTATTGCAGGCAACAAAAGTTACACCATATTTCAGGTTATTGGTTTGTCCCCGCCTGCAATACCTTACAAAAATAAAGTAATAAAAACTAAAACCCAACTACGACTAAAAAGGTATAAACAAGACACCACAGACAGATTAATTAAAGATCCGGAGTCACACGTGTTAAATCAAACAGATTACGTGTGACTCCGGATCTTTAATTTGTCTGTCTTTTGTGTCTTGTTTATACCTTTTTAGTCGTAGTTGTGTTTTAGTTTTTATTACTTTTTTTTTTTTATTCTTTTGGGTTTATAATATATATATTTTTGAAATGTGCTCATTAAGCCCTTTCATTTGATACCCAACATGGTACGATTTAACAATATTTTATTTTTAGTTCCTGACTTTATGTCGTCTAGAGGGCGCCGTTTTTAATTTGCATTGCAGGCAACAAAAGTTACACCATATTTCAGGTTATTGGTTTGTCCCCGCCTGCAATACCTTACAAAAATAAAGTAACAAAAACTAAAACACAACTACGACTCCGGATCTTTAATTTGTCTGTCTGTGGTGTCTTGTTTATACCTTTTTAGTTGTAGTTGGGTTTTAGTTTTTATTACTTTTATTTTTTTAATTCTTTTGGGGTTATAATATATATATTTTTGAAATGTGCTCATTAAGCCCTTTCATTTGATACCCAACATGGTTCGATTAAAAATTTTTTTTTTTTAAGTTCCTGACTTTATGTCGTCTAGAGGGCGCCGTTTTTAATTTAATGTAACGTCACATAGCCTATAACCAGCGGACGATCAAGACGCGTCCAACGATACCTCATTTGTCAAATTGTGAGGAGTCGTGTAGAAGATATGAGGGAACAGATGAACATACATACATATATACCGGTCAAAATCATAACCCTCCTTTTTTCTTCGCCGTAGTCGGGTAAAAAACAAAGCTCAATGCTTGTTTTTCTCTTTTCAGTTACTAGGTTTTTGCAGTCGGGTATTTTTTTTTTTTTTCATTGCCTATTGTGTGTCCCACTGCTGGGCAAAGGCCTCCCCTTTTTCCTTCCAAATCTCTCTGTTTTGTGCGATTTCTGGCCATGTTGGCCGCGCAAATATGATTAGATCGTCACACCACCTTCGCCGCGGTCTACCTCGACGGCGATGTCCTCCTTCAGGCGTCCAGTGAGTGACGATCTTAGCCCATCTCTCCGGGTGCATTCGTGTGGCGTGGCCGGCCCACTCCCACTTCAGCCGGGCTGTTTTTTCTCCAACATCCGCTATTTGAGTTATGGAGCGCAGGGTGGTGTTTCTAACGCGGTCTGTTCGCTTGACACATATTATGCTGCGCTCCATTGCCCGCTGACAAATCTTGAGTTTGGACTTCTGTTGTTCAGTATGTGACCAACTTTGTGCACCATAGGTTAGGACGGGCAGGATGCACATATCGATGAGTTTTATTTTCAATGATAAGGGGAGGTTTCCTTTCATATGTTCTGCTTTGTCTTGCCTGTTCTTGAAAGACACTACTGTGACTGGCCCAAATACGTATACTCATCGACATATTGCAACACATGCCCGTTTACCTCAACCCGTTTTATTTCAAGCTTTTTAGTTTTATTAATATAAGTATATATATTTGGAATTAACTCATTACTAGCTTTTATTTGATACCAATATTGTTGTAATTTATTTAAAAAAACCTTCCCCTCCGTTTTTTTATTTTGAAGATGAAATATATAGCCTATGTCCCACAATTAAGACGAACCTAAAACACCTCGAATGTTAAAATCCATCAAGTCGTTTAGGCTACAGAGCGTGCCAAACAAATAGACATACATACATACAAACATACATACATACTCTAGAAAAACATTACCCTCCATCTGGGGCAGTCCGGTAAAAAGGAGTTTGTAAAGACGAAATATAGGTATGTGTATGGTATGATTTTCTTTTTTTAGGGTTCCATACCCAAAGGGTAAAACGGGACCCTATTACTAAGGCTCCGCTATCTGTCCGTCTGTCACCAGGCTGTATCTCACGAACTGTTATAGTTAGACAGTTGAAATTTTCACAGATGATGTATTTCTGTTGCAGCTATAACAAAAAATACAAAAAAAAAACAGAAAAAAATAAATATTAAAGGGGGCTCCGATACAACAAACGTGTTTGTTTTGCCGTTTTCATAGATAATGGTACGGAACCCTTCGTGCGCAAGTCCGACTCGCACTTGGCTGGTTTTTGTATGTCCTGAGTTCGATCCCCAGGTCGGGCAAATCGTTATTGGGTTTTATGTCAGGAATTTCTCAGCCCAGAGTTTGGATTTGTGCCCGGTTGATGGCAATAGGCTCGCCCCCTATTACATGGGACTTAAACATAACTGGTAAAGTGTGGGTGTACTATAGATACACCTCTGCCTAGCCCTTCGGGGAATGCAAGCGTGATGTTATATAACTGTTACATCCTGAATACGAGTGTGGAACCTAAGATAGAAACACGCTTGTACGATACGACTTCATATAGAAAGCACAGCAGATAGATATCTCTATTCCTAGACAGCACGTTTCGCCTAAAACTTTTTTGATAGAAAACATTGTTTGTAGATATCTCGGTCCATAGGAAGCACTGTTGACAGAGATCTCTGTTCATAGATAGCACTTCTTGCCGTAAACTTTGTTCATATAAACTGTTTCCAGATACCTTGGTTCACAGAAAGCGCCTTTGGAGAAGAAGCTATTAATATACAGTGTGTCCGGACATGGACTAGCGATATTCTAAATCTATACATATAATAAATCTGTAGACGAGGCGTTTCTGTACAATGAAAAAACAAAAAAAAAAAGTAGGTGGAGTGTTCAAGAATAACCAACAGATGCCATTTCTATCATTTTTGGAATTTTTGTCTGTTTGTCTGTTTGTCTGTTTGTCTGTTTGTCTGTTTTTCTGTTAGTTTGTTTGATTGTTCCAGTATCACGTAAAAAGTACCAAATCAATATGGTTAACGTATACACTCAAATATTGTGTGTAACTCGATGTTTCATTTAGTCTTTGTTTCATCGCAATCGCTTCAAAATATCAAAAGATATAAGAGTTTAAAGTATTCAAGAAGGAATTTTCATTACGTACGTAATGTAGATACACGTAACGACATCTATTGTATATCTAGCGTAAAATCAGGTAGGTTTGTGAGAACGTGTGTAACACACGATCATAATCATCATAAAACAACAGTTGTTTTATGATGATTATGTTCACATACTTCGCGCAGAAACATAACGCGATACATTGTGAATATTTACCCAATCTAAAGTTTGGTTAATTCAAGTTTTCCAAATCCATTGTTTGGTAGTAGTGCCATAGGTGGCGCTATCTATCTTTTAAATCATGATACAAATTAATCATGAAAAAATGGTGATAAATGTTAATTTCTTAAAAATTGTTAAAAAAAAACATCGAGCAAAAAGTGAGTAATTAAGGCACGAATGCGCTTACTAAATTAACAGGACTGCATTAATTACTCACTTTAGCAAGGTACGTAATCTACTTTTCTTTCAACTACCAATGTGCCTGCCGCGATAAAATATACCTGCTCAAGGATAACTCAACTCAATCCAAATCAAGTTAGGTCAAGTCAGGTCAAGTCAAGTGACTTGACTTGACTTGACCTGACTTGACCTAACTTGATTTAAGTCAGTCATGGAACCCTAAAAACAGTATTTTCTACATAGCTTACAGAGTGATCGAACGTTTTCCCATATATTTTGACAGTATCACTTCGTGCTCGATAGATGGCGTTGTTCATTTAACGTCATTTTCTGAATCGCGGTGTTAAGAGTCTCCGTAGAAGAATGACTTTCGCCGAATTCATAATTAATTTGCTCATTTTGAATTGCACACATAATCCATACTAATCGATGCTTATATAAGTTATAAATTCGATAGTATCTCTGTCTGTCTGTCCGTCTGTAATTCTGTATGTTACCTTTTCACGCCTGATCCACTGAACGCCGTTCAGTGAACGGATCTCGATAAAATTTGGTAAAGAGATAGATGGCATGCCGGGGAAGAACATAGGCAATTATTTTCTCAAAACAAATTTAAGGGGCAGGGGGGGGGGATATAGGGGATGAAAGTTTTTATGGGAAACCTATCATTTTTAGAGTTCCGTAGTCAACAAGGAAGCTTTATAGTTTCGCCATGTCCGTCTGTCTGTCTGTCTGTCCGCGGCTTGGCTCAAAAACTTTTAATAGACCAACTCACATGTGCAGTTGCAAAAACCCAATCATTCTGTATGCGAGAACAAGTTTTTTAACTACAATGTTAACACTTTGAGGGACAGTAAACGCCCATAGACGTAATAACAATAAAACTTTGCGAAAGTTTGTTTGATAAATTAATTCATCCCAACTACGGAACCCTTCATTGTGCATGGTTCGACACGCACTTGACCGGTTTTTTTTTAAGTTAGGGCTGTGAAAATTTATGCTTTTTGTAACTAATAAAGAGTTACGTTTTTCTAAAATTATCCCTCATGAGGGTAAAAACCCTTCTTTACCCTCTTGATTTTAAAATTCACATGTAAGTACTTATTATTGACATTTTTGCGTGACTCTCTTCAAGAGCGTTAAGGGATTGAGAATATAGTCATAGTCCGTATCTTGAGAATCTTTCCACTCAATCAAAAGTTATTACCTACTACTTGGCTCTTGGCTTGGAACGAAGAGTTTGAGTTTACCAGTGAGTACTTACTCGATAGATGGCGTTGTGCAAATGATGCGATTTTCTTAAGGGGTATGCGCCGGTAGCTCGCGAAATTCATTTTTTGAGTTTTTTGCATTTTGCAAGTCAGTGTCAGGCAGGTTGTATGTTGAAATGAAATGAAATGAAATTATTTATTCTGTAAATAGGTTATTGGAATCACTTTTACACGTCATAATAATATCAAAAAATTGTAAAATTAAGCTAGATGAGGTTGGCGTTTCCTATCTGACTACTCTGAGAAGAAAGGCCGAAACAAACTCACAGTCTCTTTTAAAGTCCGGACATAGGTACCTGAAATTGTATAGTACCCTTTTTAACAAAGTTTGGTTTTAATACAGCTTTTAAATCGTTTAATGGGTAAGTTTCGAATGTCAATATGATTAAAATATTATTCGCGACCGTAGCAAAAAAGCTTTACAGAATAATAACCATTAGATACAGGAATACAACTCCTGCAATATTAGTTAGATTAGATGAATAAATATTTGATACAATTGCGACTCATTATTTAGATCAACATAAAACTTGATACTGACCTGTAAAAAGCAAAAAACATAAGAAAATTTGAATTTCGCTGGCTCCCCCAAAGCTTTCGCCTTAGTTTCCATCGTCCATACAATATGCCATAGTTTTTTCATTAATCTTTATACAATATTTTTTCATTAATCTTTCCGACAGTTTCATACTGCTGTCCATACTATCCACAAAATCACCACACTATAGATATGGACTACCACTAATATACATAAAGTTACTGGCTGTCTCATATCTGTTACTTTTACGCCGTAACGCCTAGGTCGCCTAGACATACCACGTGGGTTATGGGACATAGGATACTTTTTATCCCGGTAGCACATTCCCGTGGGATAATTTCCGACATCCACGCGAGCGAAGCCGCGGGCAAAAGCTAGTACTTAAATATAATACTTAATACTTAAATATTTTTGAGTACAATTACACTCTAAACTTGGGTCCAATACACTTCATTCAGCGGTTTTTTAAAGTTGAAATATCTAGTTACTGTGAAGGTATCTATCGCGAATGGGAGGAACATTTTGGAGACGGGAGTGTTTCGCCGTTTTTTTATCTTCCGTTCCACTCGTCGAGCGACCCCATATGGATCTGCCACTTGACGAATGAAACCAGGCAGCGGTCATAATCCGGCTTGTCTTTCAACAGCCTGCAGCCTCTTTCGCAAGGTGGTCTGCGCGTTCGGTGTCCTTCAGCCCTGCGTGAGCTTTTACCCAGAACAGGAAAACATCTTTGCTCTGGGATAACGCAGCTCTCGCCTCCACCACCAGGGCGTCGAGGGAACTTTGGTTTGCCGGATATGGAATTTTCGCAAACGCTACCACACGCCCAACCTCCCTGCCCGCCTGGCTGGGGTACTCTTTGCCACATACAGAGCGGCTGCTTCTTGTATTCGAAGGTTGAGTGGGAGTATCCCAGCCAGCATCAGGGAAACGGTGCTGTAGGAATGTGCTGAATACTATATAAGGTAGCGGCTATCAAAACGCTTGTCTGCAAAATATATGTATCGCAAAATATAATATAGGTACTATATTTTTATAGCTTCTCCTCCAAAGGCGCTTTCTGTGAACCAAGGTATCTAGAAACAGTGGTTTATATGGACAAAGTTCACGGCAAGAAGTGCTATCTATGAACAGAGATCTCTGTCAACAGTGCTTCCTATAGACCGAGATATCTACAAACAATGTTTTCTATCAAAAAAGTTTTAGGCGAAACGTGCTGTCTAGGAATAGATATTTCTATCTGCTGAGCTTTCTATATGAAGTCGTATCGTACAAGCGTGTATCTATCTTCTACACTCCCTAAATACAAGGTTTAAAGTGAACAATTCCTTGAATCTCAATTAACAAAGTACGTCAAAGTACTATGTATATAAATTACTGTGAAACTTCCTTAACTCGAGTAATACGATTAAATATTACGTCGAGCATACTCGTAGGAACAATTATGTAGGTATACTTTTTGTTTTAATTACAAAGTTGTTACTGGTAAAGTAAATGAATTGTTAACATGTACTAATTAGCCGCGGAAATATACTTAACTAGCTGCACCCCGCGTTTACAACCACATAAGTCTCGATCCCGAGGGAATATTGGGATAAAAAGTATCCTCTGTCCTAACCGGATCATGGTCTACCCATGTGTGGTTTTCACGATTATATTGATTGTCATTTCGAGTGTATTTTTCCTATGAACAGTTGCTGGTTCATACGATATTTGTTGTTTACAACTTTTTTAGCTTAATTATAGTGTTATAACCTTTGACCTTTTTAATAAAAAGGTAAGCTAAGTTGTGTAACTTAGCTTACCTTTTTATTAAAAAGGTCACCCGTTGCCAGTAATTGCAATTTCCATTCAATTCAAAATATTTTATTTAAATTAACCTACGTCGGCACTTACGAAACTTCAGAAGCTAGGTGCACGGTTCTAATTGGAAGCTTTCTATGGAGAAGAGCCGGCAAAAAATTCCACGGTCAACTCTTTTAAAAATAATTGGCTTTTTCAATGTTTTCATATATACATATATGAGCCTGTCAAGAAGTAAAATAAAATAGAAAATGGTCAACTAATCCAAGCACCTATGAGTCTATGAGACCTATGCGTGCGTTTTAAAACGTTAAGAAGTCTTGGTTTTTTATTTGGTCTGAGATCAACACTTTTATTATAAAGAGAAGAACTTTGTAAGTTTGGATGTAGGATGTAATCTCTTGAAGTACTGAGGCCCTAGACAAAGTGACATTCTATCAGCGACACATTCTATCGACTGCCACCGTCAAAAAAAAAAAAGACCTCATCAATCCTGTTGAAGTCGTTGTAGAAATACGAAACGCTTTCGAAGCGATTTACACTTGTCTAGGCCCTCAGGGGCTCGAGCGATGTGACTTGCATCAAGCGACACGCGCTAGCGTCGCTTGTTTCCTTGGTGCAGGGTACAGCTCGTCTCCGAGGGCACGGGGTTGAACCGTGAGGTAGGTCGGGACGCATAAAGTCGTTCAAATGCGCCGCGTACAAACACGGATTCCAATCTCGAGTTTCAGATTGCCGTTGCATTGATTCACGGAATTACGCGGCCTTTTTCACTATGAGGGGTTGGTAGAGATGAATTACACAAACGATGCGATATTTATAGCAGGTTTCAAGTGATAGGGGTTGAGTTTACTGCTGTTTATCGGGCACATTTGCAAACTGCGAGATGCTACTGAGAATTAAGTGAAGAGAGAAAAAATAAAGTTAAAAACTAAAATCCGACTACGACAAAAATGCTAACTAAAAAGATGTAAACAAATTATCGATGTCGATTTTTTCCGTGTTTCATATAACCGGAGTTACAAGTCATGAACTAAGTGTGTTGTCTTTGAATACCTTTGAAAACACATGAAACCTCCTCGGTCGGAATTGATATTTAAATTATTCCGTGGTAATTGTAAAGAAAACCGTTGCCAAAAGAAGGAATACAAAAAACGAAAACAAAAGAATAAAAAAAAACATTCCAACCAACACTGTTATAAACCAAAAATAGATATACTCGACTGTAATTTCCCCAATAAAGGACCTGAAACAAAATAAAAGCAATATAAAATAACAACTTGATAAGTAGGACAGTTGGGTATACCGGCCGTATTGCCGAGGTCAGTCCGTAACAAGCTCCGAGACAGTTACTGTTTGTTAACCGTTTGTCATACAAGCCCTGTGTTGGATAACTATATTTAGAAGTTAGAATTTTATAGATCAACTTTAATTATTGTTTTGCGAAAAATATACTATAAAACTGGGTGAAGACCAAAAAAACGATGGACTTGAAAACGGGTGGGTACCTACCCGTTAAAGTGTGATCAGGGGTTTATTATATAATTACAAACTGTAAACAGCGCACACATGGTTCTAATTTTAGATTCTCTTTCAATTGCGAATTCATTTTATCTCTTTGGCAACCAATTCCCGTTAGTTGATTAATTATTTATTTACATTGTAGGATTGCGAGATTCAATGTTATTTCGCAATTCTCTTTAGTGATTTCAATATAACCTTCCTAGTCTATATTTATCATTATCTGTAATACAAGAAATTTCAGAAAATTATGACTGATCATTTTGTAATAATCAATCATAATTATTTTGTAATAATCCATCATTAGTTGTTGGTACAAATAATGATCGATGCTCAATGTTATTTGTACCAAACCTGTGCTTTAACCGTGAAAGGACGTTAATTTATACCCTCTTCACTGTTGCCGCCATTTTGGCGACATCTGTCAACTGTCGTACCACTTCTAGGTGGTCTAGCTGTTACCCGATATCGAGTGGAACCACTTGAGATCATAAATTAACATACCAAACCGCTTACAAAATAATGAAAATAAAAAAAGATAATCGTTTAATTGGCACAGACACGTACTACACAGTACAATACAAAGATGCAAGGAAAACCGGGCTTCCAAGGCAAGACTTAAAAAATATAATTATATACAGGGTGTTAGAGTAAACACCATTATCCTTGAAAACAGTGGTTTGGTTTCGTTTATAGAACGTAAAATCAATGGAAAATGACATTTTTTTTAAAGAAAATCTACATTTTACCACAAGAGTAATTCACCCTTTCACCCTAGGGCGCTAAGGCAATGTCTTGCGTCTCAACACGGGTGGGTGGCCGCGAGCGCGACCTCTCCCACAGTCAGTCAGCTGTTTCGCTAGCGAACACAGTGTCGGATAGAAACGTTTTAAAATCTTTTAATGAAAATAACGTTTTTTTTTTATTATTACTCGGTCATTTGTTTTTATATTTAAGACAACCCATGGTTTGAGTGACAACGGTGTTTACCCTTACACCCTGTATAATATTATATATACAAAAGTTACATAGGTAACATTGAGAGTTAGGCTACTTAGTTAGGTTCGCATTATCGATTCGCAGCCTTGGTTAAAGTTAAGGTTAAGGAAACATTATTAATGTTCTTCTTCCCTGCAGGTCCCCATAGAAGCAGCACACCTATACGACGCAGTGACCCTGTGGGCGCGTGCGGCGACCGCGGCGATGCGCTCCGGACTGCCACCGACAGATGGCGCCACCCTTATGAAACTCCTGCGCCCCACCACCTACAGATCTGTGCAAGGATTTGACGTGAGTTTATAATGTAGGCTTTTGTTTTTTCAGCTAGAGCAAGTGCGTGAGATAACAAAAAACCGGCTAAGTGCGTGTGGAACCACGCACAATGAAGGGTTCCATAGTCGGGATGAATTTATCCCAAGAACAAACTGAACATTTTAGCTGAAAAACATGTTCTCCCATACGTTCCAACTGCAAATGTAAGTTTGTACGCACAATATTGGGATATTTACTGTTTTTTAAGACCATACAGTTCTTATAGATTTTCCTGTAATGTATAAGTCGAAACTATTTTGTGTTTTTTCTTCAAATAGGCTCGGTAGTTTCGGAGAAAGGGTGGGGAATGGTCCATTTTCATCTATTTTCTTAAATACCTGTAAAAGTATTTATTTTAAAATAACAAAGAAATGTATTTGAGATCCTCACAGCAAGCCCTTTCATTTGATATGTCACAAAGTACAGTATCAAAACTATTTTTTAACATTTTCTAATTTGCCCCCCAAATATGACCCCCATATACAAAATTCATTTATTTTCGTTACACGTGCGTGTTCGAGTCACAGAAATAAATCGTGTATCTACCTTTCAACTTAATAGGTCCATTGGATTCGGAGCAAATTGGCTGTGACAGACAGACAGACACACGAGTGATCTTATAAGGGTTCCGTACCTTAAAAAGTTAAAAACGGAACCTTTTGAGTTACGGAACCATAAACAATACATAGATCCTCCTCCTTTTTTGGAAGCCGGTTAAAAATAGGAATAAGTGAATAATGCGCGTTTTGGAGACTGGGTTTGTAACTTTTGGCGTTTTAAGAATGCTTCGCATAACGATTGGGACTTCATGCTCAAGTTTCAATGTACGCGCAAAATTGGAACTCCAGCATCAATTTCCAATCCTTATGTTGAGATAGAAAGATTATTCAATAATTCTCTCATTCTTGTCTATTGTTTTAAAACTTTGGCATAACTACGAAACAAATTCAAAACATTACTTAGTTCAGTATCTCTATTTTCCCAAATGGTAAATTGAATAGATAACCCTCGTCAAAATAAACGCTTTGTATCTTTATTTTGTGACTTGGGTACTATTATTTGGTACTTTACGAGTTTTGTTTACCTACATTTCGTTTTCGTTTAAAGTTATGAGTAGATAAATTACTGAGGTATTTTGTAATTTAGGTAAATTCTGAGCAAGGCGTTTTTTGTGATTACTTAAACTCACACACTGTCTAATTAGTATTACTTGTAAAAATGTTAGGAATATTGTGATATTGTATACTTTTACAATGTTTGTAATTATGTGAGCACCATGTATCTATCCCATAAATTAATCATTTATTTGTCATAGCTCCATTTTTAATTCTTTTATGTGTGTGTGAACTGAGGGACTAAATTGGGAATCGCAAAAAAAAAAGTCGTATGATTTAGTAGTAATCCTAAAACAATTGTAGAACGAATCTGGGAATTTGTAAATCGATATCAATATTATCTCAGCTAAAAGGAAAGCAATGCACAATTTCAGCAGTCTAATAATTAAAAAGTTTTAAGTAGGAGGAGCTCGTGGTTAAGTACGCTTGCAGGGGTTGATCCGTGGATGGGTGACCATTTTCACATATCGAGACTCATCCGTGCCTCGGAAAACACGTTAAGCCGTTGGTCTCGGTTGTCATTTGAGGATCTTTGACAGTCGTTACGAGTCGTCAGAAGCCCGAAAGTCTGACAACCAGTCTAACCAAGGGATATCGTATTACCCAGTTACTGGGTTGTGGAGGTCAGATAGGCAGTCGCTCCATGTAAAATACTGGTATTCAGCTGCATCCGGTTAGACTGGACGCCGACCCCAACATAGTTGGGAAAAGGCTAGGCAGATTGATTGATTGAGAAAGTTTTAACTAAAAGTTAAGTGCACTAGACTTTTCGATAATCCTATCGTCAAGCAGGTAGCACACGCACGTGTGTCAGTGGAGGTGAGGATTGAGGGACCAGTATTAATAATCGCTATCTTCAAATTGCGTCGATATTTCTGCTCCATTTCTTTTTTACAAAATGTATTAAGACTTTTACTAAAACGTTATGTGGAAAAATACCGGTTTTATTTATTTAATACGGTAATATTCACGATAATATTTATCTATGTTGTGTGGACTGAGGGACCACAGTTTTGTGGTTTGTTATTTATTAAATATCTTTACAAAATCTTTACTAAATGTCTGTAATCATAAAACCTTAATTTTCGAGATACTTTCCGAGATTTGGCTGATGGTCTGTGAGAACTGAGGGACCACACTTTAAGGGCTGTAGTTTTTAATATATTGATTTACAAATTCCTAGAATCGTTCTACAATTGTTTTAGGACTACTACTAAATCATAGGACTTTTTTTGCGATTCCCAGTTTGGTCCCTCAGTTCACACACACATATTCTTTTTACCTATTGTGGTACACTAATCGTATTCTAGGTGCATCGTATTCACATGTAATTATATAATTGACTAGCTGCGCCCCGCGGTTTCACCCGCGTAAGTCTCGATCCCGTGGGAATATCGGGACAAAAAGTATCCTATGTCCTATTCTAGGTCATAGTCTACTCATGTGCCAAATTTCATCTAAATCGGTTCAGCCGTTTTAGCGTGAAAGCGTAACAAACAAACACACTCACTTTCGCATTCATAATATTAGTTAGGATGTATACAAAATATTGTAAAACATTTTTTTAAAGAGTAACGGTGGATTTACTTGCCCATTCTTCGACTGGAAGGGGCAACTAGAATCAGACTTTGACTTTGACTTTGCAAGCGTTACTGCTGACCGGTTCTGTGTTCGATTCCCAGATTGGCCAAAGTATTATTAGGTTTTCTATCAGGAATTTCTCAGTAGCAGCGAGGAGTCTGGATTTGTGCCTGGTTGATGGCAATAGCTAGGCTCGCCACCATGGGACTTAAACATTACTTTTTTATTTATTTTAAATATTCTTTTATTCGTGGTGGCCCAGTGGTAACGGCCACGACTTACGAGTTGTAGGTCGTAGGTTCGAACTCTCACAGGCGCTTTACTTTGTGTAAATTATTTCATCGCCACTGCTCTCAAAAACGGTGAAGGAAAACATCGTGAGGAAACCGGCATGTCCTAGAACCAAATATTCGAAGACATGTGACATCTACCAACCCGCACTGGGCCCGCGTGGTAGATTACGGCCCGCTCCCTCTCACAGAGAGGAGGCCTGTGTCCCAGCGGTGGGAACATTATAGGCTGATTATATGCTTATGCTTATTAACATAAAACATATAGGTACTGTAGTACTTAAATATAAAGTAACAGTTACACAATTATAACAACATAATTTAAGGCTATGGTAGATGGTACGTCTGGAATTGATTCCCAATTTAATTGGTTATTGGTAAGTACATTTTGAAATACACGCGCGCTGGACGCAAAGACAAGTTTTTGCGTCCAGCGCTCGGTGTAGTAACACGTCGCGTTCTGGTTTGCAATTGGTCAATCGTCATCCTGAGGATGCCTCGTTGAGAGGTGAAACACGTGTCGATTTCTTACAGGTTTTTTTAGGACTCTTGAAGAAGAAGCGGAATAGGTTACTAAATATATCTACGTCTATTGTATTTTATAATGGATTTCCGCAAAGTCACGCCTGAATCAATTAAGTACATTTTGTAAAAGTTTAAAAACATTTAAAAATGTAGTCAATCTTGCAAAGAGGTACCTATCGTGTTACCCAATAACTAAGTTATGGAGGTCAGATAAGCAGGCGTCCCAAGTACTGGTATTCAGCTGCATTCGGATAGACTGTAATCAGACCCTAACATAATTTAGAAAGGCAGATGACAAAAGTCACCAAGATTTTCTCACGTTATCTTCCAAATCTGATAATAAATTGAAATAAATCCATTCTCTTTGTATTTGGCTCAGAAATAATCTCGCACGTATGAACATCTGTGTGAGTTATTGTAAGGGATTGAACGTATTCGTGACCTTAGAGTATTGGAAAAGAAAATTAGCCTTTTTGTAACTGGTTTTTTTTTCTAAGACCTAAACGAGTTCAAATAGGGTAATTTGTTTAAATATATGATAGCATATTTGTAATTTTTCCTCAATATTATGCTCAAAGGACGGATTATCATTTACAGGCGTGCTGTAAAAATACTGTGATTCAATGGAATATAATATGGAAAATTGGGTCGGTGTTTTCTCCATTCAAAAAGTCATAATTCGAGGTTCAAAATTGGAAAAAGACCTCTAGTCTATTTCCTCCTCCAATATTTGACTAATATGAAAGATGTTTTATAAATTGAATAAGAAGAATATTTTTACTGTGCTCCTGTTTTTCTTTTTTCATTAATAGATTTCAAAGTATAATAGGTCTCTGATGACAGCGGGATGTATTTGCTCATTCGTGGAGATTACCCGACGTAGAAGCGCGGATCTGTCGCGATTCTGTGCTCGTGGAGGTGGCGCCTAAACTGTCTACAGTTGAATTAACATGCTAATTTATGGCTATCAAATATCAATAAAATCATGAGAATTATTGGCTGGCAGCGACACGTGTCTGCGCCGAATGATTTACTTTGAGCAAACAAATAAACGAAATGGCGTAACATATTGCGCCGTTGAAAGGTAAACATTGATAGCTATTTCAGAGAATTATGTAAATAAGATTGGTGTTTACCTTGTACATAAATAGGATTCTGTGAAAGAGATTACCAATTAAAAAATAGTTTATTTTCCAATGCATATGCTCGAAAAGAGCGTTTTCAAAGCAGCCAAATTGTGCGGAAAGTACCACTTTTTCGCACTAGTGCTTTTTACTTTTCAGTTTTTTTTTTTTAATTTTTAACTCCGTCGTCAGCCCGACGTTGTTTGTTTTGTTTTAAATCATACGTGAGAATGAAATTCGTACTTCATTAAACGCGTTATTAATTACCTACTCTAGATTTAGATTCTGATCAATATAAGTATTGATTTTATTTCATCGCACAATGCATAGTAAAACGTTATCGGCCAGTCGTCGGAAATCACCTACTTTCCGCACTTATATCATAAATAATAATATTTATAAAGGTTTAGCAACAGCTTCTGTATACAATATAAAAAAAACACATTATGAACTGAGCAAGCTAATATAAAGCTTGTTATTGAGGTAACAATTAGCCTCGGAAACGATATATTTTGCCTTTATAACCACCATTTTACTTTATGTTAGAAAATGTCTGTTTGTCTGTTGGTAAGCGAAAAGATTATTTATTACTCAAAATATAAGCTTATTTTTCCTTTGGGGATTTTATTATATTTTATTTGTAAAAACATCATAAGAGTATGTGGAAACCTATACTTACCAATGAAATAAAATGTCAAATTGAGTTTGTCGGTTTCCTCGGATTAACTATTGACGATCTTTCTCAGAAAGGTAACTTGGCACCAGTGGAAATAAGGTTCTTGTTTTTCAGAAAGAATGTTTTCTTGTATGGAGGAAGCCGGGATCGGCAGAACTTAGCTACTACGAAGTATTTTGCCAAGTCACTGGTTTTGTCTAGCGTTGGCTTCGCTTAAGGTTTTGTATATTATACAAGGTATAGGGACAGCCCTCCGCAAATTAACAGGGGCTATTCAGCTCCTTATTTTGAATCATATTCCACCGGATTTTTTTCAGGAAAGTTTTCATTTTCTTAACCTTTTTTTCAGTTATAGTTTAGGGGTATGAGGAACAGGGTGTACAGTTCACTCATACTCCATAGAAAAGGGAGGATCCTCCAACCAGACGGGTGTTGTATCTGGCTCCAGATCAGAAGGTTGCGTATTCATATCACGTCGGGCAGCAAAAAATTTTTTATTAATCTTTTTGGTTTATTTATTTACGTAGGTTCTCTTTAATTATTCAATTTAATTCAATTCATCTATTCACATACAATTTTCATTGTGTTTAAAATCGTATTATTAGATAAAAAATAAATAAAAAGTAAAATTGATAATACAAGTAATACATTTAAAAATTAACAACATAACTCACATCATCATCAAAATTAATATCATTATAAAAAATAAATATATTGACTACAATAAAAAAATTCAACGTCAACTCATTATTTAATTCTTTAAAAGAACCTTACCCCAAAAACTTAGACACTTGTTCAAGCTCAAGTAAGCTAAGGTGTTTAGGCTAAAGAATTGATAAACACGGTTCTGTGGTAATAAGGTAAAAGTTTTCCAGAGCAATTCCTCTTTCTCTGAAGGTTACACAGAGAGTGCAAAGTAAGAATAAATGGTGATGGTAATGGTGGTAGCGGAAGCTAACAAAACTAAGCCGGAAGTTTCGTACTCTAAGTAACTAAGCTCTTAGGGACCTCACTTCAGAGCTTGAAGTAAGTTGGTGGTTAGTACTCGCAAAACGCGCGCGTTTGAGTAATAGCTAAGCTAGATGACGTATGACCATAGACAAAGTAAAAAATGTACAGATCTCCCAAAAAAAGTATAGCATAATCAGGGTTATAATGTTCCCACTGCTGGGACACAGGCCTCGCTCTCTCTGAGAGGGAGTAGTGAGCCGTAATCCTCCACGCGGGCCCAGTGTGGGTTGGTAGATGTCACATGTCTTCAAATTTTTGGGTCTAAGTCATGCTGGTTTCCTCTTTCCTCACGATGTTTTCCTTCACCGTTTTGAGAGAAGTCTTCTTCTTTTCGTGTGGTTGTGACTTACCTGGTGTCAGAGTTTTAATGCTGCCCAAGGGCACTTGACTCCACATGCCGAGAAGAGAACAGAACAGTGGTGATGAAATAATTTACAAAAAGTAAAGCGCCTGTCAGGGTTCGAACCTACAACTGGTAAGTCGCGGCCGTTACCACTGGGCCACTTTTCTGGTTACGCTTTATGTAAGAATTCTGTAGTTTTAGCAAACCCCTATGGCGTTGCATGGATAGTTGTGAGTTTGTGAATGTTTGAACTATCATAACAATGTTTAACCAAACTTTGGCATGCACACTCTAACTCTATGATATTGGTACGGAGTAGAAATATCTCCGTCGAATAAATCAAAGTTACCATGAGCAAAGATGACCCACATTCACTTTGATGTAAATGTTCGAACTGTGGACTTCATATTTACATGATCTATGTAGGTTAGGTACTTACCGATAGAAAGTGCTCATCATCTGCCTAGCCTTTTCCCAACCATGTTGGATTCATCTTCCAGTCTAACCGGATAAAGTTTCTACCGATAGAAAATGCTTTGTTATTTTACGCTAGAATAATTCAGGCGTTTTAACATTCAGTTTTACTCTTGGCGGTATTCATCTCGAGTTACTCGCAAACATTGAAAATAAAATTCTCCTCCTCGACTTTGTTATCGTTTCATCTTCTATACTTCTAGAAATATTTCGACATAATTCCGTTTTTGCCTGAATGTAGTAAATCCTTTAGAAAAGTATCGAAGAATGAAGAATAAACTCTTGAAAGACAGAAAGAAAAATATTTTATTTGGGACACGCAGAAATACAAACAGTAACAAAATTAAAATATTTTTCGAACAAAAAAAAACAAAAAAAATGACCTGTGCGAGGCAAAACAGGCTCCTATCCTATCTCAGAGTATACTCTTCAACGTATGACATCAAAGATAGTCTGTGATTATTATATTATTTACTTTAATGTCGTGTCTCTAAGGACAAATTGAAATAATTTAGTAGTAAACTTTCCTATTTCTTCTGTTTTTTTAACTGAGTTTTCGTTCCCAGGTAAACATGGACAGCGCAGGCGACGCCGAAGGAAACTTCACAGTCATCGGTCTGGTAGCCGATTCCAGTGTCCCAGGGGGCTGGAGCGCCCAGCCTGTCGCCACCTTCCGATACGTTAACTCTACAGATTTTTTACCGGTTCGTACAGTTATCGTTAAGATTTAAGATCAGAAAACTTTCCTTAAAAGTGACTCATAGGTACCTACACAAAAGCGAGTGAAGAGGAATTAAAAGTGGTATGTACAACTACGCTGATGAAGAATGTCACTAAATCCTGTGATTTTAATGTTTATTCTGTTTATATGTATGTATGTAAGTATATATGTATTACTATTTATCCTTTTTTGAATTATCTATCCCGTATGTTGCACCTGTCATGTTTGTCTCTGCATCACCCTAGGGTTGACTGGTAGAAAATGCCTCAGGCATTAATGGCCGATTCCTATATTAAACGGACCGTTATTGGTTAAAATTAAAACTCTTGTATCTTTACCAATAATGAAGCAACTACCTCATGGGTTTGCATAGTAGACCCTCCCATATGGAAGTAGCTATCCCAGGTAAAATTAGCTCACGAATCTATTTATACGCCCAGTTTGGCAATAAAAAATGCTACCATTGGTAAGCTTAACGATTCTTTTTTGTTTATAGGAACTGAGGATTAGTCCGCCGTTAGTTTTACTTGTGCATAGAGATTTATTAAATAAATAAATAAATAATGATCATGACTACCCAAATTGCATACCCCACGTCCTAACCGAAAGCAACCATCGCGCTAGTACGCGATTGACCTTATCATTTATATAATAAAACTTGTCATGTATCGCTTATCATTTACTTATCTCTTTGTATTTATTATTTTTAGATAATTTTATATATACATAACACAACTAACTATTTACATAAAACACTAAAACTTAAAGAACTAACTAAGTATAACTAAAGTAAGGCGTCGAAAAATTCCTCCGCATCGCTGTCGTCTGGTAATGTACCCAAGAGACTTTGTACACAAGAGAAGTTGAATTGCAATGCTTAGCCTCTGACCAAGGTAAAAGCCAGCCCTTGGGTCACGGGAAGTGTCAAGCAGCCGTTTGGAGCACTCGGACCCCACGGCCCTAGGGTTTCAACCCCAAACGGCTCGAAAATATAATTGCCTATAAGGCTATTAAACTTTCGCCGCTTGAGGTTTTCCGCAGCCGCAGCGGCAGCGCCAGCACAGCACGCCGAGCCAGGAAGATGGGATGGCGCAAGAGTATCGACACACGTTGCGTCCCACACTAAAGGCCTACCCATCTCCCATGGGAATAAGGACATGCCGCCCGGTCTTTAGTTTCTTATCTCTTGTAAAATGTATAGGGGAAGAGATGGAACTAAACCTTATTTTCGATGTAAACTGCGGCATGTGCAATGTGCAATCGCAGTGCGCCATTCTGAAATGCAGATTTTTAATGGTCCTTTTGACATCGGTTCGGCCGATGCAATTTGCCAGCTTGATAGTTGACACTTTGCATTTATTTAAGTATTAAAAGCAGAGAATGGTTAAAAAAAAAATTACGCTCAAAACAAAAGTTGAGTTTTATATTATTTAGGCTTTTGACATACTTTCACATAAAACGACCATAGGTTAATTACCTTAGAAAGGATACAAAATGTATCTCATTACCTACACAACATTCATATTATTATTATTTCGTTCATTTATTTTCATAATCATTAAATACCTACTTACATTTTAAAATATTGTTTTTATAAATCATAAAAAATCAGAGGTATTATTATTATGCTCATCTCACAATAGGTAGGCGCTCCAGATGAATTGACCAGATCTTTTTCCATTTTCGTCCTCTAACACACGATGTCTAAATCGAATTTAATAATCATGAATTAGTACAGTGAAAATGTTTCTTAATTAAATTACTAATTAACTGTCTTCCTTTTCCCCAAGTTTGCATGTAATTTCCCTTCTTCCAATCGATAGAATTCCTAAATCACCTACGCACTTACCGGTCCGATCCGAAGTTAATTGGTAACTTTGGCAGCTGAAGTTAAGTAAGTACATACTTGTCAGACAAGTTCTCGCAGGGGAGCTTAATATTGAACTTGTTTATTGCACAGTTAATATAGAGATGAAGTACCTTGCTGAGTACTACTCTAGTAAATTAGGTTGGTGCACGTTTGCTTCGATGAAATAATAGTCTACCTTTCCTTAGTAGTACAAGGTAGTTTAGGGTATTAATTTTATCCCCGAAAATGAGCACCATCGTCGACTGACTTCAGCTAATACATGGTCATGCCAAAAGAAGTTAGATATTCTTTTCTCATTTGTTTGACACTGGCAAGTTATTCACTATCTTACAGGCTGGTTATTTATTGACATATATGAAACAGTTTGTCCTCGAACAGTAATATTAGCTTGGTGTGACAAGCGACCGCAGTCAGGAATCTGGCACCTTCTCAGGCACCACGAAAATGTGGTGCCCCACACGTCACTCGAATTTTTTTACTAAAAAAACGTATCTATTCTTTCTCACCGACCATATTCCCCTGACCTAGTGCCTAGTGATTTTCATCTATTTCCAAGAAACAAAGAAAAATTAAAGGGGAAAAGGTTTGAAAGCAAAGAATGCACCGACTGCCTATAATTTCGAGATTGCTGAGGTGTCTAAAGAAGAGTGGTCAGAGGTATTTCCAATTGGTTCAGACATATGGAAAAGTGTATACGTGCTTAGAGTGAATCCTTCGAAAAGATTGATACATGTAATAAAGAAAAAAAAAATTTTTTTGAAGTATCTAATTTCTTTTGGCATGACCCTCGTAGTACCTAAAGAGGAGCACAAAAATACAATAATCGTGTCGGAGGTACCTACCTAAACATTTAAAAGCATCATCAGTTTATGTGAATTCCTATAAATATATTTTCGAAACATTAGTCTACATATGTTTTCCTTCCCAGAACTTCTTTACCATAACTATACTGCATTTGAAATAAAATTAGACGTATAGATAAGCCTTTTTTACATTCCGTTCAACAGATTTTGAATTCTATTGCGTTGGTGGCATGACAAATGGCAGCCGCAGTAGATAGTTGGTATTGTGTAACTTTTTTTGCTTTTAATGCTATCCTTATGCCTACGGTATAGAAGTCAAAATCGGTTGAACGGACTGTAAAAGGGTTTGTTTTAATGTCTAATCTTATTTCAAATGGGGTATAGTCGCTTATCATTTAAAGTGAAGGCACGTGAACATATGCGTAAGAAGGTGGCAGAATCATCCCAGCGCTATTCTGCTGGATTCACCTTCTCCTCTACCTGTCGTTATTTTTCCCGACTAAGTTTATTTTGTTTATATGCATTTATCTATGTATGTATTAATTAGTATTCATTATTTTCGAGTTATATGTAGATCAATTATGTTGCACCTGCCATGTCTGTCTCTGCAACATCCTAAGGTTGACTGGTAGAAGATGCCTCAGGCATTAAGTCCGCCATTGTACAGTATTTTTTTTTACTTGTGCAGAAAGTTTTAATAAATAAATAAAAAATAATTATTCAGTCGAAAAAGGATAGGTACAAAACCTTTGAGTTAGTGTAGTGCAAATAGAGAAGAAATAATAGTGACACACATAACAGACTCAAAGAAAGTGGAACGGACTTTTATTTGTACAATCAACACTATTCTAAGCTAATTCTAATTTTATAATTAATAAGTATGTAAAAAATATAGTTAAATTAAAATTGCCTGTTAGTCGTAAAGGCTAGATTGCAATGAAATCTTGTACCATTTTTTTTATAATTTATTGTAGAACCTATACTTTCCTTTAAGATCTCACTGTTATTTCAGTTTTTTATTATTGTTTATGTCTTAGTTAAGTGGCAAAATGGCAATATTGTTTTTTTGTGGAATTTTATTTTCCTTTGTGTGGAATTTTATTTATCTTAATCTTAAGTAATAATTTGCCATAATTTCTTAATTCTTTACTTTTAGTATTGTGGCGGTATCTACATCGCCACATGCGAACTACGCATCAAAGACCTGACGTCAGACACACGTCACATAAATTCTGCATCGCGCAATTAGTTTACCGTGCAGTGGACATATATACGAGAACCCAACATCAATCGTTGGGCAGTTGCCCGCCAGACACAACACCCGTCTGGTTGGAGGATCCTCCCTTTTCTATGGAGTATGAGTGAACTTTACACCCTGTTCCTCATACCCCCTTTTTTTTTTTTTTTTTTTGGGTGGGAAATCATCATATGACTTCTTCCCGCTCTGGGCAGAGCGGAAGGGCGTGTCAGACTCTTACTGACTGAAACCCACCCGTGTTCCTTCGGTTGCCTGTTGCCAGGGTCCCGGTATCCCTTTCGGACTATTCCGCAACCCTGGCAGGCATCGGTCCTAACGGACCCCGTCAGATGTGCTGACATCTCTTTGAGGCGCGCGTGGAACACGACGCGCAATCGACCTGGGCCTGGTCCTTATCGGACGGCGAGCTGCCCATTGCTCGCCGTCCGCAAGCCCACGCCTATGGTGGCCGGGAATCCGCCTGGGATTCCCGACGCCCAGGGTGTCTCCAGCGGCGGCGGTTAGGGGCGTGAGGGCGCAGGCTTTGCCTCTCCCTCACGCGTTCCGCCTCCTCCTTCGCGAGCATCACTGCTTCGCAGAAGGAGGTGACCGCCTCCCATGCCCTCTCGCTCCGTACCATGGCCTGGACCAGGGCCGGACGCGAGAGGTCAGTGCCGCCAATCGCCTCCACGAGGACACGGCGGTGCTCCGCCCAAGCAGGGCACACCTCCACCGTATGCTCCACCGTGTCCTCCGGACGATCCGCACAGTGGTGACACCCAGGCGTTTCCTCCCGCCTAATTCTGCACAGGTACCTCCCGAAGCTGCCATGTCCGGTGAGGACCTGTGTCAGGCGGAAGGTGAGGACGCCGTGGCGCCTCTCCAGCCACTCCTCAAAGAGGGGACTTATCGCCGCAATTGTGGCGTGCCCAGCACTGGGTTGCGACAATCGCACTCTCCATGCCGCCATGAGATCCTGCCGGAGCTCTGTCCGCTGTGCCGCGATTTCTCGCGGCAGCGGAGTTACGCCCCGGCGCTTCATCTCCTCGCGCCACTCCCAAATGTGCGCGAGGACCTTCGCCTCCAGATCCCATGGCGGTAATCCGGCAAGGAGGCTCGCCGCCTCACGAGAGACCGTGCGGTATCCCCGGGCCAGCCGAATGGCCATGACCCTTTGGGACGCGTTCAACCGGCGGGCTGGCCGCAGCCTAATGGAACGCGCCCACACCGGTGCCCCGTAAAGGGCCATGGACCGCACGACCCCCGCGTAGAGCCTCCGGCAGGAGGCGTTTGGCCCCCCAAGATTGGGCAGGAGCCGCCCCAAGGCGGCCCCGGCCCGGTGCAGCCTAGGAGCCAAACGACGGAAGTGCTCCACGAAGTTCCACCGGCTGTCGAGGACGAGTCCTAGATACTTCATCGTCGACTCGACGCCGATGTGAACCCCTCCTACCGTGATTTGGGAACCCGACAGTGGCGCGTTCCGAGGGCCATGAAAACACATGACCTCGGACTTGTGCAAGGCCACCTCGAGTCCCAATTGCCGGATTCTATTGACGATTGTCGCAACCCCGCGTGTCGCTAGTTCGGCCGCCGCCTGGTGCGACCTCCCTTGCGCCAGGACCAGCGTGTCGTCAGCGTAGCAAACTACGCTGACGCCGCTAGGGAGGTCGGCGCGCAGCACCCAGTCGTATCCGATGTCCCACAGATGCGGCCCTAGGACCGATCCCTGTGGGACACCGCACGACATCTCTCGCCGGTTCCACACTCCCTGGTTACCGGGGTAGATGACGGCCCTGTCCGTCAAATAGGCCTCGACCACACGACAGAGGTAGGTCGGCATCCGGTGGTACCGGAGTGCCTCCCTTATGCAACTCCAGGGCAGGGTATTGAAGGCATTGGCGATGTCTAGAGACACCGCCAAGACGACCCCACCCGTCGTGAGGGCCCGTACGAGCATGATGGCGTCCACCGTAGAGCGCCCTCTGCGGAAACCAAACTGGCTCTCCGCCAAATCCGGCCCCACCCGCACCAACCGCCCGACGAGGCGGTTTGCAATTACTCTTTCAAAGATCTTGCCCACCTCGTCGAGCAGCACGATGGGCCGATAAGCGGACGGAGAGTCCGCAGGGCGCCCCGGCTTCTTTATGAGGACCAGTTTCCCCGTCTTCCAACGAAGTGGGAACTGGCCCCTCTCCATGCATGCGCTCAGGAGACCCCTTAGTCGAGGCCCGAGAGCCTCCATGGCCAGGACCCAGGCCTTCCCAGGTAAGCCGTCGGGTCCTGGGGCGGTATTCTTGGCATTCAGCCTTCGTACCGCCACTCTCATTTCTGCCTCGGTCACCTCCGGAGCATCGTCGTCGTCGTCGGCAGTGTGGTCCGCATCGAGCACCGCATTAGGCGGAGCCATGAGCGGGGAGGCATGTTCCCCTCTCGAAGGGAACAGAGCGCTCACCACGTCCTCCACAAGCTGAGGCCGGAGACTCTGCGTCAGCGGGGGAGCCCATGGGCGGAGTTTCTCCCGCACCATCTTGTATCTCCACTCTTGCGTCCCCACGGATCTGCGTTCAGAGTCTCCAGCGTTTCCTCACGGGCCAGTGCCCTGGCCCGCAGGATCTCCTCCTGGAGGGCGGTCTTCGCCGCTCTGTACCCCTCGTATAGCTCCGCCTGAATGGCTTCCGTATCCGGAGGGTGGATACGGAGCCTGCGGTGCCTGGCGTACCGGCGTCGCGCAGCAACGCACGCATGGCGCAGAGCCGTCAACTGCTGCGACCACCAGCTCACCTGGCGCGAAGCACATCCGGGCTGGACACGGGGCATTGCCACGTCACAAATATTGGACATGGCCTCCCGGAACCACTCCGCCTCGTCGTTGATGTCGGCAGGCCTGTCCGGTGATGACACCCAGGCCTGCACGATCGAGGCTTCCAGGAGAAGCTCCCGGTCCAGCTGCTTCAGCGCCCACCGCGGACCACTCGGGGCCTGTCGGACCGGCGCGCTCGAGGACTGGGCGGAGACGTCAAACCGGATATACCGGTGGTCGGAATACGTCTCCACCCCCTCCATGACGCGCCAGTCAATGACACGCGGAGACAGAGCGGGGCTGGCGAACGAGATGTCCACCACCGACTCACCCCGCATCCGCACACACGTGGGGACAGAACCCCGGTTTAGGACGACCAGGCCTGTCTCCAGAGCCCAGTACTCCACCATCCTGCCCCGCGTGTCCGTATACCGGGAACCCCAAGCCATATTCCTCATACCCCTAAAGTATTATTATGTGTTATCACCCATTTCTGAGATTGCTGGTTATCGTGTAATTGGTGACTGTGTAGGTCCGAGGCTATTGTTAACTATAGTACGTAAAATATATTATACACAGAAGCTGTTGGTGTACCTTTATAAATAAATAAATAAATTGTTAAGAACCTGAGGGCCTAGACAAGTGACAATCGCTTCGAAAGCGTTTCGTATTTCTACAACGACTTTCAACAGGATTGACATAAGCTTTTCGATAGCTTATGTCAGTCCTATACATTTTTGCCTTTTCCATCATCGTTATCGCTCAAAGAATGTCACTTTGTCTAGGGCTTCTGGTTTTTTTTGATAAAATTAAGAAAATGTTTTCCTTCCCAGAACTTCTACACAAAACCAATCAGTAGAAAGAGGATAGGTACAATAGTCAATCTAAATCCTACGTTGCTGGCCAATCTCAATATATTTCCGCTCTAGTCGCTTTCAATAATATTCATGACCATTTCGGTACAAAGTAACTGAATGGTTTAAAAAGCTTATTCAAAACATGTTTACCGGTGCAAAATAAGGTTTCTAAAGTAGTGAAAGGAGTAGAAACGATTGTTTAAAATACTAACGTATATGTTAATTATTATAGTAAGCAAGTAAGCATATCACGTAATTTTATTCTCATTTGTATTCTGATATTTTACCATTGTAGCAACAATATTACTGAAAAGAGGAATGCCCTAATAGAAAGGATTATTTTTCGTATTAACTACCGTAACCTTAGATATTTTCAAAGGCGAAAATGTGTATATTATTATTAATAAAAGTTTTAAAAAACACTGTTATTTTATAAAAAATATTTATAAATGTAAATAATATGTATTCAAAATGAAATAAAGGAAGAAAAAATATTATTAATAAATAAATAATATATTATTTATTAGTTATACCTGGAAATAAACAGTAAAATCAAAATATTTGAATCTGTCTCTGTGTGTATCTCTATGTATGTATGTATGTGTCTCTATGTCATTTGGTATGTGGCTAATTAGCGTAATCGTTTTAATATTATTGTTTACGTTTTAAGTATTTAATGATCAACTTGCTTACTAGCTAAAATGGCGGTCTGAGACTTTTGAAGTCTTTGCTTTTCAATTTTCGTTTTTTGCCACCGACTTCCGAAATTAAAGTTATTTTTCAGTTTTGAGTGTTTTTTTTTGGAACTCGGTTTTTTTTTTGTAAATTGTTTTTATAATCACCATTTTAGACTTCAAAAGTCTCAGACCGCCATTTTAGCTAGTAAGCAAGTTGATAATTAAATACTTAAAACGTAAACAATAATATAAAAGTTTATTATTTTTAACTTTTTAGCTGTGGTGCCTATCCCACACAATTCGAATACCACGAGCTGATGTAAATAACAGTGAAGGAGTAAATGAAAACATCATCTTGATAAACTAAGTGGGAAAATACGTAATATTGAAGCTAACTCAAAAACTACGCAAGCAAAATTAATAAAAAATTATATGGGACCACCTCGGAAGCATGACCTACCATACAAAAAAGAATCATCAAAATCTTATAATTGGCGGAGTAATCGCGTAACAAACATAAAAAAAAACATTAAAAAAAACATACAGACGAATTGAGAACCTCCTCCTTTTTGAAGAAGTCGGTTAAAAAATGACTTTCATTTTAGGGTATGGCCAGAATAATATAGTTAGCTAATTATGTAACTGAAACATGACTTTTTTTATCACAGGAACTAGTCGAAGCAAATAACATAGGCTGGATAGGAGGAAGTCCACCCGTCGCTGAACCAGAATGCGGCTTTGACGGCATCAAGTGCTCCCTACCCCACGACCCTGGGGTCTTATCTGCAGCAGCTGCCGTTGCAGCGGCGGCCATCTTGGCTGCAGCATTGCTCGTCCGTCACTACAGATACGAACAAAAGCTTGCGTCAGTGCTGTGGAGGATCGAAGCTAAGGATCTGACCTTCATCTCGGCGTACAACGCGCAGAGTACTGACAAGGTAGTGTGCGAAGTGAGTTTATTTTGTGATACTATTAAAATACTTCCTATATTTCTCCGTGTCTCGGAAGCACTTTAAACCGTTGGTCGCTTTCACTCGTGTATCTTTGACAGTCGTTACGAGTCGTCAGAACCCCGAAAGTCTGATAACCAGTCTTACCAAGGGGCAGTAGCTCCATGTAAAATACTGGTATTCAGCTGCATCCGGTTAGACTGGAAGCCGACCCCAACATAGTTTGGAAAAGGCTAGGCAGATTGATTTATTGATTATCTTTCTTCGATATTTCGGAATGAACGTAATGATGGCTTTTATCATTTCGAACGTGACGATATTATCCTAGACGACCACGTACATAAAATCTATGAAAATACGTGTACTTTGCAGGGTTATCATGGACGGTTAAAAGCGTAGAGTTTGTAATTTTGTATGTAGGAATCATAAATATATATAAGGGTAATCTCTGGAAGTGTGTCTTGTTTATCAAAACTTAGGTATAAACCTAGTACTACAAGCTTTTTTCCAGTAAAAAAAATCAATTACATGTTACAATAAATTATATGTTACAAGTGTCATTATTTAGTTCACAAGTACTTATATTTTTACACTTTTATTCGTGATTTTGTTTAGCAAAAACTTCTTTGTAAGTCACAAGTTGTAGAAAATCATAACAAATCCTGAGAGTGTCCGGCGACTCTCTATTCCGTCTTACAAGTTTACAAGTGTCGTGCTTAGTACCGCAATACATTTATAAATTCGATTTTCTTATTTTTTATGTGTTCAAAAGAGAGAGATGACCTGATGCCCGTGTCCCAGCAGTGGGATAATTAAGGCTGATTATGAATATGGAGATGAGCTATGAATTTAACGTAAAATTTACATTCTAGGTAACTTGTGAACGTATAGACTTGTAACTTTTGATAAACAGGGCACTGATCCGATTTCGACACTATAGCCGAATGCCACAGGGTATGTTTTATGGTATAGTTGACTACCATGCGGGCGACGTCGCGGACAGAAGCTAGTGTTCCATACACATGCAGCTCGAAAACGTTTCATATTAAATTATAAATTGTTTCCATAATATACAATTTTCTTACTTAAGTACCTGCACCAGACAACTTCGTTTAGAATTTAAGTACTTATGTAATTGTGGATGGAAATTCATTTTAATATGAAGTTTACTCATGAGATGTTTATAATAATATAATATACATATTATGTATCTATTGTGTTTATATTCATTTGTGCATGTCGAACCATGCACAATTTTATTAAGGGTTCCGTATTTGGGATGAATTTATCCCAAGAACATATTATATACTTGTGCTGTCATCATCTGCCTAGCCTTTTACCTACTATGTTGGTGTCGGCTTCCAGTCTAACCGGATGCAGCTGAATACCAGTATTTTACATGGAGCGACTGCCTATCTAACCTCCATAACCCAGTAACTGGGTAATACGATACCCCTTGGTAAGACTGGTTGTCAGACTTTCGGGCTCCTGACGACCCGTAAGGCCTTAACGACTGTCAAAAATCCACAAATGACAGCCGGGACCAACGGGCTTTCCGTTTTCGTTCTTTTTCTTAACGTGCTTTCCGAGGCACGGAGGAGTCTCGGTATGTAAAGACGGTCACCCATCCACGGACCAACCCCGGCAATCGTACCTTAACCTGATGGATCGACCCATGTGGCTGTTATTACTTAGCCACGAGCTACTCAACTTGTGCTGTATCAAAACCAATACTTTTAAATCTAAACCTATAGGGTACTTCCCGTTGGTATTACAACGAGAAGTACCATATAGGTTTTGATTTATTTGGGAGTATCAAAATATGTCGCATAAATGGCCGTTATTTTTTATTGCGTGGACTTAGAACCATGGAAGCTTAGCCTTGGAAAGAACGCGTGAGTTTATTATCTATGTATATACAAATGGAAGCCGACCCCAACATAGTTGGAAAGAGGCTAGGCAGATTGATTGGCATTGCAGAGCATGTATTTACTCCGGTCGTTAATAAAGCAGTGTAATAGCTAGCTCAATTAGACACAAAGTAAATCTGAACTAACTTCTGCCAATTGTACTTTCAAGTTATGCTACATTTGCAGTAGATAAGTGGCTAGTTCTGTTAGCTCAGCGCATTTTGGAGCGGGCTATGCTTGGAGTTTCTTAGAAGGATAATGATTATCCGAAAAAGAACCGACATAGCTAAAGTAAGCAAGCTAAAGTGGCAGCGGGCTGGTCAGGTTTGTAAATCCTTTTTTTACAACTAAAACCAGTGGCGTATTATTCTTTTTGTAGGCTGCGAGGGGCGGCGCAAGCCGCACCTCACGCTCAGCTTTGTTAGCCTTTCATTATGAAGAAATTAAAAATAAGCCTACTTAGCAAAAATTAAAACTCATTTGGTTGTAAGTTTGACAGACATCAAGACACGGGACTATCGTAAGCTCAAAACACACACAAGTTTAATTTATGGGGCGGCAAACCTTACAGTCCCAGGGCGCTGAATCTAAAAATACGCCACTGACTAAAACTAAATATTCGGTGTTACGATAATATTTATTGCATTTCATAATTAATATTTTAGGGCACTAGTTAGCCGTATTTCATATTTCCATACAGTAATATTGCCAAATTAATCAAAACAGCGAAATATTTCACATTTATTTGCGACGTTGCTCACTTTCAGATTATACGCTCTTAAAACTCGTCTAATACAAATACAAATCAGCCTTAAATGACAGCTGGGGGCCTAAAACGGCCACATTAGCAATTCCTATAAAAGCATTTCATTTCCTGAATTTCCAGCTGTCATTAGCAATTCCTCTAATTTGACACAAAAACAATTCATAATGTGTGGACCATTTTACGAATCTCCATAGAAAACTGTGAAACAGATGAATTATTTCGTAATATGAATCGCACGCAGATCATATTATGAATTGTCAGTTTGTGACATTTTACGATGATTCATAATATTTTCCTATTATGATTCTACCAAAGTGACTGTTTTAAGCCCACTGAGCTAGCTTTTGCGTCTCACATTGAGTTCTTTTTAGAAATCATTTGCGAACTATGAATTATGCGTTGTGTAGATACATTACATTAACAGAGAAAGTCACGTACGAAGCAAAATAAATATGTTCTGAAAAGAAATTACTCGCAATATTTTTACTTGGCGCTCTTTTCGGAGTTTACTTGTTAAGGGCGCACCCTACCTCAAATTGCTTAGCATGATCCTCCGTTATGCCGAAAATACTGCAGCATTAATTTTGAAATAAATATATTATGTTTAAGTTGAGGATTGGTGCTAGGTCCCATGTTTGGCGAAAACACGATTACATAAAATTTTCTCGATAGAAAAAAAAACTTTTGTTTCAATTTTCATTTTTTGCCACCGACTTCCGAAATTAAATTTATTTTTCGGAAGTCGTTTTTTTTTTTTCTAAAAAGTTTTTATTTTTCACTTTTTAGTAGTGGTACCTACCCCACACAAATTCTAATACTACTAGCTGATGAAAATAACAGTGAAGGAGTAAATGAAAACATCGTCTAGATAAACTAAGTGGGAAAAATACGTAATATTGACGCTAACTCAAAAACTACCCAAGCAAAGTTAATAAAATTTATATGGGACCATCTCGGAAGCATAACCTACCATACAAAAAAAGAATCATCAAAATCGATTCATAATTGGCGGAGTAATCGCGTAACAAACACACAAAAAAAAAAAAGAAACATGCAGACGAATTGAGAACCTCCTTTTTGAAGAAGTCGGTTAAAAATATCCAAAGTTACCTGAACTATAAACCGCTGGCAGTCATAAATTACATCAAATTAGATCATGAAACTTTGCATAATAACTGAACTATCTATAAAGTCTTATGTCTTTATTTTTTTCTAAATAACCATTATTTTCACCGTAAAAAGCAATAACCTAAACTTTTCGAGGCTTGAGAGCCGCTAGCGACCCTCTCCGTCTTGCTCTCACTCAGGTCGCGAGTATTATGGTGCGAGCGAGATAAAATCTGAGGTAGGGTACAGCCTCAATTTCAATATATGTTATGTCATAATAAGTTAAAGGTAAAACCTTTCTACTATTTATGAGACTTACTGAAAGATTGCTAATGAAATCTATAGCTTACTTACGGAGAGAAATGACCGAGCTTTTATTAAAATCAGAACTGCTGACGTAGGTTCTGCTCCGAAAAATTGGAATCGAGGCAGTTTGAAACCAAAAAAAGCTAGAGAATTATTTTTCTTTATGAAAACCTATATAATTGTGTAACTTATTTTCGTAACCGATTAAGACTAATTTGTTTCATTTGGATAGTTCAACAACATTCATTGCGTTATTTACGTTGTTCAGCAGATTTTTTTTTCGAACTTATGAAGCAATGGATTAGAAATTTGTTTCAAACCAATTCAGATTGTGATTGATCGTGTATTACGATTTGGCAAAAAGTATGAAAACTGCCTGCGCCGATCAGCACCCTAATTGTGTAAACTTACAGAACTCTAACAGATCAGTCATAATCGGTTACGAAAATATGGTACAGAATTAGATAGCAGTGTTGACAACTAACGCGAGCGCTTTTCGGTAAGGGTGAGGGGTATATATCGTAACAGATAGAAATAACAGATATGAAAAAATAACAGATAAAAATTGTTCCTAACAATAAAACATATGTACCTGTTACATAAAATAACAGACCCTCAAGACTGTTAACGCGGCTGTTACTGTTAATACATTATAACAATCCCCACACAGACTGTTACCGCGGCTGTTACTTACGTATTTATCGGCCGTAGAAAAATAACAGGCTGTTATTTAATAACAGATAGATACGATTATCGTGGGAATTACGATTATATGAACGATTATATGAGAATCCGGAGGTTAAACCAAAAGAGATAAAGAAGATATTCAATTGAGATTTAAATACGTATTTATCGTCGGTACAAAAATAACAGGCTGTTATTTAATAACAGATATTTGGATCTGTTATTTTATTGTAACAGTAACAGTGATAAAAGATATCATGTTTAACCTGTTACAACCCATCTCTACTTCTCGGGCTGGCATATCGGCGCCAGTTACCAGCGTTTTACATGAATGCGGCCTTACATAATATTCTTTTCATTAGGTATACCTACATTACACTTAATTTCAATAAAAGCTAGTCTGTTATTTGTAAGTCAAAGTAGTAGAAAGGTTAAAATGTCAAACCTTTTACTTTTTATGAGACTTTCTAAAACATTGCTAATGAAATCTAGCGATACTACGTACGTAATAGAAATTAAACATTTTTATTAAAACCAGAATTTGCTCTTGCTCCGAAAAAATTAGATTGAGAGAGTAAAACCAAAAAAAAACATGCGCGGCAGTCTTTGGGGACTGCCGATAGAAGTAAAAACGAAGTAAAATTCATTCATTTCTTCTAGCATTCGGTGACGATGACGCGCGTTCCATGATTTTTGTTCACCCAAAAAGTGCTCAACGCGTCTAAAGTTGTTTTCATTTTCAATTGGCCGAATTGACACGAAGGGGTCCGTATCACTGTACAATGTAATGATTCCACAGGCAAACACGTCGTGGGCTAAGCGGAATAGGTTACTAAATACAGGGTGTAAGGGTAAACACTCTTGTCATTCAAACCGTGGGTAGTTGACTTCAACATAAAAATAAATGACCGAGTAACAACAAAAAGAAACGTTATTTTCATTAAAAGATTTTAAAAAGTTTCTATGCGACACCGTGCTCGCTAGCGAAACAGCTGACTGACTGAGAGAGGGGTCGCGTTTACGGCCTGTCAGGTCACGCAAGTTGAGACGCAAGTTCGTTGCCCTAGCGCTAAGTGAAAAGGTGAAATAATAATAATAAGTGGTTAAAAGTAATAAAAAAAAAAAAAAGTAATTTTCCATTGATTTTACGTTCTATAAATGACACCAAACCACTGGTTTTAAGGATAGCGGTGTTTACCCTAACACCCTGTATATCTACGTGTATTGTATTTTATAGTGGATTTCCGCAAAGTCACGCCTGAATCAATTAACTATCATGAGATTGTATCTCCATATGCCTGCTGACAGACAGACGGACGGACGACAGCGGAGGCTTAGTAACAGGATTCCGTTTCACACCTTTCGTGTACAGAATCCTTCAACCCTAAAAACTGTAGAATGGTTTCATTACGTACCGGGTTTAAAAACATAAAGGGACCTGTTTCGAACAAAAGAACCTCCGCTATTCATGACCGTACCTACTGAAAGACAGATGAAAATGCCATCAATTTCTGTAGGTAGTGACTGAATAAAATTGAGTTTAGCTGCACGATTACTGATTGGTATAAGTCTTATTTCAAAATGAATTAGATTTGTCGTAATCGGTTACGAAAATCAGTTACGCAATGAGACAGCTGGATTAACACAAGGGTACTTTCAATCCCGGTAGTACGTTCGCGTGGGATTTTTTCCGACATCTACGCGGGTGAAGCCGCGTGCACAAGCTAGTTGTTATCATATAACTCTATTGGTTTACGCAGCGCCGGCTGGAAGCCAACCCCAATGTAGTTGGGGAAAGGCTAGGCAGACTGATTGGTTTACGGTTTAGATGTCGGAAAAAATCATGACTGCTGGGAGCTGGAACTGATTGGTTTACGCAGCGCACTCAGTAAAGTGCGCTGCGTAAACCAATCAGTTCCAGCTCCCAGCAGTCATGATTTTTTCCGACATCATCAAAAATCATCGTCATTTCAGCCAATGAACACAGTAGGTACCTTAATGAATTATACATAAACCGTATGAAAATCCTTTCGGTAGTTTTTGAGTTTATCGCGTTCAGACAAACGGACAGACCGGCGCCGGCGGCGGGACTTTGGTTTATAAGTAGTGATGATAGTGATAGTGATGATAGTGATAGTGATGATAGTCATAGTGATGATAGTGATAGTGATGATAGTGATAGTGATAGTGATGATAGTGAAAGTGATGATAATGATTGTAGTAGTGATGTAGTGAAGATTCTCTTATTTCCTAGAATGTACTTGTCCTACCTAATAAAAACATTCATTTTAACAATTATTTTTGAAGTACCTAACAATGTTTTTTACACACTAACTCACGCCTTCTTCACATGGGGGTAGGCAGTGGCTACGGAACGCCACCTGCTACGATCCTTCCTTAATCTTCTTTTCTTTTTTATTTTCCTTTTGTCAGCAACAATTTTGTCTTGTGTTTACAGCTGTGGATTCCTAATTCCACAGAGGGTTATTGGTATATGGTAAGATAGAACGACAAATCAATTATTCGGTTTGGGAAGCTACGACAAAATACTATAATATAGATAGAACAAACGATGATATAAAGAATGAATACTTTAGGGAGTAAAACCACTGTACGAACACGAAAATTAGATAAATCTTTTAGTATGAAAGAAGAGAAATTATTTATTTGTTTTAAAACATGGAGGACATAGTTTTATTTGAATATAAATATGTTGCAGCCATCTGGTTAAATTTGCCAACTATACAACCCGCTACAATGGCGACATTAATTTAAAACACGTATACGATTTAACGTATTCGTTTTATGAAAATATTTGAATTTCATTAAACGTTATTATCTATTGATTTATTTACAATTTTCTAAATTACCATCCTGGAGCAACCTGTACTTAAAGAACTGTAGCGAAGAGGTCATTTGCCGGGGTCACGGATCATATGGTAGGCGGATAGAGGAAAGCCGTCCAATTTCTTAGAAATTATGCCGACAATGAATGGGACCGATAGAACGTAAGCCAGCTGATAGGTAGCTTCATGAATGAATCTTTTACACAGAGTGATCTCAATTTTGGTTATGTTTTTGTTATTTAGTTAGTTTGAAAATTAAAATTTTTCAATTTACGAATTATTTTATTTTATTATAATTTTTATGTTTACTGGCCACTAGCCCTACCCGTGTGTTAAATTAATGTCGCCATTGTAGCGGCACGCTGGACTAATATAATTGGACTGACCAAGACTCAGCCAAATGATTCAAATGGTGAAAAAAATCTGCGAGCAACTTGGATATAGCGCTCGCCGGCCACTGCCGAGGCACAGCCGCGCAGCTCGCTTGCTCGGTCGGCTCACGCGTGGTTGGTTCTAACCTAACCTAACCTACTAACTAGCGATGGGCCGAATGTGGTTTGAACTTCGGCCGAACTTCGGTTCAATTTCGCGCGCTTCCTCGAGAGCGACACTCCAGATGTTTGTTAGAAGAAAACTAAGCTTATTTCATTTTTGCAATAGTATATCTAATTTTTATGTCTTATTAATTAGGCAGAGATTTTCAAGACTAATAAGAAGAACTGATTTAATATAAGGTTTACATTTACAATGTTCCTAACTAAAATAAATGACTGTGAGTGTTTAAAAGACATAATTTTATTTTACAGTAATGCTATTCTAATTCTATTTAATTTAGTTTTAGTTAATAGTGCAAGTAGGTATTATTTTTCTTGTGCCGAATGTTCGGCATCTGAACCGAATTTCGGCCCATAGCCAAACACTGATGTATCTATAGAACAGCTGATTTTTCTTTAAGATAGGTACTCAAAAGGGTTTTCTTCTGCCCGCAGACTTCAATGCAGCATGACATGGAAACCCGACGAGCTCACACGACAATAGCCATGTACAGAGGCAACATAGTCGCCATCAAACGCCTGCAGAAGAAGAGCATCGACGTCACCAGGGCTATCAAGAAGGAACTGAAACAGGTAAGCGTGTGTTAAAAGCTTAAAAGGATCCAAGGATCATGGCACTTGAATGACATTAACGGGGCGTGTTTTTGGTAAACATTTGTGAATTTGTATTGAAAAAACAAAATGACGGCGTTGGTTCCGATTTTGACCACGCGTCAAAAGATCCTGGTACTAACTACTACAGTTTTATACTTAACTAGCTGCGCCCCGCGATTTCACCCGCGTAAGTCTCGATCCCGTGGGAATATCGGGATAAAAAGTATCCTAAGTCCTATTCCAGGTTATGGTCTACCCTAAAGCCGAATTTCATCCAAATTCGTTCAGCCGTTTTAGCGTAAAAAATAAACAAAGTCACTTTCGAATTTATAATATTAACTAGGAAGTTAGGATTTTCTAACACTTATGCCCGTTTTCACTAAAAAGAGGCAACACTTAAACGAATGCCTCAATAAAGCGCGCTGTTTGTATTTTCAACACTCGCGCTCTTTTACTTAGGTGTCGCCTAGTATTAAAATTATAATGAAAAAAGGCATTAGGTGCATAATTGAATTCTATCACTTAGCACACGTTGTACTGAGCAACGCAGCGCGGTTCTTCTTTGATTTTTCATGACCCTATGTCCTAGATTTAGGATGAAACGTAAACTACTCAAAGCTCCTTACAGGTTACAGGTTTAGTGGTCATAAGTCGCCTTCGGAATTATATCTTAATCATCCCTTTTAAACAAGACAAGGTAATCTGACAGATAATACCTAATATATTATACATACATATTACATACTCTCAAAAAACATTACCCTCCTTCTGGGACAGTCGGGTAAAAATATGAGGAATATTTATGACTGTCAAAAATTTATCTAAAAAAATTGCCCTAACGTGAGCCAAGAAATATTGTTACCTTTTTCCTGTTCACTTAATATCGATACATCGTGAACTTTATCATACGATGGACATTGATGTATATTGGCTAACAACATAGCCTAGCCTTGGACCACATTTGAGCAATAAATTCTACCGTAGGAAGAAATGGGGCTTATAAGTATTCCATTTTTAGCTCCTGGTAACATTGGGTTACTTAGTCTATTAATCTGGGTATCAAACGAGACGTGAACTCGTCAAATAGTTCCTATATAATGTTGGCTCCACTGTTGCAGGACCAATGAACCTTAGGTTCGTTTTTTAGGGTTCCGTAGTCAACCAGGAACCCTTATAGTTTCGCGATGTCCGTCTGTCTGTCTGTCTGTGTGTCCGTCTGTCCAACTGTCCGCTGCCTAGCTCAGAGACGTCGCCGACAAAGTGGTAAAAAAAAATCGTGAAAAATATTTTTTTTTAGGGTGGAGAGTGGTTTTTTTTTCTCGTCAATCCCATAGTGGGGTATCGTTGGAAAGGCCGTTTAAAAATAATGGGAGTTTGTGGAAACCATTTTTGGATTCAGGGATCCGTTTGCGAAATATTAAGCTTTAACGTGCTAATTTGCTAACGCCGGAAAAGGTAGAATATTATGTACTACAAAAACTATGTAATATCTCTATGTAACAATATTCTCACAAATAAATGGACTATATAATTTTTGTTAGAGTCAAGTGTCCCCCCCCCCCTGCCAGGTAAATGGTTGGTTTTGGGTATGTGACAAAATTCACGGCATTAGTATATATAATGAAATTAAAAGGAAAACTATCACCGCTACGTAGGCTCCACAAGTTACCGAGTAATAATCGACCAACTTTTGCAGTTGCAAAAACAAGTTTTTCAACTACAATGTTATGTTTGTTGGATAAATTTATCCCAACTACGGAACCCTTCATTGTGCGTGGTTCGACATGCCCTTGGCCGGTTTTTTTTTAATTTAACAGTGGAGCGAACATTACGGCCACTAACTATTTGATGAAACGCAGTCGCAGTCTATCAAACATTTTATTTACTTTTGTATAGTCTGTTGTTGAAGTTTCAAGGTTAAGAATTTTTTGATGGCAAAATATTTCATTTTAAACTAATTAGCTACACAAATTCAAATTAAATTCGTTGTGAAAACTTTACAGACGTGATTGATATCGACAGGTACTTATCTAATGATGTTAAACAAGACAAAGGGATTTTCTAAGCTCATCATTTTAAGTTCTTCAGAAAGGTCCGGTGCGTAGTACCTACTCGCAACCGACGCGACGGCCGACGTGCGTTAATGACAAGATGTATGAACGAAAATGAAGCAAAAGGAATATGTAAGGATCGTGGTGTTCTGTAGTTTCTGCCTACCCCCATGGGAAGAAAGCGTGAGTTTGTGTATGACGTAATGTTAAGTAAGACTCGGATATCGGTTAAATTTTCAAACCGCTACGATGTACTTGACGCAAAAACCTTTACATTCGGTTTCGTTCGTACATTTGGAAGAGTATTAAATAAAGGCATTTTGCGGATTTACCGGTTTAGAGCAATAAAAACCGGTTAGTACTTCAGTTTTTATTCAGCACGGAATTCTCACAAGTAGTCACAAGCTGCAACGCTTTTACCGATATGCCGCTCATCGAATAAACCACTTAATTTAGGTTAAAATAAAGTTCTATAAACGTTCGCGTTCTTTAGAAAAGTTCGGAGGAAAACCCAAATAAGCTGGTATTAACCGGTATTTTATAAACCGGTTCCGAGCTTTGATTTTAAGTACAGTTTCATTCGAACTTAATGGCGGCTCGGAACATGATGACGGCGAGTCGCTGCGCAGTAACAATTTCATGTGTCAGCGGGGGTGAGGGGTGGGGTACTGCGCAGTGAGAAGCTAACTTCCCAGCCGCCAGTTTGAATCGAACTCAGTGTTGACAGGTGAAGTTTCGCTAGCAAATTTAATTTCACCTTGAACTTTGGGAAACGGTGTTGTTTGTTCATGAAGTACGTAGGTAGATACGTCGTAGGTAACGAGTAGCTATAGTTCTAGGTACGCTGGAATGTGAAAGCGATATGTTGTGTAGCATATAATTATAATTAAGAGATGTCTAGATATAGAACAAATTTAATGTAGGTACTGAGTGGGTTGTTCATATTTGATTGTAGTTAGTTATACTAAGTGCGAATTTCACCCATGTGAATCACTCATCTAAACCGCGTTCAAGAGCTGTCAGTGTCAATATTCCACGGAAATAATGACACTTAACAGCCCTTAAACGTGGTTTATCTGCTGATCGCGTTCTGTTTCTGGATTGGTGAAATTCGTCCTTAGAAGCTAACCTACACCTTAATTGCTTAACACACAATCAATCATAATCTGAATCATTTTGAAGGCTACTTTTATATAATCAAGTCCGCACCCTAATTGGTACTCGGTTGAAGTTAGATAACGCAATTGACATAAACGTTTAAACTTCTCCTTTTAATTAAAGAACTACTAAGACGATTATTTATAGGTACCACAAACACTATTAAAGCTTTTCAATTAATTTTAAACGATTTCTTAAACTTCGCTAGTTCACTTCCCATTTTTTGTCAAACAATAACATTTTATTGTTCAGAGCAATGACAAGTCAGCAATCTCTTCTCATATCTATGGTAGTAACAGTTTTCCTTTATTTGAAAGTAGTCCATACTATCACATTTTATGGTATAGCAAAGTTTATGCCCATAGTTAAAATATAAGTCAGAACCTTGAATCTATTCTTGTCTTCTAATAGAGTCACAAAGTAAAGCGGTGAAGGAAAACATCGTGAGGAAACCGGAATGTCCTAGATCCAAAAATTCGAAGACATGTGACATCTACCAACCCGCACTGGGCCCGCGTGGTAGATTACGGCCCACTCTCTATCGAAGAGAGGAGGCCTGTGTCCCAGCAGTGGGAACATTATAAGCTGATTATGCTTATGCTTAATACAATATATTCTTGTCCTATATTGACAGCTGTTGCCTGTGACTTCGTGTAGTAGCCTAAGTATATCCTTCTCTAGATCCCAGGCTACCTGTCTGTTAAACACAAGGATCAGCCGATCTGCCGTCGGTTTACTAAAAACACACCGTGTTACGTTACGGTGCGTTTGCACTGGCGAAACATTCACAACAAAACATGTCGAAGTCTCTAGTTCCTGTAAAAAAAATTGTATGGAACATTGACAGAAAATAAAGATTTCAACATGTTTTGTTGTGAATGTTTCGCCAGTGCAAACGCACAGTTAGAGAAGTCAGTCAATAGTGTCAATCCAGGGGAATGCACACTCACTTCAACTTGGTTTTCTCGATGAGATTTTTACAGTGCCTAAAGACAGGCAGTTCAGTGGTTTAGGCGTGAATAAGTAACAGACAGACAGACAGCGTTATTGGATTAATTATCCACTTACACAAAGGACCATTTACTCAAGATTTTAATTGAATTTGGCTTGGCTTAAGACGGAGTAATATCAAGTCTAAAAGATAATCCATTCTTTAAATGTCTAAGTAGAATTAATATTCTATTTGTGTATCACTTGTTTTCTATTTCAGATTTAATTAATTTATATAAATTGTAAAGTCAGGGAAATGATTTGTTTACAAAATTGAGTAACTTAAATTGTTAAACTGTTTATTCAAATTTATTTTAATAAACATTTTATTTTAAATTTATCTTAAATTGTTAAACTGTTTATTTATATTTATATAATTAAACTGTTTATTCAAATTCCAAGTCCTAGATTATCATATATTGACAGTGTATGAAATTGCCATATTACGTAGGTACCTAGTGCGTCAATTTGATAAACTGTTCTATGTTAAATTTCCCTGAATGTGCATTACCTATTATTAGGTACTTATTTTTTGTTTTATTTCGGTGTATAGAGATAAATAAAAATGTAGTTTGACCCCAAATAAATCTAAAATACGGCCTCAAGGCTAGCAACTCCTACGCAAAATAGTTTACTAAATCCTACCAAAATAAGATTTATAGTCTAAAGGGTAAGTTATTATTAGACTCTTGACACCAACATAAGTCCTGATAAGTCAAAGTACTTATATTTATATAATTCATAGTATGCCTTGCGTCAATTTATTAATTATTTATTCAAGGATTACCAACGAGATACATTACAATTATCTTTTACAATAATAAAACTTGTTACATTATCATGTAATATACATTATCATGCAATTTACACATTATCAGTAAGAATACATACATATAAAACAAAGAATACATTAAAAAAAAACAAATACATGCTTGTCTATCTAGAGATGAGATATAGAACAGGTTTAGAATCGATAAGTGGAGCCGAAATCGAGAAGTCTATTAAGTCACTTTTGAATGAGCGTCAAGTACGCACGATGCCAATAATGAAAACTTACAGGACGACACAGGTTGCCTTCAATCGAACACTAATTCAGACTCTAGGCTGCTACCGGAAAATTCCTAACAATAAAAACTTTTTACAAAAAAATAAAACAACCGACTTCCAAAAAAACACTAAAAACGCGAAAAATAACTTTAATTTCGGAAGTCGGTGTCTTTGCTTTTCAATTTTCGTTTTTTGCCACCGACTTCCGAAATTAAAGTTATTTTTCACGTTTTTTGTGTTTTTTTGGAAGTCGGTTGTTTTTTTTTTTTTTGTAAAAAGTTTTTATTTTTCACTTTTTAGTAGTGGTACCTACCCCACACAAATTCGAATACCACTACCTGGTATGTAAATAACAGTGAAGGAGTCAAACAATATATCGTCTACATACACTTAGTGGGAAAAATACATAATTATTTAAGCTAACTCAAAAACTACGCAAGCAAAGTTAATAAAATTTATATGGTGGTCCCATATAAATTTTATTAACTTTGCTTGCGTTGCCTCTGGAGCATGACCTACCAAACAAAAAAATAATCATCAAAATCGATTCATAATTGGCGGAGTAATCGCGTTACATACACACAAAAAAAAAAAAAAAAAATACAGTCGAATTGAGAACCTCTTCCTTTTTGAAGAAGTCGGTTAAAAACTCAGTAACACTTTTCCCGACCTATGGGTCGAACCCAGCACCCTGTGTGGCCAACAGCCACTTGAACAACAAGTGAGTTAGTTAGTATTGCAAATTACACATTAATTATGTCAAATGTCCACGTCTAGTAATTAATTACAGAAATTGTTTATGGCGGCCTTCAACTGGAATATAATTAGGAATCAATCGCTTCGGGATCAACCAAACCCCCACCGCGCTCGCGTGTTGGATTATCGTCCAATCCCTCACACAGAGAGGAGGCCATTGTCCCAGCAGTGGGAATAATATAGACTGATTATGCTAGCAGATCCATAGCTCACGCATGAGCCTTGAATAAAATTCTACCGGTGGTTGTAGCCTTGAACTTAAATAATTACACACCTAATTAGGTATGTGCGAAATATTTGAATATTGTGGAGAGCGCCCACTATACAGTGTGTTAACTGACAAAGGGCGATAATTCCGTTCTATAATAATAATGGTTCAAGGTGATGGTGAAAGTGATGGTGAAAAGTTGTGCGGAATTCGGTTGTCATGGTATGGGCATGTGATGCGGAGAGATGAGGAAAATGTCGTAAGGAAAGTTTTGAGTATGAATTTCGATGGCTATAAGAGTAGGGGAAGACTAAGGAAGCGATGGATGGACTGTGTGAAAGATGAATGGCTAGAAAGGGGGTGACAGCTAATAGAGAAGTATGGAAGACAGGGACAAAATGCGTCGACCCCAAATAGATTGGGACAGGGGCAGGAGAATGGTGAATCATGATGGTTCAATTCATTTTTGTTACCGTTGGTCTTTGGTTCTAAAGTTCCTTTTAAGGGTTGCATAACATTGCACGCAATTTGATGTTTCCATCATTCTGTTGCGACTTTAATTGTACAATTTCTTTACGTTACGATAAGTTTGCAATCACCTCATGATTTTTTTTCCCAATACTGATACCTATAATTACTGCGTCACCTTAACCTGATTGCATTTAGAAACAATGATCATTGTTTGTGAGGAACATTGGCTCCTGAGATACAAGTAGATTTTTACTTAGTTCAGGAACCAGCTTTTCTGCCTGATTTTGACAACCACTTGTACAATCATCTTTACTGTATAATATATGTGTTTCTCTATGTATCTACAATAAAAATAAAAAATATTTATAAAAAAAAAATGCGCTATTTGTGGTTTACAACGAATCTACCATCCATTCACTGACATACAACGCACAGCCTTTTCCGCTAGGTTTGGAAGCGTATAATTTTGCAAACGCGTTCCTTATTCTATAACGGAGGTGATCATTAAAGAAGTTTTTTTTTTTAATGTATCCGGTAATTGAAATTACAAAAAAAAAAAAAACCTTTGTAAATTATTTCTTAAGATTTTTTTTTTTTCGATTTTCATTTGACAATTTATTTACAATTTACAATAAAATATACATATACACTAACATTATATTTTACTTATATTATATTTTACCAATTTTGAATACTGAATAAATATTCTATTCTAATGACGAAAGTTTGTATAGAAATTCGGATTTTAGCCGATGGGAAATCCTGGGGCATACTCTTGTTATTCTTATAAAACAGAGATGACGGTAAAAAAAAACTCAAAGATGTTATTTCTTTACCAGATCCGCGAGCTTCGCCACGAGAACCTGACCGCCTTTGTAGGAGTCTGCGTAGAAAGTGGCTCCGCTTGCATCGTCTCAGCATACTGCTCCCGAGGTTCTCTAGCCCGGGTGCTAGCAGATAGAGACCTGCATCTGGACGATATGTTCGTGGCAAGCCTGGTAGCCGACCTGCTCCGAGGACTGACGTACTTGCACGATTCAGCGCTCATCTCACACGGGAACCTGACTTCGAGCAACTGCCTGGTGGATAGTCGATGGGTGTTACAGATTGCTGATTATGGGCTTCATAATTTGAAATGTGAGTTGTTACTAATCCAATTTTCTTTAATCTAATCCATTAGACGTGGTTGAAGGTATCTAGAAAAGTGTGGCTGGGGACATATAACACCCCTGGGAAGCATTTTCCCAGCTTTAACAGTGGTAAAGGGTGGGCGTATTGGGGACTCTGAATGTCTTTTGGAAGTTCAAAAAGTGTTGATTTTCAGGCTTATTTGAAGAAATTACCGATACTGTATTTTTGGTTATGTGGAAATTATTATCTACACTAGCTGCGCCCCGCGGTTTCACCCGCGTAAGTCTCGATCCCGTGGGAATATCGGGATAAAAAGTATCCTATGTGTTAATCCAGGTTATAAACTATCTGTTTGTCAAATTTCATCCAAATCCATTCAGCCGTTTTTGCGTGATTGAGTAACTAACATCAAAACACAGAAACTTTCACATTTATAATATTAGTAGGATTTACTTCACTTTAAGATACCTACAAAATAAAAAAACATTTTCTACTTACCGAGAATATTGCTATAAACCAGTAATCCTACATAACGGACATACGATTCAGTTTGACCAATAAGCAATTTCATATTGTTAGAAATAAGGCTTCTGGGTATTGACCCAGTAGCCTTATTTATCCTGATACTAGCTGCGCTCCACGGTTTCACCCGCATAAGTCTTGATCACGTGGGAATCTCGGAATATAAAGTATCCTATGTCCTAACCCAGGTCATTGTTTACCCATGTACCAAATTTCATCCAAATCCGTTCAGCCGTTTTAGCGTGAATGCGTAACAAACAAACTCACTTCCGCATGTATAATATTAGTTATATACAATGTGGAGACGAAAATACAACAATAAATAAAAACACTGGCAATACTAATGCATAAGAGTATTTTGGAACTATCTAATAAATCCTAACATCGAAATTAAAAAAGTCATTTTTTCAAACAAACTAAATAGTAGTGCTGGACCGACTATGGTTTGCTGATCTTTGACTAGCTATCGTAACTAAACTATTGAATATATTTGATTTATTTTTTTGTATGTAGACCAAGAACGTCATTAGATATACGGAGTTTTATTTTTAACTCCCGACTGAAAAAGAGGGGTGTTATAAGTTTAATTTGTCGTACATTTTTGTTCTTTTTTTTTAATTACGTGTTTCTACTCGAGTATTTCACCCTTTCACCCTATGCGCAAGGCAACGAACTTGCGTCTCAACACGGGTGGGGGTCGCGGGACGTGACCTGACCAGCCGCAAGCGCGATCCCTCCCTCAGTCAGTCAGCTGTTTCGCTTGCGAGCACGGTGTCTGATAGAAACTTTTTAAAACCTTTTAATGAAAATAACGTTTTTTTTTGTTGTTACTCGCTCATTTATTTTTATATTTAAGTAACTACCCATGGTTTGAGTGACAACGGTGTTCACCCTTACATCCTATATAATATCACGATACGAACTTTTGAAATGCTTTTAACGATTTAAAAAAATGCTGAAACGATTCGACCTACATTTTTGTGCTTTTCGCTGTCCAATGACCGAGTTATCACGGTACCCGTATTTCATCCATTGAAATGAAACGTTTTCAAAAATTTGATTTGACCACAAAGGTTTGAGTCATTCCATTCTGATACCAAAAACTAATACCACTGGTATTTGTTTCAACTCATATTTATTTTCTATTCCGAACGGATACCATTGTTTAAACGAATACCAAAACAAGTTCGAAGATATAAGGTACAGTCAGTAAAAATGCTTTGTATGTAATTTCATATTTCGAAGATGTGAACGATCAATCAGCTTATGAGTTGAGAAACTTTACGAACAAGATATTATGTGATAGTAAAAAAAAGGGAAAATTCTTGATAAGTATGGGGCCTGTATAGACTTCAGAGGCATAGACACCAGAATAACAGATGTTTTTCATAAGCAACTACTTCCAGTTAATTTCTGTTTTCCTGATAGTTATAATAGGTATAGGACATTACAGTTATAGGTAAGATATAGGACAGTTTTAATTAAGACTTCTATCGATATAGTGAATAATAACGAATACTTTATATTCCTCTTTGTGTGTAATCGTTGGTTGTTGTGTAACTTTTTAGGCGCCTATTTTCTTTTCATTTCTGTCACCCTGGTACTTTTCAAAACAACAAATGATTCAATTTCAAAACCTATAGTGGTATTAGTTTTTGGTATTAGAATGGAATAACTCATAAAATTATGCTGGCTAGGTTTAGATAGAGATGTCACAAACGGTGTGACAAAGCTTTTAATTTTAAATTAAATAAAAAGGCCGGTGTCTTTGATCCTACCTATCTATTTATTTTCGATCTATCTATCTATCAATCTATCTGCATAAATAAAAATGAAATACTGTTCGTTGAACGGACTGTAAGAAGGTTTGTTTAAATTTCTAATCTTATTAGAATGGAGTATATATATAGTTTATTAAAAAAAATCTCGCCATGAAAACTATGGTGAAGCGAGCATAAAGTGAGCTATCAATAGTGTCATTCTGTCAATCCCTAATAATAGTCCGAATTAGGTTTTTATGGAATTAATCATTGGAAAAGAGTCCAGTGATCGTTTATTTGGTCTTACCCTACTCTTAATGCCGTCCATATTCAGACTCAAAACAATCTGCGGGAGCCTTTACAACAAAATCAAATAGGTACATACATGTACGTGAGTACTTTCTAAGCTATAATTATTAATTAAACGATCTACGTGTAGAACGGGGAACTAACTTCAACCCTCTGAATAACTGACCGACTCCTTGCCAATTTAGAAATGCCTGTAAATGGTTTCATTAAAATAAATGCTTTGACTTCGACATTAATTTTAAAGGTTTTAAGGCCTTCGCTTTACATTAGGCAGTTAAGTTACAGGATAATATTCGCCAAGCACAACATTATTAGTCTGGAAACCACGACCTTTGCACTCCCGACTTGCGCTTGCGCCATTCCATTCACATCAAATCGATGTAATCAAGTGTAATTTATTATACTGCTTAAATTAAAAAATCTCGTAAAGAGTAATAAATTAAATGAGCAAAAATATTTCAGTTCAGCATGTTAATAGGATTTGCGGATTTATATTATGTAGAGCTAGCCAGCCAGCCATTGTGCTGTGTATGTCTAGAGCAGCGGTTCTCAAACTTTTTTGGCGACGGAACCCTTTTGGAAAACGAAATATTTGACGGAACCTTAGAATAATCAAAACCCGTTATAATTATGTGTATTCTTCATTAATAATACAGGTTCATTGTGACCAGTAATTTCGCGGAGCCCCCACAGAGTCTTTGTGGAGTCCAGGGGCTCCGCGGAGCACACTTTGAGTAACACTGGTCTAGAGATGTGTCCAAACAATGCGCGGTAGCAACACGCGGCGGCGTTTGCTGGACACATTTCTGCCACGCTCTAGTGTGGACTAAACCGACGAATGTTTGCGCGGCAATACTGCGCGGCATATCCGAGACACGCCGCGCACTTCAGTTGGCATGAAAGTGGTTGCGCGTGTCGTAGCTCTGCTTATAATTCGTCCAAACACATTTTTTTTTTCATCAGATGGCTGCTCTGACGCTGAAGATGCCTTGAGAATGGAGCGCCGTATGCTATGGAGGGCACCAGAACTCTTGAGGGATCCAAACCCTCCCCCCAGAGGTTCGCAGAAGGGAGACGTCTACTCCTTCGGGATCATTCTGTACGAGATCCTCGGGAGGAACGGACCCTGGGGAGATACTAATCTTACTAATGCTGGTGAGTGACAATCTTTCGTATTTTATTACCCGACGGTAGGTACGACAGCAAACTGTTAGTGCGCGGCGACGCGAGTCCGCGACCGCGCCGCCGCGCCGTGCCGCTTGATCGCCAGCTGCTTGCAAAAGTGCACGCGCTTTAACTTTAATTAATCAAGCGGAACGGCGCGGCGTCCGAGCAGTGGCGGCGCGGTGGCGGCGTGGCGGCGGCGGCGGCGCGGTCAGTATGGCCGATATAAGATAGCAGGTCTGAACATAAGCTCTGCGAGCTTTCGCGCATGTCCATGTTTGACTTGTATCTATAATATATCTTTGTATGACTGCTTGAAAAGTGAGCCTGTTTTAAACTTTTGTGTCTTAGGATAACAAAAAAAACAATATGCATCCTTCTTTGGCTTGACGTGCGGGCAATTTCGCAAGACACATCAAGCCTAGCTATACCTACATTTCCAGTATAAGCTGACCTCTCATTGTACGCAAAGCCTATACAAACCCAGGTCACAATGGAAATGTATACAACTATACATTGATTTATACGTATTCGAAACTGCGATAAATAACGTTTGGTTAAACGTTAAGTCCATGTGCTCGTGTTCGGGATACTAAGTTACGGTCGTAAAAGGGATTTGTAATGTTAGGAGATTATTTTTTTTTAGTGTGAAAAGCTTCTTTGAATATTATGCCTAAGGGCCGGCGGACTATTCTGTAAAAATCTCACGTTAAAAAATTTGTTGAAGTGAGCTTAAAGTGAGTTGCTATTCTGTAACCATCTCACCGTGAAAACTTAAGTGAAGTGAGCGTAGAGTGAGCTGTCATTGTCATCGATACCTACTGATACTAAGGCAGTGACAGTTCACTTCAAGCTCACTTCACATAAGTTTTCACGGTGAGATTTTTACAGAATAAACCGGCTGTTCCACCATGGATGAGTTCCTGTCTACCCTTTTGGTAAATAATATTACACAATTTATATTCCGTGTTTAATTTATTTGATCAAAATATTTTGTGTTCTATATTTTGACCTCACCGTTGTATCGTGCCTTAGGTACTCGTACGTGTGCGGTGAGCCGGGGGATAGTGCAGGCCGCTCATTCATCAACACCCACGGCGTCCCACCGCTCATTCGTCAACGCTGCCCCCCGCCTCGCCGTGCATTCCTAAGCGTGGTACAGCGTGTCGGTCAAACTATACCTAATCTTATTTCACCTTTCATCAACAGAGATCATAGGCCGAGTGCGTCACCCAATAGGCGGGGTGCTATTCCGGCCACCGCTTGGAGGGTTGGTGGCTCGACCAGCTGTGCTAGCAGTTCTCAATGCGTGCTGGAGCGAGCGGTCTGACCGCAGGCCAGACTTGAGGCTCGTCCGGCTAAGGCTCAAGGATATGCATGCTGGCATGTGAGTCTACCTAATCATCACCTTCCTTCCCTCATCTAAGTAGATTTGTTGACCATTTTCTATTTTTGTTAAGTACCTAGTACTTGTTGATAAACGCTGAACTACACTGTCCTCCCACACCTATTAACACTATTATTTGAAAATATTGTAATGTCCTCTCCATCCATCAACATTTCATATTCATCACTCTTTTAGGCTCATGCGTTCCATCCCTCGTCATCAATTTCCTTTCCTTTCAAACGTTCACTTACCTATATACTAATTTCTTACTTTATCTATTCATATACCTATAAAAACTATGTAGGATGCATGTAGTTCGTGTGAATATGAGAGAAGAATAAAAGAAACCACTCCAGAGCAACTCACGGGTAAGCTACGCACTAATGTCAGCTACGCTTTGTATGGAAATGTAGGTGGGATCGTTCACGGGGGCCACGCTACGCACAAATGCGTGGCTGGCAAACAAATGAACCACGCAGCGTTTCAATCCTCTCCGTGCATATTCTACCTAAGTAGCAAGCGTCATACAAGGTCATATTCGAATATTTTAAGGGTTAAATAAGATTTGACAGTCGGTTGCCCACAGCCTACCCACTGATACGCCAGTGGGTAGGCTGTGGGCAAAGAGCCAACAATCATAAATCGTTAAGGAAACGTAGTTTATTCCATAACTTTTTGCGTTTATAGAGGATCATCGGAACAAAATAGCTGAAAAAAAGGTTGCAAACACCAGACTTTTGTTTAAAAAAAAGCGAAAAAATACTGCTCACTATTTCTTGCGATTCTCTTTTGAATATTAAACTAAGAATTCTAGCCAAAATAGAACGGAATATTTTGTTCAGTTTTCTAATACGCTCCAACTTTTTTAAACAGACGCTGTCAAGCGATAAACGTCTCGACTATTCATAATTAATGTACCTAAATATTTAACATCTGCAATCATTATTCTCTGCAATCTAAACGCTAATGCCCATTTTTACAAACCAAAGCAATACTTAATTTAATGGCTGATGGATTTCCAAAGCTCCGGTCATCGACGAAAGTTGAAAATCCAACAGCGTTAAGCATTCAGGCTTTCATTTAGTCGTCGTTTAGTGTTAGTGAAAACGGGCATAATTCGTCTAGACATGCTGAAGAACGTTTTCTATAACATTATTATTCATCTAAAATTCCATTGTCCGTTGGGGATTCACACTAAACTTATAATAAATGCGTTCTGCTCAATATGAATAATAAATAGTTTAAATTTCTCGATGGGATAGTTTCGATCATGGAAAGTCGTCGTTTTAGGTTTTGGATGAAATTGGATACGAACAGGCCCCAATTGGGTACGAAGGGTATTCGTATCCAATTTATACAATCGCCTAAGCTGTCTTATCGATTGATTTCACTCGAGAGACTAAGATTTTTAGCTTTTAGTGAATCCCCATGTTGAAGTATTTATACCTATCAATGCATAGGTAAACGGTGACCCAAATAATTTTAATGTTCCCAGTGACAGTCGCACAATAAAGACAATTCTAACGCCATATCATTCATCAAAATCAGTTCAGCCGTTTAGTAGTAACGAGGGAACATAGAGATGGCCACATATACATACAAGTCAAACACATGACCCTCCTTTATTGGTTTCGCGCAGTCGGGTAAAAAGTCAAAACATAAAATAATGAACTAGATTTTTTGTAAATGTTAAAGTTGACAACGTGTGAGCAATTTAGACAAACCCCCGTTTTAATAAGAATTAAGATCACCGATCAAATCTCATATCATACAACAGCTAGACTGATTGGGCAAACCATCATCATCGTGCCTTTACCCAACTATGTTGAGGTCAGCTTCCAGTCTAACCTGATGGAGCTAAATACCAGTGGGCCTAAAACGGTCACATTAGCAATTCCTCTAAAAGCATTTCATTTCCTGAATTTCCAGCTGTTAGCAATTCCTCTAATTTGACACAAAAGAAATTCATTTATGGGGACCATTTTACGAATCTCCAGGGAAAACTGTCACACAGATGAATTAATTTGCAATATGAATCGCATGCAGATCATACAGGGTGTTTGGCAGAACGTTGAACATATGAAAATGGTGGATAGGTGGGGTCATCTGCTACTTATTCAGCCCTAATTTATTTGGCCCTGCTCCCCTGGATATTTTAATTTGTTTTTTTTTTTCTTCTATTTTCACCACTTTCTTAACTTTAAAGTGTAATTTTGATTAAAAATGGGTAAAACAGGCAAGATTTTTTTATTTTTGTATTTTTTTTTTAAATAACCCTTTAAAGTTGAGAAACTGGTGAAACTAGAAGAAAGCAAAAACATTTTTTTTAATATCTAGGGGGCCAGGGCCAAATAAATTAGGGCTGAGTAAGTAGCAGATGACCCCACCCATCCACCATTTTCGTATGTTCAACGTTCTGCCAAACACCCTGTATTATGAGTTTGTGACATGTTACGATGATTCATAATATTTATCCTATTATGATTCTGCTAAAGTGACTGTTTTAAGCCCCCTGTTACTTTACATAGAGCGACTGCCTATCAGACCTCCATATCCCAGTTACTAGGTAACACGATACCCCTTGGTAAGACTGGTTGTTGTCGGTTGGTTTTGAGAAACCGCGTTTAGTAAAAACTGTCACTTGTCCATAGGAAAACGAACATTTTTGACAACATGCTGGCAATGATGGAAAAGTATGCTTCAAATCTGGAGGCCATCGTTGCAGCCAGGACTGAACAGCTGCTGCAGGAGAAGAGAAGGACTGATGATCTGCTCAACAGGATGCTGCCAAGGTAAGTTTCTTTACAAGGTTCTAGGTAGGTAATACAGGGTGTAACAAGACCAATACAGCTGTTAATTACCCATTCTACTGGGTGTAAGGGACAGCCCTCCGCAAACTGATTGGATGAATCCAGCATATCATACTAAGACGATCGGTACATGAAATTATTTCAGGAACGGTATAGGAATCCAATAAACCTAATTTGTTTTATTACGTGTGTGTGTGTGAGTGAGTGACGGGGGGCGCGCTTGCGCCGCGTGATTTATCAATGTAAATTCTGAGCTTCACGCGCCGTTCGCTATAGTATTTCAACATCCATTGCTGGTTTTTTTTTATTTTAGCTGTTTTATTTACATAAATGGACTGTTGCCTACAGAGACTGTAATTTTACATTGAAATAAAGGAATAATAACTAAAAAAACGATTTAAAAATATACAATTCTTCTGAGAAAATTTCCAGTTTCATCATTCAAAATAAGGAGCAGAACCCCTATTAATTTGCTGAACTCCTATTAATTTATTAATTAAAAAAAAAATCGGAGGGCTGTTCCCTACACCCTGTGTACATAATCATTCATTATCATCCTATCTGACCTCCACAACCCAGTTACTGAGTAACACGATACCCCTTGATTAGAGAGGTTGTCAGACTTTCGGGCTTCAAACTAAGTAACATTCTGTACATCTAATTATGTAACATAGATAATTGCTGGGAAACGACTTGATGTAACGGATATCCGTATGGCCGCACTCCGGAGCATCCGCATAAATTATGATATCCGCAAAACATTTGTTTCTTCAACTTCAAAAGCTCCGCATCCTCATTATTTCTAAAGAGATATGACCTTACGTTGTTCACTCAAATGTTTATTTTTTTTAAACTCGCTCATCTAATATGGCTGGCCGGAGTGTGAGTCATGCGTTCCTATTGACTGAATTCGGAATGTCTCTTGTCTATAGACGACATCTGCATTCGCACCCTCAACAAGGAATTTTCCAATATCCGTATCCTCGTCAGCATCCATTTAAACCCGATTATCTCGATATCCTCATCAGCATCGTCATCCATTATATAACTTCCGTTACAACCCTGCTCCCTAATTGCGTAATACACGATCGATTTATTGGAATCGGTTCGAAACAAATTAGCAGATTTTTTTTTCGAACTTCGAAGCAATCTTCTTACGTTCGAAAAAACTGTGCTCAACATTTGTTTCGAACAGATTTCAATTCTGATTGATCGTGTATTATGCAATTATGGTGCTGGTTTACGATAGCGCTCAATGAAACGCATGCAAAATATTGTGCAGATTTTGCCAAAATCTGCCAAATGTAAGTACTAACACTAGTGTTTAAGTTGTAAATATAATTACTAACAAATTGGATTTTATGATCTGTAAAATAATGATGATTATTATCCAAGTTAAGTTACCTATAGCATTTACAACTTGTTTTCGTAAATAAACGCTAGAAAAAGTTGGGATTTTGACATTCATTAACTCCATTAACAACAAAAAAGTCAATAACTCGCCTCGGTCATGACAGGACAATTGCAATTGTCAATTTTTACGTGATTTATACACTATAATCTACATTGACGCTCAAATTGACGCAAACGGTTAGAGAACCTACCAATATTTTTAACAAAATTGCTTGCATAGAGTTTGGCCAACGAAAGCTGACCACGAATTCTTATCTGTTGAAAATTTTACTTCACTTCTAAATACAATATAAAATGTCTAATTATTATATAAATATGAAATACTGATGTAAGTATCTCATAATATATCTTGAATAATAAATAGTTTAGACTCCGTTTAAGCAGTAGGTTTGACAGCTCTTGATTTTTGTTAATTGCCGCCTTTTTACTTGGATGGCATTCGTTGGCCAGACTATATCTTATTTTCATCCACCATATTTATTGCCTCAATAATTTTATTAAATAAAATAACTTCGCTACAAATAACTTCAAAGCTATTTTTCTCATCGAAATATTTTGCACAGCATTGTCCGCCGTGATTGGTAAAAGTAGACTTGAAATTGCTAACATTTCAGTAAAGTCGAACACTGCTTGCAACTATTATTTAGGTATTTCAATACGTTTATCCTACCGAGAAATAGCTCCGCCTTTTATACCTTTTTAGGGATCCGCATCCAAAGGGTGCCAGCGGGACCCTAAACTAAGTCTCCGCTGTACGTCCGTTTGTCACAGGGCTGTATCTTTTGAACCTAGGCATACAACTGAAATTTTAACAGATCATGTATCAGCGCTATAACAACAAATAAAAAAAAATAAACAGCGTTTTTTGCTCCATCTTAGTAATCACTTAATGGTATAGCACCTTTCTGTTTTTTGTATTAAGTATTTTAAAAATAAATGTACAGTAACTAGTGTTAAATATTGTACGGTGATACGGAACACTTCGTGTGCGAATCCGACTCGCTTTTGCCGCTGTTTTGTTGGAAATACTTTAATATTTTGCACATCTATTTTCATGGTAAAATGGTTACGCATAGGTTTTATGGTGGGTTTTAATAAAAGTTGATGCGAAATCATGTGTGCGAACTTTATGTATCAAAACTTCATAGAAATTTTATACTGCAACGCGACCGGTCGTTGACATTAGGACTCAAGGGAAATTCACGAAATAATGATTTATTATTGTCATGCTGTCATTCGCTGCAGCCACTCGGGTCGATTCATCAGGTTAAGCTACGCTTGCCGGGGTTGGTCGGCAGATGGGTGACCATTTTCACATATCGAGACCCCTCCGTGCCTCGGAAAGCATGTTAATCAGTTGGTCCCGGCTGTCATTTGTGGATCTTTTACAGTCGTTACGGGTCGTCAGAAGCCCGAAAGTCTGACAATCAGTCTAACCAAGGGGTATCGTATTACCCAGTTACTGGGTTGTAGAGGTCAGATAAGCAGTCGCTCCATGTAAAATACTGGTATTCAGCTGCATCCAGTTAGACTGGAAGCCGAGCCCAACATAGTTGGGAAAAGGCTAGGCAGATTGTTTTTTTTTGTCATCCCTTGAATTCATAATTTAATTTTGTCTGTTATTTATTTTGTACCACGTTGGAGTTCTTTTATCGTTTGTTGACACATAAATAAGATTTTTGTTAAAAAAGTGTTATTCAGTATCTAACATAGATATCCGGTATCTAATCAAAAGTTAACTCTACAGTGATGCACTTCTATACAGACAAATATATAAAATTGAAGTGTATTTTTGTAATGTCTAATTATCAGCCTTTTACTAGATGCCTGTGTATAAGTACGGTACCTACTTCTAACAAAAAAAAAACTTTTTTGTTCCGGCTAATCTCCGAAACGACTGGACCGATTTTGACGGAATTTTCACTAGCAGATAGCTGATGCTATAAGGAGTAACTAAGGCTAACTTTTATTTTAGAACAAGATAAAGAATGGGGTCTACGCGGGCGGCAGCTAATCTGTCGTGTCCATTTTTTCTTAACTCACTTTCTAACTTTACTTTAGTATAATTTCTTTACGGCTTTTCTCTATTTACTTTTTTCCACACCAGGACCGTGGCAGAAGCCTTGAAGCGCGGTGAAAGGGTACAAGCAGAGAGCTTCGACTGCGTCACGATATATTTTAGTGATATCGTCGGATTCACAAAACTAGCGGCTACTAACACACCGATGCAGGTAAGCACTGTTTGATAACACGCTCGTGAGTCGTGGGCTTGAAACTCTAACGGTTGGTTTTATTACAAAACAAGGTTTTCCTTCAGACCATCGAGTAATTTTTAGGGGTCCGTACGTCCAAATGAAAAAACTGAACCCTTATAGGATCACTCGTGTTTCTGTCTATCCGTCTGTCACAGCCACATTGCTCCGAATCTAATGGACCGATGAAGTTGAAATTTTCATTTCGAACTTTATTCTGAAAAAAAAGAACGGATTTTAAAGCTGAATCTACTATTTTGCATTTAGAACTTTACGTCAGTCGGAAGAAGGTTCGAAATACAAAAACTAGCTCGAAGGTCAGAAGTTGAGTCTGTTCGATTAATTAAGTTCAGAAGACTGATAAGTTAAGTTTTCAAAGTTCCACTCTCCTACTATTTTGCTGTGCCCGACAGGGTTCATAATGATCTCATAAAATTTCAAGTTAGCACCCAGTTCGATCGCGTTTTGTAGTAATACGGCAATTCTTCTCACAGCTTCTAGTACCAACGCCCAACTCATCTGGAATCTCGTCTGTCCTAGTTTGTACTACCCTCAGATCATTTGGAACAAAGCGACTCACAATGGCTTTTTAATTGTTTCTGTGATAACGGCATTTAACCGGTAAAGGACTTTGCTTAGCTTACCCAAATCAAGTTTTTAATATTAATATCCTATTTATACAGCATTTAACAAAAACCGATCCTAAAGAGGCACAAAGGCACTGCAATAATATTACCGGAGAAAAAAGAAAAAAAAATGAAAATAATAAAGTTATTGCAATTTGAAATTAAACATTTTTGTACCAAAATTACCCCAATTTCATTATAAATTTGCAAATTTTCTGCAGTGGTCGTGGTTATGACTTGTAGACACCCGCTAGATGACGTCCGCCCGCACCCCATGTAATAACCCGGTAAAATTCCAGATTGAAAATAAATGCGGCTAACATTTTTAAACTTTTTTCCAAAAAAAAATACCCACATAAATAGGCTCTCAGTATGATTCTTAACAACAACGAGTAAAATTAGACGAACGACCAATTTTTCATTTCCGCCCGGAATCATAAGGAAAAATAATATTTAGAGTGAATTCGTTTTTTGTCTCACCTTCAAAATGTTTTGACATTTTGTTTCATTAACGTGAAAGGAATTAAGGGATTAATAATTTGGTTGTTTTAACTTACTTTGTGAGCAGTTGTGGCCCAGTGGTAACGGCCACGACTTACGAGTCGTAGGTTCGAACTTGTTCGGTGTAAATTATTTCATCGCCACTGCTCTTAAAACGGTGAAGGAAAACATCGTGAGAAAACCGGCATGTCCTAGAACCAAAAATTCGAAGACATGTGACATCTACGAACCCGCACTGGGCCCGCGTGGTGGATTACGGCCCGCTCCCTCTCACAGAGAGGAGGCCTGTGTCCCAGCAGTGAGAACATTATAGGCATGCCGGTTTCCTTCACCGTTTTTAAAGCAAGTTATAATTATACAATACGCACATGAATCCGAAATGTCAGAGATGCGTGGCTTGGGTTCGAACTCGAGACCTATCGTCGTTGATAGTCCAATTCCGCGTAAAGGCTCGTGCAAACAGGCGCGATATCGCAGGCGCGACAGGCAGCGGTACCTTTGTCGACAAAGGTACCGCTACCTGTCGCGCCTGAGTTATCGCGCCTGTTTGTACGAGCCTTAACTAACATTGTTAAATACCGCGGATGTACACTTTCGCAAATTTTAAAGGAGGGTCAAAAAACAGAAGTTCACAAAAACTAATCGGCCAACTTTGATATGATTAAGGGGAACGAAAGGGTCCTAGACTCAAGTTCGTTCAAAATTCGACCGATTCGTTTTTGTGAACTTCTGTTTTTTGACGCTCCTTTAAAATTTGCGAAAGTGTACATCCGCGGTATTTAACAATGTTAGTTACGCGGAATTGGACTATCAACGACGCTATGACTTATTTATTTATAGACTTTGGCATTATTAAATGATATAATTATGTGTTAAATATTCTGGTTTTTTCGTTTTTGAGGTATCGTTCTTAAAATGTCGGTCAAATAGGCAGATCTAAAAAAAAGAAACGGTGATATTATGCAGCCGTATGATATAACATTATCGTCTGACAATGAACGACCAGCATTAGATGTAATGTGCGTAGCAGTCCTAGAGAAATATTGCTTAACCCGTCATATGCCGTAATTACAGACACAATTAAAAATCCATTGTTTCTCAACGAGATCCACGTTCCGGCCAAAGGTTAACATACAGATAAAGATAAAGATTAAGATATTTTATTTTGCAAATATGGGTACAGTACAAGGTGAAATAGGGAATAGGTTCAGCCATATTTTACCAATAGGCATGCAAAAGTTACAAAAAATTATATACTAAATCCACTAAACTATCTACCAAATTTTAAAAAACAGAAAAAAAAAACAACACAGAAACCAACCATAATTCGCATTTTATAGACGTTACAGTCTAGGTTACAAAATTTTTTTCGCATAGGAAATCTTTTACGCTATAGTAAGCTTTATTCAGATGGGACCAAATTCTTTCTTTTTACTTCTTCGTTTGGGCTTTTCAAGTATTTATCGTTTTTTCGGCCCCACAAGCTTAAGGCCGTACCCTACCTTAGATTTTATCTCGCTCGCACCATACTACTCGCGACCTGAGCGAGAGCGAGACGGAGTGGGGTGCTAGCGGCTCTCAAGCCTCGAAAAGTGTAGGTAATTGCTTATTACGGTGAAAATAATGGTAATTAAAAAAAAATGTATAAACTGCTTGCATCGTTATGAACTGCTTTATAGTTAGTTCAGTTATTATGCAAAGTTTCATGATCTAATTTGAAGTATTTTTTTAATACCAGCGGTTTATAATCGGTTTAGAGGTAACTTTGGATTTTTTTTCTATAGAGAAAATGTTATGTACTTAATCGTGTTTTCGCCAAACATAGAACCTAGCATCAGTCCTCAACTTTAACATATATTTATTTCAAATGAAATGAAATGAAATGAAATTGTTTATTCTGTAAATAGGATATAAATCAATCTGCCTAGCCTTTTCCCAACTATGTTGGGGTCGGCTTCGGCGTCGGTAAATAGGATATCAGAATCACTTTTACACGTCATATTAAAAAAAAAAAAATAAGCTAGATGAGGTCGGCGTTTCCTATCTTAAAATTAATTAATGTATTTTCGGCATAACGGAGGATCATGCTAAGCTTACAATTTGAGGTAGGGTACGCCATTAACTCCGTTAAACTAAGAATGGGTTTTGTTGAAAACTAGAAATTTGCATTTGCATTTTATGCTTTTACCTAAGGAGGAATGATTTATGCAAACTGTTTTCGAGTCGTGTCACGTACGAAGCACGGAAAAATTACGTACAAGCGAAGGCACGCACCGTTTGTGTGTACTTACGAATTAGTATAAATTAAACCGTGCGTCTTGCGGCTTCACGGACAAGCAAAAATATCCGATACGCTCGCATAAATTGACCACTGCCTTAAGAGAGACAAATAGAATATACTTTACAATGGTGCCGATTCTGTTCTTCACAAACTAAACTAACTAAATTTTAGTTTAGTCCTGTCTTAACTTAATCAGCGTCTGACGTAAATTGACGTCATTTTAGTAAGCAAGTTTTTAATCTCGTCTAAACTTCTATGGAGTAGTGATAGTTTGACAGGACTAAACTAATTGATTAAGTTAAGACAGTTTAGTCCTGTCTTAACTTAATCAGCGTCTGACGTAAATTGACGTCATTTTAGTAAGCAAGTTTTTAATCTCGTCTAAACTTCTATGTAGTAGTGATAGTTTGACAGGACTAAACTAATTGATTAAGTTAAGACAGTTTAGTCCTGTCTTAACTTAATCAGCATCTGACGTAAATTGACGTCATTTTAGTAAGCAAGTTTTTAATCTCGTCTAAACTTCTATGTAGTAGTGATAGTTTGACAGGACTAAACTAATTGATTAAGTTAAGACAGTTTAGTCCTGTCTTAACTTAATCAGCATCTGACGTAAATTGACGTCATTTTAGTAGGCAAGTTTTTAATCCCGTCTAAACTTCTATGGAGTAGTGATAGTTTGACAGGACTAAACTAAAATTTATCTTCTGTCCTTTTCTTAATGAAATAGAAAGAAAAAGATGCACTGAACTTAAATTTAGTTTAGTTTGTGAACAACAGAATCGGCACCAATGTATGTGCTCGAAAAGAGCGTTTTCAAAGCAGCCAAATCGTTGAATTCATTCATTTTAAGATAACCTTTTCATTTTCCCAGATTTTCTTTTTAACAACAATCATTTCTACAGCGAGTAATGTCCAAGACATGCGTACAGTGTTGCTATGATACGAATTACTCGCGTGAGCCGACACCTCTCGTCTCGACTCGGTTGATTGGCCCTTTTGCTTCGTAGAACTTTCTTGGATCGCTTGGAGCCTTCGTGAGCTTACACTTAAATATCCTTGAGTCGACAATTAGGTCGAGCAAAATATGTCGGTCCTTGCTCTAGTTATAGGTAATGTAGCGAATGAGATTGAGATGAGATTTGGCGACAGTTTGTGAATCAATTAACTTGGGAATTTGTAACTGTTTTGTGGATATCTAGCCTATATAATTAATTACCTACCTACGGTAAAAAAAATATAGTTTGGTGTGTCATGTTGCGAGGTTGAATGAAAGCCATAAAAGGTGACTAACAAAAGGCAGACGAGACAGATGTGAGTGGAAACGCCAGGAGGGGACGTCCTGGAAGGACAATATAGTGACCTTATACATGATTACTTTGTATAAGTATTGTATTATTGTGAATGTGAGGACTATGTGAATTTTTATTTTTATATTTTTTCGTTCTCAGTTAGTTTTATCGATGGTCTGGCAATTTGAGAATTTTTATGCGGCCTACCCAAATGTCCTTTCTTTGGTATTGTTCGTCGAGTCGTTGAGCTCCTTAAGTTCTGAGTTGAGCTCCACTATTACTGACTCGACAGGTCCACTCAAATCTGTGTGGTACTTTCCACAAAAGACCATTTCAGACTAATTTACATGGTCCTCATATGGCTTGACCAAGATTATGTCTGGACTTTAAAAGAGACTGTGACCTCTGAGTTTGTTTCGGCGTTCCTTCTCAGAGTAGTCAGATAGGAAACGCCGACCTCATCTAGCTTATTTTTAATATTTTTTTATATGAAGTGTAATAGTGATTCCAATATCCTATTTACAGAATAAACAATTTAATTTCATTTCATTATTGGTAATTCTCTTCAGAATGGTCAAGTGCGTAGTACTAGCAACGCATGCGTACCTAAATGTCCAGATTTATGAACGTTAACGAAACAAATGTAATTTCGCGCTTTTGACCTTATGCTCCCCAACGGAGGCATGAGACGTTAACGAAGCAATAGTTATATGTAAGAATCGCAGCAGATGGTGTCGTTTTAGAGGCATGAGGAACAGGGTGTAAAGTGCACTCATCCTCTATAGAAAAGGGAGGATCCTTCGCCCAGACGGGTGTCGTGTCTGACGGGCAAATGCCCAATGATTGATGTGGAGTGGTTCTTGTAGGTATATAGAGGAAATTGAATTCATGGATGGGCATCCTCTTAAGGGGTAAGGTCATTGTACTCATCATTATGAACAACTTTCACTGTGTATGGGACCAAACCAAAAATCGCGAAAAATATCTGCTGTTCCCTACATTTTGTGTTCGCGTATCTCTGTTTTTTTTAAGTATAGCATATTCATACCTACACTGAACAAGTTTGTTGCCTGTGGCATACCATAAAATTCAAGCAACATGATAAAACTATAAAAAAGTTCTGATGTTCTTTTTTGGGGTCAATGACCGCTGGTAGTAGGTACAGTATCTATTTTTGAAGTATGAGTTTAGAATTTTTTTTTTTGTTTTATCCAGGTAGCCTAACCTATCGATACCCTACCCGCCAGGTCTGGCGAGTTCCGCTAACTAATTTGATTTGACCCATATAATTTGATTTGACCCATATTTAAAGAGTGTTCATTCATCCGATGTTTCCTCAGGTGGTGGAAATCCTGAACGACCTGTACACTTGCTGCGACGCAATCATATCATACTACAACGTTTACAAGGTATGTTCAGATGGACCTATAATTTATGCTTCTTGTTTACAAAGTATGTTCAGATGGACCTATAATATGCTTCTGATGTACAAGGTATGTTCAGATGGACCTATAATATGCTTCTGATGTACAAGGTATGTTCATAATATGCACCTATACTATAATATGCTTCTTGGAGGAGCTCGTGGCTACGTAATAACAGCCGCACGGGTCGATCCATCAGGTTAAGCTACACTTGCTGGGGTTGGTCCGTGGATGGGTGACCATCTTTACATACCGAGACTCCTCCGTGCCTCGGAAAGCACGTTAAGCCGTTGGTCCCGGCTGTCATTTGTGGATCTTTGACAGTCGTTACGGGTCGTCAGCAGCCCGAAAGTCTGACAACCAGTCTTACCAAGAGGTATCGTATTACCCAGTTACTGGGTTGTGGAGGTCAGATAGGCAGTCGCTCCATGTAAAATACTGTACTGTACTGTATTCAGCTGCATCCGGTTACACTGGAAGCCGGCCCCAATCTGGTTGGGAAAAGGCTAGGCAGATGATGACTATAATATGCTTCTTGTTTACAAGGTATGTTCAGATATACCTATATGCTTCTTGTTTTTGTTCCACCCGGAATTTCTCAGTAGCAGCCCGGAATCTGGATTTGTACCCGGTTGATGGCAATAGACTAACCCCTATTAGATAAAAATAACCGGTGATATTTGGGTGTACCGCTGCCTAACCCTTCGGGGAATACAGGCGTGATGATATATATTTTATTAGATAGATTTGAGTAGATAATAATTCGGTTTGCGTGTGTAGGTAAACAAATAAAACCATAGCAGATGGTAATCTATTGAACAGGGTTGGAAAAAAAACAGTTTTTTTCAAATTTTATAAAACAAACAGTTCAATATGTTTTAAACAATTTTTTTTTGTTTTTTTTTCCTTTGAGCGATTTATCAAATTTATTATCAACACAAATCGATCTGACCTAATATAATTTATATCTAGACTATTTAAAAAAACAACGGTCGGAATATAATACTAATTATAGTTATTACTAACTACTATTTATACTATCCGATACTTACTTTTTTTTCTTATCAATCTAAGTAAGAACTTAAGTAACAGATACCGAACCAATTACATACACACTGCACGTTGCGAATTGCGAATTCCGATGTTCGATCTTAGACGGGTAATTACCTCATCTTAAGTATATTTCAATAAGTCCCCAAAACAATTTCGGGGAATTACCTCCTTTCGACAAGCGACAGAACGGGAATTTACCGGCGACGATGTATAGATATACCTAATTACCTACATTTATGTAAAACTGACTTTGTTCAAATAATGGGGAATCCCCAAAATAGTTGCAGCGAATTAGGTTTACTTCTTAAAAATTATGCCAAGTCTAATCTAGGTACTATCTAACCTTTTTAATTTGTTTTCGAGCTATTTCAAGTCCTAAACTTATAACTTTTAAGTTATTTCCATTCATTTGCTATTCAAATTCGATTTAAAACCATGTTTTTTTCTTAATGTTTAAAACTTTGTTCAAAACTTGTTTTAAGCTGTGATTTTAAACACTTAATAAAAAACATTGTTTTATTTCAAAATGTTTTAAACATTGTTTGAAATACGTGTTTTAAAACAACTTGTTTCTTTTATGCCAACCCTGCTATTAAATTATGTACTTATACCTATATCACTAATTTTGCAACCCACAGAATCAATCATGATCTACCTATATGTATATTCATGCTTTATGTATGACATACTATTATAGTGAGGTCTATTTATTTCCACCTTAATTGACTCTAAGCTAATAATAATGAATTGATAATTACTACTAATTAATTGGTACAGACTCGTTTTGTTCACGCTCTAGGTTCAGGGCGCTATCTGACAATGCGAAATACTATGGGATCTCGCGCACTAGACGGCCACGATCGCGACCAGTGGCCGCAGCGGCCAGGTAAAATATAGAAACCGATACGAATCGCACATTTGGTCGCAACGGTCAACTAGCCACAGACTATACAAAACCACTAAACGGCCAAGACTGGCCGGAGTCGTGGCCGTCTAGTGCGAGAGATCCCTAATTTGTAAAAAATAAAATTACAATTACACAATTCTACGACAAGTACTGTGAAATAAAGCAGAAAAGGTATGAAAGTAACTCTTTAAATTTTCGGATTGTCGCCTGTCGATTTATTAATTAAATAGGCCCCAGGTTCTTTTTGACTTTGACTTTGAATTTTTTTGACTTAACCTATTCAACAGGTGGAAACAATTGGCGACGCCTACATGGTGGTTGGAGGGCTACCTGAAAGGTGTTCCCGGCACGCTGCCGAGGTAGCATCCTTAGCCCTGCACGTGCTGGACGCGGTGCCCAAGATCAGGTCCAGGCACATGCCGGCCGCCAGACTGCATATAAGGATAGGTAAGTCGTGGTTCCCGACTTAGAATATCTTTTTGTAAAGTAGGGGAAGGTTATATTGACGGAGCGTGGTATACCTACTTACAAGAAATCGAAAATAAATAAAATAAAATAAAATAGGTACTAAATAATAAAATAGTCCTCCAGACCGTATTTCGGCCACGGCGGCCAATCTCAACGGGGACCTTCGGCGCGGGAGATATTATAGTGCACACACTTGTTCACTAGGTAGGTACTTATATGTGTGTAGGGGTACAAACCGCGGGGCACAGGTAGTATTCAAATATGTATGTTTAGGTTAAGGTGGTAAAATATGTATGTTTATGTTTAGGTCTATGGGCCGTTATCGCCTGAAGTAAATGTTTTATTTATTTAAACTGTGGTGTAAACACAGAGTTAGTAGTTAGGTAAGTCGCCAGATTCTAAATCTCTCCGTTAGTGAAAAATCGTCCTACTGGTATTTATCGTAGAGCGTTAGTAGGCTAGGAAATGGAATTTTAAACTTCTGGTCCTGCAAGCCATCTTGCCTACTCGACCAATGTGAACGAGCCTTAAGTGATAAACTTGACTGTCAGCAAGTTATGAAGCTTATTTTAGACTGAACAACATAAATTCTTACTACGGATGTGTCTGATATTTGTGCCGTAATGTGACGCAATTCATTTCTTTTGTGTCAACGAATACATCTGTACGAGGTACCCACTGTAATAAATGTCTGACATTTGGAATTTATTTCGTAATATTACATCATTCGAAATAATATTTTGATGTACCAGCAATAGTATTACGATTTCATTAAAATACAAAAGACAATGTACCTATTTAATAAAGACATTCCATACTTCGTCGGTTACGGTCATTACCTCGATAACACAGTTTAAAAAAAATCAAAAACTAGTTTCTCGACAATCTAAGAAGTCCGATTTGACAGCTGTTAAAATACTTTGTGTAGATAGAATACGTTTCATCAATTAAATAGTTCCTATGCCGTAATGTTGGCTCCACTGTTGTAGGACCAATACAAATACGCTACAGCGCCGCTACGGAGCTACCTCATGTCCTATGAGGTAGCTCCGTAGCGGCGCTGTAGCGTTTATAAAATTTAATAGCGGAGTTAACATAACGGCGAAGGAACTAATTGATGTAATGCACTCTAGTGATGGAAAAAAATCGGTTTCTTTAAAACCGATTCTCGAGACAAAAGTATCGATTGCTCATACTTAGAGAGTTAATTTGTAATCGACGATTATCTACATTGCTTAAAACTGATTCTCGAGGCATATCGTATAATTCACGTACGAGTAAGCAATCCCACGATCCGCGATTTTGCGGACGGACAGCGATGAGTCCGGACGACGGACCGTGGGGAGGTGTACGTGCATCGCAGACATCGGAAGCTCCTCGGTGAGCGGTTCGTAGCGGTCTGTGGTCGTCTGCCGTGCGTGTCCGTCTGCAATATTGCCGATCGTGGGATTCCACCTTTAGATTGTAAGTTGCAATTTTGTTTCCTATTTCTCAATAATAACTATCTCAACTCTACCAAGGCACATTAAAACACTCCTATGATGTATTTCCTTCACGTCATCGAACATAATTACTGGTCCTTTCATACAAGACCTAGTAGGCAGGCACCCTTAACCCTAAAATGCCTCAAGATTAAACAGAACCTCCTTCTCCAGGTATTCACAGTGGTCAATGTGCAGCAGGAGTGGTAGGAGTCAAGATGCCAAGGTACTGTCTCTTCGGAGACACTGTGAACACTGCAGCCAGGATGGAGTCCAGTGGAGAACCTCAGAGGATTCACGTCAGCCATGACACCTACCTGCTGCTGAAACAACATGGCGGATACCATTTTAAGGAGAGGGGGATTGTGAATATTAAAGTAAGGGAAACTTTGGAGCTCTGAGTCAAGTTTTTTCTAGGTAAAGCCCGGACTCCACCAAAGCGGAAACGAGACGAAAGAAGAGATGTGTCGGAAACAACCAATAGGATTTCGTTATTTACATAATTATCTCGTCCGCGCTTAGCTTCAGTGGATACTGTTGCAGAGAAGAGAGGAGATGTCTCCTAATTACTTAGCGCAAACAAAACAGAGATATGAGCTCTGCCTAACTAGCTGGCGACGGCGCGAGACGAGAGATGTGAGCGGCGGCGAGCGGCACCTCTAATCCGTGTCAACAACCTGCCCGCCGCGCCCGCTCCACATCGAAAACATGTGCTGAAAAATACTAAAATACATGTGCTCTCTTTGTTTAGGGCAAAGGTGAGATGAGGACGTGGTGGCTAATGGGTGAAGACCACGAGAGGAGAAAAAACACGATGAGTAGATACCGTAAGTATACATTTATGTGGCACGTAGTAGGTACAGTCACGGACTTTGATGAGCCACCTGGCACTGTTCGTATTTTAGCCGTGTAATGCAAATCGGGTTTATTCGGTTCCCAACACGGAAAGTCATAATGTCTTCGTATTAGTAGAAGAAAATTATATTTAATAACTTTACCGGTTGGCTAACCTGAGAGCCAGAACTACAAACTTAACAGCAGTGACTACCCAAAGTTAACCAATTGCAGGTCTAGCAACAGTAACCTAGCAACGATTGTTTAAGCGTAGCGATAGTAACGTTAGCGTACGGAGAAATATAATAGTCATTTCGGCAACTTCGAAATTAACGTCTCTGACATCGACATTTCAACTGTCACTGTCTTCAGTTATGTTTTCAGAATAATCGAGTTAATGAGCTCTGATTCAAAGGAGGTCAGTATCAAATAGATTGGATAACCTTAATGCAACATTTTATTTATTTTTATCATTGAGAACTTTATTAGTCAACCTCTATAGATAAGACTATTTCCGATTATAAGTAATTTATTTGTCATCTTGTTTACGAGCGTGCGGTTTGAGTTCGTGTTTAATCGTGTAATCTCGTGAATGAAACTGTAAAATTGAAAAGTTTGAAGGTGGCTTATCAATTAAAGGCCGTGGCTGTACGTATAACAGCTAGAAGCTTTAGAAATTATAATCCACTAGTTGCGCCCCGCGGTTTCACCCGCGTAAGGCACGATCCCATGGGAATATAGGGATGAAAAGTATCCTACTATCTGTGTGCCAAATTTCATCCAAATCCGTTCAGTCGTTTTTGCGTGAAAGTAACAAATATCCATCCATCCATCCATACTTACAAACTTTCGCGTTTATAATATTATTATAATTATAATCCATGTACTCATGTCTTATTTTTCTATCTATCTCATCTATCTCATTCTTTAGGTAGAAAAGATGTCTCTTAACAATTTTGCTTCTCTGCAGAAACAGGTCTACTCCGAAACATGAACGAAGAGAGCGAAGACTTATGGGGCCTGAGCCGCTCCATCCTGAACATCCGCGACAGGGCCCGCCTGTCCTGCGGCGGCCTCGCAGGCCCCGGCTCAGCACTCTCCTCCCCCGGGCCCCCAGCCTGCGACTGCTTCATCCCCAACCGAGACCACCACTCCGCCCCTGTAGTCCTATTCTGCGACGAATGACGTTAACAAAGCTCCCTTCAATGTTTCTGGTTGAAAAACGATAGTGATGTAGATGTACCGAATGAGGTGAAGGTTGAAGGTGCAGACAATGTAGAAGATAATTATAATGATTGGATGGTGGTGTACCAATGTGGAGGGAAGGTGGTAGCTGATGATGGTGTGGCCAGCAGAGCCAGAAAGCTGGCGGCTTTGAGGAGACTGTATTGCGTCGATTATGAAGGTGGTACTTGGTTGTAATTGTAAGGAATTGTTAGCCTATTTTGTAAAGTGTTGTGGATAGTGTAATTTGAAGCATAATCGTGAAACTTTAGCAGTAGTTGGTGTTGGTTTAATTGGCAGAGAATCTTTATTTTTATTATTATAAAGGCGGACACTGACTTGTAAAATTTGTTTGTAATGTATCATTCGCGGCGAGCTTGTTCGATTCTCATATTTCCGTTTCAAAGAAATTCACGAAACAGCCGACAGTCGAGTCGAGAGTAGACAGGCTCGCATCGAGCAGCTCGGCTCGCTGCACTGACTACTACGCGTTACAATAACTCGTTACATTACAAACAAATGAATGTTACGCTAGGCAACGACGCAGCAGACGAACTTGCTAGAAGAGGATGTAGCACGTCAGTCTGTGGACCCGACCGCATCGTACCTATCCCCTTCAATCAAATACCCAGGTGGCTCCAGGAGTTCACCCATACATAATCGTAGAACTAGTGGGCCTCGGTACCGGGCTGCAGGCAGTCCAAGGAAGCTATGCCATCCCTGGATGGCAGGCTAACCAGGTGTTTGCTACGCCTGGACAGGAATGGCCTGCGTCTGGTGGCGAGGACCATCACAGGACACTGCTCGCTGAATAGACACTTCCACACAATAGGCATAACGGACAGTCCTCTATGCAGAGTGTGAATGGAGGCTGAGGAAACCGTCAGAACTGAAACCCTCGGGTCACCCAGATCTTACACGGAGATTCTGTACAAACCAGGAGACTTAGTTAACTTCTGGAGAGAGGTGGGCTGGTTGGAATAACCCCCAACGGCCGCCATGGCCTACGCACAATGGTCCACCTTAGGGACTAAGTGCGGAAACCAAACCCGTAACATACAACATAGAATGATACAATGAATGTTACAAGTCAGTTTCCGCCTTCAGAGAACGTACAAGTTTTGGCCAATTTCCTTTTCCCAACTGTAAAGGTTGATTATTTATTTGGCTTCTGTAAGTTACATTTTTTTCATCAAGAAGAAACAGCCAGCCCTTTGTTATTTAGTTGGCTGTCTCGTTTGTTTCATCTCTCTTTATTAATTTTGTTTTTCGCCGAACTTTTTGGTTTTTTTTTCCCTACCTCTTACCTCAGACCAAATAAAACACCAAGACAGAGCGCTGAGAACAATACAGTGAAGCATGCCAAAACTACACCACCGCTCTGTGCATACACGATCAAACGCACACATTTACAATCAAACTACACCAAAATATGTGCACACATGTTTACGAAACCGGCCTCACGTCATCGGTGACAGCGTTTTGGTTTTTTATTTGGTCTGAGACTCTTGCTTAATTCTGTTTCAATGGAAGCTTAGGTTTTCTCAATAAATTATATTGAACTGTAGTTGAAATTGCTCGCAATTACTAGCTAAGTAGCTACGAGACTGTGCTTCAAGACTTTTATAAAGTTAATCTGTAAGCCTAATTGTTAATGGAAAGTTATAACTAACTATTCATTGATAACTTTTAATTAAGATTAACATGAAATTGTTTATTTAATAAAAGACACTATGACTTAATATTCTTAAGTCATAGTGTCTTTTATTAAACAAACAGAATAAGAAATAACTTCATTTGTGTACGTTATTAAGACGTGGACAATTGGACATTGTACCTAATATTGTATCAATATATTTTATACATTTCGGAATACTTAATTGTGAGAAAAAAACTTACTAAATAAAATGTGACTTTGCCATATTTTCTTTACGAGAAAATAAATTAAAACCCCATAGGTAGGTAATATATTTATATCTACTAAATAGAAAATAAGCATTATTGAATTATCAGCATCTAAATCTCAGTATACTTGCCTATATTAGATTTGTGCCATTTGGGCGGACTACGTTAAGGCGCTGACAAGAGGCAAATGTTCTAAGAAGGCTTGTCTTAAAAAAAAAAGCCAAATCTATACAACGTGTTCTTTTTAATGTCCTAGATTTCGAAGGTTATATGCTATATTTAAGTAAAAATAATACAAAAGTCCTAGAACAAGTGTTTCGAAAATACATAGTTTCAAAGATAACAAACACTAGACTCTCGATTTGTATATCTAAGTTTCATTGTTATGTACGCCGTACGAGTAAATCATTTTCATTCAAACCAATCACTCATATTTCAAGCTATGAAAATACGACGCTGTCGTATTTCATGTACATAATTATTATAATCGTGAATGTCGAATTATTTTGTATGAAAAATTAAAGAAAAAAAATTTATCTTAAGCCTGTGGATTCTTTGACATGGTTTCATTAATAACCTAGAGTTATGGGATATCTAAAGGAACATGTTGTATAGTTTGTGAAAAATAATTATAATAAGTTAATCTTGAACATATTTCTCAGAAGTAGGTTGTTAGCTAAAAGCGTTTTGAAAAAAAATCGATACCAATTAACGGTAAACTAACCTTTTTAAACCTTGAGTTCCAATCCAAAATATCTGTATTAAATATCAACGTACGTTGGTGTTTAAAACAAGAACGTCTTATTTGAATGCAGAACTTGGTAGTTTTTTTATTTTTGATTAGGTACTCTACTAATTTTTTATTAAATATAGGTATAATTGCTTCATATTTTGCAATCAATTACAAGCGATATTGTCATTGCGCTTCTCTTTCTTTTCTATGCATTCCGACAGTTTAGCACTTGTCAGCGTCTTAAGAAATAAGATAACGAGACTCATCTGAAGTATTTTTCTGAAAATCGTCTGATAGATCGATGATGTCTCAATAGCAGCTCCGGAGTCTGAATTTTTGCTTGGTTAATGGCAATAGGCTCGCCCCCTATTAAATGGGATCTAAACATATAACTGGTGAAATTACCAAAATTTTATCTGCCTGTCCTTCAGGGATTACGTGCGTGATTTTATGTTTATGTGTCATCTGTTAGATTATTGATGATGATGTAGATTATGATGTTAGATATCAAGCAGGCCGATATTTGTCTATAATCAAACTATAATAATGGATGGGCGAGCACGGCCTTGTGACATTGGCTCGTGTCACACATTTTATCACAAAACTGTCATTTAAAATAAAATAAAAAGTGTAACTTGAGCCATGTCACAGTAGGCCGTGCTCGCCCCGCAGGTTATCCAAACGCTAAGGATGTGTGCAGATAATACATTAACCCTGAATTCCTCTTACGCTGATGTCGGTCGCGTCCGTTCGGTCGCGTAGGGGTAGCAACGTAGCAGGTACGCGCCGCGGACTTGAGCGTCACATTAAGGCTCGTGCAAACAGACGCGAAATCGCGTCTGTTTGTACGAGCCTTTATTGTGCTATACATATATCGCCTTATTCATAAACGCTGCATAAAGTTACGTTATGAATTAGCAACTGTTTAACCATACATTTTCGACGTTTATACGTCTCTTTAACTTTAAGAAACGTTTATGAATAAGAGGGATAGAACACAAGAGGAATTCAGGCATTTCACGTTCCGAAAACGCCACTTTTACGCGTAATTGGCTATGTTATAATACTTATAATATAGATGTATTACTCCTTTATTACACACCTTTTCAAGCCAAGACTTGTAGGTAACATTTATAATTATATTTATACAGCACCTGCAAGTAAGTACTTAATTCATTCTCCGTGTCACTTACGTAATTGTGTGTAATTAAAACCTATAATAATATTACTAAGCGTACATTAAAGGCTCTTGAATTTATTATTTAACTAGCCACTCACCCTTGCTTCGCACGGTTTTTACGACTTTAAAATACTTTGAAATTTCTTTGTAATTATGTAAGTTTAATAAATGTATTATACAGATAAACCTTCCGGAATAAATTCTCTAAATGATGGTGAAAACCGCATATAAATCCGGTGCGTAGTTTAGACGTACAACGTGGTCAAACAGACAGACACGCAAAGCGAATTTAATTTATGTATAGATATTGATTTAGAGACTAACTGCGCAATTTAAGAACGTGTCTTTACATAATTCAGGATAATTTTATAATAGGGATTTATCTTGAGCTCAATGTACTATTGAAAGTCGGTATTAACCTTTTAATGCATAAGTAAGTTACGAAACGGTTAAGAAAAATTTGAATTTTTTGTGCTTGTCTGGAAGGTTTTTGGGGGCCAGGAATAAAAATTGGGATCGATACTGTGTGGGGTATACCTACTGTCAGTATTTTGGCAAGTAAAGGAATGTAAAGTAGTTTTTATGTAAATAGACTAGAACATAATGCCACTGTTATTATACAGGGTCAAATTAAATTAGCTAGCGAAACTTTCCAGACTTCACGGGTATCGATAACTCAATCTGCCTTCCTTTTCCCAACTATGTTAGGTCGGTTTCCAGTCTAACCGGATGCAGCTGAATACCAGCATTTTACATGGAGCGACTACCTATCTGACCTCCACAACCCAGTAATTGGGTAATACGATACCTCTAGGTAAGACTGATTGTCAGACTTTTCAGGCTTCTGACGACCCGTAACGACTGTCAAAAATCTACAAAATTGACAGCCCGGAAAACGGCTTAACGTGCTCTCCGCGGCACGGCACGTATAAAAAAGATGGTCAGCCATCCACGGACCAACCCCGGCAAGCGTAGCTTCACCTGATGGATCGTCTTGCGGTGCGGCTGTTATTACTTAGCCGCTAGCTCCTCCTCCTCCTCTGACCCTGTATAGTATAGGTATCATTTTTATTTTAACTATACAATTTTTATTCCATAACAAGATGTTCATGTACTTTTTGGGTACTTTAGGTACCTATGTATGTATAATATGTATTTCAATTACTCTTATGTATTTTCGACGATTTAAAACGAGCCGTTTTGCTACAGCCGGATTCGAAAACAATTTTTTTAGTTTTCGCTGTAGCTCTGAAAACGGCAAGAATATTTTCATTTCAAACTGATCTCATAAAGCCGGCGCCAGACATAGCAACAACATTTGAACACATGTCTGAACACATGTGAGGCACGGATGTTTGGGTATTTGATCAAAGTTTGATCTCACATTAATACCGTACCTCACATGTGTTCATGTATGTGACTGTGTCTGGCACCGGCTTAAGGTGTAAGAATGTACCCAACTAGTTACTTACATTAATACTGTCGACGAATGCGCTACTGCTGAGGCCCTGGGTACGATTCCCGGGCCGGGCAAAGTGTTAATGGGTTTGTCCATCTCAGTAGCAGTCAGATTTGTGCCCTGTTGATAGCAATCGCTGCATATTACATGGGACTGGTGAAATGTGGGTATGTTCTATCTGGGTACACCTCTGCCTAACCCTTGGTATTACAGGCGTGATGTTATGTTAAATTATTGTCGGCGAATAACGTCTCTATATTGACGACGTCTGTATAATCGAATAGATGTTAGAGAATAAATCGATTAATGTGATAGAAACCTATTGGAAGGTAAGATTATTATACGAAATTGAGAATGACTGAACGGCTAAGGAATAGGTAATTGTATCTACAAATTGTAATTGTATATTAATTTTAGTATCTAAATTATATTGTTTTGATATGAAAAGTATTGGAACAATTTTGTAACGGACCTAATAAATGTACCTACGACCATTTGTTACTTATGTAAGTTTTTGTAATAAGTCTTTTTGGGTGACAATGGATGTTTTTATTATAAAATATGTATTGTATGTGTGTTGCATGACTTTGACCAAATCCCTGCCAATTGTGAGAAGTTTATCGAAATCGATACACACTAATTAATACTTATGTACACTCGCGACAATCTAAAAAGGCCGTTTTGACGTTTCGTTCTCGTTTATGTAATAAAACGTTATGCCTTGAGAATCAGTTTTAGGCAATGTAAGTAGATAAGTCGTCGATTACAAACTCTCTAAGAATGTTCAATCGATATGTCTCTAGAAACAGTATAAAAGAAACCAATTTTTTTTTTTCATTGCTACACACAGCTGTCAAAACGGACTTCTTAGATTGTCGCGAGTCTAGGTACCTATATTTTTTCTGCACAATTACGACGTCTAGGAACGTGATACTAGGTTCTTTTAAACCTGTCGTTTTTATTTTACTTATTTAATATTTTTGCCTATTTTCTAGGTAGAGTCCTACTAAAAACTACGATGTTTCTGTAATCAATATTTCATTAGATACTGGTGCATTCGGCTAAGTTCGGCTATGGAGTAAGATCGTAAATAACGCGAAACAAGGGACATTTTCTAAAGTTGGCAACTTATAAAGTGACGCTATTTTATTTTGCCCCACTCGTCAGACCGAGTCTGAAGATTACCTAATAATAGTAATAACATCTGCGCTGCGTGCAGTGAAATATTATAATAGTTTTAACAGAAAAATCCGGTTTATCTCTTGTTGTGAACCTTATCATAGTTATTAGAACGTAGTCCGAACTTACCCACCGAACGTCCGGTCTTTTCAATGCTATTAAATTTTTTTTGCCAATTTTTAGACCTGCTTCCAAACTAGAACTGTTGAGAATAGGGAGAAGATAAAATATTCGGCTAAAGCAGATTTGTTAATAATCAGTTTGATGATACGCAGAGATAATTTACCTATGTTTTGAAAAAAATAATTTTACAACATCCTTTCAACTAATCGAAAATCCGTCCGAACTTAGCCGAACGCACGTTACATTGTGAGCTAAACGAAATAGGAAGGTACCTACCCCACCCTAAAAGGACTTCGGGAAGGGTAAAAAAAACCACTTACGGAGACAAAATGTTTTACGAACCCTTTAAAATACATGTCTGCGGGCGCTGGTCCTATTTTCCTTCTAAGTGGTTATCTTTACAAGTAGACGTAGTAGAGTTGAAAGGGACAAATATTGCTGAATCGACGACTAACGCTAAGGCACAGTATATTAAAGTAAGAGTATTATATCTCGGCAGTGACCTTGAAATAATTACCAACGGCCGCTCGATAGATAGAAGATAGAAGAAAGAAAATACATTTATTCAGGACAGACTAAAAAGCACACAATATACAGCAGATAACAAAATAAAATAAAGAAACAAATAAAAAGGTAAAGTAGGATATTATCAGGGGAGTGTGCCTCACGGCTGCGCCAAAAAGGCCCAGTTCAGCAAAAATGCCAGACAACTAGTGCCTGACACTGGTTTTCAACCGGACCCGAAAGTGTGAAAGTGACTGATGCAAATCAGTCAGATGTAAACCTTCCGCGTCCGTGCGTAACTGCCGCGCACTCGATACTATTGCGATTACCTACTGATATACATAAACTGAGATTTCGAAACGCGTCGTTAATAATATTACTTATATAATACTGTTACTTATTTATGCTGTGGCCAAGGTGCTTAAATCGTTTTTTCATATATTGGAGCAACTTTCCGGATTTGTATCTTTGTAGGTATATGTATACCTACAAGGTTGGTGTACCAAATAAATAAATAAATTGTACACTATTTCAGACAATTTCAGAGTATGTTCAGGCTTATTTAGAATCACATAAAGTAGATGAAATGACAATTATCATATAAATAGGTAGGTATATAGGTACCACTAATCAATGCAGGTACCTTTGTCACTGCCCTTAGAATTTTATTGAAAATATAAAATACTTAAATAAAAGTTGTAAGTAGGTACTTATCCATACCTATGTACCTAACTTTATATATACCTAGATATATTATATTTATAGGCTATAAATAAGCCAATTAAACTCCTATTTACAAATTTTCTCTTTCAAATAAATAACTAATAGGTAGAAGAACACATTTCTAGATAGATCTACCAACTACCTCCTAATAATTATATTCATCATTGTCCTGTCCTTGTCCCATGTTACTTGGGGCCGGCGAAACACGTTTTCATCTTCCACTCTCCCCTGTCAACCGTCACTTTAATATTCACTCCCTTCTCTTTCATATCATTCCTCACACAATCCATCCATCTTTTCTTTGGCCATCTCCATCCATCAACATTTATATATTCATCACATGCCCATACCAAGTCTTCCAACCAAGATATCCTTTCAACTTTTTTGTCACTGGCGCCTCTTTCAAACTTCCCCATATATATTCATTTCTTACTTTATCAATTTTTTCTTTATCCGTCACCCCATCACCGTCTCCGTCACAACGATCTCACCATTCTCATTTCCGTTGCGTGCAGACTGTTTCACGGCCCAGCATTCTTATCCAAGCAGTATTACGACAGCCATAACATTGCATAGCAAAAAATATTTCAAGAGAATAGTGCCCATATTGGGAAAAACATTTTTATAAAAGCTCTGTGTGCACTGAAAATGTCCTAATACAAAAACCAATAACACTGCCGATCCGGGGATCGAATTCAGGACCACACGCCAGCTGTCGCGCTTGCGAACACTAGACCAATGAGGCAGTCTAGTTCACAAGAATACCAGCCTATTAAGTGCCCCACTGCAGGGCAAAGGCCTTTTCGCATAAAGAGAAGGAACGCACTTAATAGGCTTGCTCAAGACAGGTTGGTCATTTCACTGATTTCAGACTTATACCTATTATTTGAGTAATATGGTATGAATTTCGATGGCTATAAGAGTAGGGGAAGACCAAAGAAACGATGGATGGACTGTGAGAAACATGGTATGGCTGGAAAGGGGCTGACTACCGCCGAGATGACGCCTAATAGAATAGAGAAGTAAAAGTAAATTGGGATATTTCACAATTTGTGTTAAAGTAATTTGTATCGATTTCGATAAACAGTATTATTTCCGTGTCAAATGACTGTCCATGCTTATTCTCCCATGTTTAAAATAATTACATAAAGCATAAGTACTTATTACAATTATTGAAATTTTACCAAAGAATATTGTTGATGGATGCTTTATAAATCAAATCTACATGGACTTAATTATACCTAAATGTATACTTAACTGAATATTGCTGTTGACTGTTGATATAATAAAGTTTTTTTTAAATAAAATGATCATGTGGTTTTTTTCTGTATATCGTAGCATGACTATCAGTATTATACTTACTTTTTCTGCGCGACAGTAAAGACACGGTACATAACCCTTTTTTCACGCGTAATTCTAATCTATGTAGGTAGTTACTTACTTACTTAGTTTTGTTTTATCTCACAAAGCGACGCGCACTTTACTTGTGATTACCACTGAGCATTTGTGTTTGTTTCTCACTCAGACCAAATAAAAAACCAAGACGTAGCGCTGCGAATAATACAGTGAAGGATGCCAAAACCATATAATAATACACCTCCACTGTGTGCATACACGCTCACATGCACACATTTACAATCAAACTACACCTCGCTAAGTGCACACATGCTGACGAAACCGGCCTCACGTCACTGTTGACAGCGCAGCGCTTTGTCTTGGTTTTTTATTTGGTCTGAGGTTGCTCAGTAGCAGGTCGGAGTCTACATTTTTGCCCGGTATAGGCTCGCCCCATATCCCATGACATGAGCCTTAAACACAACTGGCAAAATGTCTTGTCCACCTTCCGGGATAACAGGCGTGATGTTATGTTATAATATCATGATTGTAACTGCCTGCCTAACTACATGCCTAGATTAAATAAATGAAACATTTTATTTAGATAACTACCTACCAATAAATAAGTACCTATATTATACGTAGTAGAATATACTGGGGTAAGTTCGGCTCTGGGATAAGATCGTACGTATCAAATTCCCGGCTATATAAATATAAATATTGTTTAATGCTCACAACATTTTGTTTCCCGCCAATTGCTCCGGCTAGCTAGACGCATTTAGAATAAACATGGCAAACTTTGCATTTTTTAAAGGAAAAAATCGGATGTATTCCTTATTAAGAAAAAAAAAAAAATACCTTCCTTATAAAGATAAATGAATTGCATTGAATTAAAGACCTTATTCTCCAAGCACTAGAAGTGGCTTTAAACCAAAGTCCGAACTTACCCCTGGATGGCAAATACTTCATGGAAATTTCTATTTAAAAAAAAGTATGTCTGTGTTTACACATAGGAATACAAAGCAGAAACTGTTCAGTGTACAAAAATGACTTGTATAGGTATTCAAAGCTATATATTTTAACACTAACCATTTGCGCCATATTTCAGTAATTTGAAGTAGATATACTTACCTACCTACTGATGACGAGAAAATAAAGTTTTCAACTAGTCGAAAATCAGTCCGGTATTACCCCACGGCGGCGCCTGTTTTCTAAAACAACAAACAACTCAGACTGGCAGTATCTAAGGCCTTGTAGGCACAGACATTTACGTCAACATTCACTAAGATATTAAATTTGACCCTTGAAGGGCGACGAAGTGAGTTCTATAGTTACGCAAAGATTACAATAATAATGTCTCGTTCAAAGTTATTGATGTGGCTTAGCTTAGGGTTAGTTGTGGAAGTTCTTTTCCTATATTTCAATGTAAAATTACATTCTGTGTACGCAACACTCCCATTTATGTAAATAAAACAGCTAAAATCGAAAAAACCAGCAATGGATGTTGAAATACTATAGCGAACGACGCATGAAGCTCAGAATTTACATTGATAAATCACGCGGCGCCAGCGCGCCCCCTCCCCGTCACGAGGAGTGCGGCTACGTGTGTTGTGCCACGGTAACGATACATTGCGTGTGAGGCAATAAAATAAATATCCAAACAATACATCCTGTATAGGGAGCAACTTCTAAGTAACAGAAGTCCACTTTTGTATGTACTTGGCTTGCTGTGCAATAAAGTAAAAATTGGGGAAATAAAAAAAAAGCCATACATTTTAACAAAAACATCTATTCGACATTCTAGATTTAAGCGTAATAATTATTATGAATATATAACAATAATACAGTGTGGCCGTAATTTCGGAATGAAGCTACGCCAAAATCTACTTACATCCATAGAGATTTAATTAATCTTTTTTTTTTAGCATAATAACATAACGTATCCGTAATCCGCGAAGGGTTAGGCAGAGGACCTGGTACACCCACATTTCACCAGTTATGTTTATATCCCTTGTAATAGGGGGGTGAGCCTACAGCCATCAACCGGGCACAAATCCAAACTCGGGGCTACTGTGAAATTCTTGGTGAAAAAAGCCCTAATAACTGAGGGCCTAGACAAGTGACAATCGCTTCGAAAGCGTTTCGTATTTCTACAACGACTTTCAACAGGATTGACATAAGCTTCTCGATAGCATAATATGTCAGTCCTATACATTTTTGCCTTTTCTATCATCGTTGTCGCTGATAGAATGTCACTTTGTCTAGGGCCTCTGGGCTCTAAACCCAACGTAGAATTAAGAGTAACAATGACAACGACGAGGTAATGTCTACTGGTTATTAAAATCATGTTGTCTATTGGCGTTACTTTATTCCGTGTTAGTTGATACTATACGTACAATTGCCGACTTAAGAGTTTACAAAATGTAAATAACAATAAAAAAATATAGAATTTGTACTATCACAATAATTACACTTATCTTTTATGAATGAGATGGAATGAATGAATGAGATTTATTTGCCTACAACTTATACCTAATATACATAGACTAGTGCTACAAAGATCTTTGGGCGCGGGGGCGGCTGAATGACATTGATGTTGTTGGTAAACATAATCAGCCTATAATATTCCCACTGCTGGGACACAGGCCTCCTCACTGTGAGAGGGAGTGGGCCGCTAACCACTACGCGGGCCCAGTGCAGGTTGGTAGATGTTACTGGTCTTCGAATTTTTGGTTCTAAGACATGCCGGTTTCCTCACTATGTTATCCCGCACTGTTTTGAGAGCAGTGGTGGTGAAACAATTTACACGCAGTAAACTGCCAGTCTGGGTTCGAATCGACCTCCGGCCTCCATCTCGTAAGTCGCGGCCATTAGGTCACCACTGCTCTCACTGGGCCACAACTGCTCTCACTGGGCCACCACTGCTCTCAATGGGACACCACTGCTCTCAATGGGACACCACTGCTCTCTCTGTGGTTGACAAACTGTGAAATTACCATAGAAATTGCATTGAAAAAACAAAAGACAGCAGAGTTAGTTCCAATATTGGCCACGCGCCAAAAGATCCCTGTACTGTTGTATAATGAATTTAAATGAAGATGATCTTGGTGTATTTAACTAAACATAAATATTATGTACTCTGTTAACGTAAGCTCAGAGATAGTTGTCATTTAATTAGCGTTTCTATCTATCTAGTCTATACCATAATGGTAGTCTAGAACAGAAATAAACCAATCTGCCTAGCCTTTTCCCAACTATATTGGGGTCAGCTTCCAGTCTAACTGGATGCAGCTGTATACCAGTATTTTATATGGAACAACTAAGACTGCCTTTGTACAGTTTTTTTTTTTTACTTGTGCATAAAGTTTTAATAAATAAACTACCTATCTGACCTCCACAACCTAGTTATGTATGGAGGTCAGATGAGCCCACCCAATGGTTGGCTAGAACAGTTTTAAGTGCCTACCTAGTTTAAATACAAACAACAATTTTACAATTTTCTTTTTAAAGTGTTCATCATGTTTTCTGGATATATCCCAAGATCTATCATAATTATGTAAACAAGAGTCTAGCTATCCTAGAAAGAAAATTAAATATGTTTGCTAAGTATTCAAACGGAAATATTTAACTGAACCTCTAAAAATTTTTTGTGGACCATCTAAGTATGCACACTTTTTTGAATATATGAGCCTCTTTTAAACTCTCTGGCTTTTTCTCACATTTGGTCATGCTAAATAAGCTCGGGTACTCCAACCAAACAGGTTAGGTTTGGTTGGAACTGTGAATGCGTGAACAGAATAGGTTGCAGTAATTAAGCTCAGGTACTCCAACAAAATGGGTTTGGTAAGGTTAGAATCGTGACCAATTCAGCTATTATAGATATTCAGCAACCAAGATGGTCACCCCCAGAATATGCGCAATCATTATATTAGGTACGATTAATAACACAGTGTTTAATAATATTTTTAGGAGTCAACATAATCAGCCTATAACGTACCCACTGCTTGGACACAGGCCTCCTCTCTGTGAGAGGGTGTGGCTGTGATCCACAACACGGGCCAAGTGTGGGTTGGTACATGTCACATATCTTCGAAGAATTTTTGGTTCTAGGACATGCTGGTTTCCTCACAATGTTTTCTTTCACCGTTTTGAGAGCAGTGCTGATGAAATAATTTATAAAAAATAAAGAGCCTGTCAGGGTTTGAACCTACGAATTACAGTCGTAAGTCGCGGCGGTGCAAAATAGGAATTACTAGAGATTCAATTAAATACATGCCCAATCAGACTAAATTACTATCTATAACTAATTAGCTACAATCTACATGATCATTTCTTTAATCCTCGCATCCTCAGTTCCATTTCTAGATATGCTCTCATATTTGGATCATCAACCATCTTCAGTATCTTTTCACTGAGTTCAGGCCCAGCATCTTTCATCTTCGCTGATAGAGCTTCTGCCCATACTATGAATACACAGTTGGAGCATCCAGATTGGCAGCAGCCTGATGGAGGTTCATCTATGGAGGCCTGGAATTATAAAAAAAAGGTTTTATTTTGGAATGGTAACTAACATTTTTAGATACTTAGCTGTTTTCTTACTGGAATGCAGATGGTAGAAGGGGGTTAATACAATTATTGTGGCTGTAGTCTGAAGCCTAGAAAATCTTAAGTCTCTTAGAAAATCTTATTCTTAAGGATTTGCTGGGGAGTATGTTGCAACACTTCTTCTTCCCAGCTTAAGCACTAGAAAGTGATGAAGAGTGGGCGTTATGGGGGACTGTCTTATGTAATTTTGACGTTCGAAAACTGCTGATTCTCAGCCTAGTTTGAATAAATTAGTTTTGAAAAGATTTGATTAATGGATGTTGAGGTGTTGTTTGTCATCTATAACCGAAATTTAGTATTGAACCACCATATTGATAACAAAAAAATAAATTGGATCTACATTTATTTTAACAAAAACAAGCTCACATCTTTAGCTATTCTATCCAATTCCTTCTGTTTCTCATCATCTGAGGTTTGCGTCGTAGTTGTACAAGGTCTAACAAGATGGTTCTGATATCTTATTAAAGCAGGAAGTCGTGAAGTGTTTAATTTCTGTAATCAAGGTAACAATGTTAATTTGTTATTGGAACAGGTCACTTAAAGGACTTATTTAAAACTGAGATACTTACAAACATTATTTGATTTGATAGTTCAATATATAAATTAGTAAAATAGATTTCAATCCATGTTATTTAATTTAGAAGTGATTTCTAGTTACGAAATAACATCAGGCTTAGGTTAGGTACAATGTATTCTAAATAGCTAGGTACATCTGATTATTCTTAGTACTCTTCACACTTGTGTATAAATATAATTGAAAAAGAAAGAGATGATTGTTATTTTTAAGCCTCATGTTTATATAATATTACGACTATCTACGATCTTACGAATTCAAGAATTCCACAACAACATTGCAATGAAAATGAAAAATTGAAGAAAATGACAAGACTACTGAAAATGACACTGACTGAAGTACTGAATGAACTGAACTATGACAAACACAGAGACTAAACAATCATCATCATTCATCTTTCACATCATAGTTCACTAGAGTTTTGACATTTGCAGAAAACTTTGACAATCTATTTCTATTTTTTTATTGTTGAATTGTGGATCGAAACAAGCTATTTTGGCAGAATTTAGGGGGGGACCTTAGAGAATCAATCTAGCATCCAGTTCAATCATGCTGTTGATCCGATTGATGTCAGTCAAATTAAACGTGTTGTATTTTAGTATGATTTTAGTCGATAAAACATAAAACATACAAGAGTATTTTACACGCAGAGACTGTGGCTCACTAAAAGTCTGTTTTTTTAACTCGTGGGCTATTTGACTATTAAAGTGATTGCTGTTTGTTTTTTAAATTAAATAAAAAACGGACTACATTACTATTATAAATAATCTTACAGCCAGCCACTCATGCACTGACGATGACGTTGAAATCACTAACGATAAATCTGCTGACAAAATCTATTGTGGATTGTGGACGTGAGATTTTGAAATCCGCAGCGAGTCGCATAATTATGTGTAGTATGTATAGTGTAGTGAAATTCAAAATGTATTACGTTTTTTTGCAGTATTAAGTTGTAATTACGTATGTTGTTCAAAATATGATTTGTGACTATAACAAATATGTATTTACAGAACATATAAGTTATAACCATTACAATCAATATGATCACTCTATTGATCGACTATTTCATGAAATCGTGACATTTTAGGTCAATTCGTAAATACAGTTTACGAATTGACCTAAAATGTCTATATATATAATAGTTGTATCATTTTACTGGACTGACTTCTTAGTGGATTGTATCGGGTATTGGCCCCGTCTAAATGGTCTAATTCTAACTAATGATTTTAATTCTAACATTTATTACGGTCGCGAATCGTATTTTGATCATCATCAACCCGCAAATTGCAAAGAACGAGAGAAAGAATTCTGCGGGCGACCTCGGTGCACATCACTATAACAATAGACACTAGACTGCACCGGAAGTCTCACAATCACAAACAAAAAGTTTTAATTCTGGCAACATCCGAGAAAATTCTTGTCTGCGAGGAATGCGAGGTATTGGCATCTCTTTTTGTCGTACTGGCAACGATAGAGACCATATTGAGTAAAGTGAGATAGAAATACTTGCGATGCCAGAGTTGCAAATGTCGCACAGCCATTTCCATTCAACGAATAAATTAAATTTTGAGAGTTCGATGACCGGCCGGAATCGTTCAGTCCGTCATTTTTGATCTATAGATTTTACAAATCGCAAATTTTCGTAAGTCGTATATCTTTATTTGGTGCTAATTAGTGCTTGTTACGATTGTGCAATTAGTAGTTATTGATTTTGTTTTGTCTCACCAGCATTTTCTATTGAAACGTAAGTTAAATCCAAGTTTTACTATGAATGTCGAGATAAGGCAGCGTATGAAGCTTATTTGGCTTGCAATGACGATGCCGCTTAATTCTGTTATTGTGGGATGTAGGGAGTCGCTACGTGTGGCAAAGCTACGTTATTTTTAAACAACTTTAATTTAATTCACGGACTTTTTGTCCAATAAGTTTACGATTTTTAGTTTTTTTGGGCGGTTCCACCAGCGGCTTACGTATGTATTTCGTTTTTTATAATAGTTTCACGGGTAGCGGCCAGCGGGTTTGTTTGAATTATTCTTTATCTATGCGTCGCGCGTGAATCCGGTGTAAGTGATAATTTTCGTGAAATACCTATAGTTTAAAAAAAAATTGTAAGCGTAATTTTGTGGAGAGGTTAGGGGGGACTATGAGTATGATTCATACGATTCTAATTCTATGTGACAGTCGCATCGCATGTGACATTCAACTGCACGTCTCTTCTTTCTTCTTTTGTTTCTTAGTGATAAAATTACCTTTTTATGCATTTTTGGCTAATGATAACACTAGCAATGTGCATGTAGATTTGATAAGGTATTTATCATGTTATTGTAATTCTTTTCCCACTCAGTCAAACTGAAAATTGATTTGAAAGTAAAATCTGGCAGTTCTTTTAACAAATAGTGCCCCAGGGACTACCATCATTTCTTAGAACTCAGCAAATTAGCTAGCTAGCACAGCTTTAGATTCTGCACTTAACATGCATGAGTCAAAATGCTGAGATATGATAGTAAAATGTCTCTCAACTCTGCCTATTGCAGTCTTAAGTTTGTAAAATGATGATACATGCACGAATTCACATTCACTTGGTTTAACCTAGAGCAATAAATACTGATTATTGATTAATCTGTTTGTTAGTCATACACCACAAATAGATATCAATGTCATCATTGGATCTATCATATGAATTAAATTTCATGACCATGTTCTTATGGCCTAAAACAATGATATTATTATTAAAAACACATGTTTAGATTGGTACACATTATTACACATGGTACACATTATTATTAGGTACACATTCTATACATTGCGAGATCAGCTTATATTGGAAATGTATTTATAGCTTGTATCTCAATTTGTACTTATTGTTGTCATCTCGGGAGTCCCTCATAATGCCTCTTTAATAGTCCTTATAATTTATTGATCACAAATATCAATAACTAGATTGTTATGGTAACAATAACATTAAAATGAGTTATCATACTAATCATGATATCAATAGGTGATACCTACAGTCAATTGTGATCTTTAAATGTCATTCATTATTACCGATATAAGGCTTGCAATTGTTTCGCATCATGCATTATTATCACTTATCATACTGATCACTATACTCCTAGGCAGATTGATATTTATACTTGCATGGAGTTTTGGTCTTGGTCCTAAGAGGATGGCTTTTTAAACCTAAGTCCTAATTAATATAGCTAACAGTGCGACATATTATATTTCTCAAAAAATGTCAAAATTATCATATTTTATGATAGGAGCTGTGTATTAGTTTGTTTTATTAAATAGGCGTCTACCTGGTCTTAAACCATTTCTTAAAATGGGGCCCTTTTGGGGAACTCTAATCAATCATCAAGATTTAAACTTATTTGTTTTGTCATATTAGTAAATGTCTGCACTAACCCCTAAATTATTTCTTTTTAGCATAACTATCATGTCTGGAGATCCCGAAGTGAACCGCACTCCTGAAGAGGAGGAAGAGGAAGAGATCAAGTCCTCGTACAGGCCTCCTCCAGAGAAGACTATTGATGAGATCCTCGCTGCAGATCAGGAGGATGAGTCCTTGAGGAAGTACAAGGAGGCCCTTCTAGGAGAGGCTCAGGCTGGCGCTGTTGTCGTTGGTAAGGAAACTTTTTTTTTTATTCCTTGAAGTAAGAGAAAATTAGGGTAGAGAGGTAGAATAGGTTCAGGTGTGAGGATGTCATTATGATTTAATTTCACAAGCTTACTACATGATTCTGTTAGTTATGTGAGCACTATAAAGACCTATGTTTCATGTTCAAATTGTTCAGTATATACCTACTGTTTTTTTGTTTTTCAAAACCTCACCAGAAACTGCTATATTGCTGGGTGAAAAGCCAATAGCAACTGGTGATTACTTTAAAAGCATTAAAATTAATTACCTAAAGCAAATCAAAAGTATCAATGTCTTTCTACAAAAATTCTTAATCGCAGGCCTCTCTGAGAACGAAGCTAAGTTTGTTTAGCTATGCTCATGAATCTACCGCGTCTTTTACATACTTCGCTAAACGAACTTAGTTTCTTTTCTAGTGTGGCCTGCATTTCCTTACATAATTATAAAACTAAGTCCTCTGCCGCCTCTGTCTGTCGTCCTGTACGCGATAAACTCAAAAACTACCGCACCAATTTTCATGCCGTTTTCACCAATGGATAGAGTGGTTCTCGAGTAAGGTTTTAGTATATAATAACCGACATCCACGCGGGCGAAGGCGCGGGAACCAGCTAGTTAGACTATATAATTTTGTTGATAGTGATACTTATCTAGCCTAAAGTACCTACAGAAACTTGTAACCTATTCAAGATGTTTGGTAGCTTGATACATAGAGTTACCTACATGTGTTTGTCTACACAAAGAGTCATACTATGAATCTTATTAAGTGTGAAGGCTTTGCCTTATAAGGCCAACGATTCATTATCAAGTCTCGAATGGACCGTGACAATCATGCTTTAGATATCTGATAACATAATAACATCACGCCTGTATTCCCCGAAGGGATAGACAGAGGTGTACCTATAGTACACCGATATTTCGCCAGTTATGTTTAAGTCCCATCTAATAGGGGTCGAGCCTATTGCCACCCACCGGGCACAAATCCAGACTCACATTCACTTTAACACTTTTCCCGAATCGCGAATCGAACCTGGGACCTCATGGTCGCTGGCGACCAGTAGACCATCGAGACAGTCGATGTCTATACAGACTCCTACTGCGAATCCTATTAAGACCCCCCTCCCCCCCCTACCTCAAATTTTGTCTCGCTCGCATCATACTACTCGCGGCCTGAGTGAGAGCGAGACGGAGTGGGGTCCTGGCGGCTCCAAGCCTCGAATAGTTTAGGTAATGCATTTTACGGTGAAAATAATGGTAATAAAACAAACATAAGACTTGCTTTATACTGGGTGTAAGTGTAGACACCGTTATCCTTGTAACTAGTGGTTTGGTGTCATCTATAATATACTTTTTCTATGGGACCAACCTTGAAATCGCGAAAAAAAAATCAGCTGTTCCATACATTTGTGTTCACTTAAATCGACAAAATGTATGGAACAGCAGATATTTTTTTTGCGATTTCAAAGTTGGTCCTATAGAAAAAGTTTCAAGGATAACGGTGTCTACCCTAACACCCTGTATGTAGTTAGTTCAGTTATTATGCAAAGTTTCATGATTTAATTTGAAGTATTTTTTGAATACCAGCGGATTATAGTTCGATAGGTTTCTATCGAGAAATGTTATGTAATCGGTTTTTTCGTCAAACATAGGACCTAGCATCAATTCTCAACTTTAACATAATTATATTTATTTCAAAATGCTGCAGTATTTTTGGCATAACGGAGGATCATGCTAAGCAATTTGAGGTAGGGTAGGGCCTTAAGGGTGGCAAGAACTGTGAAGCGTTTTTCTTCTAAAGACAAATGATTCAATAACAAGTCTAAAATGAACCATGACAATCAGCTTTAGATATCTGATAGATAACATTAGTCACGTCTATTATATGCGAGAATCAAAACCCTTCATAAATATTTAAATTACAAGCTATCCTTGTATAACTTCACTGGACATTAGATTTGTAAATAGTCATGCGTTGTGCTCTCTCAAAGTTAAGCAAAATGTACCTAGCCTTGTCCCTGTGACAACTTTGGCTAAGTTATTGCGTGTTATATTATTATTCACTAGATACCGTCTGCGAATTCATTCGCGTTTCTTGTTTTAACATCAAAATGACAGTCGGCATTACTGTAGTTCCATTAGTGAAATAACTTTCGGAATCGAATCAGGAGTTCCGAAGATTACCCCTTAGCCTACATAAAAACTCACAAATATAACTCTTTAAAATATCCTAATCCTAACAAATATTATAAATGCGAAAGTGAGGTTACAATTTCACTCTAAAACGGCTGATTGGATTTAGATGAAATTTGGCATATGGGTAGACCATGAATGCCCCACTCGCCCCGTTTTTTACTAATTTTGGTGTACCGACTCGCCCCTTACGAAGGGGCGAGTGCAAAATTGTCATTTAAATAATTATTTTGATGTACCGACTCGCCCCTTGCGGCATTTCCTTTGAAATTTTACCAAAAAAGGTACAGTCAGACAGAAAAATGCACACATTATGAATAACGCTATGTTTGATTACTTTAATCTCTATCTGTAATCTCACCACCTCATGACACTTATGATAGTTTTTGCTACCTAGCTTACCTATAAGTAATAACAAAAGGAACCTTCTTCATAGGTCCATTAAACAAAACGTTTGGTAAAATATGTTACCCGTTGAGAAAATCAAATCGGATTAGAGTCGAATATATTATGAATGGTTTCTCTTTCTATGTTCGTATTATATGCGATATTTGCTAATTAGTTTATTACTTATCTCCAAGTGTAACTAAACGTGAATTTATGCAAGCCTAGTACTTTTTGTTAGTTATAAACTATTTGTGTGCCTTTCATCCAAATCTTATTAGTGGGATAATACTAATGATGATTGTAATATTGTCCCGCATGACGTGAATCTCGTGAAAACTGAGAAAGAGAAAAAATTAAATATCTTGACTTACCACACGAGGTTATCGACATGTGGAACATGAGCTCGGCTATCATTGTGCCGATTGTCGTAACGGCTTATGGCTGAAAGCTCCAACATCTCTCGAGGCTCTCGTTAGGCGGTGGATCAAGGGCCTGATTCAGAAGGCTCCTTGATACGGCTCGCATTGTGAGGAAGTTCCTGTCTCTGCAACCCTAACCACCGGTAGCTTGGACCCTGCTCCCGACACCGGCGGACCTCTATTCTTTATATTCTTAAATGTTTTATACAATGTTTTTATAAAAATATTTAAAAATATAAATGATATGAAAGAAAATAAATAAACGAAATTGTAATACTATCTTGAATTCATACAAGCCTAGTACTTTTTGTTAGTTATAAATTATTTATGTCCCTTTCATCCAAATCTTAATATTGCGATAATACTATTAATGGTTGTAATACTGTCTTGAATTCATGCAAGCCTAGTACTTTTTGTTAGGTTTTGATTGAAGTTTTAAGAAATTTATTTTATTTATATTTAAAAACTTAGAGTGCTGACTGTACTTTTAACCTACTAACAATCGGGGGCGAGCGGGGCCATCTAATATTCAAAGGAGCGAGTGGGTACACTTAGGTAATTAGGGGGCAAGATTCAAGGGATGAGCGGGGCCTACACCATCATTTTCACTCCATGCCAAATCAAAAGTCGTCTCCCTCTTACGCCGTTCTTCATTCCTACATAAGCTGCTGCAGTTATTTTCTTTTTCCTTTTTATACTGTAAAACATAAATTAATTCCAAACTCAGAACATTATCAAGCTTTCTAGATTGTTTTATCAATGTCATATCAATGGCTGTTGATACCTATATGAGTTATCTAATCATTTTACGTTGGCAAACAATTTTATGACAAGTCCAATGCTCCGTTTTCCGTTTTGATTAGTTACGCAGGCGTTGCCTATTAAATGTTGTTATTTTCCTACTTTCCATTTATTAAGCCATAACGTGCCGTAAATATGTACCTAGCTTAGTTTCTTTTAGGTAACGGATATTTAAATACATCGTTAGAATGATCGATATTGCGTTAACCAAAAAAAGCAATGGCGAAATTATGAACATGGAGGATACATAGGTAACTAACAGGTTATAACAGGGTTTTTATATGACACGTGACCCAACCCTGTGCGATCCACAGGCTGAAGCTAAGGTCTCCTAAAGGCAGGTTTATACGAGACCAGTTAAGTAATGTGACAGTACAGTAAGTCAGTCCAGCGCTGACTTGCAACTGGGCTCTAGACACTAGTTTTAACCCAGTCCAGAGCTGACTGAGAGCTAACTTCGCGCCCTCAATTTGAATTTCGCGAGCTACCTTAGCGTATCTCCCACGCTAAGGTAGCCCACGAAATTCAAATTTTCTTACCTACGTTTTTTTGCAATTTGCGTTCTTGTAAGTGAATTCAAAGAGTTGTATTGCTGATTCTAATTTTTATAATTCTGTAAATCCATATTTGTTACGGTCGCAGATCATATTTAGATCGACATATAACCTGATACTGAACTGCAAATTGCAAAAAACGTCACGGGCTACCTTAGCGCATCTACCTTAATTAAACTCTCTCTTCCCTTACTTTCATAGAACTCATACTACCTACAGTATAGCAGATTCCGTGAACGTTACAAGGCATACACTTGTCACGAATGTCAAGGTCTGACGCTTCCACGCATGACATCAATGACATGACCGTGACGCCTGTGTCGACTAAATAAACTGCATTGCACGACATCGTACGGTGACGAGTGATCGATATCATCGGCATGGTTGGATAGGAGACTGAAATCGAGTAAGACTAGATTTTGAATGCTGTTTTCATGTCTGTTGAGAGAAGACGAAAACGTTTTTTGCTGACGTAACTGTGATGAGAACTGAATTGTTAATCAAGAGATCAAGAGGTTTTTTAGTACTGAATGTGATTAACAAACATAATGGTTCATTTGTCACGGTCTTTTTAGTAGATCTGACGAACGGCCTCGTAAAGAAACTTACAGAAACTACGCTGAATAAGATAATGATTAGGACTAGGAATGATTAGGATTAGGAAGAAATAGTCGTTTTAACTTATTTATAATTAGTCTCCATAGAAATTTCATTGGTACTGTAACACATATTACACCTTAGTTACCAAAATATCCCTGATCTAATGAGAACAGGTTCTTTCTGGTCCTTCGAGTGTTATAATCGTTATATCAATATTATCAATCATCATCATCATTAGCCTACAGCAGCCCACTGCTGGACATAGGCCTCTCCAATTGCACGCCATTCAGCTCCATTCTCGGCAACTCTCATCCAGCCACCCTGCGAAGACCGCCGCTCCACCTGCGGGCGTTCTACCTTACGTTTGCCGATTCGCGGTCTCCACTCAAGAACGGTCATCGGTTTTACGGCTAATATGATATGGCCCATTGCCACTTCAGCTTGCTATCAATAGATACCTACATATTTTAATTTACAGTTTACACGGATATCCACTACCATTCTACGTAGCGGTATAATTTCCTCCCCGACGCGTATATTATCTGAAGCCCTACTATTACCGCCGTTTGCGGCCACATCAATTTCCTTTATAGCTAAGCTATCAGCTGTGACTAATACAATAACGACAATGGCCTATTTTCGTTGACCTACTTGTTCGAGTGCATTCTTGCATCCTGTGTGAGAGGACTTGGTTTGCGATAACCGTCTTGATTCTTGTCCTGTGAGGCTGAGAGGGCAAAGATAATAGCCGATGTGTTAAAAGTTGCACACAGTCATGCATAAGTAAAACGTCCAACTCCCTTATCCATCTGAAAAGTCATTTTTATCCATGTTTGCGCAACAAACAGGAAAACTCTTCTAAACATCGTGTATTTAATTGGCTTCCAGCATAACTCAAAAGCTATTTAATTAGAACGACGTCAGAAACGGTCAGGACGTCACCTTTCATTAAAACTTTGGACTCGCAAAACCATTTTGATTGTTTGACGGCTCTGCAAGGTTTCTCATACACTTTCTCGGTTGTTACATTTTCTATAGAGTATGTATAGAAAGTTAATTTAAAGGAAGCCTAAGTTTGTAAAATGTTACGTACGGTTTGTTTCTTAAGCAAAGGTCAGATTTTCCATTACAGAAACTCGCAATATAATGTAAAATATTCTAAAAACAACATTTTTCTGGGACCTAACCGCATAATTCCTTCCTCAGTCTTTCCATATCTTGCGTTTTATCATCAAAACGGACAGTTATTGGATTAGAAAAGGAGCTGATCCGAACTCTTACTCTGCATTCCGTATATTTTTATATTTATACTCTGGCATTACACTTTCCTTTGCTCAATATTATCTGCTATCGAAATGAAAAGAAATGAAATAAAATTGTTTATTCTGTAAATAGGATATTGGAATCACTTTTACATGTCATATTTTTTTAAAATAAGCTAGATTAGGTAGGCGTTTCCCATCTGACTGCTCTGAGAAGAAAGGCCGAAACAAACTCTTATTTATATGCGTAAAATATTTTCAGTAAATGATTAACACTATGTATTTTGTTTCATTTGACAGTTCAACAACATTCATTGCGTTATTTATGTTGTTGAACAGATTTTTTTTTCGAACGTTTGAAGCAATGGATTAGCAATCTTTTTCAAAATGATTCAGATTATGATTCATCGTGTATTATTCAATTAGGGTGCTGAACTAAAGCTTAACGTTTCCATAGATATCTGAGCCTAATAGGTACTTCGCAAAGCTTATAAAACATCGGTATGTCCCCACAGGCGTCGCGTATGAAAGCTAGCACAAACTATAGTCTAAACTAGAAATATTCTTACATAATCGTACGAATAAAATTAGACGCGTGAGCAATGATCTTATATTTTTGTTTTTCCTTCGATATCATAAACAATTTAAGCGACACTCCGACGTTGCTTGCCAGCACGCGTAGCATGACGCTTTCTATCTCTACGAAGAATAGACAAAGCTTTTTCTATACAAAGTGACATTTCGTTTCTTTATTTTTGACATAGCACCGTAGAAATGCTTCTACAATCTGTCATTTTGTCTTTCGTTTCTATCGATCTTTGTCTAGGTCTTTTTATATGTAGACTATTTCGGAAGAAAGTTTTCTACTCAAACTGTCAAAATCACACTGACAACTGACATTTGTCTATAGTAGTGAGGACAATTTGATTTTGGAATCGCCAGTAGAAAACTTTCTACTCAACGGCCACAAAGTATAAACGGTTAAGTATCTATAAAATCATGATTTTACAAGGGACCCTTTTGAACGCACAACTGTGATAATTAATAGAACAAAGCTATCTTCTCCTATTTTACATCATTTAGTTAATATATAAGTACTAAGGAAATAGTTAAGGCCAATATTACTGTAAAATTGTTTGATCAAAAATACGGTACTTCGACACTTTGAGAAAAATTGTTGTAGTTGACCTGACTTAAAATCAGTAAAAATTGAAAATCAAACAAAAAAAATCCTATGACAAAACAAACAATTCTGAGTCGAATTATGTAAAATAGTGAATTTCGTAAAAAATGCAGTTGACTCTTTCTACATTGCTGCCGTCGTACTGTCTACACGAAACGTCATTTTTGTCTACTCTTCCGTCGACAAAACGGTGCTCATGCTACGCCTGCAGGTGAAAAATTATCGTCGCTTAGAAATAGCTATGATGATATTTTTTGACGTAGAAAACTTCAGTATTTGTTATGCGCTTTCAAGTCATTTCCCAATCTCAAAATTGCTTATCAGAAAAATCGAAATCAAAATATTTTATTTCACATAAACCTACCTGGGCACTTATGAAACGTCGAGACGCTTGGTGCACGGTTCCAATTGGTCGTTTCCTATGGAGAAGAGTCGGGAAGAAACTCCACGGTTCAATGCCCCACCACATGGCAAAAGCCGCCATACTTCCTAATATTATAAATTCGAAAGTAGCTCTGTCTGTCTGTATGTTATTCTTTTCACGCCTAAACCACTGAACGGATTTCGACAAAATTTAGCAAGGAGATAGATGGTACCCTAGGAAAAGACATAGGCTACTTTTTATCGACATACCGCGCGGGCGGAAGCTGGTGTCTTGTACAAATCGATCACACGCTTCCGTGTTAGTGATTTCAGATCAGACAGATTCAAGGACAATAAAGTAATTTTTTACAAGAAACGATGATTGGACTGTGTGATGGATTATATGGCTAGAAACATGTCGACACTAGTTAAGCCGTTAGTCCTGGCTGTCATTTGTAGATCTGTGACAGTCCTTACGGGTCGTCAGAAGCCCGAAAGTCTGACAACCAGTCTTACCAAGGGGTATCGTATAACTTACTCAGTTACTGGGTTGCGGAGGTCAGATAGGCAGTCGCTCCATGTAAAATACTGGTATTCAGCTGCATCCGGTGAGACTGGAAGCCGACCCTAATATAGTTGGGAAAAGGCTAGGTAGATTGATTGATGTCGACACTAGTTGGGAAGTATGGAAGAAGAAGAGAAACTCCTGAGAATGAAGATGGGTCACTGTCTCCGCATAGGGTCGCAGCATTATGCTGAGCGGCTTTTTGTGTGTTGTGTTCTTTCTTTGTTTACCGCAAATAAATGTAATTTCTTAAGTAGTAAGTTTTCCTCACAATTTTTTTCTTTTCCGAATAGGAAGGCATAGCTGGGTAGCATTATTATAATGAACACTGGAATCCGTAAATTACGGGCAGAAACTATAGAAAATTGATGATTTTTTTCTGTAATTATGTACTTCCATTACCAGGGCCCTGTTTATCAAAAGTTATAAATCTACACGTTCAATTTAATTTAAATATTTTTCGTTAAATTCATAGTTCATTTCCATATTCATAATCAGCCTTAATGTTCCCACTGCTGGGACATGGGCATCAGGTCATCTCTCTATTTTGACCACATTTAAAAAAAGAAAATCGAATTTAAACATTTATTGTGTTACTAAGCACGACACTTGTAAACTTGTAAGACGGAATAGAGAGTCGCCGGACACTCAGGATTTGTTATGATTTTCTACAAGTTGTAACTTACAAAGTTTTTGCTAAACAAAATCACGAATAAAATGTAAAAAGTTATGTACTTGTAAACAAAATAATTACACTTGGTAATACAATGCTTGTAAGTTTCGATAAACAGGGCACTGCTCTTTGTCTATTTTCCTCTTTATAATCTTTCAGGGCTTAGTAATTTAAAGGGAAGTTGCCGGACTTTCTCCTCTAATTAACTTTTAATAACCCTAGTCGGGATTTAGCCGTCCTTGTGTAATTAGGCCACCCTACAAAGGTCGTCCCTGTTTAATCTTCGGAGTTTGGCTGGGCTTACTTTGGCTTGAGTAAACCCAAGTATACCATTCTTACAGCCGCTCAAAAGTACCTAAGTCGGAACTGAATAAGATTGTACCGGTGGTCCCTCTGCCCTCCTGTTAGCTCAGCTTAATTGATGAGGGAATCTCACCAACTGGTAAACAATGAAAGTAGACTGAAGATAACTGTTTATTACACGTTAGTAGAGCACTACAGCACAACGCACAAGATTATAAGATTATGGCTATATTACAGACAGCAACGAGCCTCGGCAAGGTCCAAAGATAAAGTGAACGTCGAATCCAATCGAATCGGGAATGAGAGTACATGAGGATGTGAGGCGTTCTGAATTTGAATTGAAAATGGAATGATAATGTGGCCTGCCATAAAAGATTGCCAGCAATAAGTTATCGGATGAGTAAGGAGGGTAGGACCTCGTCACAAGATAATGCATGCTGGAATCTGGAAGATCACATCCCGAATATCCAGAACCTGAACTGACGTAACACATATGATTGACATTCTTGTTTGTCCAACAGACGTCAACGACCCACGCCGTGTGATCGTCAAGAAGCTTGCGTTGTGCGTCACTGGACGAGATGATGTCGAGCTGGACCTCTCCGGGGACCTCCATGATCTTAAAAAGCAGGTATGTACCTTCGTCTAAACAAACAATGGCTTCGTTTTTTCTCGTGTCGTTTCCGAAAATAGTTAATTAGGTTGAAGACATTAGTTGTTTTAATTTAATGGCGTTGATAAGTTGGTTGGATATGGGACATTCTGGTAAATGTCGAAGATGCATAATGGTAGCCACACGTTACGAACTTGCGCAAAATTGGACTTGCACAAGTATGCATTAACAAGTGTGGGATGAATAATAGCACAAGTATCCGAGCCATTCGGTAACACAAACTTGTGCAGTCTAAACTTGCGCAAGTATATCGTTACGTGTGTGGCCTGCATTTATCACCATAGACTCATGATTTAGTGATCTGCAGGGGATTCTACCCGTCATACTAAACAATTTTCGCCATAAAACTCATTCAATAGGTGAAGAAAAAAAAAAAATTCTACAACATATATTTCGATACAAGTATGTTTTTTTTTAAGAATCTTATATACATTGTTATGTCTTATGTACAGTTATTTTGACAGGTAGTATCACCCCTTGACGGATGCAGGTCACTAAATCAAAACCCTATAATTTAGATCAGTTCTAAAATGTAAATGACGTTGGTGCCGATTCTGTTGTACACAAACTAAACTAAATTTAAGTTCAGTGCATCTTTTTCTTTCTATTTCATTATGAAAAGGACAGAAGATAAATTTTAGTTTAGTCCTGTCAAATTAATTAGCGCCTGACGTAAATTGACGTAATTTTAGTAGGCAAATTTTTAATCGCGTCTAAATTTTTAAGGAGTAGTGACAGTTTGACAGGACTAAACTAAAATTTATCTTCTGGCCTTTTCTTAATGAAATATAAAGAAAAAGATGCATTGAATTTAAATTTAGTCTTTGATTCCACTTAAAAACATGCACTAACCCTTAATTAATGTAGTGGGTCCACTGGCCCAGATGAAATCGTAAACGGCTCCAGCTGCTGCTAAGCAGTCGACTGATCGAGCCCGGAACAGGCGGTAGGACTTGGATCGCCTGACCAAAGCTTAGTTTAAGTCATTTGGATCTATACTCCATTTGAAATAAGATTAGACGTATAGATAAGCCTTTTTTACATTTCGTTCAACCGATTTTGAATTCTATTGCGTTGGTGGCATGACAAATGGCAGCCGCAGTAGATAGTTGGTATTGTGTAACTTTTTTTGCTTTTAATGCTATCCTTATGCCTACGGTATAGAAGTCAAAATCGGTTGAATGGACTGTAAAAAGGTGTGTTTAAATGTCTAATCTTATTTCAAATTGAGTATAGTAGACCCTACCTCATTAGCTAAAAGATATTTTGTACACTTGTTTTAAGGGTTCCGTACCCAATGGGTAAAACGGGACCCTATTACTAAGACTGCGCTGTCCGTCCGTCTATCCGTCTGTCACCAGGCTGTATCTCCGTATGTCTATGGCTGTATGAACCGTAATAGTTAGACAGTTGAAATATTCACAGATGTTGTATTTCTGTTGCCGCTATAACAACAAATACTAAAAAACAGAATAAAATAAATATTTAAGGGGGCTCCCATACAACAAACGTGTTTTTGGGGTTCGGTACCCAAAGTGTAAAACGGGACCCTATTACTAAGGCTCCGCTGTCTGTCTGTCTGTCCGTCTGTCACCAGGCTGTATCTCACGAACCGTGATAGCTAGACAGTTGAAATTTTCACAGATGATGTATTTATGTTGCCGCTATAACAACAAATACTAAAAAACAGAATAAAATAAATATTTAAGCGGGCTCCCGTACAACAAACGTGTTTTTTTTTTCCGTTTTTATTGATAATGGTACGGAACCCTTCGTGCGCGAGTCCGACTCGCACTTGGCCGTTTTTTTTAACATTCAAGTTTATTTGCAGTTTTTGTTAATGAATTAACGAAGAAATGTACCCATTTGTTCTGCAAATCAATCAGATATTACCGAGAAGTAAGAAATTTGGTGTTAAAGTGCCTGTGTCAATTTTTTCTCACAAAATAATACGACGAAGATTTTTTATGGCCTAAATTGTATTTTGATTCTTGTTCTGATTTTATTAAATATATACTTTTCATAATAGTCTGTGTAAAACTTTATTGGATTGAACTAGAGTAGCTTTCTACAGGTGAAAGAATTTTTGAAATCGGTTTATTATTTTTTGAATTTATCCATTCAAACACTCAAATATTTTGGCTTTGTAATATTAGTTGAGATAAAGTTTTCAATTCACCAGCGAACCCATCTCATTTGCGACGTATTTTTTTTTCATTACCTACATTAGCTAAGGTATCCACCTTAGCTAATGTAGGTAATGAAAAAAAAATCCCATCTCATTTGCGACGTATTTTTTTTTCATTACCTACATTAGCTAAGGTGGATGCGCTAGGGTGGCCCGCGAAATTCAAATTTTCTTACGTTTTTTGCAATTTGCAGGTCAGTATCATTTTGCATGTTGATCTAAATATTATTAGCGGCCGTAACAAATATGGATTTACAGAATTATAAACATTAGAATCAGCAATACAACTCTCTAAGTTCATGTAAGTGCATTGAATGAAAATTTCATGAAATCGTCAGTCAATACACTTACATGAACTTTTATATGTATCTATTAGCTGCGCCCCGCGGTTTCACCCGCGTAAGTCTCGATCCATTGGGAATATTAGGGTGAAAGCGTAACAAACAAACTCACTTTCGCATTTATAATATTAGTTAGGATTTATCTGTAAGACGTCTTTTCATTCTGAACTTAACCTATTATTTATAAATTAACACAACATAACCGCGAATTAAGTAGGCTCGTGTGTTCATTTCATCATTATCCTCTTCCCTTCAGGAAATAATTGCATTAAAATGGGTACTTACTGTTTTCCTGTACCCACTAACTTGATACCTACTGGGCTATTGTGATGGAAATATTGTACGATAAAAGGTTTGACATTGAAAATAGTTACAAATCCTCTATTATTAACTGTGCAATGTTTTTTGTATATACAGGGTGTTAGGGTAAACACCGTTATCCTTGAAACCAGTGGTTTGGTGTCATTTATAGAACGTAAAATCAATGGAATATTACGACTTGTTTTTTTCTTTTTTTTAATTACATTTTACCACTCGAGTATTTCACCTGTTCACCTATGAGCTAGGGCAACGAACTTGCGTCTCAACACGGGTGGTGATCGCGGGATGTGACCTGACCGGCCGCGAGCGCGACACCCTTTCGCTTGCTAGCACGGTGTCGGATAGAATGTTTTTAAAATCTCTTAATGAAAATAACGTTTTTTTAATTGTTATTCGGTCATTTATTTTTATATTTAAGTCATACTACCCATGGTTTGAGTGACAGCGGTGTTCACCCTTACACCCTGTATATTTGTTATCACGTTCCCGAAAACGGCTCTAACGATTTCGATGCAAGTTGCAATAGAGGGGTTTACGGGGGCGAAAAATCGGTCTAGCTGGGTCTTATATCTGGGAAAATTCGTTTTCTCTGTTTTCACCCGAGCAAAGTTCGGTCGCAGGTACTGCTAGTAACATGGACAATTTTGTTCACTTCAACAGTTAGAAATAGTTTCATTCTTGCTTTGATTCCAATATTTTTTTACTATGAATGTTAGTTTCAAACTCCACTTCAGCATCTAATCATGCGACAAAAATGTATTATCAGCGGAGAGGTAGTTTGTCTGCAGTAGAACAATATTGGTGCCGATTCTGTTGTTCACAAAGTAAACCTAATTTAAGTTCGGTGCATCTTTTTCTTTCTATTTCATTAAGAAAAGGACAGAAGATAAATTTTAGTTACGTCCTGTCAAATTAATCAGCGCCTGACGTAAATTGACGTAATTTTAGTAGGCATGTTTTTAATCGCGTCTAAACTTGTATTGACAGGACTAAACTAAAATTTATCTTCTGTCCTTTTCTTAATGGAAAGAAAAATATGCACTGAACTTAAATTTAGTTTAGTTTGTGAACAACAGAATCGGCACCATTGTCCTACTGCAAACTAAGACCTCTCCATACATAGGTATGTATAAGGCAGAAAGGCAATCAAAGATGTTCCCGCAGGCACATGGACAAAAATTCCAATTGACTAGATAAATATGGACTATAGATACCTACTTACCTAAAAAGTTTTCCTCTAAGTTTTCCTTGCGCTTTAATAAAACACTATAAAATATTGTAAAATACACCTTATCTGCCAGGTTTTTATGCTCAATATCCGGGAGCTACAGTTTATGGTGTAATTTGTGGTTTTCTCGCGTCTAATATTATCACCTAGTTTTTAAGCGTCGTTGATTTTGCACTCTGGATTTTGATATGGATAAAATGTACCGATATTTCTATTCTACGCTAGGACCTCGTGGCTAAATAATAACAGCCGCAGGGTTGATCCATCAGGTTAAGCAATGATTACCGGGGTTGGTCCGTGTATGGTGGCTTTACATACCGAGACTCCTCCGTGCCTCGGAAAGCACGTTAAGCCGTTGGTCCCGGCTGTCATTCGTGGATCTTTGACAGTTGGTCCGGAAAGTCTGACAACCAGTCTTACCATGGGGTATCGTATTACCCAGTTACTGGGTTGCGGAGCTCAGATAGGCAGCCGCTCCATGTAAAATGCTGATATTCAGCTGGATCCGGTTAGACTGGAAGCCGACCCCAGCATAGTTGGGAAAAGTTTATACTCCATTTGAAATAAGATTAGACGTATAGATAAGCCTTTTTTACATTCCGTTCAACCGATTTTGAATTCTATTGCGTTGGTGTTATGACAAAAAGCAGCCGTAGTAGATAGTTGGTATTGTGTAACTTTTTTGCTTTTAATGCTAGTCTACGGTATAGAAGTCAAAATCGGTTGAACGGACTGTAAAAGGGTTTGTTTTAATGTCTAATCTTATTTCAAATGGGGTATAGTATATAATATTTCAATAGGTAATGAATGTGTGTTATGAAAACAGACCAGAGACAAAAGGGAGGCTTATAATCCAGCAGTGGGTGGAAGTTATGTTGATGATGCCAAATTAGTACCTACTAACAAGAGTAATGCCATAGTTTGCCTCTATATACATTGAGTTTGTCACACATACCATACATAACATCACGTCTGTAGTTCCCTTCAACAACATGATCCAACATACAACTTGATCCTGACCTGCAAATTGCAAAAAACGTAAGAAAATTGAATTTTGCGGGCTAGCTTAGAGCATCCACCTTAACATCACTGCTGTGAGGATCTTTTGGCGCTCGAATGACGTTGACAGGGGGGCGCTGTTGGTAAACATTTTTGCAATTTTTTATGTGAAATGTATTGAAAAAACAAGATGACGGCGTTAGTTCCAATTTTGGCCACGCGCCAAAAGAACCTTGTAGCACTGTAATTTTAATCTATTGCAAAATATTGAGGCCCGTCAAATAAGGTTGAATTCAATAAAACATGCATCAAGTTAAGATGACACTTCTCGGAACGTATATAAAAACAAGTCGCCCTGCAGTTTCTTATTATGTAAACTATTTCGATTCTCATAAATATAATTTACATTACTCGGCGCCACATAGAATCTCCATTATTCCCCGCATTATATCAAATATTATAGACTCTCTTATCATTGTATTCATATCTTTATTTGCATTCCATAATGTAGGTATAAATGTGTTGCAATGACTTAAGGCTAAGGTACTGCAATTACGGACCCTGTAGGGCACGGCAAAAAGTATAAAATTAATTCATAAAATAAAAATTATATCAAATCCCCGAAATCTCCGCATTATATCAAATATCATTATGTCACCATTAGAACAGAAACAGACGCGCTACTTCAATAATTCATATCTCCGAATTATTTGCAAAACGCTAAACGTATTCACATAGACGCCTGCGCTCAACTAATGATTTACGATGCAACAACTCATTTATCATTTCTGTACGTCTGTACTATGCTTAGTAGGATTATACGTAATATGTAACGTCATTATGCCACGTAGATAGTGCTGAGGGAGTTACGGTTGTACACACGGCTACACATGAAACTATACATTTCCAGTATAAGCTGACCTCGCATTGTATGCAATGCGAGATCAGCATAAACTGGAAATGTATAGATTAATGTGTAGCCATGTGTACACGTGGTATATTTTTGTTAATTAGTTGTTGATTCGGTCGTTATCGTTAGAACATTTGGTTAACAACCAAATGTTCAAACGCTCCGTGTAAAATGTTGGTATTGAGAGTTGCATGTTATTGATTTTTTACTCTCTTTTTTTTCTTGTTGGTGAAACTACTGTTTGAAATTCATAATTAATTATTTTTAGCTATATCTAATATGTTAATTAATGTACAAAAAAATTCAGACACAATGCGAATTGTTGTATGAATAAATAAATAATAATAATAATAGCATTTACTGAAGGTAGCTGGGCTAGCCTAATTAGGGTAGCCTGATGAGGAATTGATAAGTTAGGATAGCCTGATGTTATTATCGGCAAAGGTTTCCTTATAACCATTCTTACAACATTAGACATAATTTAAGAACATGCTTGGATGTAGGTTTATAGGGTTCCTCTATGATACAATCTGAAACACGAAAATCTCCAGAAATAGCATTTATCATAGCATAGACCTTTTGACATCTGTCATACTCCATTACACTATGAAGCATACTAAAAATAACTAAAATGCGACATAATTAAACTATGCGCAGACCCATACATCACTGCTGCTCTGAATTGGGGAGTCTACGTAACTACTAGCTATAGTGACGTCATAAGTCACGTGTGTTTGTTAGTAGTGCTGAAAGATACGTTTTACGTGTCTGTGTTTATCTTTGGTCGAGATAGTTTGTTATTTCCTAAAGTACTTAGGTTAGTGGGGAATTCCTCATCTGGTACGGTGCCATCACAAAATTTGAAGTAGGTATCTATGGAATTATTTATGTTGGCCAGTAAATCGACGGTATACCTGCCGAATGGATAGTGGTTACCCCCATTTATGTTTATTTGCCAAGTTTTGCCTGTCTTACCTAGAGACTAGATTCAGATGTCTAATTTGCCGATAATTTCACCGGCAATCATACCCTTCGAGCTGGAAGAGATACTGCGAACATGGCTCGTTCGCAGTATTTCTGTTTCTGTGTCGGATTGCCGTCCCATCGGACTATGAGAGTGAGGGAAGAGAGAGTGCACCTGTGTCTGCGCACACACTTGTGCACTGTAATATCTCCCGCGCCGAAGGCTAGTCTCCGTTGAGATTGGCCGCCATGGCCGAAATACGGTCAGGAGGACTATACATTCTTCATACACTTCAATACTTCCTCTAAGGCTCTAAGAGTAATATCTTATGATATCATCTACCTAAATCACTGTGTCCGAACTGGGAACAAATCACGCGATACCTTTCACTAATCATCCGTGTGACAGGTGCAAGATGATCGCTGCCCAATAAGTCGTTTAGTCACAATTATTAACATACGCCCGAGCTGACTCCCTGCCAATACTCGAACGTACAGGATGTTTGGATAAAAGTATAGTTTTCTAGGTTTATTGAAGCTTTTGTTGGGAACTGTATGTAGATTTTGTTTGGAAGAATCACGGTCATATTTCAAAGGGACGGAGGATCTGTTTTTTTATTCTTAAATTGGATTACTTGTCCCTGAACTGCAATTTCTTCGGTGCCTTTTCATAGTTGTTACGTTACTAATCGAACGCTATAATTTCGTCCGTTTAAAAGAGATTTTTTTTTACCAAAACTTACTATGAATGATATTATAATAAGGGCACACGGCAATCTGATTCTTTGCGTTCGTATCAAAACAAACATGTGGGAAGCGCAAAACAAACGTGATACGTTCAGTGTTATCATCTTTTATGCCGCTGTCGCGCGTAAAAAACAGCTGTGCATAGGCCCTAAGGAGGTTAAAAATCCGTTATTACATGGTACAACGGTTTCCGTTCCCTGCAGCTGGTAAAGCCAGCCCACTTCCCGTCATTCTACTCAGGCTAGGAAGTCGGGACTTCCTGATTTTAACTTTACATCTTTTCTTTAACTAACTTGTCGGATGGAAACGGATGTTTAGTAGGTAATAATTACCTACTGCATAGCTTTTAACTAACCATAAAACCAAATAATACTTTAGTGTGTTAGTTTTTTTTTTTTTAGTATCTTCAAAACGCTATTGAACCAACGACGCTTTAAATATTTGAGACCTCATTCAGGCGGTTTAGTCGCTCCATATAAAATACTGGTATTCAGCTGCTTCCGGTTAGACTCGAAGCCAACCCGAATTTATTTATATATACTTTATTGTACACCAGAAAATACATAGCAAATAAAATAAATTAACACTACAAAACATACAATGGGCGGCCTTATAGCCTTCCTCTGCAGATATAGTTGGGAAAAGGCAAGGCAGATGATGATGATGATTCAGGCGGATACATCAAGTTAACCCCAGCTTTTTGAAACTATACTCCATTTGAAATAAGATTAGACGTATAGATAAGCCTTTTTTACATTCCGTTCAACCGATTTTGAATTCTATTGCGTAGAGTAGATAGTTGGTATTGTGTAACTTTTTTTGCTTTTAATGCTATCCTTATGCCTACGGTATAGAAGTCAAAATCGGTTGAATGGACTGTAAAAGGGTTTGTTTTAATGTCTAATCTTATTTCAAATGGGGTATACCTTCGAATATTTTCTGCATTATAGTATGATAAGTTTTTGGTCAGGGCTGACGGTCAGAGACTGCACTGAAACTGATCAGGAACGCCAAAACTTAGTTACATAATGCATGTTATTAATTAACAGTACAATGCTTGATGATCAGTTTATAAACTTTGGTAACCCACTGTATCAACCGTGCACTATGATTTATGCCAGCACCAACTACCTATATACATATAATAGTACACGACCTAAAAACTTTGCGCCGGTGTCGTAGCGAACTCGTATCGTTACGCTCGCTTTAATGACCTGTTTCACGGTTTACTCTGCTCAGAACAGATGGCTTGTCACCGAAGGAAATTGTGCAAGTAATTTGGTATGTTGGAGTATCGTCAAGACAAAAGAAAGAGCAAGAAATGGTTGTCCCTTTTCCACCACTCACTTTGTTTGAATACGGTTGACGGATTATGCCAAGAGGATGGGTAATAGCGTTCCTTTTCCTGCTGACATGTACCTACCAGTTATATTGACATATTAGGTCTTTACCTATGAAATTGCCGTTCTGCAGTACTGGCCATTTCAAATCAAAATAATTTTTGTTTGGCTAAGAATTCTAATTTCAAATTAATTTTATTTTAAAAACATGGATTTTTTTTTCCAAAAGTAGTCATTTCTTTATTGATTAGTGTTACATTTTCATCGCATTTCAATCTTTTTCGTCATCATGGATTCGTTAAAAATTCGAGTAATTATGGAATATGAGTACCGTCGTGGCAGCAACGCGGCACAAGCGGCACGCAACATCAACGACGTTTACGGAGCTAACACTACAAACCAACGCACCACCTGTTATTGGTTTGCTCGCTTCCGTTCTGGAAATTTCGACCTGAAAAATGAACCTCGCGGTCGTCCGAAGACTTTGGTCGACAATGACGAATTAAAGGCGATTGTGGAAGCTGATGATACACAATCTACGGCTGAATTAGCAGCAGCTTTCGACGTTAGCGTCAAAACAATATTGGTCCATTTGCGTCAAATTGGCAAGGTAAAAAAGCTTGACAAATGGGTGCCCCACGAACTCAATGATCGCCAGCGCGAAGTACGCGTCGAGACGTGCCTTGCACTGCTTAACAGACACACAAATGAAGGAATTTTGAACCGCATTGTTACCTGCGATGAAAAATGGATTCTGTTTGATAACCGCAAGCGCTCAGCAAGTTGGTTGGATCCTGGTTCAGCACCTAAACAATGCCCTAAACGAAAACTTACCCCTAGAAAAGTGATGGTCACTGTTTGGTGGTCTAGCGCCGGTGTGATTCATCACAGCTTCTTACCAAACGGGGTGAGCATTACTGCAGATGTGTACTGTGAAGAACTGAACACAATGATGGAGAAGCTGGCGCATCTCCAACCAGCATTGGTCAATCGCTCGTCTCCGCTGCTCCTGCACGACAACGCGCGACCTCATACTGCACAGCAGACGGTCTCCAAGTTGCAAGAACTGGGGTTGGAAGCTCTCCGTCATCCGCCCTACTCACCAGACCTTGCGCCTACAGACTACTACTTTTTCCAGAATTTGGATAACTTCTTGGCGGGAAAAAAATTCAATACCCGAGAGGCAGTACAAAATGCCTTTGAAGAATTTGTTGCCTCCCGTCCAGCTGATTTCTTTAAGAAGGGCATCAATAAACTGCCACTGCGATGGCAAAGATGCATTGATTGCATGGGTGATTACTTCGATTAATACAAATAAAAAATTCATGAAAAAAATTCGTTTAAATTTTTTCATACAAAACGGCAATTTCATAGGTAAAGACCTATTACTTATACTCCATTTGAAATAAGATTAGAAATGTAAACAAACCTTTTTACTGTCCTTTCAATCGATTTTGACTTCTATACCGTAGGCATAAGGATGGCATTAAAATCAATAAAAGTTACACAACACCAACTGTCTACTGCAGCTGCCATATGTCATGCCACCAACGCAATAGAAGTCAAAATCGGTTGAACGGACTGTAAAAAACGCTTATTTAAATTTCTAATCTTATTTCAAATGGAGTATAGATGTCTACAATCAAGCAACTCCAGCAGTTCACGATTGCTGAATAATTCTTTGAAATATCAATCATGAATTAATCAACTAGGCCTATCGCAGTCCACTGCTGGACATCTCCCAAGCTATGCAACAACACTCTATCCGCCTTCCGCAACCAGTTTGTCCCAGCCACTTTCTTGAGGTCGTCGCTCCATCTAGCTGGGGGCTTCCCACGCTACGCTTGCCGATATGCAGTCTCCACTCGAGGACTCGTCTGCTCCACCGGGCATCGATCCTTCGAAAAACATAAGTTGAAAGATATTAGTGATCATTCTAATAATTATTTTTGTGACAAATGTTGAGATCCCCATGATAATCTTCCACTTTGTCATTCTACTCCTAATCCAAAAAGTGTCAAAAAGTCAAAGATGACATCATCTTAGCCTGTTGTAGTCCACCTGGACGTAGACCATGCTCCAGTTGCGCCACGTTATGAAATAGTTTAGGGATGTGGTGGATTACGGCCCACTCCCAGCAGTGGGAACGTATAGGCTGATTATTATGAGTTTAGTTAGTTTTTTGTTAAAAGTTTCCTAACATCACCTTTGTAACGTTCCAGGTGTTCGTGATAAAGGAAGGAGTGCAATACAGGATAAGGATCGACTTCATTGTTCAGAGGGAGATCGTGCACGGACTTAAATACGTGCAGAAGACCTACCGGCTTGGAGTGCCAGGTAAAGAGTCCTGAATATTACACTCTGTAAAAAAAATGTAGGGATAGCTGGATTCATTGGATACATATCCTAGGGCCTTAGAGGGTTTATTCTGAAAGTGGGCAACGTCGCAAATAGATGTCAACTATTTCGCTGTTTTGATTAATATGGCAATATTACTGTATGGAAATATGAAATATGGCTAACTAGTGCACTAAAATATTCATTATGAAATGCAATAAATAATGTCGTAATTGGAAACTATGCAATTCATTATTAATATTCTATACTCCATTTGAAATAAGATTAGACATTCAAACAAACCTTTATACAGTCCGTTCAACCAATTTTGACTTCTATACCGTAGGCATAAGGATGGCATTAAAAGCAAAAAAGGTTACACAATACCAACTGTCTACTGCAGCTGCCATTTGTCATGCCACCAACGCAATAGAAGTCAAAATCGGTTGAACAGACTGTAAAAAGGTTTATTTAAATGTCTAATCTTATTTCAAATGGGGTATAGTCAGTTAGCGATACCGAACCACCCCTAGAAAAAAGCTTGAATGAATTGAGAACCCCTGGGTACTCAAATAATTCAGCTATCTCTACATGATATGGGTTTAACTAGATTAAAGCCAGACAGATCTTTAGACCCTATACCAGTAAATCCTGTTTAAAAGACAACTGATGGCTGTAGTTAGTTGATTCACTCTAAACCATGTATGATGTGAATCTTTACCAGACATAAATAAGATCTATAATCTCCAAGATAATGTTTTGTTCGTTCAGAACGTATTTTGAAACGGATCAGGTTTGTTATGTTCTAAAACAACTGGAGATTTATTGCATTAACTTCGGATTGATTAAATCATGTGTTAGGATTTACTGGAATATCATAAGATTTACAATGATTCTGAGTTTCACAACTCGTATGCGATTTCTATCGAATTAATTCACGATACTGGACTGTATTCTAGAGCGATGTCTAAATAAATCTCGATTTAAAGCAAGATGTGAGATAACTTATTCCAACACTTGTATTTGGACTCATTAGTCCAGGGTTGTTCAAAATCATAAATATACGTTTATAATAATTATAATGGGCTCTGGACATGAAGTCAGTTTATGAGTCTGTTCAGTTGACAATACAATCACTGGCCCCATGTACGAAAACATTTTAAGACAGGTTCAGTGAGGAAGCCAGTGGGAAGTCTTCGCAAGTAAGGGTCAGTTCACACCGAGACGCGACGTGACGCGCATTTTTTTTATGGTCCGATACAATATCGAATTTATTTACTACACAATAAGGTACACGCGTTGCGCAGCACCGCACATCTCAGGGCACTTTGACACGTGTCAACGCTCGCACTGAAATTATACCTTTTCGTGAAGAAAATAAGTTCGATAATTGTTGAAAAGTGCGCGCAGCGTCGCGTCGCTACATGTCGCAGTCTGAACTTAACGCTGCGGTTTACTGGAAGAGCGGTGGCGGCGGTGGTGCAAATGATGGCAGTGGGGTTTGATTTTACGATGTCAAAAAACGCTCTCTAGGATAACACGCTAACTTACTATCATAAATAATGTTTTTAGGATATCATTCGCCAATAGCGCAGATTGGGAGCAGGGGTGGCCCAGTGGTAACGGCCACGACTTACGAGTTGTAGGTCGTAGGTTCAAACCCCGACAGGCGCTTTACTTTGTGTACATTATTTCATCGCCACTGCTCTCAAAACGGTGAAGGAAAACATCGTGAGGAAACCGTCATGTCCTAGAAACAAACATTCGAAGACATGTGACATCTACCAACCCGCACTGGGCCCGCGTAGTGGATTACGGCCCACTCCCTCTCACAGAGAGGAGGCCTGTGTCCCAGCTGTGGGAACAATTATAGGCTGATTATGCTATTATGTTATTCGCCAATAAATTGTAGATATTATGTGGCGGCCACAGCTTTTATAGGAAACCGAAGCTCTTAACTGGCGCTCAAACTGGCCTTGTATCCGGAGCCCATTACTTATTCACACATATCTCTGATAGCACCTTGTATTTTTTCACGCGCCCTCCTCAGTGCCCGGTACGTATCCGATTTTTATTCAAACTGCATCGATGATGATTGTTCATTCAATGTCGTTTTGTGTTGTATTGTATTCAATATCGTGACTCAATGTGATGGTATTTTAATATAGTCTTGTTCCTGATTGATTTTATCTTGTGACCTCTGAATTGACGACACGGTTGGCGCAGTGGCTGAGCGATGGAATGCTGCGCAACGTGTCGTGGGTTCGATTCCCGCACGTAACAAATATTTGTATGATCTGCAAGTAGTTGTTCCGGGTCTGGGTGTTAGTGTATGTGAGTTTCTATGTTTGTAAACGCACCCACGATACATGAAGAAATTCCTAGTGTGGGGCAACAAAAACATTTTATGTTTAAGGGCCTACCCTACCTCAACTTGCTTAGCATGACCCTCTGTTATGCCGAAAATACAGCATTAGTTTGAAATAAATATAAAGTTAAGGTTGCGGATTGATGCCTAGATTCTATGTTTGGCGAAAACACGATTACATAAAAATTTCGCGAGAAAAAAAATCCAAAGTTAAACCGAACTATAAACCGCTGATATTAAAAAAAGACTTCAAATTAGATCATGAAACTTTGCATAATAACTGAACTAACTATAAAACAGGTCTTATGTTTTTAATTATTTTTTAATTACCATTATTTTCACCGTATAAACCTAAACTATTCGAGGCTTGAGAGTCGCCAGCACCACACTGCGTCTCGCTCTCACTCAGGCCGCGAGTAGTACGGTGAGAGCGAGATAAAATTTGAGGTAGGGTAGGGCCTTAACACGAAAAGTCATAAAGCTCTAAAGGCAGAGGTACGATTCCTTTGCTTTTGAAAGCAAAGGCGGCGGTTAGGGGCGTGAGGGCGCAAGCTTTGCCTCTCCCTCACGCGTTCCGCCTCCTCCTTCGCGAGCATCACAGCTTCGCAGAAGGAGGTGACCGCCTCCCATGCCCGTCTCGCTCCGTACCATGGCCTGGACCAGGGCCGGACGCGAGAGGTCAGTGCCGCCAATCGCCTCCACGAGGACACGGCGGTGCTCCGCCCAAGCAGGGCACACCTACACCGTATGCTCCACCGTGATCATTATAGAGCCTGTAGTCGGGATAAGGAATTTTAAATATGGCTTAAGACTCGTGTTATTGTGATATTTCTAATAGGGTAAAATCCTAGCATTACGTATGAAATGCAGTGTATTGTTATGTATTTCGTTGTTGTGTTATCTTTTATTTCATTTAAGTACCAAGGGCTTCAAACATTGTGAGTCTTGAGGTTGTATATTTGAAAACTAGCAATGCAAACCTAAAATAATGGGGTTTTTTAATTGTAAATCGAAAGTTACCTATATCTATAAAGTTATCTATAAGTATTATTTCTTGTTAATATTCAAATATAAAATCTTCATGATTTGCCTAAGATATCTATGGTACTTGTCGTTGTCTTGTTATTGGTTGTCTATAAAAGATCGCTTTTAGCGATAAGACCGCCCATAGTGTCACTATGTAAAATTTCTAGATTTATATCTGTATTTTTATGGTGTACATAATAAAGAGTATTCTATTCTATTCTTACGTAAAAGACTTATTATACCGTCTTTCTCAATTTTCGATATCCAGTTTATGCTTTGAAAACTTTAAAAGTAACCCCCGGTTTTTACAAGTCTCAGTCCAAGTGATTTTATTGGTTGTTGTCAATTCTGCCAACCAATCACAACATTTAAGGAAAAGCCATACGATGATAGATTTCGGAAACCGGAATAATATGCTTTGGTTAAACATCATGACACTAAAACAACTCTTTCTCATTTACAGTCGACAAAATGACCCACATGGTTGGCTCGTACCCGCCAAAAACCGAGATTCAGTCGTACACGACGCCTCCCGAAGATGCGCCCTCTGGAATGGTCGCGCGAGGTTCGTACTCCGTCAACAGCCTCTTTACTGACGACGACAAAAACGTACATCTCCAATGGGAATGGTGCTTTGACATCAAAAAGGATTGGAAGGACTAAAGCTTGGCTGTTTTATTTTTATGAAAAGACCGACTGGGTTGGGCTCTGTTCTTAGATTACTCTGTGCCATAAGCATCGGTTAGAATATGCGCTCTGGTATGGAGAATGATACGCAAATCTTATGGTTTCATACATCTTAGGAGCATTGCGATTGTTGTAACGTTTAAAATTTTAATGAATTTCGATTTTATTTCTGTCGTGTGCTCGTAAATCCAATATGGCGGATCTAATTCGGCGGGAAAAGTGATGTGAATGTGAGTAGTGACTAAAAATGCCTTTGTCGATAGAATAAGGTTTTCTTTCACTCAATTGCCTGAGCTTTTAAAATAATAACAAAACTATTGGATGATATTTCAAAACGCACAGTAATAATTTATGCAGTGGTCTCCACGAGCCTGATCCAGTCGTAAGTGTCGATAATGGTGGCTGACTGAGAAAACCTATTGACAAATTAGTGTAAACGCTTCGTCAAACAGGAATCAGGAATGCGATAGAAATTTCGAGAAAATTTCATTAAGAAATTATAGAAATTTTATGGTGATATTGAATAGTTGGTGTAGATATCTCACACTAATAGTATTTTGATGTTAAATTGCGATATTATCTCGACTTATAGAAGTATATTTTCATACTTTTTCATACAAATAAATTGAATGTACAAATATATCGCATCAAACATGAACTGTGTGTGACACGAACTTTTTATGTCAAATGTAGAAAAGATCTGGTTGCTTAGAACGCCGATCAAATAAAAACTTTTTAATAAGACCATTTTCAATCGTAGTCCTCCAACTCTTTGACGAAGCCGAGTCATTAGTAATACCTACCTATACATAACAAAATATGTAATTATGTGATTGTATAATCGTGATGAATTTATTTCCTAATGTATGTACTTCTTCGGACAGAAATTAAAGTTAGCTATCCAGTGATGATAGAAAACTTAATAACAGACCTTGATAATAATTAAAATCAGTTTTAGATATACTTACCGATTTGTAACGTAAAAATAAATAAAATAGAATTTCATATAATCTGTATGAAGTACGGTCTCACGATGGTTTATCGCGGCGAAATATTACTTACACCTAATCACAAGGCGAGACAACCCTCTGTCGTGCACGCAGTGATAGCCTAGTGGTGTGACCGACGACTGCCAAGTCATAGGTCTCGAGTTCGAAACAAGCCACGCACCTCTGACTTTTCGGATTCACGTGCTTATGGTATAATTATCACTTGCTTCAAAAACGGTGAAGGAAACCGACATGCCTGAGAGATATTTGTCGACGGCATGTGAAGTCAAGTCAGAGGCCTATGGGCGGTATAAAAACTCTGACACCAGGTTTGTCACTAACCACACGAAGAAGAAGTCATGAAAAAATGTTATAGTTTGACCTCACCGCTGTATCGCGGTTTAGGTATGTGCGAGGTGGGACGGGGGGGCTGTGCAAGCCGCTCATTCGTCAACGCTCACGGCGTCCCGTCCCCCGCCTCGCCGCGATGATAATGCGCGATGCAATTGATAATGTTTTTAGGTAGACGATTTTTTTTTAAACTAACTTAAACATTATCTCGTGGTGTATAACAATTAACGTTTTTTTACGACTCACTTTTGGTAGTCTAGTATACAATCACACATTCTCCGTGATAAACCAGTGTTGCCAGTAAATACAATTTATATTTTGTAAGTGATGAGTAGAATATGAAACGAAAAAATGCAATGATTTTTCCATATTTTTTCATACACTTATTACAAATTAAAAGATGTAGCAATATTATTATTTAGATTGTAATTATTAGCTTATTATTTTAGTTGTGGTCAATGCAATTTGTCTTGGTAACTGGCGATTACCCTGTAACGTAGGTCAGTCTGTTCACTGTCAACCTCTCGTCGGCACTGTATGCTTACACTGGCATTCCTGAGAGCATTTTTGGGCCAAGCTAACGATTTTGATGTCATTAGTTTCCATAGATTATAAATACCGATAACTATAGATTATTATAAGACTCTATTCTGATTGAATAAATTGATATTTGCGCAGTATTATCGATGTGTAACAAAATTTTGTATATGGACATGAATTGTGTATGTCCCGTTTAATAATCCTGTAAAGGGTTGAATGAAAACAATAATACTGCTCAGTGTTGCTATTAATTTGGTGTTAAAAAGTCCCGATTCCAAAATGTATCAATGTATACTTTTATTTTAATTTTAAATAAATTTGAAAATTGTCTATGATGTATTTTATTTTATTGAAAACTAATTGACATGAACATATTGTGCTAGTTATCTATGGTATTTTTTTTATTCACTATACTGTGTCATAGAATAATCAGAATAGGGTTGCCAAACTTTAAAATAGCTTACTGTCTCATTTTATCTTTTATACAATACATTTATTTTATAAACCTATAACTAAAATAAAGGCACAGTTCTATCAAAACATCATGTAAGTACCAAAATATAGTATTATAAAAATATATAAGGGTATAGGTGCACCAATTCAAAGAAGAATCTATTTTTAATATTTCACATATTGCTTCCTAATGTTATAATAATATGAGCAGTGCCAGTGGAACCGCGGCAATAATATATTAAAAGAAAAGTATTATGTATGTTCCCCTAATAGAGTAAATTAGGCTTTAAGGAGTATGAAATAAAGTACATTTTTATCAATTAAAAGTCTGTCAGATTGATTCCCTTTATTGATTGAAGTAAAGTATGATTCCTGATTGAAATGATCCAATAAAAATATGCTTTTAATCGGATTAAAATGGCTTGGAAAGCGGTCTTATTAATAAAAAAACTATACTGCCAAGTATCACTAAATTAAATGTCGTGTAAATCAGTCATAAAATTAGTACAGGCGTTAGAGATTTACAATAATATTGGTAAGGCTTGTCGCATATATGTGACATCGGTGTATGTATTTATGTCGGTTAAGCTAGGGTTTCCTAGGAAAGCGGTTCCGTCATCATGATAATCTGACATTTAAATCAGTATTTGACATTAAGGTCTCAATAAAGCCCGATTTACATTGGTCAAGTTTAGCAAAGTTCATAAGTACAGTGATGTAAACAGATCGGACAGTAGCGAGTCAACTTGGCTTATAAGGTGCCTTGCAAGTGGTTCCAAATAGAATCGCTTTCTATTTTTTGGGCAAGTGATACCCCTCGCGCGCTCTGTCCCCCGCGCGGTACTTGACTCGCCACTTGGCGTAGTGTAAACAGTCAAGTTTAGTATAGGACGAACCGCGGGTACTGTTTTTTTGTGACATTCCTCGTCCATCGCGACGGAGAACTGCCACTTGACTCGCTGTAGTGTCCAGGCGCTCGCCACTGTCCTTGACCAATGTAAATCGTGCTTAAACGCTCTGTATTTGGAAAGCCGATAATGTGGGACCGTTGTCCGCTTCTTTAGGAAACCTAAGAGTTATACACGATTGCTACGGCCAGGAAAGGGCGGGAGAGCTGTTAACGGCATTTAAATATCGAACCAAGGTATTGCTTAAGCGTGAAAAGATAGAGGGTGCTTCAGTATTAAAGCTGGGGTGCTCTTCCCCTAAAATTAAGGCTTCCCTTTTATAAATTCTTAGAAATGATTATCCCCCTTTTTTAAATATACCCACATACCTACTTTGCATTTTTATTGGTCAGTAGACAGACCCAATATTTAGTTGTATTCCTAAAAATAAATAGATTTTGACCAGATATTGGGTCCAAAATTGAACCTACATTAGTTTGTGCTATTTTTTTAATTAAGGATTTAGTTTGTTACACGTAGTAATTATTTTATCTCAAAAGATTTGTGTAAAGGTTTACGCAATGTAATAGTTTGGCCAAAAATAAAGCTTATTTATTCATTGATTGTTTTATTTTTTTATAAATTGTTACTCGCCTACTTAGAACACATCCTTTTCCTATATTCTAGGAATATAATAATAATGTTTTTTTTTTTATACGCTCGATTGGCCTGGACTGTCTGGCTGGCTGGTTACATACCATTACAAATATGTGGTTAAAGAATAAAAATCAAATAAATTAATTTTCAATGTTTATGTAACAATTTTCTAGCTACAAAACTCGCAGATATTTAAATCGTCTGTGATGGTACAATGGATTGGCTACAGAAACGATAGGAAGAAGGCGAAAATAGCGCATGTTTATATGAGTTCTATGAATTCGTTTGGCCTATCACTGTTCACTGCCAGACCCGGACTTCTTCCAAAGGCGAAGATTAACGCTCTCATACAAGCTTGGCTCTGGAAGGAGGAGAAATGGACACAAACGAAACAAAATGTAATAAGAAGCTTCAATAGTGTTTTATAGCCCTGTATATTTTTGTTAGCCGTAAAACTTGGTGAAGGGACATAAAGATCCTTCTCAAATCTTATAGAAATATAAATGCCAAATCAGATGACTTCAAAAAATCAATTCAAACCTGTTGATTGCAGACTTATCCACTGTCTTCCAGCAGATTTAATTTCACTCAAATCTAGAGACTTCTAATCTATTCCAAATGATTCATTTGCATGTCCCAGTTTATAGAACGTTTGATCTTCGTTAGAAACCAGGCAAAATGAGAGTGGTCCGAGATGTGAGTTATAGGTATTGTTATTGTAGCACAGGTAAACTATTTACTGTAATGCGAAGATCCATAGTTCAAGAAAGGCGTAGTCACTCAGAAATGCAAAAAATATAACCAGAAACAACATTTTAATGATTTACATGTTGTTTGTAGGTTTTAGGGGCTTGTGGCCAATGAATAAGAGGCGAACGGGTCCATCAATCAGGTTAAGTTATACTTGCCGCGGTTGGTCCGTGGATGAGTGACCATCTTTACATACCAAGACCCCTCCGTACCTTGGAAAGCACGTAAAAGCCGTTGGTCCCGGCTGTCATTCGTAGAATTTTGACAACCGTTACGGGTCGTCAGAAGTCCGAAAGTCTGACGACCACTTTTACCAAGGGGTAGGTATCGTATTAACCAGTAACAGGGTTGTGGAGAAGTGTAAAACATTGGTATTCAGCTGCATCCGGTTAGACTGGAAGCAGACCCCAACATAGTTGGGAAAAGGCTAGGCAGATGATGACATGTCGTTAGGTTTGTGGTGACCGCCCAGCGAAACGCACTAGACTTTCAATCGCAATCCAAAGGATTTTGAAGGAAATTCCTAATCCAATAGGTGAAAGGTGACGTTTCACAAATATCAACATGGCGGACTTTAGAACACAATATGTAAAGTTGTGAAAAAGTTTTTAGTACGTTAACATAAAGGGCTTTATGAGACGTTTAAAAAAATATGACTTATGACTGTAAGTGATTGTTGCACTGTTGCATCACACTATTGCATCTTTCTTTCAGCATAAAACCAGTGTAAACAGTTATTGGTGAACCAATAAAAACGAATAAAGGACTCTGGTGACTAGTAATATTATGTGGATAGAAAGACTGGTCTATGCTTGTTTCTTAGACCTGAGCCGGGCTTTTGACATGGTTTGTTATGGTGTCGTGTGGAAGACGTTACGCGATGCCAGTGTGCCTAAAGAGTTATTTCCTGTTCTTGAAAGTACAATAGGCAGAAAAATATAATATTGCGTTGCATTGTTTGTTTTTTAATGCGTCCCTCTATGTTAGTTAGTTACAGGTCTGTGCAAAGCTTTAATGACATAACAAATGCATGACAATGACGGGTAGTGACAATGATTATGAAAGATAAAGAAGGTGCTGCCATTACATACCTACTTTTAAGACTGGACTTTTTTATTGATTTAAAAATTACATTGATACATTAATCAAGTATTAAATATCATGTTCATTACAGTCTAGTTAATAATCAATACGCTTTAAATACAATTTTTAATACTTATTGTATATTCTAAAAATACTAGTGAAATCATATCAATTCTTACAATAAGCATATCCCAATTAGGTACCATAATTATTTCCAAAACTGGCAACATAAATATCTCCCCGAATACTTGAATCAAAATAATAATCTTTTAAATAGAAATATTTTATCCCATATTTTCCCAAGTAACGCAAGCTGTGGTGCAATTTCAAATATTATCAGTTATTTTTTAAATATAATTATCTCTTTGTCCGTGCATGGACAAAGGTCAATGTTGGGCCAGAAAAAAACCATGTCCTTTCAGTACAACACTCGGTCCTACATATTATTATCAAGTTTAACTGATAGCTGTGTCGCTGGGGTGTTTGTTGCGCCTCGTCTTCCCAGCTAAAGCACTAAAAAGGCATTTTGGAGGACGGTCTTATCTACTTACTTTTGAAGTTCGAAAAGTGCTGATTCTCAGCCTAGTTTGCATAAATGATTCGATTTTGAATATTTACAGTTTTCAGATTAATTGAATTAGTTTCGTGGCACTTTGTCTCAGTCTATTATATATCTTTGGTTTTTATCAACAAATGACTCCTTAGGACTTAAAAAAAGGAACCTAAGCAATTATGGCATTTAGAGAATTAATTCCGGAAGATTTATGTGTATGTTATCGTTAAAATACGGAATAGGGGAAGGTGGGGTAAAATGGGATACCTAAGACAAAAAAAATCATATAGACGAAATCAACAATATTTTTAATAAACTTTTTAAATTGAAACATTATTTATATTCTTATTCTTCATTTTAAATTGTATTTTTAGGCTAAATCAACGTATTTTGTTAATTATGAGGAATTAATCAGCAAGTGTCAAATTTTCCATATTGCCCCATAGTCGGGGCAAAATGAGAATACAATTTAGTCAGGCAAAAATATGTCTTATTCTTATTTTTCTTAATATCCTTTGCATTATTTTTCTTTCCAGCTCTTCTGTGTACGGGGAATCCGTAAGCCTAGCCGGTTTCCCACGTTTTCTGTTTTCTCTTTCCTTAGTTCTTAATTTTGGGAATTGCTATAATATTTTCCGATGTACTTAACTGAAAATGGACTCTTTTCTTTTAAATTTGCCTTTGAGTAGTTTTCTCTTTACCCCTTAAATTGGACGCGGGAAACTGAAACCATATAAATAAATATTAAAATATTAAATTAAATTGCCTCTGTCAAAAGGCCATCCCATTATGCCCCGTCCATTTTGCCCCAAACGTTACTTTTTCATGTTGGTCGGACATTTTTTAAACTCAATAGAAATGATAAAAAATAAATTAGAATTTGAATAGGTTATTATCACTCCCACTAACTTAAGATATAAAAGTTTATGCAGGTCATGTAGTTAGCTCATTACACCTGAGTATAAATAAAGGAAAATAGATAACAATACCCTTAAAAACTGATTTTGGCACCCATGACTCTAAAAAACGCACCGCCACGTTTCGCTTGCTCTGACTCATGTGAGGCTGTCTGCTCTGACTTGTATAATTATGCACGTGTGATAGGCACACAAGCTAGCTTCCCGTTGTGCCGCGAGCTTCATTTTGCCCCACCCTCCCCTACGTTAATAAGTAGGTATGCGGATTAACTAGGTAATCTGCAAATAACTGGGAACTATCCGTTAAAGTGTGATTACAGTAGGTAGCAATATGTTTAGTAGCAGATGATATCTGCACTTTATTTAGTTAATCTGCATATTAACGGATGCTACACCGTTAAATCATGGAAGACAGTACAACATCCGATTTTGCTTTTATCAAATTTAATGCTATAAAAAAAAAACCCTACTGCAAAAACACGTAGGTAGGTAAGTACTTAACTGAAAAGAGAAAAACAAGTTTTTTTTTTTGTTGTTTTTTATTTTATTAACAAGTACCTACTTAATAATGTAGATAAATTTGTAATTGACTCATTACTAGCTTTTATTTGATAAGTACCAATATTATTGTAATGTACTTAAAAAAACCTACCCCTCCCTTTTTATATTTGAAAATGCAATATAAGTACTTATAAATATTATGTAGCCTGTGGTACTCAATATTAAGGAGAATCTAACGACAATTCGTATGTTAAAATCCATCAAACCGTTTAGGCTACACAGCGTGCCAAAGAAATATATATAGGTGGCAGTCGGATAACAATTACAATGAATTCGAACGCTTTATTCTAGCAAAGAACCTGTCTTATTAACTTAACCGTATGCTTGGTCGTTAGTCTGCAGATTACCTAGGAAGTCTGCAGATTGACGTTAACTAGATGTTAACGTAAGAACTGAAACAATTTTGTCCACATATACGGACTCTACCAGATAATCTGCATATTAACAAGTTAATCTGCACTCTAACTGAATTATGATAATGAAAGTATCAATAAGTAATTATATTACCTAAAGCATTTTAAAAGGATCGTAGCATTTGTCGTTCTGTATATTATGTGCGATTTCATGGTTGGTCCCATAGAAAAAGTATATTATAGATGACACCAAACCACTAGTTTCAAGGATAACGGTGTCTACCCTAACACCCAGTATTAAACTTAGGTACATAATTATATTATAATAAAGAAATCTCAATGTTTTGTCAAGTTGTAAAACCGTGCGAAGTAGGAGCAGGTCGCTAGTTATGTAAGTCCTTAGGCGTATTGCACTGACCCACAATCAATTGGCTTTTGGATTAATTTCTTTACTAACTCTGGTGACACCATAAACTCTAGCTCAATATTTCGTCTAAGTTAACATCATACACTCGGCTGTTGGGCAGCTGCGTCTGCGACGAGACATCTTTCCTTAAAGACATCACCACGGAAAGATCTGTCTTCGTAGAGGGACAGAAGGCTGTCAGGCGAGTCGGCACGTAGGCTACGTTCAGGAGTTTCAGAGGCATTGCTAGGGCCATGCATCCTTGATCTGAAAAGAATATTAATAATTATTATTAACAACTTATGCATTTACAAAAGGTGCGGTACTAGGGAGCGGGCCCAAATCTTAAGAAATACTTTGTAATCAAATCCCAAACAAGGCTAAAATAATGTTCATTAAGTTAAAGGCAGTCTTTGTTGGGTCTACGTATGCTAAATATAAATGTAGAGTGCTAAAATTTTCGAGTTCGCTTCGCTCGCGTTAGCATCCTACGTCCTCTTTTACTCCGACATTTCTGTGAAAGTCGACAAAGTAACTCCTATTTATGTATGAATAGTCAAAAGAAAACATTGCCTATCCGGGGCGGGGTACTAAAATGTTCGAGCTCGCTTCGCTCGCTCTTGCATCCTACGCTCTCAAACTATTCTGAAAAGGTCGGCAAAGTAAATCATATTTCTTTATAAATGTTCAAACAAAAATTGAACCAATCCAGAGTGCAACCCACCGGGCATTTTCCTGAAATGCACATTTTCAATCATGTAGACGCCACTCCTGCCCAGGACATTGGAGACAGTTCTGCTCGCAAACTCCCTGGTCTGTTCCGACTCGAAGGTAGGAGTGTCAGTAGCCACGCCGACCACGTGGCTTAAGTTCGCTGCTATCCATTCCGCTAGCTCGTAGCTTAGTCCTGGAAAACAAATTGTGGATTTTGAAAAAACCTAATAGGTTACGTACTATGTTTTATCGTCTTCTGTAGGTACCTAATACTTATTTCTTTTCTCGAGTCAGCAGTTTGGTGTGAGCATTCTCTTGTCTATACCTACCTAGTATCCGTAGGTAATTCATGTCGTGGTAAAATTATTTACCAGTCAGCAGGCGGTTATGGTGAAGGAAAACATCGTAGGAAACCGGCATGTCCTCTGTAAGGTAGATTATCCATCTCTCATAGAGGAGGCCTGTGTCCCAGCAGTGGGAACGATATAGGCTGATTATGTAAGGTTTTTGCGGACTTCTTGCCGCCCGAGCTACAGGAGGATAGCGTCATGATGAAAAGGTTCAGGAGCCAGACAATTTTATTGGTAGTAGATAGGGCTAAACTGCTTGGAAACCCGGACATGGCTTATCTAGTCAGTATTTTTTCCATAATGTTGTGGGGGTGATTATTCCACTGCTTGTCGTCATACGTCCAAAGCTAAGCATGGTGTTGATTTGAATGTGGTTCGTTAGGCTAAGCGTATGCTGAGATGCAGGTGACGCAGGTCCATGCAGCGCAGGGCAGAGCAGATATTGTAATGCATGAACGAACTGACAGCTGGTCGTCACTTGTTTTTTGCCCGACTACGGCGAAGAAAAAAGGAGGGTTATGATTTTGACCGGTATGTATGTATGTTCATCTGTTCTCTCATATCTTCCAAACCACTCATCACAATTTGGCAAGTGAGGTATCGTTGGAATGTTTAATCGTACCATGTTAGGTATCAAATGAAAGGGCTTAATGAGCATATTTCAAAAATATATTTAATATAACCCCAAAAGAATAAATAAAAAATTAAAGTAATAAAAACTAAAACCCAACTACGACTAAAAAGGTATAAACAAGACACCACAGACAGACAAATTAAAAATCCGGAGTCACACGTAATCTGTTCGATTTATGCCCTAACACGTGTGACTCCGGACAACACGCAGCAAGTGTCGCTCAGAAATCTGTGCCGGCTCTACAACCAGACTTAGGACACATATCTGCGCAGCACGTACCTACATGCGCCGCAGCTTTTTTTTTTGTCTGTACTTTCATTCATTACAAAATCTGCTCAGACATGCGTTGTGCGGACCTGCGACATCTGCATCTCCTTGAAGTTCCAAATTCAAATCACATTATGTACTATGCATACAGCGGGTCATAATGAAATTCAGTAAAATAATAGCCCAAGGTGAGATATGTGTTCATTGATAGCCCGGCTAGAGGTAAAGGTTTAATGACTTGCTAGGGTTCGCATAACATATCGCACCCCTAGATGAAGACTCTGGCAATTCAAAAAACCCTTTTCAGAAATGACGATAAACTGTTCTTAAAGTACTTAAGAAAGATATCAAAGATCTAATGAGAATGAGACATTCTTAAAGGTAACGTTGCGGTTGAAAGTATCGTTATGCGAGTTATATTGATGTTTAGGTATTCGAGTCAGGAATTTGATAAAGCCACTTACTCAAAACTCGTACTTTTTGAGTTAGTGGGGTTTATAAATAGGGGTGCGATATTGAATTTTGACATATTCGAGCAAGTGGTGTAAAAAAAATAAGTGACTTGTTACGCAATAGGTAATTCAAGATAGGTAGGAAATTAATTTTCTTGATCATCAAAAGTACAATCAATCATAATATCTAGATATAATTAAGAGATTTGAAATCATACTTCAATTGAATAGGTTATTAAAACTTGGTGGCTAGATGGACTCTTGTCGCCGAAAAATATATCGCTTTGTCTGAACATGTCTTAAGATTTCATATGGGCCATGTTAGAACCACCATAGTTCTAGAGAGAATAATAGAGCTAGGACGAATAACACCAACACTTTTGTATAGCGAAATATTTATGACTAAACACTTCGAAATTCGGCGCCCGGTGTGAGGTGACTAAACTCACAATGTCAATAATCTGTCAGTCAAGGAAAACAAGTGCAAATAAATAAAAGTGTGTGTAAAGCGGTTCGATCGAGATATCAGTGCGCCAAAAGTAAGTTTATTAGAAATACAAAATGAGTCATAAGTAATTAATACAACTCGACAAACCCACTTCTCCTTCTTATCTGACTTGCCATGTTCAATACCTACGCTCTGCCCATAGTAAAAATCTTCGCTCCACCAACAATCTTCTCATCGCTCTGGTTTTATTCACTCTTCTTTCTTTGTCCAGGCGGTATTTCTTTGGAATGCGCTCCCTCTAAATATCAGGATGGCAGCGAGTCGGTTATCTTTCAAAGTAGCGGCTCGTGAACATATTCGTGAGAAGTTGGCAGAATCAATGCGGCGCTGATTTGCTGGGCTTTTTTTCTCCTTCACCTATCGTTATTTCTCCTGACAAAGTTTATTCTGTTTATATGTATGTATTTAAGTATATATGTATTACCATTTATCCTTTTTCGAATTATCTATCCCGTATGTTGCACCTGCCATGTTTGTCTCTGCATCACCCTAAGGTTGACTGGTAGAAAATGCCTCAGGCATTAAGTCCGCCTTTGTACAGTATTTTTTTTTTACTTGTGCATAAAGTTTTAATAATAATAAATAAATAATATAATAACTCTTCAAATATCTAAAATATAAATCAAATGGCTAGATCATGAGACAGGTTGTTTACTTAGTCAAAGTTAAAACGCATTGTCGTGGTTACTACGTCCAGCAGTCAGACAAGAAAGAGGTGTGTCGCACAGATGCAGTCATTCAGATTGTAAACAGCACTGAACTGAACTGAACAGAAAAGCTGAGGAGAAACCGATTGTTGTGGTATTGACAATGGAAAAACAACGAGAATCATGTCATCATCATCATTTCAGCCGAAAGACGTCCACTGCTGGACATAGGCGTCCACCAAGCACCGCCACTTGGACCAGTTCTGTGCTTCCCGCATCCAGCGGATTCCTGCGGCTTTCACAAAGTCATCGGTCTATCTTGTGGGAGGCCTTCCAACGCAGGAGAACCAAGGTAACCGACATAGCTCGAAGATTTTCCAAACTTAGACAGGGGCAGCGGGCAGGCACATTGCTCGCAGAACAGATGGCCGATGGGGCTGAAAGCTTCTGGAGTGGCGACCGTACTGGAAGACGTAGCGTAGAAGCAAGTAAGTATAACAAGAAAAAATTAAAGAAGATGGCTGTGAGAAAAGAAGCAGTCCAAAGTTAAGATGAATAGGTTGTTTGAATGATGATATGGTTTGGAATGAAGTGAACACTGAAGCGGAAGTTAATTGAGATGTAGTACGGGATGAAAAACATGTTAGAAATAAAACATTCATGTTCTAAAAGCATCAGAAGCTCGCCTTTTCAACATGGGTATAATGAATTTATCACTCTAGCTAGCCCATCAAAAACTTGTAAGTGGTCTTGGAGATAACACTGTTAGCGATAAATTGCCTTTAATTTAAACAAATACTATAGTCTTCGATGCTGAGGTATACTAACGCATAATTGCCACCTGCTTGCCTATGTTCTTTGAATACGTCATTTTGTCTAGTGATCGTTGACGCGATATCTTATGAAGATATTGAGTTTTTCTATGAAGAGATTTTTAGTAACAGCTCGGCGTATAGTCATTTAAGCCAAGGTAATGGCAATACTTTCTCGCCCCCAAGTGCATTTTACTACATCGTTACTGGCGAAATATGGGTAATTATAGGTACCTACTAAACGTTTACGTACTCGTTCAGGAAATACAGGCGTGATGTTATTTTATAATCTATCCATAAGTTAGAAGGTCTGCCTCAGGGTACCGTTGCTGTCTCCTGGTTTTAAGAGAATGGGTGCCGATGCCGGTGCAATTGTGTAAATGAGTCATTTTAGATTTATCTCAGGGTTGGCAACTGGCAATGTACTTGGGATGTCTCTGGTATTGTACATCTTCATTGGCAGCGGTGAGTTCTAATCATCACAAAGACCACCAGTGAGTTTGCCATTAAATAACTTAATACAGTAAACGGTTAAACAAGTTAAGACTTACCAGGTATCTTACAAATACAGGTTGCCACATTGATCTGCTGGTTATCCTCTTCGGTCCACCCAAACCTGAAGAGTAACAGCGTGGGTTCCTTCGGGTCGTGCTTTAGAGCTGTCCATTGTAACGCTACGTCGAGGGTTAATACCACCGCTGGATTGAGCGTTGTCAGCGTGCTTACGTCCACTACAGTCACTAGAAGAGAGTTCATCATGATAGTATGGTCTCAGTTTGCAGTACCTACTGGACAAATGTGCTTCTAAATGAAAGGGGAGAGCCCTTTCACACTAACATGACTTTATTTCTGACTTTCAGTCTGACTTTCATTTTGTCTTTCATTCTGACTTACATTCTGACTTTCATTCTGACTGTAACGAAGTAAGTCATTCAGATTTGGAAAAGGGAATAGCAGACCTATGTGTCCTCGTATATTATAACATGTTATTGAGAGGAAGAACGGTTCGATACCTCTTGAAAAAAATGTAGATCGTAACTTAAAAAGTACTAAATAATGGGCACTCATGTGGGGGGAGGCTTATAATTAAGAGCACACTGCAAAATAATGACTCAGTAACTCATCAGAACTTGTGCATGTGATGTTCAATTCAATACCGATGAGAACAGCTGCTTAACTAAGTAGATATCCGCTTACATCGACTCAACAAATACTCGGCTGGTACAACAGCCGGGTGCATGGATCCTGTGCTTCCTGAGTATTCTAGATGTATTCCAGTGCCTAGATCCGGAGCCCCGCAGTTGATGCATACCTTCCTGGAAAAATAAAACAGGTACCTATTAAGAACATTTCAAACCTAAGACACGATAAATAATGGACTGTTTGAAAGAGGTTAATTAATGGATAGAAAGGGGGTGAGTACCGAGATTACGAATAAAGTATGGAAAAAAGAGACATGTTGCACCGACCCCAAATAAATTGGGATGGTGATTATTAAGAAAAATCTAATCGAAATCTAAATCTGGGCCAGGCTGAGATTGTGCAGTAGGTTATGAACTTAAAGGGTCTGTCAATAGCATAGACAGTAGGTAGTGTTTTTTTGTCTGCAAATAACAATATATCGTTATCACAAATCCATTTGCCAATTGCTCATAACATCCTTGATGTCACGGATGAAAGATGGCAGTCCTTTGTAATTAGCGAAAAATAGGACGATGTATTTAGAACAATATTTCGATGAGACAGGAAGACTATAAGGATAAAACTATGTACATAAGAAAGTTAGTATAAATGGTGGTCTTAACGCTAGAAGAAAATTCTTGACAACCATTCTGTGCGTCTACTTGCGACCAGTCGTGGTCACTCCCTAAGAAGCGCTTTAATGCTTTACAATGTATTCAGGATGCTGTTGGCTCTACAACGTTTTTGTAGTGCCTCCGGGATGTTCGCTGAGGCCAGGGTTGATGGTTTTCATGCTATTATACGGAAATGGTGCGCTTTTATTCTCGGTAGAAACGTGCTAGCTCCCACAGCATCCTGAGTGTATTGAGTGATAGGTGGGACAGCCCCATGCTGGCTCACTGGACACGGCTGCACACGTAGGTGTCAGTCGTTACAATTTTGTATAATATCGTGGTTTTTACTAACAAGTTAAGATGAATTAGGTTAAGAAAAATATGTAAGATAAATAAAATACTTACATATTTTATATATTTGCAAGTTTTATCATTATACTGTTATGAATATAATGAGTTGATGAGTGTTGAAGATGTCGCAGTAAGATGGTTGAAGCCGTGATATAGTTATATCCCTAGGGATATAGCCATATACCGTAAGAATATATTCGATTTCCAAATTCAAATTCAAATTCTTTATTGCGGGTCGGGTAAAGTGTATTTGTGTTTTACCATCATATCTCAGTAGCAGCCCGGAGTCTAAGTTCAGACTACAGCTTATTCGCTCATGGGACTTAATAACTGGCGAATTGTGAGTGTAGTATGTAGGTACACCTCTGCATAGCCCACCGGGGAAAACAGGCGTGGTGTTCAAAATTCTACTTACCAACGCTTCTCCAACGCACCATAATACATGGATAAGGCTCTCCAAGTCGTAGGCTTTGTCATATCAACGACTTCTATGCGATCAAAATCTTCTTTACAATAAAGCACATGAGACATTTGAGTTATTAACGTTATGAAGAATATGTGTTTGTTCATTTTAATTGGTTTTGTTAACGATTTTTTTTTGTAATTCTTCACGTACTTTCGAAGCGTTAAATGTTTTTCTCGTGAAACTGTTAGTCAGAACAGAACAGTTGTTTTTAACCGATTTCTTCAGGATGATCTATTTTTTAACGTTATCACATTTTACACTTGCTAGTTTTTTAACCGTTAGTTTTTATATCGACGATTTATTATATTTTATCATTAAAACAAGTTCACTACTTCAGTAACAAAGATCCACAGAAATTAATAAGAATATTAATTCAGAACAATAACTGGTTGCCAATGCTAGAGTCTTATGAAAATGGCGGTGCTGATCCTAATCATTCTTATTTGTACAGAAGATTGTTTGTTTAACAGTTTGTTGTTTATTTTGTTTATATTTCGAACAAAGGGTTGGTTGACAGTGTAGAATGTTTAGTAAATAAAAATTGATGTGCTTCGTAGATGTTGCTGAATTTAAACGATGTCAATTTGTATCTCTCTAATTAGTTAAGTACCTATTATTTCATCTCTTGTCTTACCAAGGAGTATCGTGTTACCCAGTAACTCGGTTGTGGAGGTCAGAGAGGCAGTCGCACCACCGGCATCCACAAGAATATATTGGTGGAGGAATATACATTTAAAATACTGGCATTCAGCTGCATCCAGACAATGGAAGTTGACCCCAACATAGTTGGACATCAACACAACCCGTCCTATCCGTCCTACCTGCGTGAGCGTTTTTCTTACGCTCGTCCTAGTGACGCACCGTGTAGATCTCACCTTAAATCTTTCCTTAAATCCCATCCTCATAAAACTAGCTATTATTCTTATTCCTTTTCTGTCCATGCTGTAAGATTGTGGAACTTACTTCCGCCTAGCATTCGTGATCTGAAAACTGTTTCTTTATTTAAATTTCGTGTAAAAGAGCATTATCTTTCCTCTCAACTATGAGTATATAATTATATAGGTACCTATAGTGTATTTATGTTTATATTTTTAAGCTTTATGTATTTATTTAAGTATATGTTAATTTTCTTGCGTATATGTGTAGGTATATTTAATATTTTAGTTAAGACTTCGCATAATCATGTTTTTCTCTTCTTGTTCTCACACACTATTGTCTACATTTCTTTCTCATTTCTCCTTTCGCAGGTCTGCTGGAAGAAATTTCTTAAGAAATAAGCAGTACCTTTGTACTCATATCATAATTATGTCATATCTCTTTGTATTTTACTGTGTGTACATAAATAATAATAAATAAATAAATAGTTGGGTAGATTGATTTATTGATTTTTATTTCTTCTCTTGTCGTCTATATACACGCATAAACACTGTTTCATGGGACAAGGATAGGAAAAAAAAAAAAAAAAGAAACATGGACAAAGAGTTTGTAGCGGAACTGATAGCCCAGGATGCACTGAACATAATTATACACACAAACACTACCGAAGTGAGATCAGGGGGCCTAAACCGGCCACATTAGCAATTCCTCTAAAATGTGTTTGTTTTTTGTTATTTTTTTTGATACCATATTGCGCGGGAGGTCTTGCTATTGTATTTTGTTGTGAATTAATTTTCCTAAATCACCGTCAATAAAAATTCAAGTCAATTATGAAACCGATTCATCGCTTAACATTGCAGTTATAAAGTTCCTCGTTCTTATCATTTCAGCTGGGTCGCCGCTGAGTAGCAGCAACGTCTACTCCTGAACATGGGACCAAGCGTCACAAGCACAGGGGGCCTAAAACGGCCACATTATTCCTCTAAAAGCAGTTCATTTCCTGAATCCCAGCTGTCATTAGCAATGCCTCTAATATGACTAAGCAATTCGTAATTTGTGGACCATTTTACGAATCTCCATAGAAAACTGTCAAACAGATGACTTACTTCGTAATATGAATTACACGCGGATCATATTATGAATTGTCAGTTGGTGACATTTTACGATGATTCATAATATTTTCATATTATGATTCTGCTAAAGTGACCGTTTTAAGCCCCCCGGCCCGATCAGGTCCAAGACCAAGCAACGGCTTATCGTGCTTTCAGAGGCACGGAGGTATCACACCGCCAACTTCCAAACTCCGGGCTGTTACTGAGAAATTCCTAAAGGAAACACAACAACATTTTGTCCGACCTGGGAATCAACTAGAAACCTATCTAATAATTAGACATAGAGAGGAAGAACACCGCTTTTCGAATTATGTCTTCACTAGTAACTGCACCAGTAATGGTACGCGCTCCAATAATGGTCAACTGGAATAAAAACCTTTCAAATAAGAATCACAAATGTTGTAGGGAAAATAGCAACACTCAACAAGAAACCTTAAACACTCAGCTAGTCAAAAATTACATTTGACGTCTAAATGTCGTCTAATTTCAAAATGGTGGCCATGTGAAGAAGACGCTGTCACAAAGTTACGAGTCCTTGTGAATCGGTTTAGGGGGGTGAGTACTATTTGTGCTTTCTCATTGATATGTATGTTAAGATGATTGAGATACAAATAACAACATAATTGCACTAATTAACTTTACAAATACATTTTTTTACTGTGGTTTTCATTACTGGAACGTTCCAAAACTGTGAGTACCAATTATGGTCAAACTGATCATTACTGGTACAATGGCGTTTTTACCGTTTTTCATCAGATTTGGACTCTAAACATAACGATCATGCGTTTGATATTTGATAAGCAATCGTACAAGAGATGGTTCTAGTAATGAACATCACTGACCATTACTGGTGTGACCATTACTAGCACATCATCATGGTAAACATTTTTTCCAGGTTTTTCAAAGCAATGGCGCCCAAAAATTATTATACGCCTCATCAGATGAGCCTTGCCAGTAGCCATAGAAGCGATGAAAAGAGGTGAAAGCTCAGCATCAGCAGCCAAGAAATAATGGTGTTCTGCGAATGACCTTGCGGAATAAAGTGACGGGAAAAACTCCTGCTAGTTGTTCTATGGGCCCGGCTACCAGTCCGAACCGTCAAGTTTCTTCACTCTGGTGGAGAAGAAACTTTATTAAACATATAGAGAACAACACCCTTTTTTTATGGTGCGATGTCATCAAATGACTTCTCCCGCTCTGGGCGGAGCGAGTGGAAGGGCGTGTCAGACTTTTACTGACTAAAACCCACACGTGTTCCTTCAGTTGCCTGTTGCCAAGGTCCCGGTATCCCTTTCGGACTTTCTCGCAACCCTGGCAGGCATCGGTCCTAACGGACCCCAGTCAGGTGTGCTGACATCTCTTTAAGGCGCGCATGGAACACGACGCGCCATCGACTCGGGCCTGGTACTTATCGGACGGCGAGCTGCCCATTGCTCGCCGTCCGCAAGCCCGCGCCTATGGTGGCCGAGAATCCGCCTGGGATTCCCGACGCCCAGGGTGTCTCCAACGGCGGTGGTTAGGGGCGTGAGGGCGCAGACTTTGCCTCTCCCTGACACGTTCCACCTCCTCCTTCGCGAGCATTACTGCTTCGCAGAAGGAGGTGGCTTCCCATGCCCTCTCGCTCAGTACCATGGCCTGGACCAGGGCCGGACGCGAGAGGTCATTGCCGCCAATCGCCTCCACGAGGACACGGCGGTGCTCCGCCCAAGCAGGGCATACCTCCACCGTATGCTCCACCGTGTCCTCCGGGCGATCCACACAGTGGTGACACCCGGGCGTTTCCTCCCGCCTAATCCTACACCTCCTCGCGCCACTCCCAGATGTGAGCGAGGACTTTCGCGTCCAGATCCCATGGCGGTAATCCGGCAAGGAGGCTCGCCGCCACACGGGAGACCGTGCGGTATCCCCGGGCCAGCCGAATGGCCATGACCCTTTGGGACGCGCGCAACCGGCGGGCTGGCCGCAGCCTCAGGGAACGCGAGAGGACAACCCCCTGTCAGAAGCTTTGAGAGAACCGTCGAGAGTATTTAATATTGACGATAGTGCTTTCTTCCAAGACCCAAAGGCAGGTCGCGTGTTTGTAAAACAAGGAGACAAATAGAACAAAAAAAAACTAGTTTTAAGATAAAACTTCAAATTTTATAATGTAGATTCTTCAATTAATAATTGAGTACCTATATTATTAATATTTTTAAATATTTTTGTGTTTTTCTTAATAAATTTATATATAATTATGACCATATTTCATTTTATTCATAAAAAGCTGTAAATAAAAATTTACCTAGTGAAATTTTATTCAATTGATATTTATTTTATGACCATTACTGGCTGTTCATTACTGGAGTTGACTATAAATGGAGTGTCCATTACTATGTTTTTACCTGACCATTATTAGTGGAAAAAATTGTAAATATAAAATGCAATTTTTATTTATTCTATTATAGATAAATTAGTATTTGTAACTTACACAGTTAAGTGGAACCGTCTTTCACAAATACCATAATGGAAAAGACAGATTAAGCAATAACTAGTTTGATAAATGTTAAATAATGCCAAATATTTTTCTACTATTGACCATGATTGGAGCGTTTACCTAGGTAGGTTTACCTAGGTAGGTTTACCTAGGTAGGTTTACCTAGGTAGGTATGTCTCGGAGGAGGCCTTTCGGCTGAAATTATGAATTCTGAAGTTTCACCCTTTACATAAAGGTCTCTGCACACAGCGCCGCACAGTGGGCTGAAAATCGATCTTCATACACTTAGGGATCAACTTGGTAATTTTTTTCTTTTTTCGTCAGAAATGGGTTTAGGTATCGTATATTGATAAATTTAATGCTATTTCAGTTTTTAAATAAACGTTTTTCTTTACTTTAAAGCACTTGGTTGAAAAAAAAAATGGAGAAATATGTAAAAAAGGATATATTTCGACTTCGGTACAAGTGCGACACTTATCCTTTGGCACGATTATACTCCTTATGTTTCTGATTTTTTTGAGATATCGCACAATGCGCGGACGCGCTAGATTTTGGGAGAAAAAAAAAATGTGTTTTTAGAATTTAAAAAAGTTTTTAATCTGTTTATAATTGAATTAATGGTTATAAATACATTATATGAATAGAAATGGTTACCGGTTAAACATAACAATTTTTATTTTTTCAACCAAGTGCTTTAAAGTAAAGAAAAACGTTTATTTAAAAACTGAAATAGCATTAAATTGATCAATATACGAAACCCAAATCCATTTCTGCCGAAAAAAGAAAAAAAATACCAAGTTGATCCCTAAGTCTATGAAGATCGATTTTCAGCCCAATGTGCGCCGCGCCCATTCATGCGTCCGTGTCGCGACGCGTTTCATTCATCAAACAGATGTTGAGCGATTCAGACGTGGAAACGCTCTTACTCTTATTTGCGCTAAGTAAGAAAAAACAACGTAAACGGAAATTATTGCATGAAATAAATCAAAAACGTCCCGCCGCGCCGCGCCCCGCCACTTTGGACTTGTATTCGCGCTGAGCGCGGCGGCGGCGTTGCGCGACGGTTACCGTCGCGTCGAGCGCGACGGCTTTGTGTGGCGTCGTCCATAATATCTTGTACATTACAACTGCTCAGTGTCGCGTCGCGTCGCCGTCGGGTCACGCCGCGCCGCGCCCGCTGTGTGCAGCGACCTTAAACATTCCTATCATCATCATGAAAGGAATATAATATAATAAAAGTTTATTGATTTAAAATGAATGTCTTGGTACAGTGTGAAAATTCGAAAAACTGTCCTGTGAATGGTGAAGGGCTTGTTATAGTTTGCAACCACTTTGTCTTGCAAACTGTATTGATGTTATTCGAAAACAATTGAATAGGTACTAGACTGTTCTTCTAAATACGTTGTACGCCGTTGTACGCTAATTACATTTGATAACAAAACAAAAACACGTTCTGCGTCAAATCTACACATCTAATGGAAAATCATTCATACCTATGCCTACGTCACTGATAATATAGATCAGGGGTCACCAATTAGTTTCGCTCGGGGTCCGTTTTAAGAAATGAAATGACCATCGCGGTCCGCTCAACATTTTATAGAAATAAATATTTATTAAACAAATGTACCTAATTATGGAAATAACATAGGTATTTTTTTACATATCAATGAGAAAAATGTTTTTTTTTGTTGCGGACTATCTGTCTGAAGTTTGTAAATCCTGGAGATGTTCATCAGTAAGTCGAGATCGAAATTTATTCTTAATGAAGTTCATCTTCGAAAATGCTGCTTAAAAAATATTATGTTGACCCAAACAAAGTTAAAAGTTTCATAGCAAATTTTTGCAGTTCTGGATATTTATTAGCACACACTAATTTTATCCAGAACTCTTCACTGGAAACTTCCGTATGTGGCGGAAGCATTTTTATTAAATTACGTACTCTATAGTGCAAGTTGCTGTGTTCTCGCGGTCCGCACGAAATGTGTCGGCGGTCCGGATTCGGACCGCGGCCATTTGGCGGGCCCTGCCATAGATCATTAGTATGATTTCTTTTATTAAGAGATAGCTAGAGCCCAAGTCCCCAGCTACAGTCACGGCATAGATTGCTGTCAAAACTTAAGCTCTGTCTAATCACACGGTAATTTATGGCTCTAGAGGAAAATTGTCTTGACTTTTCTACAAAATTAACAGCAGTTTTATCATAGTTTCGTTATCAGTGTTTTATAATAGTTTAATGATCGATTATCATAGTTTAGGTAGTCGATCGATCAAGTTAAGCTACCCTTTCCATTGTTGGTCCGTGGATGGGTGACCATCTTTAAATTTCGAGACCCCTACGTGGCTCGGAAAACACGTAAGCCGTTGTCGATCCCGGCTGTCATTCGTGGATCTTTGACAGTCGTTACGGATCGTAAGAAGCCCGAAAACAACAAATACAAAAACTTACTAAGTTAAAGCTCAAAACACACACAAGGGGGGTGCGTGTCGGGAGCGGGTCGGGCGCGGGAGTACGGCAGGCATAATAAATTGTAATTCAAGGAATTATATGGATTTCAACACGCAGAACGCGTGCGTGAGTCGGGCGTGGAGCGGGACAGGAGCGGGAGCCGCTCTCGTCGCCCGCCACCACAAACAGCGCGGGTCGGGAGCGAGTAGGGCGCAAGAGTACGGTGGGCATAATAAATTGAAATTCAAGGTTTTGTGGTTGCTTGACACCTCAAAACACGGAATCGCGGCGCTGCCAACATATAGAGACCGTAGTACTTATCAAATACGTAGTACCGAAAGTATGTTGAGCGCAAAGCCATCAATTTCTATACGTCATAGTGCCGAGGAAACGTTGACACGCTTGGTTTGCATGGAAAATCTTGACATTACCACCTCTAGCAACAGACGCCGGGGCATATCCGTGCTCTGGGGACTTAAAACGGTCACTTTAGCAGAATCCTAAATTATGAAAATATTAAGTAGGGAATAGTGAGTGGTCCTACAATATTATGAATCATCGTAAAATGTCACAAACTGACAATTCATAATATGATCTGCGTGTAATTCATATTACGAAATAATTCATCTGTTTGACAGTTTTCTATGGAGATTTGTAAAATGGTCCACAAATTATGAATTGCTTTTTTGTCTAATTAGAGGAATTGCCAAATGACAGCTGGGATGCCGGAAATGAACTGCTTTTAGAGGAATAATGTGGCCGGTTTAGGTCCCCTGTGCGTGTGTAGCTTGGTCCCATTTTCAGGAGTAGACGTTTTTCAGCTGAAATGATGAGAACGAGGAACTTTATAAGTGCAATGTTAACCGATGAATCGGTTGCAGGTGGTTTCATAATTGACTTGAATTTTTATTGACGGTGATTGTAGGAAAGTTAAATGTTTCACAACAAAATACAATAGCAAGACCTCCCGCGCAATATGGTATCAAACAAATAACAAAAAAACAAACATTTATGGCATGACAATCAAAATATGGAAACTTCGATTTCGGTACCAAAAATAATATATCTAATCTAGAATATATTGAAGTAATAAATATTACGGATGGTAATAAATAAAAAGTTATTACCAATCATTAATAGTTTTATGATCCTATTTGCGTATTAAATAACAAGGTGGTCTGTTGGACTAGGAAGATAGGTATCTTACTTTATGCTTTTATATTAGTTGTAAATGTGTATTAAAATGGTAGCTACGAAGATTTAGATAGTTATAAAAGTTGATAGAAGCAACAAAAACAAAGAAAATAAATATAAATTGTAGGTGGAAAACGACAATGACAACAGTATGAAGAGAGTACGAGTACTAGGCTCCTGACCTTTCTGAAGAACATCAAGGAGTTTTTCATTATGATTGAAATAATGCCATAACATAACAAAATGGATAAAATCTTTTTACAAAAAAAAACAACCGATTTCCAAAAAAAAACACAAAAAAGTTAAAAATAACTTTAATTTCAGAAGTCGGTGTCTTTGCTTTTCAATTTTCGTTTTTTGCCACCGACTTCCGAAATTAAAGTAATTTTTCACTTTTTTGTTTTTTTTTGTAAAAAGATTTTATTTTTCACTTTTTAGTTGTGGTACCTACCCTACTCAAATTCGAATACCACTACCTGCTATGCAAATTACAGTCACCCGTACGCAAAATACGCGCTTTGTCGTGGAGTTGCGGATACCAGCCCGTATTACCTATTACCTACAGACACGGAGTCATTTAATATATTATTATCGTCTACATAGACTAAGTGTGAAAAAATAATAATATTGAAGCTAACTCAAATATAAAATTTATATGTGACCACCTCTGAAGCATGACCTACCAAACAAAAAAAGAATCATCAAATCGATTCATAATTGGCGGAGAAATAGAGTAACAAACAAACAAAAAAATACAGACGAATTGAGAACCTCCTCCTTTTTGAAGAAGTCGGTTAATAATATAATTATACATATACATGGAGATACCAAACTGAACATACGGACCTGTGTTAGATCGGTCGGATTTACTGGATGTGGTGCTACCGTCGCGGTCGTAGTTTAGTAGATCTTGATCAGGCCCTGTCAACCTTGAAAATTACGAATTTTGTTGATGTACAAAATATTGGAAGATTGGGGCTCATTTACAATCAAAGGAGTTGCCATCCATTGCGTCATATGTATAAAAAATTCGTCTGCTTGACAACGCAACTAACGCAATGAATATTGTTGAATTGTCAACATGAAAGGGATTTTTTAGGCTGCTGGTTTGAAATACACGGAAAAATAAGGAAAGACCTAGGTTTTGAGAAAACAGAAGTAAGCAAAAATTTTTTCTGATTACCTAAGTTATTTTTTCGTTTCAAAGTAATATACAAAAAGGCGATAAATTACACAAGCTTATCGTGATTTGGCAATTATTAAAGAAATCTTACTAAATCCAGTAGATAAAATTACATTGGTAATTAATCAGTCATTTTAATTAGGTTATTCATGGTACTTACACGTCATTAGGTAAAACAATTGTTATTTATAATAAGAGGAAAAGCTATCTTCACGTAATTCTGATGTAGGTAGTACCTATATCAAGGTATCATAATTAAAAGTAAGTTTACCTGTAAACAGTATTTAACTATCCAGTATTGAATACAAGCCCCTCATGGAACAATTTATAATGCTAGCTATGTTCACAATGTAGCAAAATTAATGCCATCTTCAGGATTTCTTTAGGAGTAACCTTTCCCTACTCCTAATTTTATATCAGAAAGTCTACATTTAGGGCAGATTTTCGCCAGGTATATCTTTATTAGAGGAACAATTTTAAATTTTTGACAGTTTTTCTATTCAAAAATCTGTCAAACATCAGTTTAATTCTACGTATGCGCACGCCTAGAGCAGAGCAGGGGGACTAAACCGGCCACATTAGCAATTCCTCTAAAAGCAGTTCATTTCCTGAATCCCAGCTGTCATTAGCCATTCCTCTAATTTGACTTAAAAGCAATTCATAATTTGTGGACCATTTTACGAATGTCCATAAAAAAACTGTGGAACATTTTAAAACATTGAATTATTTCGTAATATGAATTACACGCAGATCATATATAATTGTCAGTTGGTGACATTTTACGATAATTCATAATATTTTCATATTATGATTCTGCTAAAGTGACCGTTTTATGTCCCCAGATCACTCGTCACTCGGTCCTTGTAAAATACTGGTAGGTACTCAGTTGCATCCCGTTAGACTGGTAGTCGATCCCAACATAGTTGGGAAAAGGCTAGAAGCTGATGGTAATATTTTGGATTTTATTAGTTTCTTTTAAGTTTATGACAACTATAATATTTTTGTATGAATCATGCTCATTGTCTCAATCGTAATTAAAGGTTTATAATGAATTGATTAAAATGCATAGCTATTCTATATTAATATTTGCAGCATTAATGATTCATGACTTTACACATTTGACAAGCTTTTCTACTTAGTTTTTATCGTTCCAAAGGTTAATCCCCCATTTATCTACAGAAAAAAAACTTCTCGATCCATGACGTAGAAACGTTGTTTGGACGATATAGGTTGTTATATCCGTCTAACTAATTATTATTAAGCTACGGTTCCTAGGGTGGCCGCACTTATCGGCCGCTGTGACGGCTGTCATGAAAATGATGACAGCGGCAAAGATTTAAATTGTTAGATTCGTCCGACCTGTTCAAAAGATAGTCGCTTTTCTGTTTCGTTTTGACACCTCTGACACACAATGACGCAGTGACTACACTTGTTTGTCATAGAAACGCTATTTAATAATGTGTGAGCAGTATGGATTTTCTTGTGACTGAGTATGGTGAGGGCAAATCTAGCGATTTAAATCATTTGGGGGCGGGGTTTGACTTATTGTCAAATACTGTTGAATTTTTTTTTATGACGGAACCGCTTTTCTAGCCGTAGCTTTACAGAAACTCATAGTGTTGTCAGTATTAAAAAATATTACCAAATTCACCGGGAATTTGATTCGTACGGTCTTTTCCCCGCGCCGAACTTACCTCAACGTGCACAGGGGAAGGTGATGAATGGTTACGGCTCACGGTGTCCGGTGCCCAAGCTCGGCACTCCCCCAATGATTGGAGGAGTGCTCTGCTTCGATAGAAACGTGTTTGAGACAGTTGCCATATTGGTGGCCACCGGGCGAGTCCTGCTCGTTATATCTACATGCTGTAAAAGACCCATCACCTACGTATTTTGTTTCTACATCAAAATAACATTGTACACACGGCTACACATCAAGCTATACATTTCCAGTACGCTGACCACGCATTGCATGGGAATCTTATACAATGCGAGATCAGCATAAACTGGAAATGTATAGCTTGATGTGTAGCCGTGTGTACAAAAATTATTGCAGATAAACGCTTTTAATTTTTTGGTGTGGAAATTAGTTTTCGTAAAAAAAAACGTCAGAAACAGTTAGATTAGAACTTTGAACTTCAATATCTCCGTAACCTGAAGGTTCCCAGCAATGTTCCCAGATATGGTCCAGTAAGTACAAAAAAATATCACAATGATGGGAATAATAAGCGACATTCGGCTTCATCAAGCGTCTTTTTAAACACATTTTTTTGACGCTGCTAAATCATCAAATGACTTCTCCCGCTCTGGGCGAAGCGAGAGGGCGTGTCAGACTTTTACTGACTAAACCCACCCGTGTTCCTTCAGTTGCATGTTGCCAAGGGCCCCGGTATCCCTTTCGGACTTTCCCGCAACAATTATGTCGAGCCTTACCACTACAATTTATTATTGTCACTTGCCATGACACGTTCTTTTAAATTTATTGCATAATCGAAAATCAAATCTCATATAGGTATGAACTTGTATTTTAATAAAAATCTTATCCGTTTTTATAGTGCTCCATTGCCGATAAATTTTATTAAATTCTATTACCATCGAGGTAAATTATTGCAATAAATAAATATTGTTTGCAATAGATATAATTTGTACCTAGATGTAATTTATTAACTATAATGGCACGTAGTAAATTTTATGCTACTGTCAATAAGCTTACAAAAATCTAGATAGGTTTATTTGGTAATCTATTAGGTTTTTATATGAATTGCCGAAAATGTGAAAGTTTTATAAATTCCGCCTCATTGATTCGATTTGATTCGGAACTCAGAACTAAGAACTGTGGTCGGTACAAACATAAGCATGTTTATTGCGTTTCCTAACTGTTTAATAATAGGTAGGTAGGTATTATTATATTACCCAATGAAAAATCTAAATTCTTTTTAGGCATATTTATCATGATCAAGGATAATACCTAAATGAGTCATTTACATATTTTTGTATTGTGCAAGCCAAACATTACAAAAAAAGATTATGAGCATTAGATTATGCTGATAAAATTACATTTTATCTTGTGTTCGTAAATGAGAGTTTTTAGGGATATTAATTATTGTCAAAAATTAGGCGTTGACGCGTAGGTTTTAATTAAATTAGTCATGCACAAGATGACACTGATAATAATTATATTGATTTAATTAATCACATTTGTATTAATAACTTCAATACTACATCGACAGATTGGTTATTTGTGTCGTGAAAAAGAGTAAAGAAAGATATTTCCATTTCGCTGGGTTACCTACTTGTCTAATTTTCGTTTTTTTATTCCAAAATTGTCACATCAAGTATGATGACAGATCCAGCCCCACGTTATGTTTTACTCGACTACGGCGAAGAAAAAAGGATGGTTATGATTTTCACCGGTATGTATGTATGTATGTATGTTCATCTGTTCCGTCATATCTTGTAAACGACTCATCACAATTTGAAAAATGAGGTATCGTTGGAAGCGTCTTGATCGTCCGCTGGTTATAGGCTATGTGACGTCACATTAAATTAAAAATGGCGCCCTCTAGAGGACATAAAGTGAGGAACTAAAAAAAATATTGTTTAATCGTACCATGTTGGGTATCAAATGAAAGGGCTTAATGAGCACATTTCAAAAATATATATATTATAAAACCAAAAGAATTAAAAAAAAATAATTAAGTAATAAAAACTAAAACCCAACTACGACTAAAAAGGTATAAACAAGAGACCACAGACAGACAAATTAAAAATCCGGAGTCACACGTAATCTGTTTGATTTATGCCCTAACACGTGTGACTCCGGATCTTTAATTTGTCTGTCTGTGGTCTCTTGTTTATACCTTTTTAGTAGTAGTTGTGTTTTATTTATTAGCCATTACAGTCTCACTTCTGGGCAAAGACATCCCTACTCTCTATCCTCCTCCTTCTGGCCAGAGCTGCCAAGGACCAATCTTTATTGAAAAAAAAATCAAAATCAAAAGACATTTATTCAAACTAGGCTGAGAATCAGCACTTTTCGAACGTCAAAATTACATAAGACAGTCCCCCAAAACGCCCACCCTTCACCACTTCCTAGTGCTTTAGCTGGGAAGAAGAAGTGGCGCAACAAACTCCCCAAAAGAAGAAGTCCAGTTTATCCCGCCATCTCCGTCTGGGCCGGCCGTGATGTCGTTTGCCATTAAGCGGGACTCACTGGCACTGGGTCGAAAGTTTGGCCCATTGGTCGTCTGACATGCGGCAGAGTGTCCAGCTCAATTCCATTTAAGTCCAGCCTGTGCTATTTCTTAGCAGCTCGCTCTCTGTCTGTGAGTGGAAGGGCCATAATCCACCTCACGAGCCCAGCAGTGCAACAGTGCGGGTTGTTGGATGTTACATGTATTCAAATTTTTGGTTCCGATGCCGGTTTCCTCTCGATTTTTTTTTCGTCATTTTGAAAGTCGGGGGACCCAACCGACCGGAGCCGACCTTCTCAAGAGTTCGAACCCGGGCAGGCGCCTTATTTTTTATGATTTATATCATTACCACTGCTCTCAAAATGACGAAAGAAAAAAATATGGTTATGTCGGAGACGTTACCACTGCAACTCAAAATCAAAATATCTTATTTCACATAAACCTACATGAACTTATGAAACGTCAGAAGCTAGGTGAAAAGCCGGCAAGAAACTCCACGGTTACTCTTTTAAAAATAATTGGTTTTTACAATATTTTCAAATTACAGTGTTGGTAGGCATGGGAGGGCAATGTAGGCCTTTCGACAAGTACCAGGTACTTGACAAAATAGAAGATGTTCAACAAATCTATAGTCCACTGGGCTACCACTGCTCAAAAAGACGAGGGCATTTACAAAAACATTTCGAGATATAAAATACTAGCTGCACCCCGCGGTTACACCCGCGCAAGTCTCGATCCCGTGGGTATATCGGAACAAAAAGTATCCTATGTCCTATTCCAGGTCATGGTCTACCCATGTCCAAATCCGTTCAGCTGATTTTGCGTGAAAGCGTAACAAACAAAACTCACCTTCGCATTTATAATATTAGTTAGGATTTACTATAAACCTACGAATAAATTATTCTTAGACTAAAATGTAATCTCGGCCTAGCCTTTTCCCAACTAATTTGGGGTCTGGTTCCAGTCTAACCGCTCCATTTACGTAACGTAATAAATGATTATAATGAAACTATCAAATCGCCATTGAACTTAGCCGATAGGCGCTAATCTTTTAAACATTAATCCTATACGGCGTGTAGCTGATATTATTATCTTGATAGTTTATTTTATTATAGGGTTGAACAGTAGATAGTACATAAAAATGCTTTCATGATGATTTGGCAGAAGGGAAGTGATGAAATAGAAGAGGGATAGTAAACCAAGACACGTTTGAACGAGTGTGATGAAGTAAACAAAATTAATGCCTTTTATGTGCATATTTGAAATAAATGATTTCACTTTGATGGTTTGTCTGTGACACCCAAGCCAGTTCCGTGGTAAATGCGTAAAAAATATTTCCAGCTGTTATAGAAATGTATAAGTAGGTAGTAAGGAAGTTTCTTTTATTTCATTAACACCAACGCGTTGCAGTAAACACAATAGAGTTATGACTGCCGGTTATTTGTGGCCCGCATGGTTTTCAATGAGTTAAGGAAATACTTACATTCACATTCATAATTAATTCATAACTTTATAATATTTTTTCTTATCTACTTGTTTTTTTTCTAAAACAAAGAATACTTTTTCGGATGAATTTTCATATTCTAAAGTAAGTATTATTAATATTAATAAATGAAATTGTATCGCTTTATCTTCACATTTTGTCCCACATCTTTCAATATCTTTATTCACTGGTTTGCTTACATAGGTTGTCAATGTATTGTCGCGTAAATATGGTGTTCAATCAATCTGCCTAGCTTTTCCCAACTATATAACCTAACCGGATGCAGCTGAATACCAGTATTTTACAAGGAGCGACTGCCTATCTGACCTCCGCAACCCAGTAACTGGGTAATACGATACCCCTTGACTGTCGGACTTCTGACGACCCGTAAAAATTGTCATAGATTCACGAATGACAGCCGAATTACGGAAAAAACGATTAAATTTGGTGGTATGGTATAGGCAAATACGGTTTCATAACTATGGTGTTACAAGAATCTAAATAAGAAAGATAAAGACATACAAAAAAAACTTAAAACTCGTAAAACTCTACAATCATGAATCTCTCTTAGGTACACGTTTTTATTTCACATAGCAAAAATAGGAAAAAAAAATGCGGTGCAGTCTTTGGGGATTGCCGATAGAAGTGAAAACTAAGTAACATTCATTCATTTCTTCAAGTGTTCGGTGACTATGACGCGAGTTCCATGATTTTTGTTCACTCAAAAAGTGCTCAACGCGCATAAAGAAGTTTTCACTTCAAAAATTAAAATGAATCGGAACCAACAATAATAATAATAAAACCCGTAGAATCCCTAAACAAAATATTCACGGCTGTCTAATCTACAGATAATATTGATGACGACGCGATAAGTCGGTTACAAAAGACGCTGCGAACAGTTAAATGTCGTCAGTAGATCACTAGCGTGCAAAAATGGTGCTTAAATTTACACTTTTCGTCGCGTTAGCGGTTTCCGCTACAGCTAGAAAGGCTCCCAATGCCGACCACGTTAAAAGCCTCTTTGAGGCTAACCCGGCAATGCGGATGTCAAGTAACATTGAAGAAGATTCGCAATTAGATGCGGTAAGTGTCAATAATTAAAAACAAAATACGAAAAAAATAATTAAAATCGCAAACAATGAAGAGAGATTAATTCCTAAAACAATCATTAGATTAATTAAGATTTAACGTGTTTATAACAAATTATTTACAATAATAACATGTCAATTAGCACGCTCAAATTCATTCGAATTGTAACATTCTTAGCAATCTTAAAGAAGATGTAGTTTTTTCCCAAAAGGTAGTCTTTATTTAATAAAAAAAATAGAGCGAGCCTAATGAGCATCTTATAAACCATAATTTTTAAAGTCAATACAAGTGTGTTCGTAATTATAACCTTCTTAACTCAATTAAAATGGATTGTAGATTTTAAAAACATTACAAAAAAAACACAAAATCATTTATTTGCATAATTAAGGTACTTACAGAAGGTTATTAGAAGGAATATACCTTATATAAGAAGGTTATAAGAAGGAATATACCTACCTTATGAGAAGGAATAAGTATAGGTACCTTATAAGAAGGAATATACCTATCGATTATTATGCCTTTAATGTCGGCGTGCAAATACATATTTAGTTATTATTTTATTTTATTATAATTAAACTTTTTTTAATCAATTAAAAAAAATATAAAATATGTCTTTGTGTTTGTAATTTCTTTTATCTACGAAAGTAAACTCATACCTACCTAATCAAAAAACAAGAACTTTATATTCGAAAAATCCATCTTTGAGCCGTTGGTAATTTTGCTCATTAGTGGATTTTCCGTCCACCAGCTAACAAGACCTAAAACCCCAAAAATTACAGCCCGGCCTCGTAGCCAAGTACGGCTACCCTATCGAAGTCCACAACATCGAGACCTCCGATGGCTACATCCTGGAGGCACACAGGATCCCCTACGGCAAAGACCAGAACAATGACCCCACCGTCAAGAGACCCGTCGTCTTCGTGATGCATGGACTCTTGTCTTCCTCCGCTGACTTCCTTGTTTTAGGACCTGGCAATGCTCTTGGTGAGTTTTAATAACCCTTTCATCACCGTTCTCATCATCCACTGCCTTAATTCAACCAGTGCAGTGCAGTTAGGCAGCTTTTTGAACAATCGCGTTTGTGAAATGAAAATGATGCAAGGGTGTGCAGACTGGCTTGTGCTAATCTGCACTCACTTGCACCATTTTCATTTAGGTTCAACCCGCAAAAGCATTCAATTACAAGTCATTTCGTCCAACCATCTCACAGCCACATTCATTTCATAAAATTAAATTAAATCAATATCTAAAACATTCTAGTTCTGTACAAAGTCTTTTGTTATAAGACGATTAATTTAGGTACTTTCCTCATATCATTTCGCAATTTTATAATAAGCTTTATCAACAATAAAAATTTACCAAAAAGCATGAAATCTTCAAATTAGCAATACTACCAAATCTAAAGTTCAAAATTGGGACCTAAGCTTGGGACACTCACTTTTCATTTGAATGACAGGAAAAGTAATCACATTATCATATTAATTACCTATTTAAAGTTTAATAATTAATTAATAAAAAAACGTAGGTATATCATTCATATGGCAATCACGATCAGACAGGACTTGTAAGCGGCTTAGTTTGCAATCGATTGCAAGTATTAATTGGTATTATAAATAGTATTAGCTCTTAATTGCTCTTCAAGTCGTAGCTTTTGTTTAACAGGGTAATTGACAGTTTTTTGAAATTCACAAAAAAAAAATGTTGTTATACAAAATCAATGACATCACAAAAAAAAAACAAAATCATCGACAATTTACAGTCAACCATACAACAGAGACTACAATTTACTTAATAACTAGCTGCGCCCCGCGGTTTCACCCGCGTAAGTCTCGATCCCGTGGGAATATCGGGATAAAAAAATTCAAATTTCATCCAAATCCATTCAGTAGTTTTTACGTGAAAGAGTAACAAACATCCATCCATCTATCCATCCATACTTACAAACTTTCGCGTTTATAATATTAGTTAGATTAACAATTATTGCACTACAGCGCTGTCATTGTCAAATGATCTGTCAGTAGACTTGGCCCCCTGGGGACTAGGTCTCGCAATGATGAGTTTTTGACAGATTTTTTAATTGGTACTACAAATGTGCGGTTGACCGTACATAATGATAATAGCAAAAATACCCTATTTCCGTTAATAAAAACTACGGACGGATATATTTTGAAAAGTTCTTGGTCTTCTTTCTTCGCTGGAACTATAAAAGAGAACCTCATGGCAAAAGAATAATCAGCCTATTATGATCCCACTGCTGGGACAGGGCTCCTCTTTGTGCAAAGGAGTGGGTCGTCATCCACCACGCGGGTCCACTGTCGCCATAGCTCTCTGAAAAAGCTCACACCACGCAGCACATGACTCATGTAATCAGTCGAGATACTATTTAATTCACGAATCAGACGTACCCAAACAAACATTTACCGGACACGAGAAAGATATATTATACAACGTGCCGCTACAATGGCGACATTAATTTAACACACGGGTAGAGCTAGTAGCCAATAAACATAAATATTATAATATAATAAAATAATACGTAAATTGAAAAATTTAAGTTTTCAAACTAAGTAAATAACTAAAACATAACCAACATTGAGATCACTCTGTGTAAAAGATTCATTCATGAAGCTACCTACCCGCTGGCTTACGTTCTATCGGTACTATGCTTTGTCGGCAATTTCGGTAATTTCTAAGAAATTGCGCGGCATTCCTTTATTCGCCTACCATAAATCCGTGACCCCGGCAAACGACCTCTTCGCTACAGTTCTTTAAGTACAGGTTGCTCCAGGATGGTAATTTAGAAAATTGTAAATAAATCAATAAATAGGTACTAACGTTTAATGAAATTCAAATATTTTCATAAAACGAATACAAATCGTATAAGTGTGTTAAATTAATGTCGCCATTGTAGCGGCACGTTGTATATTAAATTAACATGAAATTATCGACCTAATAATCACTATATTGAATCGGTTAATAATCGGTTAATATCAGACTAATAGTACTTAATATCAGCGACTGTACGGTGTTGATTAAGATCGATCAATTAAGCATAAACGCTAGATATTTTGGCAAGCTGAATCTAGGCCTAACTAATATTATAAATGCGAAAGTGAGTTTGTTTGTTACGCTTTCTCGCTAAAATGGCAAAACGGATTTAGATGAAATTTGGCACATGGGTAGACCATGACCCGAAGAATGACAAAGGCTACTTTCATCCTGTATCGCAGATAAAGGCGCGGGCAATAGCTAGTAACACAGATAATTTTTACATGAAATGCCACGTTTTCAGTCAAATATGAGGATCTAAATACAGGCTCATTACAATACTATTTTCAATTCATATTGCCAATTTTGATCACTGTAACAAAGCCTGTGTCTGGCGACAGAGAATTATGTTTTAACTCTGGAATAACTTTTATCCTCTCTCCTGCATCGGAAGTCCCATTTGTTTCCTTTATCAAATTCTCTGTCAAAACTTTACTCTAAATTGTGTCTCCCTTCGCAGCTTACCTGCTGGCCGAGGCCGGTTACGATGTATGGCTGGGCAATGCCCGCGGCAACTGCTACTCCCGCAAGCACAGCTCCATCAACCCTGACGGTGCTCTCCAGAACTTCTGGAAATTCAGTTGGGACGAGATCGGCAACCTCGATCTTCCTGCCTTCATCGACTACATTCTCAAGACCACTGGACAAGAGAAACTCCACTACATTGGCCACTCTCAGGGTGGAACTACCTTCTTGGTTCTCAATTCTTTGAGACCCGAGTATAACGAGAAGTTCTTATCCTTCCACGGCTTAGCTCCGGCTTCATATTTCGCAAACAATGAAGTCTCCATGTTCAAATCTTTGGCGCCTTATGAAAGTTATATTGAGGTTAGTATTTTTCATCACGTTTTGAAAGTCGTAAGATACTCCTATACTATTAAAATGAGCAATATTTGTAAACACGTTCTCGAAAACGGCTCTAACGATCTGATGAAAGTTGCAATATAGATAAGGGGGCGAAAAATCGATGTAGTTTGGTCTCATTTCTGGGAAAACCCGAGCAGTCATCCAGGTACTTTACCAGAATATGTAGGTGTGATATGAAAAGTGTATGATTGTATCGAGTAATTATCGATTAACACGTAATTGATAAAAAAAACCGGCTGGCATAGATTGTAAATAGTATAGTAACGTAAAGCAAATTAGTAGATTATCACTAATGATAAAAATATTAGTTTGTATGTCTACTACGTAGGCTATAAGTAGGTTAGGTTTTGCACTAAAACAGTCACGTTCGCTTTGATTGAAATCAATTACCAATCATTTGATTTATGATGATAAATATCGATTGAACCAGGATGTATAAAAGAACCCAGATTTTTAATGCTCACGTGTCAATATATTAAACGTAGATGTCAGATGATAAAGTAGGCAATCTATGGAATAGTTAATTGAACGTGAAAAGCTTAAAACACGGTGGAGTGAGTCTCAGCATGTTTTCTATTAAGAAAATGAAACGGATGCTCATCCTTTTGAAAATTGAAATAGAATTCAATGAAAACATATAAAGAGAAAAAGATATGATTGGATCCGAGATTTATGTCTTTAAACGACAGTTTTTCAGACATTTTCTATACGTAAAGTAGTTTTGGGTTTTGCAATGCCGTAAATCATATCAGATTAATAATTATGATTGTTTTCTCACAGACCACTGCCTTTGCCATGGGCCAAGGTGAAATCTTCGGTGAAAATGATTTTGTCAATTGGTTCAAATCCAACTTCTGCAATGCACCATCTGCCCTCTTTGCTGCGCTCTGCGAGACCGATATTTTAACCGGCCTCACAGACAGAGAGTCCTATAATGCTGTGAGTATCTTTAATTTAAGTAACTTTATGAATAGCCTTCATAAGTTAATTCACAATTCAAAAATATTTTGTCATACATTCCTAACAATTAACTTGTCAAAGAAGCGACTGAAGTATTTAAAGGTTCATCGTCACCATTCACCTATCGCAGTACATTTCTGGAAATATTTTCAAAAATTGAAAGCCTTTATGCTTATTTAAAATATGGCGTCAGTACTGTAGTTAATAAAGAAGGAAAACCGTAAAGACAGTACTCTGAAATAATTATTTATGTCTACGAATTTACATTCTTATCCATTTTTCCTTCTTCTAGACCATGGTCCCATTGTTCCTTGCCCACGCGCCTGCTGGAGCGTCCGTCCGTCAAGTGGCCCACTACGGCCAGACCATCCGCTTCGGTGCCTTCCGCCGCTACAACCACAACCTGGCTATTCAAAACTTGGCTGCCTACGGAAGAATCAACCCTCCAGCATACGACCTGAACAAGATTACCACACCAGCATACTTGCACTATGGACTGAGTGACAACGAAGTCAACTACAAAGACTTGCTGCAACTAGCTGATACATTACCAAATGTAGTTGGTGTTTTCAAAGCTGAAAGGGAATCTTTCAACCATTATGATTTCATCTGGGGTAGGGATGTTAAGGAGCAGATCTATGATACGTTGATTCCTTTGTTGAAGGACGTTGATAGTCGGCAGTGATTCGTATGATTATTGTATATAGTGTAAATATGATTGTGATATAAGGATTCCGATGTTTAAGTTTTGTTTTATTTATAATCCTTTTTTCTATAAATAATAAGTATATCCTGCAGGCCAATGGCCTTTCATACAGTGAAATGAACGTTAATGTTCACTGGGCGTTGGTGACATCAAAGTTTTAGTGGCGTTTTAGATCAATCTGTAAGAGTAAAGCTAGTAAGTTGTCTCTTTATCATTGACAAAGTTTCAACAAATATCTTTTGTGAAATTATAGGTGTCTGTGTGGGATTAGTAAAATCCTTACAGATTTAGATAAGGAACTAATTCGGCGACAGCGGCAGTATAATAATTATAATCAGCGTGTCAAATTCCAAGTGTTGAGAATCGGGGCGTCCCCTCTGTAAGAGGGAGTGGCCTGCCGGTCTATTCTGTACACTTCACCGTTAAAACTTGGGTGAAGTGAGCTGTCAATCCCTTGCGTCAGCATTGCTTTTCTGTAACCATCTCACCGTGAAAACTTATGTGAAGTGAGCTGAGCTTGGAGTGAACTGTCACTGCCTTAGCATCAGTAGGTATCGATGACAATGACAGCTCACTCCACGCTCACTTCACCAAAGTTTTCACGGTGAGATAGTTACAGAATAGCAATGCAGGTGAATTGACAGCTCACTTTAAGATCACTTCACCTAAGTTTTCACGGTGAGATTTTTACAGAATACCACATTTATCCACTATGCAAGCTTAGCGCGGATTGGTGACGTCATAGTCCATGTCTTCGAATTTTATTTTCTAGTACTTATCGGTGTTTCCTTTTATAATTTTACCTTTGGTTTTTAAATGAGAAAAAAAAAAAAATGTGAGAAAATATGACGCATAATTTGCGACATAGTGTGACCAAGCAATCGAATACGGCGTAGCGTAGGTTGTACATTCCCAGCGCCGAATAAAAACTCGACGTAATAGAGTTGAAGATGAGAGAAGCTTTTCAAATTGTTATCACCACGTACAGGCTAGTGACCTAATCTTAGCCGAAAAACATGAAACCACTCCTTTGTACTAAATAACTTTACTCGGGGTGACCCCTCTGTAAGAAGGAGTGGCCTGTTATCCACCAGGCAAGCTTAGTGCGGATTGCGGATTGGTGACATCATAGTCGCATGTCTTTGAATTTCCTTTTCTAGTACATTTTGTGTTTCCTTTTATAATTTTACGTTTTCAGTTTCAACCGCAATAACACCTTTGGTTTTTACTCGACTGCTCCAGAATTAGGGGAAATGTTTTTTTAATGAGATAATAAAATAGTGTAAGAGAAAATACTACGCATAATATCCGATATAATGTGACCAAACAATCGAATACGTCGAGGTGTCGGTACTTAAATTTCAGCGTCGAATTACTCGTCTAATCTCGTCTCGTAATGAGAGAACATTTTCAATTTCGAATTTATTATGTATCACCAGGTACAGGCTAGTGACCTAATCTTTGCCGAAAATCATGAAACCACTCCTTTTTACTAATTATCATTAGCATGAATCAGGCTTATATTATACACAATGCGTGCGATATTACATCAGTGTCTGCAATCAAGATGTCCGAATATAATCTATTTTATAATCCATTATGTAATACCGTGTAAAGTCAACATTCCTTCAGGCTGAGTCGATACTTGATTCTCTGGAATAAGCACGACTAACTTTGCGGTAATTGATAGCTTTACCTTCCGTCCGGGAAAATACGATTACGCGATCATTTACCTGAATAATGACCCTATATACACGTTGATTGATCGTGTGTGTATGTCATATTCACATAAGCGTGAGAACTTGAAAACAGTAAATTAAGTAATAAAAACTCTCAAAGAGAGATGGGTTGTGTCCCAGCAGTGGGAACAATATAGGCTGATGGTGAATCCTAAAAAAACGATGCATAAAGACATTGCTTTAGTTTAAGCATGGGTAATCTTTATTCCGGAAAGGGAAATGTTTCATTTATTCCTACTCCAGGTCCGGTACCGGATCATCATATCGGTTCCAATTGGCACTCACTCGGTAATTTTGGTTCCGCGGTTCAAAAAATATCAATCTGCCTAGCCTTTTCCCAACTATGTTGGGGTCAGCTTCCAGTCTAACCGGATGCAGCTGAATACCAGTATTTTACATGGACATTGACATTTTATTCATTCGGATCTTTGATCATTTTTATTGAACAGTTTACATTACAGAACTTACAGTTGGACATTAATTTTATTCATACGATTTCAATTTCGGACAGCGTAAATAGTTAGGAAAGAAAAAATGAAATATAAATAATTAAAAAAATTAGAAGTATCCGCGTTCGGAACCTTTCGATCAGTACCTCCGGAGTTACCCACCTCTACTTTAGTTTCGGAACACTAGGGCAGTTAGCGTCTCTAACAGTCTTGCTTCACCATACTAGAGAAGAAAAATAAATGAAACAAATAGCTATGCTTACATGTCTTTATTACAATAATAATGTAAATACAAGAAAATGCTACGTTTTAAATTGATAAACAGTATTATTTACATCGAGTAAATAAGGTAATTTGATAGTAGACCAATATACAGACAAGTAAAATAAAAAATTCTTACCTACAAGAAAATTACATTGAGGACGACATTGAAGGAGTCGTGAGTTTCTAAGGAAATAACGGAACTCTCAATTTTCACATAAAAGCAGATTTTAAAATATCGATTTATAAATATTTTGACTCGTGATTGGTGTGATCAGAATACAGAATAATGTCTGTTACAATTGTATTTTTAATAAAAATATAAGTAGATAATAAACTGGCAGCAGTGACATTGTGATCTTAAGCCAATTTTGCTAAACAACAAAATTACCAAGATACATAATAATTAATCGCTAAATAACTAACAAATAAATTAGTAGATGAGCCTAAATTTATTCAGTTTAGGAAGGTCATAGTAACTTCAAGAACAGGGAGGTACTCACTCCAAAAATCTGGTAAAAATCTGCATTTTGATTTATGATATTGAACAAGAAGATACAAAAATGAACATAATAATATAATTTCGATTTCTGACCGAACAAAAACTGAAGGTTTCACTAACACGTTAATTCATCCTAAAGGGCTATATTGCACTAGTCATAAAATTAGGTACGAAACACTTAAATTAGTCGTTGGTTCCGAAAGCATACAATAGAAGCACCTATTAGTACAACCCTGAAGGCATATCCGTTACTTTATGGATTCCGAATTTGCTCGAATTTGATCCAATTGGAGAGAGAGTTCTTTTCAAATCTGCGTGACTGTGGGTACCAGTGACGACTAAACTAGTCATACTAGCAGGAGCATCCCTTAGCATATGAGGTCCAGAATAAAAGCCAGCGTTGCTGGGACCCCGTTTCACTAGAAATGTCGAACTATTGAAACCAGGTTGGTCGATGCCAGAGTTCAATTTAGGCTGGGTCATGTAAAATTTCTGTGAGTCTATCTTGTGAACATCTTCCTTGTGACTGGATTTTGTGTCGTAGCGATGGATTTTGGTAAGTTTGCTGTGGGATCTAGTTACTGGAATCAAAGGGCTCTCATTCCCTCCATCACTGCTGGTTCTAGAACAGGATCTCTGTCGTCTCTCATACGGCCATATCGGCTTGCTAGGTTCAGTCAGCATTACAATATCCACCATCGAGTTGAGACCTTCATCGATCCTGTCAAGGCTTTTAGTTAGTTTTTTAGACTCAATCAAGTTTACTATTTCGTCAACACGGTTGCATTTAGAATTGGACCTTTGCAAAGCAGTCATTGAACCGATTATGGGAGTGTGGGCTTCTGCGTAAAACATACTATCGATATACTCCCGCTGTCGGGATCCTTTCTCCGAAGTTTGGAAAGACTCGCTTCGTTTTATAGACGTCCTCCTGCTTTCTTCCCTAGAACGAGTTCTAGAACGCTTGGTTCTAACCTCGTCCTTAATCCTATCTGTAATAGAGTTGAATACCGCTCGACATTCGTGAAAATCGAAGCTTGAACCCGACGGCTTCTTGCTAACTGGCTTAGTGTATTTTGAGGCGCTTAGTAATGAATCGGATCCTTCGTCACTTGAATAAAAGTTATCATCGTAAAGGTCAGGAGGTTTGTAAACCAATCCTTGATCGACTACTGGTGGGACAAATAAGTGTAACAGGCTCTTAGCCTTTCTAGGTGGGTGTGGGACTATTTTGCTTGGAATTATTTCAGACTCTTGATCTTCTTCAACACTGTCGTCTGGGAAATCTTCTTTTCCCTTGATCTGTATGCTATGTCTAGTGCTCGTAGTTGAATCGTCTTTGTCATCTCTATGTTTTTTGCATTCTAGTGCGTTGATTGGAACATTGATTTCTGATGTTTGGTTACATCTGGACGAGCGATCATCAATGAAATCTTTAGCATATTGTTCCGATTCAGCATGATTGACTATGTTTCTTAATTCTTGAATAACTTCATCTATTGTCGTTTCGTCTTCTTCGTCAGAGGATTTCTTATCATTCTTTTTGCATTCTAGTTTTTTGTGCAACGTACGTTTGTTTCGCATTAAGTCGTATGTTTCGTTTTTGACGTTAAAAACTTCGTAGACCATGGAGTCTCTTTGAGGGTCACCTTCAGGGCTTAGAGATCTCTCTGAGGAACTGATACCTTCGTCTTCTGGTGGTGATGATTCGTCTGCAAAATAAACACAGGAAAATTGTTAGAGCGACTCAATAATTTAATTTAAATATTTATCTTGATAGAAAAAGGAAGTTCAGAATTTACTTGCTTATTAATATTGTTTGGAAATTACCTCTATTTTTATGAATAGAGTTTTTCTTCTTCATAGCAAATGGTTTCTTCCTATTGGAGTTGCCATGTTCAGACCGTAGTGAGGACACCTCCTCTTGAAGCTCGCAACACTTCTCCTTCAAACATTTCTCTAGAGATAGTAGGATCCCTTTTTCTTCTTGAAGAATCTATAAATTGGAAAAGTATTAGCGTTATGGTTTATTGTCTGTCTTCGGAAATATATGATAATAGTTTTTGTCATTGGAAAAAGGGTTGGCCGTGATAAGATTTATCAGTAACACGCCAAGTCAGTGAGGCACAGAAAAAAAGAGAGACTCTTCGTGGTATCATAGCTTACCTTTACTCTCTTCTCAAGCAAATCTAGTTTGTTCCTCATATCGTCCTTCTCTCTCTGAGCTTCGTTCGCCTTCTCGCTCAGCGTGTCGATGTCAATAAGCTGCTTCTCGTAGTCATCTATCTCTCTCGTCACTTGGTCGTTCACACTCGGCAGCTTGGCTACCATCTGAGAAGAATTTAAAGTATGCTTAGATTGTTCAGTTACAAAAGTTAGTTGTTTCAATGAGCTTTATGTAAGTACTATGGAGTATTTCATATTACGATAGCATAAGCGGATAATATTGAATTGTCTGTTGTTTTAATCAAACTCTTAGAAACTGACCAATGATTAATAAGATTTTGTGACAACAATTTCAAATGTAATTAACATTATCACAAGAAATTGCTATTCTTACCTTTTTCAAAGTAACAATATCAAAGCCAGCCTGTTCCAACTCAGCTTGGATGTACAGTTTCCTCTGAGGAGTTGGAGCACTGCTCAATAGCGCGTTGATAAAGGCCAGGCCTGCTGCCTGCAGGTCTCCGGAGCCACCAGAACTTTGCAGCATCCCCACTAGGAACCTGAAGCGGACTGGTTCACCGTAGCGGAGACGGAGGGTGGAAAGGGCTTCAGAAACCATGCTGTGGCCTTTTGCTGGTGGATAGCAGGCTTTGGTCAAGAGCTGAAATACCAAATGAGAAGGTTGACAAAATAGCACCAATAAGAACTCATTTGAAAAGAATCCTTCAGTAGTAGATAATTATGTACAAAGTTATTTGTTGAAGATACGTCATTGTTAATGTTGATGAATTTATTTCCACTACATAGGTCCAATCTAATCAGACTGTTGCTAAAAGTTTATATGGCGTAGGATATAGATCAAAATAAGACAAATCGTTCTAACCTGTAACGCCAGCACCCTGGACTTATTGACAGTAGACATGATGCAGACGGTGAGAGTGTACACTCCATTGGAGCCAGACACCAGCCTCCGCACGCAGTCGGGGTATCGGCTGCAGCAGCTCCATAGGCATTGTCTGGAAGATAAAAGGCATTTGAAAATCCTTACTTAACTACTTCTAAATCTCAATGAAAATAATTCTTAATCTTTACTTATAAATGCGAAAGTAACTCTGTCTTTCTGTCGCGCTTTCACGCCAAAACTTCTGAACTGATTTAAATGAAATTTGGAACACAAATAGTCTAGAGCCTGAGAAAGGACATAGGCTACTTTTAACCGACATAACACGCGGGTGAAGCCGCGTGCGGAAGCTAGTATAAAATAAACCAGGAAAAATGTAAACTGCTACGATTTCACGACAATTGGATTAGGGCTAGCTACGTATTTGATGATCGAGCAGACCTATTTATTTACTAGGTTTCAAGATACTGTATCTGTGTGGGCAACCTAGCCTTAACCTAACCTATATTGTGTTACGCAAAAACAATAAAAATAAATATATAAAAAAGTAGTAATATGTCTGTTTTGAGATGATCCCTTACCTCCTTATCTCTTCGTTTACCTTTAAGAGGATGAACGAAAATAGTAAATGTCTTAGTACTTACAGACAAGCCAATTCATCTAGCAGTGGTCTTCTTCTCACAGCAGGTGGTCCCCGCGCGCCCTCTCCTGATTGGCTGAGTTGCACGTTGCGCAGGAGTTCCAGTAACAACGTCACGCCATCTAACGGCTCGCATGAAAACTCTTGGACGAAACTGGAAATAAGAAAGAATTTAATTTAATAATAGTATAGTATAGTATATATTTTATATAAGTATTATTTTAGGGTCGATTATAATTATCAAAGGTGAATAGAACTTTGACCGGCACAACTTAACCATTGGTCACGAATGATAATCATACATGTGACGAGATCACGAGACCTAATTAAAATAATGTTATAATCATAAAAATACATACACTGAATTTTTATTATTATGTATAAAACATTGTTTATATATATAATAATAAGGAATAAATCTCTTTTCTCCATCTATAAAATTAAGTGCATCGTTCAGAAAAGAGCAGGTGGCAACCCTAAGAACAGCTCACAGTGAGCTCACAGTAATAAACACAGAGGTATAATTTGACGACATAAAGAAAAATTATAGTAACAATTACCCACAGGATTCACGGGAACCATCGTAGTTATTTGAAGTACAAAAACTTTAAATGTGTGGCCTTAAAACGAGCGAAGCGGAGTCACGACACCTAAGTGCTTAAAAAATAAAAGCTCACGTTATGTTTCTGATCGTTTATGGATATTAAAACTTGCGCAAAGCTTGAACAAAAGTAAGAGCAAGTTCAATATTTATTACGACATATTTGAATAGCACCATTTTGGATAAGTATAATATTTATATTGCCCATACTTATTGTAGGTGTAGGGGCCGCCTAAGTATTAAGTAAATTAATTTGAAATAATATTTTATATTTCAACATGTTAAACTATAATTACAACTAACAGTTTCATTTACCGTTGAAACTAATTTAAAAGATAGCAAGCAAAAGATGGCTGGCTTCCTTTGGCAAGCAAATTGTATCATTTGTACGCCACAACTAGTTTACGACGGATACAATTAGAAGTAGTAAAAGGGCTGTTACAGATGTGATTATAATCAGCATCTTGTATAATATTATTGCTTTGAGAAACCGAGTGTTAAAGGACCGTAATAAAATAAACGATTGCGATCGTTACCGAAACTTTTTACTGGATCTGCCGCAGAATTTCGGAGATTTTATTTATTTTTTATGTCTTTTATTTATCGGAAAAGGGGTATTATTGTTTATTTTTATTTTTTAAACACACCTATACATTATACAACTATCATCACAAGCTTACTTAATATAATAGTATAGTTACAGTTAGTTTATTGGTATGGATTCTTAAAAGCTTAACGCAAACATGGCGGACACAAATCTATTTTATTTAACAACAAATAATGAAGGAAAATACTGCCAAAACTATGCTCTTTAATGATTTTGTTTTATTGGATAAATATGAGTACCTAATCGATCCAAAAGTCAAAATTAAAATATATTATCACTTGGATAGATAGAATCGATAAAAATGTCGTTTAAAAAGGACATAATATTGCTAATCCGCTATCGCCCGTACTAATGGCCCAACGCTTAGCAGCTTGTCGCTATCCGGTGCGGAGGCGAGACGTAACCGACATGTAATTACTCGCCGCCATTGCATTTAGTTTCTTTTATTAGATGGGATTCACTCACTGTTTGCGTGAGTCCAGAAAATAGAAATAAACTTTTTGTATGAGACCTATTTAATGACAGTTTTGGATTTCGAATTTCAGATTTAGAACGAAGACAAAAAATACATTAAATAATTATTAATTCCTAAATTTTCAAAATTGGACCTACCACGGTTTGTCTCTGCATCAACCGAAGGTTCACTGGTAGAAAATGGCAATGGTAATGGTATCAAGTCTGCCTCTGTACATTGATGTGTTGTAAGTATTTTAAATTAAATAAATAAGATATACGGCAAAATGATGAAAGAAGAAAAGACAGATCTACTATGATATTTTTAAAGGCTCCCGTAGACTCTGTTGGAACAACTTCTAAGAAAACTTCTCGGAAAATTTTCTACCAGTGTCGCGTCGCGCCTGTCTGCGGAAGCCTTAAGAAAAGTTTTAACTTTTAAGTGGCCATCATTATTACTGTAACTTGTAAGGCCTTTATTAATAGGTAACTAAATATTTTATAGGATACTAAAATATTTACAGGGTACCTAGCCGTTAAATAAAGGTCTTAATTATTTGCAGCCATAAAATTATAAATTTTATAAACCATTTTATAGCGTACTTACATTTCGATAAGGATTTTAGGTTCAAAGACGGGCTTTAAAAATGTAAAAGCTATAAAATAGTTAGTTCAGTTTTTATTTGAAAAGGCGCGTTCATTTAGTACATACGCTATTTTTAGAACACCCTGTATGAGGGTGCACCTTAAAAGTTGGGGTACAAGTGTGAAGCGGGGAACGATGTAATTATCTTGTTTGAAAATAAACAAATGAAAATAAAAAAAGAATTCCTTCGTTATATTTGAAAGGTAATGGAGGAGCTCGTGGCTAAGTAATAACAGCCGCTCGGGTCGATCCATCAGGTTAAGCTACGCTTGCCGGGGTTGGTCCGTGGATGGGTGACCATTTTCACATATCGAGACTCCTCCGTGCCTCGGAAAGCACGTTAAGCCGTTGGTCCCGGCTGTCATTTGTGGATCTTTGACAGTCGTTACGAGTCGTCAGAAGCCCGAAACTCTGATAACCAGTCTAACCAAGGGGTATCGTATTACCCAGTTACTGGGTTATGGAGGTCAGATAGGCAGTCGCTCCATGTAAAATACTGGTATTCAGCTGCATCCGGTTAGACTGGAAGCCGACCCCAACATAGTTGGGAAAAGGCTAGGCAGATTGATTTGAAAGATAAAAAAAAGGAACGATATAAAAAAAAACTAGTTGATAAGAGCCTGAAAAGATAAAAGTGAAAATTAAACCTGTTGATTGTTTGTTTTGATAATATTAAAGGTACCTAAAGGTCCTTAAAGCCTTAAAGCCGTCGACACCCCCATCGCCTCTGCCTTGAGCTGTAGCTACTAGTTAATACGCATAATGGCGGCGTGCCACACATTGCGGTCATTATTTCTAGTTTTAGCTACTGATCTTTATTTGCACACGTTATAGTGTGTAAAAGGACATAGAGGCTGTGATAGGTTTAAGTACTAATAAAATATCATATTGCTAACTTTCTTAAGCCTGAGTACTAGCTAAGGTAAAGACCATGAATAATTACAGCTTTTGCCCGCAGCTTCGCCTGCGTCGAGGTCAGAATTATTAATTCGCGGGAATGTAGGAACAACCGGGATAAAAAGTAGCCTATGTCCTAAGCCAGGTATTGGTCTACCTGTGTCCCAAATTTCATCGAAACCCGATCAGCTTTTAAGCGTGAAAAGGTAATAAGCCAGACAGAGCTAAGCCCCATTTACACGGTACAAGTTCCTGGAACTTTCAAAAGCAATAATCGGATGCAAAAAATCACATTCAATTATGCCATTCAATATAAAAATTGCATGCAAGTGTTTTCACGCGTGCGATTTCCATAAAATAGCATACAATAATTGAATGCTAATTTTGCCATTCTATATTTGCTTGCGGCTTCTGTTTACAGCAAGGCTATTATTATAAAGGCGATTATTGCATGCAAGTTTTGCCTAGACTACACACAGAATTGCATTGATTTAAGTATTGTCGGTATTAGAAAATGTTCATTGCACAATTAAATGCGATTTTATTTTACGTGCTGTTTACACCTATACCAGTTTTGAAAGGTAACAAACTTGCCCGTATAGTGCAACAATTGAACGTGTTGTTTAGACGGCTGTAGTTGTACTCAATTAGTTGTTTCTATTTTATGGTATTATGCCACAGGCAATAACCTTGTACCGTGTAAATGGGTTTATTTCGCATTTATAATATTAGTATGAAAGTATGGATGTGAAAAAAGTTGCTGTCAATTAATGTTTTAATTTTAGGATAACTGACTGTCTTAACTTTATTTAGGTACCTACGAAGATACTAATATCATAATTGTTTTAAATAACTTCTGTAATAAAAAAGTAAGGAAGTTTAAACGCCCTTGCAGTTATTAGTTAGGTACTGATATTAATCTAAATTATTTTATGGTAGATTTTACTAACAAAAACTACCATAAAATAATTTTCAGTACCTACTCGTATATGATAAGGTGATTCATGTCGAAATGCCGAAAACTGGACCTACCCAAATTAATAGATTGATAGCAATGAGGAAGTATTTACTAAAAATGTCGCCATTTTCTACGAAAATATTATCAGTAGTTAATAATATTATCAGTAATATTTGCAATATTAGTTAGTAAGATAATTATGTAACGTTTGGTAATTATTATTATTTCACACGTGTTAGCAGGAAGTATGTATTTATGTACGACACGACGTGTTTTGCACGGTTTTTACGACGTTTTTGTGTTTGTGCATATTATAATTAAACTTACAAATAATAAAGATATTTCGTCAAGTCGTGAAAACCGTGTAAAGCAGGGGCGGGTCGCTAGTAGGTATATGATAATATACACTGCCCTCAAAACAGTACCACAGTCCACACTTTTAAAATTGCAATTTCTCCTAAACTGTAGAAGCCAGAGTTTTGAAATAAAAAACGTTATATAGTATTATTATACATAAGTAACGTTTTTAACGTAAACAAAAAAAAACCTATTTTTTAATTACTGACATAAAACTTAAACAACATCTAACTACAGTTTTACGCCTTATATACACTTTTGTTTTGACACCTTGGCTTTTGAATCGAAATTCATCGATCAAGAAAGAAATGTGAAAACAAAAACAGAAAAAAAAAGTCAAAGGTTGCAATAATTTGAAAAGGAGTGTTTTTGTATATAAAGTTTTTATATCCGTTCCTTAAAAGACGGTTATCGGCTATAAAGTTTTTATAATTATAAAAAAAATAATGCTTTTTGTAATCCTTTTTATTTCGATAATATATCTTGTGTAATTTAAAAGTTATTGCAATTTTAGAAGTGTACGTTTTGACGGCCAGTGTATTAATGCTTACCTTGGAAAAGACAATCGGAGATCAGCTCTGAGCTTGGTCAGCAGTTCACTGGGTGTACCGAACTGTCGGAGTGTCATCTCTTCCCCCACGCCCAAGCAAGGGTTCCTGAAAAAGAGAATGATACATGTATTATTTTTATAGATTTACCAAAATAATCCTAACTAATATTATAAATCCGAATGTGAGTTTGTTTGTTACGCTTTCACGTATAAACGGCTGAACGGATTTGGATGAAATTTGTAACAAGAGTAGACCATGACCTGGAATAGGACATGGGATACTTTTTATCCCGACATTCTTACGGGATCGACACTTACGCGGGTGAAACCGCTTTTAAATAATGATCGAATGAAAGATCGTAGAATCTAATGAGTGCATTTGATTAAATAATACTTCTCCTAGGTAAAATCCATTTTTTCTAGACTTCAGACAACTTTAAACGCTTTCATTTAGTTAAGAGGACGACAGTAAAGCCCATTTACACAGAGTAAGTTTCTTGTTTATGGCATACAATCAAATAGAAGCAATAAATGACATGCATCATGTAAACATTGTTTAGATGGTGCATCTTTAATTTTTCCTTCAACTTATGGTGTGGCGGCATCTACATTGCCACATACGAACTACGCATCAAAGACCTGACGTCACACAAATCCTAAATCGCGCAAACAGAGTTTACCGCGCGATCGACTTATATACAGCGTGTACTACAATAATATCGTACTACAATAACATTACCAGAAAAAAAAAACGTTTTTTATTTGAAATTCACGTTTTTAGTACCTAAATTACCCCAGTTTCATTATAAATTAGCAAATTTTCTACAGAGGTTAGGTTAGGTTTTCTGTTATGACTTGTAGACACCCGCGAGACGATGGCCGCCCGCGCCCCGTTTAAAATTCAAATTAAAAATAAAAAGGTAAAATTCCCCACTGAAAACAAATACTTTTTTTTTTTTTTCCAATTAATAAAAACGCGTAAATAGTCTCAGTATGATTCTTAACAAAAGGTGTCGGGTGTCGCCTGTGTGTGTTAGTGAAACCGGGCATTCTATTTCAACATACATTCTACCTCTTACCACATCTTTAAAAGGTTTTCTTTTGTTTTTCTGTCACAAAAAGTGAAAATTACGATGGATGATGCTTTGACGTCACTTTGGTCAAAGAAAACGTTTCCGTGAAAGTCAGGGAAGTCAGTGTAATTGTTGTAACGTAAACTAACATGTATGGAGTACTAAAGTTCTTTAATGACGTTCTTTTGTTTATCGTTTACGTTTTGTCACATTAACGCATAACTGACGCAATCAGTGATATTGTATCACCTAACAATGTGTTGTGTTTTTATGTAATTAGTTATTTTTCATTTCAGTCTCTGAACATTTAGAGTCAACGATGTTTAAACAGGGTGTAAGGGTAAACACCGTTGTCACTCAAACCATGTGTAGTTGACTTAAATATAAAAATAAATGACCGAGTAACAATAAAAAAAGGTTATTTTCATTTAAAAAAAAAAAAAGTTTCTATCCGACACCGTGCTCGCTAGCGAAACAGCTGACTGACTGAGGGAGAGGTCGTGCTCGCGGCCGTTCAGGTCACGTCCCGCGCCACCCACCCGTGTTGAGACGCAAGTTCGTTGTTCTAGCGCCCTAGGGTGAAAGGGTGAAATACTCTTGTGGAGAAAAGTAGATTTTCTTTAAAAAAAAACTTGTCATTTTCCATTGATTTTACGTTCTATAAATAAAACCAAACCACTGGTTTCAAGGATAACGGTGTTTACCTTTATTTTTTTGTGGGTGGGAAATCATCAAATTACTTCTCCGACTCTGGACGGAGCGGAAGGGCGTGCCAGACTTTTACTGACTAAAACCCACCCGCGTTCCTTCAGTTGCCCGTTGCCAGGGTCCCGGTATCCCTTTCAGACTATCCCGCAACCCTGGCAGGAAAGGTGTTTACCCTAACAGGTATTTTTAATTGTATTTTAAGGGCAAACCTAAAGTCCTTACTGCCCTGGGTAGGCAGCGTCCTGGATTTGTTGGCATCCTGTCCTGCCTCCAGGTCATACAGACTGGCTCCACCTGTCTTCTTGCCCCATTTCTTCAAGGACGTCGCGTAGTCCTCAGGATTGTAGATAGGAGGGCGTTGCTTGTCCTGGAAAAAGAAAAAAAAATAACAGTTAGATAATAAAGTTTGAAAGAACAATAATAGTTAAAAACATCAAATTACTTCTCCCGCTCCAGGCGGAGCGGAAGGGCGTGTCAGACTTTTACTGACTAAAACCCACCCGTGTTCCTTCAGTTGCCTGTTGCCAAGGTCCCGGTATCCTACGTTCCCGCAACCCTGGGAGTTTGTATCAGTGATTGAGACATAACATAACATCACGACTTTTTCACCGAAAGGTTGGGCAGAGGTGTACCTATAGTACACCCACATTTCGCCAGTTATGTTTAAGTCCCATGTAATAGGGGGCGAGCCTATTGCCATTAACCGGGCACAAATTCAAACTCCGGACTGAGAAATTCCATATAGAGAACCCCATTAATACTTTGCCCAACCTGGGAATCGAATCCAGGACCTCATGTTCAGCAGTAGCGCTTGCGACCTCTAGACCAACGAGGCATTTAAACGTTTAAAAGTGTATGTTAAAAGCAATTTTACATAATTAATCATTAGTTACCACAATCAGAAACTAATGCAAAGAAATATTTATTTACTTCGTCATCGTCCTGTCCTTGATCCCAACCCTAATCAATTGGGATCCTTCCCATCCCAATTGATTTGGGATCACACATACAAAGAAAAATAATAGTAGAACTGATGACAATTGTTTAAGGATTGATAATTTCAGACTAAGCTAAGTTAAAGTTAGAGGAGCTCGTGGCTAAGTAATAACAGCCGCTCGGGTCGATCCATCAGGTTAAGCTACGCTTGCCGGGGTTGGTCTGTGGATGGGTGACCATTTTCACATATCGAGACTCCTCCGTGCTTCGGAAAGCACGTTAAGCCGTTCGTCCCGGCTGTTATTTGTGGATCTTTGACAGTCGTTACGAGTCGTCAGAAGCCCGAAAGTCTGACAACCAGTTTAACCAAGGGGTATCGTATTACCCAGTTGCTGGGTTGTGGAGGTCAGATAGGCAGTCGCTCCATGGAAAATACTGATATTCAGCTGCATCTGGTTAGACTGGAAGCCGACCCCAACATAGTTGGGAAAAGGCTAGGCAGATTGATTGATTGAATTTTAGACTAAGCTAACCAGCTTAGTAAATATAAATAAAAAATATAGGTACCTAAATAACGTAAATATCAATCATGTTTTAAATCTCCAACTCACTGTCTAATTGCATAACTGATTTTCGTAACCGATTAAGACTAATTTGTTCCATTATGACAGTTGAACAACATCCCTTGCGTTATGTAAGTTGTTGACCAGATTATTTTTCGAACTTACCAAGTAATGGATTAGACATTTGTTTCAAACCGTTTCCCATTCTGATTGATAGGGTATGACGCAATTAGGGTACAGGGTTTTTAGAAACGTGTACTAGGTAGAGATAGTGTTATCCACGAAGACGCGCCCCGTTCCGCGATGACTGTATTGTACTTTAGTACGTAGCGGAGCGATCTGGGGCGCGTCTTCGTGGATGGCACTATCTATACTATTATCTTTTCTGTGGTACTAGCCTCTTCCACTATCATAAGATAGGGAAACACGGTGCTTATAAAGTTAATGACCGCAAGAAGATTATTGACTAGATAGGAAGTTTTTACAACTTCCCATAACAAAGCAACGTAACCACAACAATAGCTTCATACTTAGAACTGTTTTTATTTTATGTAACACAAATTGTTTTAATTGTTACTCACAATAATATAGGTAGGTATAAGTATCATTAGTAGTAGGAATATAGCTTGAGGAGCTCGTGGCTAAGTAATAACAGCAGCTCGGGTCGATCCATCAGGTTAAGCTACGCTTGCCGGGGTTGGTCCGTGGATGGGTGAACATTTTCACATATCGAGACTCCTCCGTGCCTCGGAAAGCACGTTAGGCCGTTGGTCCCGGCTGTCATTTGTGGATCTTTGATAGTCGTTACGAGTCGTCAGAAGCCCGAAAGTCTGACAACCAGTTTAAACAAGAGGTATCGTATTACCCAGTTACTAGGTTGTGGAGGTCAGATAGGCAGTCGCTCCATGTAAAATACTGGTATTCAGCTGCATCCAGTTAGGCTGGAAGCCGACCCCAACATAGTTGGGAAAAGGCTAGGCAGATTGAGTAGTAGGAATAGCTATAGTAGCAACAGGCTTATAATTATACTCTCTAGTTTATTAAAATACCTGTGTTTTGTTTTGTGAGCATATAAGATCTTGGTTTACCTTTCGTATTGTGTTGCTTATTAATTATCATGTTTACTGCAGATGTTTATTTGATTTTCAATATCTCGAGATTTGGTTTTGTTCAGCAATGCAATTTTGAAAATAAGGAGCCTGGGTAAAATAACTAATCGGCGTAATAAAAAGCATATGAGACATTTCCGTTCAGTCACTTCGATGCAAACTCATCTGCGATACTAATATTAAATAATAAAATAAAGAAATCATTTATTTTGGACCAAACAGTTGTATACATTTTATAAACCTGCCAAACTGCGTGACAGTTTGTCGTCAGGGTGTCACTTGTATTGCAGACGCGTTGGTAACCAACCATTTTTAATATCAGTAGTGGTATTCTGTAAAAATCTCACCGTGGTAACTTACAACCCGTGCGCATTAACATGGCACCTGGCTCAATGACGTTTGTAACTCCCCCCGCTTCCACGCACGGCGACGGCGGGGTGCGGCGCGGGTAGCGGGGGGAGTATTGAGTTTCGAGCCAGGTGAGCGAGAGTAGGTGAACTGACGCTAGGGATTGACAGCTCACTTCACCTAAGTCTTCACGATGAGGTGTTTACAGAATAGACCACTGGTGGACCGTTGGATGGTTGGCCATTTAAATACCATACAAAAATATTTAAATGAAATCTCTATTTTATTTTTTCATATATCAAGCCGAAACTTTTAAAAATTAGGTATAAATATAGCGTCATATTAAGCTGACTTAAACTTAGTCTAGATTCAGATGATTTTGAAGATTGCCATCAGTTCTCAAGTTAAAGTGAGACAATAAGTAGATTAGGTTAGAATACCCGATAAGAAACTGTGTTTAATAAAGTGCTGTTACATTTAAATTAAATTATAATTACTCTAATCACGCAAAAACAGGGTGATTTTACGATAGCATGGCCTAAAACTTAGTTTAGGAACGATGACCCCGATTGTGATAGACATAGACAAAATTGACACGCAGTTTTTGAAAAAACCCTATAGGTTCCTAAAGACCTTAAATGTCAAAAGTTACAAAAGACAGCCCCATTCTTTACACACTACATTTTTCTTTTTTAATGGCGGCACTGTGTGATGGCTCGGGGCGTTTGTATGTTTTTATGTAATGTCTCAGACCAAATAAATAACCAAGACAGAGCGCTGTCAACAGTGACGTGAGGCCGGTTTCGTAAACATGTGTGATACAATCAAACTACACCAAAATATGTGATTTTGGTATAGTTTGATTGTAAATGGTTGTAAATGTGTGCGTTTGAGCGTGTATGCACAGAGCGGTGGTGTAGTTTTGGCATGCTTCACTGTATTGTTCGGAGCGCTCTGTCTTGGTTTTTTATTTGGTCTGAGTGTAATGGCTGCTAATTTTAAGGAAGCAGATGTCATAAATAGTCATTATACTTTAAAGTTTTACCATTATTCGTTTTACCATACATATTGCGTTAAAGTTTTACCGCTGGAACTATAATTTATCAAATCGATAAGCTTTTCTGTATAATTTCAAGTCACTTTTCGTGTTTGTCTGTATGCCCGCGTTGTTCTTCTAAACCACGCAACAGATTTTGACGAGGTTTTCACCATCGTTTAGAGAATTTATTCCGGAAGGATTAAGTAAGTATGTGTATAATAAGTTATAACTAAGAAATCTCGATGTTTTGTCAAGTCGTAAAAACCGTGCGAAACAGGAGCGGCTCGCTAGTATTTTTATAATTTGTAAGCTGTCACAGGCGTCAGTGTCAGGTCAGGTTAGCTGGGAGCATTCAACAGAAAACAGTGTCAGGTTTGCTGGGAGCAGTCAACAGAAAACAGTGTCAGGTTTGCTGGGAGCATTCAACAGAAAACAGTGTCAGGTTTGCTGTGAGCATTCAACAGAAAACAGTGTCAGGTTTGCTGGGAGCATTCAACAGAAAACAGTGTCAGGTTTGCTGGGAGCATTCAACAGAAAACAGTGTCAGGTTTGCTGGGAGCATTCAACAGAAAACAGTGTCAGGTTTGCTGGGAGCATTCAACAGAAAACAGTGTCAGGTTTGCTGGGAGCATTCAACAGAAAACAGTGTCAGGTTTGCTGAGAGCATTCAACAGAAAACAGTGTCAGGTTTGCTGGGAGCATTCAACAGACAACAGTGTCAGGTTTGCTGGGAGCATTCAACAGAAAACAGTGTCAGGTTTGCTGTGAGCATTCAACAGAAAACAGTGTCAAGTTTGCTGGGAGCATTCAACAGAAAAGAGCATGTTTATTAAGAACATGAGTGTCAGTAGCTGAACTAAAAACTTGAAAAAAAAAGAACCTGTGATTCAAATATAAAAATCCTAGTGTTTGACAGATCAAACCTCTTCCGTCTCTTACTTGTATAGCAATACCTTACCATTTTGTTTAGATACGAGCAACAAAAACTCTCAAATCTGGCACGTTGTAACAATCAAATTCGTTCATGTAAGTAAAAACGGGTGCTATATAATTTAAAAAATCTACGTCGAAACACTTTCTCAAATGTAACGTATTATTACAGTTACGTTACACGTAGTTTGAACGTAACCGTTTCAAGTGCTGCCCTGCCTTAACGTGTTATTAAGATGGGGCATTTTCTACCAAATAATTGTTGTGTTGATGGAGAATTGAGTTGTTAGGGTGATGTAATATTTCGCCTTAAATATTACATAGTGTTACGCACTACATAACGTCACGCCTGTAACACCCGTAGGATTGGACAGAGGTGTACGTATAGTACACCCACATTTCGCCAGTTATGTCTAAGTCCCATGTATATAGGGGCGAGCCTATTGCCATCAACCGGCACAACTCTAGACATCTAGCTGTTGTTGAGAAATTTCTTATGGAAAACCCCAATAACACTTTGCCTGATCGGGGAATCGAACCCAGGATCTCGAAAATCGAATACTCAACTTTACCGCTTGCGACCACGAGACCAACGAGACGTATAGTTGATTCAAAAACTATTTGCAAATATGGATATCGGGGACTATACTCAAATAAGTCGGATTTGTTTAAAAAAAAAAAATGGATTCGTCCCATAGAAAAGGTTGTTAATTTTAATGAATATTACACTCCATTAAAGACTGTCCCTTCTTTATGCCGCCATACTGTATTTTGGGTAATAATAGAAAAAAAAATGTTTTTGTAATAATGGTTCTAAGCATCATTGCCCATTTTTTCTAAAGTGAAAATGCAGATTTTTTTAACACCTTTATGGTCATTATAAACAACAGAAAATTCGCACCATTGAAGAGGCACAGACAAAATAGCATATTAAACTAAAAATTACAAAAATGTTAAACAAGATTCTCATGTAATAAATTTGTGTGTTACATTTAGAGTTATATCATTATTACGTAAAGTAGATGATTAATTAAGATTACGATTTATGATTCAATGGGTGTCTAATTAGCTAATGATTTTCAGGAAATGTACGTTTTAAGTCTTGTACAGACTGGCGCGACGTCGCGACCCCAGTAATTGTTATACCGTGAAGATTTTTATAGAAATTGTTTTGTTAGAGTCGCGTCGCGCCAGTCTGCACGAGGCTTTATTAGGAAGTAGTGACGGCTCAGTATTTTTATGACTTAATTTTTCTCATAAAGCCATAGTTTATTTATCTAAGTACTAGCACTTTGCCTGCGACTTCGTCCGCGTGTATTTCGTACTTCCCTCTAAAAACTTCAACAACCCCTCCACCCCCTTTGAAAGATAGTTTTCGAAAATTAATATTTACGTCCTTTAGATTTATTTATTTACCCCTTAAACTTTATTACCCCTTTTCACCTCGTTAGGGGTACAATTTTGAAAATCCCTGTTTACACATTATTCTTTAGTTTTGGTTTTAACTATAAATGCTGAGTTTCGAGTTAATCGGACCGCGTCAAAATTCTTCTATACAAACTTTGACACCCCCTAATCCCCATTTAGGGGGTAGTTTAGACAAACGAAATATGACAAACTTTATAATTTACTTTATTTTTTTACTTATATTCGTGCCAAGTTTCCAGTCTATTTACTCAAGGAATAAGATTTTTCATTCAAACAAAATCCTCCCTTTTCACCCTCTTAAAGGTCGAATTTCTAAAAACCCCTTCTTGGTTGATGCCTACGTCTTAATAACGATCTGTGTGCCAAACAGCCCAATCCGTTCAGTGGTTTGACCTGTGATATAAATTACCCTTTTTAACCCCGATAGGGGTAAATTTTTGAAAAAACTGTGATACACATTATTCTTTATTTTTGGTTTTAAGTATAAAAACCGAGTTTCAAGCTTATCGGACCACGCGTTAAAATTCTTCTATACTAACTTTGACACCACCCAATCCCCGTTTAGGGGGTAGTTAAAAAAAACTAAAAATGGCAAACTTTATTATTTATATCGATAAATATTGGTGCCAATTTTCAAGTCTATTAACTCAAAGAGTAAGATTTTACATACAAATGAAATCCCCCCTTTTCACCCCCTTAAATGTCAAATTTCCACAAACCAGTTCATAGTGCGCGCCTTCGTCATAATAACTATTTGTGTGCCAAATTTCAGCGTAATCCGTCCAGTGGTTTGAGCTGTGCGTTGATAGATCAGTCAGTCACCCTTGTGTTTTATATATATAGATTAGCAATCAAATAGTACAAGTAGTAGTTCGGGCTCGCCCCTATTACATGTGACTTAAACATATCTAGCGAAATGTGGGTGTACCTAACTATGGGTACACCTCTGCCTAAACCTTCAGGGAAAGTAGGCGTGATGTTATGTATAAAATAGTACAACATCGAAGGCTTAGGTATATACTTAGTAATAACAGCCGCACGGGTCGATCCATCAGGTTAAGCTACGCTTTCCATGGATGGGTGACCATCTTTACATACCGATACTCCTCCGTGCCTCGGAAAGCACGTTAAGCCGTTGGTCCCGGCGGTCATTTGTGGAACTTTGACGGTTGTTACAGGTCATCAGAAGCTCGGAAGTCTGACAACCAGTATTGCCAAGGGGTATCGTGAAACCGCGGGGCGCAGCTAGTATAATATTATAAATGCGAAGTTAGTTTGTTTGTATAATTGTTTGTTTGTTGGTTTGTTACGCTTTCACGCCAAAACGGCTATACGGATCTGAATGAAATTTGGCACAGGTGTAGACCATGACTTGGAATAGGACATAGGATACTTTTTATCCCGATAATTGAAACCGCGGGGCGCAGCTAGTAATATTATAAATTCGAAAGTAACTCAGTCTGTCTGTCTGTATGTTTCTTTTTCACACCTAAACCACTGAACGGATATCGATAACCACTGAATCGATAATTTGGCAAGGAGATAGATGGCATCCCGGGGAAGGACATAGGCTACTTTCATCGATATACCACGCGGGCGAAGCCGCGCTCGGAAGCTAGTATAATATAACCACAATTGCTTAGAATTCTACAATTTTAGTTGCGCATGCACCTTTATCGTGCACACATCTTATCATTTGACTAGATTTTCCCGCTATGTTAGGTTCCTCTTCCAGTTTAACCAGATCTAGCTAAAAAGCAGTTCACATGAAGCTACTGCCATCTGACCTAAGCAACTCAGTTACCAGTTAGACTGGTGTCAGACTTTTGAGCTTCTATGGATACCACTAAGAAAGAAAAGTCATAATAATTTATGTCCTTTCTAAAGACCCTCGATTTTTTTTTAATTTTTTTTTTTTATAAAAACGTTGCCCCACACTAGGAATTCCTTCCTGTATCGTGAGGGCGTTTACAAACATAGAAACTCACATACAGTAATACCCAGACCCGGAACAACTACTTGCAGATCATACAAATATTTGTTCCGTGCGGGGATCGAACCCGCGACACGTTGCGCAGTCGTCCATCGCTCAACCACTGCGCCAACCGTGTCGTCGATTTGTACAATGGTCATCAATAAAAGATTACGAAATAGCCGGTAGCGTGGGTTGAAGGGCCTCCCCACAAGGTGGGTCGATGACCTGTGAAGGTCGCACAAATCAGCTGGATTCGTGAAGCAAATGACTGGCTGTATTATAATTGTGCCCATGCTTTCGGCAGGCTCATGTTCAGTAGTGGAATTCTTTCGGCTGAATTATGATGAATCAACATGTAGACAAATCTATTTTTCAGAAACTGGATAGGTAGGTACTGGCTCAGACCAAAAAAAACCAAGACAGAACGCTGCGAACAATACAGTGAAGCATGCCAGAACTACACCTCCGCTCTGTGCATACACGCTCACACGCACACATTTAAAACCATTTAAAATCAAACTACACCTCACTAAGTGCACACAATGTTTACGAAACCGGCCTCCCGTCACTGTTGACAGCGCTCTGTCTTGGTTTTTTATTAGGGTTCCGTACCCAAAGGGTAAAATGGGACCCTATTACTAAGGCTCCGCTGTCTGTCTGTCTGTCCGTCTGTCACCAGGCTGTATCTCATGAACCGTGATAGTTAGACAGTTGAAATTTTCACAGATGATGTGTTTCTGTTGCCGCTATAACAAATATATAATTATGCGCTATAAATATTCTGCTCCCATACAACAAACGTGATTTTTTTTGCCGATTTCATACATAATGGTACGGAACCCTTCGTGCGCGAGTCCGACTCGAACTTGGCCGGTTTTTGATCTGAGGGAACTGGTTAATTAATAGATCTATAATAAAAATGCTAAATTTTGCTACAAACAACTCTTAATAACTAAGTAAATCACTCTTTAGCTAACTTTAACGCTTGCAAAAACAATTTAACACTAAAAAGTTAATTACATAAGTAATTCAGGAATGCATCATACTTGTTAATTGTCTGAAGAAAGTAATATTGAGTTCAACAAACGGACTACGTTTACGTCCAGCTGTTTAGGTTGTGGCTCAAGTTATGGGAGATGGCTCGTAAGAGTGTACTGTTGAAATTGGCCGGGAGTATACTGATGAATGAAAGAATGAAGGAAGGAATATTATACTGATGAATGAAGAAACTGATAAATAAAGAAAATCTACGAAAGAAAGACTCTTTCTCCATGCTGTTTCGATAAGTTCTGACCCAATTCATATGAATGTTCACCAACTCAACAGAAAACGAATATTGTGTTCTGCAGTACCCTGACAGCGACATGTAATCTATTGTAAAATGTGTGATGTGAATGAGAGCATAAGTCCTTAATGCCGTAATAAATGATTATTGTCGACTTCTTAGAATACTGCTTAGATGACTGGAGGCAAAATGTTTTCTGCTAAACGACGTACCTAAACAGCACAATGAATGTTGTTGAAATTTCAAATTGAAACAGATTTTGATTAGGGTGCTGTTCCGTCAAGAAGAAAAGGTCGTTGTGTATTTTATTAATTGTAGCAACTTGATGTCATTATACACAAAAAAAAATGGGGATTTCTAGAGCTTTGTCCCTGTTTCCAAGTAACCGTTTTAAATGAAACTGAATAAGTCCACGCTATTAATCAATTTAGCACAGACAGACGTTTTTAATTACTTAGTGCATTGTTGTCTCTATTCCATTATCTCTTTCTAAATATAGATGATTGATTTCAATCTAGATCATTTTGAATTTAAATCGATTAAGTATATAGGATTATTAATCTAATTTTTATGTTCCTGTCTACCGATTGCTACTGATAGTAATTATTGATAATATCTACGATTTACGCGCATTTTTATGGATACGGAAAAGGTGACATTATTTAGTTTTTTTTTCTTACCTATTTACATTTTTAAATATTTCATAAGATAAAAATTATTTTAAAAAAATAGTGTCGGGAGCAGGGTCCAAGCTACCGGTGGTTAGGGCTGCACAATGCGAGCCGTATCAAGGAGTACTGCCTTCTGAATCAGGCCCTTGATCCAACGCCTAACAAGAGCCTCGAGAAATGTTGGTCGAGGCATTCGGCCATCAGGCCATTGGCTGTTACGACAATCGGCACAATGATAGCTAAGCCCACATTCCACATGTCGACAACCTCGTGTGTTATGTCGAGATATTTTATTTGTCGGAAAAGTTGACATTATTATTATTGATATTTAAAGAACCTTAGGACTTAAAGGGTTTGCTGTTGCACGTTCGTACTAATCAAGATATAAAACAAAAATAATCTTCTTCTAATAATCTTCGGAATTTGTTTAAAAATATGTCCATCGTATATTTTCTCCATAATTATATTTAATTCAGAAGTCGCGTTTGAGATTACGATCCTGGGTTCGATTCCAGAGTCGTTCAAAGTGTTATTGGGTTCTTCTATTAGGAATTTCTTAGTAACAGCCCGGAGTGTGGAATTTGGCTGTGTGATACCTCCGTGACTCAGAAAACACGTTAAGCCACGGTGGGCCTGCGCCTGATTTCTATCTAGGCGTGTCCTGTTGCCGGCCCATCGGACTATGATGAGAGTGAGGAAAGATAGAGTGCACCTGCGACTGCGCACACACTTGTGCTCTATAATATCAATATTCACCAAGGGTTTTTAGGGTTCCGTGCCCAAAGAATGTCAACGGGACCCTCTCTCATCCGTCCGTATCAGGGCTGTATATTTTGAACCGTAGATGGACACTTGAAACAAAAACAAAAAAATATATATATACAGCCGAATTGAGAACATCGATTAAAAAATGAATTAAAGTTCAAACATTTTGAAAAAGTAAATGTAGGTAGTAATAATACCGTCGTACAGAACCCTTCGTGTTCGAGTTCGATTCGTACTAGGCCGCTTTTTTAGGGGTACGCTGTGCTAATCAGATAAAACTCTACAAACAAAATCATGTGCGTATAATTAGGTACGTTTTAATACCATACGCCTCAAACTAAATAAAAAACCTAGATAGAGCGCTGTCAACAGTGACGTGAGGCCGGTTTCGCAAACATGGGAACACTTAGTGAGGTGTAGTTTGATTGTAAATGTGTGCGTGTGAGCGTGTATGCACACAGCGAAGTAGTTTTGGCATGCTTCACTGTATTGTTCGCAGCGCTTTGTCTTGGTTTTTTATTTTTTCTGAGCCGTACGCATCATCTTACAACTTACACCACACGACAAAGTTAAAAAAAAAACATAAATTCTGTATGTTATGAATAAAAGAGTAACAAATAAGTGCCGAGATGATAATCTGTCGGTGGTCGGTAGCTGCTCGGAAACGGACGGTAATTGTACGGTAGTGTTACGAATGGAAAGCCGGTTACGGTTTGTTGTTTAATATTTAACTAGCGACTGTAATGCAGTAAAAATGGATGTAATCATTAGAGTAAGGTAAACAAAAAATAAAAGATAATTTAATTTGTTCCAAATTAGGAAAAAAATCGTGTCTATGTTTTTTTTTAAATACGTAACTATGAACATAACATCACGCCTGTGGCAGAGGTGTACATACAGAGGTCGCCAGTTATGTTTAAGTCCCATGTAATAAGGGGCGAGTTTATTGCCAAGAAATTCCTGATGGACAAACCCAATAACATTTTCCCGACCCGGGGATAGTACCCAGGACCTCATGCTTCAGCAGTAGCGCTTGGGACCACTGCACCCAGACTTGAAATTAATTTTGTAATTAAAATATTTTTTCTTACTGTAACCTAATGCTGCCCTGCTATGCACAGAATGACCGTACTTAATACTCTTCACTACACTTCCAATCACAGACGTGACGAGGGACGCGATGAGGATTTCAATCATTGTGATTGGTCGATTCCTGCAGGTCTCCACTCGTCTCTGCTTCAGTAAAACGCATCCTTATAGGCCTTGATGTTCATCTTACAAATAGTATTACGGTCTTTCTGTGCCTAGTAGGTAGGAATCGCACCCTAAGAACTATTGGAACGAATCTAAAAGAACCCTACATAGGCTGTTAAAACACCTATATTTAAGGTCATCAAAATAAACGACTATCAATCACAGTATTCATAAAATTTCGTAATTATTGTCGTTGAACTTTAAGTGAACAAATACGATGCTTTATGGGTATGGCAACACAAATTATCTAATGAAGATATCATGAAGTATCGTATGTGTCAATTCAGAATTGAACGTCACTCATTGTGAAACTCGATGAGCGTGACTAGTTCCAAATATAAATTGTGTATCTTGATACATAATAGTATTTATTTTGATTTTTTGATTAGATGAGTGATAAAAATGTCTGGCATAAAAATACCTACATCCGCAATGCGCAATGTCCTTTATACAATTTGTACTACCTGTCTCAAACTCAAAATATATCTATTTTAATTTTTAGAAATCCATCTAAGCGGGTCTCATGGAGGGTTAAATTTTGTATGAGAACGAAGTCACGTAAAAAACACAATATGTTTGATATCATAATTAGTCAAGTGTGCCTCAGAACATTAATTCACGCCTCTGTCTGCATAAATTACTAATGTTTTGTGTGCACGAAATATTGCCTTCTTCATGAATTGATTGAGAAAAACTGGTCGTAATCATTTATGTAATGTGATACTGCATCTGAGTTTTTTACGTTTATTGAATGTAGGGTGAGAGGCACGATGACTGGCATGTGCAGTATGCATAGCTGCATAATTGCCGCGCTCGTCCTTATTTTTTAACCGACTTCCAAAAAGGAGGAAGTTCTATGTTCGTCTGTATGTTTTTTTCTTTTTTGTGTATATTTATGATTTAAAAAAATCTTTTTTAGTTCGAAAGGGTTAAAGAGGGAAAGGGAAATTTTATTACCTTTGCTTGCGTAGTTTTTGAGTTAACTTCAATATTACGTATTTTTTCCCACTTAGTCTATGTAGACGATGTTTTATTTGACTCTCTCACACTGATATTTACGTAGCAGGTATTCGAATTTGTGTGGGGTAGGTACCAAAACTAAAAAGTGAAAAATAAAATCTTTTTACAAAAAATACAACCGGATTTAAAAAAAAGAACTCAAAAATGTGTAAAAAGTTTTTTTTCTAGGTTATTGTATGATGCCTCCTATGGAGTATCATCTGTCTTATCATCTGCCAGGTTATGACAGATTCTGGTTTCGCAGAAGTTATCCGTCACTTCTGACATTTTGGCAAAGAAACTACGTTATTGCAGCATGATAATATTAGGATCCTACTCCTATGTTCCGTCTAGTCTAGCACAGTGAAAGCCTTTTTCCAAATATTTTGGGGTCGGCTTCCTGTCTAACCAGAATCAGCTGTATAACATTTCTTACATGGAACGACTGCCTATCTGACCTCCACAACAAACTGACAAAAATCTATCCGCATCTTAACCACGGGCTTGAACTTGTACATCTACCCTATACGTCTCTGGTAATTTATCACCAGTCGGTCGCACGCTCTCGTTTTCTATGAGTTTTTGTTAATTTCGACACGCAAACTTTTTCGAGTCGAGACTGACTAAATTAATGTTTGTGAACTACAATTGTTACGACTTTTAAACCATGCTAATTGAATGGAAAGAAAGGCTGATGAAATTAGAAAGAAAGTACACTGATTAATGGATGTAACTGCTGTAGAAATCCATGACTTCTTTACAATAGTATTTTTAGTTATAATTGATACTTTGCCATGCATGGGCAAAAAAGGACGACCTGAAACTAAGGGATAACTTTGAATGGATATCTATCCAAAGTCCTCCACGTAAGTTAAAAGTTATCCTAAGTTATAATAGCAGCATTCTCTTATCTGCTTATAACAGCAAATTAGCATTAAGCATAGGCGTCGTCTTCTCTGAATAAATTATCTAGCGAATCTAGTGAGGAGTAGTGTTTTTATAACGTTCATAAGGTGAATTTTAAGTTCTTCATTTATTATATTTTTTATGTTTTGAACCAGAATTCAGCAATGCTAACTCTATTTAGCCGAAACGTGGACACTGAAAGTCGTGCTGGTCCACAAATTTATGCGCGCTTGGGAAGGATTTGGAGAAGAACTTATTGTATTAGAGTCCTGGAGTTGAGACCGCGTATCAGCAAGCGTAGGGTGTGACGCCCCCCAGCTAGATGGACCGACGACCTTAAGAAAGTGGCTGGGATAGAATGGACGGGGAAGGTGGAGGACAGGGTTTTGTGGTGCAGCTTGGGAGAGGCTTCTGTCCAGCAGTGGACTGCGATAGGCTGAGTTGATTGATTGATTGAACACAATCATGTTCAGGGTACAGGGCATGCGGCGCAAGATGTGAGATGGCGCAGAGAGACTAAGAAAGATAATTCTACATTAGTGTACAATTATCTTCAAATCTTGTCTCTCAATTATTTCAATCTTTAGAGATTGAAACAAACCAGATAAGACTGAGAATCAGTGTTTAAGTCGCTAACGCGTAAAACTGTTTGTGTGAGCGAGTGTTTTACTAATATATGTATATGTAAGTGCGTCAGATTCTCTGCGCGCACGCACGCGCTACTTCGAGAGATTAGTTGTTAATCCAACGTAATTAAATACATTTAACGTCGTAAATTATTTTATACAAGATAATATTCTAATGACTAATAGCTAAGTAGAAGTGGAATGCGATATGTTCATTTGATTGATCGCCACTAATTGACGAATAAATATTGTGAAAATTAATGAGATTTGATTTTTTTATTTTTTTTATGAGATTCACGGTGATTCTCAGATTTGGATCTGGATCTTAAAATCAGGTTGCAATTTTAAAATCGGGCAGTACCTACCGTACCTATTTGACTTTATCAAATTAGTTGAAGCTTGCCTTACCTACCTTGTTGAACCTGTACAGAAATGAAGGGGTTTCAATACAAAATGCCTTCACCCAGTTTGTTGAGTCCAGGTCCCCAGAGTTTTACCGCAAAGGCATAAATGACCTTCCCAGGAGATGGCAGAAATGTGTAGACAATGGGGAAAATACTTTAATTAAACAAATATATTTTACCTCAGAAAAAAAATGGTTTCCGTTCTTCAGTACAAAACGGCAAATTCATATTTAAACCCCTAATATGTTCCCCTAATATGTTCTAATATCTCATATGTTCTCGCTGCTGAGGTGAAAAGTTGTATGTGTTACACGAGACCAAAGTTATTTGCATCTCGTGCCTTTGAATCCCTCGCTGTGCTCAGGATTCTAACCTAGAATCACTCGCTACGCTCGTGATTCAATTATAGAATCCTTCGCTTACTCGGGATTCAAAATCAACACTCGCACCAAAAAACAACTTTGCTCTCTTGTTGCACAAATAACTATTATCTATCCAGTCCATAAAAAAAAACAAAAAGTTTAAAAAAAATAAGTAGACGTTAGTATGGTTGTTAGTAGTAAAAAAAAAAACTGCCTAGCCTTTTCCCAACTATCTTGGGGTCGATACCTATATAATTTAATTATATATAAATGAACTCTAAAATCATGACATTTTTCTGCCAAAATAGTATATAATATATATATATATATATATATATATGTATATATTTATAATATATGTATATATATGTATATATATGTATATATTTATAATATTATAATTATTAATTTTATAAATAAATTTAATAAAATTCAAAAATATAAATGTCTAACCGGATGCAGCTGAATACCAGTATTTTACATGGAGCGACTGCCTATCTAGACTGGTTGTCAGACTTTCGGGCTTCTGACGACTCGTAACGACTGTCAAAGATCAACAAATGACAGCCGGGACCAACGGCTCAACGTGCTTTTCCGAGGCACGGAGGAGTCTCGATATGTAAAGATGGTCACTCATCCACGGACCAACCCCGGCAAGCGTAGCTTAACCTGATGGATCGACCCGTGCGGCTGTTATAGCCACGAGCTATGGTTGTTACACACAAAAATAAAAATGTATATCTATAAATATAATAAGACACAAATGCTGTATGACAACGTTTGCTGTATGACAAGAACCATTGGCTCTGCAGTGATAGGCACCGGTTACAGATGGGTATAATTTTATTATGCAAATATGTACATACCTTAGAGACGGGCTCCTCGCTCCAGCCTCCGCAATTCGCCATGCCCTCCAGCAATGTGAGTTCACTGTAACAAACAAACATTTCTTATTAATATTGTGGACGATTTTATTTTGAGAGAAAATGCCCAACTCACCCAATTTACGCAAGCGGAGCTAAAATCCATTAAAATAGTATTAGATTGGAACAAAATTTATAAAAAAAACTTGTAAAAAAAATAGATCTTGACTGTCATTGACTGAGTTATGCAGTAGGGATCACAGAATAAAATATTTGTATGGTTCAACTCAAATTCAACTCAAACCATTTATTTTAATTAAACTGGGCGGTATCTACATCGCCACATGGGAACTACGTATCAAAGACCTGACGTCACACAAAAATCCTGACGTCACAGAAATCCTGCATCGCGCAATTAAAGTTTACCGTGCAATGGACATAATTATATATAAGAACCCGATATGACGATATCAATCGTTGGGCCACACCCGTCTGGTCGGAGGATCCTCCCTTTTCTATGGTAGATGAGTGAACTTTACACCCTATTCCTCATACCCTCTGTCTGTCCGTCTGTCATTCAGAAGGATGCAGTTAGTTGCCCATTCCAAAGCGTAGTAGGTTTCTATGGAGTAGAACGGGCTAGACACTCCTTTGGATACTCTTTTTAACCGACTTCTTCAAAAAGGAGGGGGTTCTCAATTCGTCTGTATGTGTTTTTTTTTCTTTTTTGTATATTTGTTACCCGATTTCTCCGCCAATTATGAATCGATTTCGATGATTCTTTTTTGTATGGTAGGTCATGCTTCCGAGGTGGTCCCATATAAATTTTATTAACTTTGCTTGCGTAGTTTTAGAGTTAGCTTCAATATTACGTATTTTTCCCACTTAGTTTATCTAGACGATGTTTTCATTTACTCCTTCACTGTTATTTACATCAGCTAGTGGTATTCGAATTTGTGTGGGGTAGGTACCACAACTAAAAAGTGAAAAATAAAAACTTTTTACAATAAAAAAACCGACTTCGGAGTCGGTGTCTTTTCTTTTCAATTTTCGTTTTTTGCCACCGACTTCCGAAATTAAAGTTATTTTTCAGTTTTGAGTGTTTTTTTTGGAAGTCGGTTTTTTTTTCTAAAAAGTTTTTAATATACATAATATGGTAAGATATAAATTACTTAGTTATTTCTTTGATAGATTTATTGTTTGCACATATCGCACCTTCACTCAAATAGTGTCGCAAGTAAAAAATCAAACTTTCGAGAAAAAACTTTCCAAAGAAACTTTAATTTAACATTATAATGACACTAGTGCCATCATGGGATAAATATTTAAACCGTAGGTATGACACTATCTGAGATAAGATTTTGAAGTTTCCTGAAACGAATGGTACAATTGTGTTTTTTTGTGATTCATTTCACATTCAATGTTTTAATTTTTTTTTAGTTATGACACTATTTGAGCGGAGGTGCGATGTCCTACGTAAGCAATTCTAGCATTTTAAACACAAAGAAAACTCCTTTTTATCCGACTACGGCGAAGAAAAAAGGAGGGTTATGATTTTGACCGGTATGTATGTATGTATGTTCATCTGTTCCCTCATATCTTCTAAACGACTCATCACAATTTGACAAATGAGGTATCGTTGGAAGCGTCTTGATCGTCTGCTGGTTATAGGCTATGTGACGTCACATTAAATTAAAAATGGCGCCCTCTAGAGGACATAAAGAAAGGATCTAAAAAAAAATATTGTTTAATCGTACCATGTTGGGTATCAAATGAAAGGAATTAATGAGCACATTTCAAAAATATATATATTATAACCCTAAAAGAAATTTAAAAAAATTAAAGTAATAAAAACTAAAACCCAACTACGACTAAAAAGGTATAAACAAGACACCACAGACAGACAAATTAAAAATCCGGAGTCACACGTAATCTGTTCGATTTATGCCCTAACACGTGTTACTCCGGATTTTTAATTTGTCTGTCTGTGGTGTCTTGTTTATACCTTTTTAGTCGTAGTTGGGTTTTAGTTTTTATTACTTTAATTTTTAAGCTTTTGAACAGCTTTCCTCAACCATTCTACCGCTGCGGCCGCTCTCAATACGCGATCAAAGTCTCGCCACTTTTCATTGCTTCAAAAGGAAATCCACATGAAAATATAACTAGCATACTGCTTGGCCCACTTTCATCGCAAAACATAGTGTAACATCAACGTATTATTGAAATCGCCTGCGGAAAATAAGATTTCTAATAACTGTCGCGGGGAAACAACTGAAGATCTCTGGTTTAGAATAAAATGTTGGTGATCTGGGTTCTGATTATGCTGGTGGGTTTAAATTGATGCCATTTATCTGTGAGGAGTGATGCCTTTCAAACGGATTAAACGTTGGAAAATGTAATAATGTTAGGTGTAGTTTTGTCTTACTTTCTTGTCTATAAGATAACATAACATCACGCCTGTATTAATCCCCGAAGGGTTAGACAGAGGTGTACCTATGTGTCTAAATATACTAATACTATAAAAAAACCAAATTTAAGAGTATATACAGGGTGTAAGGGAGAGCCCTCCGCAAACTGATGGGATGAATTCAGTATAAATCATACTAAGACGGCCGGTACATGAAATTATTTCAAGAACGGTATGGGAATCCAATAAACCGGATTTGTTTTATTACCTCACACGCAATGTATCGTTACCGTGGTACAACCCACATAGCCGCACTCCCCGTACTCCCCGGTGGGCAAAGCAAATAAAGGAATAGTAACTAAAAATAAAGAAAAAAATGAACATTTTCCTGGAATATGATTCAAAATAAGGGGCTGAATGCCCCTTGTTAATTTGCGGAGTGCTGTCCCTTACACCCTGTATGTATGTAGGGAAAATCTTCGGAAGTGCCGATCCGCTTCCGAAAATTCTTTCACTAATGGGAAGCTGCAAGTCTACAGTATTGCCGTGTAATAGGATATATTTTATGTTAAAAGAAGCAGGCGGAAGAAGTCACGGGCAGAAGCTAGTAGTTGATAAATTGATCAATATTTACTGCTTCTGCTGCGTTTGCTTTTGAAATGATTTGTATTTATTTTTATTGAACTGTTGTGTTTGTGTATACAACATTATTTTTTCTTTATGCTAAACCCGAAAAGGGGTCATTGTACTCATCATTTTGAACAAATTTTTCTATAGGACCAACATTGAAATCGCGAAAAAAAAAACAGCTGTATGGAACATTTTGACAATCGACAAAATGTATGGAACATTTTGTCGATTTAAGTGAACACAAATGTATGGAACAGCTGATTTTTTTACGCGATTTCAATGTTGGTCCCATAGAAAAAGTTGTTCAAAATGATGAGTACAATGACCCCTTTTCGGGTTTACCATAAAGAAAAAATAACGTTGTAGATGTACTAAGTATCTACAGGTGCCCCGTTGGTCTCGTGGTCGCAAGCGCGACTGCTGAGTGTGGGGTCCTGGGTTCGATTCCCGGGTCGGGCAAAGTGTTATTGGGGTTTTTCAATTTGGAAATTCGTAGTAACAGCCCGGAGTTTGGAAGTTGGCGGTGTGATACCCCCGTGCCTCGGAAAGCACGTTAAGCCGTTGGGTCCTTCGCCTGATCTCTCTCCGGTCGTGTCGGATTGCCGTCCGATCGGACTATGAGAGTGAGGGAAGAGAGAGTGCACCTGTGTCTGCGCACACACGCCTGCACGAAAATACGGTCAGGAGGACTATTATTATTATTATTATCTACAGGTACACCTCTGCCTAACTCATCAGAGATTACAGGTGTGATGTTATGTTGTGTTGGTACCAGAAATGTTTAAAGACACGGAACTAGCGATACCGCTCGCCGCACGCCACTCACATATCTCCTCTCCGCGCTATCCAGCTTGCCAGGCTCAGCTCCGGCTCACAATTCTGTTTTGTTCGCGCTAAACAAATACGGGACATCTCCTCTCCTCTCTGCTCACCAGTAACCACTGAAGCTAATCGCAGACGAGATATGTAAATAACGAAATTCTATTTGTTCCAACACATCTCTCCTCTTGTCTCGTTTCCCCCTTGGTGTAGTCCGCGCCTTAATGTCTAGTTAGAACTTTACCAAAAGGCGTGACTGGAAAGCCAAAAGATCCGGTCCTTTACGTTAAAAGCATAAATTAAATCGAACGGTCACAGGAGTGTGCTCTCTTCTCGTGAATCACCACAAAAATTTACTCTTCAAAAGCTACTTTCTTTTAAACTAAAAGTGTTAAAGTTTCTCCAATAATCACAAATAATTTATTCCATTTAAATGTAGATTAATTTGATAAAAAAAACAAGTTCAATTATAATTACCTAGGGTACACTTTCCCATAACGGATTTCCGTTCATATAACACGTGCGAATCGATTAGATTTACCGATTACACAACAATCGGTAACGTCTTGGAGAATCGCGAATCGGTTACGTAAATCGATTTTAGGAGATTGAGTGATGTATGGACGTTCTGGCTACTGTAACACCTAGTTATGTTAATGATGTAAGGAAATGAAATGTCGTTCGTTAGCTGTTTATTTCATGTAAGTTGGATGAGCATCTCATTGGTTGATGTGCTCTCAATGTTGAGATTTCTCCTAATTATAAATTTTATGCTTATTGGTGGAAAAATAAAATGAAATTTTATATTATGAACTGTATGAAATTACTGTGGCTAAGATATCGTTAGGGGTAAAATGCACTGCCAGGGTTGCGGAATAGTCCGAATGGGATACTGGGACCCTGGCAACAGGCAACTGAAGGAACACGGGTGGGTTTTAGTCAGTAAGAGTCTGACACGCCCTTCCGCTCCGCCCAGAGCGGGAGAAGTCATATGAAAAAAAAAGGGGTAAAATGCAAGTGGGACATAACAGAGTCAAAGTCAAATCATTTATTTTAGGCCATTAAAATAGTGAATTACAGCAGTGGTAGCCTAGTGTTAACGGCCGCGACTTACGACTTGTAGGTCGTAGGTTCGAACCCAGACAGGAGCTTTTCTTTGTATAAATTATGTCATCACTGCTGCTCTCAAAACGGTGAAGGAAAACATCGCGAGGTAACTAGCATGTCCTAGAACCAAAAGTTCGGAGACATGTGACACTACCAACCCACAAGGGCCCGCGTGGTGGAATACGGCCCACTCCCTCTCACCGAGAGGAGGCCTGTGTCCCAGCAGAATGAACGTTATAGGCTGATTATGCTAAGCCCAATTAAAGGCACTTGTCAATGTAATTTTTTTAAAATATATTTTTCATATGGAGTATAATGGGTAAGAAATTCCATAGGCAGTACACAAAGTTCTAGAGTAGATTTAAAAACCTAAACTACCCTAGAAATAAACTTATCTGATATCACTAAAAGTCCATCTATCCTTATAAACCACGTCCCTGACTCCATATCTCGAGAATGTAGACCTCACCTACTAACATCAGAATATTTAATCACGACTATAAAATCTGTTGGCATATTATACGATAGGTAAATTGTAGGTTACTGCCGGGCCCCGTGCGGTCGCGGCGTGATAAAGTCATATACCAGTAGCTGCCCCTAGGGAAGTACGGTAATTGGTGTGTGGGGTAAGTGAGGAGAGTATTGAGGAGTCAGGGAGGATACTCTAGTGTGACTTCAAAAAAGGAGATAATTCTCAGTTCGTCGGAATCTTTTATTTTTATATTCACTAGAGATATCTACTTCATGAGAGTCAACGCATGAGTTGAACGATAGAGGATTTAAAATCGATATGAATTATATTTTTCAGATTACAGGAGAAAATCTCTCTGGATTTCTCTCATTGGTCCTTGAAAATATTATCCAAGGTTACCAATTTTTTCCCGTGACGGTCGTTAATAAAAAAAAACAAAAGTTTATGGGACTAAACTGAAATACCTATATCCTACGGGATATGGAGTGGTCACCATAGTGATCTTTGACAGTCTGTTGTTACGGGTCGCCAGAAACCTGGAAGTCTGACAACCAGTCTTACCAAGGGGTACGGATATCTAGGCATCCTTAGACGTGAGAGTGGTTAGAAGAGGTGCCCTAAAGAATAGAAAAATATATACAGGGTGTTAGAGTAAACACCGTTATCCTTACAACCAGTGGTTTGGTTTCATTTACAGAATGTAAAATTAATGGAAAATTACAACTTTTTTTTTTTTGAATCTGCATTTTACCACAAGACAAGTTCGTTGCCGTATGCGCTAGGGCAACGAACTTGCGTCTTAACACGGGCGGGGGGTGCGGGAAATGACCTGACCGGCCGCGAGCGCGACCCCTCCCTCAGTTAGTCAGCTGTTTCGTTAGCAAGCACGGTGTCGGATAGCTTAGCAGAACTTTTTAACATATTTTAATGAAAATAACTTTTTTTTTTTGTTGTTTTCGGTCATTTATTTTTATATTTAAGTCAACTACCCATGGTTTGAGTGACAACGGTGGTTACCCTTACACCCTGTATATATATCAATCCAAGTTTCGCAGGTCAAAGCTAGTAACATAACAAAGTCGAATCATGACTAAAGTGCCTCATGACGTCACAAATGACACAGATAATAAAATAATACAGAGACGATATAACAGGATAGATAATAAAGTTTGCGGGACCCGATGCGAGACGAATGGCGTCCCCGATAGCGTAGCGGGTTCGATTCCCAGCTGATGTTATTGTTATCTAGAATTATAGGTCTTGGATTATGTTTTGTCTGAATTGCATGTATTGTTGAGTATGAGTTGGTATTTTTAACCCAGATTTTATAGTTTTTGTATAAGAAGTGGTTGTATTGTGATTTTAAATTGTGTTGTAAGTACATAGTTATTATTTTGTTTTTTTAATTCGATAAAAGAAGCTTGATTGCATTATTGTTCGTTCTCACACTGTACAACGTTAATTCATTAGACATGGTAGTCAGAACTTAAGGCACGAATCTATTTGATATTTTTAGATGAAACATAAATCAATTGCTGTGCGTTTAGTCTCGCAAAACCTTGAAAATGGCTCGACCAAATGAGGTGAAACTTTGGTAAATGAATGTTTTTTTTTTGGTTCCAAACGAAATAAAAAAATAAAAAAAAGGCATGGCAACGCATCGCATGTCGCGTATTATTAACAAGTAATGCAACAATAATAAATAAAATGATGCCAAACTTGGGCATACTGTCCACCTGTCTTTACAAGAAGTTTTTTGTGAGTAATTTATCAAGGAACGTTAATATGTTTCTAACATCATTTGCAGGAACTACAAGATACAGCTGCCTGCAAGCTGACCTTTTAGTATGAATTAGATAAGCTTCTATACCACAGATGGTTTATTTGATATTTGTTATTCCTCGCACGGGGCCTCATGATATGTCTTACAAATGATGATGAATCGAAATAATTATTTTTCACAATGTTGCAATTTTAACTAGCTCTTAAAATCATACTTTGCATAGGTGCATAGGTAGTGTTGGTTTTTTTATTATGTATTAGTTTATTATTTTGTAAGCATAATTTACTAATTTATTTATGGACCTTAGTTGCCTGACAATAAAGTAATTATTTTATTATTAAATTTGAAACATTTTTCTTGAGTACATTTTTGCTTTGTGAAAATTGTCAGGCGCTCCAAAACACCAATAGAGAACGCAGAAAGCTTGTGAAATATATGTATCCACAGAGCACGCTCTATTATGTGGATAGGTTGTCTTATTAATACTCAAGCGTTACAATAACAACTTGAGATTCACCACACGTCAGAACATGTTGATACATAATCACATAGACTCAAGACCTTACTTTTTTCATAACTAAGACTTAATAAATAATATACCTAACTTACTATTCCCCTCACGTACAACAGATTATACGAGAATCGATTTATAATCGACTGAATAATTCATGTTTCAAGAGACTGCAATCGATTGACACGTTACGATGGTCGTTTCGATTTGATCGATTAGAGAATCGATTCGATCATCTGTCAGCGGTCGAATGAGTTAATCTCTGTAACTTTGTAATACAAATATGAATGAGTAAGTGGGAAGTAAGTTAGTAATAATAAGTAATTTTCTTCAAAGTCGAAAAATATCGTGAGGACACCAGCTATCTTATTGCGTAACACATTTTCGTAAACGATTAAGACTAATTTGTTTCATTTTGACAGTTAAACAAAATTCATTGCCTTATTTACGTAGTCGAGCCGATTTTTTCTCGAACTTATGAAGCAATGGATTAGCAATTTGTTTCAAAACGATTCCGATTGTGATTGATCGTGTATTAGGGCACGAACTTAGTTAACTAGCTGCGCCGCGCGGTATCACCCGCATAAGTTTTGAACCCGTGAGAATAACGGGATATATGCCCTTCTCCAGGTCATGGTTTACCCATGTGCTAAATTTCATCCATATCCGTTCAGCCGTTTTAGCGTGAAAGCGTAACAAACAAACAAACTCACTTTCGCATTTATAATATTATAGGTACTAGCTGCGCCCCGCGGTTTCACCCGCGTAAGTCTCGATCCCGTAAAAATATCGGGATAAAAAGTATCCTATGTCCTATTCCAGGCCATGGTCTACCCTTGTGCCAAATTTCATCCAAATCCGTTCAGCCGTTTTAGCGTGATAGCGTAACAAACAAACAAACTCACCTTCGCATTTATAATATTTGTTATGATGATGAAGGATACTGAGGATACAAGTCTGAAATCACCGACCCGTCTTCAGCAAGCGTGGTGATCAATGCTCGTGCCTTCTCCGAATGAGAAGAAGCCTTTGCCCAGCAGTGGGATAATAAAAGACCGGTATTATTATTAAGTTATTTAATTGAATGATTTGTAAGCAATGCGCAACCAAGCAGACACTACTTATGCCAACTTTTTTTTTTTTTTAAAAAAACGTTACCCCACACTAGGAATTTCTTCCTGTACCGTGGGTGCGTTTACAAACATAGAAACTCACATACACTAACACCCAGACCCGGAACAACTACTTGCAGATCATACAAATATTTGTTTTTGCTTTGGCATCATACCAAGTTAATCCTGCGTTGTTAAGTTGAATTGAAACAACTTTATATTGAAACTAGCTGCGGCCCGTGGTTTCACCCGCGTAAGTCTCGATCCCGTAGGAATATCGGGATAAAAAGTATCCTATGTTCTATTCCAGGTCATGGTCTACGGATGTGCTAAATTTAATCTAAATCCGGTAAGCCGTTTTAGCGTGAAAGCGTAACAAAAAAACTAACAAACTCACTTTCGCATTTATAATATTAAGTTATAGGATAAGTAAGTTAGGACAATATAATATTTATAATAATATTAGTTAGGATGAGTCATTCCATTCTAATACCAAAAACTAATACCACTGGTATTTGTTTCAACTCATATTTATTTTCTATTCCGAACTGATACCGATTAGGATGTTACTCAGTAATAATTATAGCACTCTACTGGTATTTTTTTTTTAAATCAGTCTTGTAATTTTTGAATTTATTTATTACAAACAAAAATACCAACCTTCTCTCTTTATAATATTAGTGTAGATTATAATTTACTAACTGTTGCCCTCGACTTTGTCTGCGATCCAGGATAAAAGTAGCTTTTGTCCTTCTCCAGGTCATGGTCTAACCATGTACCAAATTTCATCCAATTACGTTCATCCGTTATAACGTGAAAGCGTCACAAATAAACAAACTCACTTTCGCATTTATAATATTAGTTAGGATCAGGATAAGCTAACCTGTTCCTATGTATGAGGAAACAGATTTGTAACGAATTGACTATTGATCAGGATAAATCTTGTGACATTTCATTAATCGATTTTAGCGAAATTTTACACAAATCGATAGATAAAATCACAATGACGGTCTGACGGTTAGTGTCAGAAATCGATTGTTACAATCTCTCTTATGACATTAGCAGAATATAAATAAAATAGAATAAAATAAATGTTTTGTAAAACCAATCTCAGGTCACGAATGTTTAATTTAGCATAACATACATAATCAGCCTATAATTTTCCCACTGCTGGGACACAGGCCTCCTGTCTCCGAGAGAGTGAGATCTATACTCTACCACGCGGGCCCAGTGCGGGTTGGTAGATGTCACATGTCTTCGAATTTTTGTTACTAGGACATGCCGGTTTCCTCACGACGTTGTCCTTTACCGTTTTGAGAGCAGTTGTGTTGAAATAATTTACACAAAGTAAAGAGCCTGTCTGATTTCAACCCTCGACCTACAACTCGTAAGTCGGGATCGATAACACTAAGCCAAAGTGAATAGTATTTATAGAACCGCCTTTAATTTTGCTTCAATAATTAATGCACCTATTGTTATTTTCACAAAAGCAATCAAAAAAAAAAAAAACGGCCTTTGGTAACTGCTAACACTCATAAAATGGCAATCGATCGCAATGCCTTTCAATTTGACAGTTCAACCTCGTTCATTGCGATCTACGTTATAATGAGCAGAAAAAAAATTCAAACTTATGAAGGATTTGGAATTTCCTTTAAAAAATTATATTACTATATTACCTATGTTACTCAAGTAGAGTTCAGGTGAATCCTAAATGCTTTACAACTTAAAACATATACCAACACGCCTTGTATCCCTGAAGGGTTAGATAGAGGTGTACCCATAGACTGCCCCCGATAAAAGAAAAGATGCATCTCACATTTTTTTTCCAGATTTGAGTTATATACATTGCCAGAATTAGAAAAAAAAACCCATCTGTAAGCCTGTATTTTTTTTTTAATTTCCTCCAGTGTAGTTTTAGCACAACAAAAAAAAAAAAAATGAACATTTTACACCCGATTGAAGATGAAAAGACGGATTTATGTGAAACTTAATTAAAAACTCGCATTTATGTAGATAATATCCTTATACTTTATAGTTTTTTTTTGTCAGTAATATAAGCGTTTGAAATTTAAAGGTCGCATCTGGCTACGTAAATCGCTATTTACGCCTATTCAATTAAGTATGTTATACTTTTCTTCATTTTTGATGCTTAGATGAAACTGTCTTTTCGTTCGTCATTTGGTGCAACGTTGAGACGCACACCGCGCTTTGTATATTTTGTTATTTTTTAAAGTATGTCATAGACAATATAGTCTCGCTGTGACTAGTTTTTTTTTTGTATTTTTTTTATTTTGGCACTTTGTAGCTATTATTATTTAACCGTGCTTTTGTATGTTGTGTTGTCTTTTGTATGCACCAAATAAACGTTTTATCTATCTTATCTATCTATCTTATCTTATTTTTATTATAATAATAAATAAATTCATATTATTTATTAAACCAAGTTAAAGCGTATTATAGTGGGCATTATTTTCAACTTTTATTATGTAAATATTTCAATTTACGAAGACAGCAAACGATTTTCCGTTTTTATTCATTAAAACATTTATTGTTCCGTTTTTGCTTTTTGTTAGATACGTCTTTTCTTTAATCGGGGGCAGAGTAGGTTGTGTAGGTATATAGGTACACCCACATTTAGCCAGATCTACCTCAAAAATGCTGTCGAATTTCTTGATAAGTAGGTACATTCCTACAAATATACCTATGAAATCATAGGGTGGTCTATAGATGGGTACTTAGCCTTGCACTCGGTAAAATTCTTGCATAATAATTAGTAATTACCGTAAAGCCTAAACATTATACCATCTTTAACGCATCGCAGTCGGTTAAAGCCCGCATTTTATGTAAGATAACCTGCAGAACACTATTATCTTACCCAGAACTTGATATCGATAGAATGTCAGGGCCATTAGAGATGTACGCATGTCGATAAAATTAGATGCGGCTACAAGTTTTGAATTTAATTAGTGTTGTGGGTAGGGAATGTAGGGATGTGCTGTTTTATGATCGAATATTATTATTTCAAATTAAAATATTTTTATTAGTAGAACGTTGGTAAACAAATAATATTAATAATAATGAACGCCATGTCTTGCCGCCAACGGCGTCTAAACATTCTAATTATAATTTCTAATAAACCTATAAAAGTAAAAAAAAACAATGTTGTTTGTTGGTAAGCATATCACTTGAGAACGGCTGGACCAATTTGTTTTAAAATATTCGTAATAGTCCGAATAAGGTTTTTAAGGAAAGAAAAATTGTTTCCCGGACAAAATATATGAAAAACTCGAAAAACTGAAAGCAAGGAGTTAGTACCTACCTAATAAAAAACACTACCCATTAAAGTAAAAGAAGGATTACAATTTTAATTACAAAAATCAAAATTATGTTTTTTCGTTACATTATTAAAAATACGATGATCGTTGCTCGAAACTATACGGTGCATCCTAAAAACCTAGATACCTGAATAACTCAAATTTTCTTTATTTTTGTTTTGGCACTAAACATCGTGAAAGTCTGTCAATTTCTCACGCCCTTTGTAAGTGGAAGTACCGCAAAGTTTATTTACAAAAATAATAAGAAAAGCATAACAAATCACGATTCAGGAACGTGCTTATGGTAACACAGAGAGGGATTAAGGACGTTGGATTTAGTAAAATTATTATTTACTTTATTGAGATAAATTCCTGCTTTAAACACTAAGTTTTGGTGTTAAGTAGGTGTTTCTTTAATATTTTGGGCGTATACATAGTTGTTCCACAACCAAAAGTATTAAGGCATCATGAAATCTGTTTGGAAAAAAATCTGGGCTAGTAAACCAGGCGTGATTGATACCTACTAACTTAATAAAATACAGTGTGGCTAAGATAAAAAAAACAGGTTGTCGTAGTTCTTAGAAAACTTTAGTTTAGCATCTGTCTCATATGAAAAATCTTAGTCAGCTACATTTAACATAAAGTTTTCAACGAAATAAATTAAATGTAATTTACAATGTCATGCATGCATTTTGTTCCCTTAGTTGAATCCGTACCTGTATTGGAGACAAAATTTCGCGTCTATACGGCTATTAATCTCAGTCGTGCGTACCTTGTGGTAGGTCATGTTTGAATAGCGGTATCCCAATGCACGCGGCTTATTTATATTCACGAACTTTTACCTTATTGGGAGCCGATAGCGTAGCAACATCAGCGCTCGTTTCAGAGTCCTTTCTCACGGTTCGTATGTATTATTTAATTTTGAAGGATTTCGGTAATACTATTGCAATGTTATCTGCATATAAACAAACTGTTTATGATAAAAGGACGGTAGTTAGATACGTAGTCGTCTTTTTGCGTTAGTATTGACACTGAGCTATCAAAATTAGGAAGGTAGCAGCCATGCCAAGCCAACCATGGTCATTGATGTTAACTCCTTAAAGCACTCCTTAGGGCATTGGGTTATGCGGGTCATATTAAATTTTAGCAAAATAGAAAAACAACAATAATAAAAAATCACGACTATTTTCCTCGAAGGGCTAGGCAAACAGTATAAATTCAATCTATATTAATTCACCTTGCAAGCATGGTTATTTATAATTAGGTAGCCAATATCATTACTATTACTGCACTGGTCAATTTCAATAAGGCAGCTAATGCACCTTTGTCTACCAAGTCCGTCCCTGCGTTGTGGACAAAAATGCACCTATTGAGCTATAAATCCGAGTCGTGCTACTCGCGGTAGGTCATGTCTGAGTAGCGGTATTCTAATGTGCACACTGCTTAACTTATTTATATTGACAGTCCACCGTTTAGAGGGCACACTAATGGATAAAATTATCTTAATAGTCCCAGGATTTATTGAAAACCGAGCGGTATTTTCAGTAAAGTTACGACTGTGATTAACTGATTCTATTTGGTCATGTATTTATGTGATAGGGAATGAAGTTTTCATCTCTGCGTAATTCTGTAGCTTATAAGTAGAGGAGCCTTGAAATAAAATCATAATTAAACTCAACTTCCTCGCATATTTCTGTTTTTACATTACATTACATTTTTTTTGACATTATGTCAGTCCCATACATTTTTGATTTTTCCATCATCGTTATCACTGACAGAACCTGAGGCCCTAGACAAAGTGACATTCTATCAGCGATAACGATGATGGAAAAAGCAAAAATGTATAGGACTGACATAAGCTAGTGAAAAGCTTATGTCAGTCCTGTTGAAAGTCGTTGTAGAAATGTGAAATGCTTTCGGAGCGATTGTCACTCTTGTCTAGGCCCTCTCTACTTCCTTTAGGCCCTCTGCAGTCTGATCAGGAAATACCTAAAGATTAATGTAATAATAGCGTTTGAATTCATGCAAAGTCGTTGATGAACTCAACAACCAAACATCAACATTTTATTATCTCCTCTTTCTCAGTTTTAATGATGGTCTGGCAGTTTGAGTACTTTATGCGGCCTACCCAAATGTCCTTTTTTTGGTATTGTTCGTCGAGTCGTTGAGCTCCTTAAGCTCTGAGTTGAGCTCCTCGGTTACTGACTAATGCTTGCACTGACTGGACTGGTCCACTCAAATCTGTGTGGTTCTTTCCTCAAAAGACCATTTCAGACATTAATCTACATGGTCCTCATATGGCCTGACCAAGATTATGTCTGGACCTTAAAAGAGACTTCTCCGAGTAGTCAGATAGGAAACGCCGATGTCATCTAGCTTATTATTTTTTTTTTTATTTGACGTGTAAAAGTGATTCCGATATTCTATTTACAGAATAAACAATTTAATTTCATTTCAAACTACCTTCACAGCAAAATAAAAAGTCGGGACATAAAGCAGGCAGACTGTCATACAGACAGACTTAATTCCAATTTTTCGTCCGCGATTTTTAGTACAGAATACTAAATATAAAACTTTATCGGATGGATCTTGAAAACCTGTATAAAACCCGTTGTCGGCTTTTAAACTGAGTGAAAATGAAACGACCCTGTTTTGCAGTATTGCCAGCTATAAAAACTCTGTATTTTATTTACCTTTATACCTGTTTTAATTGTCGTAAGATTTCTTTTTCGTCGCATGTAGTCCTTTCTTTCTTAGTTTTTGCTCGCGGCTTCGTCCGTGTGGTTGATTTATCCCACGGGAACGTAAATAAAAAAAAAGCTATTTATTCTACTTTTTTACAAAATGTTTGTAGCATGCGTTTAAATAACATTATAATTATCTTCAAACAAATTCTCAGCATGCGAAATAATAATTTTAATTATTCGAGATTTTAATTTTAATTGAATTCTAATTGTAATTTTAATAATTATTTATGATAAAATAATTTATTTCTGATAAGTATTAATTAATTAAATTAGTAGTAGTCGCCTCCTTGGCGTAGGCCTCCCCCATTTTTTTCCAGTATTGTCTGTCCCTGGGAATGCCATGGGAATGTACTAACGGGATGAAAAGTATCTATTGGCCTAACCCAGATCACCGCCAAATTTTATCCAAATTCGTTCATCCATTAAGCGTTGAAAAGGTAACAGACCGACAGACTCGCATTATCATTATGGATTTTAAGTCCTTTCTAGTCAAAAGTTGCAAAGAAAGGTCGCTTTCAACATGCGATTTTCGCGCTCAAACACGAATAGGTGCTGAACAAACACATGGAAACGTTGACCCGGGGTAGTGTTTTATTTTCAACACTTGCTTTTTCACACGTACTTGTTAGATATAACGAGAAGTTAAAGTACATGCCAAGTGCACCATGAACGTGTCAACGTTTATAGCTGATTCTGAACTTGGGTCAAGTCCATGACACACTAAATGATACTAGTTTTCATTTTCGTCATTTAAGAGCAGGGCTCGGAAACCGATTATTTTACAAAACCGGTTTTGGTCATAGACCTCAAATCAAAAACGATTTCGGTTTAGGTTTCGGTTACTGTAATAACCGATAATCAAAATATCCGGATAATCGATGAACGGAATTATAACCGGTTTCAAGCTCTGTTCAAGAGTTGGGTACAAAGATCGTTCGGCGCCTGAGTGACAGATTGACAGGGATTTGACATTAATTCATCTTCCTAATGGTAAGCTAACCAAACGAAACCACAATCAAGTGACATTCCCAGTTCGTAATAACCATCTAGGTACTAAACATCGCTTCTACATTACTCATTATGCATCTGAGTAACCAATTTCAGTAATTTCTCTGAAAATTACAATATTTATAGCACCACAAGAATCAATTTACCATAACAAGCTATCCAGTCAGAAACATTGTATAAATCCAATATGGTAAGCACCGTAATCAAAAATACAAGAATGATCGCAAGGCAAATCGCATTAGAGGAACGGTACCCTAAGCTGGGTAGCCACATGGAATCAGCAGACCAATACGTTAAATAACATGCATTATATTCCTATTCCAGCTTTGATTTGACGTCCAAGTGAGGAGCGGAAAGAAATGTAGGTATTTAATATTTTTACACGCATGGCATGGGTCTTATCTCCACGAGAGAGAGAATTGCAGCGATAATCGCGCACGGCCGCCATGCCTACAAGTTATGCCGCGATGATAGTGTGGAGATTAATTCAAATAGTTTGTATTGAATTTGATGGCACTCGGCGACTATCGTTGCAATTCCTTTGCCCGTGGAGATGGCGCCTATGAGAATCATTTGAATCTTTAAGATAAACAAACCTTTTTACAGTCCGTTCAACCGATTTTTGTATACCGTAGGCATAACGATGGAATTAAAAGCAAAACAAGTTACACAATACCAACTGTCTACTGCAGCTGCCATTTGTCGTGCCACCAACGCAATAGATGTCAAAATCTGTTGAACGGACTGTAAAATAAAAAAGGTTTATTTAAATTTCTAATAATTATATATATTCTTATTTCAAATGGAATATAGTTTGCTTGGAATTCTGTAACTCAACAAAGTTCATCACAGTTGGAAATACTCAACAATAACTTTAGTCAATCACTGACAGGCTGTGAAGCATTCAGTACCACCCATACCTAGTTTTAGCATCCCCGCTAGCTTTTTACATATTGTACCATCCCTCAAGAATTCCAAGCAAGATTTCTTGCTACTATTTCCGTCGACTACATATTTCTAACTTAGTATGCGGAACCTTTTTGTCACGAGCTTACAGGATTCGGTCGACAAAGTTGCTCTAGTATAAAACATTATTCTCCTTGCTGTATCCTGAACGAGGTGGGGTATAATATTAGCTGGTCTCAGCTCAGGACTACAGAATATTTCACCTTTCGGCCAGCGCTTCTTATTAAAGTAAGTAAGTAAATGTTTATTGGAACAAAAACACATTTTACAACTTGAATTGCGTACGTCAATAGCTACATAAGTTACAAAAACTGTGTCGCAGCTATAAACGCACACCTCGAAGAGGGAGACGACAGCGTTCCAGATTACAGACATGTAAAAAAGATGAGTAACAAATATTAAAATTGTAAAAAATTAAAATTGTAGAAATTAAAATATGTACGTGTTTAAAGTTGTGCATGTGGGAGTGTTGTATGTGAGTGAAGTCCGTGTCTGTGGGATGTAAGTGTTGTGGTACCTCCCCACGAGCCCTATTCATAGTCTTGTGTAGATTTGGGGATGACTTGATAAAAGAACTGACCTATCTCATGTTTATGATGTGAAACATCTTTCCTCTCTGTAGGAGTGATTTCGTGAAAAGGGACGGAAGTGTGTAACAGGAAGCCGTGGAAGCGCGCGCTATTTGATTGGACCAATGAGCGCGCGTGGTGCTAGAGTTGATGACAGGATGATGATGCTACACACCATGATACACTATATACGACTACTGTAAGACTTGCTCGTTTTTTTGTTGTTATTGTCATTTACCTAAATAAAAACTATTTTGTGCATATCTACGACCAATATTCTAGGAACAATATTTCAAATTAACGCATTTCTGCAGTACATTATTATTCTCCTGCACTGATCCCAACTTATCTGAGTTCGGCGTAACATATCCTTTTCTTTTATACTTCTCTATTACTCGTCATCTCGCCTCACCCCTTTCTAGCCTTACATCTTTCACACAGTCCATCCATCGTTTCTTTGGTCTTCCCCTAGTCATTGCCATTGACATTCATACTCAAAACTTCCCGCACGACATCCATTTCTGCAGTACCTGTCTATTGTGAATTAAGCACGTTATATAGACTTTCGACTAGAAAATGTTCTGTATTGTAGAGCATAGTCTCTGTCACCATACTTCTACGTACCTGTACCTATGTATCCGCAACTAAGACCTAGAACTAAAAATCGAATACAATTATTGTGTCATCCACTCGCACGATCCGCTAGGATCCACCTAGCGGATCTTTGTGTAAATTATTTCATCACCCTACTCTCAAAACGGTGAAGGAAAACATCGTGAGGTAACCGACATGTCCTAGAACCAACAATTCAAAGACGTGACATCTACCAGCCCGCACAGGGCCCGCGTGGTGGATTACGGCCCACTCCCTCTCACAGAGAGGCGGCCTGTGTCCCAGCAGTGGGAACATTATAGGTTGATAATGTTGACTGTATATATTATGATGAAGTCATATAGTCACTGTTTTCTAACAAGACCAGTTTATCAGCATGCTCTGAGCCTCTTGAAACCAATACCATATCCATTTTTATTCATGTCGAGACAATGTTACCCGCATTTCTAGGAAACGATGGCTTAAGCATTCAATATTATGGAGTACAAACGGTTATTTTATAGTGTTTAGAGCCCATGTGGTTTGTTCTATTGTCAAAAAAATTACATGGGGATTTATACATATTCTAGGATTGTGTAATTCAAACGTTTACAGGCGAGATAAGACTGTTGTGAATAATGGTGAGCCAGGAATTTCATTGTAATAATAATACAGCCTATTATTGTCTCACTGCAGGGTAAAGGCGTGTTCTCATACGGAGAAGAAGCCGCCGGTTGGCGATTTTAGACTTATATCCTAACTAATGTTGTTACACTAAAACGGCTGAACAGACTTGGATGAAATTTGGTACATGGGTATACCATGACTCGGAGAAGGACATAGGCTTCTTTTCATCCTGGATCCCCAAAAACAAAAACCAAAATACCCAAATCGCTATAGGTTTGTATATAATATTGCTATAATATAATAATGAAGAGTTCCGTTGATTTCTCCAGGATCCCATCGTCAGATCCTGACTTGATGACAATGGGATCAACTTTCAAACAAAAAAAGAATTTTGCAAATCCGTGTATAAATGACGGAGTTATGCCCGGATATACATAAAAAATATTAACATCAGAATTGATAACCTCCTCCTTTGAGAAGTCGGTTAAAAACAGATTTCTTTCATCATAAACTTTAAAGAAAGGAACACAGCCTAATCCAGCCGCCTTCCTTTCTCTATCTGCCATAATAATAATTAATTGTGCACGTTTATCGATTAGAGCTCCTATCCTGTATCGCAGAGATTGTAACAAATTAATAGTACCAAATAGTACTTTCACGTAATTTCCGCTTGCTGTAATGTTCCGTTTTTGCAAGCCGAAACAATGACGGGAACTAAATATAATTATAATTACTGACGGATCTTGATTGACGGTTTGACCTACTGGCACTTGATCGTTTTTTATCGACTATTCAATTTCTTTATTAACTAAATTAAATTAAAATATTTCTCCATAGAACCTACTTCTTAACTCTCCTGGGGGCCTAAACCGGCCACATTAGCAATTCCTCTAAAAGCAGTTCATTTCCTGAATCCCAGCTGCATTAGCAATTCCTCTAATTTGACTTAAAAGCAATTCATAATTTTGTGGACCATTTTACGAATCTCCATAGAAAACTGTCAAACAGATGAATTATTTCGTAATAAGAATTACACGCAGATTATATTATGAATTGTCAGTTTGTGACATTTTACGATGATTCCTAATATTTTTTCATATAGTGACTGTTATAAGCCCCCTGCTTTCGTAAACTAAAAAAAAAATATATATATACGCGTCGACTTCAGAAACTCCTCATTTTTTTTCGTCGGTAAAAAAATTTACCACATCCCCTATCGGTTACCTCTCATATGGCCAGCTGTCATTTATCAACATTAAAATACAAGAATCATCACCACGTTTCACGTTTTTTTTTTCCACTCTCCCCTGTCACGCTATCATTCACTCCCTTCCCTCATATCATTTCTCACACAATCCATCCATCTTTTCTTTGCCCTTCCCTCTCCCGCTCCATCCATTAAAAGGAAAAAGGACAAAAAAACAGGAATATAAAAAAAAAATGAGGATATATTGGTTAACTTGAAAGCCAAAGGAGAAAGATAAGGTGATCAATTTAATTGCCCAATAATAAAGGAAACGACAAAATGGAAGCCAGTATGGTACTGATAAGAATCAGAATTCACATATTAAAGGTACATATCTACATCAAGAAGATACTTTCATTTCATTTTTTTCTGACGTAATTTCGTATAGTTGTAACTAAAACAATGTTGGTTGTAAAAAGTTATAATTATACGCCTAATGTCAGACTTTCACTGGTTAGATTTAATTTTCTGCTACATATACTATGCTGTTGTTACCGATGTTGTCATTAAATGTGGTCGTGCAACTGTTTCGATTCTCATTTGTTTTTTATGAGCTATCGTCACTTTTTTCTCAGTTGGGATGAACAGAACTCGAGGTACCAATAGTGTTTCATCTTTTTGACCTGCAATATTTCCCCTTTATCTTGTATATTTTTTTATTTTTATGGTTAGTGTTAAGATTTTAGCTTCAGATGAAATAGTCTTTACCTCAATTACTACGTGTGAATTGTGTATCTTTGATGATAATTTCTGATTGGGAAAAGCGTAGTTTCTTTTATTCAGTGAACTTCTACATATTTTCTCCGTATAATCACTTCTGACATATATAGGTACAACCTAAGATAAGTATGGTTATCAATAAATACTTACTCGTACATGATCGCTACTTCTCTCGTAATCTAAAGAGGCCTGATATATGTCCCCAGTTTAAACGTTTGTCGTCCCAACGGCAAATAAAATTTAGGTTCGGATAACCGGTTTTGTAAGTCCCCAGCCTTCCCAGATAAGTCTTCACTGCAAAAATATATTACAAGTTATACTACTGTCTTCACAGAGTTGGAAATATTGATGTTACTGTTCGCTGCTGTCAACCGACTGGGGTACGACTGTCAATCTTTCAACCGAAGATGGTACATGTGATCGAAGATTGTCAGTTATCAATCACTGTGCTGTTTAGATGCCTCTTAACTAACAACTGAATGCTACTGTCTTAATTTAGACAATTCCAAGTCAAGCGATCGCCTATTAGAAGCAGTCTCCTGCTCAACGGTTTTCATATATTAATTATTTTATTTTTTGGAGTGAAATTATTCTATGGCGCAATAAAGTACCAATAATTACTGAGAGGGGAAGAAGCTCTTTATGGTACAGGACTAAGAACGATTTATTTATATAATATATGTTAATATATCTGATATATAAAATTCTCGTGTCACAGTGTTAGTTGCCATACTCCTCCGAAACGGTATGACAGATTTTTATGAAATTTTATATGTATATTTGGTAGGTCTAAGAATCGGTCGTAATATATTTTTCATCCCGATATTCCCACGGGATCGAGACTTACGCGGGTGAAACCGCGGGGCGCAGCTAGTATTTATATGTATTATAACGAACAATCACTAAGTCTTTAAGTCGCATCTCTTTAGGTACACTCTCAATATAAAAAATCGTGAATATAATAGAGAATTCGGTATGTTCAAACATAATTAAAAATATCTTCAATTAGGAAAACCACGCGATAAAACCAAAGCAAAAGAAATAATAACAGATGTTTATCAAATACTTGATGACGTGAAAACAATACTCAAGAAATCCGCTCTGAAAAAGAAACCAAACGAAAGAATGATGGCATTATACTAATCCCTATATAATTAGTATATCTAAATAGATATTTAAGAGAAAATATCAAAGACATAGCACACACAACCAAACGAGACAGTGGCGAATGGAAGAAAAAGATATTACTTAGGGGCACAAGGTATGGATGGATTATGAATGAAATGACTCTGGGCCGATTTGGTAGGCCAACTTTAGTAGTCAACAAAATTTAAACATCCATGGTTATACGCATTAAATAAAGGCGAAAACTTAATAAGTTTAAAATATTAAGTATACTTTGATCGAAATAGAAAAAATAATTAATGTAATACTCCACGTCCCGTCCAAAAAAAACCTCGCTCGAAATAAGTCAGTGTCACATTAATTGTTTATCACACAATTACATCTGGGACATTAATTGCAAAACCCACAATTACCTCTGGGACATTTATTGTATCACCTACAATTACCTCTGGGACATTCATTTTATACATAGCTCTTTATTAAGACCAAATAAAACTTACCAAGAAATGATTTCCTATTTCTGTTTGTTGATATTACACCTAAGTGCTATTTGTAATCATAATCATCGATGTCATTGTTAACTTAATGATGTTTTAAAATAGAATGCAACCTAGAATATCGAAGCCACGCCAGTGTGATATTGTTTTCACTACCTACCACCCCTTTTAGAACATAAAACAGTTAAATTTATTATTTACATTGTGTGATTATCGCCTCTATGCTCATTTTACAAGATTACTTTGTTACCATAAATTATCCCTTCCCGGTGAAAGTGCGTTACGGGATGCAAGGCACTTTGTACGCCGCAAATATTTTTATAAACTTACTTTTTAGTGGCGAAAATTTGTTCGATTTCTTGAAAAAAATGAGAAAAATCACTCCACGTTTGAAACTAAACGAAGAAGTACCGTTATCTCGAATTTTATTTATTTCTGTACTGTCAGGAACACTAATCAATCATGTTATGTATAGCATTGTTACATCTGGTAATCTATTAAATGTATTTTCTGCATCCAAGTTAGCATTTACTTTTGATATATCACAACATACGTCCAACTTTACTCGAATAATTATGTTTGAATTACTTTGGCACCGAATGGCTATGCTTCGCAAACAAGTCGAGAAAGACTTGTCGATCGCGCGTAGATTTGAATCAGGAGAAGAAAAAATTAAGATCTTGCTTAAATTCATACAAGAATTTACTGAACACGACTCATAACACTGATGCACCAATGAAGTTTATGGTAAACTTAATAAAATAACTGTATCAATCTCCCTAGCCTTTTCCCAACTATGTTGGGGTCGGCTTCCAGTCTAATCGTATGCAGCTGAATACCAGTATCTTACATGGAGCGACTGCCTATCGGACCTCCACAGCCCAGTAACTGGGTAATATGATACCCCTTGGTAAGACTGGTTGTCAGACTTTCGGACTTCTGACGACCTGTAACGACTGTCAAAGATCCACAAATGACAGCCGGGACCAAAGGCTTAACGTGCTTTCCGAGGCACGGAGGAGTCTCGGTATGTAAAGATGGTCACCCATCCACGGACCAACTCCGGCAAGCGTAGCTTAACCTCATGGATCGACCCGTGCGGCTGTTATTACTTAGCCACGAGCTCCTCTAATAAAATAAAAAAACTGTATAGCTGTATAAATTATCTGAATCAAAATTATGTTGAGTTTTGTCAAACGTGTGCTCTCGTGTTTGTCAAACTTGTGAATTGAAACAAAAAATGTTTCAAGTATCGATGTAGGATCAGGCGTCGAAAAAAGTAAGCAAACTAGCTATATCTACGGTTGTAGAAGGGACTTGATTCGAACCAAACCAAAATCTAGTACGGGGAACGTAGGATACTAGAGGAAATTGTGACTGGACAAGAAATTAATTTAAATTTAATTTTGTAGGTTTATTCACTTATACAACCTTATTTTTTCTTTATGCTAAACCCGAAAAGGGGTATTTTGAACAACTTATGCTATGGGACCAAATTTGAAATCGCGAAAAAAAAATCTGCTGTTCCCTACATTTGTGTTCACTTAAATCAACAAAATGTATGGAACAGCTGATTTTTTTTAGCGATTTCAAAGTTGGTCCCATAGAAAAAGTTGTTCAAAATGATGAGTACAATGACCCCTTTTCGGGTTTAGCATAAAGAAAAAATAAGGTTGTATAGTTAATTACTTAATTTTCTTTTTCAGATATTGTTGTCTATAGTGCTCCTAATTCCTAAGATGTTAAACTCTATTTATTTAAGCATTATTTTCAAAAGGGAATATATCGTACGTATAAATAAGTGAAGTCATTGGAATTTTTTATCTAGAATTTCTCAGTAGCAGCCCGGAGTATGAATTCGTGCCCGGTTGTTGGCAAGAGACTTGGCCCCTATTAACTGGCGAAATGTGGGTCTGCCTAACCCTTTGAGGAATACAGGCGTTATGTTATAAGGTTTGCCAATAAGTGCAAACATAATTTTTAGGGTTCCGGGAAACGGGACCCTATTACTAAGGCTCCGCTGTCTGTCTATCCGTCTCCACGCTGTATCTCATGAACCGTGTTAGACAGTTGAATTTTTTACAGATGTTGTATTTCTGTTGCCGCTATAACAACAAATAGGTACAAAAAACAGAATAAAATTAAAAATTAAGATTTTTTTGTAGGTAGACGCTTGAAATATTAACAGAATATTTAGTTATATATTCATTTTAATAATAAATAATTAAATTAAAATAAAATAAATGGGGGGTAATAAAACAAATTTAATGGGGGCTCCCACACGTGTTTTTTTTGCCGTTTTTATAGATAATGGTACGGAACCATTCGTGCGCGAGCCCGACTCGCACTTGGCCGGTTTTTTATACAGGTTTGGTATATTTCGACGCCCAAACACAGGTAGCTCATCTTCAATGTTTTCTTAAATTTACAGGTCACCCCTGTTATTGCATACGAAGCTTTAGTGGAGTTCATAGTTACGTTGACACCTGCACTGCTAGCCGAGATGGTCAACAGCGAAATAGACAAAATGAAATTATGTGTTGTAATGCAGTTACTTGTATGTAGAGGTAACTTAACTTCATTTAAATTTTTTGCAAATAACAAAAAAGATAACAAGGATGCTATTTGTTTGGCTGAAAAATGCCAGCTAACAAACAGTTAAACCAGAAAAGGAATGCGCTTCGGTAATCTTCGTGTTTCAGAATTAGCACGAACCGAACGTCTCGTCGTCAAAACTTCTAAGTTTTGTACTGCCGGCTTTGTAGTGTACCTGTCATTCGCATTTGTATGAAGTTTTGTCTCTATTAGGTTACGTACTCCAGTCGCAGATTGTCATCTGACACACAAAAAAAAGTAGAGTTGTTAACTTATAGTTTTGTTATCATGGCAATACAAAGTAGACTAGTACTTCCATGGTAGTAATAGCTCTATTAAGGCAAAAGCAACACATTGCAAAAATCCTCCTTCATCACTTTGGTACATTTTTATGAACCAACCCACACACTACAGGCGGGCACCGAACTTTTTTGTATGATAATGCGTTGCACTGCAGCCTGTTGCAACTGTTATGTGCGCTTGATATAGATCTCCTCATCACGCGTTCGTATTTCCGAAGTAATACGATGATTGCCGAAGTGCATTAAGTACTTTTTTTTGGATAACAAAAATAAAACTTTTCAGGAGACATGACACGTGACATAATAGATGACGCCATGATGTACTTTCGCCAACGTCCGTTCAAGTACACAGTATGGCGGCTGTTCACAGTGGACATTAGCTTGATACTGAGAATGATTGGTCTGCTTACCATCTACGCCGTTGCTATGGTGCAATTCGCGCATTTCTATGACTAACGGAATGTTCTCTCTCGTTGCGAAAGTTTATAATGGACTTTGAAGCTCCATAATTTAATCATAAATAATTTGGTTCTTGAAATTAAAACATCTTTGAGTGCATATTTTTTTAATTTCATCCTATGTAATTTACAAGATTTTTTTTTACAGATTGGCATAAACTGTGGCAATGACCCCGTTGGGTCATTGCCAACCAGCTGATTGTCGAGCTCAGCAGCATGCATGTCGGCTGTTCTGTTGATGGTCTGTGTGTTAACAGTATTAGCTATGCGGACGACATGGTGCTGCTGAGTCCGTCAATTAGCGCACTCAGAAAGTTGTTGGCGGTCTGCGAGACTTACACAAAAGCGCATGGGCTGGTGTATAATGTGCAGAAAAGCAAACTACTGGTATTTAGGGTAAAGCGCAAAAAAACATCACATATCCCATCGGTTATGCTAAAAGGTGTGGCCCTTGAAAGGGTGCTAGATTTTAAGTACTTAGGGCACATAGTTACTGAGGACTTGAATGATGATGCCGACATGGAAAGAGAACGGAGGGCGTTGGCTGTCCGATGCAATATGTTGGCCCGCAGGTTTGCACGTTGTACACCAGAAGTAAAAGTAACTCTTTTTAAGGCTTTTTGCCAATCGTTGTACACGTGCACTCTGTGGGTTCGATATACGCAAAGGACATACAACGCCCTCAGAGTTTAGTACAATAATGCCTTCAGAATGTTGTTGGGGCTTCCACGTTACTGCAGTGCATCAGGAATGTTTGCGCATACCGATGGGTTCAATACCATCCTGCGAAAAAGGATTGCAACCATGATGCGCAGAGTGCGTGGGAGCGTCAACGGCATTCTGAAGGTCATTAGTGATAAGCCCTGTTGCACCATTGTGGCACATTGGGTGCATCAACATGTGCATGTGCGTCAGGTGCGTCAGGTGAGTGCAGCAGGTATATGAACTGATTTTTATTTTTATTTTGTGTTATAATTGGCTTTTTATTTTATTTTTTTATAGCTTAGCCAACATACAATGGCAATGCCATTAATTTTGACAGTTCCACAACATTCATTGTGTTACATTGTTGAGCAAACGAATGTTTCAAATATAAATCCATTGCGGATTAGGAATTTCCTTCAAAATCTTTTGGTTTCGGAATGGATTTAGGAGCTCTATAATTTAATTGTAAATAATTTGTTTAATTAAATCTGATCTTTTCCTAACAACATGAAAAGCTTTAGCAGAATACTTGGCTTATACCGTGGTGAACTGTTTAGCTAGTCAGTTGGTAGCACCTGGAGTAGGTTTTAAGCTCTTTTCACACAGGGTATGGACCACCGGGCTTCCAGGAGTGCGTCAGAGCATATCCGGAATACTGAGTGCCCGGTTACAACCTGAAAGGTCTTGATTTGAATATTTGCAGATAGACCATTAAAATACATACCCATCAATTTATAAACATGACAATCAATCAATGCGTTTTATTAATCTACGGCAGTTTACGCTCGTTTAGTGGTTAGGCAGTATAATGAGTACAGTTTAACTAGTGAATGGGTGCGCTTCATAATTTATTATCAAATGGGACAGTTGATACAGGCGTTTGATAAATGCATCCTTCAAGACCCATAGTAGGGCAGGCCAGTGATAGTTAATTATTTCAAAGAACGTAAAACCAAAATTGCCTGTTGCTTGTTCATATATACAATGTTCGTGATTAATCTCTTTGGTGATTGGAACTTTTACTAATATTATCCATATTCCAAATTCAAATCACTTTTAATCCTTAGGGATTAAAGAGGTGTTTTAGTCCCTGTTTTCGAAGATTATAAACTATTTTTTTTTTATGTGTGATATAACTATATTTTTTGTTTTTTATTGTTATACATAAATAATTTAAAGCGTGATTGGGTCCCAAAATCTTAACAAATGCATTTAAATAATAATATAGTAAAATTCACCAATCATTTCGCCAGTTATATTTAAGTTCTTTGTAATAGAAGGCAAGCCTATTAAGTGGCTAATTGATTCTGAATGACTTTGTGACAAGAGTATTCTTAAGCAAGTAACCCTAGATTAAGCCCATGAAGGCATTTAATCGATGCCCCCGCGCATACTGTAGGGCTGCCGCAATAAATTATGATTCTACTCCTTGAAATTGTAATTCAAAGTTATAAATTGAAAACAAAATTCTTTATGGCTCCTTGTTTGAATATATTTGCATCTGGTTGTTTTTATGGTATAATGTTTGCCTGCGTTGTATTTCATATGTTTTATGAGACGTACCATGCATAGACCCGTTATGTCTGGACTTTCAAAGAGACTTTGACCCTTGACTTTGTTTCGCCATTTCTTCTCAGGAAGATATGAAATCTCGAATCCATCTAATATGACGTGTAAAAATGATTCCGGTATCCTATTTACAGAATAAACAATGGGATGTATCTAATAGCACTTTAAGTTTGATGAAAACAGCTATAAAATTGTATCATTCAGCAGTAATTTACTATAACTATAAAAATAATGGTTTGCACTATAACTCTGTCAAAAACCGACTCCGAAACCAGTTGGTTTCTGATTGATCTAATTCGACTTTTCGCGAAAACCCTAGGGGATATTGTAAAAACCCGGATAAGTAGAAAATTATGAAAAAAAATCTGCGAGCGACTTCGAAGTAGCGCGAAAAATCAGCTGTTCCCTACATTTTGACGAGCTATGCGAGCATAATTAGTAGGGAACAGCTGTTCTTTTTTTTCGCGATTTCAGGGTTTGTCCCATTGTGAAAGTTGTTCATAATGATGATTACAATGAGAGATTTCGTGTATGAAAATATACACCTTATATAAATAATTATTTTTCCAAACCATGAGTAATCTTTACGACAGACATTCTTTAGGTATTATAATTTTCGTCAAGTTGGTACTTAATACAACATTGTTTTAATCATTAAATTCATACAACGTACTGATATTGATTTTGTATGGAAATGTATTCATGCAACGATGAAAAAATATGAGTAGGGTGAACTGCCCATTTGTCGGTCGAGCTATTAACAATATTACTTAACGTATGCAGTCGTCATTAATTTTTTGGGAATGGTTGAGAAGTTTATTCAATGATTTTATTTAAAATATAAAAAAACCTATTTTATTAAAATTTACTATGTATCCTTTTGAATTATAAGAAACTTTGATAATCTAAAACAAAGATATCTCGCATAAAGAAGCTAGAACTTACAAGCATCGCATTTAATTATAAACAGTTTTTGTAATCCACATAATATGTATAAGAAAGTACAATATGTACTATACCTATTTCTATTTACCACAGCCAATCATTTTCTGTAGTTGACACGCTCTGTTTTCTCACATTCCCTGATCGAGATGGAAATAGAAAGTGTCATCATTCATAAGTAATGACAAATTGCTTAGATTACTATCTAGAGCCTGATAAATTGCCAAGCAATCGACTGGAGCGGATTGGACTACGCAATACGGTGATTTTTTTCAGATTTAATTTTTAGCCCAGCTTGAGCAAAATGCTTTTCTTATCTAAATGATTGATTTGATTTTGTTAGTTTTAATGTTTGTTTTTATTGTTATATTTCCTGTGCGTGTCCCAAATAAAACATTTTTCTTTCTTTCTTTCTTTCTTCAAATGTGAGCTAGATGTATTTTTACTAGTATGCGTTTATTGACAGTTTCATGATGTCTCATATCGGTACCTACAGAATATATTTCTGAATCTCTTAAAAACATACAGTATTATATTAATAAAAACACAAAAATGTGTATATGTAAGCTTTTTCTATTTCTATAATTTTTAATTTCAAAACACGAATTCATTTTAAACTTTTTATACAAAGGTCGACAACTGGTACAACCACCTGAAGTAAAATGCAGTTTCACTTGAATTTCGTCGGTTGCATGTTAATAGCGCGTGTGAATTTTAATATGTTTTGATATTATGTTTACGATGAACTTTATAGTGATGCGGTCTATCGATATCGAAGGGCAGTGACTTTTCAAGTGTGTAAAAATCAGTCGATTAAAATGTTTTGTCAGAAATGTATCGTTTATCATTACAATTTGTACTCGTAGATGCTTATTAATTGATTGACATGATTCTTAAAACATTGATTCATGGCTAAATTGAAGAAAATAATGACAAGTGTTTTTTTTATATTTTAAAACTACGAGACACAGGTACAAAACTACGGAAGAAGTTCCTTTGAATTTTTAAAACTAAGTAAGTATTCGATTTTTTCCAAGAATAAGTCAGCACAAAAGCTTTTGGCAAAAAAAAACAACCGACTTCCAAAAAAACACAAAAAAAGTGAAAAATAACTTTAATTTCGGAAGTCGGTGTCTTGTCCAAAAAAAAAAAAAACAGTCTAATTGAGAACCTCCTCCTTTTTGAAGAAGTCGGTTAAAAAGACATTGTATCGATACTTTTTGACATCACTATAAAGACCCTATCAAGGACCGCATCAAGAGATGGTCACAAATTATTCACATCAAGTTTTATGATGATCGCGCGAAGGAATGCTACTGATCTGTCCCTCTAAAGGTACCTTTGCAAGGGTCTTATTTATTTACATCGTATAAATCTTTTATTACATCGTAATTTATTTTTGGATTATACAGGGTGTTAGGGTAGACACCGTTATCCTTGCAACTAGTGGTTTAGTGTCATCTATAATATACTTTTTCTACGGGACCAACTCTGAAATCGCAAAAAACAATCACCTGTTCCATCCATTTTGTCGATTTAAGTGAACACAAATGTATGCAACAGCAGATTTTTTATTCGCGATTTCAATGTTGGTCCCATAGAAAAAGTATATTATAGGTGACACCAAACCACTAGTTTCAAGGAAAACGGTGTCTACCCTAACACCCAGTATATGCTGAATATCATGGGGACGACAATAAATGAAAGCGCTAGTAATACTTATTTGTAGGAAAATTTGGAGTATGAATGTGGATGGCTATAAGAGTAGGGGAATACCAATTGAAACGATGGATGGACTGTGTGAAAGATGATATGACTGGAAAGGGGGTGACTACCGAGATGGCGGCTAATAGACAAGTATGGAAGAAAGGGACATGTTAATGTGTAGCTTCGGCCTAAGGGTGGAACAACATCATAAAATTTTGCAAAAATGCAAATCATTTCACAAACCAAGCAATCAGCGATTGAGCCATTTCGTCAATACTTACAATTATTATTTTCCCTTTGATTGCTGCATAAGTAGACCAATGTCTTTATCGAGACAATTCATCTGTAAACAATTATTCTCAAACTACTTTAATTTCGCAAAATTTTCTGGGAATTGCACATTTTTAATGAGTGGTTTTAACATTTTGACTTCAGCTGTTAAGATGCCCAATGAAAAAAATATTGATACGGCTCGACAGTTTCTTTAAGGATAAACCGTTTTAAAAGTTCAACATTTATGCGCAGGATCTGACTTCAATCTACTTCAACCACTCTTGTCTCATCATTATTTCAGCCAAAAGACGTTCACTGCTGGACATAGGCCTCTCCCAAGCATCGCCACTTCGACCGGTTCTGTGCTACTCGCACCAGCGGATTTCTGCAGCATTCACCAGTTCGCTTCGTGGTCGCCACTCGAGAACCTTTCGGCCCCATCGGCCATCTGTTCTGCGAGCAATGTGCCCTGCGCACTACCACATAAGTTTGGCAATTTTTGGGGCTCTGTCGGTACTTTTGTAGCACTTGTATAAACATAGGTAAATCTGAGCTCATGAAGGAAGAAACCAGTCAGAGCCAGGGTTTAAAAGCTAGTCCAATTCAGCGCACCACAGATATGGATCGCTTCCAGTTAATCTAGCAACGAAAGTAACAAACAGTTACTGTCAACGGTCTTGGAACGTAAATATGTAGGTAAAATAGTGCGATTACTTACAAAGATTGCTGGAAGGATCCGGTTGCGAATAGCGTTTCTGTTTTATTGACTTACTACTTCCCCTGTGGCTTCGCTCGCGTGAATTTCGTATTTTTACCCGACTACGGCGAAGAAAAAAGGAAGGTTATGATTTTGATCGGTATGTATGTATGTATGTATGTTCATATGTTCATCTGTTCCCTCATATCTTCTAAACGACTCATCACAATTTGACAAATGAGGTATCGTTGGAAGCGTCTTGATCGTCCGCTGGTTATAGGCTATGTGACGTCACATTAAATTAAAAATGGCGCCCTCTAGAGGACATAAAGTCAGGAACTAAAAAAAAATATTGTTTAATCGTACCATGTTGGGTATCAAATGAAAGGGCTTAATGAGCAAATTTCAAAAATATATATATTATAACCCCAAAAGAAATTTAAAAAAATTAAAGTAATCTAAACTAAAACCCAACTACGACAAAGACAGACAAATAAAAAATCCGGAGTCACACGTAATCTGTTCGATTTATAACACGTGTGACTCCGGATTTTTTATTTGTCTGTCTGTGGTGTCTTGTTTATACCTTTTTAGTCGTAGTTGGGTTTTAGTTTTTATTACTTTAATTAACTCTCGAGGTTCTCAATTCGACTGCATGTTTTTTATTGGCGTGTAGGGTTTTCCAGTAGGATATTTGCAGTAGCAGTTACTGTCGTCTGGATTTGTGCCAGTTTAACCACAGCTCACACTGCTTGTTTACCAATTCGTGGGACACCGGGCCAGGCGGTGAATTTCTTAATCATATAAAATATCACTTTTCTCGGGGATCGAAACTAGCGCCTACAGGGTCAATGATGAGATGTTATTTGAAAACCGGAACGATTGCATCCTGCCGGCGTTAAAAACCGGCTGCCTGGAATAAAACCAATATAAGTATATTTCTCTTTCATTTATCTTAAGAAACGGGCCGGACTTGTTTGCTGCCATTTCTTTTTTAACCAGTATGAGTACTTTAATTAAACTACATAGTGAAAATAGGGGATATATACACATGAAAATAGGGGATTATTTGTGTGAATATTGATGGATATACAGGGTTGTTGCTGTAGTATACAGGGTTATTGGTTAAGGGGTCATTTACAACACTTTTGACCCCTATGCCATTGTCAACCATTTTCGAGTGATTTGACATTTCATATTTCGAAATGTATGAAATAACAACCGACAAAAAAAAACACAAAAAAGTGAAAAATAACTTTAATTTCGCACTAATTTAATTTCAACACTAATTTAGCAACCACTGCCCTGCAAATAATCTCCTGTGACCATTACATTCTTACTTAACTTATTATTCCATGCCTAACCAGCACACATATAGGTACAGGGTGTAAAAAGTCCCATCACATAGACGTCATTCTCATCAAATTAAGTAACATTGCACAAAAATAATTTCTGGGAAACGACTTTTATTTTTTGTGCGAAAAGTCGCTGTTTACGGTGTACAGTCACGGACTTTAATTGATGAACCACTTTGAAACTTTTCAATTTTGCAGTTTCATACATTCACGAGATTACACGATTAAACACGAACTCAAATCGCATGCTCGTAAACAAGATGACAAATTACTAGTAATCGGAAATAGTGTTATCCATAGAGATTGACTAATAAGTTCTCAATAAAAAATAAATACAATGTTTATCGAATCTATTTGAAAGTGACCTCCTTTGAATCAGAGCTCATTAACTCGATAATTCTGGAAACCTTTCCGAAGACAGTGACACTTCGAAATGTCGATGTCAGAGACATTATTTTCGAATTTGCCGAATTGACTACAATTAAAATTTCTCCGTACGCTAACGTTATTATGTTAACGTTATTATTACTAAAACAATCGTCGCTAAGTTACGGTTGCTAGACCTGCAATTGGTTGACTTTGGGTAGTCACTCTGCTGTCAAGTTTGTAGTTCTCTCAGGTTAGCCAACCGTTAAAGATATAAAATATAATTTTCTTCTCCTATAATATACGAAGACATGACTTTCCGTGTCTGGAATGTACGAGTATAACCGACTAAGCCCGATTTGCATTACATGGCTAAAATGCGAACAGTGCCAAGTGGCTCATCCATTAAAGTTCGTGACTGTACGTCACGTAACGCACGCAAAACATTGTGTTTAAGGGTGCATGCGACAGTTCAGGGTTTGTGGTATTTAAAATTAAGTTCTAACTAATATTTAAAACTTGCTTTCTATAAAAAAACGTCTGAAAAAGTTGGAACTATGACCTTTAATGTCTCCGTAACCTGAAGGTTCCCATGGTCCAGAACAAAGAAATCATCACAATGACGGGAATAACAATTGACTTTCGGCTTCGTTAAGCGATTTTTTACACCCGTTGTAGGTCGGCCCTCTCACAGAGAGGAAGCCTGTGTCCCAGCAGTGGGAACGATATAGGCTGGTTATCCTTTAGGTCAGGGGACTTAAAACAGTCACTTTAGCAGAATCTTATTATGAAAATCATCGTAAAATGTCACAAACTGACAATTTGACAATTGACGACACGGTTGGCGCAGTGGCTGAGCGATGGACTGCTGCGCAACGTGTCGTGGGTTCGATTTCCGCACGGAACAAATATTTGTATGATCTGCAAGTAGTTGTTCCGGGTCTGGGTGTTAGTGTATGTGAGTTTCTATGTTTGTAAACGCACCCACGATACAGGAAGAAATTCCAAGTGTGGGGCAAAGTTTAAAAAAAAAAAAACATAATGATCGGCGTGTAATTCATATTACGAAATAAATCATCTGTTTGACAGTTTTCTATGGAGATTCGTAAAACGGTCCACAAATTATGAATTGTTGTTATATCAATTTAGAGGAATTGCTAATGACAGCAGGGATTCAGGAAATGAACTGCTTTTAGAGGTATTGCTAATGTGGCCGGTTTAGGCCCCAAGAAAAGGAGTCACCACAAATCTTATAAACGGTTCATCTACGCCCCGCACTGGCCCAGCATCGTCCATCATTTTAGAGTAACGGTGTTCAAGGTGAGAACGGGAGTATATTTGTAACTATGTAGTAATTGAATGGTGTTAATTGTTTATTTGATTAATGTTCTACAGGCTAGAAAGGCAATGAGAAATGAATTAAACATCATGTTGGAGTATGCAGTTGAATACTAGTATTTTACATGGAGCGACTGCCTATCTGAACTCTACAATCCAGTTAATAATAATAATAACAGTTCTCCTGACCGTATTTCGGCCACGGCGGCCAATCTCAACGGAGACTAGCCTTCGGCGCGGGAGATATGATATTGCACAAGTGTGTGCGCAGACACAGATGCACTCTCTCTTCCCTCACTCTCATAGTCCGATGGGACGGCAATCTGACACGACCGGAGAGAGATCAGGCGCAGAACCATCGGCTTAACGTGCTTTCCGAGGTACGGGGGTATAACACCGCCAACTTCCAAACTCCGGGCTGTTACTAAGAATTTCTTAATGGAAAATCCCTCGCCCGACCCGGGAATCGAACCCAGGACCCCACGCTCAGCAGTCGCGCTTGCGACCAACGGGGTAACCAACCCAATTACTGAGTTATACGATACCTACCCCTTTGGTAAGTGGTTGTCAGGATTTTAACGTAACGATTGTCTGTGTATCTATGAATGACAACCGGAACCAACGGCTTAACGTGCTTTCGGACGCACAGAGGGGTCTTGGTATGTAAAGATGATCACCCATCCACGGAACAACCGCAGCAAGTATAGCTTAACCTGATCGATCGACCCGTGCGGCTGTTATTATTTAGCCACAGGCCCCTACGGTATACAATAGCACTATCGCAATCTTCATAGCATTCCAGCTACGATAATGCTAACGATTGTGATATGATACTGTCATTTGTAGATCTATGCTAACGAGTGTCATCGAGTTCGTGCTATGATCACTATGATGAGCACAATCAAGCAGAGTCTCACGACAAATGAACCGAGTTTTTTGATCTAGAAATTATGTGAATGTTAGTATATTTGTACCCATTGACATAAATCTCACTTCTATAGTGAGATTTATATCAATGGGTTTGACATAAATCTCACTTCTATAGTGAGATTTATATCAATGGGTTCTGTGTAATATGAGGGCGATTTTGAACTGAACTGAACACAAATTCAGATTCCAAAATTCGACATAAATATTTGTTAAAATATTATACAAAATTATCACATTTTAGGGGTATGAGGAACAGGATGTAAAGTTCACTCATACCCCAAAATTGGTGACCTCTCTGTTTAGAAATCACGTCGAGGTCATCAATTTTGGGGTCACCCCAGGGTTCCTCATACCCCTAAAACATTTAAACAAAAAAACAATTTTAAACAAAACAAATACAAACAACATCAACAACAACAACTTTTTTTTTTTAATATTTTTTTCTTTTCTTTTCATTTTTACGACAGGTGAGCTGATTAATAAAGCGGAAATCTATGAAAGGACCTAGTAAAATTGTTGAATCGTCACCGGCGGACGCCAGTCGGTTTAAAATAAGCCCCAGGCACTCAGAATTTCCCAACGAATAACCCAATAACACTTTTTCTATAACACCACTTACGAACTACGTATTGCACCTGACGTCACTCAAATCCAACATCGCTCCTCCCTATTCCATAGAGGATATTATATTCCTCATAACTCTCAATGCTAGCCTTGAAAATTGAACAGGCAATTTCATCTTCAATTTCATTATTTTCAATGACACCATCACACCAACATTCAAGGAAATAAGAGATAAAAAATCTACCTACCACAAAGACCACCTCAGAGAATAACTCCCACAGTAGCTGTTCAGGTAATCAGCGATCTAGCTCAATTTGCAACCAGACGTCAGTACAGGATACAGTTAATATGCAAGAACATTATATGTGTATGGTTCGTGACGCCCTTTTCCCTTCATAAGTTATTAGAACTTGGAGTTATACCGACGTTTGTTAACGACTTTTATGTAATTAAAAACTTAAATAGTCCCACGTAATAGTTCCCTACACGGGAAGAAAAAGCGTGTGAAGTGTTAAATGTGAAATTTCTAGATCAGAGGCCTAAAACGGCCACATTAACAGTTCCTCTAAATTCCCAGCAGGGGGCTTAAAACAGTCTAAAACTTTGGCAGAATCATAATAGGATAAATATTATGAATCATCGTAAAATGTCACAAACTGACAATTCATAATATTTATGATCTGCGTGTAATTCATATTACGAAATAATTCATCTGTCTGACAGTTTTCGTAAAATGGTCGACATAATATGAATTGCATTTGTGTCAAATTAGAGGAATTGCTAATGACAGCTGGAAATTCAGGAAATGAAATGCTTTTAGGGTAATTGCTAATGTGACCTTTTTGGGCCCAAGCAAATCAATCAATCTGCCTAGCCTTTTTCCAACTATGTTGGGGTCGGCATCCAGTCTAACTGGATGCAGCTGAATACCAGTATTTTACTTGGAGCGACTGCCTATCTGACCTCCACAACCCAGTGACTGGGTAATACGATACCCCTTGGTTAGACTAGTTAGAATAGGCCCAAGCAATCCCTCTAATTTGAAAAAAATTGTAACACATATCAGCTGAATCATAATGTACTCAATTCAATTCATATTTGAATCATATTTGGGGTAAATATTGCTGCATGAAACTGACTCAATTATTAATAAAATGACCGTAATGTAAATTAATTCATTTTAATTATAGACTTCAATAAAGCAATTCATAATTTGTGGACCATTTCACTAATCTCCATAGAAAACTGTCAAACGTGAGATGAAATGCGTAATATTAATTGCACGCAGATCAATATGAATTGTTAATTTGTGAAATTGTACGATGATTCATATTCACCCTATTATGATTCTGCTAAAGTGGCCGTTTTAGGCCCCCAGGTCTCCAAAAAGGTCCTCATAACATCGCGCCTATTTTCCCCAAAGGGTTGGGCAGAGGTGTATAGTCAGTTACTTATACTAATAGGTCAACATCCACATATTTATTACCAAGCCATTTATTTTGCAATGAGACAAACAAAACATTACTCTTTGTTTAACATTAAACTATAAAGAAGCGAACAGAATAATAAATAATAGTTTATCATGGCGTGGAAGCAGCTGTACTCAGAGGAAATAGCTGATGTAGATAACTCTATTTAATGTCCAATGTCGCAGTATTTTTATACCACCTGCCGTTCTGAGACTATTAAATGGATTTTTTACTTGCTTATATGGTAAGAAAATAGGTTTGGTATACTTTGAATTGCAAACTTTGTAGAGTTTTAGAAAGCATGTTTCTTCTTAGATTGTCGCGAGTGTAAGACATGCCGGCAGACAGCGATGTTTCCCTTCAACGTTTTGAGTGATTGAAATAATTTACATAAAATAAAGCGCCTGTCAGGGTTCGAACTTACGACCTACAAGTCGTATGTCGCGGCCGTTATCACTGGGCCACCAACCATTACCAATACCAATCCACCAACCTTAGACCAAATAAAAAACCAAGACAGTGCGCTGCGAACAATACAGTGAAGCATGCCAAAACTACACCACCGCTCTGTGCATACACGCTTAAACGCACACATTTACAACCATTTACAATCAAACTACACCAAAATATGTGCACACATGTTTACGAAACCGGCCTCACGTCACTGTTCTGCGCTCTGTCTTGGTTTTTTATTTGGCCACCAACCAGCAATACCAATTTTGATAACTAACTATGTTAACCGTTGATGTAGCATGATTCGGCAAGTTGAATGAATTACGAGTAGATCTTACAAATTAAGTTCCATCTCACTGAACTCGTTACCCATCGTCAGTAATATAACCGTTCAACTTTTACTTCTATTAAAATCAGCCCAAGATGTTAAAGGCAAGTACAAATCACACTTGGAAACAGATAATTATATCGAAACTTTTAGAAAGTGTAAGAAAGCTTCTGTTAAACTTTTCGGTTTTAATGATTCTGAATATTTAAGGTTCGTTTCTGTATTGTCATTTTGTTGCTTTCAGAATGGTTTTGGAAGGTCCGGTAGCTTCGTTGAAAGAGAAATTAGAATGACTCTGCTGCCTTGTGGTTTGGTCAAAAAAACACGAGTATGTTTTATGTATTGTTTTCGAAGGTTTTCTTTTAAAAGGGCTCGTCTTGATGAAACGCACTCTATGACAGAAGGGGTCTATAATATACAAAACGGAACGTCTTTACACAACGAACTATTAATAATCAGACTCAAGAAAGCACTACTATTACCTAATCTTCATTTTACATTTGTTTATAATACGCTTAACCTACATATATCTACATCTAAGTGTGGCTGTCAGTAGTGTGTTTCATCAAATAGTTTCCATGCCGTAATTTTGGCTAGACCAATACGAATACGCTACACCGCTAATGCGCTACCTAATAGGTTCGTTTTTAAGGTTCCGTACCCACAGGGTAAAACGTGACCCTATTACTAAGGCTCCGCTGTTTGTCTGTCCGTCTGTCACCAGCCTGTATCTCATGAACCGTGATAGTTAGCAGTTGAAATGTTCACAGATGATGTATTTCTGTTGCCGCTATAACAACAAATACAAAAAAAAAGAATAAAATAAATATTTAAGAGGGTTCCCATACAACAAACATGTTTTTTGTCGTTTTTATAGATAATGGAACGGAACCCCTCATACGCGAGTCCGACTCGCACTTGGCTCGCACTTGGCCGGTTTTTTGGAGCCAACATTAGAGTAAAAGAACAATTGATGAAACGCACTCATTCAAGTAGCACTCATGTACATAGATTAGATGAATAAAACAAAAAAAAATCGTACACTATGTCACATCCTTGCTCTATACAATGGATTCTACCTATCACACGGCATGTTATTATTTAAATAAATAATTAAAAGCATCACGTCATATTATTTTTCATTTAAAATGCATCGGTACCAAGCATTTGAACATTAATAATGAATAAATATCAAGAAGAACACATTGACTTTGCACCCTGCCATGCATATTAATAAGACTGGTGATGCACCCAACTTTCTTTTGGTATCGATTATACCAATTAGTTTCATACCGATATTTAATCGATTACTTCAAAGCGAAAGTGTCGTAGAAAATTTGTTATTGATTGAAGTGTTGGGTGGTAAATAAAAGTGAGTAAAAACTTTACGGTTTGTTTCAAGATAATCGGTAATTGGGCGTGAAGTAACCCATCGATTTAGGAATCTGGAGTAAAAGGGAAAAGTGACATTAAGTTCTTTTATCTAGCTCAAACAGAAAAAGAGTCTTCTGCAAAAAGGCAGATGGATTTTTTCAATTTTACGGCCTCTTATTTATCATAATAATAATATCATCTTGCAAACGAGCAAAAACCAAAAACAAATTAAATTGTTCACGGCAAACTTAAAGAGATCGGGTTTTATTTCACAAAAAACTGCTACCTTATATTACAGTCTCATGTATTAAATAGTTAATTAACCAGCTAATCGTCTGTTAAATGTTACCACTTAAGAGCTTAATTAAAAGGTCTTAATTGTAATTTATTGAAGTCTTTATTTTTTCAAGATAACGTTTTATGAGATGAATATCTCACTTTGGAGCCGCTACTGTAACTGTTTTTTTTTAAGGCTTGGAAATATAAATAACTTGGCCTATAAGATAATCCAATAAGATTATAATAGGAATTATTTTATTACGATCATTATTTATTATTTGGAAATTATAACTTTAGATAATTTTAATGATTATTACCTAGTACCCTTCACTGCTACTTAAAATTTAACAGTAATCATTATGTTTGTTATCGTCACGCGTTGTTGCATAATATGAAATGGACAACATAGTTATTTTTATTCGGTTTCAAAACCAGAGTATAAGATAAATAACAGAATTTTATGTTATAAAATATTTCAGGTACTTCACTGATAACTAGGACCTGAAAGTTAGCCTAAACATAATGCAACCCAAGCAGACGAAGACGACATGATTATTTGGAACTCCGAATTTTCTCACTATCAATAATATAAACACCTTCATTTCACACCGAGCACTTAATAAAACTCTTTCGTCGCTCAATACTTCAGAAAAAGAAAGAAAAATTATCTCGATATACTATAATTAGCACGTCCCATCCCTAGAGGTTCTCATGGAACGCTTCACGCTATGCGCACACGACGCGGCGTAAGCAGTTATTAGCAAAGGGCAATGTTTTAAAAAACAACTATCAGCTTGGTAGATCTTGAAAATTCTTTTTATTAACCTATGGAGGCATTTCTTAGTTAAGTATAGGAGTTCGTGTTAAAGTGAGGAATCTTGTTTTATTTTATATATTTTTTATGTTTTTACGCTATTAAAATATTAATGCTCGTACCGGTTGCCATGCAATGGAATTACTTTTAATATTTTGGATTTTTATGTAGATCTGTATGATAATGATCGAAACAGACAAAATAATTTTTATGACATAATGTCAAAAAGTTGTAATGTAATTTATGGTGTGTGTAGTGTTTTAAGTGTTTGTACAAACCTACTTACAGGTTTATTTTTTTCGCATCTACTTGCTCACTTCACCGGATAATTGGACGTTGTTTGTATAGTTTACTTGGCCGTCCACTGGTCGTGGTCGTAACCATCTTGTACATGAGATCCCTTAAGGAAGCATTTAGCAAACATGAAATATTGTAAACCATTTTTTTTTTAAAGAGGAATTTCTTGCCCATTCTTCTCCATACAAAAACTACCTTTTGGAAGGGGCAGCTTGAATCAGTTCTATTTCTTAGTTTTTTTGACGTTCAAAAGTGCCTATTTGAAATAAATGATTTGACTTTGACTTTGACATGACATAAAAATCATCATAAATAAACAGAGGAAATTGCTATACGTTTTGTTAACAATGCACAATTGTTCATTGGTTTTCTTGCGCCATAGGTACATTTACAGACAGACGGACACAACTCACATGCATTAGAAATACCTTCTCAGACTCGGAAATAATTCTGTATGCCATGCACATAATATTATGTATTTGGTCCGTGCGAATATCGATCCTGCGTCCCATTCATAGAAAGCCAATTGCTTAGGCAAATCAGGCTGAAAATAAAAGCTATTTTTATTGATTCAAGCTTTACATTCGATTTAAATATAGGTATTTTAGCCTAAACTGTCCCACTGCTGAGCAAAGGCCTCCCCCAAATCTTTCCAGACATCCTTTTCCAGGGCCATCTCGATCCAACCCTTGCGGTACGCGTCTAGATCGTCTCGCCATCTCTTCCTGGGCCGGCCTCAGCGGCGCCGTCCATCTTCAGACACCCACCGCGTGCAGACTGTTGCCCAGCGGTCGCTATGCATGCGGCTGACATGACCCGCCCAGTCCCATTTTAGCTTGGCAGCCTTTTTGCCTACGTCTAGAATCCCCGTTTTGGAGCGCAACGTGGTGTTTCGTATTCTGTCAGTTCGGTTTACGCCCAGAATGCTGCGCTCCATTGCTCTTTGGGAAACCCCAAGGCGGAACTTTTGCGACTCGGTGAGCGACCAGGTCTGGGCACCGTAGGTTAGGATGGGCAGAATACACAATATCGATGAGTTTTCGCTTCAGGGAGATTGGTAGATCGCCCTTCATTAGCGTCTTCATGGACCAGTAGCTTTTCCAGGCATTTTCGATACGGCGATCGATTTTATTTTTATTAGTTGTTTAAAAATAATGTTTCTTTTTTTTTTCAATTTATCATTCATTCTAAATCACAAAGATTAAATTCAATGATTGATAAATTGAAAACGACGACTCGAAGCACCTATACTCCATTTGAAATAAGATTAAACATTTAAATAAACCTATTTTACAGTTCGTTCAACCGATTTTTACTACTATTGCGGTCGTGGCATGACAAATGGCAGCTGCAGTAGACTGTTGGTATTGTGTATCCTTTTTTGATTTAATGCCATCCTTATGCCGGTATAGAAGTCAAAACCGGTTGAACGGACTGTAAAAAGGTTTGTTTAAATGTCTAATCTTATTTCAAATGGAGTATAGGTATATGGAAACTGAGAAATCAGACAAGGATCATTTCTCTTCACAGAAGAAAACCATATCGAGTCCCATTATCAATTTCAACACCACAAGCCATTCTCAACGTCAACACAACACCCATTCGTGCTTCAACAACTAAAGTTTGGTAACCCTACCTCCATTAGAAAGAACAATAGTGAATTAAAGTAGGAAGTGTCGTTTCGCGGTACCAACACAATGGGTGGTTCCTGGGACACCACAATGACGATCGTTACCGATTCATTATCAGAACAATGTGTACAGAGAATCGAGTTGAATGAGAATCGATGCCGAAATAGATCTGGTTTCGGATATTCGGATCATAGTGATGGGCGCGGTATCTGTCGGCACCGATACCGATCTTTATGTGCATAGCTTTTCTCAACTATGTTGGGGTCGGCTTCTAGTCTTACCGGATGCAGCTGAATACCAGTAATTTAGATGAAGCGGATGCCTAACTTACCTCTACAATCCAGGGCTTCTCTTGACTCGTAACGACTGTCAAAGATCGACGAATGACAGCCGGGACCAACGGCATAACGTGCTTTCTGAGGTACGCAGGTGTCGCGGTATATATAGATGGTCACCCATCCACGGACCGATTGCGGCAAGCGTAGCTTAACCTGATCGATCTACCCTTGCGGCTGTTATTACTTAAACCCGAACCCTCCGAGAGGCAGATACCAATGACATTGTTAAGTTGATTGACAATGAAAGACGGGTTGATTTTATCCGTATGCTAATGAGTTGTTAGATCACAATAGATGATTGATTCACCAATGTTTGATTGATTGACGGCTTGGCAGATTAGTTGAAGCTTTCAGCCGTGAAAAGGTCATCAATTATTGTCTGTGAACTGCTAAAATTATCGTTTTGTAATTGTAGGTGAGATGTTGGTACAACAAAACGATCGAGGAGCTCGTGACTAAGTAATAACAGCCGCACGGGTCCATCCATCAGGTTAAGCTACCCTTGCCGGGGTTGGTCCGTGGATGGGTGACCATCTTTACATACCGAGACTCCTCCGTGCCTCGGAAAGCACGTTAAGCCGTTGTTCCCAGCTGTCATGTGTATCTTTGAGTGTTGAGAGAGCTTTGAGAGTTGTTACGTGTCGTCAGAAGCCCAAAAGTCTTACAACCAGTCTTACCAAGGGGTATCGTGTTACCCAGTAAGTGGGTTGTGGAGGTCAGATAGGCAGTAGCTCCATGTAAAATAATAGTAAAACGAAGACTCTGGTTAGACTGGAAGCCGACCCCAACATTGTTGGGAAAAGGCTAGGCGGATGACGTTGGTACAAAACGATTTGGTTTTATTTTAATTGTCGTCAAAAATATAATAACGGCGCAGAAAGTGGCACTGTCTAGTGTTGTTAAGTGACTGGAACCTTCGAAGAAGTCGCGTATGAGCGACACTGGCTGGTGACAGTCACTCCAGCAGAGTGTCGCATCGATGGTTGCGTGGTGGCTGTCTTCTGATGACAGAGAAGATGGTGTCTGGGGAGCCGATGCCGTAACACGTCCACGAGGTATAATTAATAAATAATATTATATATAAGAACATTGTATATTCTGGCACAATCCTGATGATATTAAAGCTGCTGAACCGATGACTACGATGTACCTACCAACGTTTTTATAATTTCACACTATTCTATCATACTACTATGACACACACTATACTATGACAGATCTTGATATAAAAACATTAAAAAAATATTATGCTCGCAATAAAAACTATCAGTTGAAGTTGTAATAAAGATTGATCTGTTCATTGTTCTTCAATTGCCGTGCAAAAAGTAATCATAAAATAATACAGAACATTCATCATTATTTCTGTGATTACAGATCATTTAGTACATAAAGATTATTATAAAATTACTGTAAAAATATGACAACGCGAAAAAATAAACAGCTGTTCCGTACATTTTGACGAGTTATGCGAACATAAATGTACTGAACAGCTTTTTTTTTCGCGATTTCATATATGTTCCCATAGTGAAAGTTGTTCATAATGATGAGTACAATGACTCCTTAAGAGGTTGTTGGTGTTTTACCAATAACCCTGTATACGGCATCGACAGTTTGTCTCCTTTTGAAAAGAAAATATTTCAAACCACCATATCTGTCTCGTTAGTCTAATGGTCGTAAGCTCTACTGCTGAGCATGAAGTCCTCGGTTCAATTCCCAAGTCGGGCACTGTCTGTTTTTTCTATCAGAAATTTCTCAAAATCAAAGTCAAAGTCAAATCATTTATTTCAAATAGAGGCACTTTTGAACGTCAAAAAAACTAAGAAATAGAACTGATTCTAGTTGCCCCTTCCAAAAGGTAGTTTTCGTATGGAGAAGAATGGTCAAGAAATATTAAAATATTTAAAAAAATATTTTATATACATCAATTATAATAACATGTGAATACGATGCACCTAGAATACGATTACTGTACCACAATTTGTAAAAAGAATTAAAAATGGAGCAATGACAAATAAATGAATCAATAGCAGTCCGGTATCTGGATTTGTGACCGGTGACCGGGCGGTGGTTTTGTGAGTTTGTGAAAGGCAATAGGTTCGCCCCCTATTATATGGGCCTTAAACATACCTGGCGAAATGTGGGTGTTACACGTCTGGCTGACCCTTCGGGGATTGCCAGAAATCGCCACATAAAAAAGAAAGGAAAGGAAGGCATTTGTATGTAGAACTCTTCCGTTATGTCACACGGTATAATTCCAATGAAAGCCCTGTTAGTTAATCATTATGTAATTCCCGTATCACTTGACATAATATAAATAATGTAAGCATTCTGAACATCAATAAAAAATTATAGTTCTATTGTCGGTCAAAATGTAGTTCAATGTAACTGAAGTTTGATCACGCATGTCAAAGTAGCCCTATGGAATTTTAAGTCATATTATTTGGGAAAATAAAAGCCTGCATGTACAGTCGAACAAGCTATTTGGTATACAAGCAGATAAATTGCAACTACTTTAAGCAATTTTGTGAGTGTTTTTAGTAGTCAACAATCCTTTTACCACACTCTCCTAAGCTATAAGCTCAAAAAGTTTAATTACACACACAATCAAAACGAATTTTGGCAGTGTAGCCGAAAATGAATGTATTTTGCCTGTATACGAAATAGCTTGTTCGACTGTACTATGGCCATGCGCCATGGTGTATGGCCATAAAAAACATAGTACAAGACCATGGTCTTGTTACATAAATCTCTGCTGAAAGACAATGCATCGTTATAGGTATGCCAGTATGGAACCTAAACTGTCTTATACCTATACATAAAAGAATATATTTACCCACTCGTAAAACTGAAAACTGAATTCTTACAGATTATGCGTTGCGCCTGAGTATGTAAGGCTGTAAACCGTAGTCAAAAACTGTAGGTATTGTTCTATGAAATCGATGATGGCGAGCATATTCGCAATAGTCGTAAAAAAAACATGAAAAACAAAACAGGATAATAAAAAGACAGACAATGTTCTAAAAAGTCTACTAAAAAGGTAGTTTTAAATCTATTTTTAAATCCCCTAACAAATAATCAACCGTTTAGGCATGCGCCATTTTTTATTTTCCAAGCGCTAGTTGTAACCTATTTATTTTTCTTTCTTCCTTTTCTTCTAAAGATCCCATTGTTGACCAATAACCTTTCTCTCCATCCACCACAAAAGATTATGCTTTGCTTTTTTATTTAAAGCAGCCAGACATAATCCATTCTCACGTTAAAAATAACTGGAGCTCTCAAAAACCGTTGCATGAGGCATGCGCGTTGATCGATCGAATCGAGATCGAATCGAGATCAATTTAGTGGGGCGATCACTAAAACCAGTTTTTTTATCGTCTCGATAGGAAGTTGTTAATTCATAATGTTTATGTCGAGTGTTGGTACCGAGATACCAGATGTAAATTACGGTTTTCCCATCACTATGATGTGTGAGAGCAATTTATCATAGATGCAATTGATTTACTAGGAATTTACATATTTTTATCTCCACTTTTTCAACCTTCTATTTTTAATTTAAATTATGATTAGCAAAATGAGTTTTCAATCATATTTTTGATCAATTATTTTCACATATGTATGTATGCTCGGATATTACCTGCTTTGTGCCTGGATGTACTTAGTTATTATTTATGAAAAGGATGTTTTAAATAAACTTCTATCTCGGGGAAAGTAAACGGCAACTTTCCCGAGGGAAACCTGACCAAAGCTGCAGATAAAACGGAAATCATAAGTCTAGCCAAACGTCCACAGATACTAAAATGCAACTAGCCAAGAAAAGGGACTTAAACATAACTGGCAAAGTATGCGTGTACTAGCACACAGAAACAGAGGCATATGAAAAAAAATTTTTTTTTTTTGTATTTAACAATTTCTTTTTTTGCCACTGCCTATCCGTTCAGACTCCACCCTTCCTTGTTCTTGGGTGAGGCCAGCAGCGTCTCACCCTGGAAATCAACATATAATTTACAAAATCACGCATTATCGTAAGTTTTGGTTCGAATTTTTCCTTTGACTTTTAGTAATTATACGCTTATTATTTTATTACTTACACCTTATGGGACATCGACATTAATTCAGATTCACATGATTCTAGAGCGTCCTCAACGTGGAAACTTTTCGTGTGTTATTAAAAAAACAATCAGCTTTTTCATACAAAAGTGTAATTAATACCTACACGGTCAAAATGTATGAAACATCTGACTTTTTTTAATAACCATGGTTACAGTTAGCTCGTCGATGTCCCATTATGATGTTCCCATTGTGTTTGATCTAATTACTTGACCGTCTAGCACCCTGTATTTTAATATAATGAAACCTTCCAACCCTTGCTTCACTATTATTGCTTTAATGTAAATTAATAGCAGGAAGATATCCTGACACCACACCTCGTGTACACTTCAGGACAATATAAAAGATAAGGCCTAAGGCTCTGCCAAAACAATAGCTGTGTCTCTAAGGTCACCAAACGAATGTCAGCCACTCAGGACAGAACATCTGACAGTGTGCTAACCAAACAATAGCTCTTTGTCAAATGTTCCCACACGGTAATAGTATAACTGTTTTAGTAATGGCAGGTAAAAAAGTGTTTAATGGAAATAAAATTAGTTCTAGTTGAACGTAATTTGGTTTTCGAGATTCTTTAATGTATAATGAAGTGTTGCAAATTGCTGATTCGATTTTCAAAGTGGTAAGTAATTCTTGCTAGAAGTGTCAGACACTCCAGAGGTGTCAGAATTCTGTAGAGAAACAATCTGTGTCAGTTTTACCGATGTCAGGAGAAATGTAATTTCTTAAAAACTTACTGAAAACGTTTTAACTCAAGAACCTTTTCTAATGGCACCTCGGGCCGGCATCGCTGCTATCAGACGCAAGCGTGGCCAGTTCCAGCTCCAACAGTCTCCTTTGTGCCTTGCTATAAAACGGGATTGTCCTATCTTGCACTATTTAAGCCAGCTACAGGAACCTGCTAATAAGTGTGTAGAAAATGCTACTTTGTAATTTTAATGTTTATGGACATTCAACTTCTTATTTGCAATAACAACACTAATTTTAAAAATAAATACAAAAACAAAAGGAGACTAACGCATCGAAGTATTTGTCCACATCGCTGTCATCCAGAAACGTGCCCAGAAGACTGGCAGCATTGCCACGTTGGATGGCAATGCTAATTCTTTGCCCAAAAAACGATCCAGCCCTCTGGTCACGTGAAGCGTCGACCAGTCAGCGAGAAATTTCCTTAAAAAGGAGACGCGCACTCGGGCCCCATGACCCGAGCGTTTCGACCCCAAATGGCTCAAAACTGTTACTGTTTGTGAGCAAATTGTTACTAACGCAATGGGTCCATGTTTCTCGAAAATAAATGATTTATAAACAAGGGGCAATCGCTTTCAATCGTTTCGAATTTCTACAGAAATCTTCAACGGGATTGCTTCAGGGGGATCCCTTCATATTTGACTTTTCCATCATCGTTATCGCTGGTAGAATGAAACTTTGTCCAAGACCTCTGTTCTTCAATGAGTTAAAGGCAAGCTAATAAGGAAACAATTCAACTGCTAAAATATTATCACTCAAATCTTACTTGTGTGGCTAGCTGCCATTGTTAGTACCTACTTTCAGTACAAGAAAATTAAGAATACCACTTTAGTTCGGCTACATAAGAAATCCATTAATTTTGACAAGCTTTCGTGCAGGTTAGTTTTCTAGGCAACTTTCTGAAATCACTTGGGAAAACGTACAAGTTTTACTCGTTCACCTAATTGCAAAACTTAGATACATAGGAACAGATGAACTAGTAGTAATAGGTTTATTTTTAAACGTAAAAAAGTCTTCGGTTTTTTAGTGAAACTCAAATCAATGAATCAATTCAACCGCCGATGAGTGTTGGATATCAGCGTGTACCAAACCTAAATGGAGTTTAACTAGAGGGACTAACACAAGATCACAATTGACTCAAGGAGTCCTGAAAATAAGAGTTAGTTTTAATTAATTAAAAAAAAAAAAAAAACATTTCACTCCTTTTTGGGCAGTCGTGTTAAAACAATAAATAAAAAAAATAAAAAAAAATAAAAAAAATATTAAATGAGCCATTTCTGCCGTAAGTATTTTTCATTTAAGTTAGTGTCCGTGGAGTATCTTGCCCGTTGTTTTCCATAGGTACCTACTACGCTTTGGAATGGGCAAAACTAGCTTCATATTTCTTACTGACCAACTCTTTGACAATTCAAAAGTGCCTGTAAATGGTTTAATTGAAATAAATGTATTGAGTTTGAGTCCATAACTCAAAAATATCATCTTGATGATATTCTTGATCTATTATATTCTATTATATTCTTCTTCTTCTCATTCTTGATCTATTCTATTCTGATTCTATTCTTCATCTACATAATTATCTCCGTCCAGTCTAACCGGATGCAGCTGAATATTAGTTTCTCAAGAATTCAAGAATATAGACCCCTACTATTATTCATTTAGAAACACTTTCCTCACCGACTGTATGAGAATGAATCCAATAGAAGTTGAAACCATGCTGTGCTATTGGGACTCCGCAGTAAGATTTGATTTAAGGGCTTATACTACTCACCTCAAATTCACTTTTTATCTCGCTCGCACCATACTACTCGCGGCCTGAGTAAGAGCGAGACGGAGGGGGGTTTTGGCGGCTCCAAGCCTTGAATAGTTTAGATAATTGCTTTTACGGTGGAAATAATGGTAATTATATAGTTAGTTCAATTATTACGCAAAGTTTTATGATTTAATTTGAAGTATTTTTTTAATACCAGCGGTTTATAGTTCCGTTTAGAGGTAACTTTGGATTTTTTTTCCACCGAGAAAATTTTATTTAATCGTGTTTTCGTCAAACATAGGACCTAGCATCAATCCTCAACTTTAAAATATATATTTACTAGCTGCGCCCCGCGGTTTCACCCGCGTAAGTTTCGATCCCGTGGAAATATCGGGATAAAAAGTATCCTATGTGTTAATACAGGTTATAAACTATCTGTTAGCCAAATTTCATCCAAATCCATTCAGCCGTTTTTGCTTGATTGAGTAACAAACATCCAAACACACAAACACACAAACTTTCACATTTTTTATAATATTATAGTAGGATAGTAGGATTTCAAAATTAATTCTGCAGTATTTTCAGCATAACAGAGGATCATTCTAAGCAATTTGAGGTTGGGTAGGCCCTTAACTACGAACATTTTACAATTCCCCACATTTCTGCTACACGAGACGTGCTATTGTATTAATTTATTTAATGCTCCGCCTAAATGAGTACAGGAAACTTGTATGAATAAAATATTTGTGTTAAACTGACGCATAATAATTTGTTGTTAGTTGTTTAGCTGAATGGCGATTTCCTTCATAAATCTCGAGAAAATATGGGAGAAGCTGTGATGCATTTAAAGAGCTAACACGAGGTACGATACTTATGTACGTCCGGCTCACTCTCGACAGTCAATCCTACTAATCTCGCGACAATCTTAGAAGCCCGCTTTGACACCTATCAAAATACTGTTAGTAGTGATGGGGAAAATAAAATCGATAGTTTTAAAAACCGATTCTCGAGACATATCGATTTATCATACTTAGAGTTTGTAATCGACAATTTATCTACATTATTTCAAACTGATTTTCGAGTCATTTCATTTTATTACACGTCATTATCATCATCATCAGCCGACAGCAGTCTACTACTGGACCTCTCGAATTGCACGGCATTCAGTTCGATTCTCGGTAACTCATACAGCTGCTACGAAACACCCTGCGAAGATCATCGCTCCTCTTTTAGACATGTTGACGAGTTTACACGATAACACCAAAATCACATAATAGCCGAGTCAGAAAATATAACAATAACCTTTAACCATTTCCTTTAATGACATTAAATATCAAAAGAAAGCTAAAAATATATGTGATCAGATTTTATTTGTTATGTTACTCTCTTTTCTAAATGTAATGTTTGTAAAAGTATCGACTTTTTAGAACATCGATTTTATTCGGTCAAAAAACGGGTTAAAATCTTTAGAACACTACCGTTGCCATAGCAACGAACCCAAAGACAGGACATTGTAATAACGTCCTGTCAGAATATTAATCAACGATTAATTCGTGTTTTTGAGTGCATTTTTCCAATATAAAGTGAAACTTGGTGCTTTCGAATGATACTCATTGTTATAGTGTATGGATAACATAGTAATTAATTAGCATTATGAATTTGATTTTTCGATCTCTTACGTAGACGTACATACAAAGTTATCGCGGCATGTATAATGAGAAACGTCAAAACGGGCTTCTTAGATGGTCGCAAGTTTAATAAGCTTGTTGAATGAGTAATCTTATATGATCACGGTGTCAAATACTTTCTTGTCTGAGAAAGGGAAGAAGAAGTGGTCTACTGTGATTTATTAACCGATTTCCTAAAAATTAAAGTAATAAAAACTAAAACCCAACTAGGACTCAAAAGGTATAAACAAGACACCGCAGACAGACAAAATTAAAAATCCGGAGTCACACGTGTTAGGGCATAAATCGAACAGATTACGTACTTTTTTTTTTTAATTCTTTTGGCGTAATAATATATATTTTTTTGAAATGTGCTCATTAAGCCCTTTCATTTGATACCTAACATGGTATGATAAAACAATTTTTTTTTTAGTTCCTTACTTTATATCCTTTAGAGGGCGCCATTTTTTATTTATTGTAACGTCACATAGCACGGATATCTATGGTCACATAGCCTGTAACCAGCGGACGATCAAAACGCTTCCAACGATACAGTCATTGGTCAAATTGTGATGAGTGGTTTAGAAGATAGGAGGGAGCAGATGAAATAATATTTAATACATACATACATACCGGTCAAAATCATAACCCTCCTTTTTTCTTCGCCGTAGTCGGGTAAAAAGGAGGAGGTTCTATGTTCGACTTAATCATAATCATAATTCATGTAGTTTATAGGTTGTTACAAGTACATAGGTTTCATACATGAACCCTGCTACGGCACAGCAATATAAATAGTTTAAAGTGCTACAGTGTCACAATAATATACAAAACACTAAACAAAAATACCAGTCCTAACATGTCTAACAGGTGTCCAACTTTATGTATGTTCATCAATAATTTCGTCACTTGTAAACCGATTTTGAAAATTCTTTTGTCGGTGGCAAAAAACGACAATTCAAAACCACATCACACCGACTTACGAAATTGAAGTTATTTTTCACTTTGTAGTATTTTTTTTTGAAGGAAACTTTCTTTCAAAAAAAAAATACTACCTACTAGTTTTTTTTTTTTGGAAAAAGTTTTTTTATTCTATTCGAGAAACGTATAATAATGAAATGAAGTTGAAGGCCATTTACGAGTTTCCAAGGATAAACACTAAAATAAAAACGAAAAAAAAGGGCGGCACAAAATATCTATCACATCAATTAGGAAAAACATACTAAGAAGGTACACGATCGACGAATACAAACTAAAAATCTTATCTCTCTTATCTTAGACGTAAACAAGAACTTTTCCGCTAATAATATTTTAGATTTAAAAGTAAGTTTGTCTGTCTATCCGTCTGTTCCTTTTCACGCCTAAACCACTGAACCAAGGTATGTTCGTAAACGAAGCAAAAGGAATATGTATGGATCGTGGCAGTGTTCTGTAGTTTCTGCCTACCCCCATGGGAAAAAGGCATGAGTTTATTTATACACCACTGAACCGAAGGCTATATTTCATCCTGGATATTTGTATCATCATTATCATCTACCTAGCCTTTTCCCAACTATGTTGGGGTCGGCTTCCATTCTAACCGGATGCAGCCGAATACCAGTATTTTACATGGAGCGACTGCCTATCTGACCTCCACAACCCAGTAACTGGGTAATACTAACTATAATTTCTCCGACTTTCGGACTTCTGACGACCCGTAACAAACTGTCAAAGATACAAATGACAGCCGGGACCAACGGCTTAACGTGCTTTCCGAGGCACCGAGGAGTCTCCCCGGCAAGCGTAGCCTAACCTGATGGATCAACCCGTCCGGCTGTTATTACGTAGCCACGAGCTCCTCTTAAAATAATTATGATGAAATATAAACTAAGCTAGGTTATAATGTATATAGTGTCTTAATGTATGAGATCATAGATATAGTTGCTATATTGCAGCAGGTTATGTTACTTGCTTCGTTCATGAAAATGTCAAGGTAAACTTTTTGAACGTGGTTATGATAATGATGTACTTCCTTGCGGCAAATATTTTTTGATGCTGTTAGATTGAGTGAGTATACTTATAAGGTATGATATCCTTGGGTTAGTTTTAATGTCATTTGCCAAGTATCCTGCAAAAGTGCATTTAAAAATGATTGGCAAGCAGTGATAGCATAGTGGTGTGACCGTCGGTCTGCCAAGTCATAGGTTCTCGAACCCAAGCCACGCACCTGTGACTTTTCGAATTCATGTTCGTCGCGTGATGACGCGATAATGATTATTCAATGATGATAATTATTCAAGCGATTCAGTAGTATCGTAATTTGCGATCAATTGAACTAGCATAGTGATTATGATAACAGTAGTTAACACCTTTAAGTATAACAATTTTATTAAAATCTCGTGGCTAAGTAATATCAGCCGCACGGGTCGATCCACCACGTTAAGCTACGCTTGCCAGGGTTGGTCCGTGGATGGGTGAATGCACGTTAAGGCATTGGTTCCGGCTGTAATTTGTGGATCGTTGAGTCGTTTCGGCTCGTCAGAGGCCCGGAAGTCTGACGTCTTGCCGGAGGGTATCGTATTACCCAGTTATTGGGTTGTGGAGGTCAGATAAGCAGTCGCTCCATTTAAAATACTGGTATTCAGCTGCATCCAGTTAGAAATGAAATGAAATGAAATGAAATTTTTTATTCTGTAAATAGGATATTGGAATAACTTTTACACCTCATATTAAAAAATATTAATAAAATAACTTTAATTTCGGAAGTCGGTGTCTTTGCTTTTCAATTATCGTTTTTTGCCACCGACTTCCGAAATTAAAGTTATTTTTCACGTTTTTAGTGTTTTTTTGGAAGTCGGTTGTATTTTTTTTTTTGTAAAAAGTTTTTATTTTTCACCTTTTAGTTATGGTACCTACCCTAAACAAATTCGAATACACTACCTGCTATGTAAATAACAGTGACGGAGTCGAACACTATATCGTCTACATACACTAAGTAGGAAAAATACGTAATTATTGAAGCTAACTCAAAAACTACGCAAGCAAAATTAATAAAATTTATATGGGACCACCTCTGAAGCATGACCTACCAAACAAAAAAATAATCATCAAAATCGATTCATAATTGGCGGAGCAATCGCGTAACATACAAACAAAAAAAAAAAAAAACATACAGACGAATTGAGAACCTCCTCCTTTTTGAAGAAGTCGGTTAAAAATAAGCTAGATGAGGTCGGCGTTTCCTATCTGACTACTCTGAGAAGAAAGGCCGAAACAAACTCAGAGGTCACAGTCTCTTTTAAAGTCCAGACATAATCTTGGTCAAGCCATATGAGGACCATGTAAATTCGAGTCAGAAATGGTCTTTTGAGGAAAGAACCACACAGATTTGAGTGGACCTGTCCAGTCAGTGCAAGCATTTGTCAGTAATGGACTAGATTGGAAGCCGACCCCAACATAGTATGGAAAAGGCAAGGCAGATGATAAGAATTATTAAAATTGTTCTTTCATAGCATCTACTTCAATAAAACAACCAACTCACTAACCCAATTAGGTATATCTTTCGACGTAGATCCAAGTATAAATCAATGTGCCCCAGTTATGCTTTCCAAATGACATTCCGTAGAGGTAATGACGTACCGATTGCAGTAATCAGGCGAATTATGGGTGAAGGCTAAGATATGATTTGCAAGTACCATACTCGGATTTAGAAATAGGTAGGTAACATGCTCAGTAATTTGGTAGTTGGGGAAATTGGGTTAATTTTGCGGTAGTTAGAAATTAATAGAGCTGCGAAGTATGGACAAGTTTTTGGATCATAAAATGTAAATAACTGTCTATGGCAGACAGCTTCAACGGCCATGATGATTGCTTAGTAGCCTTCAGTTTCTGAAAGTTTATTGAATTTAAATCCGTTGATAAAAATGATATGATTCGCTGTTGCTTTTTTGGTCAACCAATTACTGCAGTTATCTGAGAAGTAATTCACTTATTTTTAAAATCGTTCGAATTCTAATCTTATTTTTTAATTACTAGCTGCGCCCCGCGGTTTCACCCGCCTAAGGCACGATCCCGTGGGAATATCGCGATGAAAAATATCCTATGTGTTAATCCAGATTATAAACTACCTGTGTGCCAAATATCATTCAAATCCGTTCAGTAGTTTTTGCGTGAAAGAGTAACAAACATCCATCCATCTATACTTACAAACTTAAAAAAAACTTTATGCAGAAGTAAAAAAAGAAAATACTGGCCTACCTAGGCGGACTTAATGCCTGATGTATTTTCAATCAGTCAGCCTTAGGGCGATGCAGAGAGGAAACATGGAAGTTGCAACATAAGGGATTGATAATACGAAAAATACAAGAATAAATACATACGTACATAAATAAACTTTGTCAGGAGAAAATAACGATCAGTAGAGGAGAAAACGAATCCAGTAAATCATCTCAATCTCAATCTGTCAAAAACTAACCCTAATTCTGTCAAAAACTAACCCTAATTACCTACATCTTTGACAAGTTTTTGTCATCGATTGTCGCTTATTATGATTGTCGATAAGATTGCGTATAGATTTTAAATGTTTTTAATAAAATAGGTAGTGCGGGAATTGGCCTTTTGCGATTTGAAATCGTGTTGGTTAGGGTTACTTTTGAATTCATCAGTCATTCAGAAACTCGGTGCGAGTGTCGTCGAATTCAGACCATAGCGTATAGAATCATAGAATGTGACCAATATGGAGGATGGTGTTGCCACAAATGGTGACATTTTAACCTAACACATTACTGCTACTGTGCCACATCTTCAAACGGTACAGCTATCAATATTTTTTTATTTTCAAATGTAACAACAAACAGCTACAATATAAATATAATGAAGAATTAAGAAATACCTACATCAAAATTATAGATAACAAGACTAGCTGCGCCCTGCGGTTTCACCCGCGTAAGTCTCTATCCCGTGAGAATATTGGGATAAAAGTATCCTATGTTCTATTTCAGGTCATGGTCTACGCCTGTGCCAAATTTCATTCAAATCCGTTCAGCTGTATTAGCGTGAAAGCGTAACAAACAAACAAACAAACTCACTTTCGCATTTATAATATTAAGTTAGGATTAAGATACTGGAGCCCACAACGCTGTTCACAGATTAGCTACAGAATACTTATCAGGGAAAATATTCGCTAGGGTTACAAATAGGTACTTTTCCTTTTTCAAACAAATTGATAGCCATTTACAGTCCCGTATAAGTACCAAGGACAAGCCAATTTAGTCCTTAAAAAAATCAATGATCGTAACAGTACCTACAGAGATCGTGACATTTTTTTTTCTAAAGCAAATAACTATACCCGTTACCAGGCGACCATAATAATGTAGGAGGTAGATGACCGTTACGAGTACAAACTTGAACTATCAACTTGGCAATTGAAATTGACCTTTATTTCTTTTGAAATAAGTTCGGTGCTGACCGCATATTTGAAATTGGTTGACAATGTTAGATCGTGCAGTTTGAAAAATGAATCGAAGTGGAGTTTTTGAGGAAGTGAGAGTGAGATTGATGGCAAAGTTATGTTTGTCTAAAGTAGAACGCTTCTGTTGACTCGCTGTTGGCTTCTTGTAGGTTCAATCAACATAATGGTTTGTCGAACGGGGCAATCTGTACTTTTTTATATTGTTTTGTTTAGTTTTTAAGAGCATTGTAGACTATAATATAATAATACAAATAGTTTACAAAGCTTTGTAAATGATTGATAAATAAATAATTTATTGTATTTTATCGATGATTAGGACGTCACCTAGTGCTGTTATATTTTACAATTCAACGCAAGTTTAGCAATAACCGATGTTTTTTTTTTCTTTTATTCAGCAAGCTTATTAATCCTTAGACAGAAGTAAACTTACGTACATAACGTACGTACGTTACGTATTATAAGTATATATTATAGTAAATATGTATGTAAGTATATGTATCATAAGTTTATAGCTTATTTATGTACTGTAAAAACTGTTTTATCTATAATTTATTATGATATAATATGTGCATATTTAAATTTAGACTTAAGTCATTACTGTTAGGAAAAAGTTATTATAGTATTAAAGAGTTTATGGAAGATAAGAAGCTAAAATAAAGCATAAATGTTATAATAAATATATCTCTATGTATAAAATGATTTTATTAATGTTACTTACTAAGTACTTTAAATTTCAAATAACTTTAATTAATATAAATAAAATAAAATATTATGTTAAACAGAGAATAATTAAGTAGTAATAATAATGAATGTTGTGATAATTATATCTAATTACCTTTGCCATATAATGTTAACTTCTAAATATTTAACCTAGATTTAAGTTACACATACTTGCTGCGCCCTAACAGGGTCATGTACTCATAAGTTTAAGCCTAGCCTGTAACTGAGTGTATATTATGCAAATAAATAAATATATTATATATATAAAAAAAAAATCTTTGTTCCTCTTATTCAGAACCATCTAATCTCTTCACCACCCTTGGTTGACTGGTAGAGAAGTCAGCCTTTGTACCTACCTTTTTTGTTTGAGTGCGAAAAGATTAAATAAATAAATAAATTAACTTTAGCAGACCCTAAGCTTAACTGATAATCAACACTCCAAGCCATATTTAAATTATACTTAAAATTGAAACTGACCAGTAATTACTAGTACTAGGAAGTCAGCATATCCCAGGTAGTGTTGATAAATATTTTCTAGAAGTAACGTGACAGTATTGTAGGATATTGCACATTAAACGCGCCGATTGCGCTTACGCACGTCCCGGGTGACATAACGAGGCATGCAGACGCGCGACCGGCACCTTTATACCACTACTAGCTACGTCCCGCGGTTTCTACCGCGTAAGTCTCGATCCCGTGGGAATATTCGGATAAAAGTATTCTATGTCCTAATCCAGGTCATGGTCTACCCATGTCCCAAATTTCATCCAAATCCGTCAAGCCGTTTTAGCGTGATAATTATTGGTTAGGATAGCGACCATAGCGGTCGCAATAATGAGAATAAAACGGTTATTTAAAGGAAAACATCGTATTTTAAAAGAGATTATCTTTATTCGCATCAATGAAGGCATCATAGCGGTAAAGATGAAGACATCTAAAAGTAGGGGAGGATCCATGAAGTTAAAAACACAGGTTTTTCTGTATTTACATATCATCTGCCTAGCCTTTTCCCAAGAATGTTGGGGTCGGCTTGCAGTCTAACCGGATGCAGCTGAAAACCAGTTTAAACTACGAAAACCGCCCTTAAAGCTACGACATAAAGGCTGCTTTTTATTCATATGCTGTTGCTGGACATACGGTTGACAGTACATAGTTATATGGCCGTACGTGACAGGTGCGCGGGCGCAGGCGGCTTCTTAGATCTCACGACACCGTGAGTAAGTCGGCGATACTGTCATTTTAATTTGATTTATATTGAGTGTGGAATCATTCGTGATTGTACTTTTTAAGATGTACTTTTCTGAGTAGGTATTTAATTGAATCTTGTGCTTGAAATTTGAATAGGTAAGGAAAGAAAGAAATAATATTTACTTGGACACAATTTCATAATAAAAAAATAAATAAAAAATAATGTTTAAACACCAACAGTGTGTGCCTCACGGCTGCGCCAAAAAGCTCCATATCAGGATTATTAATGCCAGACAGGATGCTCTCTGATCCTGGTCAGTAATGAACTGCTTTCTGGGATCTGATTTTAAGTCAATTGCACTACATCATATTTACTTTTGTGACATCATTATAATATTAAGTCACTGGGATTTGATCACTCCACAATAAATGATTTCCGTGTTGCACAATGCTAATGCAAAAACTGAAAACCTCATTGTACTCATCATTGTGAACAACTTTTACCAAGGGACCAAACCTGAAAACTCGAACTCAGCTGTTCCCTACATGTATGTTCGCATAACTCCTTAAAATCAGGTATTCAGGAATGGGCAGACCACTTAAAAGATGGAGTGACGTTGCCAGAAAATCAGTGTTTTTAAAGTTCCGTACCCAAAGGGTAAAACGGGACCCTATTACTAAGGCTGTTTCGCTGTCTGTCTGTCCGTCTGTCACTAGGCTGTATCTTATGAACCGTGATAGTTAGACAGTTGATATTTTCACAGATGATGTATTTCTGTTGCCGCTTTAACAACAAATATTAAAAAAACAGAATAAAATAAATATTTAAGGGGCTCCCATACAACAAACGTGCTTTTTTTTTTGCTAGATATTGATAACGGCAACTGGTAGACGGTTGAAATAGTCACAGAATATTTAGTTATATATTCACTTTAAAAATAAATAATTAAATTAAAATAAAACAATAATTTAAGCGGGGCTCCCATACAACAGACATGATTTTTTTGCCGTTTTTATAGATAATAGTACGGAACCCTTCGTGCGCGTGTCCGACTCGCACTTAGCCGGTTTTTTTGGTTTTTGGTGTGTGATCTTTCCTCTCGCTTGCCTGTATCAGTGGGTTGTAATTTCGTGAAAAGGGACGGAAGTGTGTAACAACAGGAAGCCGGGGAAGCGCGTGCTATTTGATTTGACCAATGAGCGGGCGCGGTGCTAGAGTTGCCCTCAGATGGTACCAACCCTTTCCGGAAGGTTGGTATTGCCAGCCAAGCTCGGTCGTTTTTTTGATACGGAAATTTTCAGTAGGATTTAGGTGTCTGGATTTCTGCCCGGTTGATGGCAGTAGGCTCACCACTTAGTACATGGACTTCAAACGTGTGAAATGTGGCTGTAATAATAACATTATACATCTGCCTACCACTTGCGAGAATACTTTCGCAAATAATGATTATGTCATGACAGTTCAGAACGTATTCCAACAATATTCACACGAGAAATAATTCATATTGTTTCTGTTAAAAGATTTATCGCTAAAAATCTTCAATTTCAAATGTAGAACGAAAGTCGGTATCGAATGTCACACTGTTTTGCTTTCCCAATACCACGAGACTCGAATTCTCACAACACTATTCTTTATTTCAAATCCATTGAGTACTTCTTTGTGAATTATCGAACTGTCGTGCGAAGATATGCGGTAATGTATTACATATTATACAGTAAGGCAGTTGTTAATCGATTTCTAATCGAGTTCCATAATCCAATTAGCGGTTTTCGCGATCGCGTGTGTTTAAGAATGCGGAATGAGTGAAAATGTGTGTGTAGCAGAAAATGCAATGTCATGTTTGTTAGGGGTAAGCAGGATAGTACGTGCAACTGTTTTAGAAAGTAGTTTTAGTATAATTCAATATTTTAAATAATGCTAGCTGCATTTTATCGATTCGTGGTCGTTGCGTTGTGGTGTTTAGTGAACGAATTGAAGTCTCATGCCATCTCATATGATCGACTATTTTAGAATCTATCACAATAGCTTAATCATCATCTACTGGGTTATTGTTGGTTGTTGAAGTCACAAAAGTTTATCTAGAAGATTTTACAGCAACTCAGAGATTTACAACATGCTTCCAAACGACCCCAGCGTGGTTTGACTAGACTCGATTAATCGAATGAACCCAAAGATTTTCACTAGCCCCTGGAGCCCCAATGGGGGCCATGACCATGAGTGTTACAGAGACCATTGCATATCAAGGAGTAGACCGGGGGGGCGCGGTAATGGTAGAGGACGTGGCCTTAGAATCTTAATTCATGTGCATTTTTTGTACCAAAATCGAATTATTATCCTTTATAGAGGTATGAGGAACAGGGTGTAAAGATCACTCATCCTGTATAGAAAAGGGAGGATCCTCCGACCAGACGGGTGTTGTGTCTGGCGGGCAACTGCCCAACGATTAATTTCGGAATCTTGTAAAATGTATAGGTTGATCGCGCGGTAAACTCTAATTGCGCGATGTAGGACTTTGTGCTACGTCAGGATTGTTGTATGGTCTTTGATGCGTAGTAGTATGTGGCGATATAGATGGCGACACAATCCCATATATATTTCGTGTACCTATAGTGTACATTAACTGTACAACCACGATGGCTCAATCGGTTCAAGAGCAATTTTTTGCGCTAATGTTTGAGTAGCACAAAAAGTACCTCCAAAAAGTACCTCTGATTGATATACCGGTGTTGTTATAATAACATTTCAGGTTTTTGCTCTAGTTTGTAGTCGATAACATCACGAAGCGAAGAAAAAAAGCATTACGTCATCTGAGAAACATGGTGTAATAATAAACTAGCTGCGCCTCGCGGTTTCACCCGCATAAATCTCGATCCCGTGGGAATATCGGGATAAAAGTCCTATGTCCATTCATATAGTCTACCTATGTGCGAAATTTCAACTAAATCCGTTCAGCTGTTTTGGCGAAAAAGCGTAACAAAAAAAAAAAACATAAGTGCCCGTGTACGTTTATGTGAATTGAAATTGTGGGAGAAGCTCATCAGGTTAAGCTGTCAGGCTAAGCCGGGGTTGGTCCGTGGATGGGTGACCATCTTTACATACCGAGACTCCTCCATGCCTCGGAAAGCACGTTAAGCCGTTTGTCCCGGCTGTCATTCGTGGAACTTTGACAGTCGTTACGGGTCGTCAGAAGCCCGAAAGTCTGACAACTAGTCGTACCAAGGGGTATCGTATTACCAGTTATTGGGTTGTGTAGGTCAGGTGTGTTAATTCAGCTGCATCCAGTTCGACTGGAAGCCGACCCCAACATAGTTGGGAAAAGGCTACGCAGGTTGAGAATTACCTAGGTCACATGATAATAATAATACCCTTAGGTGCATATGGCAGACATTACGATACCATTCCAAAAGTTATAATATTAATAAACTCTACCAAGAAATGTTTAATAAACTAAATAGCCAACGTTCTCATATGTATATTACGATAAGTATGTTTAAATATAACATTCTGACATGACATAATCTATTGTTATGTCCATCAATCATTAAGTAATGCCACGATCCTGATCAATAACAAAAAGCTTTTGCATACATTATCTTATTTGTATGGAATATAATAATGTATGGAATTAATCAATAGACGATTCACGTAGAATCTGTTTGTCCTAGGTTACATACAAATGTATGATAAATTGTATTTTGTACACCATAGGAATATTAATTTGGAATGTGAGATTGCATTTTGCGTGACTGTATCTTTTGTCAATCGTATAGTCGTTGTATATGTTATGGACCAAGTGATAGGGCATTATAAAAAATGCCCAGGTAATTGGAAAAATGCCTAATATGAGAGGGCTGTATGATAACAACTATTGAAATAATCAAATCAACCGGCCATTTTTTATTATGCTAGTCACCTTTGGGGCAGCACAATTAAAACCAGGTTGTATTACTATTATTTTGATTTCAAACGTAGAATCAATATTTAAAATCATATAAAATATTCCCATTCATAGACACTCTGCTGACCTATGATGACTTTACCATAATTAAATACCTGTGTATTATTGGATTGCCCAAAGACCACACGGCAATATTTATAATGACGAGGCAATGTGATAAATAAGGAAGTTCAAATTATAATTAATTATTTTGCCCTAAGTAGCTTGTCATTATTCATAATGCGCGGGCATTATGAAAAATGCCCGTATTTGTTACTTGGTCCATATATACATCGGTCCTCGATACATAGATACAAATTCTGTAAGTTCAAAACACCTCCTGATTTCTGAAACACAAAAATAAATAACCTGCCAAATCTTATGACATGCTGTGATTGGTTTAAGGAAAAACAACCGCCAATCAGATTTGATATGCACTGACGAACAATATAAAAAAGCCACTAACGTATCATGAAATATTTCCGAAACCACGCAAGATAGCCTCTTGAAATAAAAACCAAAGTGAGCCACTCATGTCCACTGTAGGTGTGGACCGTTTAGGAATCAACCATACTCTATAGCTCGATCAGGAACCGATTACCACGATTATTCATACCAACCATACCGATAATATCTTGCAAAGCATATATACTTGTACATACTTGCTTTACTACCTACAGTAATAAAACTTGATAATCATAAAACAAATTATTCAAAATCTTTATATCTCAAATGATCGATTTTAACGATAGATTAAATCATGTCATATTACTGGTTAAACATAAAGATTGTTAATTAAATAACATGGAAACTCGTCCAACAGTAATAAATTTCGAATTTTATTACTTGTCAACCTAGGGGTGTCAGGATCACATATTTAGCACGTGGGCGATAGTTTACGAAAACAAGAATAACTAGCAAAATAACTATAACCTTTAAGTTTGCTGAAGAACCTAAAGGGTATAAAGTTGGATAATTTGGGTTCAATAGCCGTAGTTTACAATTTCTCTTTTTATTTTTTATCGTTGTAGGTCGTAGGTTCGAACCCTGAGAGGCGCTTTACTTTGTGTAAATTATTTCATCGCCACTGCTCTCAAAAGGTGAAGGAAAACATCGTGAGGAAACCGGCATGTCCTAGAACCAAAAATTCGAAGACATGTGACATCTACCAACCCGCACTGGGCCCGCGTGATGGATTACGGCCCCCTCCCTCTCACAGAGAGGAGGCCTGTGTCCCAGCAGTGGGAACATTATAGGCTGATTATGATTAAGTTAAAAGGCACACAATATATTCTGCAAAAAAAATGTATTCCGTTGTAAGACACACACAGTCTGCAATCCTGCATATTATTATAACGTAGCCTTATATACCTAATTTAAAATTCCCGTTACATTTTTGTGTTGCAAATTAATCATCATAATGATAGAACTATTTCTAAGAACTTGACCTTCGTTATTACTAATTTGTAAAAAGTTAATTGGTACCTATAACGTTTTGATTTTGAAGACATGTCTAGGCGCTGTAGACGTTCAAATTAGTTTTTTTGTGACCCGGATATAATATAAGAATAAGACTAATCCAATAATAGGGTTTGCAGATTCAATACGGTTCTCTATTTTACAACGATTTGCTATAAATAGAATAAGCAATAAAGGAAAATTGCAAAATTTTAAGAAAAATGGATTCTGAGTATAGGAAGCAAGCTTTTTTTCTTTTTGGGAAACGAGAAGAATGTCGTTGCTTTAAGTATTTTATTGACAACAAAACTATCCTATTTTCCACCTTGCAACCTTTTCAAGGTATAAAACATAGTTGCAGACATTAGAATTTCATAAATTCGTAATAATATAAAAATTGCGACATCATCATCTTTCTCTTATCCTTATCCCAATAATATTATTATAATAATAATAATAATGCCCCACCGCCGTATCTCTACGTTGACGTCGTGGTGGGGCTTGCGTGCTCCGAACTCTAGGTCTGTGCCGGTAGAGTTTACTTTGCCGAAACGGGTCTAGAGTGAGGAGCCAGACCAAGAGAGATACAAAAACCTGCAGGGCAGCATGTGGCGAGCTGTTGGGCAGTTGCGACCCCACGGACCCTATCTCCCGGGAGAAGTCTTGTTCCTCACCTCTGGCTTGCCTTTATTGGCCGGCTGGAGTGAACACTGACGAGGAACAGAGCTCCCACCTCATTCTTGCCTTGATTGGCCGGCTTGAGTGGAGATTCGCAAGAGCAAACGTGCTCGGAGGACGGAAGTATTCCAGTAAGATGCTGGTAGGGATCTTGACCGTACTTCCGGGATTGTCCTGATAGCCGTGGAATACCTCTCCGCTCCTCCTAAGCACCTCAGGACATGTTGCCCCCTTGTCGCTACGTCACTATGTGCTAGCGACCGTTTTCGGAGGCCCATTATTGAGTGTGCAAGTCACCCCCTGCCATTTTATCTGTGTGTTTTATAAACATTGGTCAGGCAGGGGCCATAGTCTTTCCATAGTTCAAGATAACCAGTTCACTTAGCAACCCAAGCCCATAATCCAATATTTTTGTTTCTATGTTCTGCAATAGTCCTACACCAACCGGGGGTTGTCCTTGGCTGCACTTGCATAGTGCGAACAGGGATAATCGTCGGATGGTCCTTATTCCATTTAAAATTGTCTAAGGGGCCTCTGCGAGTTGGCTTCGGCTCCTCGCACGCCTTCCAAAGGTCCGGGATCCCAGGGTCCCGAGATGTAAAAACATATAAAAAAAAAAATAATATTGTTTTGTGGGGTCGGCGCAACCTGTATTTTTCATGTTGTTTTTCTGCCATACTTCTCATAAAAAATACGGCCCTTCAAATATATTTTCTGGTTTCTGCCAACCCTACTCCCAAAATGTTAATTTCGGTTTTCAACACGACTCCAAATTAACAATCCATCATGATCTATTCTCAACCACATTTATTAACATATTACACATTACATAATTACTGTTATAACCAAACGGATATATCGATCTAGGTATCCATATATCCATCTATTCATAATAGTTAACTCTAAAGCTGTCATAGTAGTTACATATAATGGTTATGCAAGATTATGAAACAGTGTTTTGATTGTAAATTATCTTTGAACGGTAATTCAATGGAAATGCACACATGATTATTTAAATGATGTTATATTTATGATTTTGTTTTCACTTGAGAATGCAGGAATAAATTGTGTAAGTGTTCATTTGCATAACATTCGACTTTAAATGAATCTTTTTGTTGCAGCTAGTATTTTTGACTTGACCACAGGACTACAAGGCCAGACTATACGAATACGTAGACAAAGGCTCTAGTTCCGGAGTCTATATTTTTGACCTGAAATTGGCGTACAAGATTGTAACATAGAGTGTTTGCCAACAAGAAAATCCTAGCTACGCTAGACTCGGACCGATCGATAAGGTGATTCTTGGGGAGAGGCGTATGTCCAGCAGTGGGCGGACGTCCTTTGGCTGAATATGATGATGAGGCCCAAGTTTTTTCCAGAAGGTTCTAAAGTCTTCGCTAATATAATATGACAAATGATTTTAATAAGATAAGCGGATACATACACGCAGTACTGGCCCTGTGGTAGCGCAGCTGGGCTCTTTGTGTAAATTATTTTCATCACCAGTGCTCTCAAAACGGTGAAGGAAAACATCGTGAGGAAACCGACATGTCCTAGAACCAAAAATTCGAAGACATGTGTCACCTACTAACCCGCACTGGACCTGCGTGGTGGATTACGGCCCACACCCTCTCACAGAGAGGAGGCCTGTGTCCCAGCAGTGGGATCATTATAGTCTGATTATGATGAAGCGAATACATGAAAACACCACGCCTGTATTCCCCGAGGGGTAGGGCAGAGGTGTACCTTTAGTAGGCGCACTCACATTTCACAAGTTATGTTTCATGTAATAGGGGGCGAGCCTATTATCATCAACCGGGCACAAATCCAGGCTCCGGGCTGCTACTGAGAGATTGCTAAGTGAATACACACACAAGAATCATACAAGTACATAACTAGTACAGCTTAAGACACCTCGTGTCTCGTGTGAACAGTTTTGTCATACATTACGAGGTTGCTCGAGCGGGACGTGATAAATATCCACTCAGGCGCAGCGGGATCTATGCCCAGTGTCTATTTACAATGTTCGTAGAAATAGCAAAAGTGTGAACATTCTTGGTGACGATGGATATATGGGACCTACGTCCTATTCTTTTTAATGGCGGTCTTTGTAGGTTGGATGTCCTAACAAGCAGAATAACTGAGTAAAAATGATTCTGTAGCACTTTTTTCTCCCTTGGTGTCAAGGATATGTTAATAAACCCCGGCTCTTGAAGTGTCAAAACGCGTTGTCCCACTTACTAATTGTAACGTTCTGAGAGACATTATTACCTCGTAAGTACTTATTAATATTATTATTAGTAGTAATTTCCCCGAAATTGTTCTCTAACGCATTGGAGGATGTGTTTGAGACGCTGAACTGGGAAGGACGCGGCATTAACATCAACAGCGAGTACATATCACACTTGAGATTTGCAGATGACATCGTCATAATGGCTGAGTCGCTGCATGACTTGCAACAGATGCTGAACGGTCTAGTTGATTCTTCTGTACGCATTGGTCTCCGGATGAACTTGGACAAAACCCAAGTTATGTTCAACGACCACGTTAGTCCGGGACCGATTGCTGTCAATGGCGGTGCTCTCGAAGTTGTTCGTGAATACGTTTACCTCGGGCAAACTCTGCAGTTTGGTAAGAACAACTTTGAGAAGGAAGCTAACAGAAGAATTCAGCTGGGCTGGGCAGCTTTTGGGAAGCTCCGTCGAGTCTTCTCGTCGAGTATTCCGCAGAGCCTAAAGACTAAAGTCTTCAACCAGTGCGTCCTGCCTGTCATGACTTACGGAGCCGAAACGTGGACACTCACGGTACGACTGGTCCATAAATTCAAGGTCGCTCAGCGAGCTATGGAACGAGCTATGCTTGGAGTATCTCTGAGAGATAGAATCCGGAATGAGGTAATCCGGCAGAGAACCAAAGTTGTTGACATAGCTCATAGAATAAGCAAGCTGAAGTGGCAATGGGCCGGCCATATTAGCCGTAGAACTGATGACCGTTGGGGTAGACGTGTTCTTGAGTGGAGACCGCGAATCGGCAAACGTAAGGTAGGACGCCCTCAGGCTAGGTGGAGCGACGATCTTCGCAGGGTGGCTGGTAGCAGCTGGATGAGAGCTGCCGAGAATCGAGCTGAATGGCGTGCAATTGGAGAGGCCTATGTCCAGCAGTGGACTGCTATAGGCTGATGATGAAGTACTTATTAAGGGTTTACGGCGAAAATTGCGAAAAACTATCGAGAAAAGAATACATATATTAGGTATTTTAAGAAACTTTAAAGGAAATGAAAGATAGATATTAAATAGGTAAGCTGAGATAGAGTAAGTAGTGGGTAGTACCTTAAAGTAGTGAGTGGCTGACTATATATACCATACTACTACTTACTTATTTTCTTTATTTACTACTAACAGTTCTTTCCTTATATTATTTCTTTCTTTCTTTTATTTATTTTCTTTCTTTTCTTTCTTTTCTTTTCTTTCTTTTCTTTCTTTTCTTTCTTTTCTTTCTTTTCTTTATTTATTTATTTATTTCTTTCTTTCTTTATTTTCTTTCCTTTCTTTCTTTACCATTATTAAACTTCAGTATTGACGAAGATAACGATTGGTAAGCTTTTAGAAATCTGACACATTGAAGATTGAACAGTAGTTGCTTCCTGCTTATATCAAGTTTTTGTTTCGTAGATCATCTAGAAAGAATAATTTTAGACCGGAATTATGTGTTGACAATCAACAATCTAATTTATGATAATCCTAAGATATAAATAACTACAGTAATAATTTATTTGTAAATTTGTTTTCTCCTATCGATCAAATAAATCAGGATTTGATAATCCGTCATTCATTTTGTTATGTTTACATATTTAATTTTGCGTGAAAGTTGTCAGGTATGCTATGTTGTCAAATACGAATATACTATGATGTAAGTGCTTAATTCTATTTTATTGTAGATAGTAATCTGAATACATAATTTTAATACTAATGAAACTAAGTGAGTGAAGAAAGTATTTGATGGAGTGGTATCCTTTTCATTTTTAACCGACTTCTTCAAAAAGGAGGAGGTTCTCAATTCGTCTGTATGTTTTTTTATTTTTTTGTATGTTTGTTACTCGATTACTCCACCAATTATGAATCGATTTTGATGATTCTTTTTTTTGTATGGTAGGTCATGCTTCCGAGGTGGTCCCATATTAATTTAATTAACTTTGCTTGCGTAGTTTTTGAGTTAGCTTCAATATTACGTATTTTACCCACTTAGTTTATCTAGCCGATGTATTCATTTACTCCTTCACTGTTATTTATATCAGCTAGTGGTATTCGAATTTGTGTGGGGTAGGTTCCGCAAATTGAAAAGTAAAGACACCGACTTCCGAAATTAAAGTTATTTTTCAGTTTTGAGTGTTTTTTTTTGGAAGTCGTTTTTTTTTTTTTTTTTTGCAAGAAGTTTTTTAATTTGTGTGTTGATTTTTGCAATAAATATTATTAGATAACAGAAATTCCTAGAGATTGTTTTAGAAAAGAGGAACGGGTTTATAAAATCAATTAAGTACATTACAATATTATGCAGTCAACATGATGAGCAGTTCAGTTAGCAGCCACACCTAAAAAGATATAGGCTTTGCAAAACATTGCTAAGCCTAAACTAAGTTTAAAGATAAACTCACCACCAGATGAATATTGCATGGACTTACCTGTAAAAAGAATATCATTATTAGCAAATAAAATAAAAGTTATAAAACTAATACCCGACTACGACAAAAAAGTCAGTAAAAAAAGATATAAACAAGACATCACAGACAAATTAAAAATCCGGAGTCACACGTGTAAGGCATAAATCGAACAGATTACTTGTGACTCCACCATCGATTAGAGAATTTATTCGGGAAGGTTTATGTTTATAATACGTATTAAAGTTACATTTATCTTAGAAATCTCGATGTTTTGTCAAGTCGTAAAAACGCGGGTCGCTAGTTCTTATTAAAAACAAGCTACAGCAGAACTTTAAACACATTATCATAGAAATCGAAAATACCTTTCTATTCATCTTGTCTACGAAAAATTTTTAGTTTTAAGGTCACTCTTTGAACGGGAATGAATCGTCAATATTTCTGCTTATCACCAATGACTGGCGATTTGCAGTGAAAGTGTTTATTGTTATGCATATCTGTTGGTTTTGTGAATGATTATAACGAGACTGTGGAGTAATGAGGTGTTTTGCATACGGTAGGCCGTTTTTTGTTACGGCTTTTTTTGTATGGAATGGTTACAAAATATGTAAGTTCGGTAAAAGTGAAGTAGGTACTTATATGTCAAAGTCATAGTTAAATCATTTATTTTCAAAGCCCATTAAAAGGCCCTTGAACTTCATTTACAAGGAAATGGAATTGATTCTTCCAAAAGGTAGTTTCGTATGGAGAAAAATGGGACCTTTTCGATAAAAAAAACAGTTTCTATCATTGTTTTGAGTCTGGTCTTCAAATCCCGAATTTATTTGTTTATTTTTAGGGTTTCCATAAAGGAGGCATTCAGGGTAATGAGTTGTGCCTGTAACTTCACTATCATGGATTGTAATCCGGATAAGTTCAATATTCGCGCCACTGGGCTGTCAGTAGCTGAATTTCATTTCAAAATCAAAAAATTTTATTTCCCATAAACCTACATGGGCACTTATGAAACGTCAGAAGCTAGGTGCACGGTTCCAATTGGTCGTTTCCTATGGAGAAGAGCCGGCAAGAAACTCCACGGTTACTCTTTTAAAAATAATTGGCTTTTACAATATTTTCAAATTACAGTGTTAGTAGGCATGGGAGGACAATGTAGGCCTTTCAACAAGTAAGTACCAGGTACAAGTACAGGTAAATTTGAAGCGGCGAACCATTGGCAACAACTTCAGTTTTATAACGTGTTTATTTTATCACCTTCTACTTCAGAAGGGTGATAGGTACTTAACAGGAACAGGGTGTAAAAAGACCCATTACATAGCCGTCAACTACGCATCTTGTACATCAAATTAAGTAACATAGCACAAAAATAATTGCTGGGAAACGACTTTTATTTTTTGGTGTGAATAAACGCTGTTTACGGTAGTGCGCAACGAAACGCACGCAAAATATTGTGTTTATGGGTGCATTTAACAGTTCAGGGTTTGTGGGGTTATTTAAAATTAAGTTATAACATATAAAACTTGTTTTCTTTAAAAAAACGTTTGAAAAAGTTGGAACTTTGACCTTCAATATCTCCGTAACCAAAAGGTTCCCAGGTATAGTCAAGAACAAAAAAATTATCACAATGACGGGAATAAAAAGTCACTTTCGGCTTCGTTAAGTGTCTTTTGACACCCGTTATATATATACTGTCCTCTTAATATTTGTTTTGTAAGATCAAGCATCAAAAATCCTTACTGAAATGTTTCGGATGAGACTTGTATTTCATCTACTCGGTTTATTGATATTCAATAACATCCATTTCTCTAGCTAGCATCCAGCCACAAAGTGCGTAAAAAGAAACGCAAGAGCTTCGTAAATGCGTTCCACTATACGGGCACCGGTGCTGTATCAAAAGCGTTGTGGTTTGATCATTATTATAGCTGAGGTTTTCAATAATATCGCAAAATGTTTGTGCTATCGAACGTGAAAGTTTGTAAACCGATTTTGTTTATGAATAAGGGTAATGTGGAATGGTTTAGTGGCAAAGATTGAGCTGGTGGAAATTATTATGATAATAATTTGTTTGTTTAGTTTTTGAAAGTTTGGTTAAACCAATGTTGATAGTAGGTACAAAGGCGATCTGCATACTTTTAACCTAAGCATAGATCACTGTAGTAACGGGCCGCAGCACAATGTATATTTTTTATACAAAAATGTACGCACTGTAGCAACGGGCTGCAGCGCAATGCATTTTCATACAAAAATATGCGGGCGACCAGACTGTAGAGCGCGTTGGTTCATGGAAAATGTATGAAAATGCCGGAGAATTTTTAGGGTTCCGTACCCAAATGGTTAAACGGGACCCTATTACTAAGACTCCGCTGTCTGTCTATCTGTCTGTCTGTCCGTCTGTCACCAGGCTGTATCTCATGAACCGTGATAGCTAGACAGTTGCAATTTTCACAGATTATGTGTTTCTGTTGCCGCTATAACAACAAATACTAAAAAATAGAATAAAATAAATATTTAAGGGGCTCCCATACAACAAACGTGATTTTTTGCCTTTTTTCGCCTTCGTGCGCGAGTCCGATTCGCACTTGGCCGGTTTTTTTCAATGCCGATGCCGATGCGAGCCGCTTTATACCTAGCCTAGCCTTTTTCGTGAACTCAGTAGGCCAGGTTATCTAAGATTCAGGTAGGAAAGTATGAACGAATCTAACTCAAATTCTTAATAATGATACCGTATTTTTGTCAAGAAGAGACATTTTTAAAGAGGCTTTACCAAGTTATACCTGTTTTCCCCCATGGGTTAGGCAGTGGTGTACCTATACAGGGTGTTAGGGTAGACACCGTTATCCTTGAAACTAGTGGTTTGGTGTCATCTATAATATACTTTTTCTATGGGACCAACCTTGAAATCGCGAAAAAAAAATCAGCTGTTCCATACATTTGTGTTCACTTAAATCGACAAAATATATGGAACAGCTGATTTTTTTCTTTCGATTTCAAAGTTGGTAGTTTCAATGATAACGGTGTTTACCCTAACACCCAGTATAAGTTCACCCACTTTTCGCCAGATATGTTCAAGTCCCATGTAATAGGGTGCGAGCCTATTGCCATCGCAATAGGCTCCGCGGGGCACAAATGAAGACTCCGGGCTGCTACTGAGAAATAACAAGTCATCATTTTCACTATAGAATAAAATACTGTTTTCAGAACTTATGTACCTACCTAAAAAATTTTTCGTAAAATATGCGTCTATTTTGTAAGGTACTTGCTACTAAGGTAAAAATTTTTCGTAAAATATGCGTCTATTTTGTATACAAACTGCAAATCTTGATAACTAAAAACATTTTCATATATTATTGCTAAACATATTTTAGTTATGAGAAACTAGGCTGTGGTGACGATTACGATTTGTAGGTCGTAGGTTCATACCCAGACAGGCGCATTACTTAGACGTCCGACGAAGTCCGTTTTGACAGCTATAAAAATCCTTTGTGTAGGGATGAAAAAAAAAATTGTTTCTTATATTCTCGAGACATATCGATTAAACATACTTAGAGAGTTTGTAATCGAAGACTAATCTACATTGCTTAAAACTGATTCTCAAGGCATAACGTTTTATTACAAGTACGAGAACGAAGCGTCAAAACGGACTTCTTAGATTGTCGCGAGTATAGTGTAAATTATTTCATGGCCACTGCTCTCAAAACGGTGAAGGAACACATCGTGAAGAAACCAGCATGTCCCAGTACCAAAAATTCAAAGACATGTGACATCTACCAACCCGCACTGGGCCAGGGTGGTGGATTATGGCCCTCTCATCGAGAGGAGCATACGCCTGTGTCCCAGCAATGGGAACATTATAGGCTGTTTATGCTAAACATAACGAATGTTTTGTGAAAGTTAGATTGGGATAAATTAAGTTCAACACTTTTGAAGATGAGCGATATAAAACATACTTAATTATTTATCTCATTGCGTAACTAATCAAAAGATGATCATGTGTAGGCTGACTATAATTTTGATTAAACCCATAATTATTGACTACTATTTCGATCAAAATCGGCCCACATAGTCATGTAATATTTTAAAGGCTCGTGCAAACAGGCGCGATATCGCAGGCGCGACAGGCAGCGGTACCTTTGTCGACAAAGGTACCGCTGCCTGTCGCGCCTGCGATATCGCGCCTGTTTGTACGAGCCTTTATACTCCTTTTTCGTAGCCAATATTGTTGTTATAATTTATATCATCATTTTAATCTCTATCGAACTTTATTCAAACAAGTCTAAACAAGGCAGATGCATACTAAAAGAATGCATTAAAATGCCTTCATAGTCGGATTGCGCACTCGTGAAACTTGAAACTTTTGTACGGTAGTACCTAAACTTCATCTGTACTGGGTACAGTACAGATCATTCTGAGTGGTATGCTTTACCTTGCTGACAGTTTTATTTTAATCTACATCGCCACATGCGAACGACGCATCAAAGTACTGTCGTCACACAAAAGTCCTGACGTCACATAAATCCTGCATCGCGCAATTAGAGTTTACCGCGACAAGATTCCGACATCAATCGTTGGGCAGTTGCCCCCCAGACACAACACCCGTCTGGTCGGAGGATCCTCCCTTTTCTATGGTGGATGAGTGAACGTTACACCCTGTTCCTCACACCCCTAAAAATCTCATCTATGTAGTTCCTATGCCTATAATAAGATAAATTCTGTGATTTTACCAATAAAACCCAACATAAACAGTGTGATTTTTTTTACTAGAAGAATCCTTTCTACGGCTTCAGAATTTTTAAAGTTTCACAACAAACAAAATCCTAACTAATATTATAAATGCGAAAGTTAGTTTTTTTGTTTGTTACGCATTCACGCTAAAATGGCTGATCGGATTTTGATGAAATTTGGTACATGGGAAAACCATGATCTGGAATAGGTCATAGGATACTTTTTATCCCGATATTCCCACGGGATCGAGAATTATTCGGGTAAAACCGTGGGGCGCAGCTAGTACTCCATAAAAATGAAATACTGAACTATTTACAAACAAAATAAAAATAATCCAAACGCATCGTGTGATACCGTTCAATCGCTAATCCAGTTCAAAAAGATCGCAAGCGCACAACAGTTACAGATTAATTTGCCGTTATTAAAATTGCAGCACACTTTCAAACAAACATACTTTTTGCGCACATCAAACTCAAGTCCATCACGAACATAAGCTCTATTTCTTATGTCACAAGGACGTATAATCTTGCGAATTTTTTTATTGAGTAGTATTGTTAAGTAAGCTGCAATAGAAAGTCACGTGGGTAGAATCATGTAATTTAATTGAGCGTTCGTGATATATAGTAATAATAATTGCTCCCATATATGTAACGGAAAATGTCTAACATTAAATATATTGAAGCGCGTTAAAGCGATAAGAGGTTTAATATAGCGAATTATTAGGAGAAAATATATGCTTTCACAACAGGCCTGATTGATTTAACACTATACAGCTTACTGAAATTAAATAAAAGTAAATTATTTTTCTTTCTATGTTGCAAGAAAGTTTAAACTATACCTACCAGTCATTACTATAATTTTGCATAAAAAAAATCCCTTTAAAATACTCAAAGGTAATGTGTAAAATCAGCAACAACATTGAAATTCAGCAATAACTAAGCTTAGTTACAAAAATTTCTCCAAGATTCAAGAAATACTCCGTACAGACGAAGAGAAAATCATGAGATATTAAATTATCTTAAGATCATGTTGTTGATAGATATTAATTACATAACTGTAAATCTTACACACTGTGTTTAATATCAACACTTACTTGTATCTTTCCTGCGCAACATTGATTAGATTTTATTCGCAATTAATTGTGAAGATTACATTAATAAGGTTATTAATGTAGAGCAGCCATACTCAAAGTGTGCTCCGCGGGCCCCTGGGGCTCCGCAAAGCCTTTGTGGGGGCATGGCATATGTCCAACTGTAGACGACATTGCCTTGTGGTATTTTAGCTGCTTCAGAATCATCCTAATCTCGTACATATGATTTATATTTATAGCCGACTTCTTAAAAAAAGGAGGTTATCAATTCGACACGTATTTAATTATTAAAACTGTTTTTATTTTCGCCATAATCCAACAGTGCCAGCCCTAGTGGGAAATAGTGAAGTCAGAGTAAAGTGGAATTCCATGAAACGCAGTTTTTGATTATTTTAGGGCTCCGTCAAATATTTCCATTTCCAAATGGGTTCCATGGCCAAACATGTTTGAGAACCGCTGACCTAGAGGATTAAGAAGATTATATCTACAGGCAGACTTGTAACGTCAGATAAATTAATTGTTTAACAAATCCATCCACAACATCAATCTGCCAAAATAATGACAGTTGTGATGAATAGAGGGACAATTTAAGTTGTTAGTCAATTTGTTAAACAATTAATTTTCGTGACTGTATCTACAATAGTCTGCTTAAAATAGGGTCATGTAAAAATAGGGTAATGTAAAAATAGGGCAATGTAAAAATAGGGTAATGTAAAAATAGGGCAATGTAAAAATAGGGCCATGTAAAACGCCACCTGCTGGTTATGGTCGTAATTATTACATTTAAAATACAAGTTGCTCAATAGAATCTGAAAACTGTTGGAAGCATGATAATATTGCTAATTTCCAATGACATTATTATCTAGAAAGCAACTTATAAAAATAAAAAATAAAAAAAATTAATTGATTGAAGTCAAATTTTCCGCTGAACATTATTAACCGCTGAACCTATCAATTTCAATATCAAATTTCAATTCCAACCTGGCATCTCTCGAGCCGATTCCCCTAATGTCCTGAAGATTTGTAAAGCCTGAAACATGAATTCTTTTCTGCCATGTGTAGGTACGGTTATTATTATTATTTATTTATTTATTCAGAGTACAAATGAGGACGACTGTTCACGATACTCATAAATAATAAACCTTTAGATGCTTATAAAAAATGAAGATCGGAGAGGTACTATAATTAGCTAGGACAGGGAGCACCACAGCATTTTAAAAATGTGTACCATATATTCCCGACATTAGAATTTATAGGCCACCTGTGCAGAATTCTATATTTTTACCACGCAACCACCATTTGAAACGACATATTTATCTTATGTATGAACGCATGGGACCAACTAAGGCTTCCAAATGCAATTATTACCATAAATACAGGCAGATGTAACCCTTTAAAGACCTCGGTTTAGCATACAAATTGGCGGCATTATAAGCGCCATATTTGTCCGCCATTTTCTATTATATTCAAATTTAGAACGCTTGGCGCGTTCGCTGCAGATATGTCATATTTGAATAGTTTGTGTGTACTGTATATTTAGTAGAACTTTTATGGCGCTGAAATGTTGATAATTTCAGGGTTCTGAAGTGATGAATGAATGCATCCAAAACGTGTACATTATAATACAGTGTATAATGGAAGGTGTAGTCCTGGTACCTTCTTACTCGTCGGAAAGTTCGAGAAGTCAATAGACTCCAACAGAAGAAGAAATGGTGGATAAACTTTTGCTTAAAATGCTTACACAAGCACAACTTTTGATTTTTCATTGTTTTTTAAAGAGAATTTGACTATAAATAATGCTGACTTAGATGTCGGATTAGATTAACATTCAGGAACTGAGATAACTTCTCATGTACCAGCACATTTACTCTTTTAAATCTAACTGATGTTCATAGGAAACAAAATATATAAATTCACTCCGTTTTCAAAGATCTTTCGAGAAATAACTTTATTCCATTTTGTTACCATCATTTACGGGGTTTAGCGCTATAATTAAATATTAATATCCTTTAATAAACAGTCGAGACTAATAGCCCATAAGTAAGGTTTATACTCCCATAGATTTAACGTGGTATTAGTAATCATTAACCGAGAATGATCTATTAAAATTCCCTTGCGCGGGCGCATGTGCCAAAGAGTAAGAAAGTACAGAGGGCCTAGACAAGTGACAGTCGCTTCGAAAGCGTTTCGTATTTCTAGAACGACTTTCAACAGGATTGACATAAGCTTTTCGATAGCATATGTCAGTCCTATACATTTTTATGTGTCTGTCTGTCAATGTCACTTTGTTTGGGGCCTCAGAAACTCAGAACGCTCATAGTAAGCTGTTATATAAAATACTATTTACCAGCGCACAGGGTAGCTTTTCTTTGGCGCACCCACGAGTTTCTCAAAAACAAATACTACTAGTATCCGTTGTTAGGATTATTTTAGTAACATTTTCTGCAAATGATACTAATGCTAATTGTCTGAAAAAAAACTCCCGATTTTTGGAGAACGATCGACGTGCGATCAGCCTTTGTCAGCAGTTTTGTCGACACAGAGCAATTATGAATATCAATACGTGTCGCTTGAGCTGATTTACCTGTCACATCACTTCTTTATGTTGTAACGTATTTTTCTTCAGTACTTATTTTAATACAGTTCAGCATCTTGTGCAGGGTTGAACTTTTGGTATAGTCTTCCATTTTAAATGCGGTAGAAGACTGTCGTTAAATGGAGTTGCCGATAATGTTATTAAAGTAGTTTATTGACACTAAAACTACTAGACTAACTCAGACGTACAATAATTAAAATTAAACGCTTCATTTATGCTTGATCATTATTAAATAGGATATCAAGTCCGTGTTTTTCGGCACATAAATAGAATTTATGGGTTTTTATAAAAATCTGAAAATGGATTTATTTATTCATGCATGGTCGATAAACGAATTTGGATATACAGCAAGTTATTAAAACCCTATCCGATCCGAAAGGGGGAAATATGTAGCTATTTTATTTTAATAGTTATTTCAATTTGTAATTCACATTTTTTTGTACCTAAATTACCCCAATTTCGTTATAAATTAGCAAATTTTCTGCAGAGGTCATATGTTAGGACATGTAGACACACGCTCGACGACCGCCGCCCGTGCCCCATGTAATAACACGGTAAAATTCCAGATTGAAAAAAAAACGCGGCGATATTTTTTTCTCTGATTAAAAAAAACCACATAAATAGACTCTCATTATGATTCTTAACAACATCCTCACGGATCCAACTGGGATTTTGTTACAAGCTGTATATATTTTAATACCCTGACGGATCGATATTCGAATCCCTTTCTTATTGCATTTCTATAGCTCCTAAGAAATAAGGAATTACTGCATAATCTTTCATGTCTACCTCGAAGGAAACTGTTCAAATTAATTAAATTAAACAAATATGGCTTGAAGATAAATATGATTAAATTACCAGCATAATAAAGTAGATAATTTATATATCAATTTTATGGCCATTCTAAAGTCAATCATCGCGCCTTATTTCCCTTAAGGAGAGCAGAAAACTTTACCGGTAGCAATTTTACCGTAATATGCATCCGCACATTAATTACTATAGACAGTTTACCGTCTTTACATTGCTCTACCTAGAGCCAAGCTATTAGCAAAATATGTTTGAAGCTTCGTATACATTGACAACTTTCTTGCCGACGGAATATCGAGATAAATATTATCCTATGTATGTCCTAATCCAGGTAATGGTCTACCCGGCTGAACGGATTTGGATGAAAGGCACATCTTTCATCCAAATCCGTTCAGCCGTTTTAGCGTGAAAGCGTAACAAACAAACAAATTCACTTTCGCATTTATAATATTAGTTAGGGTTAGGATAGTCAGGATTAAATTCTGTCTATATCTTTTCCGTTTTCTTGACAACTATTTAGATTAAAGAAAGAAAAATTTAGTGTCAGAATTATTTGAAGTCTTCCTAATGGCAATATTTAAATTTTTAGCACTATAATACTCCTGCAGAAGATCGCGGAGAAGATATGTATGAGACTCGTACAGACCAGGGAAGCATGGCGGCATGGAGCCCAATACTCAGCAGTGGGTGGAACATGGCGGCAAATGATGAAGTTAATGATGATAACACTCCATGCGTGTTGCCAGTATTCCTTCATTTCTTTTTTAGTAACTTACCGAAGCAATACCTTAGCCTCAGTCGGTCCCACTTCATCTTTCAACTCAACAATGATGAGAATCAAACGTCAATTTCTATAATTTCCAACAATTTCTTCGCCATTATTTCCGTGAAGTATTTTTCTAGCGACGCATGCGCGCCTGGTATGGTGAGAGTACATTAATTAACTGTAATGACGATCACTATCGCGGTGCAAAAATGTCTTCTAATATTGATATGGAATTTCTTCTAGATGGCTCGGAGGGAAAGGGACCCGTTTCTTGATCACACATTTTCATAACTATGTTGATGATATATTATTAGGCAGAATGAAAAGATTAAGAGGAAATAGGGTCGGTCTTTTCTCCATACAAAAAGTCATAAGTTCGGCTCTCGTCTATTTCCTCCTCCAATATTGGACCAATTTGAAAGATATTTTATGAATTGATTAAGAAGGATATTTACTATACCCTTATGTTTTTCTTTTTTCATTAATAGTAGTCAAATTTGTACAATATGCCTCTGATGACAGCGGTCTAAAGAGGCAATTTTGAGCATTTTCTGAGGGTTCTAGTGCTTTTACAGATAATCTATCGCCAAAACGGAAAACATAGGAGCATAGAACTAGTTGATATTTATTTTACTGTAAAAATACAATTCTCTAAGGTCATAAACCAGAGAGAAAACAGGCGAGAACGTTTGTTTGGAGAGAGGACCGTCCCTATTTCTTCTTAAGCAATAGACATCCTTTTTCCACAAAGCGAAGACCTTTTACGTTAATTTAATTTGATAATTCACTTCAAAGATTTTTTACGAAATAGATTGGTTTTGATCACCAACAAGCAAAGAGTAAGCGTGGTGAGTATAGCTCTTTCATTATCTGTAAAAGGTAATGAGTAAGCTCTTACCCCGCAGTGAGATAGAAAAACTGTGAAAAGACAGTGAATGTAAGTAAAATAATAATTCTTAGATTGTAAAAACGATGAAACACGCGATGTTCGGTTGTGCGGAAAAAGCAATTACAAATAATTATAATTATAATTATTCACTAAGAAGAAATTAATTGAATGCACTTTATGGCTTATTAGTTAGCTTGACCTTTAAGGCCTTTGTAACAAGTAGAAGGTCCCTAGAATCAAGATCATTCAAAGCTGCACATAATTCCTCCCAATAACCGGACATGTTATATTTTTCGTGTTTATTTTCATGTTTACACCAAGTTATAAAACATGTATTTCACAATGTTGTGTTTACTGTTTTCGTTTATCGTTTGCACCTAAAGCAAGTTGTATACAAAACTTGTAAAAAAGTTGAATAAATATAATAGTTAAACCATACATGTCAGAAACACAGTCATTATATTACATGTATGATAAATGTTTAATAAATGACAAGTTTTTGTCAAGTATATACAAGTAGTAGTAGTTTTTGTCAAGTGACAATCGCTTCGAAAGCGTTTCGTATTTCTACGACTTTCAACAGGATTGACATATGCTTTTCGATAGCTTATGTCAATTCCATACATTTTGCCTTTTCCATCATCATTATCACTGATAGAATGTCCCTTTGTCTGGGGCCTCAGGACGTGTAAACGGGTACCAAGACTGGCGAATTAGGTGACAGTAGACAATTTTTTTTTTTTAATTCCGCAAAATTTACATTTAATTTATTATAAGGTGCTACTCCGTGCTACTTTAAAAAAAATATTTTTAATTAAAGAAGGATTTCAAACAACTCTAGAATTAAATGTCAGCCAACTTATTTAATTTTAGAAGTCTCTGATATTTTTCACATGTTCAAAAGGTTATACGCTCAAGGTAAAAATTGGAGACACTACTATAACCAGGGGACAATCAAGACGCTTCCAACGATACCTCATTTGTCCAATTGTGATGAGTCGTTTAGAAGATATGAGGGAACAGATGAACATACATACATACCGTTCAAAATCATAACCCTACTTTTTGCTTCGCCGTAGTCGGGTAAAAAAGAATCTTCAACCATAGTGCTACAACCACCGTTTCACTAACAGTTCATCCATTTAAACTACAATTTATTTACCTCTTAAAGGAAGTAGGTACTTACTAAGTTAGTTGGAGAAAAACTTGCGAAGTAACTTAGAACATTTTTGTCTTCTATTTAAGTCAAGTAAGTGTCCGTCCGATGGCTAATTGCCGACATCGCCTTTTACTGAGACAAGGAAATATATGGCTCCTGAGCTTCTGAGGTTACTTTCTCACTGATTATGTAATGAATTAATGATCTATTTCGTAACGCGTAGGGTTTTTTAATATGTATGAGTGGAAATTGAATGTTATGTTTCTGTGCTAGAAAGATATCGGTTTATTAGTGAAATTGATTATGAAACAATGTGTTTTAATTAATATATGTACCCTTAAATTAGGAAACGGTGTAAAGTTATGTAATTATGTAAAGTTTGACTATTTAAGTGGACTGTTTCTGATTTAATTATCAATTCGGTTTTATTTTGAATCACCAAACCGTTATGGTTATTATATAATATGCTGCTGGGGTTATTAATATGGTCCATGCTAAAACCCATGTTCAGGCCAGGGGGCTTAAAACAGTCACTTACGCAGAATCATAATAGGAAAATATTATGAATCATCGTAAAATCTCACAAACTGACAATTCATATTATGATCTGCGTGCGATTCATATTACGAAATAATTCATCAGTTTGACAGTTTTCAATGGAGATTCGTAAAATGGTTCACATAATATGAATTGCTGTTGTGTCAAATTAGAGGAATTACTAATGACAGCTGGGATTCAGGAAATGAACTGCTTTTAGAGGAATTGCTAATATGGCCGGTTTAGGCCCCCAGGTTTCATATATTATTTTAGGTATATTATGTAGAAAATTCAAAAGAGAGGTAGAGGCCGCCCGAAATTGAGCTGGTTGTTCAATATAAAAAGAGACCTCAAAAAAACCCAATTGCCAGAACCGACTACCCAAGTCAGATTGAGACCCGACCAAATAACAGGACCAGAGACGGAAGATATGTAGAGAATTCAAAGTTCAGAAAATCAGCGTGGGTTATATAGCGGCGTGTATGCGATACCTAACATACTTCGTTTTTTGTATAATAAACTATTTTCTCTATCTATACTTTTAATATTTAATAGAAGCTTCTTTTAAACATTAATCGGTTCATGAAACACAACACTTCCTAACCCTAAAAAGTCCAACCCGTTAACTAAAAAGCAAAAACCCGTGAACCATGTCAAAACTAAAATTATTTACCTCCAACTTTTTTTCCTCTTTTTCTATAAAAAGCACCCACAATGCAGGCCCCATACCTAATTGCCGTCGACATACGGAGCTACTGTGGGTTTATTTACCTCTGGTCGGAACACCGGCGTCTGCGCAGTTGTTAAAACGGTACCCATTGGCTACTGTGGTCCGCTGGACTATGGACTAGCCTACATATTTTGTGTCGGTGTGGTGAGGGTTAAAAAAATATACGTAGTTAAGATGTGGTTTTACTTTAAGTTATTGAAGACATTTTTTTTACGTTTCCCTATTAAGTGAATGCATAATATATACAAAAAGACAAAAAAATATAAATGTACTTTCGTGCATAGAAAAGGGGGATCTCAGCATCTTAAAATACGTCCGCATCGTTGTCAATGGGAAAATTGTCCAAAAGACTGACAAAAGATTTTGTAATATAATATGAAATTTGTAAAAAAAATTGTATGCAATGAAGCATCACATTCCTCTTCAAAATAATAAATAATAGATGGATATTCTATCCATGTTATTATTTTGAAGAGGAATATGAATGATTAATGTCCGATGATAATATTTTTTTAGAGAAAGTAGATGCATCTCAATATTATACATATTTTTTGCAGATGCTAAATGCAAATGCATTCTAATTAACAGGTTACGACGATTTAATTTTAAAAGAATAATGATGTTGTTTTAATAACTATTTTCGAGTTTATTTTAATAGATTCTCCAACGAGAAAGCAAAAGTATTATTATACATATATTATAAATAATTTTATCTATTAATTTAATTTTAGCCAAAGCACTCACAGTCTATAAAGAAAGTTATAACAACCAAGACTATTCAATTATCAAACATCACAACATTTTGTTTCATTCCAATAAATATCATCTTAAAATAACGCGTGAATCTGTGTAATGTACATTCAAAAGACAGTAATACTCATTAAAAAACAAGCCACTAATTCACAAATGTGCACAAAAACAAACATTTGACGTTTGAATGCGAACATTAATGAACACTTTTATCCGAATTATGCGAAGTTAGTGAAAGTCACTGTCACTTAAAAAAAAGTGAGGAATTTTTATTCGAAGACTTATCGCGGTGGATTTCGTTTGAATGTGTGTAATATTGAAAGACACAGTTAAATGATAGTTCGGGTAATTAATTGAGAACATAAACTAAATACCGCAATCAATAAATTTTTGTGATTGTACCTACCACTGTTTGTTTCTTGCATCACCCAACGGTTGACTGGTGAATACTGTACCCAGGATTTTGTAATATCTATATCCATTTTTAAAAGAGTGTCCTTGGAGTTTCTTGCCCGTTCTTCTCCATAGAGATCTACGCTTTGGAATGGGCAACTAGCTTCAACTCTCTGACTAACTGACCGACTCTTTGACAATTCAAAAGTGCCTGTAAATGGTTTAATTGAAATAAGTGCCTTGAGTTTTGAGTTTTTTGAGTTTTGAGTAGAAAATGCCAATGACATTAAGATGTGCGTTACTTACCCCAGCAAAATAATGTCGAAAATAGTCATTTAAATCTTATAGATACCTAATTAGTTGTCCAGCTTCTGTAATTGTTGCGCACATTTTTAAAGTTGCACTTACACTGGAGTAAGATTTAAATTACAATTTTTAGGGTTTCATACCCAAAGGGTAAAACGGGACTCTATTACTAAGGCTCCGCTGTCTGTCTGTCTGTCCGTCCGTCTGTCACCAGGCTGTATCTCATGAACCGTGATAGTTAGACAGTTGAAATTTTCACAGATGATGTATTTCTGTTGCCGCTATAACAACATATACTAAAAAACAGAATAAAATAAATATTTAAGGAGGCTCCCATATAACAAACGTGATTTTTTTTGCTTGATACTGATAACGACAATAGGTAGACGGTTGAAATATTCACGGAATATTTAGGTATATATTCGCTATAAAAAAAAAATATATATATTTCGGAGGAAGCTAAGAGTCGGGTTGATTATTGTTTGCATGTATAATGCACAATATTACTTGTTTGCATTAATTACTTTTAAAATTCGTAATTTAATTTAAAATTTGATTTCAATCAGAGCAGAGCATGTACCTCGAGTGGGGTCGATGTACCATCTTTTATATTTTAAGGAGGTTTGTTTGGGAAGGACAGTTTTTGGCAAGACATATGTGTTCTTCTTTTGTTTTTGTTGGATGATGGCGTCAGATCGAGTTGGATCGTTGAGTTGGGAGCGTAAAAACGTAAACTTTAAGTAAGATCGGTGCCCTGAACCCGCTGCTCGGTATTAACAGTTAATTATTATCTAAATTAAAACAGTCTCAAGCAAATAATTGTGTTTTGTGCTCCCATTTTACCCTGATAACGCCCACTAAGGCCGCAACCACTGATGACGATGTCAACGAGAACTATGATTCTCCGACATATATATATATATATATATATTTAAGGGGGTTCCCTTAAATATATATATTTTATTTTATTTTTTACAACAGACATAATTTTTTTGCCGTTTTTATAGATAATGGTACGGAACCCTTCGTGCGCGAGTCCAAATCGCACTTGGTCGGTTTTTTACGACATAATTTTGCTGGGGTAACGCACACAACATTAAGTCCGCCTCTGTACATTTGTGTGCTTTTCTTTAAATTCTATCCTTTACTATTAAATAGTATGTTGTAGGTTATATAGTAGTAGGTTTTCATCAGTGTTCTGCCATATTTCACCATTCGCCATGCAAACATTTTGATTATATAAAATTGTTAAAATTTAAACTCTTGTTGGAACATTAAATTAGTTATGTCATTCTCATTAAATAAAATTATTAAAATTCAAATATTCATTAAAAATTTAAATTGTCAGTAACAGTAGGTATATAAAAGAAATACAAATCGTGGTCCGAAGATAAATAAACAAACAAACATCAAAATTCCAGGTCATAGACAATACACCATAAATATTCCATAAGCAAAACAATAATTAATTAATTAAAAATTCGAGGTAGTTTGATAGAAATTGTCCGTTCAAAACTCAGTTACACTGTAATATGTGTGTAATACGTGTGTCGTAACTTTGCTTATAATTCGTCCAAACACAATTACTCACGAATGTTTGTTTGGGCGGTAGGTAGACAGAAGCGTTCGCGCGCGGCAGTCGTCGATCAAAGCGCGAAAGGCCGCGCGCGGCAGCCGCGCACGATTTGCCGCTCAATGTTTTGACACACCTTAAGACTACAAACGTGTTGGTACCTTAGTGAATTTTATGGCTGCTACCACTTATTACCATCAAAATGCATTTCTCCAAACAATTTCGAGCACTCGTATGCTCGTCACGTGCTCACCATGCTACCAGTTGCCAAAGCACGAGGCCTGCTTATGAAATGAATAAGAATGCTACCTATTACCCGGTGATATGCTTCGTGAATAAACTACGAATATGGTATGAATGTATTGACCTATTTATAAAAGGATTGAAAGATTAGTTGGGAGTGTTGAGACGTGTAGTAAATGCACAGTTTTGCTATAGCTAATGTACAGTATAATAATGCTTACCGGGCTATGTTGAACTTGCCCTGGCGGTGTAGTGCGACTGACATGTTCGCCGAGAGCAATGTTGCCAGCTTTTCCGCGCTGTTAAGTAAGCTCAGAGTTTCATTCTACACAAGTGTAACCCAGAGTAAGAATGAAATTATTAAAGCTGTTTACCGTGTCGTCCATCTTGCAAGAGAGGCAAAAGACTTTTAATATAAATATTATATATATACTTTTAGTTATTGTTTTTTTTTTTTTTTTGTTTTTTTTATATTCTATCTTTGTTATTCTTTCTTTCTTTTTTTTTTTAAACTTTGCCCCACACTAGGAATTTCTTCCTGTATCGTGGGTGCGTTTACAAACATAGAAACTCACATACACTAACACCCAGACCCGGAACAACTACTTGCAGATCATACAAATATTTGTTCCGTGCGGGGATCGAACCCGCGACACGTTGCGCAGCCGTCCATCGCTCAGCCACTGCGCCAACCGTGTCGTCGTGTGTTATTTTAAGAGTATGTGTCTGTATGGGTTTAATAATTGCCTGAAATAAATGATATTTAATTTAATTTTAATTTAATCAATTTCCTAACTATGTTAGGGTCAGCTTCCAGTCTGACCGGATGCAGCTGGATACCAGTAATTTACATGGAGCAAATGCCTGGGGCCTAAAATGGCCACATTAGCAATTCTCTTAAAAGCAATTCATTTCCTGAATTTCCAGCTGTCATTATCAATTCCTCTAATTTGACACAAAAGCAATTCATATTGTGTGGACCATTAATTTACGAATCTCCATAGAAAACTGCCAAACAAATGAAATATTTCGTAATATGAATCGCACGCAGATCATATTATGAATTGTCAGTTTGTGATATTTTACGATGATTCATAATATTTTCCTATTATGACTCTGCCAAAGTGACTGTTTCAAGCCACCTGACCTCCATACCCAGTAACTGGGTAACACGATACCCCTTGGTAAGACTGGTTCTCAGCTTATATCGGTAGCTAAAATGGCATTACCATAAGTCATTATTGTCTGATTGACCTATCTGTCAAATAGTTTCATACAAATTCTTCTGTTTCAATTTAATTAATCTGGTAAAAAGTGAGAGTTTCAGACCCTTGTTTACCCTTCGGGGAAACAAGGCGTAATTTTAAGTTAAAAAAAAAAAAACTGACATGTCAGACTAAAGGTCATTTGGCTCTGAAATAGTCCCTGAATCTTCTACATATATTAACAGAATTAATTCCAACAAAAAAAAAATTGCAAAGTCTATCCAACCACCTATCCTATCCAGGCCAGTTGCTACCAAACCCTTGAACTACGGTTAAACTTTTTATTCTTAACCACGATCAACCGCATTCCATCAGCTTCCTTTGATGTTAGAAGTAGTTACAGTATCTTTACGCTTCTTTTTGCTTCGGCGGATATAAGCGGTATCAACGTCGACTCGTTATCGGCGTATGTTAATAAATGTATCTTCTATAACTGGAAGGTGCAAGTGAGCTTGAATTAGATTTATTGGTAATTAGTTTTGATTATTAAGACGTAAGTAATGAAATTTGTTTAGAAGAGTTTAAATTATTGAGTAAGTGTTTCATTAAAGTAGTTAGAATTAAATTACAAATCAAAATTAAAAGGCATTTATTCAAACTATAAGGCGGAGAATCAGCACTTTTAGATCGTCAAAATGACCTACGACAGTCCACCAAACTGCCCTTCACCACTGTCAAGTGCTTCAGCTGGGAAGAAAACGTGGCGCAACAAACAAAACAGCAGCAAAGGTGTCTTTTCAGTTAGAAAACTTGTTTCTGTATATTAAGGTATGCAAAATAATTTACATTAAGCGACACAAAACATTAAATTAAATTATTTGCCTTATGTCAGCTAGCTCACGCCATTATAACAATAAAAAACATCGAAAACTACACTCAAGCAAAAATAATAAAAAGAAATAAAGAAAAATGATTTTTTTCTGCACAAATAAGACACACATTAAAAAGTAAACATAAATAAAATAATGTAACTAGTCAATAGCCTCGTATTTGACCATACGAATAATTACAAAAAGATTAACAATATTTTCTATAATATAATATAAGAACTTGGATAAGTAAAATAAAAGAATATACAAATACTCTGCCTATATCTTTACTAAGTATTCGGAATTATGTTTGTTTTCTAAACGGAAAGTGTCTATAAAATGTAGAATAATAACATTTATCAAACTGTTATTGTTACGTTATTTTTTACGATAATTTGGTCTAAAACAAATAACGTAAGTATATTATTATAACAATAAACTATGTTTTAACGTTAATTACTTTCACACGCGATCCATGTCGAGATAATAATAAACATAATGATTTGATGGAAACATGATTATTATTTTTATACACGAGATTCTGGGAACGAGAAAATACAGTATTATGTCAGTTGCTTGTTATTAGAAAGGTTACATTAGTGCAATTAAATATTGAAGAGCCTTAAATAGGTAACAAATTATAGTCCAAGTAAGAGTATCAATGGTCTGATAGTGTAAGTTTCAGACAATGAGCGAAAAAAGAAAAAGTTTTTCACAGACAGCAGACGGACAGTATAAAATTAAGTTTCTCTCAATTCAAGTATATCCTAGTTAAAAAATCAATCTGCCTAGCCTTTTCCCAACTATTTTGGGGTCGGCTTCCAATCTAACCGGATGCAGCTGAATACCAGTATTTTACATGGAGCGACTGCCTATCAGACCTCCACAACCCAGCAACTGGGTAATACGATACCCCTTGGTTAGACTGGTTTCAGAGCTTAGCACCTTCAGTAGCGTCCATCAGCTCTTGTAACATGCAGGGAACAGGACACGCTGGCTGGACACAAATTATTAAGTACCCATTAGCGCAGTGTTTGTTGCTACCGCCGTAAGCATACTTACTTACGCCCGGGAGAAGCAAACACTGCGTTCAGCAAACTGTTCTCGTTTGAGCGAGAGTTGAAACGAAAATGGCATAGAAATTATGACCGCAAATGTCATTAACACTAGTTCTATCTAAGATTATCATTAGAAAGAAGATACAAAAAAAACTATTAAAAAAATACTATATACCAGCTTGAACTCTGCCCTCCTAGTGAAACGAGCGTGAAAGAGAGAAGACATTAGTTACAAACGGTTATTGTTTTTCTGCATATCACGATTCCCACAACCCACTTTACACAACACTAGAATGTGAAGATGAGTCGTTACAATTATCAAAACTAAAATTATGACCCGAAACATTGTGAAAATGTTTTTGTGAATTTATGGTAGAAAATAATATCGTGTGATTTAAAACTACAAATGATAGAATATAAATAAAATGCCTTGGATTGGCAGCGGTATCTTAAAAAAGATTTCTTAGGAGAACTCCATAGTTTAAACATGCCTAGTGTGGAGGACCATAAAAACTGATATCACACGAACGCAGTTTAATTATTAACTATTCTGTAATTGCCTACTACTGCTAATCTGAAGACTGCTAATAATAATATTTAAACTGCGTTTTTAAGTTGTTTGGGACCAATTTCTCAACGTAACAGTAACTGCTACATATCCATAAGTTACGACTACATAACTGTACTTGGCGCTCCAACGGGAGACCATACTTTCACCTTACTGACATCACATTACGAGCGAACTAATCAATCATGTCCATACTTAACTTACGAGTACTGTTGCCACATTATTCACAAAAGATTCAAGGACAGAAACATCAATAGGCCGATTATTTATTTACAACCAGTCAATCGTTGAAATGACGTAACCGGAACATTAAACACTGTATTTAACGGTAGTTAAACTGACGAAATACGATGCAATCCGCCATTGATTGACGTTATGTCAACAGTCTCAAATCGATGGTTTGTTTAAATTATTTGTAAATGTTTAATTATAAAAAATAAATTAATGCATGAAAGCCGGGTTTATTAAAATACTTCTTCATATAGATAGCTAGTGACGAAACAAACCAATATTTGTGATGGCAGATTTATCGATGTATCTGATTGTTTAGAAAACTACTTTTAACAAATTCTGTGGGTATAGCCACCAGAAAATACAATACCATTTATGTCAACATATCTTGACAGTGGAGGAGCTCGTGGCTAAGTCATAACAGCCGTACGAGTCAATCCATCAGGTTAAGCTACGCTTGCCGGGGTTGGTCTGTGGATGGGTGACCATCTTTACATACCGAGATTCCTCCATGCCTCGGAAAGCACGTTAAGCCGATGGTCCTGGCTGTCATTCGTGGATCTTTGACAGTCGTTACGGGTCGTCAGAAGCCCGAAAGTCTGACAACCAGTCTTACCAAGGGGTATATCGTATTGCCCAGTTACTGGGTTGTGGAGGTAAGAGGCCCTAGACAAAGTGACACTCTATCAGCGATAACGATGTTGGAAAAGGAAAAAATGCATAGGACTGACATAAGCTATCGAAAAGCTTATGAAAGGAAGTTATCGAAGACCCTCTGAGGGCCTAGACAAGTGACAATCGCTTCGAAAGCGTTTCGTATTTCTACAACGACTTTCAACAGGATTGACATAAGCTTTTCGATAGCTTATGTCAATCCTATACATTTTTGCCTTTTCGATAATCGTTATCGCTGATAGAATGTCACTTTGTCTAGAGCCTCAGATAGGCAGTCGCTCCATGTAAAATACTGGTATTCAGCTGCATCCGGTTAGACTGGAAGCCGACCCCAATATAGTTGGGAAAAGAGATTTATTATTTGCATATTTTTATCACCTTTTTTTATTTCTTCATCTATAATTATGTCATCTTTATCAAACAAACAAAAAATTGTGAAGGATTATTAAGTACTGTGCGTTCATTATAACTTGCACATACATATTTTTCCTTGATAATCGCAAGCTTGAATCATGATCTAGCCATAGAAAATACCATAAAACAGTTATAAGTCCATACTGAATAGCGACACGTTCCTAAGCCTGCCATCACATATTAAAATGCTCCGAGTGCCTGACGGTGTCAGCGAAATCATAGTTATGAACTGTGACGTGGTATGACGTTTGTGTCAATTATTATACAGGATGATTAGATGCTGGGTGCAAAGCCTTAAGGGGGTGACAATGAAAATGTTTTATTAAGGCTATTTCATAAAATAAATGAGTCGGACTCACGCACGAAGGGTTCCGTACCATCCATACTCCATAATTATAAATTCGAAAGTATCCCTGTCTGTATGTTATCTTTTCACGCCTAAACCACTAAACGGATTGCGACAAAATATGGAGGAAGATGGCATCCTGGGGAAGGACATAGGACATAGACTATTTTTTGTTTAAAAAATAATCCTATAGGGGATGAAAGTTTGTATAGGGAACCCAGCATTTCTTAAGTTCAATTTCATTTATTTAACTTGCACAAAGTTCTTAAATATACAACCTAGCATGGTATAAAATTCTCACTAACAGAAGACTTAGAATATTAGACAGCGGGTCCCAAACTAGGCACAGCCTGTATCTTGGTGACCCAAACACTACACATAGTTAACAATTTAACGTGTTCTGCTAGCGCAATATTATTATTATTCAAAGTTCATTACAAAATTTACAATAATTTAAGTACAAAGAAAATAAAAACATAGATTATACAAAAACAGTTAAGGAGAGAGTAAGTGTATGGTGTAAGTGTAAGTGTAAGTGAGGGTATGTATTCTTTCAGAGTGTATTAATATGTGTTGCAAAGTAAATTTTCTGTTTCCTCATAAGTTCGGCCCAACAACCATTCTTTTAGTTTAATTTTGGCCTCAGAGTAGTTGTTGGGTACAGTGAATGTTTTGCTTATAGCATTAAATACCCGTATGGGTAAATACGACGAAAAACGGGTCGCAAAGAGGGTTTTTGTTTTGGGAAGGGGGATCCTTTCAGCTATTTTCCTACCCCTTTTACTGCAGCAAGAGCGTTTGGTGTTTGCTTTTATGAGGTTTAGGAGTGACCCTAGGATGAACAGCTGACGTACACGTAAAACTCCAGATTCCGTATATAGTTCGTCCGTAGAGAAACGCCGCGGTTTACCCAGAAGTACCTTGAGGACAGCCCGCTGGGCCCGTTCCAGTTCCAGCATGCTTGTCTTGGCGGCACTGCCCCAGACACTTACACAGTATTGTAGGACAGATTGGCATAGACAAATGTAGACCAGTAAACATATGTTCTTAGGAGCACTGACTCGTAAGAGTTTCGCAATGTAAATGAACTTGCGAGTCTTTTTTGCGAGTGTTCGAATTTGTGCTTTGAAAGACAGGTTCTGATCAATTATGACGCCTAGATATTTTGTGGTTTCTACTCTGACAATTTCGTTGCAGTTGCAATCGCTAGTGGAGACGGCTGCTGCTGTTAAGTCATAGCATTTGCTGTTGTGTACTTTTAGTGTGTCGATGTTTGGTCTACTAGATCGAGTGACGTGTAGTAGTATCCCGGTAGTACATTCCCGTGGGAGGATATCCGCCATCCACGGGGGCGAAGCCGCGGGCAAAAGCTAGTGCACTATATAGGGGAAGCTCAGCTTAACATTACAGAATTATCGGCTTACCATTAAGTGACAAGGCCCTAAGGTAACTATGTATAAACAGGTTAAAGAAACTCCGTCACAATTTATAGACATAATCAGATAATGACGCTAAATATCACTGTGAGTGATATTCCATTTTTGAAAGATCATCTGACTAATCACGAAATCAAGAACTTGTTTGGCATAGGTTTTTAAGTATACTAGGTAGGCAACCGGTAAGAAAGGAAATCTCAGCACCTAGACTCAAACTTAAAGCATTTATTTCATCATCATCTGCCTAGCCTTTTCCCAACTATGTTGGGGTCGGCTTCCAGTCTAACCGGATGAAGCTGAATATCAGTATTTTACATGGAGCGACTGCCTATCTGACCTCCACAACCCAGTAACTGGGTAATATGATACCCCTTAGCAAGATTGGTAGTCAGACTTTTGGGCTTCTGACGACCGGTAACGACTGTCAAAGATCCACGAATGACAGCCGGGACCATCAGCTGAACGTGTTTTCAGAGACACGGAGGAGTCTCGATATGTAAAGGATGGTCACCCATCCACGGACCAACCCCGGCAAGCGTAGCTTCACCTGATGGACCGACACGTGCGGCTGTTATTACTTAGCCACGAGCTCTTCTAGCATTTATTTCAATTAAACTAATTAAAAGCACTTTTGAACTGTCAAAGGACCGACCCTTTGACAGTTCAAAAGTGCTTTTAGCAGCTAGATAGTTGCCCGATTGAAGTTAGTTGCCCCTTCTCGTGGAGATGAACGGTACAAGAGTGTCCATGGAGTTTGTACTCCACAGACACTCTTTTTAAGGCGGTTATTTTGCTCAAGATATTGAGCAAAATAAACTTGAGAATTTGTTACATTTTTGCAGACTGAAAAACCCGGTGAGATACAGTAGTAAATACGCCCAAATTTTATAATAACGTCTTTATAAAATCAAATTTTGGAATTAAAAAAAAAAATGGTTACAAAATGTTCATTAGTAAATTGTCTATCCATTAGTGTCAGAAGCAAAATTAAATAATGTTTACTTTACGAGGAGATGCATGTTATCAATCATTATTTCTAATTTTTATGGTTCCGTTGGAAGGAGATTAAATAAAAAAAATCTCCTTTAAAAAATAAAAGAAATGCACAATTTTGGAATAAAGATTATGTAGAAATTTAATGTATTTTTTTTATTTGATATTTCTTTTTAACTAACAAGTAGATAGCTCCTAAAAACAACACAAAAACGACTAGGGTGACGTTTTGGCTCAGGGTACCGCCTTAAGGGGGTGAAATATGGAAAAAGGTTGTCTAAATCGCGGGCGCAGCTAGTTGTTTAACGTTTAAAACCATTAATTAACAAACAGTTAAAAGCGACATTTTAACACGAGTTTTAAGCCCGGAAGTCGTCAGAATTTTTACATAAAAATATAATTAAAGCGACTGTAAATTATCAAATTATGGAAACGTTGTGTTACGCAACTTGGAATAGATTAGTTATGTATTATTCATGGTTGGCAGTCTGCTTTGTGGAGAGAGTGATAAATCTTTCACTTCCGTACCTAATGAAAAAAACATGGTCCTTGAAAGACCACTTTGTTGACTACCAGTCTATCTTCTAGAACGGCTGCGCTATGCAATTGTCTTTACATTCATAAATTACTGACTCTTGTAAAACGACAATTTTAATCAAAAATCTTTGCCACTGTTTTAATTTTTAAGCTCAACGCTTTACTATCACAAACAATTATCTAATGCAAATTAAGTGTTATCGATATACCTTTGAGTATTCTACGATCCCATTAGGAAAAGGTTTTTACAAGAAATAAGCATTTTAATAAGAGACCAGACTACATTATATTATTTCGTTAGTTCCACTCTTATCATCTTGAAATGCCCACACTCCTTTCACACAGTTCATTTTCCTTGGGGACAGTTAATAATAGCATATCCCATAGATTGATGGCACCTAGGATATATTCTATGAGTTTAACTAACGAACCCTCGTTCTCTTCATCTCTTTTGTGGGCACACTAACTAGCACTGGCTATAACAGCTCAGGTCTTGCTGAGAAGGTTAGTCTAACTGCAAGATTGTAATGACTGTCAATTATTTGCCAAATGCACTATACCCAAAATCGCTTTAACGTGGCAATAGCGTTCATTGCCCTTTCAATAATATCTCTCCGTAGGAATCAAAACAATGAAACTATGTATGGTTTTTCGTTATTGGAACATGAAGATCATGATAGATATTGATTCAGGATGTGAATGAACTTTATTTCAGTTTTTGAAAAAAAGAATGCTAGAAAATTTAGGTGGGTCAGTGACCGCTATTGTTACGCTAAAGTGACTTGGGTATAGCTTAAGTATGTATCGTCACAACGCAGCACTTTTAACGCATCAAGCCCAATTAGACATGGCTAGTAAATGTCAGTACTTAATTACTGCTGTATTGCCCTAACAATTAAACAAAAGAAAAAGCGTGAAGGATAGATAGCACCGTTTAAATTTCTAACCTATTGCTAAACTAACGAAGGTTACACGCGTAACTTATGGTAAACGTTAACGTGTGCGTTAGCCCTTTATGTGTTTATTGCTATAATTTGGTGAAGAAAATGTATTTTGTTATGCTTCTAATACTGTGGCGTAAGTTTTGTAAGTATTTCTTTCGAGTTACCAGGTTTTGTAAAAAATCAGACTAATGAAAATAAATTGGTGGCTCGTTTTTTAATAATTATTTGTTTATAATAAATCATTTATCTTTAGACAAAGTTCATTATATTACATTAAATTAAAACATAAAATTGATATAAAAATCACACAAACACAATAAAACATACTCAAAGATTCAAACCAGACAAAAATTAAAAATATATAAATATTTTTACAAATATTATTAAGTATCTACTTAATACAATTTTTTTTTTATAAAGGTTTAAACAAATATTAACAAAGGATTTGAAAAAAGAATTTCATTGGTTCTGCAGTGGGAAAATAAAAGGTTAGAATAAAACATACGGAAATACACTAATAAGCTCTGAAATCATCGCAGTAGTTGATCACTAACTTTTTAGAAATGGCCTGTTTTCACTCAACGATAAGGCAATTGTTGACACACACGTAACGGTATTTTTAATCTACTGATAAAGTTACCATAAATATTAGCACAAATCGAAAATTATGTGAATTCCGATCACTTAATAAACAAATTATGTAATTGAAATTATATAAGAAATTAGATTTATGTAAAAAATATGTAAAATGTTTGATAAGATTTATTAATAAAGCACTTTCTCCAATGGTGTGAGTAGTATTCCGTCATCTATTAATTAATTATGTGAAAACCTGCCATATGTCTTCAGATGTACTACTTACAGGCCACAATGTTGTGACTGAGATCGCAGGAAAAAACATGGATATAGAATTTGCATACAAGTCACAAGCAGGAAGGGAACTATCGTTTAGGATTTGCACGTAATCATTATGACGGTGCCACAGAGCACGGAGACTCACCGGCGTCCACTGCGAGATGCACTGTCAACAGTTTCCATAAAAACTAAGCGTGTCACCGTTTACACGCATTACATACGTGATGATGACGCATAGAAACTGACGGCTTTGAATGATAGAAGATGATAGAAGTGGTGCGCTGAACGCACTTTCAGCGCCACGAATTTTATTAGTACTGCCTTCCTTAGAAGCAAACGAGGGCAAAGGTTCTCGGCTAAATATTAACTGCCAACAGGGTCGATTGAAGGTTAAGCTACGCTTACCGCGGTGAGTTCGTGGATGGGTGACTATACATTTCGAGCCGCTCGGAAAGCACGTTAAGTCGTTGGTCCCGGCTGTCATTCGTAAATCTTTGACAGTCGTCAGAAGCCCAAAAGACTGAGATACAGTCCTACCAAAGGGTGTCGTGTTAACCAGTTACTAGGTTGTGGAGGTCAGATAGGCAGTCGCTCCATGTAAAATACTGGTATTCATCTGTTTAGACTGGAAGCAGACTCCAACGAAGTTGGGAAAAGGCTAGGCAGATTGATTCATTTTTTTCCCATCAATAGACGCTGTCGCGCGATTATGTGCTCTGTGGACAGTACTAAGTGTAGCGGGCAGTAAGCAGCTTTACCAGCCTTGCTGACTGGCTAATGTTCCTACCACAGAATTTGCTAATAATCTCATAGGTATAGTTCATGACATGAGAAGGAGATTAATAAATTAGATATGCAAGTTAGCACGCCCAGTTCTATGGCCAGGGTCACGACATAAGGCGATGCGTCTTGCGGCGCGGGGCGGCGCTCGAATTTTCCCGAGCCGCTGTCCTCTCCGCTAATCGCACTTCGGCGACTAATGACACGCTTTAAATAACTTCTGTACCTACATAGTAGGTACACCCTCATGTCGCCAGTTATGTTGAAGTCCCATGTAATAGGGGGCGAGCCTATTGCCATCAACCGCACAAATCCAGCCTCCGCGTTGCTATTGAGAGATTCCAATAAAACTTTGACCAACCTGGGAATACAGCCCAGGACCTTAAGCTCAGCAGAAGCTTTTGTGACGACTAGACCAACGAGGAGTGAACGTATGTATGTAGGTGTAGGAAGTACCGTAAACAACAAGAGGAAACAATTGGCTCTAGTTTTTTTTTCATACGTAACTTTGCAATTTAAAATAGGCTTCGCGTGCCGAAAGCTTTGGCAATCAGTAATAAAAACCTCGATACAGACATTATACGAACGTTTCAATCATTAAGTCGCTCTTTATCGCTTTGGACATGAACTTCTTAATTGGCAAACTTCTTGGGCGAAATAGCAATAAGAGAAGATGTGAATCTTGAGTTTCTGGGTTTGTTCCTTAAGGGGGATACGCAAAGGCAAATACCCTGCGAAATTCAAATTTTTTCTAAGTAAGAAAACGTAAGAAAATTTGAATTTCTAAAGGCAACCCTTGAGTTTTCACCTTAAGTTTTCCATAATATGTGTAGGTATTGTCCCATGGCTGTGGACAGATATCTTTCATTGTACATCATTCACGTTTCAAGAGCCTTTGTAAAATCTTGCAATTCTTCATCTTCCTGCCCTTGTCCCATGTTATTTGGGGTCGGCGCAACACGTTTTCTTCCACTCTCCCCTGTCAACCGTCACACTATAATTCACTCCCTTCTCTTTCATATCGTTCCTCACCCAATCCATCCATCTTTTCTATGGTCTTCCTCTCCCTCTCCATCCAAATCTTGCAAATAAACACGTGGTGACGTCATTGACAGAAATCATGACTTGACAATCAATCCATTCAGCCTGTCGCAATCTTTTGATTTCAACAAAGAAAGTAATTAAAACTCATTTACATTTTCCCATATCATAAACATTCATCTCATTACTGAGCAATTAATTGCGTCCCAAAGTTGGGCAATAATTAACTGCATCCCGTGGTTGGGCAATAATTCCCGTTATCAATGAAGAAAAGTCAACGACCACGCTAGTGGATTTAGGTTACAAGTTCGGTACATTCAATTCAATTTACAATTTACTATACGGGTGTGAATTGTTGTGGTTTTAGTAGACAAGATAATAAGAGCAAGCAGTCAAATGTGTTCTGATTACTCCCTAACGGGAAACTGAAGCAGATAATTCAATTAAAGTTAAAGCATATGCTTGGTTGAATGATTTTTATGATGGTGGAGCAATAAGATGAAATCGTTCTGAAAACATAACTTTTCAATGTTTTATTTTATAATCGGCGTGTTAAGTAAGCTGGCAAGTTCTTATAGCTTTCTGAACTGAACTACAAAGTTCCCCTCACCACCCGTATGTCCAATTCGGGATAAAAATCATACATATAGAGCTATCTGACCGGTGTTTATAAAACTTTAGACATCTCAAAACAAACTAAATAAATAAAAACTCGTACCTTCAACTGGCACTAACGAGACACAATAGAATTTTAATTGTTATCGGCCTTCTAAAGGCCAATTAACAGTTGAGCGGTATACAAACTGTTATAGAGCCTGAAAAAAAAAGAACCATAATTCAATTCGCAACATTCTCAATCATGAATCACAATTTCTCCACCACAGTAAGTAGAGCTTAGAAAATAGTTTTATTACAGAAATCTTCAGTATAGTAACAGCTAACTGCACGCACATACAATAGCAACAATTCTGAAGAGAAACAAAAGCTGAACGAACACATGGGAATCTTAGAACAAGACTCCATTGAATGGGAATGCGTATAGAAACAGAAGAAAGAATTAACAAAAGAAAAAAATCCAATTCCTGGAACGAATTCCGTGAATTCTAATATTATATATTCTTAACTCTTTTTCCTTAAACCGAAGTAGAAAACGTCAGTGATAAAGCCAACCACTTTTCTTTTAACTCAAGATGTCAATGCAGTTTCAAACGACCGGCTAACCGTTTAAACATCACGCGAGTTTAAACAAAAAATTAAAGTTACTAAATTAACATTTACAGAAAACTTACCGTAATTAATCACCCAAAGCAGAATTGATAAATATCCCAATTCACTAAAACACTTTATTCACTGCACAAACACGCACACCATTTTTTACCGACTTCGAAACTTGCGACAAACGTGCGCCCGCGCGCGTTGTTACTTAGCGACTGGTTCGATGTCAAGTTTACGAAACTATTCGGGTTGTGTCGCTTCTGTGTCGTTGGTATATTATGTTGGAGTGTTATGTCAGGAAATATAATAGTGCAGTGCATGGCATATAATGATTTTGTTTATAAACAATTCACGTCTGAGCAATAACATGGCTTAGAGAAGAATGCCTTGGAATGTGAGAGAATTAGGACTTGTAGTCTCATTGTTGTATATATATTATGCAATTCATAGTTAATGAGTTGTATTATAAGAAATCATGATCAATCAGTTAACAATCAAGATGATGATCATAAAAAAGAAAATGAGGTGATAAACAAGGAAGAAATACTAAAGCTACTAAACAATTCAGTTACTTCGGATGCACATGAAACAGCAAATTAACAAGACGTAAATGCGAAGCAGATTTTGGCAAACGCCTCACACCCAAAGAATTCTGCTACCAAAGAAAATATTTCTAGAAGCAATGTTAAAGACGTACATTCTTTTCAAGAAGATACAAAGACGAACTTCGACGTTGAACTAGCTACTGTTCTCATACGCACAGTTGGCTACCAGAAGTGTGCGGGTGATTTACACCTCTATTGAGTCTAAATTAAAGGTGCCTTTTCTCCGTACTTTCTGATGAGAGAGACGAACTCATAACTATAGCTGGTGAATATATTTGCACTAATTCTTAAATATGGTCGTAAATTGGGAATGGACTTTATAATAATTTGATAATCAGACGTAGGTAAATTAAGAAGAATAAAAATAAAGGAAATCAAAGCTGATTTAATTCTGGTTCAGTAAGTAATAGAAACTACTGAACCTCAAAGCCGGAATAAGGTTCCACATCAATGCACCTTTGACCCTGACTAATGTTGATGATTTAGGAAGCGGACCCTCCCTATACCCGGTAGCTTTGACCTCGGTAGGATGTTCAATATTACGGCATTATTATTGTTCATTTTGTTCTTTGTTTTTGTTCCTGTGGTTTTTGTTTCTTATTCTTGTTCATTATTACTCCCTATCTAATGATATAAGAAAGTACCTATACAAGTTTTGAGGTTGACGTCTTCAATTTACTATTGTAAATCTAGAAATCTTCGTTTCGACCGCAGGCATTATATACCTGCTATACGAAACAAAGATTTAGAAGATAAAAATAAGAAATTCGTGAATAATAAGTTCATGAATTTTTTGACGCCACTAACTCAAGTGGAGAGATCACTCATGACGTCAATAAAGAAGGTGATCATCTATTTTCTAGAGGCATAAACTAATGGTTAGGGAGCAGCTAAAGCAGAAGAAAATTCTTCAAACTCTGAAATACAATAATCTCCTCAGATTGACGTAAATTTTTTTAGTTGGCAATGATGACAGTGGAGCTGAACGCCCAATGTGAGCCCTCTCTATAATTACTTTACTCTTTGTGTGAGCCGGACGACCTGAAATACCTTCACTTGTGGAGGCTCTTTGATGGTACCTCAGGAACTTTAAAAGCAATTAAAACTTTAAAAAAAAAAAAAAAACAGCCGCTTTCCATAAAAACGCAAAAAATTGAAAAATAACTATAATTTCGGTGTCTTTACTTTTAGATTTTTCTTTTTTATTTTTCACTTTTTAGTTGTACCCCAGACAAATTCAAATACCACTACCTGCTATAACAGTGACGAAGTCACTTAAAACATCGTCTACTTAAACTAAGTGAGATAATACAATTTATATGGGACCATTTATACAAAAAAACATACAGACTAAAAAAAGACTATGGAGAAATTTTTTTAATTCTGCACAAACAAAACGTGTGTTTTTAGTCTTTTTTTTTGTTGCTGAATGTGCGTTTTTAGTCTTTTTTTTTTGTTGCTGAATGTGCGTTTTTAGTCTTTTTTTTTGTTGCTGAATGTGCGTTTTTAGTCTTTTTTTTTTGTTGCTGAATGTGCGTTTTTAGTCTTTTTTTTTGTTGCTGAATGTGCGTTTTTAGTCTTTTTTTTTGTTGCTGAATGTGCGTTTTGTTTGTGCAGAATTAACAATTTTTCTTTCTAGATGCAGTAGATGGATGATACTTGAAGCATGAAAAATAATGAGCATCGTGACATTGGTCATCAAGTTTTGTAACTCTGAAATAATGGTCTTCTAAGTAGGCCTAGCAAAAACGTTGCGTGTGCGCTAAAGCCGTTACAAACGGCATGTCAAACAGCTTGACATAATTTTAGCAAATTCATAGAACTAACGACGGACAGCATTACAGTAATACTTAATAACATTCTTGATGACGGAAAAAAGGGGCAATATAAAAAAATAAAATTTTGTCACGCACGAGACCTCTGCTACGGTTAGGTAATTTTATGAGGGGCTTAGAACCAGTTTTTTGATGATATTCTTTTGTTTCTATAGAATAACGTGGTTTTCGGTAGTTAAGATTAGGAATGCCAACATCTGATGACTAAATTCTGAGAAAGTGATGTAGTGGTTAGTACTTATGAGTACGTACAGCACTTTTTTGGCAGTATTTCAAATCTGTACTCACAAATCTATTCCATCATCTGCTTAGCCTTTACTGGGGTCAACGTTAAGTCCACTAGATTCGGCTAAAGTTCTAGTCACAGTCATCAATTTCTAGGTATTCTACAGCGTGCCGCTTTAATGGTGACATTAATTTAACACACGTATACGATTTCGCGTATTGATTTAATGAAAATATTTTAATTTCATAAAACGTTATTATTTACTGATTTATTTACAATTTTCTAAATTATCATCTTGGAGTAACCTGTACTTAAAGAACTGTAGCGAAGAGGTCATTTGCCGGGGTCACCGATCATAATGTAGGCAAATAGAAGGAAAGCCGCGCAATTTCTTAGAAATTATGCCGCCGACAAAGAATCGGCCGATTGAACGTAAGCCAGCTGGTAGGTAGCTTCATGAATGAATCTTTTACACAGAGTGACCTCAATTTTGATTATGTTTTTATTATTTAGTTTGTTTGAATGTTTTAAATTTTTCAATTGACCAATTATTTTATTTTATTAGGTACAATTTTTATGATTACTGGCCACTAGCCCTACCCGTGTGTTAAATTAATGTCACCATTGTAGCGGCACGTTGTATATCTCTAAGACCCGTAGTCGGCTTATCGAGCTATTAGAATACAAGTTTTAGATGTTAGCAATACAAAATAACAATGATTGTAATATGAATGCTCAGTCATGAAATGTTTTTTTTTTCTAACTTCAACAAATACCTATTATTATTTTCAACACACTTGCTCGTAAAGTGGCTCTTATTGAACCGCTTTTAGGTTCGTAATGCAGTGTATTACGGAAGCGTGTTTTTTACTTTATATTACAGCACTAGTGCGGTAATGTGCGCCCCAGATTAATATTTACTAGTCGGAGTAATGACATGGCAGTATGGAATTAGTAAGTACTATCATGGCAGCATGGAATTTGTATCAAATAGAAAATGTTTTTGGTGAAGCTTTTTACCAAAGACAAACGCTCAAAAGCAAGTTTTTATAAAAAAAAAAAACCATAAGCAAACTAGTGGCGTTTAGTTATGGTAAAAAAAAACCCATGCATACCTAAACGTCAGAGGGATACTATACATTGAATTAGTATGAACTATCCTACAACCATTGCGCATTAACATGGCACCTGGCTTGGGACTCAATACTCCCCCTGCTACCCGTGCCCCACCCCGCCGTCTCCGTGCGGGGAAGTGGGGGGAGTTACAAACGTCATTGAGCCAGGACACCCGAGCAGAGACTTGCGCTTTCGTTGTGTGGTTAATTATTATCAAAATACAAAATTTTAAGTATTGTCACCAACCGACATAGAAGTTTTTAAAAGAAACTCCAGATTGTGAGTACTTGGCAACAAAGGTCAGTTAATCTTTATAAATTATAAATCTATCATCTCTATAGGTACGTTATTGTAGCTTATGGTCTTACAACAACTCTGTTTTTTCCTCGTAAGTGTGTTGAAAAACGTCGTATGAAACTCGTGTGCATTGATTATTACACTCTCGGCAACCTTATCGCGCACGCCTGCGGCTCGCGCTAACAATACCGCCTCGACTGTAATAACCAAAAGAGCACACTCGTATCACAATGTACTATTTCTCTATTTTTATTTTTACCCTGTTCACACCTAGTTATAAATTTGTCTCGTCTAAAAGGACCTTTTGTATTATTATCATTTCAAATTTTCTATTGAATCTGTCTATAGTTGTTGGGGATCCCAAATCCATCCATACTAATTTCGAAAGTAATCTGTCTGTCTGTATGTTACCTTTTCACGACTAAATCACTGAACTGATTTCAACAAAATTTGGCAAGGAGATAGATGGCACCCTGGGGAAGGGAATAGGCTACATTTTATCGACATAACACGCGGGCGAAACCGCGGACGGAAGCTAGTAATGCGCTTTCACGATAAAACGGCTGAACGGATTTGGATGAAATTTGGCCCAGGGGTAGAACATGTCCTGGAATAGGACATAGAATACTTTTTATCCTGATATTCCCGCCGGATCGAAACTTACGCGGGTGAAACCGCGGGGCGTAGCTAGTAAATAAATAAATATGAAAGAAAAATGTGTCAGTAAACAAAAAACAATTGATTAATGTTACAGATAATAAATACTATTTGCAATCCGGCTTTCCTTGTGTGTTTATGTCGCTAAGTAAAACTCGACATGTGGAAAGCTTGTAAACATGAAATCATCGCCTCGCGGGCGAAACATGACAGTGGTATGCGGTTGAGGTGCCATTGGAAGCGAAAGCGTCTTCGGTTTTTGTGGATTTTTCTACGATTTTTCCAAGATCTAAGGTATTTCATAGTAGGCATATATCTTAGTGGTAGTAGAGTACCTACTAATAGTATACTTTGTTCAAAATTCAAAATTCGATAAAATACCGGATAAATGAAGGATATCTTAAGGAATAATTTATAATAAATGAAGGCCAAACCCATATTATTATTGCTTTTGTAATGCAGAAATAAAACGAAATTAGTTTTCAACATTTGGTAATAGCAATTTATAACTATTGAGAAACATTTAGCTCATTGACTGTTTTAACTACCAAATATGATATCCTTTCTTTCAACGAAATATTAATTAAAACCTGATTTATATTTCCACGATACTTGATAATTAATCAATTGCCGTTGGTTAGTCTCGCCATAACTCGAAAATGGCTCAATCGATTTGTTTTTTTTTTGTCTCCTCCATTCAGTTTTTTTTTCCCAATTTTATTTTTTCCTAAACCTGGGTTGGTTTAAACTCGACAAAAATATTACGAAGTTCACCGGGTCATCTAGTTTAGGATATATTATGGAAATTGTTTGTTATCTTATTTATTTCAGATGTAGCGAATATTTTTACAATTTGGATCCCAGTAGATTTAATTTATGAGAGTGAGGAGCGGATGCATAAATTGTGTTGTTGTTGCTTAGGTTTTTTTTTTTTGTGACAACCTTAGTCACCGAAATATATTAATACCGCGACCTAATTTAAACGGACTGCCTCGTGGGTCAGTGATCGCAAGCGCTTTTCCTGAAAATGAGGTCCTGGTTTCCTGGGAAAATGAAACCAGGTGTTATTGGGTTTTTCCATCTGTAATATCTCAGTGGCAGCCCGGAGATCGGATTTGTGCCCAGTTGATGACAATAGGTTCGCCTCCTGTTACATGGGACAGACAGAACTTGCAAAATGTGGATGTTGGAGGTAGGTAAACTAGTTTGCAAAGAATTGAGCAATTAATATAATATTATTTTCAGATAAGTTAAATAAGAATAAACAATAAGTTCGTAACATCAGGAAAAAAAAAATTGTAAAAAGGGGGAAGCAACACTTCTAATTATGAAATTTTAACTAGTGAGCCCAAGTGCCTGTGGAGCAGGACCAGCATTAAGCCAAGCATTTTTATCTACGATATAATCACCCAATCTAACCGTTCCTCTTCTAATCACCTCTATCTAACCGTTCTAAGAATACACAAGTGATGTAACGTAATGGTAACCTACCAGTTTTATATACAAATTGACATTATTGAATATTATATACAAAATGACATGATTACTTTGTAAGTATTGTATTATTGTGAATGTCTGCCTGGGGACTATGTGGATTTTTTATTTTGTTTTTATTTTTATATTTTTTCGTTCTCAGTTAGTTTTATCGATGGTCTGGCAATTCGAGTACTTTATGCGGCCTACCCAAATGCCCTTTCTTTTGTATTGTTCGTCGACTCGTTGACCTCCTTAAGTTCTGAGTTGAGCTCCACTATTACTGACAAATGCTTGCACTGACTGGACAGGTCCACTCAAATCTGTGTGGTTCTTTCCTCAAAAGACCATTTCAGACTCTACATGGTCCTCATATGGCCTGACCAACATTATGTCTGGACTTTAAAAGAAACCGTGACCTCTGGGTTTGTTTCGGCCTTTATTTTCAGAGTAGTCAGATAGGAAACGCCGACCTCATCTAGCTTATTTTTTAATGTGACGTGTAAAAGTGATTCCAATATCCTATTTACAGAATTAATAATTTTTAATGTATGCTAATTTAATTGATTCTATGAAATCTATTGTGTTATTAAGGCGTCTGTGATCCGCTCCGCTACTCCTAGCACCTCATCCTACATAACCAATCATTATAAAACCAATAGACACAGAACAGCGGCTTCCAATCACGCTATACCGTTGCGTTTATCTGTACCATCGCTGCCATCGCTAACGGCTGCTGGAATCTTAACAATTTCATGTAATTTTACGCATTTTATTGATAACACATCTTATAGTTATGTTTGAGAGCTCGTGGCTAAGTAATAACAGGTGCACAGGTCGATCCATCAGGTTAAGCTGCCCTTGCCGGGTTTGGTCCGTGGATGGATGACCATAACTTTACATACTGAGACTCCTCCGTGTATCGGAAATCACGAAGCCGTTGGTCCCGGCTGTCATTTGTAGATCTTTGACAGTCGTTACGGGTCGGCAGAAGCCCAAAAGTTTGACAACCAGTCTTACCAAGGGGTATCGTATTACCCAGTTACTGGGTAACTGGTTGTGGAGGTCAGAGAGGCAGTCGCTCCATGTAAAATACTGGTATTCAACTGAATCCGGTTAAATTGGAAGCCGATCCCAACATAGTTGGACAAAAGGCTAGGCAGATTGATTGAGTATATTGGTAGTATATTTATATATTGATTGAGTATAGAGGGAAAGGTGCTCAAATATGATCCTCTATAAATGCTTGTTTGGATACGAGGGACTAGTTTAGATCCTGAAGGTTATGGGTCCAGGGTGCTTAAAACAGTCACTTTGGCACAATCATAATAGGAAATTATTATGAATCATCGTAAAATGTCACAAACAGACAAGATTCGTTAAATGGTCCACATAATATGAATTGCTTTTGTCTCAAATTAGAGGAATTGCTAATGACAGCTGGGATTCAGGAAATTAACTGCTTTTAGAGGAATTGCTAATGTGGCCGGTTTAGGCCCCCAGACCTGTGTCCTTTTAGGTGTCATCAATAAAATGTACAGTTTCTTAGCTATGTAAGACACTACTCACTTTTGTATGCAAATCGTTGTTTGCCTGGTAATAGGCCATACCTAATAGTTGATATTATGGAGACACCTATCTACTTAAAAATCCGGAATTCACTGCCACTGAGTCTAGAATAGAAATAGAAATAGAATTCGTTTATTGTCCAGGTAATATAGTTAGCAGGTTTACAGGTTACAATATTACATACAGCTAGGTTAAACAACTTATTTACCAGTGAGCCCCAAACTAGACAGTTATTCTGTACCTTGGGGCTCTGTACGACTTATAGAGTGGAGACTAGATAGGTGATTTCAGGTTTTGTATGGTAGTTAATTGAAATACCAGTATGCCAAGGTCGCCTTTGTTGCGATTGTTCGCCCCTTATCGCGCTTATCGCACTGATAACGATTCTGGCCAATCAGCGCCGAGCAGCAATCCTATACAAGTGGGGGTGACGGGCGATTTGATTCACTTTGCGTCCAACGCTCGGTGTGGTAACACGTCGCGTTCTGGTTTGCAATTGGTCAATCGTCATCCTGAGGATGCCTCGTTGAGAGGTGAAACACGTGTCGATTTCTTACAGGGTTTTTTAGGACTCTTGAAGAATAGTCAAGCGGAATAGGTTACTAAATATATCTACGTCTATTGTATGTTGTATGGTATTTTGTTTGTGTATATGTGATGTGAGTGTGATGTGTGGTCTATGTTAGTGTGAAGAATAAGAAGCATGACGTTTTACACCCTCACCAACCAACGGAACCGACGGAAGGAATTTTAAAAATTCATCGTTTTATAGGGGATGATATGGAAGTTTGTCTGTGTCGATGGGCACACGGTTTGTCGAAAATATGTATCTCGTAAGGCATTGCAGCTGTAGGTACCTACCTAAAATATTGATAATATGAGACCCATATTACTAACATCCTAAGGAATATAATGAATTTGTTTGTTTGTTACGCTTTCACATTAAAACAGCTGAACGGATTTGGATGAAATTTGGCACATGGGTAATCTATGACCTGGAGAAGGATATAGGCTAATTTTCATTCATGATCAGAAGTGCTTACAGAGTTTTAATATTTTTCTTTTCCTGTATCTACTTTTCATCCCTCCTTTCCATGATCAACTTTTTAAATAGCAGTAGGTAATAAAGGCCCTACCCTACCTCAAATTTCTTAGCATGATTTTTTTTTTATGCCGAAAATTGCAGTATTTTCGGCATAACGGAGGATCATGTTAAGCATTGATTTTGAAATAAATATATGTTAAAGTTGAGGAGTGATACTAGGTCCTATGTTAGGCGAAAGCAATATTATATTCAAAAAAATCTATAGTAAAGAAAAAAATCATATCTAAACTTTAAAAAAATCATATCAAAAAAATATATCTAAACCAAAAAACACTTCAAATAAGATCATAAAACTTTGCATAATAACTGCACTAACTATAAAGCAGGTTTTTTTTTTTTAATTGCCATTATTTTCACCGTAAAAAGCAATTGCCTAAACTATTCAAGGCTTGAGAGCTGCCGGCATCCCACTCCGTCTCGCTCTCACTCAGCGAGACAAAATCTGAGGTAAGGTACAGCCTTAAAACAATAAGATTGATACCTACGTTATTATGAGAAGCCTTTGGATACCTATTGGATCTTTACAGGTCGATAATGAAGAAATGGGTGAATAGCGCGAAAGACGATAGATGCCTGTTTACAAAGCATATTGAACCACGAAGCCATTCAGGTTATCGAACAAAAGCAATATTGCTTCGCTGAATAACCTGCAGTTTGACAATAACAGTTTCAGGGAAAGTTCACCACAATATGCCGTTTTAGAAATAGCTTCATTCCGCAGAATGCTGATAAATGATGCCTCATTGTTGTGGACGAGTTCAAGGCAATGATTTTACGTTTTCTAAAAGAAAGAAAGAAAGAAAGAAAATTCGTTTATTTGCGGCAAACATGACGCTAAGAAAGGACAAATACAGGGTGTTAGGGTAGACACCGTTATCCTTGAAACTAGTGGTTTGGTTTCATCTATAATATACTTTTTCTTTGAAATCGCGAAAAAAGATCAGCTGTTCTATACATTTGTATTCACTTAAATCGACAAAATGTATGGAACAGCAGATATTTTTTTTGCGATTTCAAAGTTGTTCCCTTAGAAAAAATATATTATGGATGACACCAAACCACTACTTTCAAGGATAACGGTGTCTACCCTAACACTCTGAATATGAAAATAACACACAAGTCTAAGTTTATAGCTTACACACAGCTTCGTTCGCATAATTATACCTACTTTATCCTCATCATCATTGGCAGCCTTGTTCCACCCATCCCTTATGTGACATGCTTCCCTGGTCTGTACGAGTCTCATGGTGCGGGCTGGCAATAACCAGTAACGATCACCTAAATCACTATTTCCTTAATTAAGCTAGTTATTGTCAATGCATAGGTACCTGACCTATAATTGTGTCATACATTTTTTTCTAGATATTTTGTAAGTGGCGATTCCTCAATACCAGACAACCCGTGCGCTGGTATGCCCTCAAATAATTATTTAATTATGTCCTTAATGATTACATTTTTAAATATTTTAATAAAAATATTAAAAAATAGTAGCCCATCGGTTTTGGGAACAGGGTCCAAGCTACCGGTAGTCAGGGCTAAGGAACCTCCTAACGATACGCGTCGTGTCCCTTGATTCAGCCACCTAACAAGAGCCTCCTCCGCCCTCCTGTTTGTCGAGGGCCTTTTGAAGGCTATTATACCATTGGCCGTTACGATTATCACAATAATAATAATTATTATCTAGTAGTAATTACCATAAATGTAGACTGTTATGATTCCTCATTTTCAAGAAAGAACCAGCACCTAGTGCTATACACCGTTGTTAAACGCCATCTATGCAAGCAACTTAGAACTACTTCGTTGCTTAGCTTTGCACAAATTGAACAAAGTGAAAGTTCTGTGAGAAGCAAGTATGTGCTGTCAAACTTGAGTTGGTTCAACTAGTAACCACTAGATGGCGTATGTGTCGATAAAATATTGCTCTATTATTTAGAGGGCGCTAAAACCAAATCAATCAATCGTTCCATTAACTAAGATATTTGGCTTATTAGTAAGTAAATATAAATTAATAAAGTAATGTTAATGTATTACATGCATAATTTTAGAGACATTCATTTTCGCAAACTTCAGTAACTTATTGTAAAAGCCATTGATATTGGAAATGCCTACAGGCGCAAACAACTTGTCACAAATTAGACCAATAAACAAAAACACCTCTTCACGAATCAAAGTCTTTTCTGTAGTTCGGGACACTGAATATTTTATTCAAACAACCTTGACCTCTCCACGTTCCTACCTAACACAATGGTAATATATTTCGTTTGCAAAAACACCGTTTTTTTAATATAGGTACCCACTTTTTAGGGTTCTGTAGCCAAAGACTATAGACTAGAAAGCTCCTCTGTCCATCTGTCTGTCACAGAGCTGTATTTTATGAAACATATTAGGTAGACACTTGAAATTTTTACAGTGTGTACTAGTATAACCGCTGTAACAACAAAATCTTAACTAATATTATAAATGCGAAAACGACTTTGTTTGTTTATTTGTTTGTTACGCTTTCACGCTAAAATGGCTGAACGGGTTTAGATGAAATTTGGCGCATGGGTAGACCATGACCTGGAATAGGACATAGGATATCTTTTCCTACGGGATCAAGACTTAGAGCAGCTAGTATTCAATAAAGTTAAAAAATTATAAGAAACGAGTTGTATTTGTTACAAAAGTATTTAACAAAAATTGTGTTAAATATTGTACCTTCGGTGGCACGGAACCCTTTGTGTGCGAGTCCGACTCGCACTTGACTACTTTTTTTTAATAAAAATTCTCCCTCAACTTTTACAATTCCTTTTGTATGAATGAAAGGGAATGATTAAAATAATGCGAGTGCTTCTACAAGTGTGTTTGTTAATATTTGTTAGAAAACGTTTCGACCAAAGAATCCCTTTGATACATCTTTCACTAGATTATAGAACACTAGCTGCGCCCCGCGGCTTCACCCGCATAAGTCTCGATCCCGTGGGAATATAGGGATAAAAAGTATCCCATCCATGTCCTAATCCAAATTTTTTCAATCCATGTGCCAAAATTTCATCCAAATCTTTTCAGCCGTTTTAGCGTGAAAGCGTAAAAAACAAACAAACAAAGTCACATTCGCATTTTTATTATTAGTTAGGATTATTTTTAGCTTTGAAATCCTAAGATGCTTTCTCAAAAGATATTAACTGTTTGCTTTGTGTCTACGAAAGGCAGGAGAGTAGAGGTGTGTTCAGATTTTTAATCTTTTATATTTTTATGTTTGAGATTCAGACAGTTGTTCAACAATTCTGCTGATTAAAGCTGATTTAGCGGTTTTTAACGTGCTTTATGAGATTAAAGCGAGTAACCAAAAGTCTGTTCTGACGGGAGTACTTAAATTTCGTAAAGAATTCACCTTTGAAGTAGTTTATACTTATAGGCAAGGAGGAGAGACCCACAATACTCAGAATTGGTAAAGCATCAAATTAGGTTATAATAAGTGATCGCCTCTACTCTCTACTCTACTCCCTAACTCGCCCGTTGAATAGGAAAAAGCTTCTATAACAAGCATTTCTTTATTCATTTATTGATTCAGGCGTGATTTTGCGGAAATCCACTATAAAATACAATAGACGTAGATATATTTAGTAACCTTTTCTTAACAATCTTAAAAAAAAACCTGTAAGAAATCGACACGTGTTTCACCACTCAGCGAGCGTCTGGTTCTCGGCGTGCCAACAGGTCGTGTTCGGGCTCGCGACCAGTCAATCGTTATCCTGAGGATGCCTCGTTGTGATTGCAGGGCTTTTCTACGTGTATTGTATTTAATTATTATAAAACTGGCTGTCGTGACATTCTTCTTTTTTAGTGCAACTCGTGGTCACAAACCTGTGAACAAAGGGAATATTAATGATGCAATAATTTGTGGATCTATTATTGGCTAACAGTTATAATACATATCTTTATTTACCTTTATATATTTATAGAAACCACTTTTTAATCCAGTGAAATCCATTATTTTATTTACTCCTACGCCACTATAAGATTATTAATTTATATGCTATACATTTATCTATCTAAATAATCAAGATTATAAATACACATTCATCATCGAACAACAACGTTTCCTAATGCAAAACTTTACTGTAGAATAGATTATTTAAATTGCGGGTACTTACGTAATTTTAGTCCGTACATTCCATGTTTCACATAACCAAATATTCACATATTAATGTCATGTAATATCTGCTCGACGTCCGAATGTCACTGCAGAATATCAGCGTCAGGTATATTTGCCTGACACATGCTGAGTTGGACTCCCATTTGGTGCAACGTTGAGACGCACACCGCGCTTTGTATAGTTCGTTATTTTTTAAAGTATGTCATAGACAATATTGTCTCACTGTGTCTAGTTTTCTTTTATTGTTTTTTTATTTTTTATTGTATTTTGGCTCTTTGTAGCTATTATTATTAAGTTAATTCCCACCACATTCTCTGATAAAATACACACACACTTACACCCCAAATTCACTCACCTCATTTGTTTTTGTATGATTTATCTATGTAATTAGCTTTTTGTTACTCACATTACTGTAAATCTTATTTTGAAATTATGAACATAACAAGCTTATCAAAATAACAATCTTGCGCTAGCAGAATTCAATCACCGTCTGACAAACAAAGACAAAGCTAACTCCAACAATGTAAGAAGGTTTGTTACTAACAACGTAAGGAAGGAATTAAAGGCAAAGAAAGCAATCCAGCCACAAACAGACGAGTGTGTGCAGATAACCGCCATTTTACTTCTCTCAACCCTGGAATTTAATTGTTTTGTGTGTTTAGAACGAGGTGTGGTTGCAGTTGCGACGGAACTAGTTTGTCTATATAACGAGGTGTCGGAATCGTAGGCTTTCAAACTAATTGACAGGGGTGCAGTAATCGTCATAAATTAATGGTATCATAATGTTACTAGCTGCGCCCCGCGGTTTCACCCCCATAAGTCGAGATCCCGTGGGAATATCGGGATAAAAGATATCCTATGTCCCTCTCCAAGTCATAGTCTATCCATGTGCCAAATTTCATCCCAATCCGTTTCGCCGTTTTAGCGTGAAAACGTATCAAACAAATGCAGTGCGCAGTAAAAGCTTGTACAGTACAACTATCTTCATAATGTCCCTCGGCAAACCTCGTGTTTCGTCAGTCTTACAAAATTAAAGATATTTTTCAATTTTTAGTGTTATTTTTGGAAGTCGGTTGTTTTTTTTTTTTGTAAAAAGTTTTTATTTTTCACTTTTTAATTGTTGTACCTACCCCACACAATTTCGAATACCACTACCTGCTATGTAAATAATAGTGACGGAGTCACATAGCACATCGTTTACATAATACTAAGTGAGAAAAATACGTAATATTGAAGCTAACTCAAAAATTACCTCTGAAGCATGAGCTACCAAACAAAAAATAATCTTCAAAATCGATTCATAATTGTCGGAGTAATCGCGTAACCAACATACAAAATATACAGACGAATTGAGAACCTCCTCATTTTTGAAGAAGTCGGTTAAAAAAATACTTACAACGAAAAAATATGAAAATAAATCTAAGTAATATATATTTTGCTCCTAAAATCTTTTCTTACACCCATAAATATATTTTTAGAACCTTTTTAGCCCTTATAAATAACACTGAAAATATTCTTTACCACACCCCAAAACTTTAGCGAGGCTAGAAGCAAAAAATAGAGTTCTTCTAACATTCTAGAGTACGGGCGTTCATTACATAATAGCTTTAATAGTAAGCTCTACCAATGACTCTACGGAATAGAGCAAAATGTAGAGTAAAGAGATTTTTAGTTTTGCAAAAGCATTTGGAACGGTAGATGTGGTTTACTTAGGAACTATCTAATAATGTTTTAAAAGATTGCTTTGATCTTTTTAGTCCAATTTAAAAAAAAGAAGAAAATGATTTTTGATTTAGGCTAAAACTTTTGAAACATTAATGTCTGTTTTCACTAACACTTGTCGATACCTAAATTGAATGCATAAACATAAGCAATAACTTAGCACAAAAAAATGTCAACGGCACGGATTCACTGAGGCGTACCTAATACTTAGACATTTTTTAAAGGCAGCCTGGTTTTAGTTTTCTAAAAATATTGACAGAAGCCAGACAAGAAAAAATGATTTATTTTATTTAATTTAAAACGTTGCCCCACACTAGGAATTTCTTCCTGTATCGTGGGTGCGTTTACAAACATAGAAACTCACATACACTAACACCCAGACCCGGAACAACTACTTGCAGATCATACAAATATTTGTTCCGTGCGGGGATCGAACCCGCGACACGTTGCGCAGCCGTCCATCGCTCAGCCACTGCGCCAACCGTGTCGTCTTTCGAAGCTTACGCAACTCGTACGTTTCTAAATCTACATTTTAAGGAGAAATAAATGGTGAAACGGGAGTGTTTGGTTACGGATCAGTTTTAGTCAATTTCTGTATGGGTTTGCTTAATATGGGTGGAGTGGTGAGCCAGGATAACGACCGCGACTTACGAGTTGTAGGTTTGAAGCCTGACTGAGATCGTAGGTTCGAACCCGGACAGGTGTTTTACTTTGTGTAAATTATTTCATCACCACTGCCCTCAAATCGGTGAAGGAAAACATCGTGAGGAAACCGGCATGTCCTAGAACCAAAATTTCGAAAACGTGACATCTACCAACCCGCGTGGTGGATTACGGCCCACTCCCTCTCACAGAGAGGCGGCCTGTGTCCCAGCAGTGGGAACTTTATAGGCTAATTATGCACATGCTATGCTTTGTTTAATAACTTATTATTATTATCTGTTTAACTAAATAATAATATTTATTTATATACAAAATACTTGACGTTAGTACGAACGGGCAATAGTGTTTTTTTTTGAAAATCTTTTGTTTTGAAAGCAAGGTTTTGCCTTTCACGTTTAAACTAATATAAAAATTCTAATATAGGATGCATCAGCTAGCCTTTTCTCGTATGTTTTTATAAGAAAAATGGGAGGCTATAAAGCTTGGAGGCTTTGCATCACTTAAATCTGAGGGTCTGAAACATTCTTTTCCTCTTTCTGAACATTTATCTCACTAGTTTATGCATGCTTTACGTGAAACATATTATTTGCTACTTTCTAAGTGCGCATGCTTTGAATCTTGAAATTATGTTATTAAATATTCTTTTATATACTATTCTTTTCTACCTTGTGAATGTGAGAACGTTGTAGGCTTAGCCTAACTTATCTGAAACTTTTTGAAAGGCCTACACTGTCCTCCCATAACTATTAACACTGTAATTCGAAAATATTGTAAAAGCCAATTATTTTTTTAAAGAGTAACCGTGGTGTTTCTTGCCGGCTCTTCTCCATAGGAAACGACCAATTGGAACCGTGCACCTAGCTTCTGACGTTTCATAAGTGCCCATGTAGGCTTATGTGAAATAAAATATTTTGATTTGATTTGATTTATGATTTTAGGAAAGTACATAATCAGTAGTCAGTACCGAACCGATGGCTTCCAATCACTGCATAGTGATTCGCAAAAAAATCGCATCACTGATGCGTAGAAAGCGGGTCTAGCATCCTGAAAACAGTCACACGTGTTAGGGCATAAATCGAACAGATTACGTGTGACTCCGGATTTTTAATTTGTCTGTCTGTGGTGTCTTGTTTATACCTTTTTAGTCGTAGTTGGGCTTTAGTTTGTATAACTTTTTTTTTTAATTCTTTTGGGTTTATAATATAAATATTTTTGATATGTGCTCATTAAGCCCTTTCATTTGATATCCAACATGGTACGATCCTCTAGAGGGCGCCATTTTTAATTTGACGTCACATAGCCTATTACCAGCGGACGATCAAGACGGTTCCAACGATACCTCATTTGTCAAATTGTGATGAGTCGTTTAGAAGATATGAGGGAACAGATGAACATACATACATACATACCGGTCAAAATCATAACCCTCCTTATTTCTTCGCCGTAGTCGCGAAAAAAAAAAATTAAAAAAAAAATGGTTTTCTTTCTTTTTTTACAGTTTCTGTGGAAATCGGGCAGTAAACGGCTGTTCATCTATTGGAGTTTTGATCGCCAACTTAGAAGTTGCGGTCAGTCGTCGAAATATTACTCCAACTAAAGTTCTAAGAGATGCTTGTGATCATTTTCTTACCTGGAATTAAAAAAGAAAAAATAAAGGTTAGTTCGTTGGTTGCGTCAACCGATTTTATGAAAAACGTTCATGACGAGATTTTAATACTATTTTCCTGTGATTATTGATGTTCTTATTTTCTTTTGTAAATTATTGAAATTATACATTAATTTTTATCCAGTGCTCTCTTGCACTGTCCAAGTGACCGTAATATACTTTCTTTCTAAAGTGACCAACTTAACACATATGATGAGTAATAGGTATCTTACAGCTCATTAACCATTGTGTAAAATTTAGGATTGAGTGACAAGACAGGTGCAGTTGAGATAATTCATAATGCAGTATTTCTATGACTAATAGACGATTTGAATATCGAAGATTTGAAACCCACCTGACACAATCATGGGCGCAGTCCCTCAACCGGCAGTAGCTGCAGCTGCAAGTGGAGTAACAGGATCCAAGGTCCGAATCAGCCAGGCTGACGGAGTCGAATCGCTGCGCAAGACCCTCGCCTGAACTCGGCACCGTGTGGGAGCCGCGCCATCTGAAATTATTGATGAACAGAATGTAATAAAGGCAGGTAAACATTATTTATTTAAAGGAAATATGGTAATAATGTGGTGCATTAGCCGCATGAGTTGATCCGACCCACAATTCAAACTGTTAATGGTCAATGTAACTCCTAATCTTAAAGGTTTTGGAGTATTTTGGAAAAAGAACGTGTAAGGGGTCGAACTCAGACCAAATAAAAAAACCAAGGCTGTCAACAAATTGAATAATAAAAATATAAAGCGTAAGTTGAAAGACCATTACATCAACTCGATTATAACGTAGCGCGTTGATCAAATCTCAGGCCATGGCATGCTAAGACAGACCCCAGAGGTCTAATTGTGTGCCTAGTTTAAGGAACTTGTACATCATTTATTAAATAAATAAATAAAACAGTGACTTGAGGCCAGTTTCGTAAACATGTGCACTTAGTGAGGTTTAGTTTTATTGTAAATGGTAGTGTGTGTGGGCGTGGCTCAGAGCGGAGGTGTAATTCTGTCATGCTTCATTGTATTGTTTGCAGCGGCTCTGTCTTGGTTTTTTGTTTGGTCTGAGGGATTGAATGAATAATTCTTTACTCAAACTACATACCCAATTAGATTTGGAAAAATAATTGGTGACTGCCAATAGGAATGCGAACAAGATGAAGTACATCACATATTTTATATCATCATCTGCCTTTTCCCAACTAAGTTGGGGTCGGCTTCCAGTTTAACCGTATGCAGCTGAATACCAGTATTTTACATGGAGCGACTACCTATCTGACCTCTACAAACCAGTAACTGGGTAATACGATACCTACCCCTTGTCAAAACTGGTTGTCAGACATCCGGGTTTCTGACGACTCGTAACGACTGTCAAAGATCCACAAATGACAGCCGGGACCAACTTTACGTGCTTTCCGAGGCACGGAGGAGTGTCGGTCTTCAACACTTAATTTATAAGCAAAATAAAGATACATAGGAAATCATCGTATCAACAATGCTATATCATCTATCCTTTTAAAATTGTCAACATAATTATGTACCCACTAATACAATATAACAAAACTTTTTACAAAAAAAAAAAACAACCGACTTCCAAAAAAAACACAAAAAATGTGAAAAATAACTTTAATTTCGGAAGTCGGTGTCTTTGCTTTTCAATTTCCGTTTTTTGCCACCGACTTCTTGTAAATCGCCGACTTCCGACGACTTTTTGTAAAAAGTTTTTATTTTTCACTTTTTAGTTGTGGTACCTACCCCACACAAATCCGAATACCACTACCTGCTATGTAAATAACAGTGAAGGAGTCAAACAGGATATCGTCTAGATAAACTAAGTGGGAAAAATACGTAATATTGAAGCTAACTCAAAAATTACGCAAGCAAAGTTAATAAAATTTATATGGGACCACCTCGGAAGCATGACCTACCAAACAAAAAAAGAATCATCAAAATCGATTCATAATTGGCGGAGTAATCGCGTAACAAACATACAAAAAAAAAAATATATAAAAAAAAAGACGAATTGAGAACCTCCTCCTTTTTGAAGAAGTCGGTTAAAAAGAGGATTGCCATGTCTAGATCACAAAACAGGATTATCTCAAAATAGATGTTTAACTCGTATCTAGTGACATACATCGCTCACTATTTGTTCATTCCTGTACAATATACAATGTATTCGAGCCGCAAATACCAGACATGCCGCGAATTGAAACTGTATTTGTGGTTCCGTCAAAGGGAACATATTGCCTTATGTATGAACTAGCTGCGCCCCGCGGTTTCACCCGCGTAAGTCTCGATCCCGTGCGAATATCGGGATAAAAAGTATCCTATGTGTTAATCCAGGTTATAAACTAGCCGTTTGCCAAATTTCATCCAAATCCATTCAGCCGTTTTTGCGTGATTGAGTAACAAACATCCAAACACACAAACTTTCACATTTATAATATTAGTAGGATTTAGGAAACTAATAATTTGATGTAATCTCAGTAGTCAAATAGCTTTATTGGCGATTGATACGCCTTCGAAACTTACTACATATAGTTGTAATATTTGGAATCCACTACTAGGCTCCAATTACTCAGTATTGTTCATTTTCCATAGCCTGGAAATGTCCATCATAGCGCTGCGAACATTACAGTGAAACATGCCAAAACAACACCTCCGCTCTGTGCATACACGCTCACATTTGCAACCATTTTCAATCAAACTACACCTCACTAAGTGCACAATATTTAAGAGCATAAATAATTTTACAAAACTAGCCTCACATCACTGTTGACAGCGCTATGTCTTGGTTTTGCATTCGGTCTGAGATCTACAGTATTATTATAGAGAGAAGAACTTTGTAAGTTTAGATGTAGGAGGTTATTTCTGGAAGTACTGAGGCCCTAGACAAAGTGACATTCTATCAGCGCTAACGATGATCGAAAAGGCAAAAATGTACAGGACTGACATAAGCTATCGAAAAGCTTATGTCAATCCTGTTGAAAGTCGTTGTAGAAATACGAAACGCTTTCGAAGCGATTGTCACTTGTCTAGGCCCTTTCGAAAATTCATTCACTGGCAGAAAACTACACTTTTTCCGATTGCCATATGATGCAGACAATAGTTGACTACAATGTGGACTAAGTCACGGGCAGAAGCTAGTGTTCAATAGATTTCGTCAAGTAGTTCACGATTGCTAGATAGACCGTCTTTTCGTATTATTAGAAGAAACCCTGCTACTGACCATCCTCTTGAAAAATTCTCGTGAAGAACCGGTAATCTATTCTAAGCAGAGACCTACGATGATTCTTCCAACCCAATACTAGCTTTAGCCTACAAAAGTCTATCTCCAGTAGAAGCAAAAGATAATTTTTTATGTGATAGGAGTACCTGGCACTCTTCGAATCAACATGTTCCACGACCACATTCCAAGTCCTGTGTATCAGGTACAGGAGAAACAGCACTCTTGAGGACTCAGCATGAGGGGGAGGAGGTGCCTCTCGCTTACGACCTGGCCACTTGCGGCTGGTGGCCGTACTGGCACCGCTTCCCATGTTGAGGTTGTAGTCACTTCATCTTCTGACGAACATGTGTTGAGTTTTAATGTATTCTGAAATTGAGAAGATTATTTTTGTTAGATAACTTAAAATCAGCAGTGCAGTGGTGGCCCAGTGGTAACGGCCACTACTTACGAGTTGTAAGTCGCAGGTTCGAACGCCGACAGGCGCTTTACTTTGTGTAAATTATTTCATCGCCACTGCTCTCAAAACGGTGAAGGAAAACATCGTGAGGAAACCGGCATGTCCTAGAATCAAAAATTCGAAGACATGTGACATCTACCAACCCGCACTGGGCCCGCGTTGTAGATTACGGCCCGCTCCCTCTCACAGAGAGGAAGCCTGTGTCCCAGCGGTGGGAACATTATAGGCTGATTATTATGCTAATTTAAAATCATTTATGGATCCTGTGAGTTGAAAATTTTAGCCTAGACCCAGTGGTCTAGGTGTCTAGTGCGTCTAAAGGTTGAAATATTGCAAAAGACTTCGATAAATCACGAAGGTTAATACAAAGGAAGGATTTTGGAAAATTCATCCCTTATAGGGTACAAATAGGGAATGAAAGTATGCATAGATGTTCTACATTTTTGACGTAGTGTAATCACACCGGGCGCACGGCTTGAGTTGTTCTAGATTATTATCACCAATACAGTTGTAAGATATTATTATACATGAAACTGCTTTGTATTTCAGATGTTAATTCTGAAGCTTGCAAACTGGCGCGATATCGCAGGCGCGACTGGCAGCGCAACCTTTGTCGCGCCAGCGATATCGCGCCTGTTTGTGGGATCTTTACGTCAGTGTCAGTGCCTCGTAAGCCGGTCATCTAAGTGACTGGGTTACGAGGCTTAGGAAGAACGCCTTTATTCAACTGCCTAGTCCCTTTTCAAACGTGTTTAATGCATGAAAATTATTGGGTAAGCCATTTTGGCAAAAATTGCGCGTGCAGCACCGTACAGGTGAATACAAGTGATACTTCTTAAAAAAATTAAAATAAGTGAGATTAATTGGGAGAGACAGAGAGAGTTGTATCTTTCTTCTCTGTGATGTAACGAAATGTGCCTAATCGTGACGCATCATTGAAATTTCACTTTCAATTCTCGTTCAATTATCGAATCGCCGGCTAAGGAGTTATCATCAACATCATTTCTGCCGAAAGACGTCCATTGCTGGACAATATTGGACATAGGGCTCTCCCCAAGCACCGCCACTCCGAGCGGTTCTGTGCTACTCGCATCCAGCGGATTCCTGCGGCCTTCACCAGATCATCGGTCCACCTTGTGGGGGGGCTTTTCAACGCTACGTCTTCCAGTACGCGGTCGCCATTCCAAAACCTTTCGGCCCCATTGGCCATCTGTTCTGCGAGCAATGTGCCCTGCCCACTGCCACTTAAGTTTGGCAATACTTTGGGCTATGTCGGTTACCTTGGTTCTCCTACGGATCTCTTAATTTCTGGCTAAGGAGTATCACTTAGAAAAAAATTCTATATCAAAATCGATATAACTGGTATTGCCGAATCCTCATTCTATTCCAAACAGCCGTTTGATCTCCAAATAAAATCGAATAAAGAAAAACCTCCACACATAATTCATCAACATTATTCTCTGTATCAACTGGTCAAAAGAAATATTCCAGACAAATGTGATCTACTCGCGCGTAAGGGTTTCCAGGTCATCAATCATGATATCATTTCCTTAGAAATGTATGTGTGAGTTTATATACTGTATCTTTTTTATTATATTTGGTAAATGATATATGATAATATTAAAAATGGGATATTGGAAATATCTTGTAGAAGTAGAGCTTTTTGTTGGAGTTCGTAAAGTGATGTCTATGTAACGGTATTTTGTTAATGGATAATAACATTCAATAAGGGAAAGCATGATACGTTTTCTACTAGAAACAGGCAACAGAGATTGGAGAAATAATAATAAACAAAGTAGGTATATTTATATTTAGCGAAATGCTGTAAGTACCTACACTGACTGACTGACTGAATCAGATTTTGAATAAACATTAATTAAGAGTTGGTTTTGAATTTTTAATTCAACTATGTACACCAGGCAATTTTGAATTGACAAAGAGTCCGTCTATTAGTTAGACAGTTGAACCTAGTTGCCCATTCCAAAACTTAGATCTCTATGGAGAAGAACGGGCAAGAAATTCCAAAGAGGTTCTTTCATATTAAAATATTACAAAATCCAGGGTACATTATTCCTGCCAGGGTTGCGGTAAAATCCGAAAGGTATACCGGGACCTTTGGCAACAGGCAACTGATGGCACACGGGTGTGTTTTAGTCAGTAAAAGTCTGGCACGCCCTCTCGCTCCACCCAGCGGGAGAAGTCATTTTAATGATTTCCCATAGTTACAAAAAAAAAATGTTACATTGTTCAAATCACGTTCCTCTTAATATGGTATGAAATAATATCGTTAGCAATTCATCATTCAAATATTAATTATCTTGCGGTCGCGTCGTTGCGTGCGTAGGTCGTAAGTAAAATCCACTGAAAACCAGATGCAACATACCATAAACCTCAGAAACAATAACCAACTCAGCGTAACTTTAAAAACAACTATTTCAACTTGTTTAAAGGCTTGAAAACTTTACAATTTGTTCGAAGAATTTCATAAGAAAGGAAATAAAGTAATCTGTTCGTCCCTCCTTTATGAAAAATGTTTATAACTAGGAAACTCGTTTATTTATACGGGGATTGTAATAAACTGGAATTTATCTGCACCCGTTTGTATAATCTGGATTTTTATTACTCTGTGGCCGCAGTGACTTGTTGACGGTATTGCAAGTTGGTTTTGTTTTCGGAATTGAAGAAGTTATCATGTTGGTTTTGCTTTTCTGTGTTGTGATCAAACGTCGACGTTGTGATTCTATAAGCTTTGATTTCCACTTGAAGGTATTTTTGGCTTCCACTTTAAAAAATCTGCATTAAAATTGCACCCACCCTGGACATCCCACTTTCTATCTTCCAGCAGTAGTAACCCAATACTCAATACTCAATACTCAATATCTTTATTGCTTTACCATAATGTGTACTTAGGTGGTAACTATATATTTAGATCATTATGGACCCTGTAGGGCACAGCAAAAGGGTAGGAGAGAGGAAGCCCTGTTTAAGGAGATCATGCAAGTTTTAACTTACATTTATTCAAAGTCAGGAGATCGCAAATAGGATCTATCATTTCGTTTATCTATTGTTTATGTATTGTTTTATCTGTAAAAGTGTACTTAAATATTTTAGATTATTTCGATATGTACGTACATATCTATTATAATTCTGTTTATTAATTTATATAAATTGTTTATCTTCGAATAATTATTATTGCTATATTGTTTAATTTATTATAATTGCTAATTTATTTAATTATTATTTTTCCGTATCATTAATATATAATTATTATTATTTTTTCATATTTTGTGTATCATTTAAATATTCATCTAAGGAGTAATAGCATTTGTTTATCAGTAATTTTTTAAGTTTATTAATAAATATATTCAACTTTTCTTCTTTTTTTAATATGTCAGGTAGTTTGTTATATATTTTTATAGACATTACGTAGGGACTTGTAGAATGCATTTTTAATTTGGATGTTGGTATGTTTAGTCTAGATCGGTGCCTAAGTGTATACTGTGATTGGATGTCTTCGCGTTTTGTGTAGAAATCTTGATGCTTACGGACAAATTTACATATTTCTAGAATGTAGATACAGGGGAGGGTTAGAATATTATATTTTAGAAAATAGGGTTTGCAGCTGTCAGTTTGATCAATGTTTACCAAGATTCTAAGTAATTTCTTTTGTAGGGTAAATAGTGTCGGTGCATCTGTACTATTTCCCCAGAGAGTTATGCCATAGCTAAGCCATGCATTGGCATACGCATAATAGGTGGTGAGGGCCGTTTGTAGACTGGTTGTCTTTTTAATTTCGCGGAGAGCGTACGAAAATTTTGAAATTTTTGAACGGGTTTTTTGTATTTGTGTTTTCCAGTTAATATGTTTATCTAATGTAAGTCCAAGTAGTGTAAATTCATCAACAGTTTCCAATTTTGAGCCGTTGAAGTTAAAATTTAAGTGAAGAGGAGCTTTTTGATATGGGTGGAAAGTCATTAATTTAGTTTTAGTATAATTAATTTCTAAATTATGTGAGGTCACCCTCACTATCACCGTGCAAATGACTAGCAATGTTATGCCAATTGATATTTTTGTCTTTAATTACTTGACTATTACGTGATTAATAGGTAATTCTAACGATGGAACGGAGACGGCACCAATACAATGTGGAGACAAAAGTACAACAATCAATGTAAAAACTGTCAATACTAATGCATAAAGGTACAATTCCGCAGCCCACTGCATGCAGGTGACGCGACACTACTGGTTTCTATGAATCGCCTGCTGCTGCTGCCTGCAGTTGGCTACAGAATTGTACCTTAAGAGTATTTTGTGTCTGTCAAAAAATCCTAGAAAAAGTGTTCTTTTTTCAAACAAGCTTTTTAGTAGTGATGGGCCGACCATGGATTTTACCGATCAGCCAGATTTTACAGATCTAGCTATAGTGACAAAATTATTGAATTTTAATTGAATTTTCGTATGCAGGCCAGGAACGTCATTAGACATACAAAGTTTAATTTATTGCCGTATTGTCGTCTCCACTTTGTATTTTATCACTTGTGTACTATGTCGCTGCCGCCCTGATGAGTTCTTTTTGCCACGACCTCATACCAAATAAAAAACCAAGACAACAGTGACGTGAGGCCGGTAGATAGATTTCAACTGAATTCGCAGAACAGTTTAACTCACATACTGCACTTTGACGTTTTGATTTGAATCAATTTCGAAGAAGCCTGAGATGAGCCTTTGATAGACTTAACGGAATTGGTTCGCTTCGAACATTGCAATCAAGCGTTCTCTGAATATGTTTCCATGTTCATGTTCAACATACGGAATAATCTGCATGGCTTCAGTTAACTGATTGAATCTATAACTCGCTTCGTTGCAAATTCAATGTCAAAATGATTCTCATAAACCAACTAGAGAAGCTACTTGGCATTCATTACCAAATCCTCAATGAATGAGTTTAGTTTCTTCACAAATTCGCGCTTGGGTCACTTTTACTGAACAGTGTATAAAATTCGTTATCCTAACTTATATAATTTATAATATTATAAAAGCAAAAGTCAGTTTTGTTTGTTACGCTTTCACGCTAAAACAGCCGAACGGATTTGGATGAAATTTGGCACATGGGTATACCATGACTTGGGTTAGGACCTAAGATTTTTATCTCAGTAGTACGTTCCCGTGTGATAATTTCCGACCTTCACGCATGTGAAGCCGCGGGCAAAAGGTTAATAAAAATGAACAGCAATTCTAAATCTGGTTTAGAATTGTTTGTCACAAGGTTAAACACATCCTAATCGTTTAGTTTAAAGACCCTCTGGCAAGAATAAACTGTTATTTTATTAGCATAAGCATAATCAGCCTATAATGTTCCCACTGCTGCTGCGGCCTGTGTCCCAATACAGGGTTCTTTTCTGTGAGAGGGAGTGGGCCGTAATCCACCACGCGGGCCCAGTGCGGGTTGGTAGATGTCACATGTCTTCGAATTTTTGGTTCTAGGACATGCCAATTTCCTCACGATGTTTCCCTTCACCGTTTTGAGAGCAGTGGTGATCAAATTATTTACACCGTAGTGGCCCCATTGGGTGGCCCAGTCACTTTATTATTATGTAAGACAAAATTCTGAAATTGGCATTATTTTATAGTTTATCTCACTGCTTACCCCCAACTATGTCCACATGCCGTGAACGTCAACCACATTAATGATGTCCCATTGAAAAATAATGGACAGAAGTTTTTGTTAATGTAACTCCACGTTTCATTTTAAATCGCTTTTATTGCAAGCCTTTGCTTTTCATTAAAATGTCAATGAAAATGCTATTTTAGTGGACCGATAAATGCTTTTTCACGAAAATGTCAGTCCGATGCGGTTTTCATTGGAATCTTTTTAAATGGATTGGTGAACAATAGTGTTGTCAAAATAATTTGATAAATTGAATTCGGATTTCGGGTTTTCACAGCAATTTGAATGTTTGTCTGTTTGTACTTGTACGTGTTGTGGTTTTCACCGTTTTATTCTCCTTTTCTGTACCAATAATAATATATCAAGGTACCTTTGATTATTTTCCCAACAGTGTGCTGATTATTCTGGGACTTTTCATCTTTTGAGTACCTATTATTATAATAAACTAGTAGAGTAATGATTATAATATGACACTAGTTGCGCGCCCCATGGTTTCACCCGCGTAAGTCTCGATCCCGTGGGAATATCGGGATAAAAAATATCCTATGTCCTATTCCAGGTCATGGTCGACCCATGTGCCAAATTTAATCTAAATTCGTTCAGCCGTTTTAGCGTGAAAGTATAATAAACAAACTCACTTCCGCATTTATAATATTATAGTTAGTAACTCTACATAGGTTATAAAATGAGGTACTCTGGGTTTATCATTCATACATCCATAACATAACGCCTGTATTCCTCGAAGGGTTAGAAAGAGTTGTACATATAGTACACCCACATTTCGCCAGTTATGTTTTGAGTCCAATGTAATAGGGCGCGAGCCGCTTGCCATCAATTCAAACTCAAACTCAAACTCAAAGCATTTATTTCAAATAAACCATTTACAGGCACTTTTGAATTGTCAAGGAGTCAGTCAGTCAGTAATATGAAGCTAGTTGCCCATTCCAAAGCGTAGTAGGTACCTATGGAGAAGAACGGGCACAAATCACAACCAGGCACAAATCCAGACTTAGGGCTGCTACTGCGATATTGCAGATGCTAATATCCAAAAACACTTTTCCCGATCCAGGATTCAAACCCAGGACCCCATGCTCAACAGTAGCGCTTGCGATTTCGACCACCAGAGTAACGAGGCGATTTAACATTTATTCAGTCACAGAAAATAACCATGTAAAATGCCTTTATCATTATTATCATGTCTTATTACTCTTTGAAATACTGCGAACGATTCTGTATATTGAGTAAGATAATCATGAATAATCCTTTTATCGTGAGATATACCTGGATCTTCTTTATAATGTTGTTAAACCAGATCTTGTGATGTAGTTATAGTGTAATACTTGTAATACCATGTACAATGTAATGTTTATCGTTTTATGTAGATAACAACGTAGTTTCTATTAAACCTCTAATTATAAGCTATAATAGGTATGTTATTATTATTAACCTTTAAACCTTTGATAACTGGCAACTATACCCCATTTGAAATAAGATTAGACATTAAAACAAACCCTTTTACAGTCCGTTCAACCGATTTTGACTTCTATACCGTAGGCTTATGGATAGTATTAAAAGCAAAAAAAGTTACACAATACCAACTATCTACTGCGGCTGCCATTTGTCATGCCACCAACGCAATAGAATTCAAAATCGGTTGAACGGAATGTAAAAAAAGCTTATCTATACGTCTAATCTTATTTCAAATGGAGTATAGTCACTTATCATTTAAATTGAAGGCACGTGAACATATGCGTAAGAAGGTGGCAGAATCATCCCAGCGCTAATCGGCTGGATTCGCCTTCTCCTCTACCTGTCGTTATTTTTCCCGACTAAGTTTATTTTGTTTATATGTATTTATCTATGTATGTATTAATTAGTATTCATTATTTTCGAGTTACCTATATGTAGATCAATTATGTCGCACCTGCCATGTTTGTCTCTGCATCACCCTAAGGTTGACTGGTAGAAAATGCATCAGGCCTTAAGTCCTTCATTGTACAGTATTTTTTTTTACTTGTGCATAAACTTTTAATAAATGAATAACTATGCCCTAAGAAATGTGGACCCTTGCGAGGCACACTGGCTTTTTAATTGTTTCTGTAATTACCGGCATACGAAGGGGTTAAAGCCTGTCTGGTAGTCGCAAGCACTTCTGCTGAGCACGAGGTCCTGTGTTCGATTCTCGGGTCGGGCAAACTGTTATTGGGTTTCTCGATCTGGAATGTCTCAGTAGCAGTCCGGAGTCTGGTTTTGTGCCCGGTTTTTGGCAATAGGCTCGCCCCCTATTACATGGGACTGACGGAATGTGGGTGTACTAAAAGGTACACATGTCGGGGAATACAGGCGTGACTTTATATTTATTTATATACAATGTGGAGACGACTATACAACAATAAATGAAAACACTGGCAATACTAATGCATAAGAGTATTTTGGAACTATCAAATACCTCCTATCATCCTATCATGGAAATTAAAAAAGTCATTTTTTCAAACAAACTGAATAGTAGTGATGGGCCGACTATGGGGTTTGCCGATCTTTGACTAGCTATCATAACTAAACTATTGGATATATTTGATTATTTTTTTGTATGTAGACCAAGAACGTCATTAGATATACGGAGTTTAATTTTTTGTCGTATTGTCGTCTCCACCTTGTATACTTTATTTATTTATATTTACTTTTTTTTTACTTTATGTTATGCTTTAAAGCTTTTCACATGGTTTGTTTATGCCATAATTTTATCTATAGGTAAGGTAGTTATAACCTGTTAGCGCTGTTGGGGGTGTCAGGAGTCCTAGACTGGCACTAGGAAAATTATTTAGCATAAATAAAGTGATCATAAAAAAAAAATCGCCGGCCACGTCACACGAATGCACTCGAGAGATGGGCAAAGATCGTCACTCACTGGACGCCTGAAGGAGGACATCGCCGTCGAGGTAGACCGCGGCCAAGGTGGTGTGACGATCTAATCATGTTTGCGGGGCCAACTTGGCCAGAAATCGCACAAAACAGAGAGATTTGGAAGGAAAAAGGGGAGGCCTTTGCCCAGCAGTGAGACACAAAATAGGCAAAGAAAAAAAAAAAAATACAAATTAGCTCAGAATGAACACTTTTTAACAGACTTCATTCAACGTCAAAATTACGTAGGACAGTCCCCTAAACACCAGCTCTTTTTGTTGATTTCTTAGTGTATTTGCTTCTTCGCATGAAAAAACACCAGTAAAGTTCAACCCACATTGCTGGTAATCTTAAAATACTAACGGCCAGTTTCGTCATCAAAAGTAACAGTCAACTGTTCTTCCGCGCTGTTGGATTTACAACCCTCGCCTTAGCGCTGAGGATTGAAAATAGAACAAGGGGCTTAAAAGTCACTTTGGCAGAATCATAATAGGAAAATATTATGAATCATCGTAAAATGTCACAAACTGACAACTCATAATATGATCTGCGTGCGATTCATATTACGAAATAATTTATCTATTTGACAGTTTTCTATGGAGATTCGTAAAATGGTCCAACAAATTATGCTTTTAAGTCAAATTAGAGGAATAGCTAATGACAGCTGGGATTCAGGAAATGAGCTGCTTTTAGAGGAATTGCTAATGTGGCCGTTTTAGGCCCAGTTGACTGTTACCTACTTTGGCTGTGACTTTTGATGAAGAAACTGGCCGTACTTTTTTAATCCTACAATCAGTAGAACAGGTTAATTTGATCACAGTATCAATAAACTCTGAAGAACTAATAAACTTGCAACCTGCCAACACGCAATGGAAAGGAGCATGATGAATGTGAAGAAGTCAGATAGATTGAGAAACCGTGTAATAAGAAGCAAAACAAAGGTAATAGACATAACATGCAAAATTAGAAGGCTTAAATGGCGATGGGCAGGGCACATGATAAGAGGAAAAGAAAAATGGAACAAAATTGTGACACGATGGTATCCTAGAGAAGGTAAAAGAGAGAAGAAAGAGAAGACAAGACCACAAAAACGATGGGATGATGACGTAAGACAAGTGGCAGGTGTCACATGGAACAGGGTGGCTCAAGAAAGACATGAGTGGAAAAGATTGGAGGAGAGCTTTGCCGACTGGCAAACAGATCTACAAAATATAAGCAAAGTTCAAATAAAAGCCTAGATTAAGATTTAAATTTAAGTTTTTATGTATTGTTCTTTTCTTAAGATTGTAACATTGATCTGAATAAAAAGGCTATATTATTATATTATTATTACATCAATAAACTCTAATCATTAGCAATATAATACACACTTAACACAACCGTAATTTCTATACTATTTCTCCACTGACCTTGCAATTGAAGCCATGTCAGTTTTAGACCGTTATAGCAACACTAATGTAATTTTCTCCTAGCCCACATGGCACACGGGACACAAACGGTACATGAAAGAATGAAAAATAAGTATATTTGTCACAGAAACAGGTGAATAGTAAAAGATAACTAACTCGAGTAAAAAAGAACAATTGATACAATATTATGAAGAAAGTTCAGTATGTCTATCTGTCTGCTGAGCATAGGGTCCTCCAAGGTTCGGTCCCCAGGTTTTTCCATTAGGAATTTCTTAGTAGCAGCCTGGAGGCTGGATTTGTGCCCAGTCTATGGCAATAGGCTCGCAACCATAGATAGAAAAACAAATATCGCCTCCTATTACAGCCAGAGAAAATTGTTTGTCAAATTGACACTCTACACCAATTTCCAGAGATTTTGGGATTTCCATTTAGTACAATTGCCGAAGAATGACAGTTGTGCTTTGTATAAACGGACAATTAAATAGGTAGTCAATTGGATAATCAACTAATTTCCCCGACTTGCCATGGAACTTAAACATAACTGGTTAAGTGCTCATGACAATTTGCTTATAGCTAATTTTGCTAAAGTGTCGTTTTGATTATGGGTCGTTTTGTTATTAGGATCATTTGTTTTAGGACATTTTGATACGGAGGGTATTTGGGGGCCTAAACCGGCCACATTAGCAATTCCTCTAAAAGCAGTTCAGTTCCTGAATCCCGGCTGTCATTAGCAATTCCTCTAATTTGACACAAAAGCAATTCATATTATGTGGACCATTTTACAAATCTCCATAGAAAACTGTCAAACAGATGAATTATTTCGTAATATGAAACGCACGAAGAAGATATTATGAATTGTCAGTTTGTGACATTTTACGATGATTCATAATATTTTCCTATTATGATTCTGCCAAAGTGACTGTTTTAAGCCCCCTGTTCATCCCTTCGGGGATACACTCGTGATGTTATGTTATAAGTTCAGTCTATAGGAATATTTGCTTTGTTCTCTTTTTGGGTGTGAGCCAATTGGGGCAAGCTGCTTCACTTAAAGGATGAGGTCGTGCGTCGGATTTTGTATTACAAAGACGCTTCCGGACGTATTGTTTCTGTATTTTTGTCTGCAATTTTAGTACCTAACATTGAATCACTGTCTCTGTTTTGTGCTACCGCATTTTAAACCTTATAGGTTGGTTGCAGTTAGCTTTTTCCTTTAATGAAAGAAAACAGTGGCATTTAAAACATCAGGAGAAATGTTTTATCAACTATGTAGAAGATACACGAGCCTTCGAAAGAGCTAAGAACTATATCACTTATGAGGTAAATAAAACAAATTATTTAAAAAACAAAAAACCCGCCTGCAAAAACGCATAACTTAAAAGAGAAAAACAAGCATTATAATCTGTAGAATTTTGGTATAACAGGCGGGGAACAAACGAAAGTTACACCATATTTCAGGTTATTGGTTTGTTCCCCGCCGCTTTTTAGTTTTATTAATTTATATATTTGGAATTAACTCATTACTAGCTTTTATTTGATACCAATATTGTTGTAATTTATTTTAAAAAAAACCTTCCCCTCCACCTTTTTTTATTTGCTGATGAAATATAAAAAACAGATATAGCCTATGTCACTCCCACAATTAAGACGAACCTAACGACACCTCGTATGTTAAAATCCATCAAGCCGTTTAGGCTACAGAGCGTGCCAAAGAATTAGACATATACACTCGAAAAACATTACCCTCCTTCTGGGGCAGTCGGGTAAAAACAGTCCATCTTTACTATCAAATCCATTTGATTTTCGAACGATAAGGAAAAATTATGTCGTGTTGTGTCCTATGCTATCATTAACCTATAGAAGTTAATGATAAGACACATGAATTCGATGATAAATCGTCGCGAGCATGGGCTCGGGATTTATCATCGAATTCCTGAAATCTAATCTTCTAATACTATTAATTCTATGATTTGACCCACCGCAGCATTAACATATACCAATGCAAGAAAATCAACTAGTTAAGCTAGCTCGTAAGCTCGGGGAAAGTGCGCTGGACAGTAACTGGGGAAGTAACCTGTTAGAAAGTACAAATACCTCGTGTAATGCCTTATTAAGCGGTAATGAGGTGGGCAGCGCTGCAGGTCGTAATGTTTACTTTAAGAATCCGTGTTTGTTTGAAGTTATTGTGATAATAATAGCGATTGAGCCAGTGTACGGCGATAGCTTTTTCTTATAAAACGATGGACGGAGTATTGATGTACTTCGCTTACTGCCGGTTTTGCTGGTCAGATTTCTGACTAATAAGTAAGTCGTCAGAGAGCAGTGGTGGCCCAGTGGTAACGGCCGCGACTTACGAGTTGTAGGTCGTTGGTTCGAACCCAGACAGGCGCTTTACTTTGTATAAATTATTTCATCACCAATGCTCTCAAAACGGTGAAGGAAAACATTGTGAAAGAACCGGCATGTCCTAGAATAAAAAATTCGAAGACATGTGACATCTACCAACACGCACTGGGCCCGCGTGGTGGATTACTTCCCACTCCCTCTCATCGAGAGGAGGCCTGTGTCCCAGCAGTGGGAACGTTATAGGCTGATTATGTACATATTGTGGTAAGTCTTAGGTAACGTTTCCCAGGTAGGTAACTCTTCAAAATTCTGCTACATACTTAATTCTTTTAATCCCTTAGTGCCTTTTCATGTCAACCGTGTCTTGAAAACAAGGTTCTTTCCAGTTACTCAAAAACACATGAAACATGAAAAAGAAAGAATGAAAGAAAATACGGATATTTGCGTTTAGGAAACAAACATTGTAACTCTCACAGAGTTACGATACTGCATAGGTACATATACAGGGTGTAAGGGGCAGCCCTCCGCAGACTGATGGGATGAATTCAGCATATAAGCACATCTAAGACGACCGGTAGGTACATGAAATTATTTCAGGAACGTTATGGGAATCCAACAAACCTGATTTGTATTATTACCTCACGCGCAGTGTATCGTTACCGTGGCAAAACCTACGTAGCCGCACTCCCCGTGTCGGGTAGGGCGCGCACGAGCTTTTTAACATCCATTGCTGGTTTTTTAATTTTAGCTGTTTTATTTACATAAATGGAGTGCTGTGTACAGAGCATGTAATTTTACATTGAAATAAAGGAATAGTAACTGAAAAAATGATAAAAAAAATAAAACTTTCCTGAGAAAATTTCCGGTGGAATATGATCCAAAATAAGGAGCTGAATGCCCCCTGTTAATTTGCGGAGGACTGTCCCTTACACCCTGTATACAGTAAGTTAAAGTCAGAATTTATGAAACCCAGAACAGATGCCAAAAATAATAAATAACAAATACACAGCGATACGTCGCCATTCTGGAGACATGCGTCATTCTCGCGCCATCGGTCCCCAATCACATGACAGCTACATTTTGGACGCGGGACGGATTGAACTGACCAGCGTTTATTGACCACTCGGTCTATTATTTATGGAACTATTTGATGATGCCGCTGGGTGTGATTCTATCAGATTTTGAGGATAACTAGGTCCTGTTGAATATCAGTATTTTATGATCTGCTACCATTTTTAACCTCCGTTACCCAAGAAAAAACGCAAATAATTGAAAAATGTCTTAATATCCATCGTGTTTCAAATTGGTACATGCCAACAGCAAAAAATCATAAGAATAGTAAAAAATCACGAGAATTATTGTTATAGTTTTCGGTCAGACTTCTGTCTATCTGTAGTCTGTCTTTGTTATTAACTAATAGTTGGAACTGTTAGTTTTATATTCCCTTAAAGCACGTAGATCCCATGTTTGATTTCAAAACGGTCATTCATTCGCGAACAAACCATGGTAAATCTATGGTTTCCTTGAAGAGCGGTGGTCGCTACATAACAGCGACAGTGACTGCTGTCATGAAAATGATGGCAGCGGGGTTTGAGTTTAAGGAGTCAAAAAACGCTCTCTAGAAAAACACACCGACTTCATTATGGTTTCAGTGACGTTATTAGCCCGTAAATTTCGGACACTATGCGGCCACCACTCTTCTAGGAAACCATAGTTATCGATGATGGATCATCTATATTTTGTAACAATTTTTTTATTTATTTAAAAGAGTGATTTAAAAGAGTGTCCGTGGAATTTCTTGCCCGTTCTTCTCCATATGACCCTACTACGCTTTGGAGTGGGGCAACTTGCTTCATATTTCTGACCGACCGACTCCTTGACAATTCAAAAGTGCCTGTAAATGTTTCAATTGAAATAAATGCTTTGTGTTTGAGTTTGAGTTTTATTTCAGTTTAATTGCGTGAATTTGTTAAGTGTAGTTCAACCTCCAAGGTCAATCTATCAGCTTTTTCATTTAACACAAGAATCATTGCCCCGTTCTTCCTGATCCTATTTCCAGTCCATCGCGTGTACACCATATATTACTAGCCTGTTCCATCCCCGCTAATTTCCGTTCCAACATGCTAATACCATTCAATTGACGATTTATGGTGCATTGTTGTCCAAAGATTTACACCCACCATTGTTCTGGAGGTCTCGTATTAATTTATTAACATTATGTACCTACTACTTATAACTGAAATTATACCGTATTTTGGTGGAACTATAGTAGGTTTTTGGAAGGTCAATTTTGGCGGTTAAAATCTTTGGTGGTGTGATGGGTAGGTATTGTTATACCTACTATTTTCATTATTTTTTATTCTTTCCGTCCGTTTTTTGGTTTCGGAAAAAGGTCATTAAATTAACTGCGTTTAAAGCTCTATAAAGAACTTTTGTTTAATTCTGTTTTATTAAAATGGCTTGAATAAGATCCTGATAGCATATGCAGCAATTTCGACCGAAGCGAAGCGCCTGCCTGGGTTCAAACCCATGAACTACAACTCGTAGTAGTTCGTGGGTTTGAACCCAGACAGGCGCTTTACCTTGTGTAATTTCATTACTACTGCTCTCAAAACGGTGAAGGAAAACATCGTGAGGAAACCGGCATGTCCTAGAATCGAAATTACCGCGCTTTAGAAACACTCATCGGAACTCATAATCGAACCCAGAATTGCAATCATCAACTGCTCCTAATATACCAAACCGGCAGTATACTGTAAGCTTACGCTATTTTCGAGAGTGTGAGTGAGTGAAAGGGGAACAGAGTACATCAAGTACATCAACCAACTTGTCATCAGATAGTAAAAGTCATAAATTATATAGATGAAATGGAAGTAAATACCGCACGTACACATCAAGCTATACATTTCCAGTTTATGCTGATCTCGCATTGTATAGGATTTCCGTACAATTTAAGGTCAGCGTATACTGGAAATGTATAGCTTGATGTGTAGCCGTGTGTACATGATGACTTTCTTTGATCTCGATGATTACTGGATAAAATTTATCATTATCTTAACGAGTTCACACAAGGAAATATATTAAAGAAATATTATAATTCTAGTCTGTAGTTTATCGTACCATCATCTGCCTCGCCTTTTCCCAACTATGTTGGGGTCGGCTTCCAGTCTAACCGGATGCAGCTGAATACCAGTATTTTACATGGAGCGACTGCCTTTCTGCCTCTGTTTTGAAGTTAAATATAACTAACTCCATGAGCTTAATAAAACTAAATACACCACCTGCAATATAAAAACATTTCAACTGCAGTGCTACCAATCTAAGTAATGACGGTGTATGCTTTGGCAACGTTCCCGATTCTGGATCACCGTGGGAGTTACACGGAGATTGAAAAGCGCAGTGTACGTCTTACTGGGGCTATGTGCTTAAACCTAGATTAGGGGGATAAGTGTATAAGTTAGATTTGTTTTGTTTGGAGTTAGATCAGAACAAATAAAAAACCAAGACGGAGCGCTGTCAACCAGTGACGTGAGGCCGGTTTCGTAAACATGTGTGAGTGGGGTGTAGTTTGATTGTACTTAGATTGTAAATGGTTGTAACTGTGTGCATGTGAGCGAGTATGCACAGAGTGGAGGCGTAGTTTTGGCATGCTTCACTGTATTGTTCGCAGCACTCCGTCTTGGTTTTTTATTTGGTCTGAGGGTGTTAGCGGTTAAACTCAGTTTAACTTGAAGGCGCTTATTAATCTTTCGTGTGTGTCACTGTTTAAGATTAATTGTAGCGACAGTGTGATTCAATCAGATTGTTATATGTAGTATAGTTTAATAATAGTAATAAAACTTCAGACATCATCTTGAGAAATAATAATAAATCTTCAGACATGATCTTGAGAAATCGGGGGTTAAGTTGCAGAAGATTTGGCTTGTCATTTTGATTTCGCCACTAAACTAATATTGTTTTGGGTCCTACGGTATTTCGGGTTGAGATGTTCGTATGTGGAATTTGTGTCTGAAAATGCAGCCATTGTTCACAAGGCAGATGAAGAAAAATTATTATGATGAAGCAGGAGTTTTTGAAGCCAATTCTTTATGGAGGGCTTTGCACTACTATTGCATGTGAACGGTTATGAAAACATTACTTATCACTTCTTACGGGTTTATTATTATTTGTTTTCGCGAAATCCCTGGGGATATTACAAAAACCCGGGTGATTAGAAAATCGTGATAACTGGGTGTGGTTAGGTTAGAACTATGACCAACCGCGCGCGAGCCAAGCGAGTGAAGCGAGCGTTGCTGTGGTAGCGGCCGGCGAGCGCTACTTCCAAGTTGCTTGCAGATATTTTTCACCATTTTCTAAAATACGAATTATCAAATCACCCTGCGACATACCTCACAAACGAGACAGAATAGAATTTTAATTGTTATCGGCCTTTAAAAGGCTAATCAACAGTTAAGTGGATAAGCAGACAGACAGACACTCATCATCTGCCTAGCCTTTTCCCAACTATATTGGGGTCGGCTTCCAGTCTAACCGGATGCACCTGAACACCAATATTTTACATGGAGCGACTGCCTATCTGACCTCCACAACCCAGTTACTGGGTAACACGATACCCCCTTGGTAAGACTGGTTTTCAGACACAGCCGCCAATTTATTTTATTTTCGTGACCCTTGCTATCTTTCATGATATCGAATTATGGGTGGTCTACACCAGGAACTAAACAACTGTTTTATTACTTAGTAAGCAATTAATAGTAACACGCTCTTCAATTAAGTTAACCGGTGTTTATAGTATTATCTGCAGTTATTTGTCGGTTCATCAGAGTTAATCGGCCGTTAGTGGTTGTTCACCCGTTAGGTTAATCGTTTATGCATTCCATTGACACGTTGGCGATGTATAGTGTGATAACGTGACTTTTGGTGTGTAGAATGATATGTTTGGTTAACATTAAATCAATCAAAATCTAACTAGCCTTTTCAAATACATACAGTGTGTGTGGAAAAGGAAATACTTAACCTATAAGTAAAAACATTTTAAAATTCCAATAACAAAACTGACCTCTCATAAACATCTAGCATGTATTTTATTAAAAACGTTATAACTGTAAACTATTAATAGCTAAATGATGACGGAAATCCTAATGTTACACTAAGATTAACATAAAACAAACGTTTTTACGATAGCAATGTAATAAGTTAGTCTATTTTTAAATTATAACTTCCTTTTTATTGTTGACTAGCTGTTGCCCGTGACTTCGTCTGCGATCCAGGATGAAAAGTAGCATATGTCCTTCTCCGGGTTATGGTCTACCCAAGTGCCAAATTTCATTCAAATCCGTTCAGCCGTTTTTGCGTGAAAGCGTAACAAACAAACTCACTTTCGCATTTATAATTAAGCTAGCTACGCCCCACGGTTTCACCCGCGTAAGTCTCGATCCCGTGGGAATATCGGGATAAAAAGTATTCTATGTCCTATTGCAGCTCATGGTCTACCCCTGTGCCAAATTTCAATGAAATCCGTTCAGCCGTTTTAGCGTGAAAGCGTAACAAACAAACAAAAAAATAAACAAACAAACTCATTTTCGCATTTATAATATTAGTTAGGATAAGATATCAATAATTATAATTATTTATAATTAATTATTTATATTTATTATGATATAATACAAATGAAATGAAACATGACTCAATTATAAATAACTATTATATAATATATATTTACGAAATGAAATTGTTTATTCTGTAAATAGGATATTGGAATAATTTCTAAACGACACTTAAAAACAAAAAAAAAAGCTAGATGAGGTCGGCATTTCCTATCTGACGTTAAGGATAGTTAGGGTTTATGTGATCTATTATTGGCTAATTTAATAATTAGAGCTTAATCTATTTTATTGGTTACTACCTCACACTAAATAAAAAACCAAGACAGAGCGCAGAACAGTGACGTGAGGCCGGTTTCGTAAACATGTGTGCACATATTTTGGTGTAGTTTGATTGTAAATAAAAATTTTTTTTTTTTTTTATTATCTTCCATTGTACATAAACACTTAGGTAAACACTATGCAGCGTAACAACTAAAATAAAGAGTGTTTTCGATGAACTCTAGCACCCAGAGTAAGATTTAACTTGTGTTTAGGGTGCCAGCGTCCTCGCCTACAATTTGAACATATACTCGTAACAGTAGTTGTATGACGAGCACAGTACCTATATTATTATTAAGAAAAACTACTTACTACTAGAAAATGCATGTTATGATGTGTCTGTTAAAGTACCTATGTGGGGGAATGTGTTTGCGTATGTATTGAGAGTGAGATAAAATATGGTGAAAACTTGAGTGTATATAAGTCTGTGTAAATGTAATTATAAATAAATGAGTTAATTAACTACTTAAAGATTAAGCGATTGATACATGTAGTAATTCTTCGGTCTTATCGTAACTCATTCTCAGTAGCCACTTTGTGACCTTGGTCTTACATCCATTATGGCACATGGGAGCTATGGTGCATACTTTGTTTATTTTATTATATAGATGGTTGGACAGAATATCATAATGACGCTGAGCAAGGGCTGTTCTACATCCGCGAGTTGAGCATACCTCGAAGCCTCTACGCTTTTTAGCAGCACTCTGCTTGAATATCACAGAGGGATGTTTGCGCAGAATGGTGCCAAGAACAAAGAGCTGTCTCACAGTGAGGACCTGACATTCGGTGTAGAGAGCCGAGGTGGGATATCTAAACGGCTTCAGGCTCATAACCTTGAGGACAGCTCTCTGTGCTCGTTCCAGAGGCAGTAGGGTTGTCTTGGGGGCCCCACCCCACACTATGATGCAGTAGTTTATTATACTTTGACACAGGGCATAATAAACAGTTCTAATGGTACGGGAGTCCGCGGAGTGCCTTAGTTTAAAAAAAATAAAAGATACACTTTCGGACTCGCGATATGAGATTGCTAAGATGAGGTTTCCAGCTCAAAGAACTATCTACATAGACTCCGAGATACTTGACTGACTTACACCTTGTGAGTTGAGGACAGCCGCATTGTGACGAGGATAGACCGAGTGAGCAGGTATGGGCTCTAAGCGTCATTGTATCCGGTGAAGGGAGGTTAGTGGATAGTAAGGAGAAAGGTAAGTAAACTGTTTTTTTAAGGTGAGGATGTTATTTGATAGCCATTTCATCACTGAATTTAGAGCAAGTTCCGCGTATTTTACTGTTTCAGGCCAGTCGCTACCGTAAAGAAGCAAGGCCGTATCATCTGCGTAAGTGTAAATTGAACAGTTCGTTAGAGACATTTTGCATAAATTATTAATATAAATAAGAAAGAGGGTGGGACCCAAGATTGAGCCCTGAGGAACGCCGTAACTCAATGATTTGGTGTCACTAGTAACGTTATTTATTTTGTCGCATTGGCTTCTATCACAAAGGTAATCCTGGAAAAATTTTAAGGTATGCCCGCGAATGCCCGTAAATGTGCGTTTGTGCGTGTATGCACAGAGCAGTGGTGTAGTTTTGGCATGCTACACTGTGTTGTTCGCAGCTCTCTGTCTTAGTTTTTTATTTGGTCTGAGGTTAGTACAGTGAATATTTTGCCAACTTAAGGCACCTGTTCCACTAAATTTCTCATTAAAACATTAACGGCCTTTATGGGCTCGTTTATTTGCATCCGAGCCTATAAAACAGAAAGTGACAGGCATCGTGAGAAATAAAAAATCTCCGTGATCGTTAAGCAAACAGTTGAAATAATAGAGTATTAAGTATAAGTGTTTTTATCGTGAGAGTAGTACTATTGTGTTTTGATGAAGGTGTTTGATGTTTAGGGAAAGTTTTTCGTGACAGTGACAAGAAAAATGAAGGCCATTCAAATTGGTTTGTGACAAGAAGAATAAAACTGTAAAAATAAAACCGAGAGTCGTCGTTGGACACCCAATTGGAGCGAAGTGCCTAGCGCTTTATATTTTGTATTAAATAACAGGCACAATTAAATAAATTAACAACTTTTGGAGTTATATATGACAAAAAAAAACTTACGTAGCAAAACTGTTGTGGCGGTCAAAATGTTACACCTTTTTCGGTATCATTCGCCAAGTGGAAAAAATCTATTTTCATTGTGACATTCTAGTTTTTAGAGTGTTTCCTTTGTTGATAGATCTTCTTGACTGTCCAGCAGTTAGTTGCGTATAATAGACATTGGTAAAATGTCAACAAAAGCAATTCACATAATTCACGCGCAGACACAAGAGGCGTAAAAAGAAAACATGAATGAACTATCAAAATGACAGCTATACATTTACGAACTACGAAGTATACAGTTTAAGTATTTGATTTTATTTCAATGCATCCATTTTAACTTGCCCCGTGACGAGATTGGTAGCACTGCTCTGTCATTAGCCATTTTAAACTCTATTCGTATTAAAACTAAGGTTGACAGGCAAAAGTGCTAAAATGACGGCAAGGGACAAGTTATAGTGAACGGTATGTATACCAACGAGGTTGGTATAGGTATACCAACCTCTCTAGAGAGACGTATACCAAAGAAACTAAGCAATTACAAGTGCTCTATTATGTACGGTACATTAGTGCTCACTCTCACATACATACAGACATGCAAATTATCCTACATGACCACTGTACCTTGGTTTGTAAACTAATAATGTTATTACTATGCAAATGTCTTTCATTGCAAACCAAAGAAATGAGATGATGACTTTTTTATCGAAAGACTGCAATATACATAAACTCACGCCTTCGTATGGGGGTAGGCAGAAACTACAAAACGCCACCTGCTACGACCCTTACATACTGCTTTTTTTACGTTCATAGGTCATACACGCCTCCTGCCAGGGTTGCGGGAAAGTCCGAAAGGGATACCGTGACCTTGGCAACAGGCAACTGAAGGAACACGGGTGGGTTTTAGTCAGTAAAAGTCTGACACGCTCATCCGCTCCGCCCAGAGCGGGAGAAGTCATTTGATGATTTCCCACCCTCAAAAAAAAAAAGGCCATACACGCCGGTGGCGGTGGACGAACGACGTTTAAATTAATTAATATGCAATTAAATCATTAAAAGACAGTCTAATCAGTTTAACATAACATAACATCACGCCTAAATTCCACGACGGGTTAGGCAGAGGCGCACCTATTAGTACTTCCATATTTCGCCAGTTGTGTTTAAGTCCCATGTAATAGGGGGCGAGCCTATTGCCATCCATCGGGTGCAAATTCAAACTCCAGGCTGCTACTGAGCAATTCCAGCCGGAAAAACCTAATAACACTTTGGTTGAGCCGGGAATTGAACCCAAATTCTTATGGTCAGCAATAGCGCTTCCGACAACTAGATTGACGAGTTACTCCAAAATGTTGTTGCTGCCTTTTTAATAGATGATCATGAAATAACGTAACAGTTTTTAAAAAAAAACTTTTATATTGAAAAAAATACGGAAGAATCCTAGAAAAATAGTATAATTTTCAAACGTGTTTTAAAATTCGAACGAGACATGATATTATGTCATATTTACGACACAATAATTATATTCATATTTCATTTATGTTTGTGTTATTTATATTTCATTTATATATGACATATTTTCCATTAAGAATTTAATAAACAAATACCTGTCCATTGCTCCACGATACACATTAAACAACATGGCATTTCCATTGATTTATGGCTAATGATGACAAAAACCTCATCATCTCTGATCGGCACATGACACGTGCAAGAAACTGCAATCACATCGAATGAACGTGCCGGCCGGTAACCAACGCTGTGTAAGAGGTTTTGCATAGACAGTGTTTAGCACGTGTAATAACTATGTATCCAACCATCACATAGAGAGAAAATTAAAAGTGGATTTTCTTCTTGTACCGAGTTGTTGCTTCTTTTGCTGAAAAGAAGCTACAATCGGCAGGGCCTTGGTTAGGTCCTGAACTAAAATTAGGTAAATCAGTACTTTTATTCCACAGGGCAGGCATTGAAATGAGGGTTTTTATGAAAATTCAATTCTCAATTCAACTCTCAATTCAATTCTCAATTCAACTCTCAATTCAATTCTCAATTCAACTCTCAATTCAATTCTCAATTCAATTCTCAATTCAACTTTCAATTCAATTCTCAATTCAACTCTAAATTCTTTAATACATTCCATAATGTTGGTAAATTCACGCCACCAATTGGCGCCACTTTTACAAGAGGTCTTTTCGACAATTAATACAATATGATGACTTCCATCATGCGTTTAATTCATTGGTTCACAAGTCAGTCACGACTAAAGAAAGAAAAATATTGGCGCTTTGGACACTTGACAGGAGTTCGGACCTGACTTCTCAGCTGAGTGCTGCCAGAAAACCGTCCCCGCAGATGTAGTGTTAGGCTTGACCAAGATTATGTCTGGACTTTAAAAGAGACTGTGACCTCTGAGTTTGTTTCGGCCTTTCTTCTCAGAGTAGTCAGATAGGAAACGCCGACCTCATCTAGCTTATTTTTAATATTTTTTTTATAATATGACGTGTAAAAGTGATTCCAATATCCTATTTACAGAATAAACAATTTCATTTCATTTCATTTCATTTCATTTCTTATCGACCACTTACAAAGATTGGATTACAAATGACATTAATAGGCTTTCAGAAAGGAGATTTGTAACCAATGATAAATTCATTAATTGAAAAAGGCGTTAGGGAGCATAAGGTCAAAAGCGCGAAATGACAAGTGGGTTACAAATTGTCAAAAGCGTAGAAAGTCAAAGACGCACATAGTCAAAAGCGCAGATTTTCAAAAGCTCCATATGTCAAATTTTTTCATAATTGGAGTCGTTATCGTGAAAGCGAAAATCTAGCAATTAGCGAGTAGAGTTGTTATATTTAGCATTCAAAATAATAAAATAAAAGAAAACTATAACGTTCTGCCGCATCCCAGTTTGTTTTAAGGCTCCTGCAGACAGGCGCGACGCGACCCTGGTGGAACAATTTCTATGAAAACTTCACGGAAATTTTATTGTTCTACCGCTGCACTATCGCGTCGAACCTGTCTGCGGGAGCCTTTACTGGTAGTAATGTAAATGATTTTATTTCTGTAAGTAGGTTTGTACAAACACTTCTACACATCAATCATATAATCAAAACATTTAATTTTTCTTTCTAAACAACCTTAAAATCCCCTAAATTCTTCTAAACCAATAAATATTCTGTAAGCGATATCAATAAACATTTTCAATAGTAGAAACTGTTCTAATAACATAAAGCACACTCACGCTTGACCGGATTTTATTGAACACACATTGTTTCCTTCCGTTTGTTATAACTTGCGACAGTTTTATGTGCACACGCTTCATAACGTGGCGGGGCAAGGGATGAGCGGTGAGCGGATTACGGCTGAAATTATTAATTCACTGTCGTGTTTCGATTCGTTGGTTAGTTACTACAGAGGCCGTATTATAAAGTATTAATGCCATGAAGCAGTGATAAGTCTCGAGTTCGGACCCAAGGCATCCACATTTGACGTTTTTTCCTTATCAAAAAAGCATATTATAAGATTAAAGACTACGTTGATGACAAGGAAGTTTGTCAATAATTCCTTCTGCACATGTGCTTCCCTGGTACCTTATAAACGGTATAATTATGTAAGAGTCTATTAACTGCTCCCAAAATACCATGTTTATTTTCTTTACATTCATCCTTGACATAATCATTGTATTTGACATTATTCCTATTATTATAGATACCTATATTAATTATAATAATTTCAACTCCTAGTGGCTTTTGTGGACATGATAATAATTCAATTTGTTACAGTTGTAATAGCAATCACGTCATTTGGCTGAAATAGGTTTTTTTTTTATTGTTTGTCTTTTATACAGATTATTTTCTATTTTGTGAATGTGAGAACTTTGTAGGCTTATTGGACTGTAGATTTATTGAACATCTATTTTGTTAAGTACCTGGTACTTATTTGTTGAAAGGCCTACATTGTTCTCCCATGCCTACTAATACTGTAATGTGAAAATATTGTAAAAGCCAATTACTTTTAAAAGAGTAACCGTGGAGTTTCTTGCCGGCTCATCTCCATAGGAAACGACCAATTGGAACCGTGCACCTAGCTTCTGACGTTTCATAAGTGCCCATGTAGATTTATGTGAAATAAAATATTTTTATTTTTATTTGATTTTTTTTATTCATGTGCGTATTGTATCACTTGCTTTTAAAACGGTGAAGGAAAACATCGTAAGGAAACTGCCTGACTGATATTTCTCGACGGCATGTGAAGCCAAGTCAGAGGCCCTTGGGCGGCTTTAAAACTCTGACACCAGGTTAGTCACTAACACACGAAAATAAGAAGAAGAATATCATCATTATTCAATTGCGAAAAAAGGATAGTGCTATCGGCCTTGTATAGTTCTGTCTCTCACTTACACTGGAAAAATCATGTCAGTCATAATGCGGCCCCAGGTGCATATAAAATGCTTTAGTCAGGCCATCACAATGGTTCCACTATAGATTAAAATACCTTTTTTATGACAGGACTAAACCTGCGACTAAAAAGTACAATTAATTTAATATCATCAATTTAGTACCTTTTATAGTAATTAGAGCCGCACGGGTCGATCCATGAGGTTAAGCTACGCTTGCCGGGGTTGGTCCGTGGATGGGTGACCATCTTTACATACCGAGACTCCTCCGTGTCTCGGAAAGCACGTTAAGCCGTTGATCCCGGCTGTCATTAGTGGATCTTTGACAGTCGTTACGGGTCGTCAGAAGCCCGAAAGTCTGACAACCAGTCTCACCAAGGGGTATTACCCAGTTACTTTTAATTTTTGAATTGTTTTTTATCTTTACGGACGCTTTTAACGTGCACGTCTCTTTTTTTTTTTCTTTTTACATTGTTCTCACAAGTTTAATTTCAAATGAATGATGTAACCAATATATTGTAACAAAATTTTGATTTAAAAGAGTGTCCGTGGAGTTTCTTGCCCGTTCTTCTCCATAGGAACCTACTACGCTTTGGAATGGGCAACTAGCTTCATTTTTTTGACTGACCGACCCCTTGACAATTCAAAGTTTTCACGGTGAGATGGTTACAGAATAGCACAGCTTTCTCCAACAACTTCTTTCTAATTGGTTTATTTGAAATAAACGCTTTGAGTTTGAGTTTTGAGTTTGGGGAACGGAACGGCTAAAAAAATATCGAAACCATCCTTGATTGATTCTCAACCTTTTTGGCATATTCATAACTGGACTGTGGAGAGTGAAATCGTTTAATCGAATGATTATTAATTATGGCGAGCTTCTAAAGTCATAGGTATAACAAGCTCTTCTAAAAATAGATCCAAGCGATGAATTGCACGAGAAAATTCGAAAACGAAAGTGAGTAGATACCTACGTTAAATATTTGAAAGCAAGAAACAGTAGGTACGTAAATATGACACGATAATTTTTGATAGTTGACAAACTCCATCCCTCGCTCTCGCTCATAACATAACTCACCCTCCATACTTGGAAAGTCGATGGATATTCACAGCGTTGCGCGAACGCATCCGCGTGCGATCGATAACGGGCTCCACCGCGCATGCGCGAACCGATAAGTTTGATAACCTCGATGTTGAGTGTAATTACTTTTGTTTACTTTTTGTTAATATTGCGAAGAAACGAAGTAAAAACGAAGTAAAGTGAGGTAGGCTAATGTAGATTTTTTAAGTAAAGAAATAGATCTTCGTAACTTGATTTTTCAACACACTTGCTCGTATACCATTAAAAATGACAATATTTCATTACAAATTAATGATGTAGGTAAATAATATTATGATGGTGTCAAACTGAGACAAAACCTTGTAGGCTTAATATTTTTAACCGACTTCTTCAAAAAGGAGGAGGTTCTCAATTCGTCTGTATGTTTTTTTTTTTTTTGTACCTTTGTTACTCGATTTCTCCGCCAATTATGAATCGATTTTGATGATTCTTTTTTTGTATGGTAGGGCATGCTTCCGAGGTGGTCCCATATAAATTTTATTAATTTTGTTTGTGTAGTTTTTGAGTTGGCTTCAATATTACGTATTTTTCCCACTTAGTTTATCTAGACGATGTTTTCATTTACTCCTTCACTGTTATTTACATCAGCTAGTGGTATTCGAATTTGTGTGGGGTAGGTACTACAACTAAAAAGTGAAAAATAAAAAAATTAACACAACTAAAAAGTGAAAAATAACTTCCGAAATTAAAGTTATTTTTCAGTTTTGAGTGTTTTTTTTTGGTAGTCGTTTTTTTTTGTAATTTACCTTTAATTTTTAATTCTTTTTACCTTTTGCGGTACAGTAATCTTATTAGTAGGTGCATCATCTTCACATATAATTATATAATTTGATGTATACAAAATATTGTAAAACATTTTTAAAAGAGTAACAGTGGAGTTTCTTGCCCATTCTTCTCCATACGAAAACTATCTTTTGGAAGGGACAGGGAAATATAACTGATTCTAGAGTTATATTTCTTTGTTTTTGACGTTCAAAAGTGCCTCTTATGTGTCTATTTGAAATAAATTATTTGACTTTGACTTACTAATAAATTAAATCAATTAAATATTTGTCCTTATAAAACGATGACGAAACGGACACATGCCCGTCCGTGTGATTATAACTCAAGAACCACGTAACCGATTTACGTGAATTACATTTTAATTCATAGACATAACACCTATTTACTTTCAGTCATTTCAACCGTGTAATTTAGAGAGGTTACTTTTGTTACGTTCACTTAAAAAACCCGACGATATTTGCCATAATCGTGATCGACAAAATTGTACATCCTTTTATGAAGTTTCGACATAAATGCACTTAGAATACCTTGACACATATGGATTAATGTCATGTTATTGAAATGTCGAAAACTTGTTAAAGCATCCGTTATCGATTTGGGAGTTAGAAACAAATTGCTGGTTCATCATAATGCTATTGATCTCGAATAGCCAGTAACTAGTTTAATGATGGCCAATTTCTGAACATTGCTGACTAGCAAAAAGTGTTTTTTTTTTTTTTTATGTTTCCTTTAAATCTACAGCAACAACTACACGGACACGATACGAACAGGTGTGGGCTATCGATACATACACAAACTTTATTTATGTAGTAACATACTAGAACAAAAATATTGACACAAACTGACTGGCTCTCTCAAAATAGTCTCCACGTTTCAATCAACAATCAACTCAGCCTATCGCAGTCCACTGCTGGACAGAGGCCTCTCCCAAGCTGTGGCACAGCACGCTATCCTCTGCCTTTCGCATCCAGTCTGTCCAGCCACTTTCTTGAGGTCGTCGGTCCATTTAGTAGGGTGCTTCCCCGTAAACAGAGTCTACTAGTTACAAGTTCTATGTTTTACTAACTTTGTGAAAGTGTCAACTATCGGAAGCTAACTTGTGCAATAAAATGTTACCAAGAGGAAATCCTATTAAAAACTGAACACCACAAACAAACGATTTATTCATTCAATTGTTTTTTTTTCACGATCCGTCACGGAATTTCAGTGTTATTGTTTCTTTTAAACCAGTTCAACGTCAACGAATGGTCTCTTTTTTGCACCAGTCTTGGTTATCGATGCGTATACCGCACGGTCCAAGGTTTGAACCATGACTTGAACTTTTTGCTTCCACTTTAAGGCCCGTCGTCCACGATGCTACTCAAAAGTAACGTGTTAAAAAAAATGACAGCACTAGTATTTAAATGGCGGCGCGTACACGGCGTGTCACATATAACATAAAATCATGTAATCCCCAACGGGTTAGGCAAAGGTGAAACTATAGTACCCCCACCAGTTCTAATGACACTCAGCCTGGCGAGCCTATTGCCACCAACCAGGCACAAATCCAGACTCGGAATGCTAATGAAAAATTCCAGATAGAAAACCCAATATCATTTTGCCCGAACCGGAAATTGAACCCAGGATGTTCAGCAGCAGCGCTTGCGACCACTAGATTAACGAGGCAGTGCCTTACTAACGCGTTAAGGCTCGTGCAAACTGTCGCGATATCGCGCCTGTTTGTGGGAGCCTTTTGTAATTTGGTCAGGGGGCCTAAACCGGCCACATTAGCTATTCCTCTAAAAGCAGTTCATTTTCTTAATCCCAGCTGTTATTAGCAATTCCTCTAATTTTACATAAAAGCAATTCATATTTTGTGGACCATTTTACGAATCTCCATAGAAAACTGTCAATCAGATTAATTATTTCGTAATATGAATTACACGCTGATCATAAATATTATGAATTGTCAGTTGGTGACATTTTACGACGATTCATAATAATATTATGAATCGTCGGCAGAATCATAATATGAAAATATTATTTTCATATTATGATTATAAATATTAGAAATATTATTTTCATATTATGATTCTGCTAATGCTAAAGTGACCGTTTTAAGGTCTCTCTACTTATTGGTAATTGGAGTTTGTAACTGGTTACTTTTTAGAAGCGTCGTGAACAAGGAACTTAATCTCTGGTACTCTAAAATACGATGATACTAATTTCCTAAGTTTAATGAGATCTACTGTTAATTTAAACTGCCTGAAGTTAGTTTTAATTAAAGTTTGAGAACATAAAGTTAGGTTTACGTTCTGTTAAAGTTATGGACTTGAAAAGCTAGAGTTATTAAGTGGTGGCCATGACTTGGTGAACTGAGGTCATGGTTGATGTTCATAAAGTAAATTAGTTCGATTTTGTGAAGGTGAAGTTTTGTTTTTATAGTTGGTAAGTTCTAACAGCCAGCACACAAACAGACAGCAGCGAGGAGCTCGTGGCTAAGTTATAACAGCCGCTCGGGTCGATTCATCAGGTTAAGCTACGCTTGCCGGGGTTGGTCCGTGGATGGGTGACCATTTTCACATATCGAGACTCCTCCGTGCCTCGGAAAGCACGTTAAGCTGTTGGTCCCGGCTGTCATTTGTGGATATTTGACAGTCGTTACGGGTCGTCAGAAGGCCGAAAGTCTGACAAACAGTTTAACATGGTGTATCGTATTACCCAGTTACTGGGTTGTGGAGGTCAGATAGGCAGTCGCTCCATGTAAAATACTGATATTCAGCTGCATCCGGTTAGACTGGAAGCCGACCCCAACATATTAGGGAAAAGGCTAGGCAGATTGATTGATTGAGTTGGTAAGTTCTAAGTGTTTGTATAAGAAATTTTAAGAATCTGTACTATAAGGTTTTATGAGGTTTGAGGTTGTGCTGTGGCAGCATTATCAACATTTTCCATAAAAACCAAGCATATAATCTTTACTCGCAATACGATGATGTACAGGGAGAAATTGAATTCATGGGCATCCTCTTCAGTAGTCATTCTACTCATCATTATGAACAACTTTCACAAAGGGACCGAATCAAAAATCACGAAAAAAAATCAGCTGTTACCTACATTTTGACGAGCTATGCGAACTCAAATCTTAAGTGGGACTGGGCTGGACACGTCTGCGTCATGTCGAATGATTTATGGGCCAAATATACCACACACACATGTGGGACCCAGAAAACGTCGATATCGAGGCAGACCCAGGAGAAGATGGCGGGACGACTTTGCCGCCTACAGACAAGATTGGTCCACACTAACTCAAGATAGAGAGGAGTGGAAAGGAGAAAGGAAGGCCTTAGCTCTGTAGTGGGACAACACAGGCTCAAAATAAGAAGTATTCCCGTTTCAGCACCTTTGCCTTGAGTACCAAAGGTATTTTAAAGGAATACTGCTTAAAAAATAAGTGCTAAAACGGGAATACTCCCAAAATAAATAATAAATTAGTAAAAAGCCGCAAGCAAAAGCTAGTCAATAATAACAATATCCGAATCGAAATCAATCAATACCATCCATTAAACATATCCCAGAATAACTCTGATCCTTTTGATCCATCCGGCCAACTTTAACTCCGAACATAACCATACGGAATTTGAATTTCAAATCGCGTTCGCCCAACGGTTGTTGACATTTGACAGCCGACCCGGGCGGTCGCCGTCTGGTCACGATGCGATGCCAACTGCGATTCTGAAGGGCGAGTGGACTTTATTGACAGTTGTTTTATCAATTAGACAGACTGTGTCTTTCTGGATTGTATTTTAAGTGAGTACTTGGGTAGTATAGATACCTATGTTGTGGACATTGGTGTAGAGAGCCTTTTGAAATGTTCAAAAAAGCGACATCTAGTTATAAATACACTCATGCTGCTTTGGACCCGACGATCGTCTCAATTATTAAAGGTCGGTCGATGTCGATAATAATGCCCTCAAAAGTGTGAAGGAAAACATGGTGAGGAAACCGAGATATCGTAGAATTAAAGAAAAATCGAAGACATGTGTCCGCGAGCCAGCACTGGGTCCGCGCGGTGGATTATATATAGCCCACTCTCTCACGGAGAGGAGGCCTGTGTCGCAGCAGTGGGAACATTAAAGGCAAATTATGCGATGTCGATCATCTATAAAATTGCAATTACTTCTTTAGTTATTTCAAGATTGCTGATAATCCAATATTTTTTAATATTCTTATTTTAAATAGATCGACTTAAAAAACAAGCTCTATTTAGCCCACGTAAAAAATCTCGAGTCCGAACTGGTGAATTTTAAACTTAATGTTTGGTACCGTTACCAAACATTTCTAAGTTTAAAATTCACTGGTTCAATAGCGTGATATATTCGTAACTTTTATAAAAACCGGTAGTGCTTACTTGTTTTAAAATAGTTTTTGGGCCATAGCTTGGTCTACTTTTTCAGACGAATAACTTGATGCATTATAAATTGGCGAGAGATATTAAATCAATTTTCTAAGATAAATTAGAATGATTTGTCTAGTCACAGTTGAATCGCATTTGGCTGTCTTGATAATAAAATATTGCATTATTCAAATGTATTAACAGTATTCACAATGTGTATTCTGCGCTCAAACTCAAACTCAAAGCATTTATTTCAATTAAACCATTTACAGGCACTTTTGAATTGACAAGGAGTCGGTCAGTCAGAAATATGAAGCTAGTTGCCCATTCCAAAGCGTAGTAGATACATTTTTATAATAATCCAGCCCGCAAGTCAGCTGTGGGCTAATTCTATCTGTCATCCTATTTTAAAATACAAACTGCTAGAACATACGAATCAAGCCTTTCTTACTAGCCAGTACAATTGTTGGTACTTACTGCATAAAACATTACAGTACCTATGGAGAGCTCCTATAGGACATCCCGGCTCTTTCGTAAAGACGAATATGGAATTTGCCAAGTAATAACAGCCTCACGGGTTGATCTTCAAGGTTAAACGGCGCTTGCCAAGGACAGTCTGTGGATGGATATGGATGGATACCATCCACTACATACCGAGAAGCCACTACTTACTGTGCCGCGGAAGGCACACTAAGCTGTTGGTCCCGGCTGTCATTCTTTTATCTTTGACAGTCATTACGGGTCGTCAGAAGCTCGAAAGTCTGACAATCAGTCTTGCCACGGGGTATCGCATTACCAAGTTACTGGGTTGTGGAGGTCAGATAGGCAGTTGCTCCATGTAAAATACTGGTATTCAGCTGCATCCGGTTAGACTGTAAGCCGAGTCTAACATAGTTGAGAAAAGGCTAGGTAGATTGAATTATATTGTGCGCCACAGGCACATCGGCATAGCACACACAGGTACACCGTGTAAATGGGACTTATATAGTTATATAAGTCCCATTTACACGGTTAGTTAGTTATAATAGTTTAACAGTGGTCTATCTATATACTCATTATGATAACAGACATACAGTATCCTACCCTCCTTCCTTAGTGATGTCACAAATCATATGATGGATAGAGTTGTTACCCGACCGCGACGAAGCGAAACGATTACGTGTTACTTCCTATGTCTGTATGTATGTGTTAGGTTTTTGTGGCATTCTCGTAAACCCCTGCTGCATTGATTTCAACAATGATGTTGTGTTGATGTTTTGGTTAGGAAGTTGTGTGTATTGTGGATTGTCTTTGCGGTTGGTGTAGGAAGGCTGAAATTGGACTAAGCATAGCAACATTGGAAAGTAAATTATAGCATTTTTAAATGTAGGCAATACAAGTTAGAATGATATTGGTGTTATAGATTTAAAAACATCATTGAATTGTTGTTTGTATGTCTCATACAAAATTATTTTTTCAATGTGACAGACGGTACTGTAATGTTTTGACCGTTCAAAGATTTACATAACATAACATCACACCTGTATTCCCCGAAGGCTTGGGCAGAGGTGTATAATACACGCACATTTCGACAGTTATTTTTTAAGTCCCATGTAAGAGGGGGCGAGCCTATTGTCATCAACCAGCGCTTGCGACGACTACGACTATTTGACATTCATTCATCGACAAAAATCAATGTAATGCTGCCTTTATCAGTCATTATTTAAATTCATGTCTAGGAAAAACTCAATAATAATATACTATATTATTAGACAATATTTTATGGTATTATGTACATTTTCATTTCCCAAACACAACTTTCAAAAACATATAAATACTTATTTACATTTTCAAGTAACCAAATACCTAAGTATCAGTAATCTAAATGCATTATGGTACTTAAACTATCAAACCCAACACTATTATTGCCTACTTATTAAGCTTAGTATACATACCGTCGTATCTGACCCGCTGACCGGTTTTGAACTTAGATTTAAAATAAGTGTCAAACTTCTTAGAACAGTTTGGTATTCAGGTGATAAGCTAAATAACAATAAACTGCATTTAAGCCAGTTTAATAAATGTCTGCCATGCAGCTGAATAAATTACGATTGAAACGGGTTATTTTAAACGGGTTATTTTAAACTTTTGAATACTTATACCCCATTTGAAATAAGATTAGACATTAAAACAAACCCTTTTACAGTCCATTCAACCGATTTTGGCTTCTATACCGTAGGCATAAGAATAGCATTAAAAGCAAAAAAAGTTACACAATACCAACTATCTACTGCGGCTGCCATTTGTAATGCCACCAACGGAATAGAATTCAAAATCGGTTGAACGGAATGTAAAAAAGGCTTATCTATACGTCTAATCTTATTTCAAATGGAGTATAGTTGATTGATAAACGATAATTAATATGTCGTCTGCGATTTGACTAGGTACCTACATCTAGAAATTCTATTACTAAAGCTGTGTGTAGGCTGAGTCTAAACCGTTGTAGTTTTTGTTCTGTTTTGAGTCGAGATTGTATTGTTGTGACTTACGCACCAACATAATTTCGTTTTATATAAAAACTTTGTACAAAAAAACTTTTTTTTTCACTTTTTAGTTGTGGTACCTACCCCACACAAATCCGAATATTCCCACTACCTGCTATGTAAATAACAGTGAAGGAGTCAAACAGGATATCGTCTAGATAAACTAAGTGGGAAAAATACGTAATATTAAAGCTAACTCAAAAATTACGCAAGCAAAGTTAATAAAATTTATATGGGACCACCTCGGAAGCATGACCTACCAAACAAAAAAAGAATCATCAAAATCGATTCATAATTGGCGGAGTAATCGCGTAACAAACATACAAAAAAAAAAAAAAAAAAAAACATACAGACGAATTGAGAACCTCCTCTTTTTTGAAGAAGTCGGTTAAAAAGTACAAGGTAACTCACTAGTCAATCCTAAGGGGCTGTTCGCAAACCTAGTTATTTTATTAAATAACTAGGTTCGCGAACAGTCCCTAGTACACGTTGGGCAAGCCCGAACATAAAATACACGCAAAAAGGCGCAGTATACGTTGGCCGAGCGCGCACGGCCATCGTATACTGGGCCTTTTTGTGTGTATAAAATTTTGCGTGTATTTGCCCGTTGGCCGAGAGCGCTCGCCCGACATGTACTGCTATAGAGAGAAAAGTCTGTTCTTTCACAGGATTTTCAGAACATTTTATCAAGTTTGCATTTTATATTTTTTGCAAGCCCGCATGCCATCTTTGTTTTCTCTGAACGATAGTCTATTTAATAGACAGTCTCGACTCAGCCTGTGCACAGCCTAAATGCTATGTTGAGTGTGATTTATTTGTAATGGCCTAAGTGACACTAAACGACCGATACGGGTATGATTTATATCACCGTTATGAACACTTTCTACGAACGAGGTGCACTGCTTTAATTATTAATACTAATAAAATCGTTTATCCCTGCATTTAGAGTATTATTCATTCATCTTTAACTAGCTTCCGCCCGCGTGGTATGTCGATAAAAAGTACCCTATGTCCTTCCCCAGGATGCCATCTATCTCCTTCCCTTTTGTCGTCTCAATCCGTTCAGTGGTTTAGGCGTGAAAGGTTACATACAGACTGACAGATAGAGTTACTTTCGAATTTATAAAATTGGTATGGATAACTTGAATTATTATTGTATGTTTATTTATTTTTTCTTCTTTAGATAAAAATGATTGAATATAACTAAACAATCAAAAATAATATTAGATCTCAGTAAATCTGCATTAATTAACTCGTAATATGGACAACGCTATTTAGATTAGTTTTGTATTTAGTTAAACTTCATTACCATCAATAACCATTTATGACTATACATAGTAATTAAAATGCATAACTTATGGTTTCCTATCTTACCCCATGGGAAGGAGTCGTGAGTTTATGAAGATTTACTGCATATAATATGCTCTCTTATACCTTATTTAATTGCATTGCCCTTTGAGAAGAATTTCTGAAGATACACTTCTGTTACTAGAATAATTTTATTCTTTTCACAGTATGAAATGCTCGATAAATCTTTTCTGTCATACCAATTTTCTTCTATGGTGTTAAATATAAATATGACTGGAGATTGATTTAAAGGATAAGTTATGTTTTAAGTTCAATTTAATCTGCAATGTACTAGAGTGTGTTATAAAATTTTAAATTAATTCTCATGGGGGTGAGCACGGCCTACTGTGACATGACTCATGTCCCACATTTTACGACTAAACTGTGATAAAATGTGTGAATCGAGCCATTATGTCACAAGGCCGTGGTCGCCCCGCAATAATCAATAGTCTGAATTTTTCCCGGTTTAGGTATGTATACAACCTTATTTTTTCTTTATGCTAAACCCAAAAAGGGGTCATTGTACTCATCATTTTGAACAACTTTTTCTATGGGACCAACATTGAAATCGCGAAAAAAAAAAACAGCTGTTCCATACATTTTGTCGATTTAAGTGAACACTAATGTAGGGAACAGCTGATTTCTTTTTCGCGATTTCAATGTTGGTCCCATAGAAAAAGTTGTTCAAAATGATGAGTACAATGACCTCTTTTCGGGTTTAGCATAAAGAAAAAATAGCGTTGCATTCGCATGTAATTACCTACATAGGAATTAATTACCGAAAATGGCGAATGAATACGGAGGGAGTACAGTAGCTAGGCCGACTGTTAATTTAACGTTGAGCTGGCCTTGGACAGCTCATGGAGTCAAACGCCCGAGGGTAGCGTTGGGGCAACCGTACAATTTTGGGGCAACCATAGTTACCGGGCGCTTGAGTGCTTAGACTGGTTTCGTTACCACTGACGCCTTCTGTACCTACCATACACCTGCTTATTCCTTCTGGAAATACACGGGTCAAAACGGAATTTGAACACATGCTATTGGGTTCAAACTCTGACCCAGAAGGTCCTCCTAGACTGACTCTAACAGTCACTGATGCTTACATGCATATTTGGCAAGATAAGTGAAGTCTTGATGCTAATTTTATGAATGGCGATTCGAAATATAATTAGTTAACAGAGTATAGTATTTCTTACACACACGTATAACATGTGAATATCAGTGTATGCAAAGGACATTGTTAGAAACAGCTTTAAAAATGTGTCTGCATTATCTCACTTTAGGGAATACCCTTATTTCAGTAATGTGCGGTAACCTGTAATTTTAAAGTAAGTTCCTACTAATTATAAAGAGTCAGAAAATAAAGGAATTTTTAAGGCTCCGGCACACAGGCGCGACATGACGGCGCGCCGTGACCCTCTGGTAGAACAATTTCTATGACCACTACACAGAAATTGTTCTACCGGGGTCGCATCGTGCCAGTCTGCGGGAGCCTTCACAAGTAAGGTAAGAAAATATTTACACAGCTTCTGTAACAAGTTCAGTCAGGCAAGCTTCCTGGTCAGATAGGGTCCTGATGCAGTGAAGTGGAAGCTAAGATAAGGAATGCTAACTCTATTACAATGTAAGTAGGAAAGGTGAGGTGTTATAATGATAGGATAAAAAGTTGCATCAATTAGTCCTATCGTACGACCCACAGACATTAAATTGTTGAACGAAAAGATTAGAACAAAAATGTTTTTTTTTGTGTGGTTGACATTATTATTGTTACAAATAGAAGTAGTTGTAAGAATGAAAATAATATATTATATTATTTTATATTAATAATATATTATATTATTTTCATTCTTTTCAAAAACATTTTTGTTCTAATCTTTTCGTTCAACAATTTAATGTCTGTAGGTCGTACGATAGGACTAATTGATGCAACATTTTAATATGAAAAAAAATGAAGGTGTGAGAATTAAATGTACCGCCTTGCAGTAAGTTTTCTTAATCCTAACTAATAATTATAAATGCGAAAGTGAGATCGTTTGTTTATTTGTTTGTTACCTACGCCTTCATGGTAAATGGGCTAAACAGATTTGGATAGACCATGGCACATGGATAGAACAGGACCTGGATTAGGACATAGGATACTTTTTATCCCGATATTCGCGCGGGATCGAGACTTACGCGGGTGCAATCGTGCGGCGCAGCTAGTATAGAATTTAAAAACATACATAAAAATTTACTGAGATTCTTTGATTCTTAAATTGCGTGAAATATTGCTGCGACATAAATTAGTATCAAGTAGAAATCTGGGGGAGGTTTCTGAAAGCCTGATAAAATCTCAGAACAATAAATCTTGTGTCTAATTTCATGTTAGCTGTTGTGACTGTGAGTGGTTGACTTAATTAATAACATCGAAATCGTGATTAATAATTGACTTAAGATTCGACACAAGAATTACTTCGACTTCTGAGAAATCTAAAAAAAAAAATATTATAATCAAAATATCACTGTACCTTTTACTATGAAAAGTTTGTGCACAAATAATGTCAAATTATCACCAATATTAATCACAAAACACTTCACATAAAATTAACAAAGTCCAAAAAAAATATCACATCACTTTTCCAACACAATAATTTTCATCAATATTTTCGTGACACAAAACCTCAAGGGTTCCCCAAAAAGTTCATTCAATTCGCATTTTAAAATCGATTGTTTTCGTTGTCACTTCTTTCATTCACGATTGAGTGAAAGACGAGCTACCGCGAGTGACCTAGAGATACTGATACGAGCGAGTGGTGCGCAGGCGGCGCTCAGCATTCGAAAACACGGTTTGTAGACAGATGGAGAGGTCTTGATAGTTTAGCTTTGTTGTGGTCATGGTGCATTAACAAACATTAACACTGATGAATGAAAAATCAAAGAATATTTAAGGGGCCCCGAATATAATATTTAGTTTATTCCATAGTCAATTGTAGTCAGTATCTTTATTGTGAGAAAACAATAGACTGTTATGAATGTGTTATTACCATTTGTTTGGGATTTATGTCAGTCTATTCTAATATTATAAAGAGGAAATATTTTTTTGTTTGTTTGTACCGAATAGGCTCCGAAACTACTGGACCGGTTTTAACCAATTTTTCACCAATAGAAAGCTAAATTATCAGGAAGTAAAATAGATCTTTAAGAAAATTGCAATAATGTAACCCAAAAAAATAAAAAAATATAAGTACATACAGACGAGCATATAACATTCCTTTTTTCGTCGCTTTAAAAAGATTTATTTCTGCCTTGTCCACAGAGCCAGGTACAAATGCCATGCTTGCGAAGAAATTTCATCAAGTATCAACTCGCATCGTTCATCATACAATTTTCCTCTAACCGCTAAGCAGAAGACTGCGCACGAGTTTCTACCGGCCGCACGCCGATGTAAACAATTAACACATTGTAATTGATTTATTTCATAAAACTACCACTTATGCTTTATTCATAACTGTAACATTTGAAATTTAAATGAGCCATTTTTTTACGTGTCAAAGATTTTTTATTGTGTTAATGATCGAGTTGCCGGTTTATGGTCGGAGATCACGATGTGTATTTTACACCTTTTTTGCAGCAGCCAGAGTTTTTATTGAACTACATAATGTCGCTTCCAGAATACTTATGGTAATGAGGAATCGATCTAAGATCAATAAAATATATGAGTTTCATACATCTCCTGATAAATTCTGGGTGAATGGAGCAGCAGAAAATTTAAAAACAAAACAGTCTAAAAAAAAAGAGTTCTAATTTCTGTTCAAGCCCAAACCATCGCGCTCTTCGTATTAATAACTTTGTTCAGAGCACGGTAAAATTCATAATATAAAACTGACAACAGAGTGTTTGACGTTACTTGTAGTAATTAGAACTTAAAATTTCTCTGAAAAAAAGAGTTCGTTTAGATAAACCTTGTTTTGTAATAAAGCTGAATAGGTTTGAACCCCAGTTCCCCGAATTAAATCTAACCCGTTTGCACTACGGTTTGCTACTGTCAAAGATGGCGACGACGAGTGAGTTCAAAACCGGCTATATGTTATTAAATCTACCAGACAGTATTACAAGAAACCGTAGTAAGTAGCGCAGAAAATCAATAGCTCAGCTGCAGATGGCGATCAATTAGTTTTTACTGCGTTACGACGTATTTTAACAATATTCCTATTACTTTAAGACAAGAAAGCAATGCTAGGGAAAAATAAACGTAGAAATCTAAATTGCTTCGTGTTGTAAAGATTTTTACTCATCTGCAGTATATAATTATGAAATACGGTTTAGAGCGTCAATATTTTTAATTACTAAATAAAAACAGTGATAGGTTATGAACATTATTTGTTTTGCTAAGTTCATGTCATTTTTAATTGTTAAAGATTATTTTATGATAATAAGCTGTTTACGTGATTGTCTTTCATGACTAAAATCATAATATCAATAGCATGATACATCTAGAAAAGTGATTCCAAAAGTGGTCCAGGTGGACCCCCGGAGGTCCACGGGAGACACGACGGGGTCTACGTTGGCGTGAAAAAATTATGGGGTTCACAAGTCGTAAGTGGACCACGAAATCTGGTTTCGATGTTAAAGAACAAAAATGTTGGCTTGGCTTTACATTAATCAATCCAGGTAGATAATAAAATGGTACTCAAAAAAAAATTCAAAATGATTTTTGACAGGCGGTGAAAAATGGTCGTATTGAGACTTTTAAAAAGCATTTTGAAGCTTTAGGATTCTAATGTTAAGATATTTTGGCAAAAAAAATTAGGAATTGTCTCTATTTTGGACGTTTTCATGCAGTAGTCCTAACATAGGGCGAAGAAATAATATTGCTATTTTTTTATACAACTTGCTTGAAACATTTTTTTTCGACCAAAAATGTTCTAACAACCCGTGTCCACCGAAACCAGGAAAATTTTGAAAGTCGTCTACGAGAAAAACGTTTAGGGACTTCTGATCTAGAATAGAAAGTGTCACAAGATATTGATATTAATCTACCTAATAGATGTTTTCTATCAAACACATGAATGTCTAAGAGGGAATAAAAGTTACCAACTGAACATATTAAGTGAGATACCGTATTAGTTGACCATAATATTATGCATTTTATGAAAGTTGTTTTAAAAAGTTCATTCAAAGATCAGTCACAGTGATTAGGTTTTTTTAGGTATTCTGAGGTAGGTAAATGCTTTTCATTGCTGACGCTAATACAGTTATCAAAGGAGAAACAATAAAACCAGCAAACCAGAAAAATCGGCGCGTACACAATGGGTTAAAGATCATAAACCCAAAAGTGTCTTTGTTTTCCCCAGAATACCTAGGTATACCTATCAGACAAAGCACAAGAAGAACAAGAAAGAAAAGAATAAAAATTGTTTATTCTGCACAAACTAAACGCACATTAAAAAATAAAGAATGACATTCTACACATACAAATTAGCCAAAAGCCTCGTATTTATTTATAAGAACTTATAAAAGTTTGTCAAATTTTGTCTGTTGCACAAGAAAGACATCTTTGCCTTCTACTGGCGATCCCAGAGCTGCCCTGCTAAAATGCTGAAGTCGGTATCTTAAATGCGAAAGTGAGATTGTTTGTTGGTTTGTTAAGCTTTCACTGAAAAACGGTTGGAAATAGGGTAGGCAGATTTATAAATATCCTACTAGCTTCCGCCCGCGGCTTTGTCCGCGTTGTATGTCGATAAAAAGTAGCATATGCCCTTCCCCGGGATGCCAGCTATTTTCTTGCCAGATTTTATCGAAATCTGTTCAACGGTTTAGGCGTGAAAAGGTAACATACAGACAGACAGAGTTACTTTCGAATTTATAATAATACTAGCTTCCGCTCGCGGCTTTGCCCGCGTGATATGTCGATAAAAAGTAGCCTATGTTCTTCCCCAGTATGCCATCTATCTCCCTGCAAAATTTTGTTGAAATCCGTTCAGTGGTTTAGGCGTGAAAAGGTAACATACAGACAGACAGTCAAACAGAGTTAATTTCGAATTTATAATATTAAGTATGGATAATAATATTATTATTAGTATGGATGCATGAACGAATCTCCCAACAACAAGGTATGTTAGAAACAAACATAGATAACTCCAAGAGACTGTAATGGCGCTGGTCCAGTGCCCTCGAAGAGTGTGCGGCACCCTGGCGTATCCTTGTTAACTAACGGTAATTAGCGTACTATGTGTGGGGTGCAAGTTAAAGGAGGCAGCTGTTTGAGAGCTTTTTGTGGTTTTTCGTAATTTTAAGAACGTTATCATTCTAACCTTAGCCTCAATCTGTCAAAAATACTAATTTACATATATTTTTGACACGATTTTTGACTTCGGTTGTCGTTGAGATATGATTGAGACTACATTTTTAATGTTTTTAATTACGTAATGTATTTATTATTGGCCTTCTGATGTTAGCTTCTACCTAGAAAACGGATATCTATGCTAGAAAACCATTTTTGTGCATCAAAATTCCTTCAACAACATCTGCACTAAAGGTACCTTTTTATAGTACCACTCCCATTTGGATTTTAATTTAGATCTTAAAAATTATACTACATAAATACTATATAATAATAAACAATTTAAGCGAGTAAAGAAGTAAGCAATATTAAATATACCTAATTGAATAAATAATAAATGAATGGATTGACTTGTATAAAATATTAATAGAATAAGTGAAAATATAAATACATAGTAATAGGATATAAATAATTATTAACTTAATAGCAAGGAAAAATTGTAAAGAGCTCCTCTCTCTACCTATTTAAAAATTAGCTGTGCCCGACAGGGTCCATAATTGTTTCTATTATTTGTTATTTACAACCTATAATTTGTACATTATGGATTGCAATAAACGATTTGATTTGAACTATCAACGATTACCCTTGAATAGTAAAGCCATATAATCTCATGTAAGGTATTTACATTTTAGATCTTTGTTGACGATTTGTGAAGGACCAGAGATTCTGGCAACTATTGTGGTAAGGTTTTTTGTAAAAGCTATTTATTTACATAGGTACCTACCTCAAACAGCTAAGCACACCTCAGTTTTCCTTCCACTAGCCACCACACACGAAATCAAGTAACAAATAGTTGTTACAACAGGTCAGTGTAGGTAGATCTTAGAAGGTAAAACTCTTTTAAAAAACAAGCTTTTAATGAACTAAAAAGGATTTTTCCATTGCCACCTTCTGGTTCCATCATCAGACCCTGGATACCACCCAAAGCACTTGTTATTACATAGCCAATGAGTTCAAATAAGATGGTGCTATCTTGTTTGATTGAGGAGTTCCTATGCCCAACTTCCGGCTCCATCATCAGACCAGCTCCATCGTATGATTTTTTCAAAATGTCTCGGTAGTTATATAAGTGTGCCAAGTTTCAGCTCGATCGGATGCCAGGAAGTGCTTGAAAACTGGATGACAATTGGAGTAACCGGAAACACATACGAACAGAGCAAGCTAATATAAAGCTTGTAATAAAAGAGTTTATGATGCGAAAGATTTCTAAAGCTTCGTTAGGTCATCATCATCATTTCAGCCGAAATACGTCCACTGCTGGACATAGGCCTACCCCAAGCACCGCCACTTCGACCGGTTCGTTAGGAACGAAAAGCTTATCCCTTGTACCACAACAAAACTAGTAGCAACTAATAAGAACTAATTTAAACCTTCACTAGTTGTTTTACTTATCAAGTATGTGACCAAGTTTGTGCTGAGATAATTATATTTTATAGGGTTTTGGCCCGACCGTTCGATTACTTTGATAATAGCCATGAATTTGAAAGTGTGGTTCTTGGTGAAGTAGAATATTGTAGAATCACTATTACCAGTTGACGTTAGCTGTTGTTGGAGATTAAGAAAAGTTGGCTATACTCCAGCCTTTAGCTTAGAAAGAGTAAATTCAATTATAATTTGATGGCATGGTTGTCGTAGTGGTTGAGCGATTGGTTCCTGCACTATGCATTGCGGGTTCGATTTCAGCACGGAAAAATAGTGTATTTTATATGGTGGACCTGGACAGTCTTTTATTAACATAAAATAACGTTATGTCGCTTATCTATAAAGTTAAAGCTTAAAGAAAAAAAAAACTCAAAATTGTAATTTTTTCGACCTTGGTAGTAAAAACTTTGTTTCTGACGCAATGATATTATATTAAACAGATATGTTGTGAGCGCGCAATCGTGAAGACTCGAAAACTTCTTAATTGGGATGTATTGACTTTAGTCTGCGACACGCATGGCGACGAGTAATAGATACTCTTAGTTGAAGAAGCTGCACTAGCTGTCTCTTTTTTAGGGTTCCGTAGTCAACAAGGAACCCTTATAGTTTCGCCATGTCCGTCTGTCCGTCTGTCCGCGGCTTAGCTCAGAGACCGCTGGTACTAGAAAGCTGTAATTTAGTATGGATATACATATTAAACGACGCCGACAAAGTGGTAAAAAAAAAACGTAAAAAAATATTTTTTTCTCCCCTACACTTAAAGTAGGGATGGTTTTTTTTCTCTAGTCAATCCCATGGTATCATTGGAAAGGTTGTTTAAAAACAATGTGAGGTTGTTACAACCATATTTGGATTCAGGAATCCGTTTGCGGAATATAAAGCTTTAAAGTGCTAATTTTTGTTAGAACAAAGTGTCCCCCCTCCCCCGCTGCCAGCTAAATGGTTGGGTTTGGATATGTGAAAAAATTCACGACAGTAGTATATATAACGAAATTAAAAGGAAAACTATCACCGGTACGTAGGCTCCACAAGTTACCGAGTAATAATCGACCAACTTAAATTTGCAGTTGTAAAAACATGTTCTCCCATACATTCTGTATCGGAGAACAAGTTTTTCAACTACAATGTTAAGTTTGTTTTATAAATTCATCCCAACTACGGAACCCTTCATTGTGCATGGTACGACATGCACTTGGCCAGTTTTTTCTTGTTGTTTTTATTAAGCCATCTCTTTTCTATCATTTTTACTTGTAATGAAATGTAAAATGAATGAAAAGTGGGTATGTGTGCTGAACTGGGAAGGACGCGGCATTAACATCAACGGCGAGTACATATCACACTTGAGATTTGTAGATGACATCGTCATAATGGCTGAGTCGCTGCATGACTTGCAACAGATGCTGAACGGTCTAGTTGATTCTTCTGTACGCATTGGTCTCCGGATGAACTTGGACAAAACCCAAGTTATGTTCAACGACCACGTTAGTCCGGGACCGATTGCTGTCAATGGCGGTGCTCTCGAAGTTGTTCGTGAATACGTTTACCTCGGGCAAACTCTGCAGTTTGGTAAAAACAACTTTGAGAAGCAAGCTAACAGAAGAATTCAGCTGGGTTGGGCAGCTTTTGGGAAGCTCCGTCGAGTCTTTCAGTCTCCGCGCGGAACACTTTTTCGGTCGTTTTGTGAGTGTATAACATATCTTTTAATATAATATCATTGTTCTGACCTAAGAAAGACTTAAAAAAAAAGAAATTGAAGAAGTTTTGTGAAATCCTTCAACCGAAAAACCGAACATTATGCTCCATTTCATTTCTTGAGCGAATAAGAAGTCAAGCTGAACAAATTGCTGTTTATTTCACACAGGGTGTGCAATGAAGAACTATGTTTATCGTCCGGGCTTAGGTCGGGTGCAGACGAGCGACAATATTGCGAGACAAAAATTTTGTCGGCGACAGAAAATAAGCTATCCTCATCGCCTAATTGTATTATGTGTGAGTAATACAGGGTGTTGGGGTGAACACTGTTATCCTTGAAACCAGTGGTTTGGTTACATTTATAGAACGTAAAATCAGTGGAAAATGACAACTTAAAAAAAAAAAAAAACTGTATTTTACCATAACAGTATTTCACCCATTCATCCTAGGGCGCTAGGGCAACGAACTTGCGTCTCAACACGGGTGGGTGGCGCGGGACGTGACCTTACCGGCCACGAGCGCGACCCTTCCCTCAGTCAGTCAGCTGATTCGCTAGGGAGCACGGTGAGGAAAAAAAAACTTTTTAAAATCTTTTAATTAAAATAACGTAATTTTTTTATTTTGATTTTTATATTTTAGTCAACTACCCATGGTTTGAGTGACACTGGTGTACCCTTCCACCCAGTATAAAAGTGACTAAGGATAGACAGTGTATTTTTTGGGCTTATAAGTTACTAGCGACCCGCTACTGCTTCGCACGGTTTGTACGTCTTGACAAAACATCGAGATTTCTTAGATAATTGTAACTTTAATACTAACGTTTTGTACACATAAATCTTCTAGAATAAATTCTCTAAACGATAGTGAAAACTTCATCAAAATGTGTTGCGTGGTTTAGAAGAGCAACGCGGATATACAGAAAAACACGAAAAGCTTTTATTTATAATAGGTATGTATAGAAGATTATACTCCAACTCCGTCTGTATGTCTGATAATTTCGGTATTGATAATTTCGAGATTTTCCTATTTAATGATTTTACATGCAGCCGCGCTTTGGAGACGCTGTGTAAACCTATGTAACAATACGTAGGTAGCAATACTTAAAATTAAAACAACCTTATTAAAGATAAAGGCCTTAATTAACAAAAATCCAAAGTTCCTTGACTGAAACCACCTACCTATAGTAATTGATTTTGTAAAAGCAATTTACATAAACTACACCTCGAAATAAACATAAAGTAGAGCCTCCAAAAAAATCTGTGGCAATGATTTGGAACATTTTGTCCTTACAAATTTTCCTTTTGACACAGTATCTGTTTTTGGATTAGGGCCGGCGCCCACTGGCGGCACGATATGGCATTAGTACATGAAAGCGTTAATAGACGGCGACGACGAAGCGCACCGACGCGATATTGCGCTCACGCGTTCTTTTCACAACAACGTCGTAACTCTTCTGCCGAAGCATCCCGAGAGATGCCGAGGAGTTCCGAGACATAACATGCCTAAGCTTAACGCAGCTCTGATTTTGTACCTACGTACCTACAATGATTATCATTGAAACATCAATTATAATTGTCAATAATATATTCCTATTCGTCGCATAAAAATCCCGAAGAGCTCGTGGCTAAGTAATAGCAGCCGCACGGGTCGATCCGTCAGGTTAAGCTACGCTTGCCGGGGTTGATCCGTGGATGGGTGACCATCTTTACATATCGAGACTCATCCGTGCCTCGGAAAGCACGTTAAGCCGTAGGTCCCGGCTGTTATTCGGTGATCTTTGACAGTCGTTGCGGGTCGTCAGAAGCCCGAGTGTCTGACAACCAGTCTTACCGTACCGTACCGTATCGTATTACCCAGTTACTGGGTTGTGGAGGTCAGATAGGCAGTCGCTCCATGTAAAATACTGGTAGTCAGCTGCATCCGGTTAGACTGAAAGCCGACCCCAATATAGTTGGGAAAAGTCTAGGCAGATTGATTGTCGCTTAAAAATCCCTTGCCGTGCCGTGCCGCCAGAGGACGCAGGTCCCTAATGACATGACAGCAAAAAGTCTCTCGTCTGCAATACCCTCAGTAAACTGAAACAAGTTTACTTAATACTGATGGATTCAGAGCTATCCGGCTAGTCATTATTTATGGAATGTTTGCCTTGTTTTTACTCTTCATCTTGGTGGCTAGCGCTTCCTGACTAAGGAAGCTTCGTGATGGCAACAGAAGGAATTAATGTTTTTTTTTTTTTTATGGGTAAACAATCTTACCTTACAGAAAGTGTTTACCGCCGTTTTTAAAAACGGAGCAACATTTTGTCGAGTTGGAAAGTCCGAAAGGGATACCGGAGCAACAGGCAACTGAAGGAACACGGGTGGGTTTTAGTCAGCAAAAGTCTGACACGCCCTCCCGCTCCGCCCAGAGCGGGATAAGTCACGTGATGATTCCCCACGCCCAAAAAAAAAAAATTATGCAAATGTATGACGCAGCTGTTTTTTTTGGAACGGAGATTTTTATACATTTTAGGAGGCAGAGTCGGTACCTAGTTTTGATTGAAACCATTATAAAATGCCAACACTTAGCTGATAACTTCAGAACTAAACAGGAAGTAACATTGAGGAGCAAAAACAAAAACGTTGTTTCTCTAAGAACAGTTTTGATTGAAGACTTACAAACGATTTCACGCATTAGTTCAACATGCGTATCTGCATTAGAATCCCGTTCAACGAATAATTGGAAGTTTGGTTTACGCATGAGAACAGTTAAGGTTCATGCACACATGCCAGTCTTTGACGTGACTTAGCGGTGACTTGAGTTTGACGTGACTTGACGTGTGCATGAACCTTTAAACAGTAATACGATATAAGCTATAATATGGCTCAATGATTTGACCCAAGATTTTGATCTCTAAAACGGTAAACGGAGGGCCGTAGGATTGAAAAGTTCAAGAGTGGTTTCCATGTCCATGGACCGACGACCTAGTGAAGGGAATGGGAATCCACAAGGAGTGGGGACGTACGACTGGGGAATCCGCTGGATGAAATTAGCACAGGATCAGTCATTGTGGTCATGATTGGGGAACGCCTATGTCCAGCAGTGGACGTTTTTCAGCTGAGGTTTTAAACGCCTCTGTGGTCTAGTGGTTAGGCAACCTGTCTCAGATCCAGAGGTCCCGGGTTCGATTCCAAGTGGGAGAAATTTTTCTGCTCGGTGGTAGAGGCGTGTTCTAAGTCTACCAGGCTAGCTACCACCATCTTATCTAACTCTGTCGCCATAACAGCCATGTTAACAGCATTGTTATGTTTCAGCAGTTAGAGGTAAGATAGCCAGTTCCTTATGTGGTTGAGGATTCCGGGTGAAGCTGGCTTCCACCTTCGGCCTGATCATTACTTGAAGATGGATGCTTCGGTAACCTTCCTGTTCTCTTCCACAGACCAAAGTAGCACTTTAAATTCCAGACGAATTCTAACAAATAAAACTTCAGTCCGTGTAACGTAAACTACTGAATCTATTTTGAAAGTTCATTCTCTTTGCGAATGGTGGGAAGTTTCCAATAAAAGTTTCTCCAAAGCACTTTTCTATCGGTAGCCACATTTGCTAAAGTTATCTGATGATTCAGAGTACCTTTCCGGATGGTTTTCAAAGCAATCTTTTGAGTGTCATGATTTTTAAATAAAGGCTTTCAGATCTCTAGTGAAAAACACAAATAGTAAATATTGTTTTGAACTTTCACGTTTTTCAGAGGTTAACTACACTTTTAACTACTGGATTTGTATCAATCAATCAATATATCGATACTGTGACTGGAGAGAATTTTATCAAATACCTGATATTCAACATTATATTTTCTAGTTAGTTAGTAGATTCAGGCGTGACTTTGCGGAAATCCATTATAAAATACAATAGACGTAGATATATTTAGTAACCTATTCCGCTTGACTATTCTTCAAGAGTCCTAAAAAACCCTGTAAGAAATCGACACGTGTTTCACCTCTCAACGAGGCATCCTCAGGATGACGATTGACCAATTGCAAACCAAAACGCGACGTGTTACCACACCGAGCGACTTTGCGACTTTGCGTCCAGCGCTCGGTCTGGTAACACGTCGAAAAAAAATCAGCTGTTCCCTACATTTGTGTTCACTTAAATCGACAAAATGTATGGAACACCTGATTTTTTTTCGCGATTCAATGTTGGTCCCATAGAAAAAGTTGTTCAAAATTATGAGTACAATGACCCCTTTTCGGGTTCAGCATAAAAAAAATAATGTTGTATATACCCCCAGTTTATAATTATGTAACGGGTATTTGATAAAATTCAGATTCAGAACTTCTGATGACTTTCCTCTTTCTAAGCCTTTTGCCAGATTTGTCTCTTTATAAACAATGTTTTTTGTATTAGTGTGTATATTGTATATATATGTATTTCACTTAATCTTCAATGAGTATCAAGTACATAATAATAATTATTATAAAAACGTATAAGATGATATTATACACTATTCAAGAATAAAATGTTGAAATTGCAATTCAAAATTAAACACCGGTTGCCAAAAGTCATATTAAAATTCAGCCGGATTCGGGAATCACATTGATTCGGGAATCAGATGCACTCGAATCAGTCGACGTGAACAGTTAAATCGACATTAATATCTGATCATACTGCTTTTTAATTATCCGTATTAATTAGGTGCCTACCTGGAAAAGAGCTACCGTTTTAAATGGAAATATTTTGGTTGTTATTGAGTGCACCGATGAAAGCCGTGATATAAAAAATATAGAGTATTTTATTGTGTCGTGGAAGCTTTTAATAGTTATTTGTTATACAAGAGTGCAAAGTTGCTTTTTAACCGCGTGTTCAATTTTGATGACCGAGCAAGCGAAGGATTCTAAAATTTAATCACGAGCGTAGCGAGTGATTCAAAATTAGAATCCTGAGCGTTAGCGAGGGAATCAAAAGAGCACGAGGTGAAAAATCTTTGCACTCGAGTGCAACACGTAACTTTTCATTCCACCTCAGCGAGGAAATGACTAAATGCAAAAAAAAAAACGTTTACAATCACAAGATAGGTACACTTTTATTTCAGTTTAGGTATTAATTACTACATTATGACAGGTAAGTAATATAGAATAATCTTTAAATTATAACAAAATATTACTAAGGTATAATTAAGAAAATTTTAAAGTAACGTTGCTACAGTTATTTAAATTGAGTGTAATATTTTTGTTTGGTACTGTAATATTGGTGTTAGTCACTTGTGTACTGTTTTTCGGTAAACTATCTGTCATACTTAATAGTTGTACCGATTCATCGGATTCCCTTGGCGTGAATGTTGGAGAGAGAGGGAGATGGTTAGGTGTTTCATAACGGCTTATTTTTGATGTAGAAGGGCCAGTCCAAGGATCCGATTGAGGCTCTTTCAGTGTAATGGCTCCTACGATGCCTTCACATATTTTAGACTTATTTTGGATGGAATCCTCTATGTATCCCTCTACAACTGCATTGGACTTCCAGCCTCCGTGGCGCTTAAGGGACAGGAGATCAGCTCCGGAATCAGCCAAAAGTGTGGCTGAAGTTCGTCGGAAACAATGACCCGTGTACAACAGGGGTTCTGGAAGTTCAAGAAATGTTGCTATTTCTCGTGGGATACTGCCAATTTTATTAGTACCCATAGGCTGTCTAACACACTTTCCATTGCGATACTGTAGAAAAAATCGATTGATTGGAGTGTTAGGCGGGCGTAAGGCTTGATATTTCTCAACAATCGTTACGTATTCCTTGCGAATGACGAAGTTGCGGTCTCTTTTTGTCTTTGTATTAGGTAAATTAATTAATAGTAAGTCATCTGAATGTTTCTCAATGTTTTTGACATTAAGTTGTGTTAGTTCATTAGTTCGACATGCTCCGTTTATTCCAATAATAAGAACAACCTGTAACGTAAAGAGTATTGTAGTAGATAAATGAATAAAATTGATATGAACGCATAATTATGCCTATCAACATCTACTAAGTATACTATTTAATTGAGATTAATATACTTAAGTAGATACTGAATGTGCAACTGACTTACTTTTGCCGCCAAATATACGGAATCGGGTGCTTCGTTAAGAAACTTTTCAATATCAGATACTGTGAAAACCTTCGATTTTTTTGGTTGATGACCAGATGAGGCTCTTTTTAAAAATGCCACTAATTTAGGATAGGTATCGATATGTTTGTCTTTTTTCATCTTTATTGTTGCTTTTAGCATCGAATACGTACTCCATAGAGTGCTTGCTTTCTTGTTCTCGGATAATTCTATAAAATATGCCAGCAAAACGTTTTCTGAGAAAGTTTTGGCTCCTTTTGCTAGTCGCCACGTGTTGAACATATCGTACTGTTTTAAATACTTCTCGCGTGATTGTTGAGGGAGAAAGCTCATTTGCGCATTATTAACAGTTTCAGTTAATTCTGTTGGCGTCAAGCAAACTTCCTCGTCGCTAGAATCACTCATTTTAGTTTTTTCACTTGTTTTCAAGTTTCTTGTTTTTAATATAAGGTTTAACAATGACGTGAAAAAATGCCGCGTAAAGAACCGCGTACAAAGCAAATTGAAAAAAGAACACCAAGAAGGTTCCGAGTCTGAGTTTTTAACAAATTAAAAAAAAGTTGTATGATATATTCGGCACCATAGAGGTAGCAGTAAATAGGTTTAATGTTTTTTTTAATTCACAAACTTAGTGCACACGATGTTCTAAATTCAATTTACTTTATCCTCTAGAGAATAAAAACGGCTTTTCCACTCAGATATTGAAGATTAAAAATACTCTTTCCGAGATGGTGGGATGAAAATGTAATTATTTTGAATATGCTTTCCGATATTGATAAAAAAAGTATTTTATACAATTTTTCGAGGTTTGGAATAAAGTTTTCAAAAAGGTTAAAAGTACAACGTGTACATAACTCTCTTGAATAAGCTTTTTACACTAAAAATAAAGCTGTGATGTGTTTAAATATCAAGTCTCTCATTTGGCTATTATTTTCCTACTAAAAGTTACATACATTTCCTCCTATAAATAAATACCATAATTACTTAAATCCATGCTATTCGTTTATTTTTTGTGTGAATTGTGTGCCTGTACCTGGGTATTTTTTTAAAATATATTTCAATAAATATTTCCTATTTTTCTTGTAAAAGTGCAGCATCAGAGAGCTACAGACTCACATCTGCATCGGATACCTAACGCTGTACTGGCTTCGCACACGGTCTGAATTTTAACCAGACCTGCACTTCAATGTAGGTAATATTGGGTTATGTACTCCCTTGTGAAATTGCAACTGGTACCTACGTTGTTGAAATTCAATTAGAAACCATCCTTTGACTAGGTATATTGAGTTGAGTGATTTTGAAATGAATTTGGTAGGGAAACTTATGGATTTGTGTTACCACACGCTGTAGTGCTGTCTCCTAAAATGTAGATGGCGCTAATCTAATTTAGTTCCCCCATGAATGGTAAGGATTTTTTTTTGGCTAATTTAGTATAAAGCTAGAAAATGTTCGGTAGAATTATAAAATGTTTACTTCTACATAATCTTTCGGTACCTATCTAAGACTTGGGCGGTGAAGGTAAGCATAAATCTCTTATAAAACCTTTGTTTAATTACAAAAGCTTATGGTAAGTAAAGGTGAAATGTGTTATTATTTTTATAACCTAGGTTTTCTCATGGACTTTTTTTGTTTTGGTAATAAATCCAGTGATTGGACTCAATGCTGCACATATTGAGTAGGTAAAATTGTACGTATCTAAGGCACGAGCTGAAAATGGACAAAATCATAAATGACACAGACAAATCTTTAAAAAAATGTATAATAATACTCTTACATCTCTTTTGTATCTAAATACAATATTTACAAGCTTAGTCACTTAACTAACTACAATAATAATAAACTCACGTACTATATCCCAATTTTGTCACTGATTAACTCCATCAGTGTTTGTGGCCCATTAACTATGGGTGGCAGTGTCAGGCAGTGAAACAGCTGTTGTTGAGTATTTCGTATTAATAAAAGTACAAAAAGCTTCGGTTTGCTACTTAAAATTATCATTATGATGATACGGTCCCAAAGATACATTATTTTGGTTTGTTTTCTCTAATTCAATTGTGTATTTAAATTTCAGATAATGAAGACTAGGCAGTGATCTTTCTTCAGATTTAAAGGTGGGTTTTTTTTTTAAATAAACTTGTTATGCTTGTGTCACATACATACTTTTTACTGTTAAAAAGTATCTATACATTTTTACTCTATATTGTTTAACAAAATCAGAATGGCCAAATCTGAAAGATGGTATCGTCTTCATAGAAATAGATCGTAATTATGTATCTTTGGGAGAGTAAATTACTTAAGTCTAAGAAATATAATTTAACAATAGATACAGCTAAGAAGTTTCAATAATAATGTTAAAGAAATTTACATTTGTTTATCACACAATTCCTTTCATCCACTATCCATGAAGCCAACTAACGCCAATAAATAATGTAATACGTAAGTAACTAAAATATTGGTGGTCTTTCATGTTTTTCATGAAGTTAGAGAATCATTCTATGAAGATTCTTTATTTTCTACTTCTATTTGAATCTTCCATAGAAAGCCAAATTATAATATTGTAATTTGTTAAAAATGAAATCCAATTTGGATAACATTTTATGATATTTTCCAGTGCACTACTGTGGTTGGCGATCAAAATTAATATATTTTCCTGTAATGATTGTCTATTTTCTCAACTATATCTCTAATTATATTTTCGTCAGCCGTCACAGTGGCACTCTCTAAAATGGCGCATATACCCTTCTTAAATAAACTCCAATTTCAATATAAAAATACAAAAACAATCTTACACACCCTTTGAAGTTTGCAAAAGTTCACAAAGAGTTCTCTGAGAAATCAATACATCATCTAGATAAACCTAATTTTGAACACTATGTATTTATAATTATTGCGATATACATAGCTACAACAGGACCTAAAAACACCGAATATTACCTAAATACGTCAACAAATGATTTTAAAAATGTTATTTTTATAAGCAAACATGAATTGAATAGTTTACAGTTGTTATATCTATTTGATGATAAGCTGATCTATCGTCGAGTGGCGGGTGCTTGAGTGTGATGGGTGCATCCTTCGACATTTTCTGGCCAATCACATACATTTTCATTGTAGTTGAAGACCAGGTTTTGCGGGCAAGGCATGTGATGTTTTCTTTCTCCTTCGCACATGTAGTACATGGTGCAGTCAGCTTTGTCAGGGTGGTACGATATGTGACCATCTTCTTCTTCGCAGCTCACTTCGTTGGCTGTAAAATATGATTGTTTTGTTAGAATTTCATGTAATAGAATGAATTTAGAGGTCATTTGAAAGTTTTACTTGATCGAATCGTCTAATTAGCAAATCCTAATTCAGCATTATTAATACTCAATACTCAATACTCAATTCTTTATTGCATTCCACAATGTAGGCTTAGGTGGTAAACATTTATTTGGTAGGTAACAATCGTGGACCCTGTCGGGCACAGCAAAAAGATATAATAAATTAAATTAATGTGGAGAGGACTTATCATTATTACAATACAACTTATTCCAAAATATAGACATAACATTAACATTAGAATTAAAAGATTTTATTTTTCAAGTTTTAGAGATTTATCACTTAAATATTCATCGACACTATAGTAACATTTTTTTAGTAATAGCTGTTTTAATTTATTTACGAATAAATGGAGTTTTTTTTCTTTTCTTATTGTTTCTGGTAGCACATTATATGTTTTTACTGACATAACCAGAGGACTTGTAGAATGTATTTTTAAGCGGGATGATGGTAGGTTGAGTCGTGTTTTGTGTCTGAGTGTGTATCTTGTTTGTATGTCTTCTCGTTTAGTGTAAAAGTCTTGGTGTTTGTGAGCAAATTTGCATATTTCAAGTATGTACATACAAGGCAGAGTTAAAATATTTTGTTCTATAAAATGGGGTTTGCAGCTATCTGTTTGTTGTATATTTACCAGGATACGGATAAGTTTCTTTTGAACGGTGAATAGTGTTGGGGCATCTGTACTGTATCCCCACATAATAATGCCGTAGCTAAGCCATGCATAAGCATAGGCGTAGTACATAACCAGAGCAGTCTGTAAATTTGTGGTTTTTTTAACTTCCCGGAACGCATATAAAAATTTCGATAGTTTAGATTTTATGTTTTGTATGTGTAACTTCCAGTTTATATTTTTGTCTATGGTTATGCCTAATAGTTTGAATTCATTAACTGTTTCTATTATATGGTTATTGAAGCAAAAAAGTACATTTAGAGGAGTTTTTTGGTGGGGATGGAAAGTTATGAGTTTAGTCTTTTGGAAGTTTATTTCAAGGCTGTGTTCATTCATCCAGATTATTATTTTCCTGAGAATTTCATTAAGGGTACTGTTTAAGTTCGTATTGTCATGGCATTGGGTGAGAATGGAGATGTCGTCCGCAAATAAAACGCAAGGTCCGGTTTCTGCAATAAATTTTGGGAGATCATTGATGTAAATGAGAAACAGAAGACATCCAATAACACTACCCTGTGGTATTGATGCGCTTATCGCCTTAAGGTCAGATCGAAACTTTTGAAGTTCGTTTATATTATTATTGAAGTATTCTATCTCTACTAGCTGTGCTCTATTTTCCAGATAAGATTTGAACCATTCGTATGCTTTACCGCGGATCCCTAATCTATATAATTTATTTAATAAAATATCATATTGCACTTTATCATAAGCTTTGGTCATGTCAAGCATTAACCCTACTGCGTATTTTTTATTATTTATTATGCTTAGGGCTCCCTGTATAAATTTATAAACTGCTAACGCTGTTGATCGATTTTTTCGAAAGCCGTTTTGGCATTCGTCAAATATTTGATTTTTTTCGCAGAAAGTGTACACGCGATTGCACATTGCTTTCTCGAAGATCTTTGAGGCTGTAGGCAGTAAAGCTATTGGACGGTAATTATTTGGCTCTGTTTTGTCATTTTTCTTGTGTAGAGGCTTCACTAAAGCTATTTTCAGCTGGTCTGGGAATACGCCATCATCAAAAGACTGGTTTAGCAATTTATAGAAGGGTAATGTAAGCTCATCAGCGCATTTTCTGAGTAGACAGGGTGGAAGTTCGTCTATGCCGTGGCTTTTTTTATTTTTTAGTGTTTTTAGCATACTATTTATTTCGTATGGGTCTACTGGAGTGAGGAACATTGTATTTTCGGTTTGTGAAGTCACTGGTATACTTTTCGACTCGTTAGTTCGTACTCGACTTCCCTCACCGATAGATGCAAAAAAGTTGTTAAATATATTGGCTACTGTCTTTGGCTCTGAAGTTGTTTTGTTATTATTTGTTTGTAGTTTTATGTTAAATTTGTCTTTTTTTATGATTTTATTGGTTCGCTCGTTTATAATATTCCACATTGTTTTGACTTTGTTATTAGATTTTTTTATTTTGTCAATATACTGTTGTTTTTTTGCTGTTGTTACGGACTTTTTTAATATTTTTTCATATTGTTTATAGTGATGTGATAGTATTGGGTTGTTAGTTTTGAGTGTAAATATTTTCAATAATCTCTTATTTTTGCAGGATTTTTTGATACCTTTGGTTAGCCATTTTTTCTTAAAATTTGATTTTAATTTAAATTTACGCAATGGTATGCATTTGTTTTGGATATTTGTTAGGGTATCATTGAATGCTTTGTAGTTATCGTTCATATTTTGATCTTCTAATATTATTTTGTTCCAGTCTATGTCTTGTAGTGCAGACTATATAATTGTTTTTGTTGTTGTTGAGGTCCAAAATACTCTAGCGAGAGATTACAGAGACTTCTTGTTCATTTATTTTAAAAACAGATACAATATACTCACGATTTTTAGTAGTGTATTGTCCATTGGGGTTATATGATTCGTAAGGTCCATCGTATTCCAATCTGACTTTGTAGTCTCCAAGTTCCTGCTTCATAGCTGTGATCAGAGGGTACTTTCCAGTTCCGCAGGATCCTCTGAAGTCATCCATGTCCACGGACCAGACCATAATACCTCCAAAACCTTCTTCCTTCAACCAGGCCATCTAAAATATTGAAGGAAAATATAATTAATTAGTTGCGTTTTATAGAAGTTTTAAAAATGACGATGAAGCCTAATTTTTTTTCGCAACCTACGTTCATAATTTGTTTTTATCATGATGATGATATTTGATAAAGAATTGATTTAAAATTAATGTTATTTTATTTTGAATATCCAATGAAACTATAGTAAAAATATATATAAGTCAAGTCCATTTACTAATCACAGTAATTGTTATGTAGTGACAGTTTCTGTTTTAAATAATAGGTATCTTATTCTCAAGTATGAAAATTCAAAATATAATCAAGCATATCTAACCTTAGTCTTCAGCGATCTCTCATCATCGAATCCGACCCACTGGTCGTCTCTGTATGCGAAGGGCACCATCTGCTCGTTGTCCCAGACCAGAGTAGTGTTGTCTTCACGGAGGAACTCGCAGACTTCATAGTACGACATGAAACCAGCCTCGTTGGTGAAGCGCCCAGCAGCACCTGAGGTGATAAGATAAAATTTTAGAGTTGCTGATATTTATTCATCCGAATCCTGACGTTTCATAAGTGCCCATGTAGGCTTATGTGAAATAAAATATTTTGACTTTTTTTATTTTATATTACACAATCAAAAATGTGGAAATGGACAAATTTTAAAGAAAGGAGGTAACATAAAAAAAAACTATTTTGGTTCTAATTTTTATACTAAATGTGTCAAAAACCCAGCATTTTAGGTTTTATACCGAATGTCATGAAGAAAATATTTAGTAGGTTTGCCCTTTACGTCATCTTTAACATCCTATTAGTAGTCTAGTGCTCTAGGACTCTAAGAGTATTATGTCCAGCACTGAATTTATAGCATGTTATAGTGCACAGCTATAAATATAATATATATGCTATAAATTCAGCCGGTTTTGTGCATTATTTTACTGACTCAACGAGCTACCAACTAACATCAATGATAATAATGAGTATTATTCCAATAAACTTACCACCACCAGACGCTGGAGCTCCAATATCAAACTGCGTATCGTTGATCAAAGTGAAAGATCTGCCATAAGTCGGCATACCGATCATAAGCTTTTCTTTAGGAGCACCCTGGCGGACCCATTCCCGGGCAGAGTAATCCTGAAAGATAAGCATAATATTTTAATTGAAGCGATAATGTTTATTTTTGGTCCATCGGTTCAGAGGACGAACAAAATTAATCAGGGAGTATATTGGCAAGAGAAAATATATTTTTTGGAAGGTTGATACAATCCTATACAAACTTTCATTACAACAGTGTCTATTTTTTATACTTTTTTTTATATCGCAGGGTTTATTAATTTATGGATGGAATATTTTGCCTAAGCCAGAATAATGTATACGTAGTTCAAAGTTTTTATTAACGTACCACAGTGAGTTTCTTCTGGTAGCTAGTGGTACTTTCAAGAGGGAAAAGAGGGCTGTTGTGTCCGACTTGGCGCTCCCATTGGCCGTGGAAATCGTATGTCATTACGTTGATGAAGTCCTGCGAAAGAAAATAATTAAATTAGATTCATGTTTGCTATGTCTGCTTACTTATAATAAAAATCTTCTATAAAAATTGGTACAAATTATTATTACCGACAGGGACTGTCGGAATTCGTGCGAGTTCTACTTGGCCTTGCCTCGATTTTGAAAGTAATAAGGCGAGTGCGGCTTACATCTAATCAAAGTTTTAATCATGAGTTGAAACACATACAAATAGAAGTCATGCTAACTTGTTGTCGTAGGCGCTATGATAAACTAACTTTTTTCTCTTCGTCATTTTTAAGCGGGACTAATTCAATGAGTAAACGAAGCTACGAAATAAATCAACTTACCAAGTATTTAGAAATCTCAGGCACATCGTATCCAGCAGCAATCGCTTCAAAGGAGGCCGGTACAGCGGCAGATAGCAGAAGTCTTGGTTGTCCTGATGTCTTGGCTTCACCTTCGAATGCTAAGCGGAGCTCCTTCAGTAGGGAAACGAAAGCTGCACGGTCGTCAGCTCCTCTGAAAATTAAGATAATTATTGATAAGCTCGCTTTATCTAACCCGGTTTCAAAAATTACTTAATTTAATACGACTGTGTATAAGTACAACTCTATAATTTCAAGATCGAAGACAGTTTTGTGTAGATAATGTATAATAATCTTCATAAATCATTAAATTAATTTCGTTAGAAAGAAGAAAGTTTTGGAAAAGAAAAATAATGCTTGAAATGGGTCCTTTAAAAGTAAGTACTCGTGGCGATGTGCAGGTGATCTTTTGTTTATCAATCGATAAATTGGTTATTCAAGTTAACTCAATGTAGGTAGTTTCTAATGATAAGTGGGCTTTAAGATTGCGATATTATGCCATCATAGTTCACAAACATTGACGCACACATATTTACAAACATTAGCCGATTGGCCAAACAACCTTGAGTAAAGTGAACAATTTCTTAATCTGTTCTTAATTTCCTTAAACTTCTAAATCTTTTGAAGAAACCTATGGTAATTTTTAAACCTTGAAAATCATTAACTATGGGTTTAAAACTTTGCCTAATGTCGTTTTATAATACTTTCTGAGTTTCTGCTAATGCGACATTTGTGAAAAGCTAGTTTCTTAAGTGAGAAGTAAAATTTGGTAACAATGTAGTTGATGTGGTAAACAAAACTTCATTAATTATAAAATGTATTATGTAAGGCTTACTTTGCAAGAACCATCTAGCAGCAATGGCTACTAAATACAATAATATAATTGCGTATGCGAGCTTTTTTTAACGAAAGTTCTTACATATTCAACCAGCATTAATCATTGGAATTTGAAAAAAAAAACACACTCATAATTGCTTCACATTCTCCTGACATAGTTTGCATAAAGCTGCAACAAGTTTTTAATAATTTATCCTTTTCTTACCTAGGGTACTCCCAGTCGACATCCAATCCGTTGAACTGGTAGTCCCTGAGGAATTCGATGGCTTCGTACACGAACTGGTTCATTCGGAAGACGTTTGAGGTCAGCTCTTTGAAGGGGGTGGAACCGAAAGCCCAGCCACCGATGGCAAGGAGGATCTGGTGGTAGAAATACATGATTATGTGGTTATTACAAAACTCTAAGAAGCCGATAAAATGGAGACGGAAACGGAGTGCCCTAATAAAGTAATAAACAAATCGGTAATTTTGAATTCTGAAATAAACGTAGTAGTAATTGATCTCAATTAAATCTAACGAGAAGACGCTTGTGTGACACTTGTGTGACACTAGAGATGATCAGCACATGAAACAATACATGATCGAATTTGATGAACACGTCTATAAAAGTTTAACAAATCTAAGACAAAATCTATAGGTATATACCTATATTGGAAATCTACTAATAGAATCAATACAAAACAGTTCAAAGTTTACCTTCAAATTCGGGTTCTTCTCTCTCAAAGCCACAACTTTGTCGTACATTTCAGCGTCTTTCTCGTCTCCTTCTGACAGTTTGTGGTCCTTGAGGGTAGCGAAGGCATAGATGATGTGGGTGCAGAGAGTGGGGTCAACGCTTTCGGGGAGGAAGCGACCAGCTGATGGCCTCTTCGAAGACCAAGAGGTCAGGTAGCAGAGGATTTGTGGTTCACGTTCTGTTGAAGAAATTGAATTGGTTTAATTAATTTTTATTTTTATTTTAGTGGTTTTATTTCTTGTTGGTTACATTATGTTTAATTTTCGTACAATATTCTGAGTAAAATTATTATGTATGTGTGGAAATTAAGAGCTTTGATAAGATCATTATCATTCTATGTTTGACTTTCACCAAGTGACTCTACAAAACGCTGATTATCAAAAAAAACCTTCGCTCTAATACTGCGTTTAAAATTACAAACAGTTTACAAATAAAAATGAGATTGCTAAAATTAAGTGGTTTATAATGGTCTTATAATGAGTTACTACATACTGCCAGTCAAACAGAAATGTTTAGAATCAAAATTAAATATCTATTTTAACATTCAACTTTTGAAAGAAAAATATTTTATTTTCTTTCGAATCACACAGCTCATAAATTAAATCATTAGGTAGAAATCCATTATCAATATCATTTATTTGCAATTTACTATTCTTTAGAATTTCTTTAATAAAAAATCCGTCCATCATGCGTAGGACGGCAATCAAACTTAAATCAATAATGGAAAGTAGATTTTGATTTTTATAATATTCAGGAGACAAATCGTTTGTTGTCAATGTCAATTTCTTTCTGATTTAACGTTTTGAAAATGGCTTGGTCTTTATTTATTTTCTTATTGATTCTCTTGAAACACTAGGCATATAGAAAACATATGAATTAGGAAATATCAATAAATAAGTTCCTCTAGCTTTTCACTAAAATATTCATATTCACAGACAACAACAAAAGGCAACATTAATATTCTCTTCAACCAAAAATAAAAACCTCTGAAACCATTCCAAACCAACGTTTCGTGTCCCGAATAAAAAGTTTCCTTCCACAAAAATACTTAGGGAAGTACAACATAATGGTTTACATTGAAAATATGTTATTTATTACAATCTCCCCACTTGAGAGGCCGTAAAACTCCTACCTACTTGTTAAGATGTCGGTTGGCAATGTCATAAACTTGACGGCATTAAATCACAAACCCCATTTGGGCCACCTTACCAATTCAAACAGACCTTCCCCTACCCTCCCAAGTCCCCCAAAATGTAGCACCAAAGTGTCTGCGAACTCATTTTCAAAGATCCTAAGATTCTGGTCGTTGATACCACTTGAACGTAAAAGCACTCGATGTTTCAAACTTTTAGCAACTATGTCACGAATTGTCGACTTTTCTAAGCCATTCTTGGCAACAACAGAGGGCCTAAGAGTGACCCTTGCGGTACTCCGTGGGATGTCGAGCTTTTAGTGTCAAATACACTTTCTGTTGTTTTTGTTACGAGATTTCGACTAAGAATGTTTGCTGACGGAAGTTTACGTTTTCGATCTTAATTTTTTGGGTGTTATTGAAATGGACTTCTGAAGTTGTTTGTATCGGTATTATTTTGTACTTCGGGCGCTTTTTCTTTTCTCGACATAAAGTGTCTATTTTATGCCCTACGGTACTGCTAACAAGCTTTTGGCTTTGGACATCTTTGAACATCAGAATTGTTCATAAGTAGTTATAAGTTTCTCGTAACACGTTTTCTCCTGCTAACTCTCTCAATCTGAGTTGGATGTCATGAAGCCGATACTAAAATAACCTACTAAAATCCTCAAAATATTACTTGGGGAACTCTAAACGGCAAACTGTCGATACAGGTGCCAAGTGAAGCGTTAAAGACTCAAAAATATCTTCCATTTGCTTTTAGACATTGTTTATTTTTCCCGATGTTAGAAAATGGAATTTCTCAAACATGTTTACATCGGAGCTTTGCGCTTGACGTGCCTAAAAGAGTTTTGCTACACGAAATCGTAACTTTATGCGCTTTGAAGTTTTTGAATATAATCCTTGTATAAGCTTATTTTTTCTGATTTTCGTTGTCGGGATCGGGACTTCAATAAAAGAACGCCTTTGAAGCAAAGATGGGAAATTCTGGATTGAAAATTCTTTGAAACTTTTGATTTTAAAGCCTACTGAGTGAAAGAGATTACAAAATAATTGTTGTTGTTCTATAATTGGAGATTTGGTTAGGAACAATTATGTGTTAAGACACGTTTCCCGAATGATTGAAAACGTAACTTAATATTCCTAAGCATATTGCCTTTTTTTTTTAATCTACTGTTGACACAATCAAAAATTATGTAACGCCAATCAAAATTTTCGACGTTAGATAAAAATATAATTTAAGAATTTTAGAAAGTTAAACAGTTTAAACTAAAATTATAGATAGCCATTGTGGATTTGGTAAACGGCGCCAATTATCAACATGTGAAAGTGTTTAAAGATGTTATTAAATAAAATTTGGATATTCTGTTGACGACAAATTACATAGTTGATGCCAAAGCAGATAATAGGATATAGGCAGTTCCGGTATAAGTAGGCCGTAGTAGTTCTTTAATGTTTTACTGTAATTACGAAATATTTGAATTGGTTGTGACTTAAAAAGGAATTGACACAACTGAAAACGTCAAGGTGTCAGTATTAGCAGCTTATCATAGGTATGAACAAAATTGACTATGAGTGATGAATCGTGAAAAAAATCAGCTGATCTCGACGTGTTGTAACTGATTTTATTCAATAACACCGTATAAAGGGTGTATCAGAAATATATGGTCTTAATGGTGTAGTAGTCTGTCAAACTGAACAACTTTCTCCATGGGACCAACATAGTAATCCAGACAAAATTATCAGCATCCCATACATTTAGGTTCACCAGGTATTGAAGCTTTGTACGGGACAGCTGATTTCTTGATTACGATACACCCTGTACAGGACTGAAAAACTCACAAGTATATTCGGATATTCGCAAGTATTCGCTTTGGTTCCTATGGAAAACAAGAACATAAACAAAAATGAAAGATATATCAATACACTTACTGTTTTTATCCGAAGCACCATTATTATTATTCTTGACGATGACGCTCTTAGTTGGCTTCTTAACCCTCTTCATGACTTCAGAGAGACTGATCTTGATGGGTTCAGGTTTTTCGGTAATTTCAACGAGGGCGTTGGAGGCAATAACGGACCAGTCGATGTCTTTAGCGTCCTTACCACGAGAGATACCACGGAGTTCCTCTCTGAAATAGATGAATTATGTTTAAAAGTTGTTGCTGTTAAAATTATGGGATTTGTAGGATTTAATAAGTTTAACAAGTGAGTCTCTAGCCTCTTCAATAAGTTCAACTACAATTTTACTAACAGTTAACATTTCGAAACAAACATTTTCGAATAGGTTCTCTGTAATATTTTTAAGCTTAAAGTTTATGATTTTTCTGGTGAGACATTAAATATATCTTAGAATTCCTGCATTATAGTCAACTAAACTATGTAAGTTCAAATAAACTGTGATTACCTCATAGCTCCAATCAGAGGGTATTTGACGTCACTACCGCACGCGCTTCCGCTGAAGTCATCCATATCAACGGTCCACACCATAGCGCCGCCGAAACCGTTGTCCTTGATCCATCTGCAAATAAAAGTTACGTTATAACAGTTCTTCATCGTTTTTAAATGATTAATGATTTAATTACTATACTTGTTCAAGAAAATGGCTTGACAATTTTATCAAAACAGAATCGTTAAAATCGGACTATTCTGTAAAAAGCATTTTGTGGACATACTTAAAAACGGGATAGAATATGAGAAACATAATATCACAAAATTAAGAGTAAACGCTGGTAATAAAACAGCTGTAATATCAGAAAATAATTATTTATTCACGCAGGCCTCAAATAATTTGGAAACAGGTCAAAAGTATCATGATGAAAGTGGCTTTACATATTAATGTGATTCTGGCAACAACATAAAATCCCATTTGCCGAACTCTCTGTGGAACAGTTTTAATTCATCAAATAAATCATTTTTTATAGCCATAAAATTGTATTCAGTGAGTCTATTTTTTACGCAAAAACCGAATTTGTAGGACCAATATTTGTTGTTAAATAAATATGAAATCTTACCTCATTTTGTTTCTGATAGACTTCTCGTCGTCAAATCCGACCCACTGGTCTCCATTGATGGCGTAAGGCACCTTCATTTCATCGTCCCATATGTAAGTTCCACCATTTCGGAGGATGTCGCATATCTGAGAATTTTTTCATTCATTTTAATAGTTGCATACTACGATCTTTCGTTTTTACCCGAGCGTTTTCATTCATTTCATATTGCATTCAGTTTCATCAACTTTATGGTAGTAAACCATGATGATTATCAATCTCATCCCGTTCAAATTACTTAAACATTCCTTACTCAATGTCTCTTATTAATGAAACAATGATAAACGTGACCCACCAAACTCTGGGCCCAACATCTTTTTAATCGACCTCATCTACCAAATAAATCTCCTCACTTTGTAACTCCGAAAATACAACCTCATAAACACCATCTAAACAGGCATTAATCATCTCATACTTGGGGCACAGTGTAACTAATTACAGTGGTCCATGTACCCTTTGACAGGATCTGAGAAATGTCAAATATTGTGACAAAAACTTTGTATAGTCGACCTTTTTTTGGTTCACCACTGAATGAAATTACTGGTTTAATTTCACTAACTTGTATGTCATCAAACGACAAGGTCTAGTTTTGCTTATATTCCGGCCACCGTGAGAATCCGTTTCTGACACCTGTCAGTTGGACAAGATGAGGAACTAATAAAGTATAAATTCGTAAAACACGTGTCTTTTTGGACTCAGCTGACGAATGTCAAGAACGTATTCTCTCATCGGCTGGAGTGTAGGACCAATGTGACAGTTACATAGTTTCAACCTTAGTGAAGTTTCTGTCAGAATTCTTGTCAACACAATTACAACGTCTACAATACATTATCATTATGTCCCGTAATGCAATATGGCAGTTTGAGACTCTCAAAACGCCATACGCGACTATGGCAGTTTGAGACTCTCAAAATGTTTTTCTCTCTCAAGAGCAGTCTCAAATTGAGTATGCTCTGAGGAAACGCTTCCATTGAAACACTGTTAGTAGTTACACTGTACTGAGTATCTTTTTTAATTATAATAACCTCGTAATAGGCAAGAAAGCCTCCTTCCTTTGTGTACTCGCCGGCTTTCCCTCCCCCACTGGCTGGAGCATTCACTATGTAGTTATTAGCGTCTGCGAGGGTAAATGTGCGTCCGTATGTTGGCATACCTGAAAATTATGTACGTTATCAAAATGTTTCTTGAGAATTCTTGGAGGTTTGATGAGGTGTGGGAAGCTTTGAGAGATTATGTTTAAGGGTATGTCGTTTACGCAGGATTTTAACAAAAAGTATAACATAACACCACGCCTGTTATTCCCGAAGGGATAGACAGAGTTAGGTGTACCTATAGTACACCCACATTTCACCAGTTATGTTTTTGTCTCATGTAATAGAGGGCGAGCCTATTTCCATCAACCGGGAACATATCCAGACTCCAGGCTGCTACTGAGAAATTCCAAATGAAAAACTCAATAACACTTTGCCCGACCTGGGAATCCTCATGCTAAGCAGTAGTGCTTGCGACCACTTGACAAACGAGGCAGTCAAGAAGTATATAAATTAATTTGTTGAGGTTTTTACATGTTAATAGAACATGTAAAAAAATCCTGTCCGATCCGTGAGGGTGTTGTTAAGTATGGTACTGAGATCCTATTTATGTGGTAATTCTGGCAAAAAAAAAAAAAAAAAATCGCCCCTTTTTTGTCAATGATGAATATTACCGGGTTTATTATATGGGGCTCGGGCGGCTGTCGTTGTTTAGCGGGTGTCAAGGCGCATTGAAAATTTGTGAATTTTTAAATAGCAATAACTTTTTTATTTTTAATAATTATTATAAGATTTTTATTACGATTTGGTAATGTTACTGCAGTATCTATGTACCGCTTTCGAATCGGATAGGGTTTTTTTACATACCATTATATAATATTCCGTCATTTTATTGGATATCGATTTTTGGAGCCATATTTTTGCGTATAGTAAAGGACCAGTTGTTTTAGCAACTCTTCATCAAATTTTTTGTACCTACATAACTTTAATAGTTTTATAGTTAATAATAAATTTTAGCGTAGTCCCATTTTTTTTCAAGAAAAACACATCGTATCTCACCAATGATAAGTTTTTCCTTAGGAGCTCCAAGTTTGACCCACAGATGAGCAGCATGGTCTACAGACAGCTGTTTCCTCCATTCAGAGTCAGAAGAGGGCGCGTACAAGGGAGCGTTGTGACCGGCCTGTTTCTCCCATTTGCCATGGAAATCGTAAGCCATCACGTTGATGAAGTCCAGGTAGCTAGGTGAAAGAAAAACATAATTATTATTATAGATAACTAGCTTCCGCCCACGGCTTCGCTCTCGCGGTATGTCGATAAAAAGTAGCCTATGTCCTTCCCCAGAGTGCCATCTATCTCCTTACCAAATTTTGTCGAAAACCCTTCAGTAGTTTAGGTTGAAAAGATAACATACAGAGAGTCATACATACAGAGTTACTTTCGAATTTATAATATTATATTAGTATGGATAATATTGCCTTACAAATCAAGTATCTTGAATTGCCTCGCAAGGTTGTCGACATATAGGATGTGGACTCAGCGATAATTGTGCCGATAGTCGTATCAGCCAATCGCTAAATTGCCGAGAGCCTCAACCAACACCTAAGGACGCTCGATTCAGAGAGTGGTAGGTACTCTTGGTCACGACTCGCAATGTTAGGAGGTTCCTCTCTCTGGAGCCCTGACCACCGGCAGCACACCAGTATCTAGACCCTGTTCCAGATACTGGTGGGTGGTTTTATTCTAATATTTAAAAATATAATTTGTTAGTAATATATGAAATAAAGGAAATTCAAATAATATAATATTGCTTAAACAGGAAAGATTCGACGTATGAACGGTAAAAAACTTTAAATGTTTATACTTCAGGATGTAGCAGCACGGGATGCCACGATCAATCCTCTTGACTTGATTGATTTTTTATTTGACGGTGAATATGTACATCTTATAATTATATTCAGCTTTAATTTCCAACTTCCAAAGAAACCCAGTGTTATTTTAAGAAATAGACACAATCATAATATTTGAAACGTACTCAACCAAAACTGACATTCGTATCAAAACATTGCATCAAAAAATCAAAATTTAACACAAAGAGCTTCAAGAGTGACAGCGTCTCTTCGTAAAATGCGAAATTTAAATGTTTCTGATAGATGTCATGTCAGAAGAGTGATAAGAAGACATCAAAATATACGCGCCTTGTATGGCAAACTTTTATTTGCAGTTTTCGAATATTAGGACCAAATTTTTTGGTCCTTATTCCGGAGAGTTAGAATGGAAGTTTGAATGGCCTATTCTCAATCAATGTTTTTGGTAAATTTGTAACCCGTACAATGTATTTGAATGTGGGAAAATGCATGGAGTGTGTTGAACATTGAACAATGTTAAAATTAATAAGAGAAAATTTCGCAATGTTCGTGCGACACTGTGTTTTCTGCCAAATAAAAATTATTTGGGTCAGTATTTAAATACAAATGGACTTAGGAAGTTAATAATAGGTCTTTACCTATGAAATTGCCGTTTTGTATGAAAAAATTTAAACGAATTTTTTTCATGAATTTTTTATTTGTATTAATCGAAGTAATCACCCATGCAATTAATGCATCTTTGCCATCGCAGTGGCAGTTTATTGATGCCCTTCTTAAAGAAATCAGCTGGACGGGAGGCAACAAATTCTTCAAAGGCATTTTGTACTGCCTCTCGGGTATTGAATTTTTTTCCCGCCAAGAAGTTATCCAAATTCTGGAAAAAGTAGTAGTCTGTAGGCGCAAGGTCTGGTGAGTAGGGCGGATGACGGAGAGCTTCCAACCCCAGTTCTTGCAACTTGGAGACCGTCTGCTGTGCAGTATGAGGTCGCGCGTTGTCGTGCAGGAGCAGCGGAGACGAGCGATTGACCAATGCTGGTTGGAGATGCGCCAGCTTCTCCATCATTGTGTTCAGTTCTTCACAGTACACATCTGCAGTAATGCTCACCCCGTTTGGTAAGAAGCTGTGATGAATCACACCGGCGCTAGACCACCAAACAGTGACCATCACTTTTCTAGGGGTAAGTTTTCGTTTAGGGCATTGTTTAGGTGCTGAACCAGGATCCAACCAACTTGCTGAGCGCTTGCGGTTATCAAACAGAATCCATTTTTCATCGCAGGTAACAATGCGGTTCAAAATTCCTTCATTTGTGTGTCTGTTGAGCAGTGCAAGGCACGTCTCGACGCGTACTTCGCGCTGGCGATCATTGAGTTCGTGGGGCACCCATCTGTCAAGCTTTTTTACCTTGCCAATTTGACGCAAATGGACCAATATTGTTTTGACGCTAACGTCGAAAGCTGCTGCTAATTCAGGCGTAGATTGTGTATCATCAGCTTCCACAATCGCCTTTAATTCGTCATTGTCGACCAAAGTCTTCGGACGACCGCGAGGTTCATTTTTCAGGTCGAAATTTCCAGAACGGAAGCGAGCAAACCAATAACAGGTGGTGCGTTGGTTTGTAGTGTTAGCTCCGTAAACGTCGTTGATGTTGCGTGCCGCTTGTGCCGCGTTGCTGCCACGACGGTACTCATATTCCATAATTACTCGAATTTTTAACGTATCCATGATGACGAAAAAGATTGAAATGCGATGAAAATGTAACACTAATCAATAAAGAAATGACTACTTTTGGAAAAAAAAATCCATGTTTTTAAAATAAAATTAATTTGAAATTAGAATTCTTAGCCAAACAAAAATTATTTTGATTTGAAATGGCCAGTACTGCAGAACGGCAATTTCATAGGTAAAGACTAATATCTCGGGTTCGGGGTAGAAAAACTTTTTGGTAAATTATAGCTGTGGAAAATGTTTTACGAAATTAAATTCTAGGGTCCCTGCAGTGAATGAACTAACTCTTCTGAATTAATAGCAACATTTGTGTTGAAGTTTTTTGGTTCTTTATTTGAAAGAGCACATTAGGTTAGGTTTAGTTGACTATAGTGAAACGCCTACTGACTTTCCTAAAAAAGAATGAACATCTTTAATACCATAAAGCACTTAAGCATATAAACCATAGACAGATAATAAGTAAAAGGTTATATTTGATATGAAATCAAACACCCCCACTATATCAAATAAACTAAACTCATCTCATTTTTTAACAATACCAAGTGCTTTCATAAACTTGTTATGTTTGGCACTAGAAAATCCTTTGGTCAACAAGTCAGCGGGCATGTCGGCTGCTGGCAAATACATTGTTGAAACAATATCATTATTTATTACATCTCTAATGAAATTGTATCGCACATCAATGTGCTTATAACGTTTGTGAGACTAATGATTATTTGCCAGCTTCAATGCACTCTGGCTATCACTAAACATCACAATTTTATCACAAGAACCTACTAATTCAATTTCTAAGTTCTGTAAATAAATAGCTTTGTTATAATCTTCTGACAGAGGTTCATATTTATAGTTATTAATATAAACATAAGAGTTCCGTTTGGCACCCTTCGTGTACGGAACCCTGGAAAAGAAGGAGGAATGATACGATGATGGTGGATTCCTCGATGTAAGACAAAGGTACCAACCTAGCAACAGCAGGTACATCATATCCACTCTTGATGTTGTCAGGACCGACCGGAACAGCAGCGGTGAGGAGCAGACGGGGCTTCTTTACTTCCTGAGCTTCAGCCTCGAAGGCTTCGCGTAATTCTGTAACAAGATACACAAAGCTTAGTATTTTATTTGACTAACGTTTCTTGTAGTTAACGTAACTTTTACGAGTGGCGAGGGAATACTTAAATGTAAGACTGTATGTAAGACCATGTAGGTAAAACCTTGGACAGTTAGTCAGAATAACTGTGTTATGATAAAAAAAATAGAATAAAATTAAAGTAATAAAAACTAAAACCCAACTACGACTAAAAAGGTATAAACAAGACACCACAGACAGATAAATTAAAAATCCGGAGTCAAACGTTAGGGCATAAATCAAACAGATTACGTGTGACTCCGGATTTTTAATTTGTCTGTCTGTGGTGTCTTGTTTATACCTTTTTTGTCGTAGTTGGGTTTTAGTTATTATTACTTTAATTTTTTTTAGTTCTTTTGGGGTTATAATATATATATTTTTGAAATGTTCTCATTAATTCCTTTCATTTGATACCCAACATGGTACGATTAAACAATATTTTTTGTTTAGTCCTGACTTTATATACTCTAGAGGGCGCCATTTTTAATTTAGTGTGACGTCACATAGCTTATAACCAGCGGACAATCAAGACGCTTCCAACGATACCTCATTTGTGAAATTTTGATGAGTCGTTTAGAAGATATGAGGGAACAGATGAACATACATACATACATACATCATAATCCTCCTTTTTTCTTCGCCGTAGTCGGGTAAAAATGGTAGTGCTCGGACGGAAAGTTTTAATTTTACACATGACTATCTTCTTCCTTTCGTTTAGTTAGTTACTAACCTGTCGGAGTTTTAAAGCCGCCCATGGGCCTCCAACTTAGTTTCACACGCCGTCGAGAAATATTTCTCAGGCATGCCGGTTACCTCACGATGTTTTCCTTCACCGTTTTTAGAAGCATGTGATAATTATACAATACGCACATGAATTTGAAAAGTCAGAGGTGCGTGGCTTGGGTTAGAACTCGAGACCTATGACTTGGCAGTCCGACGGTCACACCACTAGGCTATCACGCTCGACACACATAACTTACTATAGGATAAGGAATTACGGTTAATGTAAACGATGAACTTTACGACCATCAATCAAATTTGGTTGCAACAAAGATCGAGTGCGAACGCATAACCATGCTTCATACCATACAGCTAACTGACTTCCAAATATGACTGACATTCGATTAACTTCCCAAGGAATTCCAACATTAATTCAAAATTTAACTTAAAGGTTACATAGACAAAAACTGACTAGGCAAACAGCTGATACTGTTAAGATAGCTTGGCGTTAATATAGCCAGGTATTGAAGGAATTTTCGAAAGGATTCCACTCTAAATGTAGCAAGGACAATGAGTGATGTGGTAGGTACAGTCAACCGTGCATCTAAGAGAAGTCGACATTCAGTTCGACTTTGACAGCGTGGCATTAAGGGTAGTTTTCGCTGTTCAAGTGTTACTACTCCCTGTGGTTGATTGTACAGTGTATACGTGTCTATAATAAAGCCTCGATTGCTTATTGTTTTATTGGAAATACGCGATTCAATTGTTTTTGATCGTGGAATGTTTTCAATGAAAGAATCGTGAATGATTCCTCTGTTACTTAACCTCAGGGCTAAGTAGAAACTGTGTTTTTTTTTTAAATCCTATGTCTTACTTAAGTTTCGTCTAAAAATTCTATTAACCGTAGTTTAAAAAAAAACTTAGGCAAGGCATAGAATTCTAATCTATATCAATCTATATCTTAAAATGCTTTTTTTTATCATTTGTTTTCGTGTTATTTGAAAAAAGATTTTAATCGACATAAGCATCAGTTTTTAATTCTTCATGATGCTAAGCTTTGCGTAGTTATAAGAGATTTTTGCAATAGTGTGAGTTATTTGGGGGCCCTATGTGGTCCCCATTTGGGACACGGCTAGGCAGACGATGGGGGTCCCATGTTGTATTGTACATTTGTGGTAAATTTGTAGGTACAAATGCTGCCTTTGTTAACGTGGAGATAATTGTTTATTTGATAGAACTTACAATGTTAACCGTTTAACGAAACGTCAACAAGCTGATTAAAGAGACATCAATATGTCATGTCAAGAAGTCTATTACCTACTGCAAAATGAATAACAAACCTAAGTCTAGACATTTAACATTAAAAGGAATACAGAATAATATTGATATCGTACGAAGGCTTTGTCGACCATGATTGTGAAAGGATTCTTAGTGAACGTCCGATGAACTTGTTAACCTCGATTCTGCTCTGTCTGATTTAGACACGGTTTATTTTAGGAGTATGAGGGTTGAGCAGGAGTGCTGGTCCCTTGAGTGTTTTAAGAGAGCACGTCATCATCTGCCTAGCCTTTTCCCAACTATGTTGGGGTCGGCTTCCAGTCTAACCGGATAAAGCTGAATACCAGTATTTTACATGGAGCGAATGCCTATCTGACCTCGACAACCCTGTAACTGGGTAATAGGTATGATACCCCTTGGTAAGACTGGTTGTGAGACTTTCGGGCTTCTGACGTGACCCGTAACGACTGTCAGAGATCCAAGAATGACAGTCGGGACGAACGGGTTAACGTGTTTTCCGAGGCACGGAGAAGTCTCGATATAAAACCTTAAAGGTTGAAAAAAAAAAAAAAAAATCTGCTGTTCCATACATTTATGTTCACTTAAATCGACAAAATGTATGGAACAGCTGATTTTTTTTTTGGCGATTTCAACCTTGGTCCCATAGAATAGAAAGTTGTTCAAAATGATGAGTACAATGACCCCTATTCGGGTTTAGCACAAAGAAAAAATAAGGTTGTATAAAGATGGTCACCCATCCACGGACCTACCCCGGCAAGCGTAGCTTCACCTGATGGATCGACCCGTGCGGCTGTTATTACTTAGCCACGAGCTCCTCATTTAAAAGAGCACGTATTTAATATAAAATGGTTGACTGTACCTAACTTTGTAGTTTGCGTAAAAGTGTCTACCGTTACTTATATACTTTACAGGCTTTTGTGGACATGATAATTAATCAGATTTGTTACAGTTGTAATGGCAATCATGTCATTTGGTTTAAATAGGTTTTTTTAAATCTTTAGTATCTTATTTATCTTTTATATAGATTCTTTTCTACCTTGTGAATGTGAGAAAAGTGTAGGCTTAGCCTAACCTACCTGAAACTTTTCGAAAGGCCTACACTATCCTCCCATAACTATTAACACTGTAAATCGAAAATATTGTAAAAGCCAATTATTTTTTAAAAGAGTAACCGTGGAGTTTCTTGCCGGCTCTTCTCCATAGGAAACGACCAATTGGAACCGTGCACCTAGCTTCTGACGTTTCATAAGTGCCCATGTAGGTTTATGTGAAATAAAATATTTTGATTTTGATGATTTTGTTGAAGGTTTTTTTAACGTAATATTGCCAAAGCACTAAAATAATCTTCTAAAATTTATGTTTTCGATCGATGAATTAATGGCAAAAATTAATGTGTAACTGATTTTAAACTGGTTGACTGGTAGATAGTTCTTTGTGGCATTTAAGTCCGCCTTACCAATCATAGTGATAAGGCTAGCAGATAAATATAAATATGAAGAATGGTAGCAAAAAAATTACTGTACCTAAGTTTGATTCATACATTAGGACAAATTCGGAATCCTAGAACATGCCAACGTTTAACTGTATATTTAAGCTCATTTAAATATCTAAAAGCGAACTGGCTATGTGCCACAGTAACTGTAACACTAACACTGGGTACGTCTTACAAATTCATATTTCATGTTATTTTGGCACTAAATTTTTATGTTTGGAACACTGTGCATGCAAAAGTTTGGTAGTAAAATTTAACTAGATCATGTATGAATCATAACTTGGTATTTAAAAAATTTGATTCGTTATTTTTCGACGACGACGTAGAGGTGCCAAGGGAGCTGTGAAAACTTTTGTTTGTGAAAACCGTTTTTTTATTCTTTATTAACAAAAAGGGGTTTTTAGTCATACACATGCCAACCTCATCGTAACTTATCAAAAATTTAACTTTAACTACAACTTTATCTCATGGGCATCCTCTTAAGGGGTTGTATTCATCATTATAAACAACTTTCATTATGGAAACAAGCATGATTTTCAGAAGCATCATTTAAATCTGCAAGTATGTCTATCACTCCAGTCTGTTTTGAGGGCCTAGACAAGTGACAATCGCTTCGAAAGCATTTTGTATTTCTACAACGACTTTCAACAGGATTGACATATAAGCTTTTCGATAGCTTATGTCAGTCCTACACATTTTTGCCTTTTCCATCATCGTTATCGCTGATAGAATGTCACTTTTTCTAAGCCCTCTGATCAATAACTTATAGAGATAAGTTATTGATTATGATCTCTATCTTTATTGCTAACTATCAATTTCTACGAAAAGGCTTTACCAAGCATACAAAAAAACCAATAAATTTTAAAAACGTCTTTTCTAGCAATTCTCGAAGTCACCAAACAATAATATATCAGAACACCAATATCACTTAACACAATTTATGTTACACAATAAATAAAGTCGTAACATAATATTTATTCGGGATTGTGAATAAGTTTTACCCGACTACGGCGAAGAAAAAGGAGGGTTATGATTTTGACCGGTATGTATGTATGTATGTTCATCTGTTCCCTCATATCTTCTAAACCACTCATCACAATTTGACAAGTGACGTATCGTTGGAAGCGTCTTGATCGTCCGCTGGTTATAGGCTATGTGACGTCACATAGATATAAAAATAGCGCCCTATAGAGGACATAAAGTCAGGAACAAAAAAAAAAAAATTAATCATACCATGTTGTTAAAGTACCATGTAGTAAAGTTTAATCGTACCATGTTGGGTATCAAATGAAAGGGCTTAATGAGCAAATTTCAAAAATATATATATTATAGCCCCAAAAGAATTTAAAAAAAAATGAAGTAATAAGAACTAAAACCCAACTACGACTAAAAAGGTATAAACAAGACACCACAGACAGACAAATTAAAAATCCGGAGTCACACGTGTTAGGGCATAAATCGAACAGATTACGTGTGACTCCGGATTTTAATTTTTTTATTTTACTTATTTTTTTTATTTTTTTATTCGCCCGGAAAAGGAGCCTTTCAGTCATACTTTACTGTTTTAATAAAGAAGGATTTAGTTTTAGCTGTTGCTGTAGATTTTTTATCTATTGTGTACGCTAAAGAGATCTAAACCATTTTGTATATTGTTGAATGAATATTAGGAAAAATTCTGTGATATACATGTAACTGTTACATAATTTTCTTAATTCTTTAGTTTTAGTATTAATATGTGTTACCAACTTGATCACCTATTTCTGAGATTGCTGGTTATCCTGTAATTGGTGACTGTGTAGGTCCGAGGCTATTGTTAACTATAGTACGTAAGATATATTATACACAGAAGCTTTTGTTGTACCTTTATAAATAAATAAATAACTGTAACTAAATGAACAAGGTGTTGTTAACCGACTTCTTAATTATCAGATCCTGCTAGTGCCACGAAGTTATAACAATATCTATCACGAAAACAAAAACGTTATAGTTTCTTTTTTTATTCAGGGTTTTAATAATAGGTACTTATTTTTATTTCTAGTAATTCAGTAATAATACATTCAATAAGATACCTACATCACTAAAATAATACTAATGTGTACAAGTATATAAAAAAATAGTTAAATTGATGATTAGTCTAATAAGCTAGATTGTAATAAATGACTAAGAAGTTCTTATTAATAAAGAAAAAAAGAATCTCTCAACCTAAGTTGACAAAAAACTAGAATAACAATAGATAATTATCATCTTCAAAACATTACCTACTTGAAAATTACTTAATTTGGTATACCAAATGGATACAGATTATGGTAATTATTCGAATCCTTGTTATAGAAGGCTTTACATTAAAAACATGTAGCGTGATGTCTATGTCGATCACTAGACTGTGCTATATCTAAAACCTAGGTAATCAAAGCTCAGAACAAAAAGTTCACTAAAAGTTTATCATAGGAAAAAGGCATAAGGCTCCACCAACAATCTTCTTCTACGATGTCCTTCTCATCGCTCTGGTTTTATTCACTCTTCTTTCTTTGTCCAGGCGGTATTTCTTCGGAATGCGCTCCCTCTGAATATCAGGATGGCAGCGAGTCGGTTATCTTTCAAAGTAGCGGCTCGTGAACATATTCGTGAGAAGTTGGCAGAATCAATGCGGCGCTGATTTGCTGGGCTTGTTTTCTCCTTCACCTATCGTTATTTCTCCTGACAAAGTTTATTCTGTTTATATGTATGTATTTAAGTATATATGTATTACTATTTATCCTTTTTCGAATTATCTATCCCGTATGTTGCACCTGCCATGTTTGTCTCTGCATCACCCTAAGGTTGACTGGTAGAAAATGCCTCAGGCATTAAGTCCGCCTTTGTACAGTATTTTTTTTTTTTTACTTGTGCATAAAGTTTTAATAAATAAATAAATAAAATAAAACTTACATTCCAACAACTTACTTACATTCATCAAACTTACAATAACTTAAAATCAAAAACAACCGTATAATCATAATCATGATACATCTTACAAACTTACATAAATTGTCAACAAAAAAAGAGAAAATTACATAAGCGCCATACCAGTACGGTCAGCAGAAGCATGATAAGTGGCGGTGTTGCAATTAATTAAGTTTTTTCTTTACATCTGTAATTCACACCGAGATGACCGTGGCCCACATTATGTGGCCCCCAGTGGCCATGTCGTGAACTTTGTACAGTTAGCATGTGGGGAAAAAAAGGTTAACATAGGACTTGCTTTTGGTTGGTACGGGTTGTGTGGGAATAGCTTATGTGCCATGCCGTGGTGAAAACTGTTGCCAGTCAATAGAGTAACACGGTTGGCAGTGAACCCAAAGGGTGCCTATGATAAAAAAAAAATAAAGATTATTTAAAAAAAATCTAGCTAGCTTTTTCCCAGCTATGTGTGGGTCAGTTTCCAGTCTATCAGTATACAGTTGAATACCAGTATTTTATATGGAGCGACTGCCTATCTGACCTCCACAATCCAGTTACTGGGTAATACGATACCCGTTGGTATGACTGGTTGTCACACTTTGAAGAAGAAGACGACTTGCATACTATTATAGAGAATCATTTTTTTCTAACTGAACAGACAGCTATGCTGCTGGTGAGTTTGCTGCGCCATTTCTTCTTCCCAATTAAAGCACTAGGAAGTGGTGAAGGGTGGGCGTTTTGGGGGACTGTCTAATGTAATTTTGACGTTCTAAAAGTGCTGATTCTCAGCCTAGGTTGAATAAATGACTTTTGGTTTGATTTGATAAGAGGATGATGATTTAGTTAGTTACCTACAGATTTTTTAAATTAGTTCAGGTAAGTTTTGGCACGCGCGCGGCCTGTCTGGTAGGTAACGACTACATTTGTATGGTGGCTAAGACTTCTGTGCAAGATTATGAGTTCCATTTCTATACAACACAAATATTTGACTAACCATCAAATAGTTTATTAAATTAAAGATGATAAAACAATACCGATAAAATCACAATACACGATAGTATAAAAATGTAGGTGTGAGGAAATGGAAATATATAAATAGGAAGTCATAGAGCCACATTTTTCCAACTTAAACCAAGGAGGTCCATGTTCATAGCTATAACCGGAACTAGAGGTCATACAAGTTGTTGTGGCATGTCCGATATACCCGACAATATCGTGAAATTTAATATTAAACTCTAAGGTCAAAAGCCTTAAGGTCAAATTCGTTAAACTTGCGGTTTGGTTCGCGTGTTGTTATATAAGGACGTAAAGTATTATGAGGTTATGATAACATTATCTTCACGACTGATTTCATTCAAACGGGTCCATCGAAAAATGAATATCATAGTATAAAGTGGGATTTTAGGAAATAAACTGGCTAAGTGCGAGCCGGACTCGCACACGAAAGGTTCCGTACCGTATTAAGATCGAGGAAAAAAACGCCGAAACAAAACACGTTTTATTAATTTAATTATTTGTCGTTTTAGCAGTAAAAGAAATACATAATTTGTGAATTTCAACTGCCTACCCATTACGGTATGAGATACAGCCCCGCTGAGATAGACGGATGGACGAACGGACAGCGGATGCTTAGTAATAAAAAATCACACATCACATTACTTATTGAGGTAAGTAACTAAGACCGTTTATTGTACTGGTCATAAGGAGACCAATGCTTCTTGTACTCTTCTTTTCTCTTTAACTGGAAAAGTATCGAAACTATTTTACAATCTGGCAGCGACCTAAGAAAATTTTACAGTGAGAGTGACCACATTTATCGACCCTGGATCGGCTTTAGCTGGACATAAATTAGCTTTATGTACAGCTGTGTAATAAAAGCGAAAAGGACGTCATTCGCTTCGACGTGACTTGACACCGCATGCGACAAGTGACACGTGATCGGCTCAAGCCGATGGCGCGTAAATAAGTGTGGTCACTCCATTAATCGAATCGAATCATGAATCTCGCTACGTCCAGCTGCGCTTCCAAGCAATGACATGGTTACGATTTTGTAATTGGTCATTTATACAGGGTGTTAGGGTAGACACCGTTATCCTTGAAACTAGTGGTTTGGTGTCATCTATAATATACTTTTTCTATGGGACAAACATTGAAATCGCGAAAAAAAAAATCAGCTGTTCCATACATTTGTGTTCACTTAAATCGACAAAATGTATGGAACAGCTGATTTTTAATTTGCGGTTTCAAATTTGGTCCCGTAGAAAAAGTATATTATAGATGACACCAAACCACTAGTTTCAAGGATAACGGTGTCTACCCTAACACCCTGTATTTTTAGCCCTGCAAGTAAAATGGCGTGGTTACAAAAATTAAACGCACTTATGGTTAATAGGATGGTTGCACAAGAGAACAGTGCGCCACGCTATACGAGTTTTTACTAGTCAAGTTTTTGTTTAGTGGCTTGCACGCGATTGAAGTCAATCAATCATAATTTTTGTTCATTGCAACAACATTTAATTTAGTTAATTTCATGGTCGTGTTTTATTTATATTTTCGTGTGATTAGTGACAGGGCCTAGACAAGTGACAATCGCTTCGAAAGCGTTTCGTATTTCTAGAACGACTTTCAACAGGATTGACATAAGCTTTTCGATAGCTTATGTCAGTCTATACATTTTTGCCTTTTCCATCATCGTTATCGCTGTTAGAATGTCACTTTGTCTAGGCCCTCTGGTGTCAGAGTTTTAAAGCCGCCCATGGGCTTCTAACTTGGCTTCACATTCCGTTGAGAAATATCTCTCAGGCATGCCGTTTTTACCGTTATTGTTTATTTATTTACTAGCTGACCCGACAGACGCTGTTCCGTCCACAATCATTGACACAAAATTCCCTTAGAAAATGTACCTTTGCCGGCAACTTAAAAATAAAAAAAATAACTATGAAGTAATCTTTATCTAACATTACAACATCACGTATGTTTAGCAGAGTCTAGTGCACCCCTGTCTTTATCTACTTTCGATAAAAAAGATTTTTATTTCTGTTTCATAGGGTTTCGACTCCCATTAAAACTGCAATAAAGTTTAAAAAGCTATACAAAAGAAGATTTCAGTGTGGGTGCTAAATTAAACGATCCACTTTAAGTAGTTGAGGGCAGTTAACGATACCAGGACGATAATGATAATAAAAACGTATTTAATCAAGATGAGACTATGTTTAAAGCTAGATTAAATCAGTTTATAGCCATACCCATTAGCATTTGCTAAATTGTTTCTTATGAAAAAGGTCATTTCATTAAATTGTATCGTCAACCTCTAAGCCCCTCATGGCTAAGTAATAACAGCCGCACAAGTCAATCCATCAGGTTAAGCTTCGCTTGCCGGGGTAGGTCCGTGGATGGGTGACCATCTTTATATAGCGAGACTCCTCCGTGCCTCCGTTGGTCCCGGCTGTCATTCGTGGATCTTTGCAGTCTTTACGGGTCACGTCAGAAGCCCGAAAGTCTGACAACCAGTCTTACCAAGGGGTATCGTATTGTGGAGGTCAGTTAGACAGTCGCTCCATGTAAAAATACTGGTATTCAGCTGCATCCGGTTAACTTGAAGCCGACCCCAACATACATAGTTGGGAAAAATTTAAGACTAGGCAGATTTGATTTCAATAAAAAATGTCCTGTCCAGTTACGTCGTACATATCCATTATTTAAATGGTACTTATACATAGGTTCATAAACGTAACCCGATTTCCTCATACACCACCGTTTCCGTACGGAACTTCCTTTGTATTTCTTGTAGAGCCTCTTACTCAATACGGAATTATAATTATTCTGTTGGTTAAGCGTTAATTGGCTTTAATTTATTATTTAAAGAAAGAGTAGGACGACGTAACGTATTACGATCATAAAATTGAAAAATTATAAATGGTTCCTGTTATGGTAGACTAGCTTTTGCCAGTGGATTAGCCCGCGTGGATGCCGGATAGTATCCCACGGGTACGTAGGTACTACCCGGATTATAAGTCAGGTCAGCATCAGCTAACCCATGTCAGCATCCGTCCAGGCCAAGTCTATGTTAGGTATGCCATATTTTATCAAAATCTGTTCAGTCATTAAGACGTGAAAAGGTAACAGACACCGGTAACATACATGTGGATAATTATAAAGCTAGTTTTAAACTTGATTTACAAAGCAATCTGCCAGTTTATATAGTGAATTCATTAAGACGTGAAAAGGTAACAGACAAACTGCCAGACCGACTTTCGGATCTATAAAATTAATACATGTTGATAAATATAAAGCTAGTTTTAAACTTGATTTACAAAGCAATCTGCCAGTTTGTATAGTGAATTCGATTGGAATTACTTTTTCATTAATTGAAATTCAGGATACCGACAAGAATTTAGTATGTTGTCAACTGCGGTAAACTCAGTTGACAACATAACGCCTGTAATCCCCGGAGGGTAAGGCAGAGGTGTACCTGCCCTGCTATTCTGTAACCATCTCACCGTGAAAACTTAGGTGAAGTGAGCGTGGAGTGAGCTGTCATTGTCATCGATACCTAGTGATGCTAAGGCAGTGACAGTTCACTTCAAGCTCACTTCACATAAGTTTTCACGGTGAGATGGTTTAGAATAGGTACACCCACATTTCACCAGTTATATTTAAGTCCCATGTAATAGAGGGCGAGCCTATTACCATGGACCGGGCACAAATCCAGAGAGCGGAATGAAAAATGCGAAAAATAAAAAAAATGGTGAATGCTACGGAGTTGAATAACAAATAAAATCATGGCCTTGAATAACACCAATAAACCAAGATGACACCAAAAAGAGATCACTTAGACCAAAAACAATCACCTAAAAGTTTCAAAAAATGTCTTCTTCGCTTAAAACCTTAAAAGCTAAAATTTTCGCTCGGAACATTTTCCTACACGAACACGTCTAAAGAAGTTAAAACTGCGTGAAATTGACCTGACATCGGGTTCCCAATCTCTTCGTGTTCACTTGCAAGTAATTCCACATAGTAATCAATGTAAAAGCTAAGGGTTCGCGTGGTTGAGAGCGAGGAGTTTTAAAACTGAAGGAATGAAAAAAAATTGAGAAGAAATTCTGATAAAGTTATTTGTTTTCGCTAGTCTTTACTTTTGAATGTATACTTGAAATCATTGTAATGTCTCTGGAATTTGTCATTCCATTTAGGCGAATATTCCAAGCTGTGAGAACTCCACTTATCCAGAATGACACAATAAACTAAAAGACGACACAAAATAGATGTCGAAAACTTTGTAAATATAACTAGGTCACGTTCTCATTAATGTGAAATATAATGCAAATATATTATTTACAGCATCTCGTGTGCGAAGCCGCGGACACAGGGAGTTAAAAACTTTACTAACGTTTTTTGCCACTGACTTCCGAAATTAAAGTTATTTTTCACTTTTTTTGTGTTTTTTTTTGGAAGTCGGTTGTTTTTTTTTTGTAAAAAGTTTTTATTTTTCATTTTTTAGTTGTAGTACGTACCCCACACAAATCCGAATACCACTACCTGCTATGTAAATAACAGTGAAGGAGTCAAACAGGATATCGTCTAGATAAACTAAGTGGGAAAAATACGTAATATTGAAGCTAACTCAAAAATTACGCAAGCAAAGTTAATAAAATTTATATGGGACCACCTCGGAAGCATGACCTACCAAACAAAAAAAGAATCATCAAAATCGATTCATAATTGGCGGAGTAATCGCGTAAAAACATACAGACGAATTGAGAACCTTTGAGAAGTTACGGTTAAAAATATAAGTAGTCACGTCAGTATTACTGCATTGTTTAACCTCTACCACTCGCCCCACACCCGCCACACTCCGTCAATGTTTGAGCATGCTCCTGATTGAAGTCTGCGCCATTGTTCAGTGTGTCGACAAGCTACGTTTGATCACACACCGTTATTGGCATGTCTACAAGGCTTAACATTCCTTAATTGGACTGAAGAATGAAGATTTACGTACCTACAAAGTGAGACAAAATGACATAGGCTTGGGGCGGACATGACTATTCTTCACTACTACGGGTCAAAGAGAAAGCATCCATTTGCCCTAACAGCTTAATTACCACTTTTCTTAAAGTGTGTACAAACATTGAGTGGCAATCGTGCGCAACTGCCGCGATTTGTTTGGACGACAGCCGCGCGCGAACGCTTCTATGCATTGCAACTTTCATCGAAATCATTAGAGCCGTTTTCGAGAACGTGATTACAAATATTATATACATTTATTTACAAATATTGCTCATTTAATAGACAAGAATAAGTTTTTGTTCATGAATAAAAAAAAAACTTAACTTTTGAACTTTTAAACAAACAATACCATCAAAACAGAAAGCAAAAACATTCTACATCCAAGAAACAAAAATAAGGAACACTCATAATGATATCATTTACATAGAAAATAACTCTATCGATTGACCTTCACTAAATGTCGAGGTGAAGATGCAATTGCATGAGTCAGAAGTCCTCTAAACAGTTAAAACATATTAGTGTAGCTATCCCAGACGATTTATGATGACCAAAACTGGGAAATAAAGAACATAAAAGTAAAATAGGATTGTTGGATAGATTAGGAATCGAACTTGGGAGCTATTAGAGACTTTATTACATGGTTGACTTTTAATTTAATCGTTTGATTGAAGTTTATTGATATATTATGAATCATCGAGTAAAAAATAGATTACTCCAACTGTTCTGTTTATTTGTTACTAGCGAGGCGACCTGCCTCCGCTAGCGAGGCGACCTGCCTCCGCTCGGTCTTGACAAAACATTGAAACTTTATTAAATAATATGAATATACACAAACACACATCTTCCGGATTAAAAACTGCATAAAAATCTATTGTGTAATTTATATATCAAATAAAACATTTTATCTAACTATCTAACTAATATTATAGACGCGAAAGTTTGTAAGTATGGATGGATGGATGTTTGGTACTCTTTCACGTAAAAACTTCCGAATGGATTTGGATGAAATTTGGCAAACAGATAGTTTATAACCTGGATTAACACAACACATAGGATGATTTTTATTCCGATATTCCCACGGGATCGAGACTTACGCGGGTGAAACCGCGGGGCGCAGCTAGTACTATATATAGTAAAGATTAGATTATACACAACCAGAAGATCTGCTTGTTGTTTGAAATAGAACCGCTGACATGCTATTTAGCTTATATTTCCCTAAGTTTTAATTTAGTTTTTTAATTTTTCATATTATCATTTATTAAAAATAAGTATTTATGCACTGCTATCCTGAAGCATAGGTTCAACCTAGTTCAGGCAAATATGCAACTGTACTCTATTTTGAATTGGTAAGCCATTTATTGTAAACTTCCCATTCATAAAATGATTATTATTATTATATTATAGATATATTATGTAGATAGAAAAGGGACAGGCTGGAGTTACTTAAATTAGCTAGAAATATTTTAATAGGAGGTATCCAGAGTTCGAAGTTTTTGTTATGGCTTATTACAATTGTCTCTGTGATCTCATTTCTTCTGGCCACATCTTAATAATCATTAAAGATCGGGTTATCAACATCTACTTTTTATCGTTTTATTGATATTGACATGACCCGTTCCCCTTGTTATTTGACCTGTCTAGAAAAAAACACAGGTTTTTCTTTTCTAAAACCTCTCAAAAACACAATTTTATTTTTTGTATTGCAACATTTTAAATTGCGCATTTAGCAAAGACCGATTAATATGTAAACAAGACTATAATTAATGAAAGAAAAATAAAGGCATGATGATAACATAATTATATGGTTTTTAAAAGGCCAAGAGTTATGTTATAAATATAAGGCTAGCCTGCGACTTTGTGTGCGATAAAAGTTTCGCGGTTGACCGTCCAGTTTTTTTAGTTCCCACAGGAGTTTCCAAAATGGCTGCCACCTGGTTACGTCATCAAAATATTTTTTGTATTTCGAATTTCACGTTGATACGGTTATAAACGTCTAAGGGATGGTTTTGTTCGTATTTATTTACGTACGCTCCGGAATAAGTATGTTTGTGTGAACAAAAGTACAAAAAATAAAAAATCATAACTGTTTCGTAAATTGCATGGCTTAGCATAAATACAAATTTAATAAAGATAAACAGTAGTAGTAAGCAAAAATGTTCCCTAAAATGTACAATATCTTTTGTAAGTGTTGCAAAATAATATTGTAACACATATAATTTTTATCCCCACAGTGTCAATCATAATCCAATGTCAAAATATATAATGTGATAATTTAGTTACTATCATTATGTCAATAACTTTTTGTTTTATATAATAATCGTACTTATACGAAACTATTTGACCTACACAGGAATTATTACGTTGATACTATTCTCAAGAATTTTGTTTGTCACGAAATTAAATCAAAATGGTTTCGTTTTGTCCTCGGTTCCAAAAAATTAAAAGTACGTGCATCATCACTAATTGCTACTGCAAACAAAACGACCACAATAAACTGTTTACTTAGAAATATTTAAAATTACCTAAATATTAGAAAAGATATTTATGTTTATCAAATGAAATTAAATGTTTTATGAATGTTTATTGCTGTAGTACCTAAGTAAATCTTTTAAGACATCATTAGAAATTGCAGATATGCTATGACAGCTAAAATGAAATTGATATCGTTATCACCACACTTGATTATCAGAATAAGGCCGTGGTGCCATCGACTTGTGAAATGTACGAAAAACAAAGGACAATCAGGCAGCGACTTTGTTCGTCATACACTTTGAATTTGCTATATGCTTTATCTGAACGCGGCTTTATAGCTGATTTTAGATAAGATAAGATAAAATAAGATAAGATAATCATTTATTTGCTCAAACATGAGTAGGTACAATACATACTTACAACACAAATTGTCAGCATGCAATAGATATTAAACGTAAATATAAAAAACAGATCATCATGTTTGCCTTAAACAATGGCATGCAAATATTAATAAAATAAGTTATAATGTCAATCCGATTCTAATTATTTAAAAATGTCATGATAATATTAAAGTACATTAAATATAAGAAATTAATAATTTAGTAATAAAACATGGTCAAAATCTCTCATCAAATTTTAGGAACATGTTCAAGAGTATGTTGCTAGCATATCTCGTGTTACTAACCTCTTAGTTACTTTGAACTTTGTAAATATCTAGATGGAAAACAGCAAATTAAACTATACATCTTCACAATTTAATTTAATTAAGTAACGGCCTAGTTCTAACCTCATTTAGTAAGGCAACCCAAAACATGGCAACTGAAAGTTGCCCTATTTGTCATTGGGGGTGTAATTAAGAGCCCTAATGTTTCTTCTTAATGAGCCATAGTAGGTATATGGTTGAATCATGGGTAACCATTTCTGAACAAGGTGAAGTATTATTTAATTTGTTTGGTGGATTCAGTAATCAGCATTGTTCACAACCGCAAGAAAAAGAAAAAAAAAATGGTTAAAAAAAGGGTTTTTTTTGCAAGGGAATTCTCAAGTGCCTCAATTTAAACAAACAAACAGCAATAACTATTTTATTAATGATAGAAGCCTAGCCATACAGAGTTGTGATTGGTTATACAATTCTTTATTTCTTTTACAAATTATCTCACGAATAGGGAAAGGAAATTAGGACTATTAATAAATAACAATAAAGTTATGCATATTAAATTATTATATTTTGGCAACCATTTTATTATTCATCATTTATTTTATTGGATTATGTAAGTATAAAGTTACATAAGCAACTATTTGCAAATAATAAAAATATCAAAGGTTAATAGAATAATAATAAACCACGTTTTCATCTCTTCTTTTGGCGCTTTTTATAAAGTAATAAATGATTAAAAGAAACATTTTAGATAAATAAAATAAACACGTTTATAAAACCCGCAAAATACTTGCCTGGGTGTTGTTTCCTTTCCGAGATAATACGCATTTTTTTAGTTTTTCGTTTCTGATATTATTGACTTGGAGACAATTTCTTAAACAATCTGATTGGACCGGCAAAGTGTATTTGGGTTTTTCCATTAAAAAATTCTCAGTAGCAGTCAGGAGTCTGGGTTTTGTGCCCGGTTGATAGCAATAGGCTCGCCCCCTATTACATGGGACTTAAACGTAACTGGTGCAATGTGGGTGTACTATTGGTACACTTCTGCCGAACCCTTCGGGGATTACAGGCGTGATGTAATGTTACGTAATGTTATTGAATAACTTTTATTGGTAGCAATATTTTTGAGCCGTTTGGGATTGAAACACTAGGGCCGTGGGGTCCCAGTGCTCATCGTATATTTCGGGACATCGCCCAGCGGTTGGTCGACTCTTCACGTGACCAGAGGGCTGGCCAATTTCTAGGTCAAAGAATCAGCATTGCCATCCAACGTGGCAATGCTGCCAGCCTTTTGGGCACTTTTCCCACTGACAGCGATGCGGAAGAATTTTTTGACGCCCTATGAGCCCTTCCTTTATATATTTTTTTTTCCTTTTGTACATAATGCTAGACTTAGATTGTATATTTTATTTAAAATTGTAAATAAAAACTTTTATTTCTATAGTAGGAATAGACGTCCTAGACAAAGGGACATTCTATCAGCGATAACGATGATGGAAAAGGCAAAAATGTATAGGACTGACATAAACTATCAAAAAGCTTAAGTCAATCCTGCTGAACGTCGTTGTAGTAAATTAATACGAAACGCTTTCGAAGCGATTGTCATTTGTCTAGGCCCACATGACAGTTCCGCCTAAATTTTTTGAAAATCGCTTCTCTTGTTACTAAGTTACAATCCTTCTAATGACTTAGGCCTAAGTGAGTTCTTCCGCACCTCGTAATTAAAGTAGTACTTAACTTGAGACTTACTTAAGTTACGGCTTGATACAACGATCTATGTTACTTGGTGTTTAGCTTTGTCTCGGAGGTAATGAGGTGTCACTTACAAGGGTCTGTAGATTAGCAAGAGGGTAATGACGATATTTGAGTGTGTTTGGATAGCTTTGGTAGTTGTAGGATTAGGATGCGGAGAGGGATTGAGTCTAATAGTCGAACATGAGGGGTTTGAGTTGATGTTATGGGTAGGCAAACAGGCCGACAGCTAATTGATTGTAAAGTGAGAACCAGAATATGGTTTATATCGATCCAGAGGTCATAACTAGATGATCTAACATATTTCCAAGGCGCAAATATGGGCAACTACAGTTTTGAGCCGTTTGGGGTCGAGTGCGCGTCTACTTTTAAGGAAATTTCTCACTGACTGGTCGACACTTCACGTGACCAGAGGGCTGGCTCGTTCTTTGGCCAAAGAATTAGCATTGCCCTTCAACGTGGCAATGCTGCCAGTCTTCTGGGCACGTTTCCGGATGACAGCGATGCGGACGAATACTTCGACGACTAAGTGTCCTTTTGTTTTTATATTTATTGGTATAGTTAGTTAGTCATTTTAGTTATATAGTTAATTTAGTATAATAAGTTTACCCGATGATATTTTATTATATTAATAAACATAATTTCCAAGGTTGGTTTTGATAATACCTACTTCATTGAGTGACGTATCATTTACAAACACAATCATCAGAATTGTATTTTTTTTCAATTACCAGATCAATTAACTTCCTCGCTAGAAAACTTTCATCCACTTTTCAGATTCACGAAGCTTAAGCTCTAGCACCCTAAAGAATCCTAACTTATAATAAAAATGCGAAAGTGACTTTATTTGTTTGTTACGCTTTCACGCTACAACGGCTGAACGGATTTAGATGAAATTTGGCACAAGGGTAGACCATGATCTGGAATAGGACATAGGATACTTTTTATCCCGATATTCCTACGGGATCAAGAATTACGCGGGTGAAACCGCGGGGCGCAGCTAGAAGAACAATATTTCTAAGTTGACCAAAATTACCCGTGCCTACATCGAAATATCTATTAGCCATGATGCTTATCATACCTGACATACCGTTTAAACCGTAACAATAGCCTCTTGAAACAAAATTCTTCGTGATCTCTCAACAATTTACTCTAATTTGTGTTTGAAACTAAAACCCACAATCTTTTGTCCATCTTCAGCATTTCGAAAGGCTGATAATTTAGTTCTAAGCTGTTCGTTATGACTGGGACACGACTAAGTGTTGTCGTGACGAAGCTGTGAGGAAACGTGCCGCGAGTTTTGATGTTACAAAGGATTTTAGGGATGGGAAATTTAAGAAGGATTTTATCGATAATGAGGTTGATGGTCGATAGTTTTGAGGTGAAAGTTTGTTAATATTTCTTTGTATAGTTGAGCCTCGTAAATTGGCTTTTGAGTAAAAGTGTGTATGTCAACGACAACTTCCTTTCATATAAAGAATATAATAATAAATGGTGTCTAGTGAAGTCGACTAATTTATATTTAATTTTATTAATTTGTGCTATCAAGATGTTTTAATAGTCGTTGCCTTAGAATGTTTTATAATATGTGAATTTCTGTATTTAGAAAAACTGCCATCAAATTTATGTTTCTAGAACAGGCGGAGTTATGGATCTAGTATTCAAGAAAAAGTAGTTTCATTGGTTTTAAGATTTATAATCTGGTCATTTGTTTACTTCACCGTCAAAAGCACTCCGTATCTTGTTACTGTGGCAGTTTTACTGGAATTAGCTCAAGCTGTGTTTAAATATAAAATATTCTGCAGTTGGTAGCGAGGCTGATTACCTAGTTTACGACGTCCTCAAGAATTGGGTCCTTAAAATGTTGTTCGATTGCATATATATTACGTACTTGCTCATCCACAAAGGAGTATCGTGTTACCCAGTTACTAGGTTATAGCAGTTACAGAGGCAGTCGCTTTATGTGAAATACAGGCATTCAACTGCATCCAGTTAGACTGGAAGCAGACCCAACACAGTTGGGAAAAGGCATACTCATCTACCACGAGTACATGGTTTTTTCAATGTAAAATCGATTACTCCTCTGACCTTTGTTTACAGCAATCTCAGTGGGGGGCCACACAAAACCTACAGGGCTATCAGCTATCTCATTAACAGTTAAAATTAACATCGTTTCTGCAATTCATATACTACATCAGCATATTTTACTGCGTCGTCTGTCGAAGGTTGATTTTTGTCATTAATAAGTCAATACTTCGCTTCGCGTTGCCTTGAACAAATCACAAGAATGTTAATTTTTTAAATAAAATGTATGACAACAATCGATTTGTCTATAATTTATTATAACTCTGACCTTATTTTGTAAATTGATTGACATAGTAATAAAGTTCTAGTAGGTATTCGAATACCATTTTAGTATAATTAGGTAGATTTTAAATGGATATTTTTGATAGTAAAATTATAAGTAAGTATTTTTGATTTAATCTTTTTTATTGTTTACATGACATACCTATACAGTCATTACACTTTTAAATGTATGGAATACCTAATAAGACCACAGACGAATAGTAAGCGAATATTTTCAAAAAAAAGTGAAAATTAAAATATCCCAAAAACCTCTGCTCCATTTTAATAAAACTCAATTAAGCCTCGCGCTGGATAGCTATAAATAGTAGTTATAAAAACCGAAAACTTTATCGATAAACTGTTTTTATGGCACTACACTGCTGTTGCCGGCGACAGGTGCAGCCGAGCGGTGGTAGCGACACGGTCTATCGATATATCGATAAATTGTATTTTGATAGCGCACAGCCCTACGACTGAAAATAGACGCGGCTTTTTGTGTTCAATTTTGTAATCAGATTTGTTCCAGTGATTATGTTTATTGAAGGATTAGATCCGGTTAGTCATAATATTGTAATGCACATTTTCAATCAGACTCTTCTTTAGATTTATTTATTTACTCTAGATACTATCATAGAATAGCAGGTTTTGTACAAACGTGCCCTCAGTATCACGGAGAGGCCTCAATATGTAAGAATTAGTTACCCATCCACGAAATTACCGTAGTAAGTGTAACTCAACCCTACAGAAACTGTAATTTATCCTCGAACCCCTCACGCACGGAATAAAATGATATAATATTGACTATAGTGTGAATATTTTATTAAAACAAGTCAACCCTCTACGGCTCGGTGTAGTCATCTCATATGTATGCCACATGGGACGCAATGGGTTGGACCATCATTCAATATTTAACTTAATTGTTATCGCGCTCTATCACCTTTGGAAACTCTACTGTAAACTGAATTATTTGGAGAATTAACTTTATAACATAACATCACGGCTAGTTTCCCAATAGGGTATATAATAAGACAGAGTATACCCGTACCAGGTACACCCACATTTCGCTTTATTTATGTTTGAGTCTCATGTAATAGCGGGCAAGCCTATTGCCATCAACCGGGCAGAAATCCAGAGGGGCTGCTACTAAGATATTCCTAATGGAAAAACTCAATAACAATTTGCCCGACCTGGGAATCGAACCTCATGCGCTTCCGACCGCTAGACCAACGATGCACGCTTTAACTTTATATGATTGACTTAATGTATACTCATACACATAGAAAGAAAGAAAATACTTTTATTAGCGGTAAAACATGACACAAAGAAAAAAACAAAAAACTAGTTATAGTTGAGGAAAAAACACAAAAACTTGTTATAGTTGGGGAAAAAACACAAAAACTAGTTATAGTTGGGGAAAATATGTATAACATCCACGATAACTGGACGAATTCTAGCAATGTCTAATATGGCGTCTCTCCAAGCAAGCTAATTTAACTGAAATTTAGATTTTTATTTCATTTTATTGTAAAGTAGGTATATTGTCGGGTTTTCCTGTAAGTATAAACTCTTTTGGTAACTCACCCGAGTTCTTCATAGTGGCATACTATACTGCTTAGTTACTTTTTCAGGGAAATAGAGGGCGCTCGAGAACCGTGATAAAGTTTACAAGAAATAGTCCTCCAGAACGAATGTCGGCCATAGAGACCGCTCTCAGCGAAGCCTCAAGCTACAAGTGTGTGCGCGGACACAGATGCACTCTCTCTTCCCTCACTCTCATAGTCCGATGGGACGGCAATCTGATACGACCGGAGAGAGATCAGGCGCAGTTCTAACGGCTTAACGTGCTTTCCAATCCACGGGGGTATCACACCGCCAAGTTTCAAACTCTGGGCTGTTACTAAGAAATTATCTCTCTTCTTCTTAGCTCTTATGCTATGAGTTGAATTCGTATAAAAACATGACATAAAAACTTGTCTGCCTTGTCTAAACCTTCTTCAGTCTGCGGTAACAACGGGCACCTGAGTGCGCCGACCACAGTCCGATATTTGCCAATATTTAGAAGATCCACAGCGCGGACACAGATATTGCAATCCCGGCCAGATTACATTTAAAATGAATCCCGGTATCGACGTAAAATACCGGAAAACTACCGCTTTCAGTTACACTGAAATGTGGAATAAAATGTTGTGAAGTATCGAGTATTGTTTTCTGGTTTCATTCTTTTCGAATGGGTTGAACATTTCCTTGAGATGAGCTGCTGTAGATTATTCATTCTTACTACATACACTCATGGTACAAGGATATTTGTGGCGGTCGATTGACGTTGCCAGGGGCGTTGTTGGTAAAGATTTGTAATTTTCTTTTTTGTGAAATGTTTTGAAAAAACTAGGATGGTGGCGTTATTTCTGGTTTTGGCCACGCGAAAAAAGAACTTTGTATCGCTACTGTTTCTGGGTTTGTTATGAAAGTTGGTAAGGATGATTAATTTATTACCTATTAAGAGTATCACGAAGAAGAGCTACGGCAATTAATTAATTACGGAGATGTTAACGGTGTTGCCCTAGTAATTAAGTGCCGTAAGTTATGTTAATTGTAAGCACCAATGTAATAAAGGAATGTGATTCTTCCACCATTTTGTTGGCACCTCCAAGATTTGTACCTTAAAGCCTTAAAATGACAAAAAAAAAAAATTGGTAAATGTGTCCAGTATAAAATGGCCGATTCCCTTGTTCACAAACTAATTTAAACTGAGATAAATGACAGGTTACTGACAGACAGTTCGAGAATTAGACGGTGACAGATAAACGTCAAATAATCTTTAAGCATTATTTTCCCCTACCTTTCTTGTTTTATGAGTGAGAAAAAGATGGGAATACTGTTCATTAAGTGTTTAGCTTGTGATCTAAGGAATCGGCACCAATATTTATATGTTTGATAAACCTAAGCAGGCTCTTACCTTTCAATAGCAGTACGTAGTTTTTCTTGTCCTCTCCACCCTTAGGGTACTCCCAGTCTATATCTAGGCCGTCGAAGTTCCTGTCGCGAAGGTACGGGATCGCGGAGTAGATGAAAGTCTGGCGCGCGTAGCGGGTTACTGACATCTCCTTGAACTTCTGGGTTCCGAAGGACCAACCACCTGGAGAAGGAAGGTTGTTTTAGAATCAAACTATTTATTCCGTTGCAAGTGTAAATGTTGATACCAATAAAACAGTTTCAATGGTATATAAATATACTATCAGGGAAATTCATTGTGTATTATTTATGATACACTTCTTCAATTTGCCGTGTTATAGTTATTTCATACAAATGACAAAGAATGAGAATTTTGATTGGATTAAGTTGGTAGTCAATTAGATAAAAAAAATATTTCCCTGAATTTACTTTCTCAGTTCATTTTAAATACCAATGACGTAGTAATAAAAGGAAAAGGTCTTTCACTCTTTGAGAAGAGATTTTGCTTGATTAGCTAAAGACTCAAGCGCCCTAGTTTTGCTTTTGGGCAACCACGGTTGCCCCAACCATACAATTATAAAGAAGTCTTAAGTAACAAATGAAGCCAGGGCGTCTGAGTGTTAAAAAAAATGCTGTAGTTTATTAAATTTTTGTTAATAAATTCTGTTTAGAAGTCATTATTCAGTAACTTTGTGCATTAAAAACTTGTTTCCGCTATTTCTTACATAAAATGTTAGCTTGGGGAGTACTTTATAAAGCAAGACAATAGCTAAAGTTTACGTTGTAAACGTCGTAAAATAATGTTTAAATAAATAGGCCAAACTATAATAGATAAAACAGAATATTTATATCATTATAGCACTTTTGTGTCTGGAAACTAACATTAAGATGAAACAAGTGCCACTCGGGACTCGCACATGAAGGGTTCTGTACCACAATACAATATTAACACTTTTTTTTTTTAATACTTTAGTAAAACAAACCACCTCTCTTTTATGGGGATCTCACTTTAATTTTTACCCGACTACGGCGAAGAAAAAAGGAGGGTTATGATTTTGACCGGTATGTATGTATGTATGCATGTATGTATGTATGTATGTATGTTCATCTATTCCCTTATATCTTCTAAACGACTCATCACAATTTGACAAATGAGGTATCGTTGGAAACGTCTTGATCGTCCGCTGGTTATAGGCTATGTGTTAATCGTACCATGCTGGGTATCAAATGAAAGGGCTTAATGAGCACATTTCAACAATATATATATTATAAACCCAAAAGAATTTAAAAAAAAAATCAGTAATAAAAACTAAAACCCAACTACGACTAAAAAGGTATAAACAAGACACCACAGACAGACAAATTAAAAATCCGGAGTCACACGTAATCTGTTCGATTTTTGCCCTAACACGTGTGACTCCGGATTTTTAATTTATCTATCTGGGGTGTCTTGTTTATACCTTTTTAGTCGTAGTTGGGTTTTAGTTTTTATTACTTTAATTTTTTTTTATTTGTTATTAGAACGGCAATAGAAATACACAATCATGAGATTCAGCCCACAGTCACACAGATCGACGGACGGATGGACAGCGGAGGCTTAGTTACGGAACCCTAAAAAGAAATGCTCCCTAGTCATCATAATTCTCTTGCACTTATCCCCATTTATTTGGGGTCGGTGCAACATAAATGTTTTGTCTTCCATACTTCTCTAATAGTCGTCGTGGCTAAAAATGGCTCCGTAATCAATAGTCAAAATGGTTTAAATGTAATCCAGATATAACATGGCAATTATTTTTTCCTATAGACACTTACAAGCCAACGTTCAATACCCATTATCTCAATCAGAATTATCTCACACAATCACAAATAAATCAATCCGCACTAATTACTACTTAACACGAGCGAATTTTCGCAATTGAATAGTGCAGTGAAATGGCAAAAAAGTTGTGTGTCGATTTCTTTAAGCAGTCATAATGCGTTGCACCACACGACACGTAGCTCTCATGAAAATAGGCGCGGTTCTTTGTAGGCATTCCCGTGAAAAAGGTGAAAATGTCGCGCGAATGCGCTTTGTGCCGTGGGAAAGGCACCGCGGTGTGTTCGCACATGTCTAGTGAGGGGACAGGTTTGTCGATATCGTTTTTTTTTGTGTTGGTTAATAAAAACGTTTAATAAAAGAGCATTTCTTTACTTGGTTTAGAATAATTGAATAGTAAAAAACTGTTATTTGGCTGTGCTTTATCATCATCATCAGCCTACAGCATTCCACTGCTGGACATTATTTCACCTATTGCAAGCCATTCAACTCGATTTTTGGCAACTCTTATCTAGCTGCTACCAGCCACCCTGCGAAGATCGTCGCTCAACTGAGGGCGTTCTACCATACGTGTGCCGATTCGCGGTCTCCAGTCAAGACAGGCTATGCTTAAATTACTTAATTGAAACCACAATTTGAATTTTATGTAGAAATCATATCTCACACCTCTGTCTCTTCGACACATAACGGCCATTATATTTACACATTTCAACTTGCCATTATAAAACGTACAAACCATAAACATTTAGCTATTAGAAAGTTGTGTTACCATAAAAACCTGAGTATATTTATATATTGATTGCTTCGACTGGTTGATTGAACGGCTAATGATTGATTGAACCAATCGTTATGTAAGTTATCGAGTGTGTATGAAAGTGAAGTGTGGTATTGTTGTTTTTGCGACGTCATAAACGTGTTTATATCTATAAAATGTAGATACATTTCTAAATTTACCTTGGTTTCCTTTGTGATAAATTGTTTTAATTAAAGTGTCTTTAAATAATTTAAATATATTATTGACAGACATGATTGCAGAAATATCGCAAATCAAAGATGAGATTAAACTAATTAAATTAACGTTATTTATCAGTTAATTGGATCACCTTTAAAATGATTAACAAGCTGTCACATAAATGAAAATTTAAATCTGAATAAAGTTTATCGATATTTTATATGAGAATTTAATGATAATTGGACATCACAAATGGTATCGATTTTAAAACTCTCTGTCTGTCGAATGCGATATCTCGTGTGTTCTGAATCGCCTATTTTACGAATGGATAATCAAAGTGTTCTTGGTAAAAAATGAAAGCTTTATTCATATTTTTGATGTGATTTTCCTTTGTGGCTGATGATTTTCATGTTGAAACAAATGAGTCGTGAAAATATCGATGTTTTTTTTATAACATACCTAAACATAACATCACGCCCTTAATTCCCCGAAGCTTTAGGCAGAGGTGCACCTACAGAACACTCACATTTCACCATGTAATAGGGGGCGAGCCTATTGAAATCAACGCCCAAAAATTGAAACTGCGGGCTGCTACTAAGAAATTCCAGATAGAAAACCTAATAAACACTTTACCCGACCCGAGAATCGAAACCAGGACTTCATGCTCATCAACGAGGCAGTCAGTGTTTTTGGTAATTAATGATGTCTTTATTTTGGCTCCAAGTGAATGCTTTTTTAAAATTAAATTGATTTTGTTGACGATATGTTGTGAACTATTGAACTTACTTAATTAAACTATTGTGAGTGGGTTAATAGGTCAAAACAATATAATTAAGTATGGCTTGTAACACTATTAATTGATTTATTTTAGTGTCTATTTCCGCAATAAACTGACTTAACTTATTTAGGAAAACTTGATGCATTTAGCGTCATGTTTAGCATAATATGGACGAATGCATAATTAATTTATAATTATGTTACTAGTCTATTAAAATTTATAATCGTTTAACTTAATCCGTCTATTATTATGATGAGTAAACACAATCATAACGTATTGAAATTATTATTAATTTATGAAAGAAACTTGATATGAAAATTATAGGTATAATTACAAAACTTGCCCCCAAGTAGGTATTAGTAGTACCTAAGTTGGTAATCTGCTTCATGACATTATTTGCAATGGTAATTGATTAGTTGAAAAACAACAGTCAATCACATGACTCGATTGTCAATTATAGGTATTTATTGCTTCCCTAATGTGGATTTATGTGGTAGGTTTTTATAAACACATGATCTATGTGGTCTCTGTCCGGCACAGGAAAGCCGAATAAGGCCTATTGATGATTCGCACGAATTTACTCGCTCGACAACGGGCGAATCAACCATTTCAAATATTTTTTTCCTTGAGGCGTTACGCACGGAGTTAATTTATCCACTATAAGACGACGAGAAGAAATATCGACTCGTCTACAAATAAATTAACTTCGAGCGAATCGGCTCGAGAAAAAGAAAAAAGAGCTATAATTTAGTAATTATAGCTCTTCTTCATAGAAAAAAAAAAAAAAATAATTACAGCCAAATAGTAACTTGGCTGTCATAAGATTCGCCAAGAATAAAAGGCCTTTCTTTACCTGAGCATAATTATATAAAGTAGTAAGTAGTGGGCAGTTTTATGGCTTGTTTTCATAATTTCGATGGCCAGGATTCTTCCCTGCCTTCTCTCAACTTTGATTTAATTTAAAATCATTGCAAATTCCGTGAAAAAAAAACCATTTTGAAATACATACCAATAGCCAAAAGAGTCTTCAACTTAGGATTAGCCTTCTTCAACGCGTTGATTCTGTCGTACAATCCAGTCTTCCCATCTTTGGTCTCATCATTTGTCTCGAAGGAACTGAGCTTGCCCTTCTTCAGCCAGCCGAAAGCGAAGATGATGTGGGTGCAGAGATCTGGCGAAATGTCTTCGGGGGTGAACTTGCCGATCTTGGTACGGTATTGGGACCAATTGGTGTAGTAGCAGACAATCTGGTAGAAGAGAAAAATGTCAATTAGGACAAGCGTGATAGTGAGATGATTATAAAGCGCGCCCTGTATGCGAGCGCTTTATGGATCCTGTATTAAACGCGCCGCCAATGCGTTGCGTGTTCATTACAACAATACTTTTAGGACAACAGTGCTTCTGCAATGTTTGCTCAAGCCAGAGTTCTCAGCTGTAGTGCGGTAAAAGAATGCGTTGCGGGACAGTCGCAACAGCCTCCTGAAAGCTATTGCTGATGGGCCTGATGAAAGCCCCATAATGAGGCATCTTATAAAGATCACTCTATCGGTAGTAGAATTGAAGTACTAACATAACAAATAAGTTAAATTGTTTACAAACATCGAGAATTGTAAGATTTTTTGTAAGTGGATCTAGTTGTCTGTTTGAATAAATAAATGTTATATAGTATGAAGAAAATGGAAATATATTTAATTACAAATAGCTCTTGCCCGTGACCTGCTGTATCTCACAGAGAGGAGGCTATGTCCCAGCAGTGGGAACATTATTAGCCTGATTGTTCGTGTATTTTGTTTTTAATACAAAACAAACAATTACACGTGCAGCACCGTACAAAAAATAGAAGGAAAACTTCTTAAAACATTAGGAATATGAGAGATTTAGACTGAGTGACAGAGAGAGTTATCATATCTTTCTTCTCACTCATGTAAGGAAATGTCCTTGAAAATTCACTCTCAATTCTCTTCCAATTATCGAATCGCCGCTTAAGAAGTATCACATAAAAAGTCGCCTATGTACGCCTCCAGGTTGCAAGCGAGCTATCAGTTAAATTTCATAACGGTCGGTTCAGCCTGATGGTTTAGGCGTAAAAATGTAACAGACAGACAGAGTTACTTTCGCATTTATGGTATTAGTATGACTTTCTTTTCAAAACGTAAATATATTACGTAGAAGCGAGCACATGGACGTTTGAAACCACTTGTAACAAAGCATCTTTTTTTAACTTTTGTAGAACTTTTGTAGGAACCAGCCAGTTTGATACGTATAGTAGATAGGTTTTTTAATCTTGTAGACTCATTTGACAGATGCAAATGTCAAACTCCAAATTGAAAAAGAAACAACAATCACTTGAAATGTCAAATTAGTCTACGAGATTAAAAAACAGACTTTAGGTAACCTATTTCAATTTCAGGGGTCAAACTGACAATGTAGGTACCAGCTATATTATGTTTAAATAAATAAAGTTAATATTAAAACACACATACTTCGTAAGGAGATCAGAACTTTCGTTAAACTCAAATGGGAACAACCTTTTTCAATGTCATGACGTAGTTGTTCAGCCATATTGACTCTTACAAGATATATTAATTTTGAAATCGTAAGTTATACCAGGTACTAAGACTTTTACATGGACCATCAATGTATTATATCCTAACTAATATTATGAATGCGAAAGTGAGTTTGTTTGTTACGTTTTTACGTTTTCACGCTAAAACGGCTAAACGGATATGGATAAAATTTGGCACATGGGTAGACCATGATCTGGAAAAGGACATAGGCTGTATACTTTTCACCCTGGATCACAGACGAAGTCGTGGGAAACAGCTAGTAATTAATAAATTTCATAATTAATCTTATTATTTTTAAAATTAAATTAATGAATAATGTACGAAATATTTTTGTTATAATAGCTATTTACACACCTGTTTAGGTAGGATAATTATGGTTTAAAGAACTTTTGTTGTATGTATCACCTAATGTACCCATATTATTTATTTATTTAATACTTCAAGCACACAGAATGTACAGAGGTGGACAATTCAAGCAAATAAATTATTTGATTTTTATTGTCAATCAGTAAGTATATCCTACGATATGATATTCATAATGATACAGCTCTCAAAAGGTGATCTGATTTATTGCAAGGTTTATGACTCATTTTGATAAATTCCCTGCATGGAATTCTAAATTACGTAAAAGGTTTGAATACATTTTATTATGTTAAGCGATTCCAAGATAATTCACATCTAACTGCATTTTTAAAGCACACAATTATCTTCAAGGATTTACTGCTCCTTACGCAAACAATATTAGACGATTTCTAGATTTATATTCTTTAGTAAAGTTTGCGTTCAGAGGCACTCAGTTTTATAACCCAGTCCTTGTCTACTGCTTAAAAATACCAGCTCATTTAACATGAAAAGTTTCCCGACACTTCCATTCAATTTTCAACTCTATTCAATAAAAATAGGGCTCTTTTCAGAAGACTTCTGATGTTTTCTAAATTCAAAACCTATTTTGAAGACATTCGCGAAACATTAAACATCTGAAACGGGAATAAACTATGGGTTATGACCTTTATTCTTAAGGGAATAAAGTTCACTAAATATTGAATTAAAATCTTTAAGGCAAATACTTATTTTGAAGGCTAACAACTTCACTTTTACGTTCGAAAAGTTCACTCATATCCGTGTTGTACCATTCTTTTAAAATATTACATTTACATGTCGGAAACTGATACTAACGCTTCTATTTCAAGGGGTTATGGGCTAAAATATTAATCCATTAAGTATTTTAAGTGTAATGGTCAGTTGGTATCTGGGTTCCTGCAAGGCTAATTCTTTGCCCGCTGTCTTTTCCTACCATGTTATTATTAGAACGATATTAAGTCTTTCGAAATCGATAGTAAATTTTTTAGTAGCTGTAATTTGATTTTAATGGACTTGGAGAAAACTTGACCTTCTTAATCGTTTTTTAATTGGATTTTTAAAAGGCCAGGTGGTCATAAGAAAGCATGTTAATAAATTCTATTAATACTTTGATATCTAACTGTTTTATAGTGACAAGAAAAGTTTAGTATCATAATTATGTCGCAATAATATTTATTAATATGTCAAGATTTAAGAATATTTCAATATTGAAATTATAAAAATATTTGTACGAGCTGTGGTTTCCCCATCGGAGGTAGTAGTGTTATTTGGGGATTAATTACATAATGAGTTTCTTAAATAAATAAACTATTCATGCCGTATTAAAAAAACATCGCAACTCTATGAAATAAATAAAGAAATAATAATAAAAATATAATATTCCGTACCTTATATCCATCTTTGTCTTTATGAGTATCTGTACCGACAGAATTATCAAGGACTGCAGAAGACTTCCTGCTGGCAATGTTAGGTCGTCCACGAATCTTGGGTCTGTTGACGCTGGCTGATATAACCTGGTCTCCAGATCTGGATACGCTGGATGTGACTGAAGTGGAAACTTTGCTAGGCTTGCGGAGTCTTCTGCGAACAGCTGTGGAAGAGAAACAGATGGTTTTAGATGCTGGTTTTCAGAATGCTACATGATATTTGAAGTATGGGTTTTGTACACGAGAAGTTTGCTTGGCTACCCCTTGGCCGATATCCAGCAGTTAGAATTCATTCCACTGAAATAAATCAAATCATTTATTTCTTTGCAAACATATGTATAGTAACATAGGTGTTTTTATGATAGAGTTAAAATTAAAAATTTTAACAAATCAAAAAATATGTGGCAGACAATTCGAATTTAAAAAATGAATTTAAATGTTTAATGACGATGATGAAACGCTTAAGTATGCAATCATAAGAGTACGTTAGCAACAGGCTGGATCTTGCAACATCCATATAAAAAGAGATGTGGACCCCATTGCCCCTTAGTAAGGCACCACAAGGTCTCTAAAGCTGTATAAAGTTGAGTAAGACCTAATTTCAGCGCTATTTAGAGTTCTACTGACCCCTTTATGTGCAAAGCGTGACACATCAAATTAGAAACATATCAACTGCCTGTCATTGCAAAAGACTAAACAAAAGAGGAACAATGCCAGTCAAATATTTTATAGTCTTGCAATATAATATCTAGAAGAAATAATTAAAGTTTTAATTGAACCGATTCCATTGGGTTCATTATGCAGCAACTTTTTTATACTCTGTGAAGTGAGGTCCGGAAGTGAGTTAGTTGGTTGTCCAATAATAACTAATAATAGGTCTCTTAACAATAAAAAAATAATATACGCGTAGAGTAATTTACTCTATATGACATTTTTGAACCGAAACACAAGCGCTATTTATTTGATTTTCATTCATTTATTTCATGTTCATTAGATGAGCATCAAATAAATGATATTTGATAGTCTTCATTAAACATGAAAGACTCGGAAATTAATTGTATGAATAAATAATCTTGATGACCTACAAAGGTAAAGGGATTCAGTAAAACTATTTGTAAATCATCTTTCCTGACCAATCCCGGAAGAAATCCTAAAACAAAGCGCATTTATCTATCTTTAACTATTGACTCAATATTTGACTTCCTACAACTGTAGATCTATTTTGTAAGAATCTCACCGTGAAAACGCAAGTGAAGTGAGCTGTCATTAATGTCAATCCAGCATCATGTCGTATGACACCTCACGTCAAGCTCACTTCACCTTTCCACGGTGAGACTTTTACAGAATAGAACGGCTGCTCTAAAATATAATTATTATTTGATATACAATAACTGTGCTACCTAAAGTAGCTGTTTTATCTTTGCATTTACTTGGAAGTATGGAGGTGGTATGGTATTTCAGGTTAAGCTACGCTTGCCGGGATGGGTGACCATGTTTACATATCGAGACTCCTCCGTGCCTCGGAAAGCACGTTAAGCCGTTGGTCCCGGCTGTCGTTCGAAGATCTTTGACAGTTGTTACGGGTCGTCAGAAGCCTGAAAGTCTGGCAACCAGTCTTACCAAGGGGTATCGTATTACCCAGTTACTGGTGTGTAGAGGTCAGATAGGCAGTCACTCCATGTAAAATACTGGTATTCAGCTGCATCCAGTTATACTGGAAGCCGACCCCAACATAGTTGGGAAAAGGCTAGGCAGATTGATTTACTAGGAAGTATGTTTAAGTTATGGTTAAGTTATAAAGTTTACTATAAATATTTATTTCTCTAAACCTTTTCTAGGAACTGTTAAACTAAAGGGCCTCAATCTTCACACCAAAGACTTTGTGCGAGCACCAAATTTTTCCGTTCGATTTAGCTTCAAAGGTAGCCGCGTTGCGTTAAGTTGGGTTAGTGATGTATTAAGCATTAGTTACAGGGTGCGTTAAGTTGAAGCTGTAATCTTCACGTTTGTTTCACCTTTTTGGATGAGAAAAAAGGTTAACAAAAGGTGCTAATTGTTTGATTTTTAGGGGTTAACTTTTGGAATTTAGCAGCAGTTACATTTTGAATTGTTGATAATGTGCACATAAGCATAATTTTTTGTTGCTTTTTATTTACTGAAGGATTTAGCTATAATTAATTGTAAAATTTGAAAAAATCAAACTCTTAATCATTGAAGAATAAAAGCTTCACTATTATCATTTTCATTTCACACCTACCTGTTTTTTTTTTTGCGTTTATAGACGTAGTGGTATATATCCCCCTCATGTGCAATGCATTTAAACGACAAAAAAGTGTTTTTAAAACAAATAGAATTTCGAAACTAAAGCTGTTTTACCAACATTTTTACAAAGCCATTCTTCCAATATGTTCCGAGTAATAAACTTGCTCTACACTTTGAATTCCAAACGTCCTTATGGGACACCCTGTAACTGATGGCAGAAACTATTCCACTTGAATTTCCACCTTCAACTTATAGGATTAAGGTTGAAAGTTTTGTGGCAAGTAAATATATTTTTCTCCACAAAAGAAACAGTTTTAATGTATGAGTTTAGCCAGGGTGTTTGTTTTGGAAACGCTTGCTTTGTCCAGGGACTGATGAGAAGTTTATTTTGAATGATGTATCCGTAGAGGTACGACGGGTGGATGAGTGAAAATGGATGTTAAAAAATTGCAGTTAGATGTAGCAGTATTAGGTTTTTTTCTTAAAAATCGTGGATGAGGTTGTATAGTTGTAAGTGTCCTATATTCTATCCAAAAGGTTTTTCGCTTTTCTTTCTGGCGCAAATAGTATAAGACCTATTAAGATTGGTTAAGTGTCGTGAATTTTAGAATATGCGACCAATCCTAGATTTTGTAAGATTCCATGATCTGTGAAGTAATATGCTATACAAAATTCCGTGATTTAAGAATTTTTAACACTGCGTTCTTCGTAAAATGTCGTAAGTACTTAATTTAAAAAGTGAATTTTGACATTTGCCGAGAGAGTGTTCTTTATTATATTTTATATCTGTGTTTTTTTTTATTCCTTTGGCATCTAAAATAGCACGAGAAAGAATCTGAAAATAAAAGAATAACTTCATAGTGCGGTGCTGAGCTAAGTCCACAGTTTTTCTTCGCTTGTTAGCGTGAATTTATAAAAAATCACTTCGTGGTTTTCAATGGTAAATCTTATTAGTGCAGTTACTGCAGTTTTTTATAAAATGGCAAGCAAATCAGATACTTGAGTTATAAAACTAACTGTATTTAATTTAATGCTTTATGAACTAGGTAAGTTTTCTAGGCACTTATCTAATTAGTAGAAGTCTAAAAATTTCTAATTACTAACTGGTATATAAACCACTATTATTATAACTATATAAAACAAATGAATTAATGGATTAGGATTTATGAGATTACCATAAATTACTCAACATCACAGCAAAGCATATATTATCTTCTTTATATAATTTCAATGAACACCCCACCTAACATCAAAACAGATACGTCGCCGCGATCCAATTAATAAGCCCAGCTGTCTACCCCGCAGTAAACACGAAAGGATTTGCATAAAAAACAGCACAGAATGAATTCTGTGCGCGTCCGCGTTTCCAAAGCTATCACGAACACATTTTAGACAAATCAGACGGTAAATACGTCTGCTCTTTCATGAAATACATAAATCTAAAGAGAGAAATGTAGGGATAAGCTACTGGTTTACATTTTTTTTTGTTCATATCCTACTTTTGGGCATGAATGTGGATGTGGCTAGGAAACCAAATAAACTATTAAGCCGTTGGTCCCGGCTGTCATTCGTAGATCTTTGACAGTCGTTACGGGTCGTCAGAAGCCCGAATGTCTGACAACCAGTCTTACCAAGGGGTATTATATTACCCAGTAGCTGAGTTGTGGAGGTCAGATAGGCACTCGCTCCATGTAAAATACTGGAATTCAGCTGCATCCGGTAAGACTGTAAGCCGAAACCAACATAGTTGGGAAAATGTAGATTGAATTGAAGTGTTTTTTTTTTTGTTAAGTTAAGTGCCCGAAAAGTTAATAGATTGTGTAAAAGATATATCTAGGTACTTATCTAGTCAGAGAGTAGGTATTACCTACTTAGATGACAGCTGGTATATATAAGCAGCTGCTATAGATATGCCAGTCTCAAATATGTTATATCCCAACGGATAGGTTACCTATAGCAAGCCTTTTAAGAACTTATAATTAATAATTTACATTTATAATATTATAATTTACATTTTTACAGGACTAAATAATGCCATTTCTTATTTTAACACAAAATATATCCTGTGACACTCTGCAATACCTACTGTAACTTCCCAATAGTGGAAGAATTTTCGTAATTTTCGGTGAATCGGATCAGCAGTTCCGAGATTACCTATTACATAAAAAACTCACAAACTTTACCTCTATATTAATGATACTAAACGATCAATTGCAATCAATTTCAAGTGTAGTAATATTTTCAAACGCTTCGATTGCCTTTAGTAGACGATTAATTTGTGCATTTATATGTAACACGTAAAAATTGACAATATTGCAATTGATCTTTGGAGACCCTTTATAGTTTAAAGTCTGTTTTTTACTCTCGTAGACTAATTTGACATTTCAAGTGATTGTTGTTTATTTTTCAATTTTGAGTTTGACATTTGCACCTGTCAAATAGTCTACGAGATTAAAAAAACAGACTTTAGAGATAGACTTAAAACCCTGTAGCCTCAAATATTTACTTAAATAATCACGCACGCTATGCTATCATTAACACACTGCTTCCTTTCTTCTTCAATTTCAAGGCACACAGGGGCAATTAAATCAATTAATGTCAGTAATTAATATGGGCTGTAGCAATATTTTGCATGGGTAGTCGTTTATTTGAATTTGTTTCGTTTTATGAGTTAATTTTCAGGGTTAATGTTTATTGATGGTAATTAAAAATGAGCAGAGAAAGGTTTTGTAAATAAAATACCTACATAATTTTGTTGAGAATACTTGCAGTGCACTTGTACCTACTTAATCCATAATATCTGCACGTGTGACCAGAGGCCCTAGACAAAGTGACATTCTATCAGCGATAACGGTGATGGAAAAGGCTAAAATGTATAAGACTGACTTATGCTATCGAAAAGCTTATGTCAATCCTGTTGAAAGTCGTTGTAGAAATACGAAACGCTTTCGAAGCGATTGTCACTTGTCTAGGCCCTCTGACCACCACAGAAACGGGTTTTGTTGACGGAAGAATAGACATGTGATTGCTTATCAGCATTTTGTCTATTCTTCCGTCGACAAAACCCGTTTCTAAGGTGGTCAGGAGTAACGTAACAAAAGATTTATGATGATTAATTGTCATTCATTAGCCTTGGCAAGATAAGAAGTGTTCTAAGAAGACACATAAAATATCATCACGTCTGTAATCCTCGGTGGGATAGACAGAGAGGTACCGATAATATACCCACATTACGCCAGTTATGTTGAAGTCCCATGTAATAGGGGACGAGCCTATTGCCATCAACCGGGCACAAATCCAAATCCCGGCTGCTACTGAGAAATTCCTGATGAAAAACCCAACTTAACCTGACCTTGGAATCGAACCCTGAAGACTCATGCTTATGTTCTAATACTAGCTTGCTTAGAGAAATATCGATACGGAAAGGCACTCAAATCCTACTTCCTAATAAAATTATAAACGCGAAAGTTTGTAAGTATGGATGGATGGATGTTTGTTAGTCTTTCACGTAAAAACTATTGAATGGATTTGGATGAAATTTGGAAAACAGATAGTTTATAACCTGGATTAACACATAGGATACTTATTATCCCGATATTTCCACGGGATCGACACTTACGCGGGTGAAACCGCGGGGCGCAGCTAGTATTTAATATTTTTTGCCCTTTTATAGCTTGGTAACATAAATTAGTTCATCAGTCAGGTCCACCCTAAAACCGACTGCCGATAAAAAACGCGTGTTTTTAGGTAAATAAATTGCCGGATTATCAGCAATATATCGTTAGTCGTGTCCAGTCAGGACATGTCAGGGCACAGCCACATAGCCATAAGTTTAGGCCGCTGTCAAATAGCTCGCAGGATATGTGCGTAGGCTATCTGTGTGTGTCAGGTAGAATCTATGACGGGGTTTTTTGATAAGGTATTGTATGGCTAAACTGAAAGGAGTATAGAGAAATATAATGAAAAAAACTCATCAAGTCTTTGAGACCTTTGAAAGAAGAAAGAAAGAAGGAATAAAATTCGTTTATATGCGGCAAACATGACGCTAAGATAGGACAAATATACGAAAATAACCAGTTGCGGGAAAATATGCGTCACATTCACGCAAAACGACCATTGCTCAGCATAATGCTGCAACCCTATGCGAGACAGAGCCCTAGCGCTGGTTTTCAGTGACAGCCAGCGATGACTTCATGACGTTAATCGGCATTTGACACTTTCCTCATCATCATCATACACAGATCGACTTCACGCCGCGAATCGGCAAACGTAAGGTAGGACGCCCTCAGGCTAGGTGGAGCGACGATCTTCGCAGGGTGGCTGGTAGCAGCTGGATGAGAGTTACCGAGAATCGAGCTGAATGGCGTGCAATTGGAGAGGCATATGTCCAGCAGCGGACTGCTATAGACTGTGGATGATGATCGACTTCATCCACTGCTGAAAACAGGCCTCTCTTGTGACATTCTCCACTCTCCTGCGCCAGCCTCATCCTACCCCTTTGATACTTTACTTTGTGTTATTTCATCACCATTGCTCATAAAACGGTGAAGGAAAACATCGTGAGGAAACCGGCTGTAGGTACTAAAGCCAAAAATTCGAATACGTGCCATCTACCAAGTCTGCGTGGTGGATTATGGCCCACTCCTTCACACGTATATGAGAATTGTGTCCTAGCAGTAAGATCATTAGGCTTAAAGCTAGGAAGTAAGATATCCTGCCATTGGACCTGTCCTTGACAGGTCAGGGACCTGCATGCTTACGGGAACACAGATGTCTATTACAAAAGGTTTTTTCTACGAAAACAGGGTACATTAGGGGTCAGGGAACTCATGTTTATAACATTTATGTGTAGGCTCCGTGTGTCAACAAATGAACTTGTATGTTTGGCTATTGAATAATTAATCATTTTGTTTTTTGCAGTGGTAAACAAGAAAACAAAAAACACATGCAGATTTTAACCTTATTAGCAGTATGCTGCTGATTTAGAGTTTTGCACAAAACAACTAATTCCAGAAAGGGTACATGAAATGTAGTTTTATTTCCCCAATCGAGTCTGTTGTTTCTGTAACTACGTTTTTCTTTTTGTCTTAACGTCAGCTTGGCCTTGCAATCCAGTAAAAAATGTGGTTGGCATACTGTCTATCAAAGATTTTTTGAAAAAAAAATCTCTGGGCGGAATGTTTGCCTTTGCTTACATATTTTTTGCTTCCTTGTTCGTCTGTTTCGGAAAAATATCTCTGCGTATTTTGAAATGGTATTTGATGTGAGGTCTGTTTCTGGAAAATATTGATGTGTGTAGCTTCATTTTTATTGTGTGTTTGAATTTATTGTTTTTAATCTGTGTGACGAAAATATTCCGTTGATTTTAGTTTAACAATATCCAAACCGAGATCAAAGGTGAGAGATGCAATATGTTCCTTCTGCAGAATTAATTAATAGTCTAGACAGGTAATGATAATTCTAAAGATATACGCTATGGAAGGCTAAGGAATCCTTGCAGACTAATTGTAATTTTGCTATTCGATATTCATAAATTTAGAATCAAAACTTCGCTTACCAGGTAAGCTCGTTTGATTCCCAAAAATTCACGACGATTTGAAATATAACTAACTAGCTGTTGCCCGCGAATTCGTCTGCTATCCAGGATGAAATTGCCTATGCCCTTTTCCAGGTCATGGTCTACCCATGTGCCAAATTTTATCCAAAGCCGTTTTAGCGTGAAAGCGTGACAAACAAACTCTCTTTGGCAAGTTATGATTAAACAGAGTAGTGTTTCTTACACACACTTATAACTTAAAACACCGTTGCATAAAAAACGCAGTTCTATTATGTATTCTATTTTAATAAAAAACGTGGATTTACCTAGATATAAGGGGAAATCATTGGAATGAACTATGGAAAATTTTAAACATAAAATGCAACACTTACTGTAAAGTAGAGCTCATGTACCTATTTGCAAAGTAATATTAGGTACAACTCATCCCAAGAGCAAACCTTCGTAATGAGTGGACTGTTTGTCATTCTGCCCAGGTAGTGGTTCCGTAGGGGTATACGAGAAGTTGGCAAATTGACACTACGTGCAGTAGTAACCCATATCCCGCTTGATACAAAGCTACTAGTCACTCCGTCCACATGAGACGAACCGTATTTTATGCTGAATTAAATTAGGAGGTAGAACAATGTTGTTACTTTTATAAATAATCCAGAATCTAAACTATGTTATAAAGGGAAAATATTTGATTTTTTATATGTTTGTTTTACGTTAAAACGCCTAAACGGATTTGGATGAGATTTGGCACATGGGTAGACATGACATGACATGATTCTTTTTTTGTACCTACGTTTGTTTTACGCTTTCACGCTAAAACGGCTTAACGGATTTGGATGAGATTTGGCACATGGCTAGACATGACATGGTAGCATGATCTGGGTTAGGACATAGAATACTTTTTATCCCGATATTCCCCCGGGATCGAGATTTATGCGAGTGAAACCGCAGATATTTTGGGTACCTTGGAATTTTACATTAAATATTATTATTTAATGTAAAATTCCAAGGTATTATACTGCATTAAACATTCGACTGGCCAGAGAAAATGTATTATAGCAGAGCTATTATGGTTTTTATAAATGCTACCAAAAGCCACCTTATGTTTGCGTCTAAACTATTAAGGGTAGGTATGCGTTTTTACTACTCATTTATACATAGGTAATCTAATTTGAATACCAAAGGATCACAAATCTGATTTTATACTTAACGCTATTATAGATAGGTACGTATATCGTCGCGTGGCGCAGCGGTAACGACCCCGACTTAAGAGTTGTAGGTCGTGGGTTCGAATCGAACCCATACTTTGTGTAAATAATTTCATCACCACTGCTGTCAAAACGGTAAAGGAAAACATCATGAGGAAACCGGCATAACCAAAAATTCGAGAACATGTCACATCTACCAACCCGCACTTAGCCCGCGTGGTGGATTACAGCCCATTCCCTCTCGAAGAGAGGAGGCCTGTGTCCCAGCAGTGGGAAAATTTAAGGCAAATATGCTCTAACGTCGCATAATTCAAAGCTGATATGCTCTAACGTCGCATAATTCGAATAATTATGTAAAGTAATCGATGTCAAACCGCAAGACCTAGCCTTTGACATTAACGTCTCACGAAATACTTAAACATAGACTACCAACAGGTGACCTCGTCAAATAAATAAACATTTACATATTTGACCATATCTGTGAACAGTTTTGGTACTATTTTGCATACGATGTGGCCTAGTATGCTAAACACTAGATAAGAGGTCATGCAAAGAGCATTCTTAAATAGTTTAACTGTTCAAATATTCTAGAAATTTCTACGTAAGTTTTTAGGCTTCGTGTCTAAGATTTTTGGTCTAGAAAATTGATTGATGTGCTTGAAAACTCCTGCGCTGACTATATTAATGTCGTCTTGTCTTTATTTGCCGTCTTGTCTATATATTTAGAAAATCATAGCAAATCCTGAGAGTGTCCGGCGGCTCTATCCGTCTTACAAGTTTACAAGTGTCGTGCCTAGTAGGTACAGCAATCAATTTTTAAATTCGATTTTCTTTTTTTAAATGTCGTCAAAAGAGAGAGATGACCTGATGCCCGTGTCCCAGCAGTGGGAACATTAAGGCTGATAATGAATTTTACAAAAAAATAACATTCTAGGTAATTTGTTAACGTGTAGACTTGTATTTTTTGATAAATAGGGCACTTGAGTCTGGATTTGTGACAATAAGCCCATCCTATTACATGTGAAGTGAAAATAACTGGCAAAATGCGAGAGATTTTTACGCATTTTGTTCCTTTTTAAGAAATACAGACCTCATGTTGTTTGTATTTTAACTATTAATGCAACAAAATGTGTCTGCTATTTGGTACTGTAAAGTAGGATCATGGTTCGGGCTTTCGGTATTAACTGCAAATGTGGACTGTCATTGATATTCGTATCATAACGCGATCAGCGATAGAATCTTCTGGGATGAATAGAACTCAAATTCAAATCGAATTGAAATTCAGCGTGCTGCTTGCGAAATGGTTTCAGCGAGGAGCACTCAATTTTGTTTTAGTTGTTGCAAAAGTTTAGCCATACTTTAACATATTTTTATTGGTGGAGGTTGATGACCTCAACCATGACAGATAGGTGCCATCTACGAAGACGCACCCGACTCCGCTCCGCTCCATACTAAAGTACAGCTTACAGTACAGTAATCGCGGAGTGGTGCGCCTTGTGACATTGCCTATACTCCATTTGAAATAAGATTAGAAATTTTAACAAACCTTTGTACAGTCCGTTCAACCAATTTTAACTGCTTTACCGTAGGCATAAGGATGGCATTAAAAGCAAAATAATTTACACAATACCAACTGTCTACTACATCTGCCATTTTTCGTGCCACCAACGCAATAGAAGTCAAAATCGGTTGAACGGACTGTAAAAAAGGCTTATTTAAATTTCTAATCATATATTTCAAATGGAGTATAGTTGTCAAACTAGTTTATCAGCGCAGATAGTACTCAAATGCTGATAGAGGATAAATATTATTGTGATGATGGGTGAGAGACATGTATGAATGAAAAATATCATACGTTAGAAACTGTATCCTGCGCTGAACCCAATAAATTGGGGTAACGGCAGGATGTTCAATAATATTTCTAAATCATATACTTACTGGTAGAATCTGATGAAGGTGCGATGACAGCGACTATTAATAGAACTGTGACTGCCCACCGGAGCAATCTTGGTGGCCACTGTAACAAAACATAATTGATTGTGAATATTTTAGTATCCAATTATTAATAATACCAATATTCAAGATTGAATATTGTTTACGATGGTCCTTTGAATAATAAATTGGTTGATATTAATGGTTTTGTAATAATCTATGATGAGAAACGGATTCTGAGAATAGATGATTTAGGTACCAGGAGAGTATAACATAGAGCTAGGTTAGGCCAGTTATTCAACAGTAGCGACCCGCCACTGGTTCGCACGTTTTTCAGGACTTGATGAAAATCGATGAAAACATCGAGATTTCTTTATGAGTACTAGGTGATGCCCACGGCTTCGCCCGCATGGATGTCGGTTATTATATACTAAAACCTTACTCGAGAACCACTCTATGAATTGGTGAAAACAGCATGAAAATCAGTGCAGGAGTTTTTGAGTTTATCGCGTCGACAGACAGACGCGGTGGAGGACTTTATTTTATAATATGTAAGGATATTTAAGTTTAATTGTGAGTACATAAACCTTCTAGAATAAACTCTCCAAATAATTATGAAAACTATATCAAAATCCGATGCGTAGTTTAGAAGCACAACGTGGTATTACAGACGACTCGAAGAGCGACTTTAATTTATAATATACTAGCTGCGCCCCGCGGTTTCACCCGCGTAAGTGTCGATCCTGTGGGAATATCGGGATAAAAAGTATCCTATGTGTTAATCCAGGTTATAATCTATCTGTTTGCCAAATTGCATCCAAATCCATTCAGTAGTTATTACGTGAAAGAGTAACAAACATACATCCATCCATACTTACAAACTCGCGTTTATAATATTAGTTAGATAGAATAGTATTATTAGATGAAAGTATTCGAAGCTAAAGCGTATAATTCTCTCTCTAGTTAAGGCAAAGCACTTTCAATCAATTTATTTACCTCACTTTTTCCACAAAAAATATTTCAAACCTCGAAAAATTCTGTAGAGACATAGAATTTCATAAATACTTAATCCTGAAGGTCAATGTTTTCCTGAATTTTGTAATATATTTCACGTGACGTATGTCGGCAAGGCTGTGGCAAAAATATATAATATTTTTACCATAATATCTTGTCACACTCCCCGCTTTAATATTTTCGTAAGTGGTTCGTGTCACAGGACCTTTGGGTCATACTGAAAGCGGTTATTTTATTTTTAGGTAGATAGGGTAGAATCAAAAGATATAAGAATAAACAAAAGATGCTAATGATGAACAAAAATGTGCAAAATAAAGCGAATGGAACTAGTCTCCTTTACTTGTTAGGGGTGGATAAACAAATCAAAGTAAGATTAGAGTAAGCTACTTCCCATCAATTAGGCAGTTCGCCCGCGATGTATCTCGATAAAAAAAGCTTATGTCCTTTGACGGGATGCCATCTATCCCCATGCCAAATTTTATCGAAATCCGTTCAGTAGTTTAGGCGTAAAAAGGTAACATAGAGACAGACAGACAGTGTGAGAGTTACTTTCGAATTTACAATATTAGTAAGGATTGAAAAAAAAAATTGTATCTCGATACTCTGAGTACCAAATCTCATTTTTTTAACACCTCATCTTTAAAAACCGGCCAAGTGCGAGTCGGACTCGCGCACGAAGGGTTCCGTACCATTATGTATAAAAACGGCAAAAAAATCACGTTTGTTGTATGGGAGCCCCATTAAATATTTATTTTATTCTATTTTTTAGTAAGTATTTGTTGTTATAGCGGCAACAGAAATACATCATCTGTGTAAATTTCAACTGTCTAATTATCACGGTTCATGAGATACAGCCTGGTGACAGACGGACAGACAGACAGACAGCGGAGCCTTAGTAATAGGGTCCCGTTTTACCCTTTGGGTATGGAACCCTAAAAATCTATCTCTTCATATTAAATTAAAGCTTGATGAATTCCATTAGGCTAAAACTCGACACTGAAGACCCTTCATCAGTTTCTACGTTGAGCTGCTTATTATTTTTATCATCCCCGCTAATCGCTCCTATAGCAACCTGCCTTCCACTTCAAGATTACAGCTTCAGTTGGCCGTCAACACATCACAGCTATGAATAATGCAGCAGCGAGACGCGACCCCCGTATTGAGATTATACACGCTGTATCTACGTAGGACGGACTTGTAATAGTTGGTATATGAAATATGTAAGGGATGTTACGTTATATATTGATCAGGAGTGTATTTCGTTGTAAAAAGCTGAGAATTTTCACGAAGTTATGTTTATTAAAAAACACTCATAATGTAAAGTTGTTATTATCAAACAAGTGGAACTTACATTGAATAAAACAACGAGGAAAAAAATCATGTGCGGCAGGCTTTGGGGATTGTCGGTAGAAGTGAAAACTAAGTAACATTAATTAATTTCTTCAAGCGCTCGGTGACGATGACGCGAGTTCCATGATTTTTGTTCACCCAAAAAGTGCGCCTTAGAAGTTTTCACTTCAACAATTGGCAGTCATGGGGACAGCCGAAAGCAGTAAAAATTTAAAACTGGTATTAGGTACCGCCTTTTATATTCTTAGTACAGCACTATGACCCGAGCATCAACAGAATGTATCTAAATAAATAATGTATCCAAGTACAATCTACTATCCTATTACAAATTAAAACTTTTTTGGAATCCAAGTTCAAAAGACCACTCATTAAGTCTCAAAAACTTCCCTTTATTCAATTATCCATGTTTAAGGAACTCCGGAAGAGGATAAAAAGCATTTCTAATAGATTTGGCAAATAATGAGCCGTCTCAGTTACCGAGGACTTTGGGTTCCATCTCTCTGCACCCTAATTACGGTTTCAAATGGACTTGCTTTCCCGAAGTTTTTTTTATGTACATGTTGTTTTTTTATTTGTTTTTTTTTTTCTGTATTTTGATTAAATTTGTTTTGTGTGTTGCAGATGTGTTTGGGCAAGCATGCCTAAGAAGGTACTTGAAATACCTAAAGTACTTACTGGTTTTTATTGAGTTAACTGAAGTAGAGTTGGAACTTCAGGTTATTACAGAAAAACCAGGCTAGAAAATGGAAAAACGTGCCGTAAAAAACCAGGTTGAAAAATGGTCTAAAATCGCCGATTATGCAGGAGGCAGCTGTGGCAATCAATCTACACTTTAATCTTAATCCAAACTTCCTAACTAATAAACACTATATATGCGAAAGTGAGTTTGTTTGTTTGTTATGCTTTCACACTAAAACGGCTGAACAGATTTGGATGAAATTTGGCACATAGGTAGACCATGATCCGGAGAAGGACATAAACTAATTTCATCCAGGATCGCAGACGAAATCGCGGGCAACAGCTAGTAATATAATATTATAAAGAGGAAATTTGTAAGTTTGGATGTAGGAAGTAATCTCTGTTTTAACTGATCCGATTTCAAAAATTCTCTCACTGGCAGAAAGATACTCTATTTCCGAGTCTCAAGAGATGTTTTGATGAGAGAGCAGTGGTGGCCCAGTGGTAACGGCCACGACTTACGAGTTGTAGGTCGTAGGTTCGAACCCTAAGAGGCGCTTTACTTTGTGTAAATTATTTCATCGCCACTGCTCTCAAAACGGTGAAGGAAAACATCGTGAGGAAACCGGCATGTCCTAGAACCCAAAACTCGAAGACATGTGACATCTACCAACCCGCACTGGGCCCGCGTGGTGGATTACGTCCCGCTCCCTCTCACAGAGAGGAGGCCTGTGTCCCAGCACTGGGAACATTATAAGCTGATTATGCAAGAGATGTTTTATGGTGTAGTTGACTACAACGCGGGCGAATTCGCAGACAGAAGCTAGTGTAGAATAAAGACAATACTTATTTTTTATAAAAGTTATGTAGGTATAGTCTGCACAGTAACAACCAGTTATTATGTTTTATTAGTTTACTACCAAGAAATATTTGTGAATAGAAAACATATCTTCAATATTAATTACAGAAAAACATTGTTTTAGTAAACTAGTATCATTATTTATAACATTTCTAAGAATCTCAATTCCCTAAGACGAATATCATAATATTGCTGTTTCCAATACAAATGTATTTACTTCGTTCAAGAGGATAAAAGAAAACACTGTTTGCTTCAGAGAGACGATTCCGATTTACATTATACATGGAATGTATTTCTGTTCAATTGATTGGATGAGTTTAATGGGTGAATGTAATTAAATGGATATGAAGGTATAATTTTATTTTCATTATTGGTAGTTTTACTAACACAATCCAGTAACTGGGTTGTGGAGGTCAGAGGCCCTAGACAAAGTGACATTCTATCAGCGATAACAATGATGGAAAACGCAAAAATGTATAGGACTGATAAAAGTCTTTGTACAAATTAGTAACGCTTTCGAAGCGATTGTCACTTGTCTAGGCCCTCCATAAGCTATCGAAGAGCTTATGTCAATCCTGATAAAAGTGTTTGTACAAATAAGTAACGCTTTCGAAGCGATTGTCACTTGTCTAGGCCCTCCATAAGCTATCGAAGCGCTTATGTCAGTCCTGTTAAAAGTGTTTGTACAAATTAGTAACGCTTTCGAAGCGATTGTCACTTGTCTAAGTCCTCAGATACGTAGTAGCACCATGTCTTTTTCTTTTCGATAATATGACAAGAAAAGACGCTCAAGATACCTCAAAATTACGATAGTAAAGTAATCTGGATTAGTTTATCGAGATAAGCTCAACTAACTTCCCTACCCGTGCTGCCTGCAGGCTTCTCTTTCTATCACGAATAACTATAAAACCATTACGAGAAAAACAGCGAAACAGAACTGAATATGCATGGTTGGCTCTACAAGAATAAATAGTAACTACGGTCAGGGAAATTAATTGCTAGGCAGACTGACATCCTACGTCAATTTGCATTGATAAAGCCATTTCATACAACTGTCCAAGAATGACAGTTGTTATTTGAATTACCCGACGGTACTTTAAATTCTTTACAGTTAATTTCCCTGAATTTACGTAGTTATGGTCATCCGTATTTTAAACGAGTTATTTAAAAATAGGCGTAGCTGAAAATAGTACAAAAAATAAGGACAATGCCCACGGCTCTTTTAATTTAAAATCACTATCGCCCCGAACAATATGGGCGGTACTGATTACAGAAAAATTATGACAAATGAATCCGTCGCCGGGAGAATAATCTGTGTTTAAACGTTTTTGCTTCAGTTTTTTTCTTAATTTGTCTAGAAATGTAGGTCAATTTTTCATTCATACTGTTTGACTTTTCTTGCAATATCTTAATAAAAATTGTTTGGTTTTATAAAAAATTTGGGCACTGAAAATTAGAAAATAAGTTATTCAATTTCTTTTAAAAGCTGCACCGACAGTGGACTATACTGTGATGTAATAAAAATTATGAATGTCTTTGTTTTTCCACACAGTTTCCTTAAAGATTTAAGGATAATTATATTAAAAATATAAAAAAATTAAAAAGATTTTAAGACATATTTGGCATTCTTAACATGTATTCTGAACTTGTTTTCCACACAAATTCTTTCTTCATCATTTTGTAAACGCATGTTCGAGAGCACATTACAAAATGTTTGGGTTCGATGCTCTTCACAAGGCTATCATGGATTCTTGTAATTAAATAAATACTTGAGAAGAACATCAAATATAATAACTTTAGCAACCTTTTGCTTGCGTATTGTAACCTTATCATTGAGTTAAGTAACTTAATGTTTACCCATTCAAATTGCGCAGGGACTCATGGCTAACAGCTGCACGGGTCGAAGGCTACGCTTGCCCCGGTTGGTTAGGTGACTATTACATTTTGAGGCCCCTCCGTGCCTCGGAAAGCACGTTGGTCCTGGCTGTCATTCGTAGAACTGATCTTCTAACTACCCGTAACTATTGGCTAACTATTTGTAAGCTCCCTTTTTATTTTATTTTATCACACCCAAAAAGGCTGAAGCTACTAAATTACATGAACACAACACACAACAACTACTTATCTCGTGTACCCAGGTCATCAAATAACTTCAACACGAAATTAATTACGAATTTATCTGCGAACGGTACGCGACAGAACAAATATTAGCACAAATCGTGCCCCGGCGCCGTCGCGTTGTAATTTATTAAAAACGTCATGCACTACGTTCTGATATCACAGTAAAAATGAATAATGGACAGAATTGCTTTATGTTGGTTTTCGGATGGATTTTACGAGTATTCTGCATCATTGGCTGTCATTTCAATATTTTTTTAATCCAATGGAGAGAAAAAAAAAAAATGTTTTTACTGTAAGAAAATGTCATTATGGTTTTGTATTTGGAATGTCTAAGTAGCAGCCCGATTTAGTGCCCGGTCGATAGCAATATTAGCAATAAGTTCGCCCCCTTTATCATGGGCCAAACTTATCTGGGATAAGTCTGGGTACGAGGTAACACATAAAGTAACTGTTCTACATCATAGCTTTTTATTAAAGTTAACAATAATATTGTCATTTTAGCATCCTGTAACCCTTCATTACTGATCGTGAGCTTTTGAGCGATAGCTTCCAATTATGATCAAAGAAGCAATCAAATTGCTATGATTATAAAGCTTGGAATAGGCACACCAAACTATGGATTCGTGATTGCACATAATCATAAATACATCTCAGATCAATAATTATTGTAAATATTGGACGCCTCTATCAGAAAATACATACACATTTCATGTTTTGACAAATAGTTATACATTCTAAAGTTTTGTTGATATTTTTTTTTGTAGTAACATCATTCATCATGAAATAGTATAGTAAATCTGCCTATACTTTTTCCAACTATGTTGGGGTCGGCTTCCGGTCAAACCGGATGCAGCTGAACACCAGTATTTTACATGGAGCGACTGCCTATCTGACCTCCACAACCCAGTAATTGGTTAATACTACGATGCCCCTTGGTAAGACTGGTTATCAGACTTTCGGGCTTCTCACGACCCGTAACGACTGTCAAAGCTCCATGAATGGCAGCCGGGACCAACGAATTATTGTGTCTTCCGAGGCACGGAGGAGTATCGGTATGTAAAGATCACCCATCCACAGACGAATCTCGGTAAGCGTAGCTTATCCTGACGGATTGACCCGTGCGGCTGTTATTACTTAGCCACCAGCTCTTCAGCAGTGATCTTCTATCGTATTGACACGAATGACAAAAAAACCACTCATTTTAATATGGTAGCGGGTCTGACTACCCAGCATGCACTGGACGCTCATTTATGTATCCTCACTCGTAGAGGCTATCAGTCCAAAAAGGATGACGATTTCACTGACGTCAAATAACTAAACATCTTCTTCAATTTACTCAGTAAACCTCAACTTTTTACACCACTCAAATACATACATGTAGAATCTCGTATGAATACTGATCGGCTGCATCTAACAAAAAACATGTTGTTGACTCGCTTCGAGAGGTACATGTGCGGTCTTGTATTACCTTACTTAGACCAATAAGGTCAAGATAACTGCTTAGCCAACAGAATCGTGTTTGTGATACATTATGCAGAAGAACTATGAATGAGAATATTATTAATTTGTTTTAGAATTTATACTTAGAAGGACTTTGGGGTATTTTCTCGCACTTGAATCCTTAAGAACTGTATAACTAATTAATGCTCATGCACGTCAATGCACTAGCGGCAACTGCAGCCACACTCGTTGGCCAACGCGTCGATGCGCCGATGGCTGCAGTTGCCTCTGCCGTCGGCGCGCCGGCGGCTGCCGTCGCGCGTCAACGAGTTTTGACGGCTGCAGTTGCCTCTACCGTTGACGCATACCACTCGTATATATATGAGCGCTTACTTAAAGTCAACCATAATTAAATTTAAATTTATCCCTATAGCTTCATAATCGAGCCAATTACATAACGAGGTAAGCAGAAGGGGTGCCTAATGGAGTGTAAGTCAAATTAATAAATACTTAGCAGGCGATGTATCAACGTCGCCGCAGTTCACTTAGAGAGTTGACAGATGGCGTTAGCGACGATTTAGTTAGCGATATAAGTTGCTGCGATATAATCAAGCAGTGTTAGAGCAAACATTGATCGATTTATTTAAATTACAATACATTTACCTATATAATAATATTTATAGATGTAAAAACACTTGATTTATTTATGTTGCATAAATCATTATTTTGAATTTTTGACTTGACAATTTGAATGAGACCTTATTGGTTGTTTGTATGAGTTTTTTCAAAAAGGTCAGATGCGTAGTACTCGCAACCGGCGTGCGTGTATGACAAGACATTAAGGATAACAGGATAACAGGATAACAGGATAACAGGACAGTAAGGATGGGAAAAAGGCGTGTGTTTATTGCAATTTGAATGTAACTACGAAAGAAATAACACTGCAAAAAAAATTGTTTAGATTTGGACTTTTGAACTTACTTCCGTTGAATGGCAATGCTTAGCCTCTGACCAAGGTAAAAGCCAACCCTTGGGTCACGGGAAGTGTCAGCAGTTTGGAGATTTCATTAAACAGACTATGAGCACTCGGACCCCACGGCCCTAGGGTTTCAACCCCAAACGGCACGAAAATATAATTGCCTATAAGGCTATTATATTTTCGCCGCTTGAAGTTTTCCGCAGCCGCAGCGGCAGCGCCAGCACAGCACGTCGAGCCAGGAAGATGGGATGGCGCAAGAGTATCGACACACGTTGCGTCCCACACTAAAGACTTACCCATCTTCCATGGGAATAAGGACATGCCGTCCGGTCTTTTGCCATCGTCGCGTGCCAAGCCATTGGGTTCTAATACAGCTGGAACGCCGACGGTGACAAGAGCTCGTCGGATGATGTCATTAATATTAGCGTGCCGCGCTAAGCGACCCGCACTGCAAGACAGGCCGTGGTGTCCGAGGCTGTTGACAACTTCGCCTCAGTGACAGCGATGAGGAGTACAACATGGGGCTCCTAGGCGCAGGGAAGCAGCGATGCGGAACGTAGTGTCGTCGAACAAAGTTCCTAATCCTACAACAACTTATCTTAATGTACAGCGATGCAAAAATGGTTCAATGAACTTACTTCTCCCTTTTCCTGAATAAAACGTTAAATAAAGGTCCCAAAAAACCCTGACACTCGAATTCGAAAGGGCTTTATTGCTACCATAGACGTAACATATACTAATGCATTATTACCAACGTTACCCTACATTTTTCAACTGAACACTATTTCTGCCACTACAAAAAATGGTACGATTTTACCGCAATATTTAGGCAAACGGGCCCTAACGGTACTTTTGTGGTACTTGCCCCTCTATTTACCCGCTTCGGATAAAGATAATCGTTTTATGGAAGAGCTTTTATGGGGCCTTTGAGAACCCGATGGTAAATATAAACAGACCACAAGTAGTTTCAAAGGCTTCTAGAGAGGGGAATTGGAAAAATAGTGTATACCGTTCTTGGTAGACGTGGAATAATATTTTGGATGTATGAGTCGGGTAAACTCTGATACGGAATCGAAGAATAGTTTTTTGTTAACCTTTATTTCTATGACATAATAAAATAATTCCGTTGATGTGATCAAACAAAGAATAGGTGAAGCGTTTTTGTGAATGAATGATGTAAGGCTAAAATTAAGGAATTATGTCAGACACCCAGGTATTTATGTATACAATTCAAGTATCTAATACCTAGGGGGTTAAAACAGTCACTTTGGCAGAATCATAATAGGAAAATATTATGAATCATCGTAAAATGTCACAAACTGATAATTCATAATATGATTTGCGTGCGATTCGTATTACGAAATAACTCATCTGTTTGTCAGTTTTCTATTAAAAACGGGAAACATTATTCCTTTTTGAGAGCTTCCGTTGCGTGCGCTTCGTAAACGGTTAAGGTTACGCAAATATCATGTATGATGAAATTGTTCCTCTTTAAAAGTTCTAAAAAAAAGTCCAGGACAGCATATGTCTATCTTTTAAGATTGACTCACTATAACCCTTTTTTATGGTAATCAAATTTGTTCGAAATTAATGCAATATTTGCGACGGAGTTTTATCGACATAATATGAATTCTTATTCAAATAAATAGTTTTAACATCAAGGGTATTTATGTAGCAGTAAAATACTTTTTAATTCATTCGAATCGGACATTTAATTTCGAAGTAATTACGAGTATAAAAATGCAATACGCGAACCGTTCGACGCCGGCGCCACGCCGCCTCGACGTTCCCTACTCTAGAGAGGAGAGGATGGGCACACGGGTAGACCATGACCTGGAATAGGACATAGGATTCGTTTTATCCCTATATTCCCACGGGATCGAGACCTACGTGGGTGAAACCGCAGGGCACAGCTAGTTATATAATATTTTATATTTTATAACCTTTTTGGTGATATTCATCAGGAAAATGTAAAATACTGGTATTCAGCTGCATCCGGTTAGACTGGAACCCGACCCCAACATAGTTGGGAAAAGGCTAGGCAGATTGATTCATCAGAAAGATCGGGTGCGTAGTATTCGCAACCGGCGTGCGTCTATGACCAGCTGCCAGCCATATGCAAGGAGTATGTGAGGATCGTAGCAGCTGGCGTTCTGTAGCTTCTACCTACCTTCATGAGAAGGCGAGAGATTATGTATGTAATAGTCTTTCAGCTTCAACTTCTACGAGGAATCCTCAGACTAAGATAGAGCGCTGTCTACAGTGACGTGAGGCCGGTTTCGTAAAAATGTGTGCACATATTTTGGTGTAGTTTGATTGTAAATGTTTGTAAATGTGTGCGTTTGAGCGTGTATGCACAGAGCGGTGGTGTAGTTTTGGCATGCTTCACTTTATTCTCGCAGCGCTCTGTCTTGGTTTTTTATTTGGTCTGAGGAGGAATCAAACACAGTCACGGGCCAATAAACTAAGACAATCAAAACACTAGCCACGATCGTCTCATTATCTTTACCCAAACATCGTACACTAACTAGAGGAAATACCAGCCCCACAGTAACTGGCCACTAAATTAAAACAAGCAACAATTAGCAAGTAGTTCGCACAGTGTATCAGTGTATTAGGTACTATTGTGGCACGCACGCAAGGTCGAATGAAAGGAAAAGGCACTGCCTGCAAAAACTTTGTACAGAGTAGTTAGCGATAGAGGCGGCGATTATTTTTTTTCTTTTGAATTCTGTTTTTGTTTTGGTATCTCGCTGCAGACATCGGTATGTAAGAAAATGTTACAAATAAGTGATTTTTTATTCTTTTTATTAGGTAAAAAATAAATCCATTTACATTGGGTAACTTATTATACTAAATTAAATAAAAAAACTAAAACTAAAATAACTAATATGTTAGATGCAGACGTTTTTAATTCGTTATAATTATCAATTGGTATTCATTTACGTAATTCCAAGGATTCCAAAGAAGTGGTTCAGCAGCGAGAAAAGACTAAAGGCTTATGCTATGGAAATAAGAAATAATTAATAAAAAAAACGTGGATTGGATGGTGAATTCATAAAAAGCTGGAATAATCTAAAAATAATAAAAGGTATGCGGAAGCAAATTGCAACTTGAATGATTAGAACTGTCAGTTCATATTATTTACACGGAAACGGTTACTAAAATGCGTCATTTCAAGAGAAGTCACAGTGATATAATTATGTTTTTACCACCTTTTAAGCCTTAATTAACCATTTAAAGATTTGTCTCACTCTCCAAAGAATAAATCAAGGCAGTATCTTTTTTTTAATACTAAATTTTTGTCGATTTACAATTCAGTCAAAACAAAATAAAATTATTTGTAAGCGTTTAACCCGTCATATGTCGTAATTACAGACACAATTAAAAATCCATTGTGTCTCAACGAGATCTACGTTCCGACATACCAAAGGTTAATGTTTACCACTTAAATAAAATAACAACATCAATAAAATCAGAATGACTAACAATCATGAACTCCAAACAAATCACTTTCCCCAGGAAGTGTGTACAATAGCCAATAAATCTGCGCCTCTCATCTCGTGGGCGTTTCCAGTTATTCTGCCAGATTACCCTATAATACCTACGACTGATTGTGTCATTTTATGAGCCCATTATGTAATGTTGAACTTTTGATTGTTAGAAGCTATTGTATAATAATGCCTACTATGGTAATGACGTTTTGGAAAATGCTGTGAATTGGTTTTAAATAAAGATAGCTCTCAAAATAGAATGAACTTATACGACCCATTTTTTAGGCGATGCACTAGAAAGTAAATTACGAAGAATGTCGATCATCGTCATTGTCCTGTCCTTGTCCCATGTTTTTTGGGGTCGCCTCAATACGTTTTCTTCTTCCACTCTCCCCTGTCAACCGTCACGCTATTATTCACTTCAATCTCTCTCATATCATTCCTCTTAAAACCATCCATCTTTTCTTTGGCCTTCCTCTCCCTGTCCATCCATCAAAATTTATAATCATTACTCTAACATAAGGAGGACCTCATGGCTAAGTAATAAGTAATGCGGGTCAATCCTTCGGTTAAGTTACGCTTGCCGGGGTTGGCCCGTGGATGGGTGACCATCTTTACATATCGAGACTCCTCCGTGCCTCGGAGAGCACGTTAAGCCGTTGGTTCTGGCTGTCATTCGTAGATCTTTGACGGTCAGAAGCCCGAAAGTCTGACAACCAGTCTTACCAAGGGGTATCGTATTACGCAGTTATTGGGTTGTGGAGGTCAGATAGGCAGTCGCTCCATGTAAAATACTGGTATTCAGCTGCATCCGGTTAGACTGGAAGCCGACCTCAGCATAGTTGGGAAAAGGCTAGGTAAGCAGGCAGAGACCTTAAAATGCGTTTCCCTCACTCCTTCTCCTCTTAATTTAATGTTCAAGTTACAATTTAACTATTTTATCGCACATTAATTTTTGACTAGGTTTGTCTGTTATTTGAGTCACGTCGTCAATACGTGATATCCTTTATTAATCACATGTTTATACAACACTTCTACGAAGCCAATATTACAACTTTTATAAACTTTAGCTCAGTAGTTTTAAATAATAAATCTTGCGGCCTCTGTCCTTCATTACTCTGTATTTGATCAGCCAGTAAGGTCACAATCTGTATCTTAGATAAGCCTTTTCATAAAAATTATAACAAGTATATCTTGTGGCGTGCAATACGGTCAATTCGGTCGTTATATATTGGTTACAAAACTCGTTGTTTAATAACTTCTAGATGATACTTCAAGGAAAAGTTTTATATTAGTGTGGAAAAGCGAGCCACTCCATAATTTCTTGTCCATATTGCTATCTTTTTCCGAAAGAAGGTCATTAAGTTTCAGTATGTTTAGTGTTATTACACAATCAAATTCTTTTCTAAGCATTAAAACAATACCTAATAGTTTAAATTGACCTTAAATCTAGAAACTGAGGTCGGAAATACAAGGTTTTTAAACGTATTTAGCTATTTTTGTTATATTTTGTCCAAAAAGATTTAGTTTAACTAAAAAGTTTAAAGTTTTACTCGCTGACTTCTACGATGACCTGTAACACTTGAATAATAATTACAAGTAGGTACTATTTAGTGGTATTTTTAATTATTTTGTTTGTGGGTTCAAATACTAATGTGACGTTTTCAATTCATAATAATAGGTAATAATACATTCTGAGTTTAACTAAGACATATCACTGACATCGGGGATGGAAACCAGATTTATAATTATTACAAGTCTGAAATCGCCAACCGATCTTGAATTTTTTTTTTTTCTTGGGTGTGGGTTGTCATCAAATGACTTCTCCCGCTCTGGGCGGAGCGGAAGGGCGTGTCAGACTTTTGTTCCTTCAGTTGCCTGTTGCCAGGGTCCCGGTATCCCTTTCGGACTATTCCGCTACCCTGGCAGGCATCGATCCTAACGGACCCCGTCAGGTGTGCTGACATCTCTTTGAGGCGCGCGTGGAACACGACGCGCCATCGACCCGGGCCTGGTCCTTATCGGACGGCGAGCTACCCATTGCTCGCCGTCCGCAAGCCCGCGCCTATGGTGCCGGGAATCCGCCTGGGAATCCCGACGCCCAGGGTGTCTCCAGCGGCGGCGGTTAGGGGCATGAGGGCGCAAACTTTGCCTCTCCCTCACGCGTTTCGCCTCCTCCTCCGCGAACATTACTGCTTCGCAGAAGGAGGTGACCGCTTCCCATGCCCTCTCGCTCCGTACCATGGCCTGGACCAGGGCCGGACGCGAGAGGTCATTGCCACCAATCGCCTCCATGAGGACATGGTGGTGCTCCGCCCAAGCAGGGCACACCTCCACCGTATGCTCCACCGTGTTTTCCGGACGATCCGCACAGTGGTGACACCCGGGCGTTTCCTCCCGCCTAATCCTACACAGGTACCTCCCGAAGCTGCCATCCGTCCGGTGAGGACCTGCATCAGGCGGAAGGTGAGGACGCCGTGGCGCCTCTCCAGCCACTCCTCAAAGAGGGGACTTATCGCCGCAATTGTGGCGTGCCCAGCACTGGGTTGCGACAATCGCACTCTCCATGCCGCCATGAGATCCTGCCGGAGCTCTGTCCGAAGCCCATCTTGAGCTATGGTGGTGATCAGGGGGCTTAAAATAGTCACTTTAGCAGAATCATATTATGGAAATATTATGAATAATCGTAAAATTTCACAAACTGACAATTCATAATATGATCACCGTGCGATTCATATTACGAAGTAATTCATCTGTTTGACAGTTTTCTATGGAGATTCGTAAAATGGTCCACGTGAATTGCATTTGTGTCAAATTAGAGGAATTGCTAATGACAGCTGGAAATTCAGGAAATGAAATACTTTTAGAGAAATTGCTAATGTGACTGATTTAGGCCCACAGCGCTCGTGCCTACTCTGCATGAAAACAAGCCTTTTCCCTGCAATGGGACAATAATGGGCTGGTAATATTATTCTTTTGCATATGGATATCTGATCCAAGAGGATTAGCGAAGCATAACCGATCCTACTTATGTGTCGCAGTATTACATCCGACCTAGAAACAAACGCTGAAACGTCTCGAGTGATTGCAATTTCGTTAGCACTTATGTCTTTCTGCCCGGTTAATGGTAATAGGCTCGCCCCTATTACATGGGACGCCTATCACGCTTGTATTCTCTATAGGGTTAGGTAGAGTACCTGCCCAAATTTCACCAGGTATGTTTAAGTCCCATGTTATAGGCGCCGTGCCTATTGCCATCAATCGGGCACAAATCCTGACTTCAGGCTGCTACTAAGGAATTCCAGATGGAAAAACTCTATAACACGTTGCCCGACCCGGGAATCGAACCTAGGACCACAACTCAGCTGAAACGCATGCGACCAATAAACCAACGGTATTGCTACTCATATTTTTTTAATGCACCCAAGACAATAATTAATTTATGATAATTCGTGACTCGAGGAGAGCACTGGTGAGTGGTGGTAACGGCCGCGACTCACGAGTTGTAGGTCGTAGGTTCGAACCCAGACAGGCGCTTTATTTTGTGTAAATTATTTCATCACAACTGCTCTCAAAACGGTGATGGAAAACATCATGACGAAACTGGCATGTCCAAATATTCAAAGACATGTGACATCTACCAACCCGCACTGGGCCTGTGTCCCAGCAGTGGGAACATTATAGGCTGATTATGGTGATGCGTGACAATCACAATTAATTTTACATTTAAATAACAATGCCCCGACCTTCACAACTGCAACTACACTAGATTCATATGTCTCGGAAAAGCTAAGGTCTAATACATTACCCTATTTATATCTAGAGGTAATAATAATTACCGCATTATGGCCATTGACCTTGCTTTCCATATGTTTGTTTGTATGTGTGTGTATGTGAATATAATTAATCATTATTGTGCTAATGTTCGTTGTGAAGGAAAAATTACTGAGATAAAAATAGTGCTCTCAATCGAATACATTAAGATTATGGATAGGTACTGTAATAGGTATTTCATCAACAGATTAAAGTTAGCATCATTCCATAGGAAACGACCAATTGGAACCGTGCACCTAGCTTCTGACGTTTCATAAGTGCCCATGTAGGTTTATGTGAAATAAAATATTTTGATTTTTGATTTTATACAAGCAAATTAACTTGACGGCGCGTCTAAAGATTTTACGACGCTAAACTTACGAAGTTGCTTTCTGAACGATTATGACAGCTGTCAACTTGACGTAACCCGCCAAAATATTACATTACGCCAATTATTATTACAAGGATTAATGGCGACTGTGGTATTGTGATCGTGGTGTCTACTCTGGCAGGGCAGTGAGTTGTTTGATCTGCGCTCGCGCCTCACGTACTCGGTGAAACGTCGTTTATGTTCATTCCCTAATGTGATCAGAGATTTGTGATTATTCAGAATATGATTGTGTTTAATTTAATTACATCTCATAGCCCGCAAACCCACGCATAAGAGACAATAAGACCTCTTCTGATAAAGACGACGGATTGCCTTTAAACTTTAAAACATATGAATATTGGCGCTTGTATTCGTAACCAGCTCATTTATGTATAAGTCCCATGTAACAGGGGACAAGCGTATTGCTTTGCCTTAAACGGGGCACAAATCCCAATAACACCGACCCGGGAATCGAACCCAGGACCTTAAAGCACAGGAGTAGCGTTTGCAACAACTAGATCAACGAAGTAGTTACTCGAGACTGTTTCTTCTACTTGCAAGATTATTATTTTAAAAAAGAAACACTGCAACACAACATCTAGATACCTCTACGCGACCTGTTTCTAAGACATTTACAACATCACGATATTAAAGAATACAAATTGCAGAATTAGCCTATTAGCTAGATGGTAACAGACAGGTTGACATCTTTCTTCCAAGATGTTTCTAATTACCGTCGCCATTATGACATAGTTGGTATCAAACCTGTTTGTAATAATTACAACACTAGTTTGTATCGACACTGTCGTCGTTAGCTCACTGTGATGAGATGTTTAGTGATGGGATAATTATGTTTTTGCAAATTTTTCGATGAATTATTTTGAAAAGCTTGGACTTTTTTTTTGTTTTTAATCTTTATTTAACTAATTTAGGAATTTGTAGATACTGACTATTTCAGATAAATCATAATTATGGGACTTTTCCTACGTAAAGAATAAGTACACTGAAAATGTTTTTCATGTGGAACCAGAGGGCCTAGACAAAGTTTGAAAAATGATGGTGGAAAAGTACTGGGACTGATAAATTATAAACTATTGAAAAGCTAATGTAAATCCCGTTGTAAAAATACGTAAATCTTTAGAGTTTTCTATTATGGGTTTTGGGTTATGTGGTACCTGAATTAAACGAGTTTTTTTTTTTTTTTGAGCAATTGCTACTTGTCAAATCCCCACAGGAGCTGTATTGACTAAGAAACCTGGTCTTAATGTTTTGAAACCACTATCAAAAAGTAAGCTTGGCAAGAAATGCGTTCGCACTTATTTGTTTGAAAGGAGACATTTTCGCCCAGCTGTGGAACAGTAACTCACATTGTTAGACTTACATCACTTACCTGTTAATCGCTACGGCACTTACATTCATTTACAAATCGCACTTTTAAATAGAGACTTATACACTCGTATACCGTTCCGCTGTAAAGCTGTAAGACTTGCAAGCGGTATAACTTGGTGTTGTAACGTCTACACTATCGCGCTCAAAGATAGCACGTTTAGCAATACCTCGCTCTAGAATTCCAGTTAAAGTTATTAATTTAGTATAGTTTTATGTTACTTTATGATGACTTGACTATTTTGAATTTTACGTCATGATTTTAATTTCTGGCTGGCCAGTAACACCGCTTTTCTTTTGTCACTTTTGATATTTTAAAAGTGCTGATGGCCAATCTGATTAATGGTTTTGATTTGTTATTTTTAACGAATTTATAATGTCAGTATGAAAACAAATCAATCTGGCATCACCATCAACTTCAACGATCTTTAGAATCAACTTTTTTTTCTTACAAAGCACAACCCGTTTATAATATCCCTCATTTTTCATTTCCAAATCCAGAACGGCAATCAAAAACACATTTAATTCCGTTAACTTTAGCCGGAAAATGGAAAGAATTTTCCCAACATTTGGCATAATTTCGAGTGGGAATTAAACAGTGCGCGAAAAAAATGTGGTCGTCGAAATTCCATCAGTGCAGAGATTTTGCAGTGCAACAACATTAGGTCGAATGTCGCTACAGATAAATATCCAATGGAACTTTTTGCTGGACTCTGCAGCTTGAAATTGTCGAGGGGTAGTGATGGGGTAAGTATCGGTTTTTGATTTTTGACTGTCTGTCGATAAATTGATACACCTATGGACGTTTAGTGTCCCTCAAAGTGAAAATTAATGTTTTTGTTTCAAAGTTCTATGTAGTATCAAATAAATGCGCAACTTCGGAGATAATACCTATACAAAAACTGTTGTAAAATTAGTTACGCAACTGTTTTTTGTCTGTATAATCGCCTGTTGTGAACTACAGTTTAGTATTTCAGACTTAGTATTTCAGGTCGAAATTAACTTTCAGTATAATACTTAACAGGCCATTATAATTTTATTTATTGTTCTAGATTATTTTTAATTCACTCGTAAATATCTAGATGATGGTAAGATTTTATATCACGTAACTAATCTGAACATTTACAATAAAATAATCTTACAACGCTTGCAAAATAGAAAAATTATAGAAGAAAAATAATAAATACATTTAGTTTTTTTATCATGCAATGACAGCTAAATGTTGTGGTGAAGGTTAATGGCATATAAAATAAAGAAATAATGAATTTGATTTCTTAACTATGCAGTCTGATACTCATAGTAATAATTGTTAAAGCACTTATTGTAGTTTTTACTTAACATTTATAATAGCTACTAATGATGCTTTGTTAATTATGGTGTAATTAACTAACGTTCTTGGCTAATTTAAGGCATAGGTTTTCATAAACATACCACGCTATTCTCCTTGGATTTTGAAATACGCTGGCTTTTGTAATAACTACTGTTACATAAATATGATGAACACAATAAAAACAGCTAATCTAGTGTTGATAGAGTTAGACATTTTGTTAACGCTCTAACATTAACGATGAAGGAACCATCAAAATAATACCATCCATAATAATCCCAAAAACAGAATTTTATCGATATTATTTTTCGACGCGCCCTCATCACTAATACTACATTTGGCCAAAAGGCATTGCGGAACACTGCGGTGTTGCTAATTCAAAATGTCTATGAAACATTCAGTAGGTGGCCTAATGACTGCACTATTTTAGGTAGCCTAGACTTGCTGCTTCTAATTGAAATGGAGACGGTGATGACTTCTCTCGCGTTTTGTGAAGAAATGAAAGCGAAACAAAATTGTATAATGTCTGACTTAAGAAACGCCACTTTATCAATTATCACAGGTGGGGTATTAAGGGACTTTCTGCAAAAAAGGACATAAACTTACGTATATGTGCGATGCTAAGAGGTACCTTATAGTTACCTATTCCATTATTTAGTGTACATGGCAGGTTTCTTGTGACTCCGTTAAAAAACGGCCACGGATACGAAGGGTTCTGTACCACCGTACTATATTGTTTTTAATACTTTAGTAAATACAATACGCTTTAATTTTTTATTATTATTATGTGTTGTACACACTATGTGAAAAAAAAAGATAAAGCCCTGTGGCAGATGGACGAACGAACGGAAGAACAGCACAGCCTTAAGGCTCATTCAAACAGACGCAATATCGCGGGCGCGACAGGTAGCGGTACCTTTGTCGACAAAGGTACCGCTGCCTGTCGCGCTCGCGATATCGCGTCTGTTTGCACGAGCCTTTATGCGGGCCATATACGTTCAAGTAATTTTATAAAACAGGCTGGTTCAAACAGTTTGATCAAATAGAAATACGAAAAATCACATGTCTTCATGCCATTTGACAGCTCATTTTGATCAAATTTTCCCACACACATTCATGCCAATTTAATTTTTGATCAAATTACTAGAACGTCTATGGCCCGAACCTAATAGGGTCCCGTTGGCATCCTTTGGATGCCTAAAAATAACATGGATTTCAGCGGATTAAAGAACAATAGTTACGATATCGATACGATATCAAGCATTTATAGCATAATTACTTTAAACCGGAGCATAGCAGTAGGTTAGTAAAATACTTCTAGTATTTTACTAACCTACTGCTATGCTCCGGTTTACCTTTATTTTACCTAAAAACGCACATCAGCAATCCATAAAACCGTAGTTAATAACAAAGTCTATGATTACCACTAATTCACCTCCATCTAGTAAACTTCACCGATTTCGCGCCATGTTTTTCTCCCATCAGCATGATTTAAATCATTTTAATTAACACTCCAACAAATTGCCACAAGATAAGCATCAGGCATTTCACTTTCGTAAACATAAAACATAAAAATGGACGGAGAAATTAATAAAATACGAGTTTCCAATTAAATGTGAAATTCTTCATTTTGCTAATAAACATCTAAAAAAGGTAGGTATTTGAAATATTTACTTAGAAATTGACAAGTGTTACAAGTATCGTAAGTAGAGCGTGGTAGATTCCGACACGCAGGGGACGGCGCACTGTGGTCTAAATCGTGAGCGGATGTAGACAAAAACATTTTTTATAACTGATTTTTTTTATCTCTTATTTTTATTTAAAATCGATTTGTGTTTTTGTTGTTGTAAAGTTTGTTACGCGCTAACAGTAATATCGGTCTTTTTACTTTTATCTGCAAAGCATGTTCACGATTATTTCATTTTTAGGGCAGGGGACCTTATACAGTACACTGTGATTAGTTTTGTATCGATGTAGCTATGTCACGATGCTGGTCTACTTTCGTGACCAATTGCGGCTTTTAATGGAATTTTTTATTTATTTAGTGAAATGAAAAAGCAGAAACAGTAGTTGTAGAATAAATGTAGAACAGATTATGTGGACTTTACGACAGAAAAAATCTTTCAAGTTTTGTTTAAGTAAATCAATCCTATCGCTTACTCTTGTAACAGTGGGCAGGTCATGTAGCCAGGCTTAAAGATGATAAATGGACGAGGAGAGTAACAAAATGGACTGGACCACGAGGCACTAGAAACAGAGGCAGGCCTAACGCTAGATGGGTAGATGAGATAGTGGAGGTGGCGGGTCAAAGCTGGCTAAACACAGCCAGCAACAAAGATTACTGGCATTCCTTGGAGGAGGCTTTTACCCGTAGGGGGTCCGCGCAAACTACATAACACTTTACTTTGTACATTTTTTTTTTTTTTTTGTATTTTCTATTTCTAAGTTATTAGTCTGTAATTTTGCACGGAAATAAATAAAGCTTTATTATTATTATTAAATCAATCCTATCACTTACTCTTGTAACTTGGACCAACTTAAGTGCCGTCAAGTTATTAACTCAATCTAATGTATGAAAGAGGCGCAATCGTTTCCATATATGTTCCGTTGTCTTACTTTTGACATTTTTTAATGTACTCGTAATGTGATAATAGCTACTTTCACATATTGTTTTTTTACTAATTTCGTACGTTTTTGTGACTGTTGATTTAATTTAACTTTTGAGTACGGTAAGAATGACTCCAAATGTAAGCTTTGATGCATATTTTTTTCATATTGTGTTGCTTATTAAAACCAAAAAGTACTAAGCATAACCTTTTAAGGGACAAAAACTCGTAAAACAAAATATAAGGACTTTACTAACGAATTTATTTAAGAAAACCACCTTATTTTTTATTATTTTTCCGAGAAAATGCCTAAATTGATCACCATACCGCGAACACCCGGCCATTATACTTTGTTTACGATTCGGAAATAAGACACAGAGGCTCACTGACATCCCTCCTTTTTTTCTTCCGAACCGTTTGTAGTACTGCAATTTCATTACGCGGAAAAGTATCCGAATTTCGGTAATGTGCCCTTTTTGTCCTCATGTGTGCTATTTTTTGCGCACTATGCTTGAAGGCCTTAGGGTGCGTAATTTGTTTTAAATTGTTTAGAGAAGATAAGGGACTGACGGATGTTATTTGCTTTCTTTTAACTTAGTAATGTAACAGGAAATTAATGAAAATTTAATTATGTAGAAATAGGTACTTTTTACCCGACTACGGCGAAGAAAAAAGGAGGGTTATGATTTTGACCGGTATGTATGTATGTATGTATGTATGTTCATCTGTTCCCTCATATCTTGTAAACGACTCATCACAATTTGAAAAATGAGGTATCGTTGGAAGCGTCTTGATCGTCCGCTGGTTATAGGCTATGTGACGTCACATTAAAAATAGCGCCCTCTAGAGGACATAAAGTGAGGAACTAAAAAAAAAAAAAAAATCGTGCCATGTTGGGTATCAAAAAATCTAAATAATAATCTGTTTGATTTATGCCCTAACACGTGTGACTCCGGATTTTTAATTTGTCTGTCTGTGGTGTCTTGTTTATACCTTTTTAGTCGTAGTTGGGTTTTAGTTTTTATTACAATTTTTTTTTATCTGACTGATTCTTACCAAGGGGTATCGTATTACCCAGATATTGGGTTATGGAGGTCAGATAGGCAGTCGTTCCATGTAAAATACTGGTATTCAGCTGCATCCGGAAAAGGCTAGGCAGATGGATTGAATTTTTTTCTGACTGAGCAGTAGTCCATTTTTGGATGATTTGTCAACGGAAGATAGGTGGATCAGTAAAAGATTTTTCTCTTGTCAAACCCCAAGCTTTAAAGTATGCACAAGTATGTAAAACAAGAATTATTTCAGCCGAAAAAATATCAGGCATTGTAAAATTCTAGTCTTTCTTACAAGACTGAATATTCAACATTCAAAAATTCCCTAGGCATAAATATTCACATCAGATCGGGCAGACTTGGGCCACATTTTTCCCTTTTTATTGCTTTGATAGCTTAACCGAGGGAATTGAGTTACAGTCTCCCCAGTATACCCTTTCTACTAAAAATTCAGGAATTTCAAAACTTTCTGGCCACGTCCTGCACATTAATCTGTACCATTCAGTCGGGGGTTTTCAGGGGCCAATTTTCAGCAGTCACTCTGGTGTATTTTGCGTATATTTCTCCCTGAAAAGCCTTATTCATTCAATTGCTGTTATGACAGGCGATTTGTTTGGCAGACAGTTTATTGGGGTGTTATTTTATAAGACAAGTCTTGGAAACAATATCTTTTAGATTGATAGACGGAGAGAGATTGTTTACTTCAAGTATTTTCTTGATCATGCGCAATGGAATCTTCACAACATAAATTAATAAAGTTTAAGAGAGTCATAATTATAACATAAAGCACGGTTTTGACAAGTTTTTCATTTGTCACAAATATCATCATCTTAGCTCCATTTAAAACGAAGGAGGAGGTGGAACGCGTGAGGGAGAGGCAAAGCTTGCGCCCTCACGCCCCTAACCGCCGCCGCTGGAGACATTCTGGGCGTTGGGAATCCCAGGCGGATTCCCGGCCACCATAGGCGCGGGCTTGCGGACGGCGAGCAATGGGTAGCTCGCCGGTCGATAAGGACAACTGAAGGAACACGCGTGGGTTTAGCGCGGGAGAAGTCATATGATGATTTCCCACCCAAAAAAAAAAAAAAAAAAACTCCATTTAAAAGCACTTACTAACATAAATTATAACTTTAATATTACACTTTTTATTACCTGTCTGATCTATTACCTTTCGAAAGTCAAATATAATTACAAAATTATGCTCACGATCGCTTTACCAGAGCAATTCAGTAGCACGATAAGAAGATAAGTTTTGAGAAGTTCTTTCTTGTGCATTTGTTGCGAGATGTAGGTATGTACAGTCACGGACTTTAATTGATGAGCCACTTGGCCCTGTACGTATTTTAGTCGTGTAATGCAAATCGGGTTTATTCGGGTCTACTCATACATCCAGACACGGAAAGTCATATGTCTTCGTAGAAGAAAAAAAATTTTTTTTTTTTTTTTTTTTTTTTTTTCTTTTTTAAAAACGTTGCCCCACACTAGGAATTTCTTCCTGTATCGTGGGTGCGTTTACAAACATAGAAACTCACATACACTAACACCCAGACCCGGAACAACTACTTGCAGATCATACAAATATTTGTTCCGTGCGGGAATCGAACCCACGGCACGTTGCGCAGCAGTCCATCGCTCAGCCACTGCGCCAACCGTGTCGTCAATATTTCTTAACTTTACCGGTTGGCTAACCTGAGAGCCAGAACTACAAACTTGACAGCAGAGTGACTACCCAAAGTCAACCAATTGCAGGCCTAGCAACCGTAACCTAGCGATGATTGTTTTAGCGTAGCCATAGTAACGTTAGCGTACGAAGAAATTATAATATTAGTCATTTCGACAACTTCGAAAGTAACGTCTCTGACATCAACATTTCAACTGTCTCTGTCTTCGGTTAAGTTTTAAGAATTATCGAGTTAATGAGCTCTGATTCAAAGGAGGTCAGTATCAAATAGATTGGATAAACGTAATGCAACATTGTATTTATTTATCATTGAGAACTTATTAGTCTACCTCTATGGATAAGACTATTTCCGATTATTAGTAATATGTCATCTTGTTTACGAGCACGCTCGTTTGAGTTCGTGTTTCATCGTGTAATCTCGTAAAAGTTTGAAACTGCAAAATTGAGAAGCTTGAAAGTGGCTTATCAATTAAAGTCCGTGATTGTACGTCTGGCGCACCCTGGGTATTTGGCATGGGCGCAAGCGTGCTGAATAAATGGTGGCACAAGTCATGACCAGCCCCATCAGGGTTCTGAAAATGATAGCTGGCAGAGTGGAGTCCACATATAATTCATTGCTGATTGTGTTGTTTACGAATACATAGTTTATAGTAAAATGTAACCAACCCTGTATGGATTGGCTCGAATGAAAGATATTTTTAACTGACTTCTTCAAAAAGGTGGAGGTTTTCAATTCGTCTGTAACTCGATTGCTCCGCCAATTGTGAATCGATTTTGATGATTCTTTTTTTGTTTAGTAGGTCATGCTTCCGAGGTGGTCCCATATAAATTTTATTAACTTTGCTTGCGTAGCAAGCAAAGTTAATAAAATTTATATTTATATTTTTGAGTTAGCTTCAATATTACGTATTTTTCCCACTTAGTTTATCTAGACGATTTCCTTATTTACTCTTTCACTGTTATTTACATAGCAGGCTATTCGGATTTGTGTGGGGTAGGTACCACAACTAAAAAGTGAAAAATAAAAACTTTTTACAAAAAAAATCAAAACGACTTCCAAAAAAAACACTAAAAAGAGAACAATAAAACGAAAATTGGAAAGCAAAGACACCGATTTCCGAAATTAAAGTAATTTTTCTCTTTTTAGTGTTTTTTTTGGAAGTCGGTTTGATTTTTTTTGTAAAAAGTTTTCTTATTTTTTTTTATTTTATTAAGCCCCGATACTAACTTGCTAATTGGCTATCATTTTTCCACGCTATGAGTTCAAAATGAGCTATTCCTAATTTAATAGTTCGTGAAAGAAGCCTGAATTGGTCTCGTGAATAAAGTCTGTCACGGAACTATTTTATATGTATGAAAGATATACATAACATATAGGTTCATGAAACGGAGTTTCACGTAACAGAACCGTCTCGATTGCATTAATGTTCCGGCAGCAACCGGTGTCTACATTTGGCAATATATTCGCAACGTCAATTATCGGTTGCGGCAACCTACTGATTGGTTGTGCGCTGTTTTGCTACCGATATTGTGTTTGATACAGTTTTATGGAAACTCACTACAGGACTAAACTAAAATTTATCTTCTGTCCTTTTCTTAATGAAATACAAAGAAATAATTAAAAATGAACAAAAATTTAATTCGTTCTTAAATAAATTACAACAATTTTTATTATATAAATGCTATTATACTATTAATGAATACCTAAATGACAAATTTTAAATTAATATGGTTCACTAAATATTTTATTATTATTATTTTTTGAATATTGTTGCTTTTGTATACCAACTAATTATTAAAATTAAAGCCCTCTCCCAGTCTCCAACTTTGCTGTGCCCTTACAGGGTCCATATTTATGTACCTAGCTTTAAGCCCCTTGTAACATCTTTTTACAATATGGAATGCAAAATAAATGAAATGAAATGAAAGAAAAAGATGCACTGAACTTAAATTTAGTTTAGTTTGTGAACAACAGAATCGGCACCATTAACCTACTCGCAACTACAACTGCATAACAACTTTACATTTATAGCTAAACCACTTTAACTTTCAGTACTGAAACCAAAATCTCAAACTGCAGTCTCTTGAAGCAGCTTAAAAGGAAACTTAGTAAAACACAAAATGGCTGGTATTTTAGAGAAACGAAACTTACAATCGTCTTCAGCACTAAACTATTTGCGGAAGAAATTTCAGAAGCGACATTGTTTCTACAAAGTAGTGTTCCCACAGTGTTTTCATTTTCCCAAGGTAATCTGGGGCCAGCGTCAAAGCAATTTGGTTTGTTGGTACAGTTATCCAACCTGTTACTCGGACTGGTGTTGCTAAAAGTAAAAGTGGTACAAATTAACTGCTAGATTTTATTGTGTAATGTTTTAGTTGTCTTTGTAGAATTATTAATAGATATAAAGTGTTTCTGTTTAGTGAGAATGCAGCTTGGAAGCTGAGAATGATCATAATTGGATCTATAAAAGATAACATTTCATGGGACTTGAACATAACTGCCGGAATGTGAGTGTACTTTTATGTCACATCTGCCTAACCCTGAAAACAGGCCATGTCGTGTTATGTTATGTTAAAGATAATAAAAAATAAAATCAAATTCTTTTCAGTGAGAAAGTGGTGGATATGGATCTCTTGTTGTCCGATTAAATAAATTTTGATTTGATTTGATTATGATAAAATTACTTAAGGCACTTCCCCTAGCGAGTGACCTTGAGCGTTCGGTCCTTTTCTGTCCCGCTCCCTGCGCACGCCAAATTCATAAAGTTTTTGGAAATATTTTAATAAAATATGAAAGCGATCTTTTTTAATAAACGTGAATTATTCCGATTTTAAATTATCCATCCATTAGTGTAATCCTCAAATTAATAGAACGTCACCAAAAAATGCATGCAATCAATAATTTTAGAAAATTTCAAAGGAAATTTTAATTGTATTTATTTAAAAACAAATAAGAATGTAATGTGATGATAGGATATCAAACATTAATAATGTACTTTTAGATGTAGTTTATTTCTCTTCATTAATGAGTTAAAAATAAAGACGCGCTATCGCAAGGTTTTGCTCGGGGCGCCTCAAATGTGTTAAGCAATCGCCGGCACAGCCCATCCCAATTTGACAGAGGCGCTAGAGATTAATCAAAACATGTATTCAAGTTGTTGGGCGGTTCGAGTTTAGTTTGTAATGTCAACTTGTTTATCAAGCTCGGTGACAATGTTAGATGTCAACCCACAATCAAATTAACACCGGTTTTCGGGCATAAGACGAATAACTGGAAATCTATTTAGTGCAGCCGTGAGATACAGTTGTTTAATAATTAATTATCTGTCAAGCATGTTTGGTACATTAGTTTAAGTATATACAACATTAGTTTTTGTTTATCCTAAACCCGAAAAGGGGTCATTGTACTCACCATTTTGAACAACTTTTTCTATGGGACCAAACATTAAATCGCGAAAAAAAAATCAGCTGTTCCATACATTTGTGTTCACTTAAATCGACAAAATGTATATATATTCCGATCACACGTCATAAGACTCCTTTCCCGCCAAAGCAGTGCAAAGACACGTTTAATTTTTGTATGGGACTCTGGCCATAACATGTACACTTTATAAAACCTGGAAAACGAACCCCTGAATACAATAGAGGCATTTTTTTTTCATAATATCTGATACTTTTAAGGCACTAATTATAAACTAAAAAGGTTTGACAGCCATGACAGATTGGTTGGACAGATGACGTTTACATTAAAAAAAAATAGGGATGAGGCGCTGTATCGTAACAGATAGAAATAACAGATATTAAAAAATAACACATAACAATTGTTCCTAACAATAAACCATACCTGTTACATAAAATAACAGATCCTCAAGACTGTAACCGCGGCCTTTACTGTTAATACATTTTAACAATCCCCACACAGACTGTTACTTACGTATTTAACGTCCGTAACAGACTGTTATTTAATAACAGATAGATACGATTATCTACTTTAAAACAAAAGAGATATAGAAGATATTCAATTGAGATTTAAATACGTATTTATCGTCCGTACAAAAATAACAGGCTGTTATTTAATAACAGATATTTGGATCTATTATTTTTTTGTAACAGTAACAGTGATAATAGTTATCGTGATTAACCAGTTACAACCCATCTCTATTTTAAAATCTAGAACTGTCAAAGATGTGATGTCAAATACCAAAGACATTATGTTTGAATTTTTCGTCCAGAAGTACCCACAAATCTACAATCCTCGTTTAAAAAAAAAAGATGAATCACACTTTATATTTCATCAAAAAAGTTGTTTTTAAGGTAGCTATCTTATCTTAATAGCAGAGAAATACATGCCTTTCGTATTTATTTAAATAACGACTACGTGATTTTTTTATGTTAAATGTAACATGACTTCTGGACGAAGGCATTGTGCAAGTAAGACGACGCCATGATCAATAGAATATGGCAATAATTTGATAAACTATTAATTTTTGTGCCAAAGAAGATCAGATCAGGACAGGAGGAGATCAGGGGAATATTCAGGAAAGAATATTTTTCCTCAATTCTCAATTGGATTTTTTTCCTTTTTTTTCATTAGCGTACACTTTATGGCCGAAAATGTAACATCTCCTTTTGTAGGGGTGGTTTTTACTCTGCAGACTACTAGCATTTTGTCTCCCATCTACTGCAACATAAAAAGCCGTCGTGGCAGTTTTCTGTCTATATTAAGATATACCAAAACGCACCCAAATACTAGCTTAAGCATAAGAAGCTCAACTCTAACACAATTTCAAAACATAACCCGCTAAGCTAACGGTCGAAATAGCGCCACATACTGTCACAAGTTTACGCAACAAGTAATGCAGCCACAGTGTAACAAATGTCAGCACCGGACCAGCAGTTGTCAAACCAGAAGTTCCGTTGCACACACAGCGCATGGCCCCGGTTTGACAGTCTGTTTTGATCTTGCTGTATTGACACATTACATATAAATCTGTATTTTTTATGGTGTACATAATAAAGAGTATTATATTCTATTGTTTGAAGAAATGTTGGTACTCTCTTTTGATTAATGTTCTTGTGACGAAATGGATTTGTCAGTATTGTATCCGAAGAATCAAAGTAGGGATTCGGTAGCTTTAAAATTCCAACATAATATTATCATACTAGTTTTATTATGGACTGATCAATATTATTATCATCCGTTTTTAAGACTAGACAAGCCTTTTCTTTTGCTCCTGTTATTTATCTGGATAAAAGATTTGTGTTTTTGAACTTAGGTGCATGATGCCATAATACAATCGTAAATCACGTAACTAAATCAACATATTGCTATACTGACTTTTAGAATAATGATCCTAGGAGGATATATTATTATTATATTTTTTTGCCTATAAATTAAACAAGGTGTTAGCCGAACTCAAGTTTTATACACCTACCTAAATCGTTATTTTAACCACAAAACCACTAGTGGCATATGAAGCCTATTATTCAATATTTTTTTAGACGTAAAAATCTATAAACAGAAAGATACCTATTAGCACACCCTTTTCCGTTGGCACGTTTGTTTCAAATTCTAAGTAATACTAATACCAACTGGTTTGAAAGCCTACGTCTACATAATAAATTATTCCTCATAACCAACTTCCGCGTTTTAATATTTATGACATATATTATTATTTCTAAGTTTGCGGCTGAATAATTTGAATTAATGTTTTATTAGAAACTGACAAGGTTATGTCAATCAACAGCTCTTCCATTTTTGAATTTATGGGATACAATTAAATACGAAAAAGTTATTTCTGTCAGTTCTTTTCCATATATTTAGTTCGTTGAGAAATTGCATCCAGAATCTTGCAAATCCTACATGGAATTAAAAGATTTGATCTCTAAAATTATTTATTTCACGATGGGTACTTAATTAGGCCATCATTATAATCAATCATTATTCTGAATGATTGCAACTGTCTACTTACATTCAAAACTGTGACATAAATGAAAAAGTTTATTATCTAAATAGTTGTGTTAAACTTAACTCAGGGCAGATTAACATTTACCGTTCGTGAAAACACATAATATTGGATACAAAATGCACATAGATAAACTTTTAATAAAAACCTCAAACACTTAATTCGTCTCCAAGAAGTACAGATAATTTCGGATAAATTCATTTTAATTGCTAACAAAATCAACACAGTATGAGTTAATCAAGAGATAAAATGCTGGATAGCATGGCTGACATTAACCGAATCTACGTCGCCATTTCGACCTGAATTCATGGAGTGCCTATGGGCTTGCGCCCACTGGCGCGCAAGGGACTTTTATGCAAAGAATATGAATATAACTTAATAGTATGACAATAAAATTGAAATTTCAATGATAATCATTGTAGATATAAAATCAAAGTAGGCATATCGCAGCGTTCGGAATGCCTCGGCATCCCTCGGGATGCTTCGGTAGCCCTCGAAATTCGGTTTTGATGAAGAGTTACGACTGTTGTGAAAAGAGCGCGCGAGCGCAATGCCGCTTCGGTACGCTAAGTGCATGGCGTACATAAGGACCTTGACGTCGCGGCATGCCTAGGGATACCGCGGCATCGTTACCGTCAGTAGCGCTTGCATGTAGTGATGCCGAAGGATCTATATACTTATCTATATAGATGAGGTATGTCTGCTTACCTGTAAAGAGAGAAAATTCATCATTAGTGTGAGGTAGAATTGTGTTTTGGCAGTTAAATGTTATCTTCATCAATGTTGCATCATTATCAGGTAAATCGTGGAAGAAAATATCATTCGAATAGGATAAGAAATGGTGGATGATGATGATCGAGGAGGTGATGGTGGTAATGTAGGCAGTGCAGTTAAAATAACAAAAGGTAGTGATCCATTTTTTTTTTTGGTGATTACTATGGCAATTTTAAAAAGGATATGTTGCTTCCACGGTGCGCTCTAAAACGGGGATCCTAGACGTAGTCAAAAAGGCTGCCAAGGTGGCTGTCAGCGACCGACAGTCGTCACACGGTGGGTGCCTGAGGATGGACGGCGCGGCCGAGACATGCCCAGGAAGAGGTGGCGAGACGATCTAGACGCATACCGCCAGGGTTGGATCGAGGTGACCCTGGAGAAGGTTGAATGGAAGGATTTGGGGGCCTTTGTCCAGCAGTAGGACAGTGTAGGCTAATATGACAAAAAAACAAAAAAAAATGGCATAAAAGATGCTTTCAACATTATTTTTTTTTATCTTTTTTTTTTAGCTTCCTTGTAACAATTATTCCGAAGCATTTTGCTTCATTACCATGAAAGAAGGATTACCTTTATAAGTAGTCATTATAATCAAAAATGTTTAAAAATAAAATAAAAGTTTCCATATTTTTCACAGCCTGTATAATATTTATCGATATTTTAAAATAAAAACTTCCATTCTTAAGAACACCGGAGAAGATTCCTGAACACTACACAAATTAAGTTCGACTTTTCCACCCACATTAACACCATATCCTAACACTTTGACATTATCTGTGGTATAATTTAAAATAGATATCCGTAATTGGTCAGTAGAACGACTAAAATTATCTATGGTCACTTCTGACTCACTCCCGGTAACCTTGATCGTGAGGCATTTTGCAATATGTATAGGTATCTAAATGACGTCACTCTATATAACAATATCGTTAATTTTGTCGCTAGTTGTATTGATTTAGGAGGAAGTTATAACTAAAAGGAATACAAAAAAAATGTTGAATGTTGGAGACGCGTAAATCCAGCATTTGGATATAATAGGTATAGGTGATGATAGAGATGGTCTGATAAAAGTGAAGCAGTGAGCAGAGCATTGAAGTCACATTCAATCTGCCTAGCCTTTTTCTAACTATGTTGGGGTCGTCTTCCAGTCTAACCGGATGCAGCTGACCAGTATTTTACATGGAGCGACTGCCTATCTGACCTCCACAACCTAGTTACTGGGTAATACGCCTTGGTAAGACAATCAGACTTTCGGGCTTCTGACGACCCGTAACGACTGTCAAAGATCCACGAATGACAGCCGAGACCAACGGCTTAACGTGCTTTCCGAAGCACGGAGGAGTCTCGGTATATTAAGATGGTCACCACCACAGACCAACCCCGGCAAGCGTAGCTTAACCTGTTGGATCGACCCGGGCGACTGTTATTACTTAGCCACGAGCTCCTTCTACTCCTCTGTGAATTCTCATTAATTGCGAAAAATAATTTATAATCATGTTTTGCGTAATGATAACATTTATGAGTCAGCATAGAGAACAGGATTTTTGAGTGAATGTGAGATATTATCTTATGGATACCATTTTCATTAACTTACCTAGTTAATGAATAAATGGTCTCCGTAAGATAAATATCTGTCACTGATAATGACAACGGTTCGAATGTTGGTGAAATCATAGCGACAATTTGAACAGCCTTTATCCCTACAAAGGAAGGAACCACTGCTAATAATAACAGCAATTATAATTAATGCAATAACAGCCTAATTACTACTAATATAGAACTCAATAATTAAAAATCTACCACTCAATTACTCGGGCTACCGGCTCGCGCCACAATAATTTTTGTACCTTCATTAATTAATTAGAAATTCAATTAACATCCATTCTAACAGAACACTGAAGCTTCAAAACATAAGAATCCCATTACGAAAGGCCAAAAATTACCAAATTAACATTTACAATCACAAAAACGACTTTACCTTCAAATCATTCTAGATTCCGCGTGATATGACGGCAAAATTAATTTGGTAATCTAAATTCATGTTCTTTTTATCCCATTTAGAACTAAACTTTATAATCAGCAACATACGACTAAAATTCAAACAACACCGTCCTAATACTTTCAAAGTAATAACAAAATTAGTATTGCAATCGTGCTAATAGAATTTGATACTTAAAAGCTATAAGATAAAGTCCAAACTGATAGTAAATCTAAAGTGGTTGATGTATCCGGCAGAAACAATAGTGAAGGATATTGTCCAGGCTGGAAGATCGGAAGTGATATGAGTATCTTCATGGCTCGTTGATTTGGATTGGTAAAGACAGCTTTTGATTTATTTCTTGAGAACTCTGTTACGGAAATAATAAAGGTGTTTTCATGTTTAAGTCTGAATTAGGTTTGGAATTTACTGCTGTACCATCGACAACGTGAATTATTTCAGTGAGATAATTAGTTTACACTCGCGACAATCTAAGAAGTCCGTTTTGACGTTTCGGTCTCGTACATGTAATAAAACGTTAAGCCTTGAGAATCAGTTTAAGGCAATGTAGATAAGTCGTTGATTACAAACTCTTTAAGTATGTTCAATCGATATGTCTCAAGAATCAGTAAAGAAACCATTTTTTTTTTTCATCGCTACACAAAGCATTTTTATAGCTGTCAAAACGGACTTCTTAGATTGTCGCGAGTCTAAATGGTAGCCTCATTTGAGTAACGACATAACTTAAAAGAGTTTACTCTAGAAAGTAGCAACACCTAGATTTACAACAGTTTTTTAAATCAGTGGAATTTGATCTGCAGAATATCGTAACTGGACATCAAAACTCCAGCATCCCAAGGAGACAATAAAACTGTTTGCTGCACTAAGCTCTAAAACTGCGACGAAAACAAACAAATATTTTGGACAGAACTTTTATAAGTTTACTATTATTTGCTCCATGAAGACAGTTGGTTCACTTATTTTTCTCGCGACCATCAAATCAAATCAAATCATCTCTTAGATATTATCTTCCCATCACATAACCGTCAATTACGCATTCTGTACATCAAATTAAGTTACATTGCATAAAAATATTTGTTGGGAAACTACTTTTAGTGTTAAAAATCGCTGTTTACGGTACCTAGTGCGCAACGTAAAGCACGAAAAATATTGTGTTTAACCGCTGGACGGTTCAGGCTTTTTGGTATTTAAATTAAAATATAACATTTAAAACTGGCTTTCTTTAAAAAACGTCTGAAAACGTTGGAACTTTGACCATCAATATCTCCGTATCAGGTTCCCAGGTATGGTTCTGAACAAAAAAATGATCACAATAACGGGAATAACAAATAAAATTCGGCTTTGTTAAGCGTCTTTTTACCCGACTACGGCGAAGAAAAAAGGAGGGTTATGATTTTGACCGGTATGTATGTATGTATGTATGTATGTTCATCTGTTCCCTCATATCTTCCAAACCATTCATCACAATTTGACAAGTGAGGTATCGTTGGAAGCGTCTTGATCGTCCCCTAGTTATAGGCTATGTGACGTCACATTAAATTAAAAACGGCGCCCTCTAGAGGACATAAAGTCAGGAATTAAACAAAAATGTTTGTTTAATCGTACCATGTTGGGTATCAAATAAAGGGCTTAATGAGCACATTTCAAAAATATATATAATATAATCCCAAAATAATAAAAAAAAAAGTGTAATAAAAACTAAAACCCAACTACGACTAAAAAGGTATAAACAAGACACCACAGACAGACAAATTAAAAAACCGGAGTCACACGTAATCTGTTCGATTTATGCCGTGGCATGCCATTAACACGTGACTCCGGATTTTTAATTTGTCTGTCTGTGGTGTCTTGTTTATACCTTTTTAGTCGTAGTTGGGTTTTAGTTTTTATTACTTAATGTTTTAAAGTTTATGAGGATGGATGGATGGATGTTTGTTACTCTTTCACGCAAAAACTACTGAACGAATTTTGATGAAATTTGGCGCACAGATATTTATAACCTAGATTAGCACATAGGATACTTTTTATTCCGATATTTCTACGGGATCAAGACTGATACGGGTGAAACCGCGGGGCACTGCTAGTCTTCAATAAACAAGGAAACATCTTACAAAGTAAGTATTAAGCCATATTTTGTTTTCTTTCCTTTATTTACTACTATTCCTTCAAACTGATCCCCTATTATCCTATGTTATCCGTTCCGGGCCACAGAAAAATAATCTCGAACTAATGTCAAAGGAATCGATGTGAGCCCAAAAGGGGTCGGGGTCAATAAACTGTCGAAGGTCCCTGTAAGGTCTCGTTTGGCGCCTTTGAGCCTTTAAGGCGGTTTTGATTTGACGATTTTATGGATCGGAAGGTAGTCGTTAGGTAAGCGAGGAAGTAGGTCAGAGGAGTGTTACGAAGAGGTTGATCTGAAAAGTTTCTTGTACTCGTAGATTTGGAAATCGGAGCAAATATTAGAAATTCGAAGATTCAATAATTTAAAATACTGTAAAGGCATGGGAAACATACCGTCTTGCTTGTCATCATTTTTTTTTTTTTTTGTTTTTTTTAAAAACATTTTCACTTATTCATAAATCACTAGCTGCGCCCCGCGGTTTCACCTGCGTAAGGCACGATTCCATTGGAATATCGGGATGAAAAGTATCCTATGTGTTAATCCAGGTTATAAACTATCTGTGTGTGAAATTTCACCCAAATCAGTTCAGTTTTTGCGTTAAAGAGTAACAAACATCCATCCATCCATCCATACTTACAAACTTTAGTGTTTATAATTATTAGTTAGATTAGTCATTACCCATCATTTAGCACATGATATCGTAAAACTCAATACCATTTACACCAATTGTATTTTCATTAACACCGTCATTATTTTCAGGATTCTCAACGATATTATTATCAAATCGTGCAGCAATCGTGTCGTGAGTTGAGAACAAGGTAAACTGTCCTCTCATAACGTTTAAGTTGGACTTTTTATGTTCACTCCTTCTTAACTCACCGGAAAGAAATAGAATGGAGCCTTGATGTGGAAATTTTTAAATTATGTTCTGACACACAGTGACTTGCTTTTGTTTTTTTTTTTGTTTTGTTTTGTCTCGTTACGTCTTTTAACATTACTGGGTGAGTAAGTATAGAGGAGCTCGTGGCTAAGTAATAACAGCCGCACGGGTCGGTCCATCAGGTTAAGCTACGTTTGCCGGGGTTGGTTTGTGGATGGGTGACCATCTAACATACCGAGACTCCTCCGTGCCTCGGAAAGCACGTGATGCCGTTGGTCCCGGCTGTCATTTGTGGATCTTTGACAGTCGTTACGGGTCGTCAGAAGCCCGAAAGTCTGACAACCAGTCTTACCAAGGAGTATCGTATTGCTTAGTTACTGGGTTGTGGAGGTCAGATAGGCAATCGCTCCATGTAACATACTGGTATTCAGCTGTATCCGGTTAGACTGGAAGCCGACCCCATCATAGTTGGGAAAAAGCTAGGCAGATTGATTTTTGGGTGAGTAAGGATCTCACAAAAACTGGCTTTATGAGGCAACTAATACGGGTTTTCTTTTAGTTTTTAGGATGACTTTTTCTACCAATGGATATAATGTGGGTGCTTTATTTTTCACTAACATCATCTAAGGCTTTACATACGCGGGTGAGCCTTAGCCTGGTCAAGTATATTTCTCCAACGTGATCTATTAGCGGCTTTTGCTCTCCAATTTCTCACTCCACTACTCAGTAACCGTAGTTTACTATTCAGTAACCGTTTGGGAGCTCTGGTCTCGTCCATTTTTTCGACATGTCCGGCCCTTTCAGGCTTTTATTTTTACGAAAGATAATAGAGATGCTTATAAAAAATGATTTATCAAACCAGTAAGTTAAGTTAATTGATGCCTGCCTTGAAATGGATTTTTCAAGACCAAGATCGAGGAGGACACGCGGGCTCGCAAAACATGGAAGGTGTGAAAGGAGATCTTTACCCAGAAGTGGGATAGATCAGGCTAGGAAAAAATAAATAGTCGTTCTTCAAGTTTTCTTAAACAAAGCATGCAAATAAAATAAGTATTTTTAGTATGAATAGTATAGGACCTAGTATATCCATGATGACTCACCGACAATATTGAAACGCAGCTTTGAAATAAAATCTTCCGTGGCCGTTAAGCTCCAAGTTAATTATAGACATTAGTTTTGTTTTATCACTAGGTACCTATTTATTTAAAATTAATGTGCTTTTATAAACAGGATGCCGGATCAATTTAATATTATTAATATTATGCAAATTCTTTTGCATTTCGTTGTAAATAGGTGTTTTAATCGTTTGATGATCACTAGATCCTCTTAGATACTGCTTATTTTTTTTTCCACAGTTTAAAAAAAAATCAATAACCATGATTGAAATCATTTTGATGATTTGAACTTTTTGTTTATGTGTCCAAGATGTTATCATGTTTCGTGGACAGCTTTCGTTGGACAGACTCTATAATCAAAATATCCAACTGACATGATATACGTCCATTGATCCAAATATCCCACTGACATATACGTCAATTGATCCAAATATCCAACTGACATATACGTCCATTGATCCAACTAATGTCAGTTGGATGTCAGGTGTTAGTTGGAACTCTTAACAGTTTTGACTGATTAAGGCTATGTTATTCAATATCATATTCAGACAGTGGTAGATAGGTGTACCTAATAACTTATAAACAAACAATTATGATAACTGACATATTTTTGTGCCAAAATATTGGAGTGATAACAGTCTTCTGAAGGAATCTTGCAAGTATTGGTAAACATTATCATTTGGCAATTATTCTCATCATATTGCATTTATCACAAACATTGCAACCCACTTCTGCAATCAACTCTTACAAAAATACCTACCAGAAGAAACTCATTTGATTTATACCTCTTGTTAATCTTTTATACACAAATCGGTGTGAAATTACCGCTACTGGCAACCCATCCAAAACATTAAACTTGAGAACCGTAGCTAGCTTCAACAAAACTTATTTTCTTTTGCAAAAGTGTGTAAAGTTTGTAACCTAAAGACAATAATAAAATTGCCCAAGACATTTATAAATTTTCAAGATTTTACTAGGTACGGAAATGGAGATGGTGGGACGAGCTGGATAGGTTCCGTCAAAACTGGAAGGAGGACGCGCGGGCTTGCGAAAGACGGAAGGAGTAGAGAGAGGCTTTTGCCCAGGAGTGGGAGATCGAAGGCTAGAAAAAAAAAAGTAGGCACACTATGGTTTTTACCCGACTAGAAAAATTACCATGTTTTACCATTTTTTAAGATAGAAAGAAAAAAAAAAGAAAGAAAGATATTTTTTTTTATTCTGCTCAAACAAACGCACATTAGAAAAAAAAAACTAAATACACACATACAGAGCAGCCAAAAGCCTCTTATTTAAGCAAAGTAAGCTTGTCTTTTATCTATTACTTGAAGATAGATACCCTATCTGTCATCTATTTATCTGTAACCGGGGTCAGCTCACCAGCTGACATTAAAATAAAAACTCAAGAAACTGTTACGATTGGAACGTCCTTGAAATCCACGCCATCGCCACTTTCTTTTTTATTCCAATCCCCACTGTGTCAGTGTGCCAGCATATTTCTATATATAGCTATAGTGACTAAATATTTTATTGCCATAGACTATTAGCGTGTAAATATTAGCTACTTATAAATCCTTGAATCAAGTTTGTCTAACGTCTAAAATTGATATCCGTTAGCTTAGAATCTTGTTTATTTTAGTACTTCCTCTTACAATTCCTAGCTAAGTTTATGGTTAAGTGAACAGGTTTTTATTCCTTAAAAAAATAACGCGCGTAAAACTACTAGCCGAAAGTCACTTGTTTCGTGATGGCTCTTTATACACCCTGTATGGTATTTATTTCTGCAAATGTATAAATCTGTCGTATTTGGCAATCTTACATCTTAGGCGTCATCAAAAAAAAAACTAAAATCTAAATATTTTATTTCACATTAACCTACATGGGCAATTATGAAACGTCAGAAGCTAGGTGCACGGTTCCAATTGGTCGTTTCCTATGGAGAAGAGCTGGCAAGAAACTCCACGATTACTCTTTTAAAAATAATTGGCTGTAACAATATTTTCGAATTACAGTGTTATTAGGTATGATGAAATAGTGACTGGTTATTTTGAGATGACTGATTTATCTACCAAATTTTATGATTATCACAAAGGATTTTCTGTAGTTTTCCTTTTTAGAAACTTCAATCACAGTAGCCGTTGTTACCTTTTCTTGTAGAGTTTTTCTTTTCAAATATCCCAATTTAAAAAGCCAACAATTATTTTCTTTACAATATTATAAACATGACACTGTCAGTCTTCAATAGAAGGCTTACAAAATTCGTAAAAGCTAAAATTAAAACCAAGTTTGAACATTTCAAAGGCAACACGAAACGCAGCTTCAGTTAATCAAATACTAAGAAAACGATATTCTTTAGGATACCCGATATTTGATAGGCTATTCATTAGGCAGATGCTAAAGTTGAAACAGAAGTTTCGATTGAAGAAAACTTGTGTTTTCATTAAGGTAATGTTGTTATGGCTCCTGTGCATCTTCCCTGAGTGGTTCTCGAAGTAGGAAAATAATAAATGAGTTTTTAATAACTCCAACTTTATGGTTATGATGGAAGAGGGCATTGATCATTTACGAACCATAATACTTTTAGCAATAAGTTTTTTTTAAACTGTAAATTGTAGTAGTTTTATCAGAGGTGTACAATGTACAATAGAAGAAATTTTAAATTTTGAGCGGCCATTGTTGTTTACATCATTGGAATCAGCTACCTGAATATACTTTACTTGTGGTGTGATATAGATGGCGACATCATGTTCTTTTTTAGAAAAATTGTGCAGATAAAATACAGGTACTAAGTAATTTAGAAAATTACATTTCAGCAGCTAAAGTTCAATGTAGCAAGTTCATAACTGTACAAATTTTTGCATACGATTTTGAAGCAAATACCTTTAGGTAGTGCTTCCAAGTGTTAGTTTTAGCTAACAAAGGTCAACAAAACGTAAGAATTCGACATAAGCATACTGATTACGGCACCAACAGAAAATCAACAACAACTTCGACAGCAAACCAGAACTGTTTGCAAACAGCAAAGAACACCATTCGAGTACCTTGCTTAACACCGTGATGTAATAGGTAAGCGGCATACTTTAGCATGTCATACTGTTATATAAGTAGGGTCGGTACTGTCAATATATAAATGACACACTTTTGTTTCAATTAGAGTAACAGAGGTTATGTAAGCAACTAGTTGCGTTGGGGTCAGTGTACTTAGTGGTTGAGCTCCTCGGTTACTGACAAATCTTTTCACTGACTGGACAGGTCCACTCAAATCTGTGTGGTTCTTTCCTCAAAAGACCATTTCAGACTCTAATCTACATGGTCCTCATATTATAGCCTGACCAAGATTATGTCTGGACTTTAAAAGAGACTGTGACGTCTGAGTTTGTTTCGGCCTTTCTTCTCAGAGTAGTCAGATAGGAAACGCCGACCTCATCTAGCTTATTTTTAATATTACGTGTAAAAGTGATTTCAATATCCTATTTACAGAATAAACAATTTCATTTCATTTCATTTCAGTAGTCAAACTGCAAAGCCTTTTCACAACTATGTTGGGGTAGGCTTCTAGTCTAACCGGATGCAGCTGAATACCTGTATTTTACATGAAGCGGCTGGCTATCTGACCTCCATAAACTAGTTACTGGGTAAAACGATACCTATTGATAAGACTGGTGGTCAGACTTTCGGGTTTTGACGACCCGTAACGACTGTCAAAGATCTACAAATGATAGAACCAATGTCCTAACGTGATTTTTGAGACACGTAGGGTTCTCGATATATGAATTGTCACCCACTAATCGACCGCGGCAAGCATAGCTTTACCTTCGATCATCTAATACGACTGTTATCATTAACTTTAGTATGTCTAACCAAGTATGCTGTAGTCGACAATACAGAGCCATCAGCAGTTTTGATTTTCATTACATCCTCGAAAATTGACCCTACCCTACTTTTGCTCATCGAGTGTTTTTATCATACTCCCTACTGCTACATAGATCTGAAGATTTTTGTTTATAACACTGCATGGAATAGAAAAAATCAATAGTTATAAAGTGCTGGGAAAACAGGAAGATATATTATGTAGGTTGATGCGTCTTTCCATGAGCTCGTCGATCCATCAGGTTAAGCTACGCTTGCCGGGGTTGGTCCGTGGATGGGTGACCATCTTTACATATCGAGACTCCTTCGCCTTGGAAAGCACGTTAAGCCGTTGGTCCCGGCTGTCGTTCGTGGATTTTTGACAGTCGTTACGGGTCGTCAGAAGCCCGAAAATCTGACAACCAGTCTTACCAAAGAGTATCGGGTTGTGGAGGTCAGCTATGCAGTCGCTCCATGTAAAATACTTGTATTCAGCTGCATCCGGTTAGAATGGAAGCCGACCCTAATGTCGTTGGGAAAAGACTAGGCAGATTTGTTTTTTGATGCGTCTTTTCAGGCTCGATACAGCAATTATATTAGGTAATTTTATTAATAATTAATTAATTACGTGAACTTTCTGGGGTAGACAATGTTCCTAAGTAATTATGATGGCCATACAAGTTTAACTCCACAACGATAAAAGAATCAATGCTTGACCTTTTAACAAAAAGGGACTCCGGTGAGAATCTGCCAAAAAAAAACTCTACTTTACCTAGATTCAAAGCACTAAACAGGATTATTTATGCTTCATCCCTATATCCTTTAGCCCAAAATCAAGATAGTCCCAGACCTTCTGCCCTTATCTTCCTAACGCCTAAAGGTAATTAAGTCAGCTGTTTAATCAAAAAGTCGGATAAAGTTTGCTTAATTATCGGTAATTCGGGGGTAATTGGCTCCTTGATGTTACAACATAATTAATAGCAGCGGATGACGTCAGAGCGGCGTGATGAGGCTTCGGATGTACCAAGGAGGTTGTCCTTTTAATTTGAGATGGTTTTTCAAGATTTTAATGAGGATTATAGGCTTCTTTCGATTTCTAAGAAAGTGGACTTAATTGCTTTTTAGAAGCTGTGTTTTGACTTCAAGATCTGTCATGTTAGAGTGATTAATCAGGATTCTTTTAATTGAAATAAAATGAAAAAAATCGTAGAAGATGGTTTAGTTTTCTGGGAAAGATATCCTTATTAAAACGCTTTTCAGAAGGATTTACTTAATTATAGTATTGCTAAAAACACTATTGGGCAAGTGGGTCCGCGGTCTCAGTTTGACAGCGGTCTCAGTTTGACAGCGGTCACAGTTTGACAGCGGTCCCAGTCACCCGAGTCAAAATCTGCCGGCTCGGGGTCAGCTTCCAGTATAACCGGATGCAGCTGAATACCAGTATTTTACATGGAGCGACTGCCTATCTGACCTCCATAGCCCAGACTTTCGGGCTTCTGACGCCCCGTAATGACTGTCAAAGATCCACAAAAGACAGCCGGGTCCAACGGCTTAACGTGCTTTCTGAGGTACGGAGGAGTCTCGATATGTGAAAATGGTCACCTATCCACGGAACAACCCCGGCAAGCGTAGCATAACCTGATGGATCGACCCTGATCGATCGACCGGCTGTTATAACTTAGCCAGGAGCTCCTCGGTCCCATTCACCCGAGTATCTATGATAAATGATTTATTTGGTGTATGTGGGTTTGTACAAACACTTTTACACGTCAATTACATTTTTTAAACTAGATGAGGTCGGCGTTTCCTATCTGACTACTCTGAGATGAAAGGCCGCAACAAACTCAGAGGTCACAGTCTCTTTTAAAGTCCAGACATAATCTTGGTCAGATCATGTGAAGACAATTATATTGGTGTCTGAAATGGTCTTTTGAGGAAAGAACCACACAGATTGAGTGGACCTGTCCAGTCAGTGCACGCATTTGTCTGTCACGCATATAGAATATCTTTATGGAAAGCCATTCTTCAGTCTTTTTGTTGTTAGCTAAGGATGAATGAAAATGCAGATTCTAAGAAAAAACCTTGTCAGTTGGTATTTGTAGTTTTATTTACTCAAAAAGTTTACATGAATCTGCTAAAATGACCAAAGACATATGCTTTTAAGTAGCACAATAACTTTTGAGAAAGGTGAAACCAAATCCTCTCCGTGTACACAAGTGAAAGTACTACTGAACCAGGTCAGCATTTGATATCTTTGTTTTGGTAAAATTAACCTAAATTTCATTTTAATACGTTTGCATATGCATAAATTGCTTGTTTTTGAATTTAAAATGCACGAGTTCAAATTATGGTGGCTGCCTAAGAAAATGTAGTGGAGTCCAGTGTAAGTGGAGACGTTACGAAAACTTTTAAATAATTGTGTGTATGACTGTAATGTACGGGTGTAACACTTTCAGAATAAGTGAATGTGCTGTATGAGTTACGTTTTTACTGCTTGGATAAGCAGCACTTGAGTTTAAGAATTGGCTTTGAGGAAAATATTATAAAAACCGGCCAAGTGCGAGTCGGACTCGCGCACGAAGGATTCCGTACCATTATCTATAAAAACGACAAAAAAATCACGTTAATTGTATGGGAGCCCCCTTAAATATTTATTTTATTCAGTTTTTTTGTATTTGTTGTTATAGCGGCAACAGAAATACATCATCTGTGAAAATTTCAACTTTCTAACTATCACGGTTCATGAGATACAGCCTGGTGACAGACGGACAGACAGACAGACAGCGTGTTCTGCTTTGCGACTGGTCAATCGTCATCCTGAGGATGTCTCGGTGAGAGGTGAAACACGTGTCGATTTCTTACAGGGCTTTTTATGAATCTTGAAGTGTAGTTAAGCGGAATAGGTTACTAAATATAATTATCTACATCTATTGTATTTTCTAAGTCACGCCTGAATCAATTAACTATTTTAAATTGTGGTTAAATAGTTGGTAACTTTTGTCTCAAAAAAACAGCATTTTTTTGGCAAAAGACGGTTAGTTCAATCAATGATTTTTGTCCACAGGTTAAACATTATTTTGACCAGTACAAAAATCTAACTAAACATAGCATAGCCTTGCTTCCTTGAAGGGTTGGGCAGAGATGTGCCTATAATACACCCACATTCGACCCGATATATTTAAGCCCCATGTGGAGCGAGCCTATTGCCATCAACTGGGCACAAATCCAGACGCCGAGCTGCTACTGAGAAATTACGGATAGAAAAACTCAGTTACACTTTGTCCGACCTGGGAATAGAATCCAGGACCTCGTGCTTAACAGTAGCGTTTGTGACCACCACAATTCGAATTAATTCTTTGGTAATCACTTTATAATCTGAATACTGTTCAGCCCCTTTTGCCGCATTTACAGTAATACCTTAATTAATTACGCATAACATTACATACTATTGCGTTATTTTACTAACATTTAAATCTATTAGATAATCACCCACCATTGCGTCGTAAACCAATTAACATTTGAAGTCTAAATCACTAATATAACACTTATCGCCTACGCAATAAAAACTAATACGGTAACAAAATTATTTTTTTCCCAAATTAAATGCGGTCTGAAAATTTAAATTTAAACGAATTTCAACTCTAGTCGCTTGAGTTAAAAGTGTTGAGTTATTTTTAGGGTAGCGTGTGTTCTGTTTATGTATGGCAAGCTATTGGTCAACGTATAGGTTGCTATTTATGGACGGTACACACAATGTGCAATGTCCGTCGTATTGCGCAATGTGCGGACGCCTTTATAATTTTCTATTGTAGAAATTATTGAGAAGGATTATTGGGCAGGATGTTTTTTTTTATATAGAAGTAACTTAGGTGATACGGAGTTTCTTTGAAAGATAAAAGCAGAAATTAAGTTATCCGGAATAGAACCGGAGCTACCGACAAAGACTGCAGAGGAAGCAACCTGAAGTGGCAGTGAGCTGGCTATGTTTGTCGAAGGACCGATGGCCGGTGGAGCAGACGAGTCCTGGAGTGGAGACAAAGTACGTGGTCGTCGTGTAGATGTATCCAGTACCTCGAAATGGTGGCTGGGACAGCCTGGATGCGGAAGGCCGGAGGACAGGATGTTATAGCGTAGCCTGGGAGAGGCCTAGGCTGAGTTGATTAACTGGCAGATAAGTTAAAACAAAAGAACAGATTTAGATAGATGTGAAAGCTTCACAATATGCCTAAAAGATTTCGCCCTAGACAAAGTGACATTCTATCAGCGATAACGTTAATGGAAAAGGCAAAAATGTATAGGACTGACATAAGATCGAAAAGCTTATGTCAATCCTTTTGAAAGTCGTTGTAGAAATACGAAACGCTTTCGAAGCGATTGTCACTTGTCTAGGCCCTCAGAACACCAGTGGAGGCTGCAATCATAATACCGATGTAGAAAAAATAATTATTGTCATATTAACATGAATATTAATGAACTCATAATATCGTATGCACATCACTAAAAAGGCTGCATTACTACAAATAAGGTTTATATTACATACTTATGAAGAAGCGTCACACTTTATTTACAAGAAGTAAACACTGTATGATGCAAATGTATCATTTACTACCTGTACTGATTCTTCGAGCCTTATTTAGAAAGGTTTAGCGGAAGGCAGTGTCAGGAAATGTAGCAGTAAGCAGAAAATAAGGAGTAATGATAGGTGGACTAAGTCAATCTGCCTATATAGCCTTATCCCAACTTAACATACAAAAAAACATAACTATGTAAATTACAAAAAAACTTCAGAAATAATCGAATTCTACAGAAAATATCACTGAAACAATTATCCTAACTAATATTATAAATGCGAAAGTGAGTTTGTTTGTTACGCTTTCACGCTAAAACGGTTAAACGGATTTGTATGAAATTTTGCACAAAGGTAGACTATGAACTGAGTTGGGACATAGGATACTTTTTATCCCGCTAATCCCACGGGATCGAGACTTAAGCAGGTGAAAACGAGGCGAAGCTAGTTTACTATACTTTTTTCCCTTAATAGCAGGTAAGTATTAAGTATCTACTTACCCGATGTTTAATATGAGCTTAACCAACAGTGTAAAACTGGACATACCTGGAAAGATAAAGAAAGAAAACATTAGAAAAGAGTTTTTATTCCAAACACAAGGAAAAATCTATAAAATTCATATTATTATTTATATTGTAGTACATGCACAATGCACATACGCCCTCATTCAGGAATGCCTTTTGTAAAAGGCTCATAAAACATATTTTTTTAAATAATAACTTACAACTTTTTGTAAAAAAAAATACCTGTGTTATTACACTGCTACTACTGTATAATTTGCCAACCCAGAGAATGGGTGATCGGTGGAGTTTCTTGCCCATTCTTCTCCATACAAAAACTACCTTTTGGAAGGGGAACTATGTAGAATTCCATTTCTCTTGTCTTTAAAATTGCCAATGACTGAACTAGTCTAGGTATGTTTATCCACGATTAAAATTATTTTAACCCGTGAACTGGGTTAAAACAATTTTAAAACTCAGTGGTTTTTCTTGACCCTTGCCAAGCGAACTGTTAAATGTTTGGTAACTATTTGTTACAATTTATTATTATTAGTTTAGTCACGATTCTTTTTGTTGTCAACTTGTTGATGACCGTGATATTGTATTGGTTTATGGGTCAGATTTTGTGAAACGTCATTGCTTTGACTGTCATGTTGATCTTGTGGTCGTAAGCACCGGTAAAATCCAATTGTATGTCAAAGTCTAAGTCAAATAATTTATTTCAAATAGGCACATAAAAGGCACTTTTGAACGTCAAAAACAAAGAAATAGAACTGATTTTAGTTGCCTCTTCCAAAAAGTAGTTTTCGTATGGAGAAGAATGGGCAAGAAACTATGGAGTTGACATTGGCTTTAGAGATGTCACGTGACTGCTGCTGTCAACTCCATACAATTTGGCATACAATTTTCCATTCCGTTGGCGTTCACGCTTACAGAAAAGGGATTTTATCTAGGCCCTGTTTAACCTGCCATTTTTTTGGTTTAATCCCCAGGCCGAGGATTTTTTATTGGGGTTTTCAAATAGGAATTTCTCAGCTGCAGCCCGGAGTGTGAATTCATGTCAAGTTGTAAGTATAGGCGAATGTAGGCATAAAATTAACCTCTGAATTCATGAAATACAGGCCTGATGTCATCTTGTCTTGGTACGGTATTTTACTTGGTATTTACATTTATAATACCGCTTTAAAAATAAATATGTATAGTATATACAATTATATAACAAAATTAAAAATAAAAATAAAGGGGAGAAGTTCATTGGGCGTCAAAAAGTTCGTCCGCATCTCTGTCAATGGGAAAAGTGCCCAAAAGGCTGGCGGCATTGCCATTTTGAATGGCAATGCTGATTTTTTGGGCTAAAAATAGGCGAGCCCTCTGGTCACGTGAAGAGTCGACTATTGCTTTAGCATTCCAAAACAATAATTCTACTAAATAGATGTAAATAGAAAACTATGTATTGTATGCATCGAGCTACCAATACGACATTTTTAAAGTTGAGGGTGCCATAATGGGCGCTCGATACCCGCACGTATTTTGACAACACTGTGTCCACACCAGTCCACGTCCAGGCTTAACCGAAGGTCGCTTAACCTCAACATTATTCAAGACATGGGTTCTACTGATAATTGTAACCAGTAGTATACAATCAGTAACGGATATGATGTAAATATACGTAGAGGTTAGTTTGTAATCTCTTGAAGGTGATATTATGAAGAGTATGCCTTTACAAATGTTTGGTAGAGTGTGTTATTGGTTGCTTCATCATGATCATTTCAGCCGAAAGACGTACACTGCTGGACAAAAAAATTGCTAGTTGATTCTTCGTTAATACCCTAGAGTTATCTAATTAATATTATAAACGCGAAAGTTTGTTAGTATGGATGGATGGATGTTTGTTGATGTACTCTTTCACGCAAAAACTAATGAACGGATTTGGATGAAATTTGGCACACAGATAGTTTATAACCTGGATTAACACATATGATACTTTTTATCCCGCTATTCCCACGGGATCGTGCCTTACGCGGGTAAAACCGTTGGGCGCAGCTAGTGGGATATAAAAATACGTTGTATGAATACTATAATAGCTAGTATGGACAGAATGTTCATTGTGTGTATGTGTGTGTGTGAATGTTCAATGTCATTCGTGGATCTTTGACAGTCGTTACGGGTACTCAGAAGCCTGAAACTTTGACAACCAGTCTTACCAAGGGGTATCGTATTACCCAGTTACTGGGTTGTGGAGGTCAGATAGGCAGTCGCTCCACGTAAAATACTGGTATTCGGCTGTATCCGGTTAGAGTGGAAGCCGACCCCAACATAGTTGGGAAAAGGCTTGGCAGATTTTTTAATGGAAGGAATGTTCAGCAGCGGATTACCAGACTGATTTACAATTACGGAAATGATACGTTTACACACATACATTACCGATTTCGGTTTAATGCCTAACCTAGGGAAATCCGTAAGAAATTTAATGTATGTGAGAAATAGTTAAACTTGTAATAATTTGGATTGTCAGCGGATATGGAGCAAGCAGTGAGGTCGATGTATCGTGTTGAAGGTAAATTCGCTGTATGAAGGTGAAAATGATAACTAGATTATTTTGTTTTGAATGCCTCGTTGGTCTAGCGGTCGTAAGCGCTACTGCTGAGTATTAGGAAGGACCACATGCTCATCAGTAGGTTCGATTCCCTGGTCGGGTAAAGTGTTATTATTATTTTTTATCCGGAATTTCTCAGTAGCAGCCCGGAGTTTGGGTTTGTGCCCGGTTGATGGCAATAGGCTCGCCCCCTATTACATGGGACTTGAACATAACTGGCGAAATATGGGTGTACTACACCTTTCCCTCATTGGTAGGTACATTGATTTATTATTTTCTTATTTATTGCAAATAAGAAAATAATAAAAAGAGAGAGATGATTTTGAAACACGAAAGAATAAAACTTGTAAGTATTTATTTTCGTTTTATTATAAAAGTTCATAGGTTAAAACATTTTTATGCACATTTTAAAATGCTAGTTTCGTAGAAGGTACAATATAAGTTATAAAAATAAACAAACTAATGTTTATTTTTGATAAAGAAATAATATGGCAGTCATAAATTGTATTGTGTTTTAAAAACAATAAAACACCTATTTGTTAAAATGTCTTTTAAGAAATACATTTACTTATTATTGAATTGATTTGAGAATGAAAGAGAATTCAGAACTAAATGGAAGATTAGCTATTGCCCACTACTTCTGACATCATTCATAAACAATTTAAAAAAATGCAAATTCAGAGTTTTATATTGCAGTAGCTGATGCTCGCGACTTCACCCGCGTGGATGTCAGTTATTATATACTAAAACCTTACTCGAGAACCACTCTATCCATCGGTGAAAACAGCATGAAAATCGGTGCAGCAGTTTTTGAGTTTATCGCGTACAGGACGACAGACAGACGCAGCGGAGGACTTTGTTTTATAATATGTAAGGACGTCATTCATGGAACTGCTTATAGATTTATTAATTATTAACATAATTGTTTTTAAGAACATGATCATCTTATGAGGTACTCCTGCGAATACCTAGCCTAATGTAACTGGATGAAGTAGCATGTCTTCTTCCATTCAATTCTATCAGCAATAATCTCAGTATTCACCCCCTTTTTAGCCATATCATCTTTTACACAATATTCATTAGACATTTCTTAATTCTTCCTACTTATAACTGAACATTCCTACTCAAAACTTTCCTCACGACATTTCCTTGTTTCTAAAAACAGAACTTCCAGTAAACAATCAACACGAGTTTTCTCAGTACTGATAAATTAATCATAGATAAAGACAGTGTTAACTCCATGTTTAAAAACGGGCATGTTACAAGGCTTCTACAGAGCTTGCGCAAGCGCAACACGTCAAAACTGTCGTCTTGCCTACAAATTACAGTTGCGCCACACACAAACAATTGGCTTTGTCGGACGTCAGGGTCCTGATAAATTCTGAGCACTAGATTGATAGTTTGTTATCCTGTCTGTTGGTACAGTCAACCGAACGGTCTAGTAACAGTTTGAATTTGGAAGCACCTATATTTAGTAGCTGTAAGGGAGGTTTTTGTAGCTCATATTGCAACTAACATGCAGTTTACCGTACTTAAGACAGCCTGTATTTTGCTGTATAGTTACAACATTGTTACAATCGCGTAGGTACAGGATGTTTCTATATATAATTTAGCCACTTTGGTCACAATGACATTTCTTGGAAATAATGCGCTTTGTAAGCAGACCAGCGATCACAGCAATCAGGAAGTTACGCTATAAAGGTTTGAATCATTCAATTACATTAAACATTGAATTAGCGATGGGCGTTGAATCAACGAACTAGTTGAATCAACCGTTGATCTCCTGTCAACGCATTAACTTTAACTGTTTATGAATCAACTAGTTGAATTCGTCAACGACGTTGACTCGTTCAATTCAACTAAATTCGTCAACGACGTTGACTCGTTCAATTCAACTAAATTCGTCAACGACGTTGACTCGTTTAAATCAACTAAATTCGAGAACGCAAACGCAAGTTAACGCAACGAACTGAGCAAATTAAAAAACTTCCGTTGAAAATGACATCATACATTGCGAGCAACGGTCATGTCATAGAAATTGAACTCTAAGTCAGATACTAGTTCAACTCGTTGAACGTCGCGGCGTTGAATGAATTAACTTTGTAAGTTGATATTAACGATTAACTTTGTAAATACATTACTGCACGTTAACTCGTTGACGAATTTAACTCGTTGATCAACTAGTTGACGAACGTAAATCAACGTTGACGTTTCGTTAACGGAAAAACCGGCAACGACCCATCGCTACATTGAATCAGTCAAGAAAGTGGGATTATCAACGATAAACCTTCTTTTCTATTAAATCCTAGAACTTGAATCGATGTCTTGAATTCAGGAAAAAGTTTTTGCAATAGGGATTTTCAAAATCATAGGTAGGTCTGTATACCTTTTACCAACTATGTTGGGGTCAGCTTCCAATCTAACCGTATGCAGCTGAATACAAGTATTTTACATGGTGTGACTGCCTATCTCACCTCCACAACCCAGTTACTGGGTAACATGATATCCCTTGGTAAGACTGGTTGTCAGACTTTTGGGCTTCTGACAATCCGTAACGACTGTCGAAGATCCAAGAATATCAGCCGGGACCAACGGCTTAACGTACTTTCCGAAGGGTCTCGGTATGTTATAATGATCACCCATCCATGGAATGACCGCGGTAAGCGAAGCTTAACCTGATGGATCGACCCATGTGGCTGTTATGACTTAGCCATGAGCCCAAAATCCATTCCAACATTATTCTAAAACAACATGGCACTGGAGAAAGCAAGCTAAACATACATTTAAAACCAATTATGTTATATAACACATTTCACTCTCACTGCCTAGAAGTTGATAAGTAAATAATATATAGCATTGCATTTACTTAAGCAGTGACCTTTTGTATGAACTTTGGCCCAGCACTTTATTACTGGACGGACGAGAATCGAGATGGCGAGAGAAGGGAAATACGTGAAGATGGTATTTTAGGTATTAAATGTTACTTAAAAACATTAATATTACATTCTTGATGATCATTATATAGGAGCTCGTGGCTAAGTAATAACAGGCGCACGGGTCGTTTCATCAGGTTAAGCTTCGCTTGCCGGGATTGGTCCGTGGATGGGTGACCATCTTTAGACTTCTCCGTGCCTCGGAAAGCATGTTCAGCCGTTGGTCCCGGCTGTCATTTGTAGATCTTTGATAGTTGTTACGGGTCGTCAGAAGCCCGAAAGTTTGATAATCAGTCTAACCAAGGGCTATCGTGTTACCCAGTAACTGGGTTGTGAAGGTCAGACAGGCAGTCGCTCCATGTAAAATACTGGTATTCAGCTGCATCCGGTTAGACTGAATGCCGACCCCAACATAGTTGGGAAAAGGCATCAGATGATGATGATGATCATTATACCTTAATATATAATGCAGCAGAGCATCTTGCTTCAAAATAATAAATTGAATCGGTAAAGGATCGTGAGGAAACCTATGTACAAGTACCAAAATTTTAAAGAAATTTTCATCACATCTACCAACCCCTCACTGAGCCCGCATCGAAGACTACAGTCCATTATCTCTCACAAAGAGGAGGTTTCAGTTTCAGCAGTGGCATAATGTGTTATGTGGTTAGTTGCATCTGTCTTATATAACATCTTGATTTGCAGATAGATTGATAATTACAGAATATTTTCATCAGTCAAGAGGACATTGCTGCTTCTAGTCCTCAAGTCACTATTTAGGAAACCTACGAATAGGACAGGTGGCATTATTTGTTGGTCAAAGTCAAAGTCAAATAATTTATTTCTAGTAGGCACATTAAAGGCACTTTTGAATGTCAAAAACAAAGAAATAGAACTGATTCTAGTTGCTCCTTCCAAAAGGTAGTTTTCGTATGGAGAAGAATGGGCAAGAAACTCCACCGTTACTCTTTTAAAAAATGTTAAAATGTTGGAACTTTAAAAAAATGTTGGAACCACAATAGCCTTAAAACGCAGACTTCTTCAAGACATCGACCCATATTTGACACTGTTGCATCTCGACGACGACAAGTTTCTGAAGAAAATGGGAAATGTTTAAAATTATTTGACGGAAATATCTCTCTTAACAAATTAAACTATCCACATTCAGATCTATCTTATCATAAAGACGTCAACAAACACAAGCTATGACATTAAAAATCGTAATACAAAGTGACAAACTAGCATACAGTGTCCTTACTAAGACCAGGCGGCCTTGTACACGCGTGCACAAGCTTTCAACATTGAGTTACCCAAGAACCACCAGTATACCAAGGCATCTTCAAGTGTTGTGTTTACTCTATGGCATAGTTGAACTTAAAATGGTGTGTACAACCAGCGTAAGTTGAGCTTGGCTAGTTGTGAATTTGGAGCAATTGGACATAATAAAAATCATGGTTACATTTCTTAATGGATTAGATACAAAATGTTGTTAACAATACTAAAAAATCTAGTAGTAATACGTATGTATGTTTAGAATTAAAATAGCGGTTTCTTAGGGACATATTGCAATGAAAATCTGGGCTATATCTAAAACTTAAGTCTTGTCGGGTCCGCAGCAGCCCTGGAAAAGTGTCTAGATAGCCGATCACAGGCTATATTATTGTTATTGATAAATACCGATTTATAATGAAATAAATACGTCGAGCTGCATTTGGGTCCAAGCGGAGGTAGCGCTTCAAAGGCCTATAGGCTCGAAAAACCTCGCGTTGAATCAGCGATTTCAATTCATAATTCAATACCTAGATGCAGTTATGTGCGCCATTTTTTTCTAAAATTAAACTATCAATAGACTTTTAACGTCTTCTAAATTTCAAATAATTTTCCATTTTAACCCTGAAATCCGATGCCGAAAGAACATACAGATAGCTAATCCATGACCTATCTACGACAGTCCATTCATAAAAGCTGGCCATTCTAGAACGTTATTTTACTTCTAGAACTTTCCAGAATCCTATCTTATCGATTGACTGAACATATCAATACAGGTCTTATTAAAATGGTCGTAATGTCCAGTTTCGCTCGCAGTAAGAAGTTTGGTATTATGGTGGCGATTGAATAAATCTTGTTGCCTCACCGTTTTTGTCGACGTTGAAGGAAATGATTAAGTTTAGGTGCTTATTATTGGTAGGATTGATTTATTGTGAAACTTGTTTATTATGGTATTACGGAGTCTTAGACGATAGTTATCTTCGAAAGGATGGTCGTACAAGGGTAAAGATAAAGGGGAGAAACTAAAAGATTTTGCTTGTGTCTCATAAAGAAATACCTAGAAATTCAATATTTTATTTCGCATAAACCTATATGGGGACTTATACGTTAGAAGCTATGTGCACGTTTCCCATTTTTCGTTCTGTGTCTAGACGAGGCAAAGCTTGCATGCAATAGTTGCCTTGGTGTAAACAGAAGTCGCATGCAATTATTGCATGGCAAAACTTGCATTCAATTGTTGTATAATTTATTTGTCTTCATGTTGTGTTAGTTTATAATTAAGATATTTCGATATTATAAAAATTTATAAGAAATTATAAAAAATAAAGTAATAAAAACTAAAACCCAACTACGATTAAACAATTTTTTTTTTCCTGACTTTATGTCCTCTAGAGGTCGCCATTTTTAATTTAATGTGACGTCACATAGCCTATAACCAGAGGACAATCAAGACGCTTCCAACGATACCTCATTAGTCAAATTGGAATGAGTGGTTTAGTAGATAGGAGGGAACAGATGAACATACATACGTACATACATACATACATACATACCGGTCAAAATCAAAACCCCTCCTTTTTTCTTTGCCGTAGTCGGGTAAAAATAATTATTATGCCATTTGATATCACACGCGTGTAAACACTTACATGCAATTCTTGAATGGCAATAAGTGAACGGGCTTTATGGCATGCAATTATTGCTCTTGAATGTTCCAGAAACTTGCACTGTGTGTAAATGGGGCTTGCACCGCATAAACAATTAAAGAACTGTGACTATTAGGAAACTATATTTTACATAGAACCGTTTGATAACTGTAGCTCATGCGGTTTGCGGTTACTATCATCATAATATACAATTATGACAATTACTGAGATAGAGTAACAAAACATTTCCCAATGAATAATGAAGTATATTCAAAAATAAATAAAACAGCGTATTTGTAAGAAAAGTCAGGGTCGTATATTCATGATACCAAATCTATTCAATAAAGAATGATAGATGAAATAAATGCAATGATAATTTAGCAATAATATTATGGCAGCTTACGTTCACATTTTTAGGTAGCTCGCGCGATATAACATATATTTATAACCTTACTATTAAACTAAGAATCTATTTTATTCTAGAATTTTCGGCAACCTTTGTTTATAATTATGAATCATCTACTGGTTAATGTCATCGCAAAACAAGTTCTTGTACAGTACAACTATTTTGTTAATGTCCCTCGGCAATCTTAAACTATAAACATAACAAAAGGAACGGCTGGACAGCGTTGGATGAAATTTAGCACACGGGTAGAGCACGAACGAAATTCCCACGGTCAAAAAAACAAAAGGTAGGGAACAAAAGAGGACCGCGGACAAAGTATGGGAAAGTGGTACAGTTTAGTTTAGAATAAAAAAAAGGTCGGGGCTTGAGGTACAGACGCCAAGAGTTCCTTTTTTTTTATTTTATTTCTTAGCCTGTTGTGTGTCCCACTGCTGGGCAAAGGCCTCCCCTTTTTCCTTCCAAATCTCTCTGTTTTGTGCGATTTCTGGTCATGTTGGCCCCGCAAACATGATTAGATCGTCACACCACCTTCGCCGCGGTCTACCTCGACGGCGATGTCCTCCTTCAGGCGTCCAGTGAGTGACGATCTTTGCCCATCTCTCCGGGTGCATTCATGTGACGTGGCCGGCCCACTCCCACTTCAGCCGGGCTGTTTTTTTTCCAACATCCGATACTTGAGTTATGGAGCGCAGGGTGGTGTTTCTAACGCGGTAAGAGTTCCTTATTTAAAAATATTTAAAATCCAGGAACCTACAAAATAGAAACTAGTACTGGCTGTTAACGTTATGCAGAAAGGAGGTATTAACGCGTACGCACGCTAGGCGCAGGCGCAGCTAATGTCGACTAAACTTTCGCCAAGTTCAAGCGATACTTTCACGAGTTCAACGAGGTTAATATTGCGGACCGTACCAATTCTTGTTGTTTATTATTTTTGCTATCGGTACCTACTGAGTTTCACGGAGTTTGTTGCTGTTTTGAAGGGAAAAGGTTTTTGTTGATTGTTTTGTTTTTATTCTTTGTTTTAGTTTGTTTATCAATTTCTAAGGTTTAGTTACCAACGATGATAAGAGTAGGGGAAGACCAAAAAAAAGATGGATGGACTGTGTGAATGATTATATGGCTAGAAAGGGGGTTTTCAACAAACTTGTACACCGTGTGTTGATTTAAGACCCTATACATCGAATTTTCTTATATGTGTTTTGGTTGCTTTTTCATCTTAGGTACATATAAGTTCACATAACTCGTCAAATTGTAGGGAACAGCTGATTTTTTTTTCACGTTTTCAAGGTTAGTCCCATCGTAAAAATTGTTCATAATGATGAGTAAAGTCACGTGTTTAAGTATCGGTCACAAATTAACATTCACCCTACTAATATTAAAGCTGAAGAGTTTGTTTGTTTGAACGCGTTAATCTCTGGAACTACCAGTCAGATTTGAAAAATGATTTGTGCATTTGATAGCCCAATTCTTGAGGAAGGCTATAGGCTATTTAACATTAAGCTAGGACCCTTAGGAGCCGAGCAAAAGTCTGAAAGAACGCTAAGCGAAAATGAAGTAATAGTGCGACCAATTCGCAAGTAGAAGCTAGTTATTCATAAAATGCTATTATTATTTCACCATTAACACTTTGGCGGATAGTGAATGAGACACAATTGAAGTTTTATTATTATTACGTCTATGTGCGTTTACTGTTCGCCAAGTGTTAACTGTTGTCAGGCAGTCAACACGTGAACTTAAAGTTAAAATGACGTCACGTAAATCTCACATTTCATTCCAAGACGTTGATTTATCTAAATCCAAAGGCTTGCACAACGTGTGATAGGTACTCTACTGTAATCCTTTGACTTCTTATGGATCATGATCTTTTCTGATCTTTTGAACCTACAGCTTGCAACTGCACCTAATCAGGAGACTGGAAATACTTAGCTTTTACCTGCATTTATATTATTTAATAGCTGCACTCCGCGGTTTCACCCGCTTAAGTCTCAATCCCGTGCGAATATCGGGATAAAAGTATGCTGTGTCCTATTCCAGATCATGGTGTACCCCTGTGCAAAATTTCATCCAAATTCGTTCAGCCATTTTAGCGTGAAAACGTAACAAACAAACAAAGAAACTCACTTTCGCATTTATAATATTAATTAGGATTACAGTAATAAGTAGAATCTTTGATTATGTAATTAATTTATTTGAAATACTGATCATCTACTCTATCTATATCTATCTGCTTCATCTACTCTAATATTATTGAGAAAAGATTGGTATTTTTTTTTTCTAATGAATAAACTCAAAAAATTCAGGGCCGATTTTGAAAATTCTTTCACGAGTAAAATGCTATATTACCACTGAGTAACATAGGCTATAATTTATAAAGATATAACGCGGGTGAAGCCGCTGTCGGAAGCTAGTGAATAATATTAGTTATATATATATTCATTCTTTAATCATCATCTACAAAAAGTCTTTCGGTCAACGAAAAAACTTAATTAATCGCTTCCTAATAACAACAATCCTTCAACCAATCACAACTCGACATTTATGCCTGCGGCGCGTGGGCCGCAGAACGGAATGTTGCCATTTGAAACATTAATTATGTTTGTATGCATTTAGGATTAAGTCTGTGTATTTTTTTTTCTTATTTTGTTATTTTAATATAATGCTGCACCGGTTAATGTCATCACGTCAACGCCGCGCCGGCGTCGGCTATCGCTGAAGATCAGCGCTGGGGCTCTGTCTCGCATAGGGTCGCAGCACTATCTTTTTTTTTGTTGTTATTTATTAATTATCAAGTAAACAATACAGCAGGGAGCAGTGGTGGCCCAGTGGTAACGGCCACGACTTACGAGTCGTAGGTCGTAGGTTCGAACCCTGACAGGCGCTTTACTTTATGTAAATTATTTAATTGCCACTGCTCTCAAAACGGTGAAGGAAAACATCGTGAGGAAACCGGCATGTCCTAGAACCAAAAATTCGAAGACATTTGACATCTACCAACCCGCACTCGGCCCGCGTGGTAGATTACGGCCCGCTCCCTCTCACAGAGAGGAGGCCTGTGTCCCAGCAGTGGGAACATTATAGGCTGATTATGCTTATGCTAAACAATAGACTCATACTAATTTTTATTGGGCATACAATTTCAATAACAATACCAATACCATAATTATGCTGAGCGATGGCGGTTTTGCGTGGATGTGGCGCGTATTTTCCCCCAACCTATGTGTTCTTTTTTTGCATCATGTTTAATAAACGTATTTTCTTTTATTTCGATTATTTTCTTGATAAAGAACCCAACACATGACACACTTTAAAACTACCTTTTAAAAAAACTGCATTAGCAAAATTACGCCGTGTTCGTCCCAGTTCTTGGCTAAAAAAAACGGCTATGTCTACGTCACACGGGCATGTAAGGAAGCCAGGTTGTCAATGCGTGTCTGTGACTTTTACCACGGCACCCGCACTTATTGTCATGTAATAAATACGTAATGAGTTACGCGATAGTCTTGTGGCGTAAAAAATATGTGTATTGATACTCAGATGAGATGATTCTATTAGCTTTACGCACGTAAATATACTTATTTAATTATAATTATAATATCGTATACTTTTATAATGTTTGTAAATATGTGAGCACCATGTATCTATTACATAATTTATTTATTTGTCATTGCTGCTTATATAATTCTTTTTACCTTTTGTGGTACAGTTATCTTATTGTAGGTGCATCGTCTTCACATACAATTACATAAGATGTATACAAAATATTGTAAAACATTTTTAGAAGAATAACGGTGGAGTTTCTTGCCCATTCTTCTCCATACGAAAACTACCTACCTTTTGGAAGGGGCAACTAGAATCTGTTCTTTGTTTATGACGTTCAAAAATGCCTTTTATGTGCCAATTTGAAATAAATTATTTGACATTGACTTTGACTTTATAAGCTTCGGGTTCCTAGAAGAGCGGATCCGTCATACGGCTGTTGTGAAAATCTGTTATTTTCACTGTCATTTTATTTTTCCACTCTCCCCTGTCAACCGCCATACTATCATTCACTCCCTTATATTAAGTTATTTAAAGTACTTTTCCTCGTGTCTCAAAAAATCTAGACAAAATACAGACAGAATTCTAAAAATTTGAAGCTTGTAAATAGTATCGAATCAATTTTTCTACAGTATTTGTGCAACACATAATTGAGACACTCCAGACGGTTTCGATATCTACGTGATCTTAAGATCTCGCTTGTTATATCTCTATTCAGATGCCGAACTGTTATTTATTCAAGAGCATTTCTAGAGCTTTGTAAATCTAAGTATCAAAGATCGACTTTGTCAGATTTAAATGGTCATAGATGCATTTAAGTATAGGCTGTTATCAAGCTGTTTCTTCTTTACCTACACTACAGAATCTTTTTTATTAACACTATGTTTCTGGTTATATTTGGCTCAATGATTGAACAGTACAAGTTTTAACTATTTTATTATTTTTTCCATTTACGAAATGTCTATTGGTCGACGAAATACGAATATGATTGTAACGGGTCCAGAGAAATAGAGAATCTTTCATAATCTTAGAAATAGAGATTTTTTTTACTTTTAATTGAATAATTAGTAAGCGATTGTCTATAAGTACTTTTATTTTAACAAACCCTTACCATGCAAGCGCGTGTACAAGCATAATATTCATATTTTCCTGTATAAAAATTATTTGAATTTAGTGGCAACCAAAAACCCATGATTAGTCATTAAGGACATCACCAAAGAATTCATCACAATTATGTGCGCTTTATTTGACGTCAAATAGTAGCCAAACAAGTTCATTTAATTTGGTACAAACAAGATCGAAGATTGGACGAAACCACACCTAATAGAATAAACTTAATGCGAAGCTGTTCTTATTAGTTACACGTTTCCTCTTTCTTTTTATTATGGCCTATTCAGATATAAGCGATAGTGATATCGCTTATATCTGAATAGGCCTAGACAAGTGCCAATCGCTTCCAAAGCGTTTCATATTTGTACAACGACTTTCAACAGGATTGACATAAGCTTTTTGATAGCTTATGTCAGTCCTATACATTTTTGACTTTTCCATCATCGTTGTCGCTGATAGAATGTCTCTTTGTCTAGGCCCTCTGGTCCGCCTTCTGATTAGTCACTTTGGACCAGTATCGCTACCGAGCGCGCCAGCGATATCGCTTATATGTGATTTATGTGAACAGGCCTTTAGCTTGCTTTCCCTGTTGACGTGATTATTAGCTTTTATAAAAAATTCCGCCGTTTTGTGAGCGAAAATATAAGCTTATTTTTATAATGATAGGACTATTTATGATAAGTACTAAAATATGAATAACTAGGTATGAGATACTTTAAAAAATATGCAAATAAAAAAACATTAAAATATGACTGACAGATCCAAATCAAGAACTAATTTAAAAGAAACCTGTTTAAATGACGTATTAAATTATGCTGCACAGTAACAAATAATATCTGGTCCATTGCCAACCAGTTTCCAAATTGTCTATCGAACAAAAAACCCTCATAAAATACCCGGTAGTCTTAAACTAATAGCTCACGACTAAAAACCAATAATCACGGGAATATTACACAATTAAAACAATACAATTAAAGGAAATTGACAGAGGCATAACCAAATTGGTAATGCAATTATCAAAATTGAATCACGATGCTATTTGAAAACAGTTATTCATTATGTAACGGTTTAGGCATCTGTCCCACCGACGGCGATTGGCGAGAAGAAAGTAGAGTTAGCAATCAACACGAGTAGCGAGTGCGCGACGGAGATGAGCGATAACTCTGGTATGCGCAGGTATGTACACACGGCTACATATCAAGCAATACAGTTTCAGTATAAGCTGACCTCTCATTGTACGAAAATTCTATACAATGCGAGATCAGCTTATACTGGAAATGTATAGCTTGATATATAGCCGTGTGTACCAAACGTGAGTCTCTCAGCGAGTGTTTTGCCCGCCAAGCGAGGATCGCTGAGCGAGCACTCTCTTTGATAATTCTAGTCACTGCTACAGACGAGTACATAGCTGTTGTCACTGTCAGCGATCAACTATTAATAAGTGTATCTCTTTTACTTACACGAGACCTACAATCTTTTGTAGGTTGCTTGAGCGAGAAAATCGTTGATAGCTCGTCGCTTCCTCGTCGGCTGTGGGGCAGGTGCCTTAACTATAGTTAACCGCAAAACGTTACTTAACAGGTGGTGCAGCATTTTTATATTTTTACTGTTTATTTGTATTATTAAGACGGAGCCATTATTTTTGTCATAAAAAATTATTTATTATTATTCCAAGAGAACTGATTTCGTAATTTTATAATTAGTAAAATATAAATTCGTTTGAAACTAAATTCTTTTTCGATAAAAAAAACACGATTTATGGTTATAATGGGTAATAAATGTTGTAAAAGATTATTTTTGGATGAAAAACTTGTTCTCTTGTATACGATGTCAAACACCTTTTCACACAATCATAATAATAATGAATGCTCTCTTGTAGGTATTGAATTTTTTAAATCATATTTATTTTTATATTATTATAATCCGATTGTATAAATCCTCTCAATAGTATTTTAAAAGCATTTTATTTGTTTTATTACCCATATCAAGAACATTGTAAGTTATTAAACAAAATGATTTATTCAAAAACGGTTCTGTCTGTATAAAAAAACATCCCTTTGTGTAGCTGTCCTCGAGATTAAAATGTAAATTTCCGTCTGTATCGTACATTTTACGATGGACGCTGTGACATTTTGCAATCATCGGTAGCCATATGCGCAATTTGAATAAATTAACGTTAAAGAGATTATCTAACGGGCAAACATCTTCGTTAATAAAAGGTCAAGCTGCTTTGATGACGTCATTATGCTCTTCTGCTTAAATATTGGAAAAGATTTTTTAAACTCGTAAGTTTTTACAAACCCTGGTTTTTAACTTATCTGTAGCTTAATTTATAGCTTCAGAATTAAGTCTACTATCTTTCTCAGAGTATAGAACATTTTAGCTTCAGCAATGAGAGCATTTTCAAAAAAGAATCTCCCAAATATTTAATGTAATTCGATAGCTTCTATAATCAGAATGCCTTTCAGGGCTGCTCTAGGTTTTGTCGTGTCATTTAAACGTCAAAGCTCGGTCTTCGTCTGATGAAATATACGGTGTCCCACTGCTGAACAAAGGCGTCCACTTTTTCCTTCCAAATCTCTCTATTTTGTGCGATTTCTGGCCATGTTCACCCCGCAAACATGATTAGATCGTCACACCACCTTCGCCGCGGTCTACCTCGACGGCGATGTCCTCCTTCAGGCGTCCAGTGAGTGACGATCTTTGCTCATCTCTAGATATCGAAATATATAATAATAATCTATATTATATATATCATACATACTTTTTATATACCCATGCCGATATAGGATAGGGAGACTTTTTCTGTTTTTGACGGCTATGGGTTAAGAGCATGTGCTCTCAATGGCTTATGTAATCTATCTTGGCTGTGTAGTATTTCAACAACCTCACATCTGATGAAATACTATATCACAGTATACCTATTATCGTAGGCAGTTGTATTGTGTTCAGACAATCATCAATAGAACATGAATTTCCATCAATACACTTCCAAATACCCCTAGGAACTATGGACATGACAGTTTCATCTCCAGTTACAATGGAAACAAGACATCCCAATTACGTATCACAAGAATCATGATAGAAATCTAATAAACACGAACATTTTGTAACCAACTTGGTTACCGTGACATTTGGCATACATGGACATTTATAATATCTGTCGAAAAGCTACTAAAGTTATCAACAATGGAAATCTAACTTTATTTTGATGACGATAAAGTTGAGATTTAATGCTTGAGTCGACATTTGGGAGCAAACGAGTTTTGACGAAATATACATAGTAGGTACCTAAGTAGGTATAATTTGACAACAACTAAACAATGTTTGATTGTAAATACTAGCGACCCGCTCCGGCTTTTCAGTCATAAAATGACTTGACAAAACATCGAGATTTCTTAATAACGTATTACACACATAACCTTCCGGAATAAAGTCTGTAAACGGTGGTAAAAATAATATGTATGACGGCGTCAGCGATGGCTGAGCGATAGGACCGTCGTTATCTTGATTCACAACAGATTGATTTGCCCTCACAAGACTGCCTCGTCGTTCAGCCACTTCCCTTAACACGACTCTGTCCAAGTGCCGCCCCACTCTAGTGAGCGCGTCACGGAGTTTACCCTCACCTTAGTACTACAATACTTAATTGAGAGACTATTATCGCTCAACTTTTATAATCTGCGACATGTATAAATATAGATGTATAAATTTACCGAAGAGCTAACACAGAAGGTGGAACCAATCATCTTTGAGGGTCGTAACAATTATCACCAAAAAGTGATTATTAAAAAATATTTATTAATAACTAATCGTCTTGTTCCTGACACGGTCTAGTCTAGCTTGGTTACGGTTACGTTAGATTACTTAATAATAATTGATTTATCTGATGTTGCATGCACTTTACTGCATGAGGTAATCAAAGTATTTTTAGATATAGAATTATACAATTTTGGGTCGTGGTCGAGAACAACGATTCGATAAAATGATTCTTTTTTTTAAATAATCCTAAATGATTCCCAACTTATATTTTAATTAAATGCGAAAGTCAGTCTGTTGTTTGTTACGCTTTCCCGCTAAAACGGCTGAACGGATTTTGATGAAATTTGGCACATGGGTAGACCATCAATTGGAGAAGGACATAGGATACTTTAGTATTTTAGTGACTGGAAGCCGACCCCAACATACTTGGAATAAGGCTAGGCAGATGATGACCTACCTATTCCATAGATAAAAGGGGAATATAAATATGTAGATGACTAAGTAATCAATGGTAGCTGGGTAGATAAAGAAAACAAGAAAATCAGGAAAGAAAAAAATCTGAGTAAGTAACCAAGCAAAATAGTGTACAAAGAGGCACTGGAAAGTATGCCTGGAAGGATTTGAAAGAGGCTTTTGCCAAGCAGTAGAACAGTATCATCCAACAGGTTGTAAAATGAAATTTTACAACTGAATACTGAATTGAAGGAAGAAAATAAAAATGAACCAAAGCGACCACATATTGTTGTTAAAACTGCTTTAACCTTCGTCTGTTTTGAAGCCGGGATAAACGAGAGAGTGATTAATTTATAGGACAAACGAATAATGACTGTACAAACTATTGTTATACAGAAATACAACAGAAGCATAACTTTGTGATCACCATCATAGGCACAAATGCAACAATAAAGGCAAACTCACTGTCCAGAGGGCCTAGACAAGTGACAATCGCTTCGAAGGCGTTGCGTATTTCTACAACGACTTTTAACAGGATTGACATAAGCTTTTCGATAGCTTATGTCAGTCCTATACATTTTTGCCTTTTCCATCATCGTTATCGCTGATAGAATGTCACTTTGTCTAGGACCTCAGGCAACTCTTTTGTAGGCAATTTTTGAACGAGGACTAACATCTAGATATATATTATACATATTTCTAAATTAAAGTCACTTTTCGTGATTCTTCTAAACCACGCAACAGATTTTTATGAGGTTTTCACCATCGTTTAGAGAATTTATTCCGGAAGGTTTATGTGTATATTAAAGTTACATATAACTAAGAAATCTAGATGTTTTGTCAAGTCGTAAAACCCGTGTGAAGCAGGAGCGGGGCGCTATAGTCGTACTAATTACTAATATTATAAACGCGAAAGTTTGTGAGGATGATGGATGGATGGATGGATGTTTGTTACTCTTTCACACAAAAACTGCTGAATGGATTTGGATGAAATTTAACACACAGATAGTTTATAACATGGATTAACACATAGGATACTTCTTATCCCGATATTCCCACGGGATCGAGACTTATGTGGGTGAAACCGCGGGGCGCAGCTAGTAGTTTATAATACGAGTGATCAAGATGACATGACACCATTTGAAAAGGGAAAAGGAATTTGAAAAAATAAATTGTTCCTTCTTTTAGAGAGAAAGTTGAACCAGACCACCAACTGTAGGAATGTTTAGTGTAAAACATAGTTTAGTTACAACTAAAAAAAAAAAGAAGTACACCTATAACCAATACCAGGAGGAACATACCTTCCCAGTTCTCATCACATAATCCCAACACCTGAACACTGCACAACTAGTACAAGTTGCAAGCCTATCGGCGCTTGCGCACAGTAATAACGCCTTTCCTTGTTCCGTATCAATAACATGCGGACTGTCAGGGATTGCATAAGTACCTTCATCAAACTGACAGGTAGACCGTACATCGTAGATGTACTTCTGTTTCCTTGATTCTTTTACTACACTCTAGTTTTGTTATTACTTTGTGAGAGCTTGATTGATCTTACTGTCTGTTTTTGTTTTGACGTTTGATGCCCTGTAATCGAGCTTCAACAGTGTCAACCGACTGCAGTACCACTATTCCCTTAATGTCCCTCGGCAAATTTCGTGTTTCGTTAGTTGCCGGATTTCTATCAGTTGCCCTTTGCACTTTCACTTGATTGAGCGTCCGGTCTGCATCAAGTACTCTAGGAACTGATAGAAATCCGACGAATGACGAAACGCGGAGATTGCCGAGGGACATTACGAATACTAATAGTTGTACTGTACTTAGCATGTGATCTCCGTTCTTACGTTCATTAGACCAAAATACTGTCATTGGGAGCATTTTAGAAGGAAAATCAATCTTGCCTAACTAAATTAACTTAAACCTCACCAAGTCTATCTGCTTACATTAAGACATTTTGTAAAGTGATGATACTTCTGTTAAAGCCTTGCATACGTCTCATTTGCAATTAACAATAAAAACAACAGCTTAAAATTGAGCGAGGGGTTTCGTTAATCAGATTATGCGCTCCAATGACTGCACCAATCAATGTTTTAAAACAGGAAATATTTTCATTTTCCACGTCTTTTCGGAATTCTATAAAACAGGATGTTCGAAGTCAGATCGTACTTATTCAACTACAAAATAAGCGGTTTAAAGCTGCTATCGGAGTCTACAGTATCCTTTTGTCTTCATCATAATCAGCCTATAATGTTCCCACTGCTGGGACACAAGCCTCCTCTCTTTGAGAAGGAGTGTGCGCGGGCCCAGTGCAGGTTGGTAGATGTCACATTCGAATTTTTGGTTCTAGGACATACCGGTTTCCTCAAGATGTTTTCCTTCACCGTTTTGAGAGCAGTGATGATGAAATTATTTACACAAAGTTAAGCGCCTGGCTGGGTTCGAACCCATGACCTACAACTCGTAAGTCGGGGCCGTCAACACTGGTACATCACTGCTCATTTATCTTACTACTGCATATAAATATAAATACCTGCAATACCAATATTGGACCACCAGAGACAAAGTTTGACTGTTTCTGGGTGCAGTGTAATATAATGACAAGTTGGGCCTGCCCTCAATGGTCATCCCCGATGAAAATTGCGGTCGTGATAACAAGCCTAGGTTAGTACTTAACATTATGCGGAAAATCTACCTACTAGTTCCGTTACTAAAAAAAACTTTTGTTTTTATGGCACTTCATGATCAACATGCAACTGAGGAGCTTGTGGACAAGTAATAACAGCCGCACGGGTCCATTCATCAGATTTGCCAGCCGCTTGCCAGGGTTGGTCCGCGGATGGGTGACCATCTTTACATACCGAGACTTCTCCGTGTCTCGGAAAGCACGTTAAGCCGTTGGTCAGGGCTGTCATTCGTGGATCTTTGCCAGTCGTTACGGGTCGTCAGAAATCCGAAAGTCTGACATCCAGTCTTACCAAGGCAGTCGCTCCATGTTAAGTACTGGTATTCAGCTGCATCCGGTTAGACTCGAAGCCGACAAGAATAGAAAATACTTATCCTAAATTATTTTTAATACAGAGTCGATAGCTTCCCAAGAAAAAAAAGAAAAAGCCAACTCCAGCTGAACTGATCCCCCAAATCCTAAGGGGATCATGGATCCCCCAAAATTCCACATAAGGGGGATTCAACTTGAAATTCATTGGTAACAATTCAAACTCCGCGATAGTCCGCGATTCCGGGATAATCCCCGGGGAACGGAAACGTGTTTGATGGGGATTCCAATAAGTGGGCCAATGTTTTTAAAACGTCCTTTTGATCAAATGGTTTGGTCTTTTTCTGCACTACGAAAAGTCATAAGAACGTATAGAAGTAGGCAATGGTTACGAATCGTAACGGGTTAAACTGTGACAAGGTTAAAAAAATGACAGTTAACACGGTACGCACTTTAGTTATAACATGATGCACCTTGTAAAACTCAAACACACTAATGTAAACTTCGGTAAAGGAGCTCTGAATAATTATTTATATTCCAAGATTTATTTATTTATTTAAACTTTACGCACTCTAAAAAAGGTACAAAGGCGGACTTAATGCCTTAGGCATTCTCTACCAGTCAACCAAGGGTGGTGAAGAGATTAGATGGCAGGTGCTCTGAAAGGTTTCTATTATTGCAATATTTTATGCAAATAATCATAATTCGTATTTGTATAAAATATTGAGATGGAGTAATAATTTATGTATAAGTATTTAGGTTTATAGTTTAAATAAATGCGTTCACGCCCTTCTGCTCCTAATGGCTGTGCAGTCACAATATAAAAATACTGCGTGGATAATAAAATGGTGATGTAATTGTTATATATAAAATTATATAACAATTTATACATGTATTATATTTTACTAATTTCTTAACAAAAAAAATTAATTGTATAAAGAAAACATGAAACATCAAGTGTACTTCTGATAATGATGGTCCTAGAGTATTATAAAGAATGAATTTTATAATGGTTATTAAAACAATTTGATATTTTTTCTTTTATCCAATAAAGCATTATCATCAATTTACGATCTAAGGAAACGTCAATTTTAGGTTATACGCGAGGTTCGGAATTCTGGAAAAAACCCCTCGAGAATTCAAAAAACTCGCTTCATCTTCTCTTGGTATAGTACGTTTTTGCATAGCGACATCATGTTCATCAGCCTATCCTGTTACTACATTAGCATGAACATTGCGAGTATATGGCACATAATAATCAGGCAGGCTCATTTTCACCGCGGTTCATGCTTGGCCAAGCAGGCCGACGAAGCGTAGTGCTCATTTATGCCGGGTATAATTAGATACTGTGTATTTATCAGGAGTAGAGGTACTTCTAGGAAGTGCTAGTATACCTTCATACTAAGGCAACGTAGGAAAAAGCCCTGTGGGCCTAAAGCGGCCACATTAGCAATTCCTCCAAAAGCAGTTTATTTGAAATGAATCCCAGCTGTCATTAGCAATTCCTCTACTTTGACATAAAAGTAATTCATATTTTGTGGACCATTTTACGAATCTCCATAGAAACTGACACTGTCAAACAGATGAAATATTTCGTAACAAGAATTGCAGATCATATATTATGAATTGTCAGTTTGTGACATTTTACGATGATTCATAATATTTTCATAAAATGATTCTGCTAAAGTGACCGTTTTAAGTCCCCTGGTATTTTATCCTCTTAAGGAAAAAATAAAGAAAGGAAGGAAAACACATCATCGTCTTCCATAAACTTTTTCGTGAAGAAGCGAGTAGGTACTACCTACAAATATTGTTTCTCTTTGGCAACTCGCAGGCAAACCTATGTGGTTGTCGGCTGCTTAAATAAAATAGTGTAGTTCAACTCAGAACTTAAGGAACTCAACGACTCGACGAACAATACCAAAGAAAGAACATTTGGGTAGACCGCATAAAGTACTCAAATTGCCAGACCATCGTTAAAACTAACTGAGAACCTAAAAATATAAAAATAAAAGTAAAAATCCACCGATTCAATAATAATTACTTATTTATCTCACATCATTGAGGTCCACACCTCAAGTCATAAACCACCATCAGAACAAAAGTTTCCACAAATACAATCGATACTTCACATCATTCGATTAAACGAGCTGTAACACACGATATCAATTGATACACACATCCTCGAATCAGTAGCACAATGCAGTTGGACGCAACTGTTGGCCAACATTCGTAACGGACTCGTTGCGTAATCGTGTTGAAACTATGCCGTAAGGACTGGGTGAAAGGGATGCCGGGATTCGGAAGTGGGGGTAAGAATAGGCTAGAGTATTGAGAGAACCTATGGATCTATAGAGAAGACAAAGGGCAGCTTGGTTGCTAAAGAGCTTTGGTTAATCGATTCATCAGTTGGTAGTAGAATCGTTCGGTTTACCATAATAATTGCAACTCCTTACATATTATTAAACAAAGTGTGTCTGTCTTCCTGTGCGATAAACTCAAAGACTGCACCGATTTTCATGCTGTTTTTCAAAGTCAAAGTCAAATCATTTATTTCAAATAGGCACATAAAAGGCACTTTTGAACGTCAAAAACAAAGAAATAGAACTGATTCTAGTTGCCCCTTCCAAAAGGTAGTTTTCGTATGGAGAAGAATGGGCAAGAAACTCCACCGTTACTCTTTTAAAAATGTTTTACAATATTATTTTGTATACATGAATTATATGTGAAGACGATGCACCTACTACTGGATTACTGTACCACAAAACCAATATAGAATGACTCTCGAGTAAGGTTTTAGTATATAATAACCGACATACACGCGGGCGAAGCCGTGGGCATCAGCTAGTTGTTGATAAGAACAAAACTAATAAACAGACTGTTCGGAATTAGAATCTGGGATTGACAACTGCACTGCAATTGTCAATAAAACATGTTTTCACAGCAACAATACAAATAATATTATGGTGATAATATTTTCTTAGGTTGTTTCTATATATACCAGCGGGCAATTCCCTTATTTTTAAGAACGATCACATTCGCATCGCATTCGGAATCTGTCAAAAAAAACCATCAAATTACCAACATTTTTGACAAGTTTGACGGATCGCGACTTGAATGTGAACGTTTTTTAAGTAAGAAAATTGGCCCTCTGATATCATAACATCACGCCTGTTTCCCCGAAGGGTTAGGCAGAGGTGTACCAGTTATGTTAAGTCCCATGTAACAGGACGAACCTATTTCGATTAACCAGGCACAAATCCAGACTCCGGGCTGCTACTTATTTATTTATTAGAAATTCCAGAGGGAAAAACCCAAATAACACTTTGCCCGAACCAGGAATCGAACCCAGGACCTCTTGCTCTGCAGTAGCGCAGTAGCGTTCTTTATTCGCTCAAATATAAAAACACATTTTTAGCCCAAATCAACACAGCCAATGTAAGAAAAAGACTCACTCACACTACAAATCTAACTATTTACAAAAACAGGGAGATGATTTGAATACTTTTACCTAGTGCTATACACATTTAGTGTCGCAAGCGCGCCTTAGTTCGCCAAATCTTGCTTAAAAGCTCTTTAAACCTAAGCTTCGTTTTGCAAGCATTTTCAAACAACGATATTTTCACAACCTCGTTCAAACTTCACGATTCCAGCCCAATATCAATAACGTTACAAAACCAATTAAACTTAAAACATTTAGTTGTAATACATTTAGCTGAGCTTTACAATAAACCACCTTTCTAAGCTGGCAACCTGATAGCGTTGCACCATTCTATGCCATAACTGTAATACCGTTGCGTACACCACGACACGGCACAGTTTTAAATGTAAAATGTCACTATAATCTTAGATGTGCGATGTGACAATTTTGTTGCTAATCTCTGATAGATTATGGATGTTGATTGATGCTATCAAAGTTGGGCAAGAGGTATGGGCAAGCAAGAACCTGGTCGCAATTAATTTCTCGCAAGTATGTCTTGGCTCTATTTTGTAAAATCATCATCATCATCTGCCTAGTCTTTTCCCAACTATATTGGGGTCGACTTCCAGTCTAACCGGATGCAGCTGAATACCCGTATTTTACATGGAGCGACTGGCTATCTGACCTCCACAACCCAGTACCGAGGTAATACGATACCCCTTGGTAACACTGGTTGTCAGACTTTCGGGCTTCTGACGACTGTCAAAGATCCACAAATGACAGCCGGGACCAACGGCTTAAAGTGCTTTCCGAGGCACGGAGGAGTCTCGGTATGTAAAGACGGTCACCCATCCACGGACCAACCCCGGCAAGCGTAGCTTAACCTGATGGATCAACCCGTGCGGCTGTTATTATTTCGCCACGAGCTAAGTAATAACAATCTAATTTGTAAAATATTGTCAGATATTTAGAATACTTGTATAACTCGCGTGATGTTATATATATTCAGAATATTGCCGGAAAGTCAGATAAAGATATCGACTTGAATATACATGGGATTATACCTTGATAGTTACACTTCTTGTTCTCAGACATTTTTTATACCACAAGGGTTAGATAAAGTTTGATGGAAGTATCAATGTTAGAACATTATCATCAAACATGAATTTGGAATAAAACTTCTGATGCTGATGGTAAAACTAATCAGAATATCTAAATTTAAATAAAAGAGAACCGGTTACAAGCAAAGGTGACGAAGTTCGAGTAGGTCACAAAAGTTCAAACCAAATATACAGACAGACACAACCTACAGAAAAGTGTGGAAACAAAGAAAGTTTGTTCTTGAACTAGTTATTTCACTGAATATGCATACGTTACGCAAAAAGATTCTTAATGCCTTCATTAAAAATTGTAATCAGTTTGCAAACCACATTATGTCCGACGCGAGCTGAGTGCAACGCTATTAAAAATGTCATACGGAATATTTTGTGACCTTTATAATTATCTTCACACTCGTTCCTTCAAACGTGTGATCTGATGGTTACGTCGGTATCCTCATCAACTTTGAAAAATGTATTTCCATGAGGCAAATGATCGTTAAATATTCATTTTTTTTATACCAAGGGGAACCATACCAATCTTTGTAAGATTGATCCGATTATGATGTCCCTTGAAGAAGAATTTTCACAAATTGTAAAAGAATATTATTACTCGAAACCTCTCATGAATGAAAACGTATGAAACATGTACAAAATTTCTAATTTATTTTTTTCATTGCCTTTTTAATTGCCTCAGATATCAACTTTAAGAAACTAATTTGAAGAGCTCGTGAGCTCGCTAAGTAGTAACAGCCGCACGATGGGTGACCTTCTTTACATACCGAGACTCCTCCATGCCTCGGAAAGCACGTTAAGCCGTTGGTCCCGGCTGTCAAACGTGGATCTTTGACAGTCATTACGGGTCGTCAGAAGCCCGAAAGTCTGACAACCAGTCTTACCAAGGGGTATCGTATTACCCAATTACTGGGGTGTGGAGGTCAGATAGGCAGTCGATCCATGTAAAGTACTGGTATTCAGCTTCATCTGGTTAGACTTTGAATTCAACCCCAACATAGTTGGGAAAAGGCTAGGCAGATTGATATCAACTAATATGAATATTATGATCGAATGGAAATTCAAAGTTCGTAAATATTTTAACGAATATCACGATTTTATTCACTCATATTTGTGTACCCATTGGTCAATATTGAAACGTTTAACCAGAGACAAATTGCTCTTATATAATTTAAGTTCATTTTTTAGCCAAATAATTGTTAATTACTAATAGTTATTCATTTAAATCGAATGTAAACAAAATTTTGTTTAATGAATGTTCTATTAACCGCCACATTGTATTGTATTACCTACTATTCTAATGATGGCCGGTATTTCTATGAAAACTACAAAAGGTGTCTGTTTCGTACAAATTATTAATTACAATTATCTGTAATTTGAATGGCGATGCGGGTATCAATTATTTAGATGAATGCAAACGCGTTATCGATTGCAGGAAATTATTAATGGTTTTTTAATCATAATTGAGGATCATTACAGTAGTGTACTTAGGTTTGTTTGTTTACTCTTGAATGAACGAAGTAAAAGCTTGACATGGACGGGTAAGTGGGTTAATGAAGTATAAAAAACCATTAAAAACAGTTAAAAGTTATTTTATTTTAATGTGTCTTGGGTATCAGAGTTTATTTAAAATAAATTTTTAAGTAAAAAATTCTCAAATGTAAAAGAGATGATTAAAGTTATAGTAGCATAAATAATAAAATAATTGTAGCATAAATATTTTAAATAATTAGTTGGGAATGATATTCAGAATTTCTGAGTATATTCTATGCTTTTATTTTTTTCCTGACCTCCATTTACTGAGTCTGTTTTTGAAAGAAACAAACAGAAAAATAGGTTTATTTGTCACAGAAATACTATGATTTCTATGATCATTTCTATGATTTTTAAATCATAGCATTTTCTACCAGTCAACTTTTGTCATTTGACTGGCTCAGATGCGGAAAAATCATTAATATTGCCATCAATCATGTATGACACATGTTTAGCCAAATAAATATTATCTATGTATCTATCAAGTTTCAACATTATGAGCCTATCAGTAATTTTTTATTCTAACTCTTCAATCACAAATTTTTCCTTTAACTAAACCACCTCCCATCACCCTGTATTTACTTATTAAGTAACTAGCTGCGCCCCGCGGTTTCACCCACATAAGTCTCGATCCTGTTGGACTATCAAGATAAAAGGCATCCTATGTCCTTTTCCAGGTCATGGTCTACCCATGTGCCAAGTTTCATCCAAATCCGGTCAAGAAAACAAACAAACAAACTCAGTTTCGTCATTTATAATATTAGTTAGGATTTGGATAGCTCATCTGACATATATCAGGTTCAAGTCCCAAGTACTTACCGTTATGACCCAATTCCCTCTATTTCGAACAACTCGCCGCAGTAAGATTAATGTTACCATCGATCTTCACTGCGTTCACATAAAGACCAACGTCTTAGAAACTCCGTTCATTGCTGGAATTGTATCCAATTGATCGTTCGAAGTGGGTGTTGAAGGACCAATGGATCTAATCCATGAGCCAATATGTGAGGACAATGTAACAGTAAATTAAATAGAAATGTCTCCAGATACAGTAAATTCTAGTAAGCGCATACATTATAGGTCGCATAGGTATGCAATTGAATTTAGAATTGGTCTGGGATTTCGATTGGAGATTTGTAATCGATTTGAAATAAATTTATTAAGTAATACTCAAAGTAAGTAAATACATAAGTAATTGAGTTTGAGGTAGGAATACATTTTTTTCCTCAAGACATCGTTGGTCTGCGTATTTCGGTGGTTACAGCTAAATTCATTTACCATTCATTCGAATTTGCGCACAACGAAAAGCTGAGCGCCAAACTTTCTCATTGTTTTTCTTTCTCAAACATGTGCTTTCTATCTTCATAACACTGGCATTATAATAGCACGTACGAAAAAAACTAAATCAACGTTGCACACACGAGCGCCGCTGTGCGAATGCGCCGATTTCTACAAGACCACTGTTCACTTTCACTGAGAGAAACTGAGTCTTTTTGTTCATTGTCAGCGCTACAACGCTTACCGATTTCGAATAGCGTACCGCAAAGGATTTCGAATTCGAATTCAGAGCAGAATAAGGCGCTAGATTTGAATTTGGAGCGGAATGAGCTGTGAATTTTGAATTAGGAATGCAGTGCGGTTTCAAAATATTGGAATACCTACATCTAGATTTTGAAGAAGTTTGTTTTCGGATAATATTGACCTCTGTTTTTAAATTGTTAATTGAAAAAAAAACGAGCTTATGTATAGTATACTATTTGTTTTTCATCTCTACTTTCGACTAAATAAAAAAATTGAATGAAGAAAAGTATAATAAAGATTGTTGTAATAAATGAGACGTAGATTGTGACATTTCGTGTTTTTATGCAAAAAAGGTATTTACTAAAAACAGGTCCAAAAGTTCTTGGACCTTGTTATTTATTTTGGTAAAGTTTAAGGTGATTTAAAATGAAATGGCTGTTGAAGGCGAAGCATAAAATGGTAATCGGGTTTTTTTTACGACAAAAAAAGATGAAATTTCTCGTTAATTTTGCAATAGAGCAACTTATTTTTAGGTTTATTCGCGATAATATATGCAAATTAGTCGTTTGGCAACTATAAAATCTAAGGATTAAAAGAATGCGAATCTAGATACCGAAAATTATAGTTATAGGTATTAGTAGCTTAACACAAAACTTTCTAAGAACTTTCTATTTGCGTCAAAACAATGTAAATATTACATAAATATCTAGTAGGTATAAGTTTTTTTCCATTATCCATTAATAAAAAATAATTTTACTCACCATTTTTCCGGGTTCCCACGAAAATCACAATACAAGAAATAAATTAGAAAACCAAATATCCGCACAACACAGTACCGCACTCAGTACAGTCGGTCACAAAAACACGTGAAAAATAAAAAAAATATCACAATTTTTTTGTTCGTTCACTTTGCTATATAAACTAGATTCTGTATAGACAAATTTATATAAAAATCGTTTGATATAAAGACATGTCTGTCCTGTCGTCTGTCCGGTATGAAAGACAGTCGTGGACTGACCGTGCGACGGAAAGTCTTGCGTTTCGTGGTTCTTGGTTATTCAAAGGTGCGTTCGCGCCTATATGCGGACCTAACTGTCTTGAAGCTTGTCTTGAATTTTGATTGGTATAAAAACGAGAGTGCTTTTTCAATGCATATTTTTATTTTTATAGTTCTTTTTATATTGTGGACAATCCTAACTAATATTATAAATGCGAAAGTGAGTTTGTTTGTTTGTTACGGTTTCACGCAAAAACGGCTGAACGGATTTGGATGAAATGGCACATGGGTAGGCCATGACCTGGAATAGGACATAGGATACTTTTTATACCGATATTCCCACGGGATCGAGACTTACGCGGGTAAAACCGCGGGGCGCAGCTAGTGTCTAGATAAAATATGCGGTTGTTTTCTCTTTTTGGTTGGAAATAATATAGATAGAATTTAGCGAAAAAACCGTCCTTTTAAAAGTTCTTATACAGAACTAGCTACTTAAAATAAGAAGCAGGTATTTTTTTATTTTTTTGTATAAAATTTATTGCACACGTTTAATAAAATGTTGTCATGTTTTTTTTTACTATTTACAATGTTTTATTTTTCTTAATTCCCGGATCACCACAATGATAATAATATTATTACCAAAAATATGATAATGTTACAAAGAGTAACATTATGTTAATGACAGGCAGTTCTGCAAGGTAGTCATTTGAAGGTCGGAGTGTCGAAACGGTGGGTAATATTTCTTTGAACTTAAGTTACTAAGCGCAAAAACTGGCAGACTTTTTGGAAATACCTAGAAGTTGGCTATATGGTATAGTTTAATAAATGTTTTTTTAAATACTTTATGTCTGTGGGTGGCTAATTTGTGTATCTGAGAGTTTGTGTGTGCCTGTAATTTCATACCAATGAATATATTTTTTTTAATGGTACTTATCTAAGCTAGTGCCACAAAATTAATATTATACTTTATTCAAATTTTGTTATAAATGTCTCTATATAGTTTCCAAAGTGAGCTTAAATTCTCGACTCGGTACAACTCCAAAGTTATGTATTGAATTTAATACATATAGTTACTTGCATGTTGTTAGTCCCCTCACAAAGTATCAAGATCACTGACACTCTGAATTCCACACGTTTTTGTCAACATAAAAATCGGTTCGGTTCCTTTCACCCCTTGCGTACGCGCCGTGAGTGTGAAAGAGACAAAAAATATCACATTCAAGACACGACCGCAACACTCCATTAGTTCTGTCAATTTACTTATTAACAATTGTAATTTAAATCGGCATAACTAAACATTTTAGTAAGACATGTCTGGAGGGTCTGCCGCACGGTTGCATTTGTTAATTAGTTGCGAGAGAAGTTGTTAAATGTTAGGTCCTGGTGTTCTTTCCCAGGTTGGATTTTTCTGAATGGAAATTTAGAGCAGTAAAAGCTCCCGCAGACAGGCGCAACCCTACGGTGAGACGCGATTCTGGTAAAACAATTTCAATTAAGTTTTCATATAAATTGTTCTACCAGAGTCGTGTCACGCTATCGCGTCGCGCCTGTGTGCGGTAACTCTTAAAACGTTAAGTTGTAAATAAGTAGGTACCTAAGTGCAGTTTATCTATCCTATGAAATAAGTACTAAGGCCTGTAGATTACAGTAAATCTTAAGTTATAATGCACAAGTTATAATGCTAATGTACAGTTTAAGACAGCTTAAGTTTACCGTTATAGTACTTAATGCCTAAGATAACTGTTTAACATGGTTCTTTAAGTTGATCCAGGAAATGCGATGAAATATCTTATAGGTTGTTCCCTGCAAAATAGTAAGAAAAAAAAAACTTTTTACAAAAAAAAAAACAACAGACTTCCAAAAAAACACTAAGTGAAAATTAACTTTAATTTCGGAAGTCGGTAGCAAAAACACAAAAATTCAAAACCCGACACCGACTTCCGAAATTAAAGTTATTTTTAACTTTTTAGTTGTGGTACCTACTCCACACAAATTCGAATACCACTACCTGCTATATACATAGGAGTGACTGGAACTTAAAACATCATCCATAGAGGCTAAGTGGGAAAAATATCTATTAATGAAGCGCGCGAAAAATTACGCAAGCAAAGTTAATAAAATTTCTATGGCCACCTCTGAAGCATGACCTACCAAACAAAAAAGAATCATGAAAAGCAATATTCATAACTGGCGGAGTAATCGCGTAACAAACATAAATAAAAATGTTCTGACGAATTGATAGAATTTGACCCAGTTTATTACGCAAATTAGTAGCCTGTCCAGAGTGAGAACGACGTATCTATATTTATAGTTATATGTTTTAAGAGACGGCGAGACGATCTAGACGCGTACCGCAATGGTTGGATCGAGGTGGCCCTGGAAAAGGATGTATGGAAAGATTTGGGGGAGACCATTTCCTCAGTAGTGGGACAATGAAGGCTAAAGTAAAAAAAAAAAAAAATTGCAGGTATGTTAGGGATTTATTCATAAACATTGCTTAAAGTTAAGAGACGTTTAAACGTCAAAAATGTATGGTTAAACAGTAGCTAATCATTACTTAACTTAAAAAACAACGATGTTTAATATAGATTAATAAACTGTAGTCATAATGCAGGAGTTTCTACCACTAACCAATAATTAAACATCAGTAATTAATTATAGAGCAGTGGTGGCCCATTAGTAACGGCCGCGACTTACGAGTTTGTAGGTCGTAGGTTCGAACCCTGTCAGGCGCTTTACTTTGTGTAAATTATTTCATCACCATTGCTTTCAAAACGGTGAAGGAAAACGTAGTGACGAAACCGGTATGTCCGAGAACCAAAAATTCGAAGTTAATTGACATCTACCAACCCTCACTGGGCCCGAGGGGTGGAATACGGCTCACTCCCTCAGAGAGGAGGCCTGTGTCCCAGGCGGTGGGAACATTATAGGGTGATTATGCTTGCTAATTAATTATAAGAACTCAGTTTGCTATTCTCTAATCGTTCCAAGAGCACGAAGAAAGTACGGATAGACTGCCAACACCTAGATTTTGTCAGATTGCCAGCAAACAGCGACACCTAAACACTAAAACGCATTCAATTCTCCTGGAATTAAACAGCACTTTCCTTTCAAAAGTCAAGAAAATAAGGGCATTAAGAGGAAATAGGGTCGGTCTTTTTCTCCATACAAAAAGTCATAATTTGAGTTTCGGCTCTCATCTATTTCCTCCTCCAATATTGGACCAATTTAAAAGATATTATATAAATTGAATAAGAAGGATATTTAGTGTGCCCCTATGTTGTCCGTTTTGATGATACATTATCTGTAGAAGCACTAGAACCCTCAGAAAATGCTCAAAATTACCTGTAAGACCGCTGTCATCACAGGCCTATTGTACAAATTTGACAACTATAAATAAAAACATATAGGCACAGTAAATATCCTTCTTATTCAACTTATAAAATATCCTTCAAATTGGTCCAATATTGGAGGAGGAAATAGACGAGAGCCGAACCTCGAATTATGACTGTTTTTATGGGGGAAAAGAAGGACCCTATTTCCTGTTAATGCTTTGGCAGACAACCAAAATTTATAATATGTGTTTTGCAACGTAAACAATCGATCATCGTCGTCATGCTTCATGAGTGAAAGTGTTATTTCCGACTATACTCATTGGCTGTGTGGCCAAATGTGGCTACCGGACATAGTTCTTGAGGACTAGTAATTACTTTGTAAGTGTATAAGGTTAAGGCAGAGAATAGCAAATGACCTTTAATTATTATGTGGATGTCGTTGAAGTCTTTTATACGTGAACAGACAAAGATGGTGTTCTTTTCCAACCTTGCGATTTTATTATTATTACCGACACATTTTTTTTTTCTTTACTTATTTGCCCACACACACAAATCATAACTATCCTAACTAATATTATAAATGCGAAAGTGAGTTTGTTACGCTTTCAGGCTAAAACGGCTGAACGTATTTGTATGAAATTTGGCACAGGGGTAGACCATGACCCGGAAATGGACATAGGATACTTTTTATCCTGATATTCCCACGGGATAGAGACTTACGCGGGTGAAACCGCGGGGCACAGCTAGTACACTATAAAACTGACATCCTTGTAACGAAAGGTTCAGTGGAAAATTAGCGTCAGGCACTATACTCCATTTGAAATAAGATTAGACGTATAGATAAGCCTTTTTTACATTTCGTTCAACCGATTTTGAATTCTATTGCGTTGGTGGCATGACAAATGGCAGCCGCAGTAGATATTTGATATTGTGTAACTTTTTTTGCTTTTAATGCTATCCTTATGCCTACGGTATAGAAGTCAAAATCGGTTGAACGGACTGTAAAAGGGTTTGTTTTAATGTCTAATCTTATTTCAAATGGTATAGTTGCAGATAATATAATAATAGGTGTTGATCCTTTTTAACTGACTTCCAAAAAGGAGGAGGTTGGCTCCTGGCACTTCTGGGCCAAGAATATAATAATTAAAAAAAAAAAATTAAAAAAAAAAAAAAATTGAATGCTTGTTTAATTAAAATAAATAATTATTTATAATAAAAATAAAAAACTAAATATCATCACTACATTCGTGAAAAAAAGAAATACAATATTTAAAAATATAAATACATAAAATAACAACCTAAACCGCTGGGCTAAAGCATGAAATTTTGCGCAAGAGTTCCATAATATGATTAAAGAGCAATAAGGAAGGATTTTTTTTTAATTCATTCCCTTACCCCTTTAAATAAGGGATGGAAGTTTGTATGGAATTTTGTCATTTCTGCCGATGGGAAATCTCATGGGCGGCACCAGGCTTATAATGAATGAATCACTCCAGTATTATAAATAACAATCTGCTAATCCGCTACTTCTCATTATAATCTTCGGGAATTCAGATATTCTTAGTTAGATGTTTAAAAACAAGCGTGCCGACAATTTTAGTTAGAAGTTATTAGCTCATACTATGACTGCACATTCAATACAACACGCAAACTGTACAATTATCTTAAATTCCGTGATCATTACTAGTTGTTGTTCTTAGATGACCCAGCTTTCTTGTTATGCACTTATATTTAACAATGCATCACAAAAAGGCATAGTAGTGATGTAAAATAATACTTATTTCAATGGATCCCATAATAATTATGGCTATGATTCAAAAGTCTAGGTCCTATATCACGGATATTATGTCCTATAACGATATTTTTTATTATTATTAATTATTTGACATTATATACCTACAATTTAATTTCAACTCTTTATTAGTGGCTTTTGTGGACATGACAATTAATCAGATTTGTTACAGTTGTAATGGCAATCATGTCATTTGATTTGAATAGGTTTTTTATTTTTAGTATCTTATTTATCTTTTATATAGATTCTTTTCTACCTTGTGAATGTGAGAACATTGTAGGCTTAGCCTAACCTACCTGAAACTTTTTGAAAGGCCTACATTGTCCTCCCGTAACTATTAACACTGTAAATCGAAAATATTGTAAAAGCCAATTATTATTTTCTTTTAAAAGAGTAACCGTGGAGTTTTTTGCCGACTCTTCTCCATAGGAAACGACCAATTGGAACCGTGCATCTAGCTTCTGACGTTTCATAAGTGCCCATGTTAGGCTTATGTGAAATAAAATATTTTGATTTTGAACTTTCGGGCACAGAGTCTTCATAGATCGAATGCCTATTTGCAAATACTCAAAATCCAGCTAACGAATTCTAAATTGAATAGAACCGTACATTTGAGCTGTTATGAAAATAATTAACTTCCAGCCAGTCCCGTCCGTCTCTTCACATTTACTCAGTAACTACGTCCTGGCAATTTCATACCACAAAATTCCCCCAATATTTCCTTCACAAATTTTTTACCGACTTCTTCAAAAAGCAAGAGATTCTCAATCCGTCTGTATGTTTTTTTTTTACGCGATTACTCCGCCAGTTACGAATCGATTTTGATGATTCTTTTTAACTTTGCTTGCGTAGTTTTTGAGTTAGCTTCAATATTAGGTACGTATTTTTCGTTTAGTATAATTATGTTTACGTATCACGTAGTGGTATTCGAATTTGTGTGGGGTAGATACCGCAACTAAAAAGTGAAAAATATTTCAACAGGTATAAGTAATAACTTGACATGTCTACCTGCACGTGTAGGTATAGATACAGGGTGTTATTGTAAACGCCGTTATCCTTGAAACTTGTGGTTTGGTTTCATTTATAGAACGTAAAATCAATGGAAAATCACAACATTTGTTTTTTTAAATCAACCTTTTACCACAACAGTATTTCACTCTTTCACCCTATGCGCTAGGGCAACGAACTTGCGTCTCAACACGGTCAGGGGGCGCAGGACGTGACCTGACCGGCCGCGAGCGCGACCCCTCCCTCAGTCAGCTGTTTTGCTAGCCAGCACGGTGCCGGATAGAAACTTTTTAAAATCTTTTAATAAAAAAAACGATTTTTTTGTTGTTGTTACTCGGTCATTTATTTTTATATTTAAGTCAACTACCCATGGTTTGAGTGACAACGGTGTTTACCCTTACACCCTGTATACCTAAAGATTGCAAATGGCGGACATAATGAGGTTGAAACGAAAGTTCGAGTCACGCTGATTAGTGTTGTTTCCTCAGTGTTTACAACGTTATGTTCCACTCACGATCTTACCTCTTAAAAGGTAATGAGAGTCTGTCTCAGTCTATCTGTCTTTAGTCTTGAGTCATGGGAAAATATCATCAACAACTTGTCAAAGTCTTTTCTTCAAAAGGATGAAAGTGACAATTATCATTAGATAAAAAAAAATCTTCAGTTTAGTCATGCCAGACGATGACAAATTGTTTAGCGTACGGTAGATGATACACGCTACTTTGTAAGTAATGTATTTAGTTACTGAATTGAAATGAAAATACCCTGGAAGAAAGCACCCCTGCTTTCTTCCAGGGTTGCGGGAAAGTCCGAGAGGGATACCGGGGCCCTTGGCAACAGGCAACTGAAGGAACACGGGTGAGTTTTAGTCAATAACAGTCTGACACGCCCTCATTCAGAGAAGTCATTTGATAATTTCCCAAATTCAAAAAAAAAAAAAAAAAAATTGCTTTCTTCAGATTGATTTCAGAGGTTCTCGTTTCGACCGCTAATCTCAACTGATGGTAAGCGATGATGCTGTCAACGATACTGCATGCTTGTCTAGAAGTAATCTATTCACTCGCGGCTTGATAATCGTCGTAATATGTATATCAAGCGGGATCGGTATAAGATCCAATCGAGTCAAATTCGACTCATCCCTAATGTCTGTTTCGCAACAAAAGATCGCGTTTGTTGCCCAACGTTTGTTTGTTTGTTTGAACCAATTCATAATCTTACATAATCTTACATAATCCAGCTCCACAGGTCGCTTAACTAATTGATTAGCATTCGAAAATTTTGTTGGAGCTGCTGAAGATTGTAAAAACTATCTTTACATTGTATAAATTCAATCTCCTAGTATTGTATAACTGCATAGCACATGTGTATGAGCACTATGTGTTTACCTAAGTACTTTAAAGCTACCATTTACTAGGTACGTCTTTCATTGACTTGAATGTGCCCTGGCGGCTGAGAGTATGTCATGCTCACTTTAATGTCTCGCTGATGGTGGCGTGTGTGTTGGATCATTAAGTTCCCTTCAAAATGGTTGAGCTGAATGGTGCTGATCCATGCGTCATGTTCGTGAACGGGCGCCGTCAGTAGGGACTGGTCATCTCTTAGCTGCCACGGCTTATTTTAATTAATTTTAATTTTTGAATTGTTTTGTTTCTTTTTTATCGTTTAATTACGGACTCTTTTAACGTGCACGTTTCTCTACATTGTACCTACTCACATGTATAATTTGAACATAAATGATGTAACCAATATATTGTAACAATATTCTGATTTAAAAGAGTGTCCGTGGAGTTTCTTGCCCGTTCCTCTCCATAGGAACCTACTACGCTTTGGAATGGGCAACTAGCTTCATCTTTCCGACTGACCGACCCCTTGACAATTCAAAAGTACCTGTAATTGGTTTATTTGAAATAAATGGTTTGAGTTTGAGTTTAATGTTCAAATTGATACGCTAGGATTTGAACCATAGAAATATTTAAGTAATGACTGTCAAAGATCCGCGAATGACAGCCGGAACCAACGACTTAGCGTGCTTTCCGAGGCACGGAGGAGTCTCAATATGTAAAGATAGTCACCCATCCACGGACCAACCCCAGCAAGCGTAGCTTAACCTGATGGATCGACCCGTGCGGCTGTTATTACTTAGCCACGAGCTCCTCCAATTCATATAGTCAATCATTCATAACAATTGGTACGCTAGGATTTGAATGCACTTAATACCGTCATAAAAAAGAGATTATACAATAGTCTAGCAACTAGTTCTATACTATAGTTTCTAAAAACATTACAAACAACACCAACATCGTAACCGTCTTTGTGTCTCATTCTCTAATCGGCATATAATTCTACATTACATATACGGTTCTCTGAAATCAATAACCGAACTTACGAAAGTAGGTCAGACCACAAAATATCCTACTCTTGAGCACTGCCGGAACATATTAGGGTCAGGTAACATAGTGCTTGGTGATTGAATACCTATGCAGACTTGTTGATGGATTATTATGTACCGCGTGGTAAGTCGACAAAAAGTAGCCTATGTTCTTTCTCAGGCTCTAGACTATCTCTGTACCAAATTTCGTTTAAATCGGTTCAATAGTTTTGGCATGAAAGCGCGACAGACAGACAGACAGACAAAGTTACTTTTGCATTTATAATATTATAGTAAGAAAGTAAGGACTTAATTTTGCTTTTGCTTGTGGCTTCGCCCGCGTGGATGTCGGAAAATATCCCACGGGAACATACTACCGGGATTAAAAGTACCCTATGTTAATCCAGGTAAACAATGTATTAATTTCGTATTACATTGTTTTCATGTAACTCTATTGGTTTATGCGGCGACGCCAGTAAAACTCGCAGTCGGCATGATTTTTTCCGACATCTTGAACAATGATCCATCAGGTTAAGCTACGCTTGCCGGGGTTGGTCTATGGATGGGTGACCATCTTTACATAGCGAGTACTCTTCCATGCCTCGAAAAGCACGTTAAGCCGTTGGTACCGGTTTGTTATTCGTGGATCTTTGAGAGTCGTTACGGGTCGTCAAAGGCCGAAAGTCTGACTACCAGTCTTACCAAGGGGAATCGTATTACCCAGTTACTGGGTTGTGGAGGGCAGATAGGCACTCGGTCCGTGTAAAATACAGGTATTCAGCTGCATCCGGTTACAGAGATATGAAACATTTCTTCATAATATCCTCTAATGAATCACTCAACAATAATTGAATTTTCCTTATATGTATTTACAGAATTTTATATTAGGTTTATTTAAACAGGGTGACAAAATCTAATTAAATGCCCAACAAAAAACCTCAGACAGTTAATTGCAATGTCACCAATTGCATTAGTGCACTAATATAACATAACCGAACAAAAACAGGTTCCACTAATATTGCCTAATGTTATCTATATAACGGTAACATTATCGAATGAGACACGTTACGAGTTAGAATAAGTGCAATTGGTGCAAATAAATGATATGCACTGCATAGGGCTATTAAGCGTGAGATGGATTAAATTCATGTTTGTTTTAGTATATACACTCCTTTGTAAAAAAAACGGGCACCTTACAGTCATTGGCTTTTCTAAGGATAATATTAATATTTTTACTATGTCATTAGCATAAATGACTAGTAATTTCTTTTTTTATTTTTAATCTTAAATTTTGAATTGCTTTTGATTCTTTTTTTGTTTTACATTGTTCTCACATATAGAAGCAACATGAATACTGTACCCAGGATTTTGTAATATCTATATCAATTTTTTAAAAGAGTGTCCTTCCAGTTTCTTGCCCGTTCTTCTCCATAGAGATCTACGTTTTGGAATGGGCAACTAGCTCAACTCTCTGACTAACTGACCGACTCTTTAACAATTCAAAAGTGCCTGTAAATGGTTTAATTGAAATAAATGCTTTGAGTTTTGAGTTTTCTTATTATCAATGAGATATCGTTTTTTGGCTACAGCCCTCTTCTAGCAGCGCTATAATTTTACTAGCTCTTATTGCATTTTCTGCCATTACAATCGACACAAAGATATTATCTGTTTTAAGTCACAATAAGGCTGGATTATGCGACAAAGATAAATTATTCTACTAAAAATAACGAGAAATTAGTTTTAGTTGCCAGGATAACCTTTTAACCGCAAACCCGCGAAAAGTAAGTAAAAAGTCACAAACTGAAAAAGGGATTATTATTGTTTTAAACAAAAGTTTCGAATTTGGAATTAACTTTTAATCATACATAGACTCGTTTTTATGTGCCAGTAATATAGTTTGGCTATTAAAACCTCTTTACAACTAAATGATTACCAATAATGTAGAAAAATCAAAACCGCCTGTTTTTTTTGCAGGTATTTGTGTGAAACCTTGTAGATTGGTCAACTAGCTTCAGGCGCAAATAGAGCTCCTAATAGTAATTGGTCTAAATTCAGTTTCGTCAACCTTACCACAACCACATTCCAGATCCATTCAAATCAACTTTGCCTTTCGCATTCCATGCTGGAATTATGCCTCTCCCAAGTTGCACCACAATACCCTGTTTTCCACCTTCCGCATCCAGTTCTTCCCCAGCCGTCTTTTGCCATCGATCTACACCCATTCTAAACCCTAATAATGATTGGAATCATCCGCACATTGACTGACAAAGAAAATTGAAGTATACATGGCAATAAGATGGTACCTATATCCCTATATTTTCCAACTAAGTTGGCGTCGACTGGATGCAGATAATGCCATAATTTTTGGCGTAGTTATACTAAATATATCGTTACTCGTTATTACAATGCTTTCATAATTCTATTATTACTGACCGATCTCTTTCTCAAGGATCCTATCCAGCTCTAAGACAATTTCCAAATTACATTTCAAAATGCACTCCAGACGTATCATTACAAACAAAATAATCTCTATAGTGACGAAACGTTCAAAATTCTGTCAAATTACCGATCATACGATTATAATGATTAACGTATCATTCATCGAGACACAATCGTTAAACAAGAATCGTGTATTTGCCCAACTATGTTGTACCCAAAACCAGTCGACAGACCTCTTGCTTGTTATAAGTGTCTTTGAAGACGAACCAAGTAAAGAGGTCTTAGAGACTGGTCATTAATCATCCAGTGTAAAGACCTGGCGTTTCTAGAAAAGTGTATGGAGGGAGGGGTCTTGAAACCTGGTGCTGTAAAACTACTTTCACTCAGTACATTTTGCAACTGACCTTATTGTGGAGTTACTGAGCAGATTGTGACAATTATATCAGTGCAATGCATGCAGGAAGCGTTGCTAAGTGTATCACATATTAAAATGCCGGTGATAATATTATTTAAATGAGGCGAGGATAATGAAAAAGTGTGGTAGGTTCTTGCGAAAGAGCTTGCTCCAAGGTCCATCTTTGTCTGCAAAGTTTGTAATAACCTCTTTTGGTCCTATTATCTTTCTTCAATACACGGTCATCACAAATCTTGGTAGTTAGTTTGGTGGTCGTAAAAATAGCAGAAAATACCCTACAGTATTATCGTATGAATTAGGGAAGTCGCGACCCGCCCTTTGCTTCGCATGCGCGTAACAGCAACATGTCAAAACTAGAGATTTCTGTGGTAAAAATCAATCTGCCTAGCCTTTTACCAACTATGTTGGGGTCGGCTTCCAGTCTAACCGGATGCAGCTGAATATCACTATTTTATATGGAGCGACTGTCTATCTGACCTCCACAACCCAGTAACTGGGTAATACGATACACCTTGGTAAAACTGGTTGTGAGACTTTTTTTTTTTATATTTGATTTGATAGTCGTAACAGGTCGTCAGAAGCCCGAAACTTCTGACGACCTGTTACGACTATCAAATATCCACAAATAACAGCCGGGACCTACGGCTTAACGTTCTTTTTGAGGCACGGAGCACTTGAGGAGTCTCGGTATATAAAGATGGTCACTCATCCACGGACCAACCCCGGCAAGCGTAGCTTAACCTGATGGATCGACCCGTGCGGCTGTTATTACGTAGCGACGAGCTCTCTTTTACTCTCATCAAATAACTTTGGTAAAATTCAGAGTGCGTCCAGTTTAACGTGAATTTTACTCCTTGTACAAAAAGAAAAGCTGTGCTGTATATTTCTGGTGATTATTCCGTAAAGGTCTATTAGGAAAAGTGATGTTTCTGGACGATGGCCAAAAGTTCTCGTGGACCATGAATAGGATTATCATTTAAAATATGGTGGCGTTTAAGTTTACTGCTCGTATAAATATATTCAACTCACTTTGTGCTCGTTTAAAGTTGGACTGTGGACACTGCTCAGGAATTTCTTTCCTATTTTTCCGATGTCTCAAAAAAATTCTGTTGTCACCTTTTATCGTAAATCGGCAAGAAGTGAGGATATTGCATTAGCATTTATCAAAAATAAGGTCGACCGAGTTTTGCTCGGGTGAAAACAGAGAAAACGATTTTTCCCATAAATGAGACCTAGCTAGATCGATTTTTCACCCCGTAGACCCCTTTATTGCAATGTCCATCGAAATAAGAGCCGTTTTCGAGAATGTGATTTCAAATATATACAAATATTGCTCATTTAATAGAAAAACTTTTTACAAAAGAAACGTTTTCATTTTTACCCGACTGCCCCAGAAGGAGGGTAATGTTTTTCGAGAGTATGTATGTATGTTTGTATATATGTATGTATGTCTATTTATTTGGCACGCTCTGTAGCCTAAACGGCTTGATGGATTTTAACATACGGTATCATTAGGTTCGTCTTAATTGTGAGAGTGACATAGGCTATATTGTTTTTATATATTTCATCTGCAAATAAAAAAAAAACGGAGAGGAAGGGTTAAAAAAAAAAAAAATTACAACAATATTGGTACCTATCAAATAAAAGCTAGTAATGAGTTAATTCCAAATATATATATTAATAAAACTAAAAAGCTTTAAATAAAACAAATTATTTAAAAAACAAAATACCCGACTGCAAAAACTTATAACCGAAAAGAGAAAAACAAGCATTGAACTTTGTTTTTTGTAAGGTATTGCAGGCGGGGACAAACCAATCAATCAATCTGCCTAGCCTTTTCCCAACTATGTAGGAGTCGGTTTCCAGTCTAACCGGATGCACCTGAATACCAGTATTTTACATGGAGCGACTGCATAGCTGACCTCCACAACCCAGTAACTGGGTAATACGATAATCCTATACGGTTAGACTGGTTGTCAGACCAAAGTTGTCGGGGACAAACCTATAACCTGAAAAATGGTTTAACTTTTGTTTGTCCCCGCCTGCAATACCTTACAAAAAACATTACCCTCCTTCTGGGGCAGTCGGGTAAAAACAAAGTTCAATGCTTGTTTTTCTCTTTTCGGTTATAAGTTTTTGCAGTCGTTTTTTTTGTTTTTTGAATAATTTGTTTCTCTTTTTAGTTGTGGAATCTACCCCACACAAATTCGAGTATCTCTACCTGTTATGTAAATAACAGTGACAGAATCACATAGAACATTGTCCAGTTAAACTAAGTGGGAAAAATACGTAATATTGAAGCTAACTCAAAAACTACGCAAGCAAAGTTAATAAAATTTATATGGGGAGTATACCCATTCGAACTAAAAACGATTTTTTTTTAAATCGGTTCACAATTGGCGAAAATATCGAAGAACATACACAAAAAAAAACATTCAGACGAACATAGAACCTCCTCCTTTATGGAAGTCAGTTAAAAAGGATCTACACCTATTATTATATTATCTGCAACTATATATACCATTTGAAATAAGATTAGACATTCAAACAAACCTTTATACAGTCCGTTCAACCGATTTTGACTTCTATACCGTAGGCATAAGGCTGGCATTAAAAGCAAAAAAGTTTACACAATACCAACAGTCTACTGCAGCTACCATTTGTCATGCTACCAACGCAATAGAAGTCAAAATCGGTTGAACGGACTGTAAAAAAGGTTTATTTAAATGTCTAATCTTATTTCAAATGGGGTATAGCATAAGATACGTGATTACCTTCACACTGTTTTGTCTGAATCTACTGTGGATAATATTGTCAATCTTTCTGTAGTTTTCACTAGTTTGATTCCTGAGTAAAGACAACCACTTTAAAAAAGATGGTTGGCTCCTAATTTTATGGATCTACAGCATGAGGTCGATTCGAGGGTTCGATTCCCAGGCCAGGCAAAGTGTTTTCCATCAGGAATTTCCCGTAGCTGTCCAGAGTATGGATTTGTGTCCGGTTTATGGCAATAGGCTCACTCCCTATTACGGAGCGGAACGGCGTGTCAGACTTTTACTGACTAAAACCCACCCGTGTTCCTTCAGTTGCCTGTTGCCAAGGTCCCAGTATCCCTTTCGGACATTCCCGCAACCCTGGCAGGCATCGGTCCTGGCGGACCCCGCCAATTGTGCTGACATCTCTTTGAGGCGCGCGTGGAACACGACGCGCCATCGACCCGGGCCTGGTCCTTATCGCCGTCCGCAAACCCGCACCTATGGTAGCCGGGAATCCGCTTGAGATTCCCGAATAAAGGTATACCCCTGCCTAACCGTTCAGGGTTTACTTATACGCGCGATGTTATGTTATTTTTAGATTACTAGCAATACTAGCATTTATTTCATTCAAACTTTGAAATTACCATTTTGAAATAGTCGGTCAATAACGTCAGTAAGCATGTTATTGTGAAAGTGAGAAATACACGACATAAACAGAAGGGGAACCCTAAAACTTCATGTGCGAGATGCCACAGGTGTAAACGTCGTTGAACCAAAAACGGGCACACCTGTTTCTTAAACGTTTATGTCATAATATTTAAATGTGAACTTCAATGAATTTAAAATACGTACTAATATTATGTTAAAACGAATGAAATTGTGTCACAAGCAAGATAATATTGCGAATTTTTTTTCATTGGAAATTCGTTGCTTTTATAATTGAAAATAATAGTAAGTTGTTTAAATAATTAGGTTGACAGACATCATAATACATTTCGTTAAAAAAAATCCGCTTTATAGTCGCTGGCACATTAAAATCCAGTTAGTTTTGAGGAAAATATTGATAAGGTCATTTGAGGAATAAGTGTGTCGAAAAATATATTATACAAACACTCAACGTTGCCTTTAAGATCGTTCATTTCGCCAGTTATGTTTATGTTCTATGTAATAGGGGGCGGGTTTGGATTTGTGCCCTATAGCCTGCCATCAACCGGGCATAAATCCAGACACCGGGCTGCTACTGAGAAATTCTTGATGAAAAACATCCAATAACACTTTGCCCGAACTGGGAATCAAACCCAGGACCTCATGCACAGGAGAAACACTTGTAACTTAGTAATAATATATTGTATAATTAATATGAAAATATCATTCTCTCTCACTAAAGACTGCAACAGTTTTGGAAAGTCAAAAAATCAAAATCAAAATATTTTATTTCACATAAGCCTACACGGGCACTTATGAAACGTCAGAAGCTAGGTGCACGGTTCCAATTGGTCGTTTCCTATGGAGAAGAGCCGGCAAGAACCTCCACGGTTACTCTTTAAAAAAATAATTGGCTTTTACAATATTTTCGAATTACAGTGTTAATAGTTATGGGAGGACAGTGTAGGCCTTTCAAAAAGTTTCAGGTAGGTTAGGCTAAGCCTAAAACGTTCTCACAATCAGAAGGTAGAAAAGAATCTATATAAAAGATACATAAGATACTATAAATAAAAAACCTATTTAAACCAAATGTCATGATTGCCATTACAACTGTAACAAATCTGATAAATTATCATGTCCACAAAAGCCACTAATAAAGAGTTGAAATTGAATTGTAGGTATATAATGTCAAATAATATTATGATTATGTCTGTCAGGGATTAATGGAAAAAATAAACTCGGTAATTTGGGAGCAGTTAATAGACTCTTACAGAATTATGCCGTTAATGAGGTACCAGGGAGGCCACATGTGCAGAAGGAATTCTTGCCAAACTTCCCTGTCTTCATCGTAGTGAAGCTTAGCTTAGTAGACCTTTCCAAATTCCTGATGATGATAACTGTAGTTTCAAAATAGAAATAGGTGCCTTCCTATATTACCTCACATACATGGACTATGTTAGGTAATAGGAAGGCACCTATTTTTGCCTCCATCGACCACCAGATGCACCAAAGACCAGTATATCAAGTGATTTAAATCATAACGATGAATGCAGTCGACATTTACAACTCGACTGTCCAGTTCACCTTGAGCAGTTAACGACATATAGGTAAAAACATTTCGATGAAGGCTGATAGATTATAATAGAGGTAATTTGAGGTTTGTAGAGCAATGTGTTTGTAGATTTGTGAATGTTTTATTGTTATTGTTTTGCCAATAACCAAAAATACATGTAGGCAGACCAGACCGTTCCTGAGGTAGCTGCGCGGTGCGGGAGGGGTGAAAGTAATGACAGTTGTCACAAGTTGACAAATCACTGAGCTCTCGCATCACGACACCACAACCCCCACCTCAGGAACGGTCTCAGTTAAGCGGTCGGCCTCTAGTTATCTGGTAATCTATAAAGCCAATGTGAGGTGAGTGAGTGAAAATCTATGTTATTTTTATTTATATTTAATTCACAAGTAACATGACTCAAAAGTAACAATCTTTCTTATCAACTATGTTTGTACACTTAACCTAAATACTTAATCTAACACTGCCTTAAAGATATGATAATCCCTGCTACAAGCTGAAAACCTATGTAGAAAGCTTGCAGCAGCGATTCACACACAAACAGTCCAGTCTGCTCGCAACACACTGCAGTATAATGTTGGGGCTGGCCCGCACCCGGCGCACCAGGGAAGTGGAACTTTTCGGCATCGTAGTGTAGAAACAATCGACACGAGCCTCTGCAAACATTCCTGATGCGCTACAGAAGCGGAACAGCCCCATCAATACCCGGAACGAATTATTATATTGAACACGAAGGGCGCTGTACGAGGAATAAAGGAATGTGTTTTGAGGAATAAAGTTAAAGATCATGATCATCATTTCAGTCGAAAGACGTACACTGCTGGACATAAACCTCCCACAATCCCCGCCACTTCGACCGATTCTGTGCTTCTCCCATCCAGTGAATTCCTGCGGTTTTCATCGGTCCACCTTGTTTCGAGCCCTTCCATCGCTACGTCTTCCGGTACAGTCGCCACTCCAGAACCTTTCGGCCCCATCGGCCATCTTCTGCGAGCAATGTGCCCTGCCCACTGCCGCTTAAGTTTAGTAATTATCCGGGCTATGTCGGTTATCTTGGTTCTTCTACAGATCCCTTCATTTCTGATTCGATCACTTAGGGAAACTCCAAGTAGCCTCAATAGCCCTCAAAGTTTAAGTTGCTCCATATTAAAGTTGAGCCCCATTTAGATCAAAAGTAAGTTCTCTAAGTCGAGAATCGCATCTGAAGGTTTTTGTAAAAATTATCGCAACAAATTCATAGCGATTATAATTTGAGGGAGGATATACATTAATTTATTTATTTAAACTATTTCCACTCAAAAAAGAAGGTACAAAGGCGGACTTAATGCTTTAGGCATTCTCTACCAGTCAACCAAGGGTGGTGAAGAGATTAGATGGCGGGTGCTCTGTTTGAGAGGAACAATGAGAAAAAACAAAATATATATATCATAATGCAATAGATAAAACAGGTTTTACAGTATAAATAGGCTATAAGCTTATGATACATATACTTACATACAGACTTACTATACTATAATGATACCTATAATATATAATAGGTCTTTACCTATGAAATTGCCGTTTTGTATGAAAAAATTTAAACGATTTTTTTTGCATGAATTTTTTATTTGTATTAATCGAAGTAATCACCCATGCAATCAATGCATCTTTGCCATCGCAGTGGCAGTTTATTGATGCCCTTCTTAAAGAAATCAGCTGGACGGGAGGCAACAAATTCTTCAAAGGCATTTTGTACTGCCTCTCGGGTATTGAATTTTTTTCCCGCGAAGAAGTTATCCAAATTCTGGAAAAAGTAGTAGTCTGTAGGCGCAAGGTCTGGTGAGTAGGGCGGATGACGGAGAGCTTCCAACCCTAGTTCTTGCAACTTGGAGACCGTCTGCTGTGCAGTATGAGGTCGCGCGTTGTCGTGCAGGAGCAGCGGAGACGAGCGATTGACCAATGCTGGTTGGAGATGCGCCAGCTTCTCCATCATTGAGTTCAGTTCTTCACAGTACACATCTGCAGTAATGCTCACCCCGTTTGGTAAGAAGCTGTGATGAATCACACCGGCGCTAGACCACCAAACAGTGACCATCACTTTTCTAGGGGTAAGTTTTCGTTTAGGGCATTGTTTAGGTGCTGAACCAGGATCCAACCAACTTGCTGAGCGCTTGCGGTTATCAAACAGAATCCATTTTTCATCGCAGGTAACAATGCGGTTCAAAATTCCTTCATTTGTGTGTCTGTTGAGCAGTGCAAGGCACGTCTCGACGCGTACTTCGCGCTGGCGATCATTGAGTTCGTGGGGCACCCATTTGTCAAGCTTTTTTACCTTGCCAATTTGACGCAAATGGACCAATATTGTTTTGACGCTAACGTCGAAAGCTGCTGCTAATTCAGCCGTAGATTGTGTATCATCAGCTTCCACAATCGCCTTTAATTCGTCATTGTCGACCAAAGTCTTCGGACGACCGCGAGGTTCATTTTTCAGGTCGAAATTTCCAGAACGGAAGCGAGCAAACCAATAACAGGTGGTGCGTTGGTTTGTAGTGTTAGCTCCGTAAACGTCGTTGATGTTGCGTGCCGCTTGTGCCGCGTTGCTGCCACGACGGTACTCATATTCCATAATTACTCGAATTTTTAACGTATCCATGATGACGAAAAAGATTGAAATGCGATGAAAATGTAACACTAATCAATAAAGAAATGACTACTTTTGGAAAAAAAAATCCATGTTTTTAAAATAAAATTAATTTGAAATTAGAATTCTTAGCCAAACAAAAAAAAATTTGATTTGAAATGGCCAGTACTGCAGAACGGCAATTTCATAGGTAAAGACCTAATATATATATATACTTAATATACAAATTCTAGGCAGAGAGGTGACTATAAGCCTCTACTCTATTTATTTTGAAAAAAACTCTGCAATTTCCGCTTAAATGCATACCGACTGGTGGCCGTCCTGATATCAAGAGGCCTATACATCACGCCACAATAATTAGGAGCCGAGCATAAAACAAAAAAGTTTGATAGTAAAATCTAACGGCGGTTAAAACTGCGGGCACAGTTAGTTATAATACATTTTTTGTTTACTCTGAAATCCTATCTCAAAAACTCAGCCATGTAAAATATTATCTCGCATGGTCATGATGCCTCTATATCCCGTCAATACGTCATCCAATCATGTGTCATCGACTGGCACCAGGGTGTTACGCAAAAACTCGTGGCCCACAAATTGGAAATGCATCTATCAATCTATCTTTGAGGGATCTATTTTTGAACAACGGCAACGCCAAAAAGCTGGGCTGCGTGACAGTTGACTATGTTTTCTTTTAGTAGAAGGCTTCAAAAATATGTTTGTGTGTTTGGTTTTGTCCAGATACAGCATGGAAGTGTGATTTATTCTGATTTTCTAAGCACCTAGGTCATTGGTATACAAAGTTGACGAAATGTAAGTGCCATATAGGAACACCTCTGATAATAACAATGTAATGTCCTGTTTTTACCCGACTACGGCGAAGCAAAAAGGAGGGTTATGATTTTGACCGGTATGTATGTATGTATGTATGTTCATCTGTTCCCTCATATCTTCTAAACCACTCATCACAATTTGACAAGCGAGGTATCGTTGGAAGCGTCTTGATCGTCAAATTAAAAAAGGCGCCCTCTAGAGGATATAAAGTCAGGAACTTAAAAAAAAAGATTGTTTAATCGTACCATGTTGGGTATCAAATGAAAGGGCTTAATGAGCACATTTCAAAAATATATATATTCTATAACCCCAAAATAATAAAAAAAAAAAAAAGTAATAAAAACTAAAACCCAACTACGACTAAAAAGGTATAAACAAGACACCACAGACAGACAAATTAAAAATCCGGAGTCACACGTAATCTGTTCGATTTATGCCCTACAAGTGTGACTCCGGATTTATAATTTGTCTGTCTGTGGTGTCTTGTTTATACCTTTTTAGTCGTAGTTGGGTTTTAGTTTTTATTACTTAAATTTTTTACTAACTCTTAACCACATTAAAATCGAATAGAAAAGTCACTAAAGATGAACAAAGAACAAAAAATGTTCTCTGTTTAATAGTTTATTATTGGGAAGGTCATTTGGAGACTCTACAAAAAACAAAAACGTGTGAGCTAAAGAATTTATTCTTTTTCCAAGCAAAAAAAAAAAGAAATGCTTCATTTCAAGGAATTAATAATTTTTATAAACCAGCTTTTGTAGGACTTATATCTTTAATTCAATGCAAGTTATTTAAAACGAGTAAAACACGTGATTTTAATTAATTCTGGGAATATCCGTTTTGATTTAAATGAGCAAGAAAAATCATTCTCAAAATCAAACCTGAATTTTGAGTCACGTACAGAAATAGGTGAACAGTCATAGGCGTCATCAAAACTCTCTTTTATGGTGAAAAATCGTGTGATTCACCAAAAGAAATGAGCGCCAATCATAATTTTAGTGTTATTTCATCGAAATCTGAGTGAAAGTACTTACGTTCGCCAGTGATTCATGTAAGTAACAAGTGACCTTTAAAACAGGTGTATTTCCTTCCTGGGCTCTTTAGCAAACTTGTTTATTATGTAGATTTTTATGAGTGTGGCTCAGTGGTAAGCAGAAGTGAAGGTGGTATGTACCTATAAGTGAGTGTGTATAATTGGATCTTGTGATTAGAGTCAGAGCCGATTTGAACTAAAACAGATCCGAAAAGAAGATCAGAGAAATGCTACCCAGCAAAACAAAATTCAGTCCACGTACTTTTGGGACTGCTGGTTGTTGGGGAGATTCTACCTTTTTTTTTTTGAACCTGGGAAATCATCAAATGACTTCCCTCGCTCTGAGCGGAGCGGGAGGGCGTGTCAGTCTTTAACTGACCAAAACCCACCCGTGTTCCTTCAGTTGCCTGTTGCCAAGGTCCCGTTATCCCTTTCGTGCTTTCCCGCAACCCTGGCAGGGGAGATCCTACCCTGGTACTGGGGATACTGTACGTGTGATCACCAATTCGTGTTCCATTTTTACTGATTTAGATGACCATTCATCATTATAGGATCATTTCCAGCATTGCCTACTCTTATGGACACGTATTGTGGACTTAAGGTGACTAGGTGATAATAAAATGTACATAACTTAACTTAGAATAGACAAAGGACACATAAATAATGATTCATTATGCAACTTTCACATGGGCTCGTATTTCCGGCAGCTCACTTTGCCAAAGCCATATCTTGCCAACCAGAGCAAGCGACCATCTCAATATTTTCCCACATGAAACAGACTAGTTAAACATTTGATCGCAGCCGGTATTACCCACGCCACGACGAAGGCTTTCACGGCGAACCGGTACTCTTAGCGTATTGGTTCATTTCCTGCACTAAATGCCGACCCATATCCGCCTACGATACAGCATTGGTGTAACAAGTGGTCAAATAACATTACATGGTTTTAATTAGTAGAAATAGTTAGGTATTTAATTTTGATTGATTTTGCCAACACAACATATTCCCCGAAGGTTTAGGCAGAGGTGTACCTATAGTACACCTGCATTGCACCAGTTAGGATTATAGTTAGTTTGTCAATGATATCCAAAACCATTTAGATCCGAAAAAATTACATAATAGCATAATCAGCCTATAATGTTCCCACCGCTGGGACACAGGCCTCCTCTCTGTGAGAGGGAGCGGGCCGTAACCCACCACGCGGGCCCAGTGCGGGTTGGTAGATGTCACATGTCTTCGAATTTTTGGTTTTAGGACATGCCGGTTTCCTCACGATGTTTTCCTTCACCGTTTTGAGAGCAGTGGCGACGAAATAATTTACACAAAGTAAAGCGCCTGTGGGGTTCGAACCTGCGACTTACAACTCGTAAATCGTGGCCGTTACCACTGGGCCACCACTGCTCAAACACTGTTGAAAAAATTACAACTAATGTAAAAAAAAAAATAAGTTGTGAATAGCTTATAATTAAGTATATAATGTTAGAAACACTTAGTTAATGTTTTAGGCCCAACATTGACTAAGTTAAAAATTTTGAGACAACAATAACATAATTAGATTGTTAAGAATTTCTACGTAACAACCATTTTTTTTGAGGTTGGGATTTCATCAAATGACTTCTCCCTTCTCTGGGCGGAGTGGGAGGTGACAGACTTTTACTGACTAAAACCCGGCCGCGTTCTTTCAGTTGCCTGTTGCCAAGGGCCCTGGTATCCCTTTCGGACTTTCCCGCAACCCTAGCAGGACGTAACAGCCTGGGGTGTGGATTTGTGGGCTCTCACCAACATGGAACATATATATTACTTGACGTGAAACGACAAAACCGGGCGTGATGTTATAATATTAATATTGCAGTAGTATTATAATGTAATTTTTTCTTTTGTAATGTGCGTTTAGTTCGTGCAGAATAAACAATTTTTCTTTATTTCTTTTTTTCTTTAGTAGAATTTAATTGTGATGGGTTCTGGGCATTAATCCTAGTCACCAAAGTATGATCAGTTTTTAACAAGATGTGAGGTCTGCTCTACAAAAGATTAATACCAATCATAAGGAACTTAACATCTACGAGTATAAAGCAGTTGACAATGCAACATATACATTCAAAGTCTTTGTAAGTTTGTCCGTGACTAGACTTTTTGTATGCGCGACCTTGCTGGTCGGTCCGAGCGCAAGAATGTCAGATCAAATCTGTATTACAGTCATCTTATTGTACGTACATACTAATTATGTCTTCGAGCACATAGGCAATAAGTTTTAATTCTGTTCTAGGATTACTTTCGTCTCTGGTTTTAGCACGAGCATAGCACATTCAGCTGGAATACAGGCATCTTCTTTGAGTGAGGGAGAGGGCCGCAATCCACCACGTCGTCGCCGTCAGTTGATGGAGATCACAAAAGTCTTCGAGTTTTTGGTTCTAGGGCATGCGAGTTTCCTCACGATGTTTTCCATAACCGTAATGCAAGCAATGGTGATGAAATAAATGGCACAAAGGAAATTACATGCCTGCCTGGGGTTGAAATTACGGCCTGGGCTGGGCTGTTCTCAAATACCAGGTAAATTTCGAGAGGCTTGTGACCAGTTGAAACAGTCCGGAATCGTGGCTGTGAGATGGCTGCTGTCAGTTCGTTGATGGGTTAAGTGCTCATATACACGAGTGGCACGTGCCAATGGCAGAGGCCAGAGGCAACAGCGCGTTGGCGGCAGCCGTCGACATACCACCACTCGTGTAAGCGGCAACTGCAGTCGAAGACTCGTCGGCGGCAGTCGTCGACGCGTCGACGGCAGCCTCTGATATGTCGGCTTCATAGTGCCGCTTATATATTATGACCACTAAGAAGAAGATCACTTCATGCGTCGGAGAGCAAGTTAAAGTAAGCCCCGCTTTCCAAGGGTTACAAATAAGCCTGAAAATCAGTCAAAACAAGATATAATCCGTTTTTCCCAATAAAAATAATATTTTTTTATTGATAATTCACTCGAAGATATAAAAAAATTATTGCATAGTACGATTTTTTATGTAACCGCAACGTCTTTGGCATTTTGTATTAGATGGGGTCACATTTTGTATGTGGTTATACAACTATACTTATTATGTAAAAAATCTATTAACAAAACAACCTGGGTTCAGAGCTAGAACAGAGCTAATGAACTATTTATGAACTTGTTTCTTTAATTTAATTATTTTAACTACTAGAAAAACTTTTTTTTGTTTTTACTAAATGTTATTCTGTGGTATTTTTATAGTTTCTTGTTCTGTTCAGAGAGCAGTGGTGGCCCAGTGGAAAGTACTGCGACTTACGAATGATAGGATGTGGGTTCGATCACAAGCAGGCACTTTACCTTGTGTAAATTAACTGGCAAGTCAGTTGCAATTTTCATATTTTTTAAGAAAATATTTAGACTCCTGACCATTAATAGCATACACGCCTCCTTTATGCAATACCTGTAACTATTATATTTGACAGTTGGCAATAAAAAACGTATCATGATGTCAGATTGACACTTCAACAAAATATTAACGTGATAATTTAATACTATTTTTAATTACTAGATACTTAACCAAAATGTCTCCAAAAAACCTAGACAGTATGAAATCGGCGGGTTTTCAAACCCGCGATCCTTTGGAGTGTCCCTTCAGAGAGTTTCGAGACAATGAGTTACAATCAGATGCATGGGGTCTGGTACGGCTAAATATTTTTTCAATCCATCCAAAGATATAAATCTGTTTTTGTGTGTAGGTACTTAATGAAAAAATTAAATTCATTCATTCATGACAATAGCCGCCTTTACACGACACGCGCTTTCACTCGCGATCGGAGTGTGCACGATTGAACGCGGGAAAGCTTGCACGCGCAATCGTGTGTGATTGTTTTTATTCATTTTTATCTGCCTTGAATTATGTTCGAAGCGCACAGACTTGAACGCATGAAAGCGCGAGCGGGCGGTGCGCGCGTTCTTTCTCGTTCTCGTTTTCTAATCTTTACATGCGTGTTCTTTCCTGCGTGAAAGGCCTTTCACGCGTGAAAAGGCGGCTAATGACAGACAACCGACAGCTCAAGTCTTAGCCGCTGGGTATAGAAGCACGAAATTTTGCACAAAACTTATAGAACGATAGTAATAAGTAAGATTTTTTAATATCCTAAAGGGCATCTCAAAATATGTAGGTATTTTGATGAATTAATCTGCTATCTGGATAGCTGGATCATAAAAATCTGTTCAGCCATTCTTGAATTATAAATGGTGTAAGACCATGCTGTAAGATTATGGAACTCACTTCCGCCTAGCATTCGTGATGTAAAAACTGTTTCTCTATTTAAAATTCGTGTAAAAGAGCATTCTTCATCTTTCCTCTCAACGATGAGTATATAATTATATAGGTACCTATAGTGTATTATAGTATATGTTAATTTTCTTGCGTATATGTGTAGGTATATTTAATATTTTAGTTAAGACTTCGCATAATCATGTTTTTCTCTTCTTGTTATCACACACTATTGTCTACATTTCTTTCTCATTTCTCCTTTCGCAAATAAGCAGTACCTTTGTACTCATGTTATAATTATGTCGTATCTCCATGTATTTTACTGTGTGTACATAAATAATAAAATAAATAGATTACATAACATAATTAGTAAAGATGTGTGACTCCGGCTTTAAGAAAACCAATGTTATTTTTACCCGACTGCGCGTCAGCAAAGGCCGGGTTATGTTTTTAATTTCTCTGTCTGTGATGTCTTGTTTATATCTTTTTAGTTGGCGTTTTTGTCATAGTTGGGGTTAAGGCTTTACCTTTCATATCATAACATCACGCTTGATTTCCCCGAAGGGAAAAGCAGAGGTGTACCTCTAAAAATACACCCACATTACGCCAATTACGTTTAAGTCCCATGTAATAGGAGGCGATCCTATTGCCATCAACCGGGCACAAATCCAAACTCCGGGCTGCTACTGAGAAATTCCAGATATAAAACCCAGCAACACTTTGCCCGACCCGGGAATCAAACATAGGACCTTGCAGTAGCGCTTGCGACCACTAGACCAAAGAGTCAGTCAGTCGGTTTTAACTTTCATTCTTTGCAATAAAGGGTACAGCAGCCTTTAGAAAATTGCAATGTACTGTGGCTGTGAAGACGACGACAAAAGAGTCAGGGCAGCGATCTGGCGCCAGTTCCCAATCGCCGAAGGTTGGCGCCCCAGCGTTGGGCTTGTGGGTTGACGACCAGACCCAACCGCTGCCGAGGTCGGTGCGTCAATACCTCCACGGTTGGATCAGGGCTGAGGAGCTGGCAATGGATAGATGGAGTGCTGAACTTACTATTTATGAGGTAAGGTTACTAAATTCATCATCATCAGCCTACAGCTGAGTCCACAGCTGGACTCTTCCAATATAGTATATATAATAATAGGCTCTTCCAATTGCGCGCCTTCACCTCGATTCTCGGAAACTCTCTCGAAGCTGCTACTAGCTAACCTTTTTTTTTTTTTTTTTTTGCGTGGGAAGTCATCATATGATTTCTCCCGCTCTGGGCGGAGCGGAAGGGCGTGTCAGACTCTTACTGACTAAAACCCACCCATGTTCCTTCAGTTGCCTGTTGCCAGGGTCCCGGTATCCTTTTCGGACTATTCCGCAACCCTGCTAGGACTAGCTACCCTGCGAAGATAGTCGCTACAAAATTATCTTATGGTGATTGCTTAGCTAATGGACACCCTACGGCAATTTACCATGTTATGGCCATTTCACGCAACTGTCCAAGGATTGTGATTTGGTAGCTAATTTTCTTCACAATTAATTTCCCTGAGTTTACCTATTGCTTGCATGACCTTACCAAAAGTATATCTAGCAATAATAAACCGGAACCGATTAACTTTGTATCGAAATCTTCAAGGTAACTTCCATGTGTGAACCACTTTGATTGAGTATCATAGATCAAACAAACAGCATACTTTGGTACAATACTCCGTGCCGTGAAAGTACGTTAAGCCGTTGGTTCCGTATAATCGTTACAGGTAGTCAGAAGTCCAAAAGTCTGAAAACCAGTCTAACTAAGGGGTATCGTGTTACCCAGTCACTGGGTTGTGGAGGTCAGATAGGCAGTCGCTTCCTGTAAAAAACTGATATTCAGCTGCATCTGATTAGACTGGATGCTGACCCCAACATTGTTGGAAAAAGGCTAGGCAGATTTTTATAAAGAAAGAAAATTTTTGTTTATTCTGCACAAACTAACATACACACACTTTATGACTTTAGTACAAGGACCAACACTATTGCTTTAGGTATCGGTGGATTTTTTTATCTATTTATGTGTCGCCTAGTCACGTGCAAGCGACAGGTCCAAAAAGAGATGGTGGTATGAGCTGGAATCCTGCATAAAGGACTGCCCCAAAATTGTAGAAGACTAGCACCCTTTAAATTTATTTTTAACCGACTTCTTCAAAAAGGAGGAGGTTCTCAATTCGTCTGTTTTTTTTTTTTTTTTTTTTTTTTATGTTTGTTACGCGATTACTCCGCCAATTATGAATTGATTTTGATGGTTCTTTTTTTGTTTGGTAGGTCATGTTTCCGAGGTGGTCCCATATAAATTTTATTAACTTTGCTTGCGTAATTTTTGAGTTAGCTTCAATATTACGTATTTTTCCCACTTAGTTTATCTAGACGATATCCTGTTTGACTCCTTCACTGTTATTTACATAGCAGGTAGTGGTATTTGTGTGGGGTAGGTACCACAACTAAAAAGTGAAAAATAAAAACTTAAAAAAAAAAAAACAACCGACTTCCAAAAAAAACACTAAAAAAGTGAAAAATAACTTTAATTTCGGAAGTCGGTGGCAAAAAACGGAAATTGAAAAGCAAAGACACCGCTTTTTTTTCTATTGATAATTCATTGTGTGAACATATTTTTATAATTATTTAATTTTTTATTTTAATAGATAACATTATGCATAATACAATTCATTGAACGGAATCAGAGTATTCAAATTGCTCATTGCCATTTCTTTCTTCACCTGTCGCTTCAAAGTGACTAAGCGACACCTAAAGAAAAGTGTTGGTCCTTGTACCAAAGTCATCAGTCACTTTCATTATATCCTCGGAGAGAGGTATAGCAAATATTCTGTTCAGGAAGAAACATGGTGTAGACTGTAGACACTGTAAACTGTTCCTTAAATTGAAGACACTAAAAGTAATAATCCAATAACAGGAGAACGACTCAGGCAAGATGGCGATAGCAGACATGCAGCTGTGTCATGCACAAGTCCTGTTCAGATCCTCATTCTGTAGGAAGGTTCTCTCTGCGTGTTTTATACTGGAGAGAGTTGATTTACCCGTAAGTACATCATTTTCTTGAAAAGGTGGCATTCTTCTTTATAGGTATTATAAAATAGCTTCTGCGCGCGATTTCGTCAGTGGGAAATTTCTTATGCCCTGTGCCTTCCTGCCTGCCCGTTTCGTTTTCGGTAAGAGTTCAGATTGTTCAGATGTTCGGAATTGACTTCATTACTATTTTACTATTTATGTATAGATATAGATCGAGGAGGAGCTCGTGGCTAATAAATAACAGCCACACGGGTCGATCCATCAGGTTAAGCTACGCTTGCCGGGGTTGGTCCGTGGATGGGTGCCCATCTTTCCATATCGAGACTCCTCCGTGCCGCCTCGGAATGCACGTTAAGCCGTTGGTCCCGGCTGTCATTTGTGGATCTTTGACAGTCGTTACGGGTCGTCAGAAGCCCGAAAGTCTGACAACCAGTCCAAGGGATAAGGTATTACCCAGTTAGTGGGTTGTGGAGGTCAGATAGGCAGTCGCTCCATGTAAAATACTGGTATTCAGCTGCATCCGATTAGACTGGAAGCCGACCCCCAACGTAGTTGGGAAAAGGCTAAGCAGATTGATTGTATAGCTCTTGATTTATTCCACAAAAAAGCATGGTCTTGAAGTTTTTTTTATTGAATATCTGTCATACTTACAGGTAGAACATCAATGGGAATTATTTACGTGTGTCATGGCACCAGAGGGTTGGCGGGCAAAGTACCATATATACTCCCCGGGCCTCAAGTCAGGAGGTGGGCCGCAGCATAAACCTACATTGTCAAAAAATGGTAAGATTTAAAGCTCTATTCACATAGTTCCATGTCGAGGCCTTTCAAGGAGTCATTAGAGCACCGTTTAGGGTAATAAGGACATTATTAGGTTAACTGTATTGGATCGGCTTGGCGACTGCACTGACTGTCCACGTACGAGTTTACCGTGAACTTGTGCATTCTCCGTCAGGTTAAAAGGTACTTGTCACTAGATGTGTTATTGTATGCCAATCATTTTACGGGAAGTTTACCGAGGCCCTAGACAAAGTGACATTCTATCAGCGATAACGATGATGGAAAAGGCAAAAATGTATAGGACTAACATAATATATCGAAAAGTTTATGTTAGTCCTGTTGAAAGTCGTTGTAGAAATACCAAACGCTTTCGAAGCCATTGTCACTTGTCTAGGCCCTCTGGACCCCTTAATAATAATAAATTATGGTAATAAGCCAAATAGATCTTCCGTTATGTGTCGGTATTTGGTGCAAAAATAAACTATAAAGTCAAAGTCAAGGTCAAAGTCAAAGTCAATGTCAAAGTCAAAGATTTATTTGCAGATAAATATGGTTACAAAAGTTCTTACCAGGTATACATTTCTTCATAAAATCTACTTTCTTCTATGTACTATACAACATTATTTTTTCTTTATGCTAAACCCGAAAAGAGGTCATTGTACTCATCATTTTGAACAACTTTCAGTATTGGACGAAACCTGAAATCACGAAAAAAAAATCAGCTGTTCCCTACATTTCTGTTCACTTATATCGACAAAATGTATGGAACAACTGATTTTTTTTTGCAATTTCGTTGTTGGTCCCATAGAAGAAGTTGTACAAAATGATGAGTACAATGACCCCTTTTCGGGTTTAGCATAAAGAAAAAATAATGTTGTGTAATAAACATGTCCACTGTAGGTAAATCATCATGCTTAGCAATGAGAAAGGGATTCGCTGGAAAAGTGTTTCCTATTCGCTGAATATGGTATTGTTCGAAAGTAGGAAACGATTATTTCGTACTGTGCTTGAAATGTCGTTTGAAACACTCGCTTGTCATCGGAAGGAAAAGGTCTACATTCTTTGCCTGTGAGCTGGGAAATTGAAAAAAAAAAAAATTGGAAATTTAACAATGTGTTTTTTTTTTTTTGGATTGCGTCTTATTAAACTTACCAGTTTTTTAAGTTTAAAAAATGTTTAGCGTTCGTAACTCATATTATTTACAGCCTTTATCTAATTTTGAGATGAAACGGCCGGCAAAGAAGGTTAGAAGCTGATACCGTTGTTTTATTTTCAATTATTCTATATTATATCCAGCAGGGTTTCCACCATTCCAGACACCTTTTTACAACCAATTGTTTTTGTAACCTACATTTACTGCTTATTGTAACAAAGGTATTTAGTATCAATAAACTTTTTTTTTTAATTATATATCCCGTTAAATAGCGTCCATAGTGCCAAAAAAATATTACCACACAAAAAAAAAGTTTAAAAAAAAAAATATACCTAAGTTGTGAAATATTCACAAAACTATTAAATTGATACTAAAAGAAACACTGTACACGCACACTACACAGTGTTTCTTTTACGTATAAAGTTTTACTATTTTTGTGAATATTTAACTACTTATAAGAAAATAAAATAAACTTTTTTTTTAATGGTAATATTTTTTTACTATTACAGGTTAACGGGAACGCCCTTCGTTAGATAACATGACAACAATGTATTGAAATGGCACTTCAACGACTTACTTATTCACTAAAAACATAAGTACGTTCACAAAAAAAGTCATATGCTTGCTATGTGCGTTTGTCGTCGCGCCACTTCTTTGTCCCAGTTAAAGCGCAACGAAGTGGTGAACGGCGGGCGTTTTGGGGGACTGTCTTATGCAATTTTGAAGTTCAATAAGTACTGATTCAAAGCCTAATTATGAATAAATGACTTTTGATTTTGACTTTGCTAAACAGTTTTGGGTATGGATGAAATAGATGTAAGTACTGCGTCAATCCAAATAAACTGGGATTAGTTGACGAGGGTGAAACAATGATGATATTTGGAACACAGCGTAACGTTTTACTCGGTTTTAACAGATGACTAATTTGTTGTAATAGGTACTTAAAATTAAAGAAGCTTGATTCGCCATGACTCAACAATTCATTGATTCATCATAGAATTTCCTGTACTTCAATATTTTATTTTATTTTTGTTACTTTAAGGTGAAGGGACTAACGGAAGCCGAGGGGGGCGGTATGACCCCGCGCGCAATTCTATTGCAATATGTTTACAAATATTTAATTTTAAAAATTTTATTTGTGTTTATATAGAAAAATAAGTCCATAATGCCTTAAAGTATTTAATAGTGAACACGTAGACAAAATTTTATTACAATTGCTTTGATAACAATCGAATGGAATAGGTTTTTCTCTTTAAAAAAGCATATTTTAAGGAAACTGCGGATTTTTTTGTATCGAGTTTTGTCAATCATGTTTCGGGCCTCAGAGAGAGAAACATTGGTTTTGCGTGAAGTCGAAACGCGCCAAAACATCTGGAACCACTTCACCTTAAGTAACAGAACATCACGCCTGTATTCCCCGAAGGGTTAGGCAGAGGTGTACCTATAGTACACCCACATTTCGCCAGTTATGTTTAAGTCCCATGTAATAGGGGGCGAGCCTATTGCCATCAACCGGGCACAAATCCAGACTCCAGGCTGCCACTGAGAGATTCCTGATGAAAAACCCAATAACACATTTTTCAACCTGGGAATAAAACCCAGGACATACTTAGCAGCAGCAGCCTTGCCACCACTAGACCAACAAGGCCAAGGCAATCCTACTTTAAGTAAGTCATCATCTGCCTAGCCTTTTCCCAAGTATGTCGGGGTCGGCTTCCAGTCTAATCGGATACAGCTGAATACCAGCATTTTACATGGAGCGACTGCCTATCTGACCTCCACAACCCAGTATGGGTAATACGATACCCCTTGGTAAGACTGGTTGTCAGACTTTCGGGCTTCTGACGACCTTAACGACTGTCAAAGATCCACGAATGACAGCCGGGACCAACGGCTTAACGTTCTGAGGCACGGAGGAGTTTCGATGTGTATAGATGGTCACCCATCCACGGACCTACCCCGGCAAGCGTAGCTTAACCTGATGGATTGACTCGTGCGGCTGTTATTATTTAGCCACGAGCTCATCCCCTTTACTTACCCTTTACTGTAAGTAAGTAATATCTCTTAATACCCGCAGGATGCTACCTAGTTCGCCTGTTCTACCTGGGTGCCTGGCGCTGTGTGTGGGTGAATGACCTGGTCCCTGTAGATACCTCTGGTGCACCACTGCTGCCCTTCTCGCCCCTCCTGACTCACCCTCCTGCTAAGCCTGGTTCAACCAGGATACCTCCAGCTGTCTCTGCTGGGGTCGTTTACTTGTGGCCTTTACTGATTACTAAGGTAAAATGGTTTTTATTTATTTAGGGAATAAAAAAGAACTAGTCTGTGTGTTTGGGCTGATTTTACCAACGCCTGGTAAGATATATCTTTATCAGAGATTTTTTAAATCAGTTTTTCTACATGAAAGTCAGACGTCAATTTTATTCCACGGATAGATAGAGCATCTGTCGTTGGTAAAATCAGCCCAATTGCATTCATCAACTGGATTTAGGACGGTCGATTGCCGAGCGAGATGGTTCACATTGTTTGCTAATGCGGGTAGAAGATGCATGCAAAAGTAATGAAAGGGTAATGGCCATTAGTAGGTCAAATCAGCGTAGTGGGTGAAAACCAGCGCTGAGGCTGTCTTGCATAGGGTCGCAGGATTATGCTGAGCTATGGCCGTTTTGCGTGAATATGACGCATATTTCCCTCCAATTTGTTATTTTTCGTTTGTTTGTTCTTTCTTAGCGTCATTTTTGCCGTAAATAAACGTATTTGCTTTCTTTATTTCTTTTCTTTCTTTTCTTTCTTTTCTTTCTTTTCTTTCTTTTCTTTCTTTTCTTTCTTTTCTTTCTTTCTTTTCTTTCTTTTCTTTCTTTTCTTTCTTTTCTTTCTTTTCTTTCTTTTCTTTCTTTTCTTTCTTTTCTTTCTTTTCTTTCTTTTCTTTCTTTCTTTCAAAATCGGGCTGTGAAATGAAAATTATGATAATGATATAAAACTCGTGACCAACGGTGTATCATGTTCTTGTTATAACGACTTCTGACGACGCGGGAGATATTATAGTGCACAAGTGTGTGCGCAGACTCAGGTACACTCACTTTTCCCTCACTCTCACGGCAATCCGACACGACGGGAGAGAGATCAGCCGCAGGTCCAACGGCTTAACGTGCTTTCCGAGGCACGGGGGAATCACACCGTCAACTTCCAAACTCCGGGCTGTTAGTAAGAAATTCCTAATGGAAACACCCAATAACACTTTGCCCGACCCGGGAATCGAACCCAGGATCCCACGCTCAGCAGTCGCTTGCGACCACGAGACCAATGGGGCAGTCAACCAAGAATATAAAAAGAAACCTTAAAAATTATGCTAGTAATTGAAGTTGCATAAAAATAACCTCAATAACTCTGTAGCGATATCCGGAAATAAAACCAGAAATTAATGCCAATCACTAATTTAATTATAACCTCCGTGAACGACATGTCCATTTATAAAATTTCATAGAACTCACACGATGGTAGGTAATACTTTACGGTGTAATATTGATGTCGAGACCTTATTACTTCGAAATGGCAATATTTTGTTTGCACAAACATTATTATTGTTGTTTATAATGTTTAGGAGCTCATGGTTTAGGAGCACACAATACCCCTTGGTGAGACTATTTGTCAGACTTTCTGTCAGACTATTTGTCAGACTTTCTGTCAGACTATTTGTCAGACTTTCTGACAAATAGTCTCACTAAGGGGTATCGTGTAACCCAGTTACTGGGTTGTGAGGGTCAGATAAGCACTCGCTCCATGTAAAATACTGGTATTAAGGTGAATCCGGTTAGATTGGAAGCCGACCCCAACATAATTGGGAAAAGGCTAGAGCCTTTTTTTGTATTACTTATATATAAAAATTACTTATATTAAATAAATTGATATTTCGATAGAATGATTAAGCGATGCGTTGGACGCTCGATCAAACAAATATTCGATACAATCAGTGTACGATGTATTGAATGTTCGATTTACTAAACATTTTATTTAGACGATCGAGTTATAATATAATGGTCGATCAAATATTCGATTATGTGGCATTCGATGTGGCATAGTACACCCGCGTACAGAGTGGTGTTATACTTAGCCGAGCACTACAAGAAAACGTTGACAAAGATAATTATGCAAATATTTCAGTTATTTTATTGAATCAACAAACGAAATTACAACCTTTCTAACACAAAGAGAACTCAGTAATGGAGTTATCGTTTCTTTAATAGCATAATAATATTACTTATAAATATTTTGCTATACCGAGAGCTGAAAGGTGTAATTTTTTGCTTTGCAACACAGTTTCATGAAGCTGTCTTCATGGACTTGTGTTTTTTTTAAACTACTTTTACCTGTTTATTAAAGCTTTTCTTTAGCAGCCGCATCTAGTATCTGCTTGAATCATTTGCCGTAAATGCCACTCATCTATTTACATGACCTGCTGTAGATAGTCAGGGAATCCACTCCCTACTTTAATTATACAACTGTAGACAATTATGATTTGAATGAACAATTTAATTTGGTGGTGAATGTACTTGGCAATCAGTCAGCTGCGGTTGTTACTATACCCTCAGCCGTGTGGAAAGTTAACAATAACTACATAGATAAAAGTGCAAATATTTTACTCATTCCTCGTTCATCTCCCAACGGGACTGAGCGCAGTAACCGCTCGTTTATTGCGAAATAAATTGGAGATTTATACCCGTTTACCACAACCGTTGGCAAAGTAATCGAGCTCTGTGGTTCCGCAGAATTCCTAATGAGAAAGTGTTCAGATGGCGACAGTACAGCTAAATTACTTGATGCTTGTAAATTGGGTTATTTTTCTAGTGGCACAACAAATTATGTAAAATTGAGGAGCTTGTTTTCTCTGAAATATTGGATAATTTTTGCTGGTTATGTCGGTTGTGGTGGCCGAAAGTAGGCCTTATTGTCTTTTTATTTTTGTTGTTTAGGTATTTATCTGAATAATATTATGAAATTAAACCAGTTGCACGTAATCTTAAACCCAAAACAAATTTATTTTTGCAAAAAACATTGTTACTGGTGTTATTAAAAAAACATGTTTCAAGTGATTCTACCATAAGGCATGCAAAATATAGACAATCATGGTTTATCAAAATTGACATTGAGATAATTAGAAAAATGAATTTAATTAATTTGATAATTACTAGATATTTTTGATATAGAATTAGATAAAAATATTTTAAGATATTAAAATTATTGGATTGATTTCTTCTCTATATTAATTTAGATTAAGAGCGTTTACGCTGATAGTGGGCAACGTCGCAAATAGAGGTCGAATATTTCGCTGTTTTGATTAATTTGGCAATATTACTGTATGGAAATATGACTAGACAACTGTCTAAAATATTGAACTAAGATAGAACTAAGAACTGAGGATCTGTTGCATTTAGTTACCTAAAATCATCTTTCTGAATTATCGCGTCCGGTTGCCCAAGAATTTGTTAGTCAACAATCCCACTGATAATCTAACCACTACCTGAATCAAAACCTCATTTTTCATCCCCTCCTTACTAGGCAACAAACTTTAAACAACCACACAGTCAAATTGTCCCAAAACCAATTGCGCCTTAAACAATAACTATAAACATTCGTATCACGCGAGCAACTAATTGCTAATCAAAATTAAACAGGCGCTCCTCAAGCTGGCAGCCCCTGACATGAATTCTGATGAAGACACCGAGGATGTGGAGGATGAACCGATTCCAGAGTTTGATATCTTCCATTCCTTAACAGGAAGTGTGAACATACGTTATCCTTCACCCGAATGTAAGTAAACAAAGTTTCAATTTTCATAATGATGAGTATAGCCGCGCACAGCCGGATTCACAATCACAATTTGTAATTTTAGCTATTCTTCCGTCTAGAAAACCCGTTTCTATTGTGGTCATGGTACGCGAGCTGGTGATTTGTAAGCACGTACATACGCACGACCACAGGTACTCCTCGATCCCACAGATAATAATTATACCCTCAACGGCGCGATCCACGTGAAAACTGAGTGCTCGGCACCCCGTTATGATTATCGGCACAGTTTCCTTGGATTCCGTTTTGTATAATCAAATTTTCATACTACTCCGATTGAGGGTACAGTTTTTTTTTTTTTTTTTTTTACACAATCTTTTAATGAACTAAAAAGTACCTACTAAATAAAACTTACGTAAACATAGAACTTTAATATTTTCTTAAAACCTTGAGGCTTATCTTCAAGTTTAGTGTAAGAAGGACATTTAGGTACGCCTCAAGCTTTTAAGAAAATATTAAAGTTCTATGTTTACGTAAGTTTTATTCGATTATTCCCGTGGTCCACCACTTTTTGGCCACCACTGGAGGACAGCGAAACAAATTTTTAATTTTTCTCGTTGGCCACCACTGGGGGGCCAGCGAAACAACTTTTAAAATTTATTCTCGCTGTTCACCACTGGGGGACAGCGTCAAAACTTTCTTAGTTATTTCCATTCACCACCACTGGTGGAAGCGACACGGATTTTTAAACATTCTCTATGACCACCGCTAGGGGACAATGGCACAACTTTTGACCCAATTCCCACTGGCTATAATTTTAAATTATTTTATCTAGAGACCCTTTTCTCAAATAATGCGCGGAAATTCAAACTGAATAAATTAATTACCTATAAATTCCAGAATCAATGACGGACAACGATAATTTTTGACGCGCCAAAAAGTGTTGGTCTTCGGGAATAATCGCTTCAAAACGATTATTCCCGATGACGATAAAATAATTTAAAGTTGAAAAATCCGAATGGAAATAACTTAGAAAGTTGTAACGCTATCCCCAGTGGTGGACAGCGACACTAAATTTTATAAGTTGTTTCGCTGGCCCCCCCAGTGGTGGCCACTAGAAAAAATTAAAAAGTTGTTTCGCTGTCCCCCAGTGGTGGCCTAAAAGTCGGGCAATCGGGAATAATCGGTTTTATTTAGTACTTTTTAGTTAATTAAAAGCTTGTTTTTAAAAAGATTTTTACTTATATTTTTATTTTCTACTTTTTAGCATTAGGATTTGTTTAAATCCAACGAATTAGATTTTCCCATGGCCACCTTCCAGCTCGTACATCAAACCCTGAACACCACCTAGTGTCAAAGCACTTGTCACTAACAACTAATAACTTGTCAAAAACAATGAGTCCAAACACCATGGTGCTATCTTGTTTGATTGATGAGTTCCCATGGCAACCTTCCGGCTCCATCATCAGACTCTGAACACCATCTAGTGTCAAAACACTTGTTAATACATGACCAATGAGTCGAAACACGATGGTGTTATCTTGTTTGATTGAAGAGTTCTTATGCCTAACTTCCGGCTCCATCATCAGACCAGCTCCATGGTATCATTTTTTTCAAAATGTCTCGGTAGTTGTATGAGTATACCAAGTTTCAGCTCAATCAGCCAGGAAGTGCTTGAAAAATTGATGACAAAAGGAGTACCCGGAAACACATACGAACAGAGCAAGCTAATATAAAGCTTGTAAAAAATCGTAAAATCTGTACAGTTTTTATCACTCACACGTTTCTATTATCGGTGCAGTTTAAACGGTACTGAGCGATCATCTGATCAGACGATCATCATCATCATGATCTCAACCTTATGATGCGACGATGCTTAGATGCGACGCACAGCTTAATTGTTTGTGTTATTGTTGTTTCAAAAATTGATAATATTCCACTCTGTAATCGGCATTTCGTTTTTTTTTAATTTGTGATTGTTTTGTTTGTTTTCATTTCGTAATGTCACAACATATTACGCAACTAAATTGTCATTGGCCTCTCATCTCATCATGCAATAGACGAAAGTTGTGAAATTTTTATAAGTTCTTATGAATAAATGGCTTTTGGCTAATTTGTATGTGTAGAATGTCATTCTTTATTTTGTAATGTGCGTTTAGTTTGTCCAGAATAGACAATTTTTCTTTCTTTTCTTTCTTCTTTCTTATCTCAATTTATTTTGATGCAACATGTTTCTTCCATAATTCTCTATTAGTCGTCATCTTGGTAGTCATAGTCACCCCCTTTCTAGCCATATCATCTTTGACTTTTGTGCACATGAAAGCAAGCAGTTATTGACTTTGACTGGCAATAAGACGACTAAAACTGTCTCATTAATTAATACCTTTCAACAGCCTCCGAAGAAATGTGGGCGCGAATCATCAGTGAAGTGCCGGTCTTTGCTTGGGACGATGAAGAGGACGGCAGTACAATCAAAACGAAAAGCACTAAGAAGCCAACAGCTAAGGAATTAGCAGCTGTTGTTAAAGTAAGTAATTATATTACAATGGAATTTGAACTTTCTCTTTTATGACATTGAGTTTCTGGTTCCAAATCAAAAAAATTCAGTATCTACAATTTTCAACAGACTTCAAAATGGAGGTTCTCAATTCGTCTGTTTTTTTTTGTATGTTAATTATGCGATTATGATGGTTCGTGTTCTCAAGTCATGGAAATAGCTTCAATTTACGTATTTTTCCCACTTAGTCTATATGGACGATGTTTTATGTTACTCCGTCGCTGTTATTTACATATCAGGTAGTGGTATTCGAATTTGTATGGGGTAGGTACCACAACTAAGAACTGAAAAATAAAAACTTTTTACAAAAAAAACGACCGACTTCCAAAATAACACTAAAAAGTGTAAAAAATAGTTTTAATTCTGGAAGTCGGTGGCAAAAAACCGAAAATTGAAAACCAAAGACACCGGCTTCCGAAATTAAAGTTACATTTCACACATTTTTGTGCTTTTTTAGAAGTCGGCTGCTTTTTTTTTTAGAATTTTCTTGTTCTTGTTTACAATGGTGGCACTATAATAATTACCAATAATTACTTGTTTCAATGTTTTAATGAATTTCCGTTTTGAGGAAATAGATACCGTACTTACTACTTTTGCTGTATAGGCCGCAATAGTTACGTACCGCTGGAATTATAATTTATCGAATCGATATCCGAAATTTTTATAATTATAGTTAATATAAACTGACACAGGCGCCTTCATACAGTGCCGCTGTTTTAGTAAGATTTTCTTAATGGTCGGTTTCAGCATCATACCGCTATCACGTATGGCATCCTTAGAGATTCAAAGGACTATCAGCCATACCACCTGCCGGGAATAACGCCAGGACATGAAATGACTCTACTCATCACAATGGCTAGAGACGTTCCTCTGAAGAAGCCTTTACCAGAACCGGGTAAATCTTTTCATTAATTATTACAGTACGTAATACGATTTTAGTTTTGGGCTTCGGCGATCTTCGCCCGTCTTCGCAAATATAAATGCAGGCCAATCATGATCGAACATGTAACAGGTGTTTTTTTTAGAGAATAATTGGGATCACTGTTTCTAGTGTTTATCAATGATAACAAATGTATGTCAATTTGACAGTCGGCGACAGTATATTTCTTAACAAAATTAACATTCGAGAGCGAATAATTTCGCGTAATAGACCGTAATAGAATAGTCAGCCGAGGCGCCCATATGCCCGAAATCATTTTTAAAACAATATCTTTTAATAAAACCAATACCATGACAATGAAATTTATTTTTAGGTGTTTTATTTCATTTTGAATTTGTATACCTCTAAAAAAAAACACCCTTTAATTAGCTGTTCCAAAATTTTATTTTCCGTTTTTAGGCTTTCGTCATAGGTTTCAGGGATTATTTTACTCAAATTCGGGAAAATACATAAACGATTTCAAAGCAATGAATTATTAAATAATTTAACATCTTTGATCCGCCATTATTGAAATGTATACCTACTAGCTCGCCTAGGCTAATATTTTTACCGTCTGTTAATTTCGTTAATCCTTTTAAGGTTAAGGCGTGAAAAGGTAATATACAGACAGACAGACATACCGATTGACAGAGTAAATTTCGCATTTGCAATATTTATAAGGGATGAGTTTGTGCCAATACGAGGCAAGAGCCCAGGGGTCTACCACCACCGCATACAGCAGTATTATTTTAATATTACTTCAGTGTAGAGATAGGAAAGAGATGAAACTCTACAGGACGTATAGCTCCATCTCTTTCCCCCACGACTACAGATTATGTATGTAACTTTTACAGAGGTGGCCTTGTGGAAGTACTACCGTTGGGTTGACTGGGCTAGAGCTCACGGTCTTTATGCCGCCTACGACTGTCCCCGGGACAAGTATCTCAAAGTGAATGGCCTGCTGAAGAGCTCCTACGCTCCTCACCTGCTAGATGTGCAGAGCACGGAATCGGTAAGCATCATACTACTGTCCTCAATCTGCCCGTATCCTACCGTATTATTTTTTTCATATTCATGGCTCAGTGTCAGCCGCACGAGTTGATCCATCAGGTTAAACTACGCTTGCATGTGTTGTTCCGTGGATGAGTGACCATCTTTACATACCGAGACTCCTCCGTGCATCGGAAAGCACGTTAAGCCGTTGGCTGTCATTCGTGGATCTTTGACAGTCATTACGGGTCGTCAGAAGCCCGAAAGTCTGACAACCAGTCTTAACCAAGGGGTATCGTATTACCCAGTTACTGGGTTGTGAAGGTCAGAAAGGTAGTCACTCCATATAAAATACTGGTATTCAGCTGCATCCGGTTAGACTGGAGTCCGACCACATAGTTGGGAAATGGCTAGGCAGATTTATACAAAAAGATACTTCAATTTGTAGTTTCAAAAGGCCAATGGACTTTTACTTACACAATTTTTATATCTCACCTGATGATAAGTGATGATCAGGCCGAAGGTGGAAGCGAGCTTCACCCGGAAACCTCAACCACATAAGGAACTGGCTATCTTACCTCTAACTGCTGAAACACAACAATGCTGTTAACATAGCTGTTATGGCGACAGAGTTAGATAAGATGGTGGTAGCTAGCCTGGCGAACTTAGGACATCCCCTACAACCAACCAAACCAAGCAGGAAGCTTTGCCCCACTGGGAATAGAACCTCTGGGTCTGGTATAAGTAAGGATTTCAATAATATTGCGACAGGTTATAAAAATACCTAGTATGAACTTTATCTCAATGCATACAATAAACAAAAATCCTTGACTTTATTTGATCTTTTGCAGAATTGAATTGTAGGAAGGAAACCCTCCGCCTTGGAGTGTAAATGTGGTGCTGTTCTACAAACGAAGGGTAGTTTATATCATGTCCAGCGTGTCCTCTCACCTCCACATTACAGGAACTGATGGACGCTAGTGATGGCGCCAAACGCGTGGCCGATTTCTGGGCTGAGTCCATTTAGATTGCCATCGACATGCTAAGAAAAAGGAGATTGTTTTCTAACTCTGAACTTTGTTTCATTACAGATTACACTGGGATTTATAGAAGAACATGTTAAAAGTACTTCACAACAGGTAAGTACAGGAGCATTTCTATGCAACATACCAATTTTCAAGGGTTTTTTTTGGAGGGTGGGAAATCATCAAATAACTTACAGAGGGCGTGTCAGACTTTTACTGACTAAAACTCACCCGTGTTCCCTCAGTTGTTCGTTGCTAAGGGCCCCGGTATCCCTTTCGGACTTTCCCGCAACCCTGGCAGGAAGGGCTTCATCCATATTAGATCACTGTTGACACAATAACATCACGCTGTTTTCCTCGAAGAGTTAGTTAGGCAAAGGTATACCAAAATTTGGGCAGTTATGTTTGAGTCCCAGGTAATGGGGGGTGGCCTGTTGCCATCAGCCGGCCACAATTCCAGATTTTGTGCTACTGAGAAATTCCAGTAAAAAAACTGATAACACTTATACTTTTTAACCATACCAGAATGCAAATGACGATGACGCACCAAAGAAAAAGAAAAAGGATACGATCAAATCACAAATCCAACATGCATTAGTAAATTCGCAGCAAGTGAAGTCGGAACTCAGGGAATGGATACGATTTAAGACGGTATTCGATATTTTCGTTTTAGTTTTACTTCAAGCATTTGAACGCTAGACGATATCGCGGCACATCAAGCTAAAGATGACGGGGCGAGCTTGACTCTTACCGAAGGACTAACCCAAATTAATAGAGGACAGAATTGTGCGGAAAGGGGAGAGTTGAGGACGCTATTTCCCTGCAGTGGGACTGGGGACAATACAGGCTACATAGATCTACATTAATTTTATTTTATTTTCACCTATTATAAGCCTTAAGTTGCCTACAGATTTGTTCGATATTTGACGATCGACACGTGTAGCATAGCATGATCAGCCTATTATGTTCGTATTTCAAATTTTTGGTTCTAGGACATCCGCCTCACGATGTTTTCCTTCACCGTTTTGAGAGCAGTGGTGATGAAATTATTTACACAAAGTAAAGAGCCTGTCTGAGTTCGAACCTACGACCTACAACCTCGTAAGTCGCGGCCGTTACCACTGGCCACCACTGCTCTCAAGGCCCTGTTAATTAAGCATGACGTGCCTGCGACAAACTTAGCGAAAACTTGGCCTACAAGCTGTCCTGTGCACGATTATAAGTTTCAATAAACTTTCTTTGATTTACATCTTTTCCTACTATTATTATTTTACGATCGACACGTGTGATCAGACAAAATAGTGTGGATATAAGTAAAATATGATTGACGTCGTAGTTTTTGTCGATCACGACTGTGGATAGTTTTTGTCGATTGATATCAATAAATCGAACAAATCCGTAAGATGCTGAAAGATCTTATTGATCGTGAAAAAACAGCTTATTGAGCATCAATAAAGCTCACAACAAACACAAGGCGGGTGCGTGTCGTTAACGGGTCGGGAAGGGTGTACAGCGGATATATTATAATTCCTTGTATTATATGGATGTCAGCACACGAAAAGCGTGCGCGACTCCTGCTCCGTCCCGCCCCGCGCCCGACTCGCACACGCTTTGTAAGTGTATTGAGCTTAACGATCGTTCATAAAAGAGCAAATCTTTTGGCATCTGTAGGCATGGTTCTTCATCATTTTCCTTTGCCCAGAACAGACATGTATAAAATTTTATTTAAAATTATCCAAAAACTATCGTTATTTTCTGTTTTTCCTAAGTATTTTATCTTACAGTTCTTTAACCTTCTGGATGGCATCCAAGTGTTATATCACCCATCCATGTTCAATTTTACATCAGCCGCCAGTAACCCACCAATAAGGGTCACTAAGTCAACAAACGCCAAGTTGCCAACACTGACCGATGTGGCAGCTCCGAAATACGGTCCCTTATACTTGCAACTTGATGGGCCAGAAATAAACAGACTATGGATGTCCTTCACCACTTTGCACCCAAGAATTCTCTTCAATAGTGGTTCTCCAGTAGACGAGTACATAGAACCAGGACATTTAGTGCTGGAAAGATTTGAATGGTTCAATGATACAGCTATTCCAGTTCAGAAGGCGTTTTTGACGACAAGAGGATATGACACACTTGAAATCGATTTGGAGCCGGGGCGACACTTTTTTAGGTAAAGATTCGATACAGAGTATCCATTGTTACAGATAGTAGTAGTAGGTAGATTTATTAAAGTGTAAATGCTTGGTGGATCGAAATTAAATATTTTTAGAAAATTATAAGACGTCTCTTTTGAACATGTTAGAAAGCCTGGTTTTGAAAGTATTTGACTGAGTTGTTGACTTTCGAGTATATTATACTCAAAATAATAATAATATATTCAACATTCGCCTGAAACACAGGATTACCTAGTTCAGGCACGTAAGTCTTAGGAATATAATTTACATTTATGCAAAACTGTACAAATTTTTATGCCTTGTAATTTTTTGAATAAAATATTATTATAATATTATTAATAATTCTACAGGATCTGGACTCATTATAGAATTAACTGGCACATGATGTTGGTCAGCGAATCCTCACTACTGCTCGGCACAAGAGACGTTATACAGGGTGCCGCTGTTCGTGAATGCCCCTGGTCATCAAGGTTCCTCCTAAACCTTGGAACAGCTTTCTCAAATTGGATTAAAATTAGCCGAGCCAGCAACCAAGCTACAATATTAACTGATAGAGAGTTTTTCAGGTATCGAACTGCTTTATAATTTATCAGCCGTTAGTCGCTTTTTGGGCTTCCTGGATAAGCATAAAATGTTAAATAACTACCATGCGGATCCCCTAAATTCGTAACATAAGGAATCTTTCGTAACATATTTAGAAAATTTTAGGGTATTGTGAAGATGATAAGCAGATTCAACGCTATAACATACTCTTCAAAGCATGGTTAGCATACATTTCACATTTTGATTTTCACAGTTTAAATGCTCTTTGTAACGAACAAAATCATACCTTTTCGCACGCTCACAAACACAAACCAAATTCAAATTCAAATAATTTATTACAGACATGCGTCCATAGTGTTAGTATACAAGATAACTTAAAGACTATTGTTAGTAAATATGAAAAAGAATTAAGTTAGTATACAAAATAACTTAAAGACTAAGTGTTAGTAATAATAAAAATTAATTAAAAACGCTAAAATAAATAATTGGTGTGGATTCTCACCCAGTGGCGCAGCAGAGGGGAGTCCCACCGATCTGAAAACCGCTCAGGAGACTGTTGGTGGCGGTGCGCAGCCGGCCATTCATGGAGGCGGTCCTCTTGCGTATTATGGCGTAAAAGTCATCAGTATGCGCCTCCGCAAACATACCGGACGCACTACAAAGTCTAAGACACAAAATATTTCTTCATTGAAGTCTTTTTTCCTTTTCAACAGGTCTTATCTACCTGATTTGCCATGGGACGACGAGGTCGTGGGCTATGACAGACATCTTCTACACTGGATGTTCAGACAAGCCCTCCAGTCACTTCTATCGAAGACCTTGAGTCAGACGGAATGGAAGGCTGTTTCCTATGTCTTGAGAAAATATTTCTGCGACCCTGATTTTGGGTTCCCTGAAAAACCTCCCCCACCAAGATCATTGAGAGAAATTGTGGATTTAGATGTTTGCGATTGCTTAATGCCAGAGATTGAGGAAATAGAATTTATGGAAGAGCAAGCACCAGAGGTTACCGGAGATGTAGATATTACCTTTTCAGGCGATCCAGGAGAACATGTAATATGTATTTATTCCATTTCAATTTACTTCTAGTTAAAATTTGTAGGTGTTGCCAACTGTTTTATCAATCATAGAATTTCGTACAATAACTTTTTAATCCATAGAAAATTAAGAAAAGTATCTGTCTCATGAATAAAAAATTACAGGCATTTGAAGAAAAACCTTTAGTAGCACCAGAAATCATGGATAAATTACTTACGGCACCCGAGCCACCAATAGTGTCGCAAATTTGTGAGATGGCTACTGACGAGCTACATTGTGCAATCTTGAAGGAAGAAAGGGAGAAAGTCATCAGGAAACACGAAGCAGCTATTGTACTTCAGGCCCATTGGAGAGGGACTTGGGCTAGGAAGGTCCTTGCAGCTAATATAGTTTTTACTCCTGAGGTTACGAAACATGTGAGTAGATAAAATAAAATAAAATATAATCGATTCTTTAATCATACATATAGCTTCGCTCTAAACATTATACTAAATAAAACATATTGTGGACACAAGATATTGATCTAATTTATGTTTGTCTAGGTAATGGACCGTGCTTTCGGTTCCCTAGAAGCATTGTCAATGCTGATGAACGAATTCTTCTTGGTGTGGCCTGGTGCGAAACGCGCTTACTCAGTGGCCTCGGCTTTAAGCGGAGTGTATGGTCTACAACAGCATATTGGAACGACAGCAGTGACTCCTAAATGCAAGTGGGTCCCGTACTTCCAAGGAGTCTTCTTCTGTCATGCATCTGTCAAAGTCCATTTTGATATCCAAAGTAGTATTCCGCATAGCTCAGTGGAAGTTTATAACAATGATACTGGAGAGCAGTTGCCTCAAGTTTATAATACTCATATCACTTTCGATATTCTGCCTAACAATCTTGGGTAAGGTTTTGTGTACTTTGCTTTTTTTTTTAATTACAATAATTTGTATTAAGATGAATTTGGAATCGGAATTCTATTTTTTATGTGTTTATTATACGATACATTCGGATGTTCTGTAATTTAATTTAGAAAATATTTCAAATCAATATTTCGATACCAATTTTAATAAGTTTAGTGTCATATATACAATTTTATCAACAGGTACACAGTCTTAGGCCATGGGGCGCTCGCTCAGGTCTCGGGTATCAATTACGATGCTCACTGGCAGCTAACGATTATGTCTTGCCTCAATGGTGCCTTCCACCTCTGTGACAACGAAGAAGTCTGCAAGGAGTTGCCATTGCCTCATTCCAGTAAACTGCATATAGATGAAATCTTCTTGCCAAATAGAAGAAATATTTTGGGAGGGATTCAGATATCGGTGACGCAACATCAGGCAGTCAGCTTCAGGACTGCTGCTTCTTCGTGTGATGTATGTTTAATTTGTATTTGTCAGGAACATCTTTAGAGCTTTTATTACTTATTGGACAATATTATACATTTATTGATAGATTTTTGAAGAGAGTGTGAAAGAGCAGTAAATTATTGGCTGGTCTGAATAACGTTGTAAAAATAACTGTAAATGTATTATGTAACATTATGTTATTGTAGTAAACTTGGATCAAGGCTAAACGAATTTTTAAACATTTTTGTAGAATGCAAGAGAAATGAATATGAAAAGATATAAGATAAAAACTGACAACGATTTACGTCTGCATCTTAGTTTGACTTTTGAACTTCCTCTAGATTAGTATCAACTTGAACAATATTAGGTGCCACATTTTTTTTCTTTAATTCTGAATAATAAAACTCATTCATCTTTCATAGTTAGATATGGTCGCAACCCTCCGCTCAACCTTACCCGGTCCATTGGGTGGTATGGAAGAGTTAGCAACATGCTCGGGCAAAGGGCAAATTTACTGGCCCTATATACGACTGGAGCCCACTTCATCACTCAGAAAGTCGCAACTGAACGTAGTAAGTACAATAAAACAATAAATATTCCATAATTTTTTGCTATCATCAGATTTATCATCTTATCCATTTTTACATACCGAGATTCCCCCGTGCTTCGGAAAGCACGCTAAGCCGTTGGTCCCTGGTGTCATTCGTGGATCTTTGACAGTCGTTACGGTTCGTCAGAAGCCCGAAAGTCTGACAACCAGTCTTATCAAGGGGTATCGTATTACTCAGTTACTGGGTTGTGGAGGTTAGATAGGCAGGCGCTCCATGTAAAATACTGGTATTCAGCTGCATCCGGTTACACTGGAAGTCGACCCCAACATAGTTGGGAAAAGGCTAGGCAGATTTATCATAATCTTCATTATGCAAAAAGTCCAATATTGGATAAAGACTTTTTGTTAAGAATTATTGCCATAACCGGTCTTGCGCAGGTTATATCTAGCGGATTTCCGCCAATTTCCCGTTTGGCGAAGTGAGGGTGTAATATTATATAAAAAGTACCAAATTTACCAAAAACCAAACTAAATACCAAAAACCAGTTTTAGTAGTACCAAATTAAGTTGTATTTGGTTATACCATTGTTTTTTTTTTGTCTTTTTAAATTGTATTTTTAAAGTGTTTTTTTTAAGGATCATGTAGTCTTCAATCAAGATTTTTATTTATTTATTATAATAAACTTCCACCTACCCCTTTAGGAAATACCTACAGATGGTTTATTTTGTTGTTATTTTAAAGGGAGCTATGTTTTAACAGAGTGCAAGAGATTTAGGCTTTCCAAGCATCCGTTCCCTGGTAAAACCGAAGACCCCGAAAGCAACTACAAAGACCCGATCTAATTCAAGGGTATATTTTTTTTGTTTTTTTCACACATTATTTGCTTATGTATTCCTGATAGCAGCTTAGATTGAGTTTAAGTTACCTATGGAAAATTGTTGAAAAATGTGTTTTTTTTTTCAGTTTTTATGGTAAACTGTTTATTTTTTAATTCTTTTTGGTTAGTTAACTATCAATAATTTGTAAAGTTGCGCTAGTTAATTCAATTTAACCCTAATACTTCTTATTATATTGATTGATATCGCATGCGTCTACTGCCGCATGATTAAGTAAGATATGCCTCGTGGTCAATCTCTACAATTAGGCTGAGTGAGAGTCCTGAGTGACGGCGCACCGCGCAGGTGGAATGAACGGCGGATAAAACAAATGTTCTAGATGTTTGAACTTGTCCGGAGTGCAAGCGGGCGCGCGCATTTGACGTTTCTCATTATACATGCCGCGATAACTTTGTATGAACGTATACGTAAGAGATCTAAAAATCAAATTTATAATCTCCATTAATTACTATGTTATCATAACATAGTTTATTTGACTTCTAAAATTATCTTACGCTGCTACATAATTAATTTTTTTCAATAGAATAGGACAGAATACGATTTATAATGAACACACCAATAGTTAAAATTGTCAGCTGTTTCTTCTCATTTCAGCTCAGGGTTGCTGCAATTGAACCAAGGGTGTATTCAATTGAGTAAGTTTCTTGTTTAAAATAATCTTATTGTTTCTTTGCAAAATATTCATTACCAGCTGTATTTTCTGATTATCTTTACAAAGAGTCTTTGAGTCAATGGTAAATGAATATTTTTATTCTTATAGATGGACGTGTCATAGTAAAACTCACCTTCCAATCTATAAAGAAAAGGATGATAAACGTATTATTGAAATCCTTCAAACGGTCTTTACTTTGGTGTCCACCCATTAACCGTAACAGTTAGCTTAGCCCATAAACTGTATAAAAATAGTTATTTGTTATGCAAGGCTGCAAATTTGTTGGTTCAAATATAGAATCCTGAGCGTTGCGAAGGTTTCAAAGGTACGAGACGCAGAATAACTTTGCTGCCGAGCGAAACACACAAATTTTCACCTCACTACAGCAAGGAAAATGCTAGGTGCAAGAAAAACAGCAAATATTAAATGAATATTTATTTATTTTAAAAAATTAATGTAAAGTTATTACAATTAGTAATGTTGAGAATTAAATATTTTTTTGGAACTCTAATTGTTGTGTTTGTGACTTGTGTATTAGGCACATTTCATTTGTGAATGTTGGAGACACGGACGGAATGGCAGGCGATTCATTACGTTTTTCTATCATACTTTCTTTAGAAGTCGAAGGACGAGTCCAAGGATTTCTGGTTCCTATAGTCCAAGGAAATTTGCAATTTCTCGTGGCACACCACCAATTTTGGTACTTCCCATAGGCTGACTAATACATTTTCCTTTGCGGTATTGCAAAAAAAAAAACGATCGATTGGTGTATTAGCAGGGTGCAAGGCTTTATATTTATCTACAATTTTGATATATTCGTCACGATTCACGAAGTTCCTATCAATATTGGTCTTCGTGTTTGATAAGTTAACCAACAGCAACTTTTCTGAATGCTTCTCAATGTTTTCCGTTGTAAGATAGGTGAGTTCATTATTCCGGCACTCCCCGCTAATGCCAATAATGAGGACAACCTGTAACGCAAAGAAAGAAAATTCGTTTTACAGCAGATACTAAGACATTAAGTACATAATTATTTTCACACTTTGAACAAAGATAGGTAATAATATTATAATAAAAAAGCGAAATACTTACTTTTGTAGCAAGAAATTCGGAGTCAGGCGCTTCGTTTAGAAACTGCGCAATGTTAGCAGTGGTGAAAATCTTAGATATTTTCGGTTTGAAGCCGTTTGACTTTTTCTTTAAAAACGCCAATAGTTTGGAATATTTTTCTATGTGTATATCATTTTTTGTTTTGATCGTGGCTTTTAGCATCGAGTGAATGCTCCAAAGTGTGCTTGATTTCCTTGTTTTAGATAGTTCAATGAAGTATGATAGCATTACAGTCTCCGAAAACGTTTTCGCACCTTTAGAATATCTCCATTCGTTGAACAAATTGTACGCTTTTAGTACTTTTCGCGCGATTTATCCGGCAGAAAACTGAATTCGGCATTATGTACCGCTTGCACTAACTCTGCCGGTGTTAATTTTATATCTTCATCGCTACTGGACTCACTCATATTTATTATAAGATGTCTTACGATTTTATCAAAAAACAATCTAATGATGATACGTGAATTGATTAGAGAGTAGAAAATTATAAGTTTTTTTTTTTTCATGCAATCGTCTTACTGGCCAGTGCGATTATTCTAAAAATGTGGTTGGCGCATTGACATGAAATAAGTATTTATGCATTTTCAGTGGACCCGGCGGTATAGAAACTTATTGAATAGAAAGGTTCGAAGTTTAAAAACTCTTTCCACGCTAGCGGGGAAAATACTCTTTTCCATGCAGATTTCGAATGACAAACAGAATCTTTCCGAGCTTGTGAGGTGAAAAAGTTGTTTATCGCGTCGTCTAAACTCAACAATGGATTTTAATGCGGCTTTTACCATCATTTGCCTACAGCATTTATTCCAGATATGTTAATATTTAACTTAGATATAGCACAGAATTACCGATATTTTGACATGTCCACATCAGTAGATTTTACCCGTGCGAAAAAGGGGTCGGGTTGCTTGTAATAAATAAAAACGTGCCTATTCCAGGGTCACATGTCCAATGGGCTGGCCATTAACTTTAGACCAATGGAAAAGAGTGGGCGAAGTTCGTAACTCGATAGAAACTCTACAAATAACAAATCAACACTCAGCATCAAAGAAAGGAACTACCAAAGAGAAAGAAAAGGTACTTATTAACATTGTTCCAAAATTAACGAAACTATCCAGCCCAACAGATCTTTTCCATATTGGACCGAATTGATTAGGAGGTATTTTCATGGTAATCATCATAATATGTGTGCTATTATACAGGGTGTAAGGGTAAACACCGTTGTCACTCAAACCATGGGTAGTTGACTTAAATATAAAAATAAATGACCGACTAACAATTAAAAAAAAACATTATTTTCATTAAAAGATTTTAAAAAGTTTCTATTCGACACCGTGCTCGCTAGTGAAACAGCTGACTGACTGAGGGAGGGGTCGTGCTCACGGCCAGTCAGGTCACGTCCCGCGCCATCCACCCGTGTTGAGACGCAAGTTCTTTGCCCTAGCGCCCTAGGGTGAAAGGGTGAAATACTCTTGTGACAAAATGAAGATTTTGTTTTAAAAAAAAAGTTGATATTTTCCATTGATTTTACGTTCTGTAAATGAAACCAAAGCACTGGTTTCAAGGCCGTTTACCCTAACACCCTGTATTTGTGGCAATTAACGACTTATCTGAATTAAAATGAAATACATCGCATAGTGTCAAAGCTGTATTGAGTAAGTTCTTGATTAGGGTCATGTTCTGACACTGGGTGACAATTCTGGCCAATTGATCCCGATGCTATATATTATTTAAACACGATGGCATCATGCCTCAAACTTTAACCACGGATTCAGTAAATGATTCTAAATGACCAGCGAGCGAAAACATTTTTCGTCCGTTAGAAAAAAAAACAGCAGTTCCATACAAAAGTTCAATGCCTACACCTACAGGAACAAAATGTATGGAACAGCATTTTTTTTTAAATTAATGCTAGAATAAAATTATTGTAGGTAATAAAATTTTACAGCCTCTTTAGCTCTTTTTTTTTTGAGGATGGGATGTCATCAAATGACTTCTCCCACTCTGGGCGGAGCGGGAGGGCGTGTCAGACTTTTGCTGACTAAAACCCACCCGTATTCCTTCAGTTGCCCGTTGCCAATGGTCCCGGTATCCCTTTCGGACTTTCCCGCAACCCTGGCAGTAGCCTCTTTCAGCCTAATACACTGATTAAGATTTTTTTGTTTAGCCAGGGAAACCAGCTTCGGCAAAAGAGAAAGTAGAGAAGGTGGCGCCGTTGCAACAACCGTTGCCTGGTGATGCCTACGTGGAACTAGAGTGTGCTTTAGCAGTCGGAGGTGGAGCAGTAGCCAGGCGAGATGATGAAAGGGACCTGACGTTTGCTGCAGCAAGGAAGTCGTGGGGTATCTTGAAACCAGGGAGGGATCAGAGGGGAGCGCTGATCAGGTCAGTAAAAGATTTAAGGAAGGCACAAAAAGCATAAAGGCAACGCGTTCGTTCGCAGATGGATCAGAGGTTCAGCGGTACTCCTGGATACGGCGCATATTATTAGAAGGGCTTCTCCCTCTGAAGAATAGTTTTGAAACGAAGATCTTTAATGCGGCTTGCGGTAAAATATTCCTGGTAGAAATCGTCAGTCGAAAAAGCATTCGACTTCTTCTTCTAATTTGATAGAGAGATAGAGATAGTTTTCGAGGGCGCTAAAGTCGATAGTGAGGTCATAAAAGATGGCGGCTGCGAAATTTTACAAATTTTTCGTCATGGATGGCATTTTCATAGTTTTCGAGGGTGTTAAAGCCGATAGTGAAGTCAAAATATAAATCCAACATGGCGGCCGCGAAACTTATCTAAGTTTTCGTCATGGGTGTCGTTTTCACAGTTTTCGAGGGTGTTAAAGCCGATAGTGATGTTAAAATCCAACCTAAAGGGCTGCCCACTTGTAAGTAATGGTTACCGTCTTCCAGGATATCTTGAATACCTACTAGAGGCACGGCAGGTGCGTTGCGGACCCTGTTTGAAAAGGATTTTTTTCTTCAAGCTGCCCATGTTCGCGCATGCTCCACGGAATGACCTCTGGAGATTCCACATTCTACATCTTGCAATCGGGCTACTATCCTAACTAATATTAGAAATGCAAAAGTCAGTTTGTTTGTTTGTTACGCCTTGACGCTAAAACAGCTGAACGGATTTGGATGAAATTTGGCACATGGGTAGACCATGACGTGAACAAGGGCATACTGGATCGTAGACGAAGTCACGGCAACTTCGTCTGCAAATTTTTTATTTGTTTATATTTCTAAATGTCTGTTTTTAAGGAAAGAGTTTCGCGCTGAATTTCTGGTCGTGCCTCCACCACCCCCGGGGCCAACGCCTACAGAGACTGAATCAACGCCTACAGAGAGTACGGCTTTTGATGTGAGTTTCTATTTTAATAATTTCTCCATACATAACAAAGTCGCCTTTCGTGTCTGTCTACCGCGTTGATCTTCTAAATTCTAATCTCTTCAATAATAAAGGAAAAGTTATTATACTGGGTGTTAGGGTAGACACCGTTATCCTTGAAACTAGTGGTTTGGTGTCATCTATAATATAGGTACTTTTTCTATGGGATTGAAAATTGAAATCGCGAAAAAAACCATACATTTGTGTTCACTTAAATGGACAAAATGTTTGGAACAGCAGATTTTTTTTCCCTGTATAATACGTATTACTATTTTCTAGGAGGCATTAATGTTTGAGCATACTGAAGGTGAAGCTACGCAAGGTGAGATACTTTCATGCTTCATTCATTTCTGTAAGAAAAACTGTTCCATAGTTTGATTACGGGAATATGCATGTATTTTTAAAATAATTTTATTCGATACTTAAAATAGCCATCCAACCCACCCGGGCTATTCAAACGCCGTCCATTTGAGGCTTGGTATGGTGACGTCACAGTCTATGACAACAAACAAACAAGTGTCAAGTCAATGTCAAACACTCTTAAAAACACATTGACATTTTGATCGTTGTCATAGATTGTTACGTCACATTCGCTCTGACCAATAGCGTCGCTTTTCAAGTATGTGAATTTCGAACTGTTAATTGGCACAAAAAAAAAAACTCGCTCTAAAAGAAATTTTATTAAAAAATATGGAGATGGAGGCCATAATTCTGAAGTAACATAGTTTATATAAAAAAATTATTGACCCTTATTTTGAATCACATGCCAAGCACATGCCATTTCCCTATTATGAACTGTTAATTTTTTTTCATACCTACATTTTTATCTATTCCAGTTGCGGATCTCCAAAGACCTACTCCTGTGTCTGAAACTGATAGTAAGTTATCTCAGTATTCATAAAAATAAAAACATCTAGCATTAGCGCAGGTAGGTACCAAAGGCAGCTTAGAGGCACAAATGCTAGATGTTTTGTTAAATGGTACATATGGACTATTTGACGTTTAACTTAGTAGAATGTCTCCCAGTCATGACAGCCAGCTATGATAATAACGAGATGACGGCAGCGATTCATACATTTACTAATACCGTGTGTCCACCACACCTCCGTGACCCCAGCGCCGTCATCCCGGCTGCCGAAGTTTCTGGTGGCCGCGCCGTACTCGGGCCGAGGAAAAAATATTCTACAACACGTTTTTAGGGTTTCGTGTCCGTCCGTCTGTCTGTCACCAGGCTGTATCTCATGAACCGTGATAGTTAGACAGTTGAAATTTTCACAGATGATGTACCTATTTCTGTTGCCGCTATAACAACAAAAAATACTAAAAAACATAATAAAAAATATTTAAGTAGTAAGCATAACAGACATGATATAACAAACATGATTTTTTTGCCGTTTTTATAGATAATAGTAAGGAACCCTTCGTGCGCGAGTCCAACTCGCACTTGGCCGGTTTCTATTACATAATAATATCATTTGCTTCATGTTTTTTTCAAAGTGGTTGAATCGATGGTGGAGACCGAAGAAGAGGCTCTTTACATGCTGATGCCAGAGCAACTGCGCGACAAATTCATATCTCTCTCCTTCTTGCCATTCTGTATGAAAGAGAGAAATGAAGAAGAATGGTAAGTATAGTTTACAGCGTTATTTATGGCGTTACGGTTTTTTTTTTGAGGTTGACAATCGTCATATGACTTCTCTCGCTCTGGACGGAGCGGGAGGGCGTGTCAGACTTTTACTGACTAAAACCCACCGGTTTTCCTTCAGTTGCCTGTTGCCAAGGGTCCCGCTATCCCTTTCGGACTTTCCCGCAAGGCGCTACGGCTAACATACAGTTTTAATGATAAAGTAAAGTAGTTTAAAGGCAAGCGCACATTAAAGTAAAAAAATTATATTCGTTTATATAATAAAAAATAAAATATAAATACAACAACAAAAAAACACCTGAAAACGCGACACAAACGCCTGACGATTGCCATACGCTCGACTACAGTTATCAATTTAATCATTTATACAACTATTTATAAACGTATTCTTAAATAATATAATATAGTACAAAGTGTATATAAAAAAATCCACACAAAATATACATTGAGCCGCAGCGCGTCGCATTTCCATACAAAAATACCTGGTGAGGCCCGCTGCAGTTTGCAAAAGGTGAATAATCAATCCATTTAGTTTGCTATACCTACTTAAAAAAGATTTTAAAGGATCAAAAACTAAATTGCTACAATATTTAACACAACTAGGTATATAAATACTAAATTAAATGTCTAACTAAACCATAGATCTATATTTGTTGAAGTTCAAGTGTCGCCACTTTTCCCCACTCCCGAAACTCACACAAAAGCAAAATAAATACATAAAAAGGGGCGGGCATTAGAAAGTATAGATACAGCGACTGTACGCACACAAGCAACTCTAGCCTCAACTAGGGATGAGGGTTTGATATAAATATTTGATCGATAAAAACCGGATATCTATGATGAAAACCGACTGCAAAAAAGAGAAGTATTTTTGGGCGTATTTTGACGTAATTAAAACCAAATTAAGTAAAATCTAATTTATAATTCAAAAGTAATTTAAAACTGAAATAAAATGCATAAAAATAACACCTGCAAGTGTGAAGTGTGAAGAAGTGCAAAATATGTACTATGTTTTTTCAAAAATTTTATCCTTGTTATTTACCAATAAAACAAGTGTTACGCTTCTATAAATTTCTACCCTCATAAAATTTCCAAACCGGAGGCCTTATACGAAAATCGATTTTTAAGGAGTAAACAAACTCCAATAATATTATTTTATACTAGCTGTGCCCCGCAGTTTCACCCGCGTAGGTCGATCACGGTCCCGTGGGAATATAGGGATAAAACGTATCCTATGTCCTATACCAGGTCATGGTCTACTCGAGTGCCCATCTCTAGAGTAGGGAAAGTCGCGGCGGCGCGGCGGCGGCGCCCGCGCGCGTCGAACGGTTCACGTATTGCATTTTTATACTCGTGATAACTTCAAAATTAAATGACCGATTCGATTGAATTAAAAAGTATTTTAAAATTATTTATTTGAATAAGAGTTAATATTATGCTAAAAATCCTTCGGAAATAAAGCATTAATTTCGAACAAATTTGATTAGCATAAAAAAGGTTATAGTGAGTCAATCTTAAAAGATAGACGTGCTGTCGCGGACTTTTTTTGAGAACTTTTAAAGAGGAACAATTCCATCATACATAATATTTGCGTAACTTAAACTGTTTACGTAGCGCACGCAACGGAAGCTCTCAAAAAGGTTTTCATCGGTTTTTGCAACTTTTTCATGTATGCTCCGCTCCTATTGGTCATAGGGTAGCGTGAGGTTATATAGCCTATTACCTTCCTCGTTAAATGGACTATTCAACAACAAAAATAATTTTTCAATACCAACCAGTAGTTCCTGAGATTAGCGCGTTCAAACAAACAAACAAACTCTTCAGCTTTATAATAATATATAATATATAAAATTAATTAATTTAGATTAATTCGCAAATGTTAGTATATTATATAAATCTGTAAGAACAACTAACAATTATCGATATCCATATCTCAGCGCTGCACACCACTAATGCATCGTTTTGAAATGTCACAATTAAATGTTTATAAAATCCTTAAATATTATAATGAATGCTTTGATTTTTTACTTATCGGTGGTAGGACACGCTACTTGTCTTAAGGTTTGTTGTAATTGTCCTATGTTTGCAATTAAGCACGGAACAATTCGGCATTTTGTAAAAATACGAAATGACAGTGACACGTTTCGATGGAAACATAGAATACACGGCGCGTACCGTCGTCAGGCGCATATAGATACACCCAGGTTGGCCAAGGTCAGGTGACATGTACCACGCCTCCAAGCCATATCCCTCGATATCCGTGAACTAAACAAATAAACACAATAACAAAAGGACAAAACAAAAACTAAAGGCGGAGACTGTGACTTGTAACGTTTGTTTGTAATGTATCGAGTTTTTGTAACGCATTAAGGCTCGTGCAAACAGACGCGAAATCGCGGGCGCGACAGGCAGCGGTACCTTTGTCGACAAAGGTGCCGCTGCCTGTCGTGCATAAAAAGTGGACTTATATAGGTCCGTTTTTAATTTAACAGTGGAACAATTATATGGCATAGGCACTATTAGATGAAACGCACTCTACAAATGTTTGTTCTACATTATGCTTATCTTTGAGAGGTTGATTCACCATAAATACTTATCGAAAAATGACAGTTTGCACGTGTCAAACCCCTGTCAGTTCAATTTGAAATTTCGACATTGGAATTGAGAAAAATACATTCGAGAATTATATTAAGAGGTTCATTCCTTTCCTAGTGTCCTCGTGTCTCCGGATATGGCAGAAGCAGCGAAGAAGGACAGACACGCTCGCTTAGACGCCGCGTTAGAGCGCATGCGTGAGCTGCAGCTCTTCAATGAGGAGCACGTCATAGGCAGACAGAAAACCCGGTGCATGTTGTTGGAGAGACTATTTGTGGGTAAGTACAGAGGGCCTTAACCGGCCACATTAGCAATTCATCTAAAAGCAGATCATTTCCTGAATCCCAGCTGTCATTAGCAATTCCTCTAATTTGACACAAAAGCAATTCATATTATGTGGACCATTTTACGAATCTCCATAGAAAACTGTCAAACAAATGAATTATTTCGTAATATGAATCGCACGCAGATCATACTATGAATTGTCAGTTTGAGATATTTTACGATGATTCATAATGTTTTCCTATTATGATTCTGTCAAAGTGACTGTTTTAAGCCCCCCGATGATAGGTTTTATCGGGGCTGTTAATAAAGGTTTAGCTAAAATAAAAGTATAAGGTTTAGTTTAAGGTGGATGCGATTAGGTAGCCCGCGAAATTAAAACTTTCTTACTTCTTCATCTTTTAGGAACCACACCTAAAAAAAAAAAAAAAAAAAAAACTCCTTACATTGTACCTACATGGTCATGTTAAAAGAAGTTAGATATTCTTTTCTCATTTGTTTGACACTGGCAAATTATTCACTATCTTACAGGCTCAGATGATGTAAAAAATCTAGACAGAGCACTGCGAACAATAAAGTGAAGCATTCAAAACTACACCAAGCTCTGTGCATACACGCTCGAACGCACACATTTACAACCAAACTACACCAAAGCGATTATTTACAGCTAGTTTGTCAATGAAGCGTCACGCTGAAACAAATTAAATTATTTTTCCGCGAAAATGCCGATTTTCGCGGAAAAATAATTTAATTTGTTGTGCGGTTTAACTTGTGCGGTGAAAGGGTGCAAAAACAATTCTTAAAAAAATAAAAATCCACATGGCATCACGTTTCGTATGTAAGTAAACATAAAAACTAGATGAAAATCCATAATTTTAATAAATCAAAATATGACAGCTTGGAACACAAAATCTTAACCAAGTGTTGTCACTAGTATGCGTCACAATTTTCCCTGTTTATTGGGTAAATAATTCATGTGATGTGGAAAGTTATGGTGGACTAAAGAAACTCACATATATATATCTATAGGTACATGAACCCTGAAAACATGAGACTCCTTTTTGCAGTCGTGTAATAATAAAAATGTAGTTAGTTTTAACTATTGTTTTATTTTCTTGTCGGAATCAAGCGAGGTACCTATAAACAATTTAAAAAATATACAACGCTAACCTATCTATTTACTTGTCCAGTCCTCCGCCAGTACTTAAGACAAAATATTAGGGTAATGAGTTTTTATTGCGCGGCAACACTCACTAAGTGCACACATGTTTACGAAACCGGCTTCATGTCACTGTTAACAGCGCTCTGTCTAGATTTTTTACTTAGTCTGAGCTTACAGGCTGGTTATTTATTGACATATTTGAATCATTTTGTCCTCGCACAGTAATTTTAGCGTGGTGTGACAAGCGACCGCTGTCAGGAATCTGGCACCTTCTCGGGCACCACGAAAATGCGGTGCCCCACACGTCACTCGGTGTCTTTGCTTTTCAATTTTCGTTTTTTGCCACCGATTTCCGAAATTAAAGTTATTTTTCAGTTTTGAGTGTTTTTTTTGGAAGTCGGTTTTTTTTTTGTAATTTTTTTTTATTTTTCACTTTTTAGTAGTGGTACCTACCCCACACAAATTCGAATACCACTAGCTGATGATGTTTATCCAACAAGAACTGTTTAAGCTTATTCTGAAACCCACTTGTATAAATTAGCCTTTTTATATCTGTCGGTAGTTTATTGAACATTTTTAATGACTTGCGGTAGGCGCTATGCTTTACAACGTTCAAGTGAGCCACTTGCTACATCTGGAGGTCTTTTCTTCTTGTACTTTCCCTTTTTAACCGACTTCTTCAAAAAGGAGGAGGTTCTCAATATTCGTCTGTATGTTTTTTTTTTTTTTTTTATGTTTGTTACGCGATTACTCCGCTAATTATGAATCGATTTTGATAATTCTTTTTTTGTTTGGTAGGTCATGCTTCCGAGGTAGTTCCTTATAAATTTTATTAACTTTGCTTGCGTAGTTTTTGAGTTAGCTTCGATATTACGTATTTTACCCACATAGTTTATCTAGACGATATATTCATTTACTCCTTCACTGTTATTTACATCAGCTAGTGGGGTAGATACCACAACTAAAAAGAATTTTTTTTTAAAAATTACAAAAAAAAAACCGACTTCCAAAAAAAAAACACTCAAAACTGAAAAATAACTTTAATTTCGGAAGTCGATGGCAAAAAACGAAAATCGAAAAGCAAAGACACCGACTCTCGAAATTAAAGTTATTTTTCAGTTTTGAGTGTTTTTTTTTGGAAGTCGGTTTTTTTTTGTAAAAAGTTTTTATTCGTGTTTTTGTTGGAAGTCGGTTTTTTACAAAAAGATTGATACATGTAATAAAGAAAAAATATAATATAATTTTGGAGTATCTAATTTCTTTTGGCATGACCCTCGTACTCATATTATAATTATGTCGTATCTCTATGTATTTACAAGCTTTTATTTACTGTGTGTACATAAATAATAAAATAAATAAATAAAAAGTGCAGAATAAATTTAATTTCGGAAGTCAGTGGCAAGAAAGGAAAATTGAAAACCAAAGACACCGGCTTCGGAAATAATGTTATTTTTCACTTTTTAACCGACTTCTTTAAAAAGGAGGAGGTTCTCAATATTCGTCTGTATGTTTTTTTTTTTTTATGTTTGTTACGCGATTACTCCGCTAATTATGAATCGATTTTGATAATTCTTTTTTTGTCTGGTAGGTCATGCTTCCGAGGTAGTTCCTTATAAATTTTATTAACTTTGCTTGCGTAGTTTTTGAGTTAACTTCGATATTACGTATTTTACCCACATAGTTTATCTAGACGATATATTCATTTACTCCTTCACTGTTATTTACATCGGCTAGTGGGGTAGATACCACAACTAAAAAGTAAAAATTTAAAAAAATTACAAAAAAAAAACCGACTTCCAAAAAAAAAACACTCAAAACTGAAAAATAACTTTAATTTCGGAAGTCGATGGCAAAAAACGAAAATCGAAAAGCAAAGACACCGACTCTCGAAATTAAAGTTATTTTTCAGTTTTGAGTGTTTTTTTTTGGAAGTCGGTTTTTTTTTGTAAAAAGTTTTTATTCGTGTTTTTGTTGGAAGTCGGTTTTTTACAAAAAGATTGATACATGTAATAAAGAAAAAATATAATATAATTTTGGAGTATCTAATTTCTTTTGGCATGACCCTCGTACTCATATTATAATTATGTCGTATCTCTATGTATTTACAAGCTTTTATTTACTGTGTGTACATAAATAATAAAATAAATAAATAAAAAGTGCAGAATAAATTTAATTTCGGAAGTCAGTGGCAAGAAAGGAAAATTGAAAACCAAAGACACCGGCTTCGGAAATAATGTTATTTTTCACTTTTTAACCGACTTCTTTAAAAAGGAGGAGGTTCTCAATATTCGTCTGTATGTTTTTTTTTTTTTATGTTTGTTACGCGATTACTCCGCTAATTATGAATCGATTTTGATAATTCTTTTTTTGTCTGGTAGGTCATGCTTCCGAGGTAGTTCCTTATAAATTTTATTAACTTTGCTTGCGTAGTTTTTGAGTTAACTTCGATATTACGTATTTTACCCACATAGTTTATCTAGACGATATATTCATTTACTCCTTCACTGTTATTTACATCGGCTAGTGGGGTAGATACCACAACTAAAAAGTAAAAATTTAAAAAAATTACAAAAAAAAAACCGACTTCCAAAAAAAAAACACTCAAAACTGAAAAATAACTTTAATTTCGGAAGTCGATGGCAAAAAACGAAAATTGAAAAGCAAAGACACCGACTCTCGAAATTAAAGTTATTTTTCAGTTTTGAGTGTATTTTTTTTGGAAGTCGGTTTTTTTTTGTAAAAAGTTTTTATTCGTGTTTTTGTTGGAAGTCGGTTTTTTTTTTCAAATGATTTTTAATTTCAGATGCTACTTTGCAGCCAGAATTGATAGAAGTGTTGCAACTGAAAGAAGATGCTATCACTCAAGAGGTTAACCTCAGAAACTTATCTGCGAGCAAGAAGAAACTGGACGCTAAGAAAAAGTAGTAAAGAAGATGAAAAAGACTATCGTAAGAGAAGATGATTGAAGTTGTTTTTTTTTTAAGGCGGTATGTATGTTTGGTCATAAGTTATTTTCGTTCGATGCCATTGTGTTTCTAATATTGAACGTTTTGTAATAAAAAGTCGTAGAAAATCTGAAGTTTTTCATTCACCTCCTCACCCAAAAACTGATTGGTAACACCTAATCATGGGCATCCAAAGGAACGGTCAAAGAGTGACAACCAAACTCAGCAAAAGGAATGGTAATCTTAGAATATTCTTTTAAGCACAGAAGATCGCTAGTACCGTCGGTCGTAGGCACCAGTCATGACACGACACGAATCTTATGAAAGTCATAAAGAAAGAAAGAAAATATGTTTTTTTGCGGCAAACATGACGCTAAGAAAAAAAAAAACAAATACACGGAAAATAACAAATTGGGGGAAAATATGCGTCACATTCACGCAAAACGGACATCACTCAGCTTAATGCTGCGACCCTATGCAAGACAGAGCCTCAGCGCCGGTTTTCAGTGACAGCCGGCGTTGACGTAATGACGTCAGTCGGTGCAGCAAATAAAATTTATACAATAAACCTAAATGTTTACATAAATATAATTCTCTTACTTATAAAACGTTCACATTCAAGTCGCAATCTGTCAAACTTGTCAAAAATGTTGGTAAATTGATGGTTTTTTTGACAGATTGCGAATGAGATGCAAATGTGAACGTTCTTAAAAATAAAGGAATTGCCCGCTGTCATAAAAACTATTAATTTGTTTGACGTTTTGACATTTTAATTTTGGCATAGTTTGGTTACTACTTAGTTTAGCACATTATTATGTAATGATGAATGTTATCATGAATGAAAAAAATTATTGTTGTCATGGAACGAAGGTTTAAGAATCACCAGATACTTCATAATAATTACAACCGACTTCCAAAAAAAACACTAAAAAAATTAAATAACCTTGATTTCGGAAGTCGGTGTCTTTGCTTTGCAATTTCCGTTTTATGCCCCCGACTTCCGAAATTAAAGTTATTTTTCACTTATTTGTGTTTTTTTTGGAAGTCGGTTGTTTTTTTTTTTGTAAAAAGTTTTTATTTTTCACTTTTTAGGTGTGGTACCTACCCCACACAAATCCGAATACCACTACCTGCTATGTAAATAACAGTGAAGGAGTCAAACTGGATATCGTCTAGATAAACTAAGTGGGAAAAATACGTAATATTGAAGCTAACTCAAAAATTACGCAAGCAAAGTTAATAAAATTTATATGGGACCACCTCGGAAGTATGACCTACCAAACAATAAAAGAATCATCAAAATCGATTCATAATTGGCGGAGTAATCGCGTAACAAAAATACAAAAAAAAAAAAACATACAGACGAATTGAGAACCTCCTCCTTTTTGAAGAAGTCGGTTAAAAATGCATTTCTTTTTGTCGGCTAGCTTGTAACCGGAATTTTGTGCCCAGAGGGTCTCCCTGACGAAAAATATACTGACACCTGAATATAGGAACAATGACGTGAGATAAACTCCAGCAGGAACGCTCAATTCTAAAGTATTTTAAAGCAATTTCAGTATCGGAAGCGTTGTCTGCGATTTTCGTGTACCGACATGAACGCGGTGACATGGACTGAACGATTCCAGATATTGGATCACGGAGTAGGTAGAAGATAATATATTCAATGTCGATAGGTCACAGTCGCAAGGTAATATCGAACTTTGAATATCGGGTTACATGCTTTGAATTCGCCGTTGTTTGAGGAAGAATTTGATTGGCATGAAATTCGTGCATTTAAAGAACTGGATTCTAAATGACACTGTGTTGTGATGACATAATTACGATGGTCGCCAGTGTCTCTCGTGAGCTACGTGAGAGAAGCTGCGTGTCAAGCTAGTGCAAAATAATGCATCTTCTAACTCATTTTCTCGGAAAATTATATTGTGGCAATCAACTGTGTATTTTTTGTCATTAAAAATCAACTCATGTCATAGCATATTGATAAGAAATGAATCTTGGTTATTTGGCTTTATTTGAAAATTATTTGAACTTTCATGAAAGATCGAAGTCTTTCATAGGTACTCAAAGTTCTGTGATTTCACTATCATTTTCCATGAATATTTATTTTTTCCTTAATTTGTCCTATTTTTCTTTGATGTATGTTTTTGCCGTAGGTAACTCTTTGTTAAGTTTGTTATTCTCTCTGTTTTCCCAATCTAAGCAAACACTCAATTCGTCCATGTTTCTACCCAGAATATCAACTAATATCTCAAAGCAATCTAATAAAGCTAACGCCGTCTGAGATTTTCAGCGCGTTCAGATAAGAAGTGACGTAACACGAGTGAACAGTTTTCAGTTAAGAGCTGAAATATTGGAGCGCTAAGTGGAACTTGACGGCGCTTTAACAGAACATGACGTAATTGATTTAGTCAATGTAAACATAGGTACCAGCATTCTAATTACGTAGTACACGAGCAATCAGAATTGGAATGGGTTCGAAACAAATGTCTAAAGCTCAAAACACACAAGGCGGGTGCGTGTCGGGAGCGGGTCGGGTCATTTTCTTCGCGAGAGCCGCGCTGTCATCGTGTTCACACACAGCGCGGGCGCGGGCAGCGGGTCGGGTGCGGGACGGCAGTGATTCGGGCGGGGACGTACCTAGCCAGTCACAAAACATATAAGACACGGTCCGCGCACGACCCCGCGCCCGCGTTCTGTGTGTTGACATCCATATAATTCCTTGAATTACAATTTATTAGACCCGTCGTACTTCCACGCCCGAACCGCTCCCGACCCGCTCCCGTCCCGCGCTGTCTGTGGTGGGGGGCGGCGGGCGCCGCCGACCAATCGTGCATTACGCAATTGGGGTGCAGGTTGATCTACGACAAGTTAGTCATGATCGATAATTTATCGTTACCGATATTCGTATCATAAGTTATCCCTCTCACCGTGAGAGGAGGCCTGTGTCCCAGCAGTGGGAATATTACAGGCTAGCGGTCATGTATTTGCATGAACGCTATTTTTTTTTCATTACCTAGCTTAAGTCGAAATTAATGGTCAGCTCAGCACCACTTTCAATCATAATCCGACGAATTTTATAAGGGCATTGCAAATACATTGGTTCTTATGTTGAAAAAAAGTGTCACCGTTTTGAGAGCAGAGATGATGAAATCATTTACACAAAGTAAAGCGCCTGCGTTCGAAGACAAGGAGGACCGATGTCCTGGTGAAGGCCGCAGGAATCCGCTGGATGCGAGAAGCACAGAACCGGTTGGAGTGGCGATGCCTATGTCCAGCAGTAGACGTCTTTCAGCTGAAATGATGATGAAGTGCCTGGCTGGGTTCGAACGCATTACCTACAAAGGCGGGACCGTTTCCACCGGGCCACCACTTTCACCAAAGTCGTATAGTCGTATTTCTATAAACCTCGATGGGCCATATATTTTACAGCCGTTTATACTACGTAATACGTAAGTACGAGTCATACAGGTCATAAACTTCAAGTAGAATGCCGTTTTTGGTGAAGTCGTAAAGGAATTGTAATACACAATTTGTTGCAAATACATTCAGGCCATAAAATTTAAACATTTTACTATCGAGTAGAGAACTGCTGAAGAAACCATTAGGGAAATTATTGGTTCCATTAAATATCACTTAGGTGACAATTTTGTTGGAGCCGTCACATTGCGTTTTAATATTAAAAAGAAAAGAAAAATGTCATGTCAGTCTCTACTTAAAGCTGCTAAGTGGTGGGAAACGATTGTTGAGAAAATTGGAGAAGACTGGCAAGGATTTATTGTTGGAAAAAAAAATGGTGAAAAGATTATCCTAACTAATACGAAATTGAGTTTGTTTGTTTGTTACGTTTTCACGCTAAAACGGCTGAACGGATTTGGATGGAATTTGGCAAATAGATAGTTTATAACCTGGATTAGCACATAGGATACTTTTTATCCCGATATTCCCACGGGATCGAGACTTCGCGGGTGAAACCGCGGGGTGCAGCTAGTCTTTTATAAAGGCTGGCTTTGTATTGCAAACCAAAGGTATATGTAGGTAATTGAACTCTCCAGGAAAAAAACCAATCACAGTATAGGTTGATTCATTTACACAGTTGGTCAGCAGTCCATGGATTTCATCTCCAGTCGCAGCAAACTAATAAATTCCAGTGATCCACAGGGTCGTGGCACACTATATGAAAGCCGCCTGCAATACCAGATATTGGTTCTCTATCTCGTGTAGAGAATAGACATATGAATGATAGATGTGACACTGTAGTTTATCGACTTGTTGGTATTGATTTTTTGCAAGCTGTGTATGTGTGTACCTTTGGTTTTCTTCACGTATATTTTATTTATTGTAATAAAAAGAAAGAAAGAAATAAAAATTGTTGTTGTTGTTTGTTGTTATTTTTGTTGCGTTGTTGTATTTTATTTATTGAAAGAAAAAGAAAGACAATGAAAAATTGTTGTTATTGTTTTTTTGTTGTTGTTTGTTGTTTTGGTATTTCATAGTTTCTGAGAAAAGTCGATAGAAAATCTTAGCTATAAAGCTATGCTCAGACGCTGGAAGGATGCACACATTAAGTTATATTATTGATTTTAATGTTGTCTTGGGAGAAAAACGGTGTTGAAGTTTACCAAGAAAAAAGCTCTTTATTGCTCAATCCGTCTCAAATTAAATATTGAAGCACATAAACCTTATGACTTAGAAGTTTATGTGTGAGTGTTGAAGTTATATCAAAAACACATATTTGTTTACATGTTGTGTGTGTCAAGTCGCGAACGCCTATTTATAAATAAATTGTTTGCCGATAAATATCTGAAATACTATCTTTTTTTTTTCCTATCCTACGCTGTTCTACTCCTGGGCAAAGGCCTCCACTCCTTCCATCTTTCGCGAGCCCGCGCGTCCTCCTTCCAGTTTTGATGGGACCTATCCAACTCGTCCCGCCATCTCCTACGTGCTCGGCCGCGACCCCGTCTCACTGTCTCAGGGCACCAGTTCTGTGCTATTTGGGCCCACAGTTTGTCCGGCATGCGGCAGATGTGTCCTGCCCAGTCCCATTTAAGTTAAAAGGAAAATTATACAGGGTGTAAGGGACAGTCCTCCGCAAATTAACAGGGGGCATTCAGCTCCTTATTTTGAATCATATTCCACTGGAAAAGTTTTCATTTTTTTTATCGTTTTTTCAGCTAGTATTCCTTTATTTCAATGTAAAATTACATTCCCTGCAGCACTCCATTTATGTAAATAAAACAGTTAAAATCAAATAACCAGCAATGGATGTTAAAATACTCGAGCGCGCCCCCTCTGACACGGGGAGTGCGGCTATGCGGGTTTTGCCACGGTAACGATACATTGCGAGTGAGGTAATAATACAAATCAGATTTATTGGATTCCCATAACGCTCCTGAAATAATTTCATGTACCGATCGTCTAAGTATGATATGCTGAATTCACCCCTTAGGTCGGATCGAATCGGAGGGCTGTCCCGTACACCCTATATATCCACATAAATGTACACGTCTAAAGTAGGTATGCTAAGCAACATTCAGACATACTAAATGGACCACATGAAAGCTCCGTCCCATCTGCCTTACCTACTCATCATAATCTTAGTTCTCACAAAATCTACACGGATCACTAGGGTTATTGGATTCTGTGTGATGTTCGTCTGTTCGTTTGCCGGACGGCCGATTATTATCACAGAAGATGAGTCAGATTTATACGAATGTTACGGTTATTCGGGTGGGAATGTGTTGGAGATTATTTTTTGTGTGAGTTAAGATTGAGTGTCAAAAAAATGGTGCATAGAAGGGTTTTGGTTGGGAAATTGAAATGTTAGTATTATCTTTAATGAATTAGGTATTGAAGTTGTATCATTGAACCAGACATCTATGCAAATATATGCATGAACTATTGACTTTTTTTCTACTAGGAAGTAAGAAAGAAAGAAAGAAAGAAAGAATAACATTTATTTGGACACAGTTCGTGAAACACAATATACAAAAAAATGAAAAATAAAAAGAGAAAGTAATGTTTTGTTGGATTCTTATATAGCACAAGCAAGTTAATTGATTCAGGCGTGACTTTGGCGGAAATCCATTATAAAATACAATAGACGCAGATATATTTAGTAACCTATTCCGCTTATTTATTCTTCAAGAGTCATAAAAAAACCCTGTAAGCAGTTTACACGTGTTTCACCTATCAACGACGCATCCTCAGGATGACAATTGACCAATCGCAAACCAGAACACGACGTGTTGCCACACCGAGCGCGAGACGCCGAGTACACGTGTCGATTTCTAACAGGGTTTTACACATACGTGTGCATCAATGCCTGGTTGCGGCCAACCCTTGTATAGTACTTTTCTCAAATAATGCGCGGAAATTCAAACTGAGTAAATGACGAACGCGCCAATATTTTAATTTGTTTCTTCTTTACTTTAAACAGCTCTATTTTCAAGCCAAATCGAAATTTAAATAAAATCTTTGTTAAGTTACCTCCTTGGTTGTCATGTGTTGAAGTAAAAAGTTCGTCCTATTTTTAAATAACACGAACATTATGAGTTTTCATAATAATTTCTTTGGCCGCTAAACACGACAAATATGGATTTTCATATAAAAATTGCTGGCCGGGCGGTCGCATGTATTCGACCAGCAGGGCTAACATGACAAGCGCGAGAATGCTCTTTTTCTCGTTTTGTCGAAATTTGTCGTCGATTTTGACGTCATTCTAATCCCTAACATGACCGTTACGCACGAGTAACCTCGAAAAAGGCACTTTGACACTTCTCTATCTCGTGACGAGTTACCGATGTAGCAAATTATTAAAAACAAATCATGTTTATGATAGCAACATTAGCTTGAGGTTCGGTTTCATTCATTCGATTTTACGCATGGAATTAGTATGTACCATTTAATTTTACGTCCACCTCTTTTGTAACCGACTCTTTTAAATAAAATTAAATATTTTCCTTTGGCATACCGAAATTAAAATAAAAAATGACGGAAATGAAAATTAGTGGCACAATATAAGTTAAAATATTATTTATTTTTCGATAAGTATTGAGATCCTAAATGAAGAAGTATCGTATTCTACGATACGATTAGAATACATGGATAATAATGCCAATGAATTAAATATCAGCTTGTATACTCACTAAATAATCACCACAAACAACAAAGGGGCCGATGATCACAATTTGATAAAGCGAAGGTTGATAACAATCACCATTAAACCCGTGTTATTGCAAATTTTGTCACCACACTTGCCAAAAGGACTGACGTTCACTTAAATATGCAGCTGGAGTTGATTTCGCTTTTATAACCAAAAAAACACTAAACGTAGTTAATCACCATCCCATAAAGAATGAACTGGCGATTTTAGTAAGTATGTTGCGAAGGTATGATACTGCCGTACAGCCATAATCCCTATAATTCATTAATCACCATAATTGGCAAAGTGACTGGTTATTACTGAAAGTGATATACTGAGTGATGCTCATCTACTTAATAGTGCTCCCCTCCGCCACAGTTTCTCTCGCGGCTGCCGAAAGGAACTTTCGTTCCAATATAAATAGTAGTTTAAAACTAAGTTTTTTCATTATTATATATTACATACTATATTGCAAAATAAAATTATGACTAAATATTTACAATTTAAGTAACTGCCATGTTATTATGGAGTTTTTTTTATTTTTTATTTTGTCTACTCATCTCGTCGTAAAAATGGACGACGAGTAAATGTCAGAAAAATAAGATATATCTCGTGTTGAATTGCCAAAAGTCGAGATAACTCAGGTGCCATGTTAGGGTTTGTAGAGAAAACATCAAGTTTCACAGGACGAGTCGAGTATTTTGTATGGCAGCGCTGTCAGAAAACGAGAAAAGTGACGAAATGGACAAATTTTTTTTTTTTTTTTTTTTTAAACGTTGCCCCACACTAGGAATTTCTTCCTGTATCGTGGGTGCGTTAACAACATAGAAACTCACGTACACTAACACCCAGACCCGAAACAACTACTTGCAGATCATACAAATATTTGTTCCGTGCGGGGATCGAACCCGCGACACATTGCGCAGCCGTCCATCGCTCAGCCACTGCGCCAACCGTGTCGTAAAAATTACTCACTCTCGCGTGAGTAATTGTCGCGTGTGTCATGTTAGGCCTGCAGGGGGCTTAAAACAGTCACTTTGGCAGAATCTTATTAGGAAAATATTATGAATGATGAAAATCGTAAAATGTCACAAACTGACAATTCATATTATGATCTGCGTGCGATTCATATTACGAAATAATTCATCTGTTTGACAGTTTTCTATACAGATTCGTAAAATGGTCCACACAATATGAGTAGCTTTTGTGTCAAATTAGAGGAATTGCTAATGAAAGCTGGAAGTTCATGAAATGAATCGCTTTTAGAGGAATTGCTAATGTGGCCGTTTTAGGCCCACAGCACCGTAATTTCGATTCATCTCGAAGAAGGTTGTCAAAATAATGTTCGAATTTCCAAGCATGTTTGAGAAAACTAGATTAACGGTAGTAGAGTTTCTTAGAAAAGAGGTTTTACGTGACTTTCCTGTTAACCAACCACATGAGACGACGAAAAGCGATGAATCTAGATTGATAGTACTCTTAGCTAAGTTCAACATACAAAATTGAAAATTTTCACCGAAACACCGAAAGCTATAACAGATATAAATACACAACTCCTCATTTCACTGAACATATCCACAAAAGCATAACCTAACAAGGTTAAAAATACCCACAACAAGCTGTAAACAACAAAGTCAACTACCATACATTATGTACAAAACGTTGCACCTTTAAGTACTTGTGAATAGTTTACAAAACAGTACGTACTCGTTGAGACAGATGCTAAGTGGACTTTGATGGGCGGCCGCTAATGGCGGTAAGGGACGTAAGTTATGGGAGATTAGTGATTTAGGCTTCATGTACATGACGGCGTAGCCGCAACGGAGGAACAACGGCGCCGGCCTGCAAGATGAAAAAAATCATTAATATCTTTGATATACGCGGCGCTGCGGCGCGGCGCTTGGGCGATATTGCGGCTCGGTGCCGCATGCCAGTGCGGCTCCGGAAGCCTTAGTATAATTCATTCTGACGAAGTGTATTTGGGTGTACTATACCTCTGCCTAAGCCTTCGGAGAATACAGGCGTGATGATATTTTATGAGTTGATTTGAGAGAGAAAATAAGACAGATACCTACCCTTTCGTTATCTGGTGGTATTGAAAAGGCTACTAATAGTTATTTATGCAACTGTTATATAATAAGGGGTATTAAAACACGAATGTGTGTTTATCACATGAGGCCAAGCCGAATGTGATAATAGTATCACATGAGTGATTGTTTTAATACCTAATTATTTACAGTTGCATACCAGACTTTATCTACACCCATGATATGAATCCTCTATACAAGGGACTTTGCAATACTAATATCAACAAAAATGGAGGCATACGACACACGAATTCGAATTGTTTCAATGTATTTTTGTTTTAAATTACGGTGCTTTGTTAGTGAAACGCGCCTGCATGACAATGTTCTTTTTTTGAAACGAGTTGCATTATGAAATTTAGTACAACATAATAACACCCGTATGGATGATATTATGGTTACTATGACAACATTAAAACAACAAGTGTTTTAAAGTTCGCAATAAGATAACTGTTTCAGAAACTTTTATAGAGGATTTATGACATGGGTGTAGATAACATATTTTATCAAGAGGATGGGGGACAACGTAAATCTTCCATTATACCTCCAACTGTCACTAACGAGACACAATATAATTTTAATTGTTATCGCCTGCTAAAGGCCAATCGACAGTTGTATAAAAATATGGCCAGTCATGTTAGTGGTCAATGGATTGTTACAAATTGGTAATGGACTTACGTGACAAATCTAGCTTCTGGATTCATGACGTCGGCGTCGTTCATACACGAGAGCGACCCTGGGGGGTTAGCTTGGATTAAAAAACTCCACTTAGGGCGAATTCGACTAAACTTTTACCACAGTATAAGTCTAATCCAGCGAATAAATATTACATTTTTGACAGAGATTCTATACAAAAACTGTCAGACGTCAATTTTATTCCCCGAATAATAGATATCTGGCTTTGGTTAAATCAGCCCTAAGTCGATTTCTTATAAAGTTACATGTCTTTCGTCAGATACGCATTATCTAATAAAATAATTATAAATTCTAAAAGTGTAGATCGTGAAACGGGTTATGTCGACGGAAGAATAGACAGAATGACAGATGCACAATCACAATCTGTCATTTTGTCTATTCTTCCGTCGACAAAGCCCGCTTCTGTGGTGGTCATGCTACGCGTGCTGTGTATTGAATTATACTTACGTATTAACTTCTGTAAAAGTAGTTAACTTAGCCAAAATAATAAGTGTCAAATCGTGGCAGTCGTTTGTCACTCGGACCACAGCCGCCGCCATCGGCTGCCACTCATTATTACAGAACGCTACGAGGTCTGCACATCTTAGAGACTCGCCGACTCATCACATTAATTGTTACACTTAAATACTGCTAAGTTACGAACGAGTTTTACAGATTCCGACATGTATAAGTAAGCTGATGGCACTTGTGCGATTTTTAGGGACTTTTGATTTAAGAACTCTAATGGCCTTCATCAAGTGGTACACTGTGTCTTCGAAATTGCGCCATTATCATAGGAGATAGCTAAAAAGTGAGTAATGAATATGATGATGCAAACATTTTGATTTGTATTTTGCGTTTCACGATATGTTGCCAAATGTTCTTTCTTTCTTTATAGAATGTGGAGACGACAATACAAAAGAAAAATATAGTAAGTACATGAAAGTCAAATGGAACGACTATTTTTTTCCGATCAGCCGATATAGGAATATCTATCCAAACAGACAAAAATTATAAAAATTATATTTTCAGCATTAGAATCGATCTCTGACCAATTTACAATTTTGACTTCGCTACGATTTTATTATGTACTAGCTTTTGCCCGCGGCTTCGCCCGCGTGGATGTCGGAAATTATCCCACGGGAATGTGCTACCGGGATAAAAGTATCCTATGTCCCATAACCCACGTGGTCTGTCTAGGCGACCTAAGCGTTACGGCGTAAAAGTAACAGACATGAGACAGCCAGTAACTTTATATATTAGTGGTAGTCCATATCTATATTGTGGTGATAGTGTGGATAGTATGGACAGCAGTATGAAACTGTCGGAAAGATTAATGAAAAAATATTGTATAAAGATTAATGAAAAAACTATGGCATATTGTATGGACGATGGAAACTAAGGCGAAAGCTTTGCGGGAGCCTGCGAAATTCAAATTATCTTATGTTTTTTGCTTTTTACAGGTCAGTATCAAGTTTTATGTTGATCTAAATAATGAGTCGCAGTTGTTTTAAATATTTATTTATCTAATCTAACTAATATTGCAGGAGTTGTATTCCTGTATCTAATGGTTATTATTCTGTAAAGCTACTATTTGCTACGATCGCGAATCATATTTTATTCATATTGACATTCGAAACTTACCCATTAAACGATTTAAAAGCTGTATTAAAACCAAACTTTGTAAAAAAGGGTACTATACAATTTCAGATTATTTAGAAGACAAAAAGCATGGGATTGAGCTGCTCGCTCTGCTAACATTTTGTCATTTTGGCATTGTGACATTTTGAATAAGTACTATGGAAAATCATCAAAATATACCTACCAGTTTTATATACAAATTCACATTATTGAATATTATATGTAGGATATTGACAAATGATTACTTTGTAAAGTATTGAATTATTGTGAATGTGAGGATGAATGTGAATTTTCGTTCTCAGTTAGTTTTAACAATGGTCTGGCAATTTGAGAACTTTATGCGGCCTACACAAATGTCCTTTCTTTGGTATTGTTCGTCGAGTCGTTGAGCTCCTTAATTTCTGAGCTGAGCTCCACTATTACTGACAAATGCTTGCAGTGACAGGACAGGTTCACTCAAATCTGTGTGGTTCATTCCTCAAAAGACCATTTCAGACTCTAATCTACATGGCCCTCATAGGGCCTGACCAATACTACTGACTTTAAAAGAGACTGAGTTTGTTTCGGCCTTTCTTCTCAGAGTAGTCAGATAGGAAACGCCGACCTCATCTAGCTTAATTTTACATTTTTTGATATTATTACGACGTGTAAAAGTGATTCCAATAACCTATTTACAGAATAAACAATTTCATTTTAACATACAACCTGTCTGACACTGACTTGCAAATGGCAAAAAACTTAAGATTTGAATTTCGCGGGCTACCGGCGCATGCCCCTTAAGAAAATCGCATCATTTGCACAACGCCATCTATCGAGTAAGTACTCACTGGTAAACTCAAACTCTTCGTTCCAAGCCAAGAGTCAAGTACCTAGTAATAACTTTTGATTGAGTGGACAGATTCTCAAGATACGGACTATGACTATATTCTCAATCCCTTAACGCTCTTGAAGAGAGTCCCGCAAAAATGTCAATAATAAGTACTTACATGTGAATTTTAAAATCAAGAGGGTAAAGAAGGGTTTTTACCCTCATGAGGGATGATTTTAGAAGAACATAATAGTTACAAAAAGCATAAATTTTCACAGCCCTAAGTTAAAAAAAACTGGCCAAGTGCGTGTCGAATCATGCACAATGAAGGGTTCCGTAGTTGGGATGAATTAATTTATCAAACAAACTTTCGCAAAGTTTTATTGTCATTACGTCTATGGGCGTTTACTGTCCCTCAAAGTGTAGTTAAAAAAACATTGTAGTTAAAAAACTTGTTCTCGCATACAGAATGTTTGGGTTTTTGCAACTGCACATGTAAGTTGGTCGATTAAAAGTTTTTGAGCTAAGTCGCGGACAGACAGACAGACAGACGGACATGGCGAAACTATAAAGCTTCCTTGTTGACTGCGGAACTCTAAAAATGACAGGTTTCCCATAAAAACTTTTATCCCCTATATCCCCCCCCCCCTTAAATTTGTTTTTGAGAAAATAATTGCCTATGTTCTTCGCCCTGATGCCATCTATCTCTTTACCAAATTTTATCGAGATCCGTTCAGTGGATCAGGCGTGAAAAGGTAACATACAGAATTACAGACGGACAGACAGACAGAGTTACTATCGAATTTATACTTTTAAGCATCGATTAGTATGGATTATGTGTTCAATTCAAAATGAGCCATACACTCAATAATTATGAATTCGGCGAAAGTCATTCTTCTACGGAGACTCTTAACACCGCGATTCAGAAAATGACGTTAAATGAACAACGCCATCTATCGAGCACGAAGTGATACTGTCAAAATAATAGGTCTTTACCTATGAAATTGCCGTTTTGTATGAAAAAATTTAAACGAATTTTTTTCATGAATTTTTTATTTGTATTAATCGAAGTAATCACCCATGCAATCAATGCATCTTTGCCATCGCAGTGGCAGTTTATTGATGCCCTTCTTAAAGAAATCAGCTGGACGGGAGGCAACAAATTCTTCAAAGGCATTTTGTACTGCCTCTCGGGTATTGAATTTTTTTCCCGCCAAGAAGTTATCCAAATTCTGGAAAAAGTAGTAGTCTGTAGGCGCAATGTCTGGTGAGTAGGGCGGATGACGGAGAGCTTCCAACCCCAGTTCTTGCAACTTGGAGACCGTCTGCTGTGCAGTATGAGGTCGCGCGTTGTCGTGCAGGAGCAGCGGAGACGAGCGATTGACCAATGCTGGTTGGAGATGCGCCAGCTTCTCCATCATTGTGTTCAGTTCTTCACAGTACACATCTGCAGTAATGCTCACCCCGTTTGGTAAGAAGCTGTGATGAATCACACCGGCGCTAGACCACCAAACAGTGACCATCACTTTTCTAGGGGTAAGTTTTCGTTTAGGGCATTGTTTAGGTGCTGAACCAGGATCCAACCAACTTGCTGAGCGCTTGCGGTTATCAAACAGAATCCATTTTTCATCGCAGGTAACAATGCGGTTCAAAATTCCTTCATTTGTGTGTCTGTTGAGCAGTGCAAGGCACGTCTCGACGCGTACTTCGCGCTGGCGATCATTGAGTTCGTGGGGCACCCATTTGTCAAGCTTTTTTACCTTGCCAATTTGACGCAAATGGACCAATATTGTTTTGACGCTAACGTCGAAAGCTGCTGCTAATTCAGCCGTAGATTGTGTATCATCAGCTTCCACAATCGCCTTTAATTCGTCATTGTCGACCAAAGTCTTCGGACGACCGCGAGGTTCATTTTTCAGGTCGAAATTTCCAGAACGGAAGCGAGCAAACCAATAACAGGTGGTGCGTTGGTTTGTAGTGTTAGCTCCGTAAACGTCGTTGATGTTGCGTGCCGCTTGTGCCGCGTTGCTGCCACGACGGTACTCATATTCCATAATTACTCGAATTTTTAACGTATCCATGATGACGAAAAAGATTGAAATGCGATGAAAATGTAACACTAATCAATAAAGAAATGACTACTTTTGGAAAAAAAAATCCATGTTTTTAAAATAAAATTTATTTGAAATTAGAATTCTTAGCCAAACAAAAATTATTTTGATTTGAAATGGCCAGTACTGCAGAACGGCAATTTCATAGGTAAAGACCTAATATATCGGAAAACGTTCGAACACTCTGTAAGGTATGTAGAAAAGATGTAGGGTTCCATGACTGACTTGACCTGACTTGACTTGACTTGACTTGACCTGACTTGACCTAACTTGACCTAACTTGATTTGTATTGAGTTGAGTTAACCTTGAGCAGGTATATTTTATCGCAGCAGGTACATTGGTAGTTGAAAGAAAAGTAGATTACGTACCTTGCTAAAGTGAGTAATTAATGCACTCGTGTTTATTTATTAAGAGCGTTCGTGCCTTAATTACTCACTTTTTGCTCGATGTAACAATCTACAATTTTTAAGAAATTAAAATTTATCACCATTTTTTCATGATTAATATTTGTATCATGATTTAAAAGATAGATAGCGCCACCTATGGCACTACTACCAAACAATGGATTTGGAAAACTTGAATTAACCAAACTTTAGATTGGGTAAATTCACAATGTATCGCGTTATGTTTCCGCGCGAAGTATGTGAAAATATGATGATTATGATCGTGTGTTACACACGTTCTCACAAACCTACCTGATTTTACGCTAGTGTCATTTTACGACAATAGATTTCGTTACATGTATCTACATTACGTACCTAATGAAAATTTCTTCTTGAATACTTTAAACTCTTATATCTTTTGATATTTTGAAGCGATTGCGATGAAACAAAAACTAAATGAAACATCGAGTTACACACAATATTTGAGTTTATAAGTTAACCATATTGATTTCGTACTTTTTACGTGATACTGGAACAATCAAACAAACGAACAGACAAACAGACAAACAGATAAACAGACAAACAGACAAAAATTCCAAAAATGGTAGAAATGGCATCTGTTGGTTATTCTTGGACACTCCAGCTAGGTTTTTTTTTTTTTTTTCATTGTACAGAAACGCCTCGTCTACAGATTTATTATATGTATAGATAGATTTAATTATTATCTCACTCAGTAGGTACTCAAGCACATTGATAAAACACTCAGTATTATTTGTTTATTTATTTATTTTATCTTATTTTATTTGATGATTTATCATCATTTTACCTTGTTAATATTCTTACCTCAATACCTAAGTAATTTTGGATTTCACTTGTGTTATAAGAAGGAGCTCGTGTCTAAGTAATAACAGCCGCTCGGGTCGATCCATCAGGTTAAGCTACGCTTGCCGGGGTTGGTCCGTGATGGGTGACCACTTTCACATTTTGAGACTCCTCCGTGTCTCCGAAAGCACGTTAAGCTGTTGGCCCCGGCTGTCATTTGTGGATCTTTGACAGTCGTTACGAGTCGTCAGAAGTCGATAACCAGTCTAACCAAGGGGTATCGTATTACCCAGTTACTGGGTTGTGGAGGTCAGATAGGCAGTCGCTCCATGTAAAATACTGGTATTCAGCTGCATCCGGTTAGACTGGAAGCCGACCCCAACATAGTTGGGAAAAGGCTAGGTAGATAGACTTGTGATATAAGAAAATACAGAAATTATTTCAAGATCAATTTTATTCATAGACTTTTTTCTTTATATTTTTTTTTCACTTTCAGACTTCTACTAATATAACTTGGTGTTCGCGCCATGTTTCGCTAAGCAAGTTAGGCAGTCTTTTGTTCAAATTCATCGCGTGTCCGTTCGAAATTGAGTTTGTCTCGAAACGCATCTAACTTTGCGCGCCACGTTGATGGAAGACGACGTGGTATTTGTAGACTTTTTCTTGAAAAATAGGTGATGTTACGATGTTCGTGAAGTGTTGTGAAAATGGGATTTACGACGGCTAAGCGGCTAAATATTTGGCACTCTACTGGTAACTCACGTCTAGCGTCATAAACACGGAGAAAGCATTTAATTCTATACTTATTTTATTTTTTGGTTTTTATACAGGTGTTTAAGGTGTGTGGTGGGTGGGTGGGATAGCCCTCCGCAAATTAACAGGGGGCATTCAGCTCCTTATTTTGCATCACATACCACTGGAAATTTTCTCAGGATTTTTTTTTTTTTTTTTAATCGTTTTTTCATTTACTAGGTATTCCATTATTTCAATGTAAAATAATAAAAACTAAAACCCAACTACGACTAAAAAGGTATAAACAAGACACCACAGACAGACATATTAAAGATCCGGAGTCACACGTGTTAGGGCATAAATCAAACAGATTACGTGTGACTCCGGATCTTTAATTTGTCTGTCTGTGGTGTCTTGTTTATACCTTTTTAGTCGTAGTTGGGTTTTAGTTTTTATTACTTTATTTTTTTTTAATTCTTTTGGGGTTATAATATATATATATATATATATTTGAAATGTGCTCATTAAGACCTTTCATTGGATACCCAACATGGTACGATTTAACAAATTTTTTTTTAGTTCCTGAGTTTATGTCATCTAGAGGGCGCCATGTTTAATGTAACGTCACATAGCCTCTAACCAGCGGACGATTAAGACGCGTCCAACGATACCTCATTTGTCAAATTGTGATGAGTCGTTTAGAAGATATGAGGGAACAGATGAACATACATACATACATACCGGTCAAAATCATAACCCTCCTTTTTTCTTCGCCGTAGTCGGGTAATTAGTCTCTGTACGCAGCAGTCCATGTAATTAATAGAGCTAAAATAAAAATAAACCAGCAATGGATGTTACTGTGACGTGAAGCGCAGAATTTACATTGATAAATAACGCGGCGCGTGCGTTGTGCCACGGTAACAATACATTGCGTCTGAGGTAAAAAAACAAATCAGGTTTATTGGATTCCCATACCGTTCCTGAAATAATTTCATGTACCGGTCGTCTTAGTATGATATGCTGAATCCTCCCATCAGTTCCTCCCATCAGCGGAGGGCTGTCCCTTATGTTGAAACTGTTTGTACTTCCCGTCACTTATCCCTATAGGTTCATTAGAAAACCAGCGTTAGACAGTATCTGTCTGGCATTAATGCTGAAATGAACCTTTTTGGCACACAATATTGTTGTAAAAACATTACATATTTCATTTTTATTTTGTTATTTGTATTTTATGTTTCACGAACTGTGTCCAATTATACGTTATTCTTTCTTTTTATTTTGACACTTTAAATTAAATATGAAAGTCCCATTGTAATCGCAGTATTTGAGGAACTTATACCTAATCAAAATGAGCATTATTTTCATGAAACCTTTACACGCATGACGAAATAAGTAATTTCTTCCCATTGATTCATAGACTTGTCTTGAAAAGCTCCTTAAGCTAAGCGTCCATAGGTCGGTATCGTACGCATCGAACGCATCGCAAGTATAGAAAGTTTGTATAGAAAGTCACACAAGTGCGTCCACTGATCCGCATTGTAAATTGATTGTATTTCTGACAGATTGCGAATACCAATCGCAAATACCGACATGTGGTCGCTTAGCTTTACAAAACCTGATGGGGATGAATGGATCTATTACGTATGTTCATCTTATCATCATCTTTGTGTTCCTTCACTGTACTTATTTTTGTTACCCGTGGAATCGTAGTGAATTGACAGTAATTCTTTAGCTTTTAAATATTTTATTGTTATACGTAAAGTAAAATTGATTGTTTTCCCAAATAAAAATAATACTCTGGAAAAAACATTGGAATACACAGTAGATACAACTGCAACAAAATCTGTTGCATATCCTTATAAATATCTCTCCCATAAATATCTTCTACACCGCAAATAGTAGCTAACCCACTCCTTAGTAAACAAGAAGCCAGCTAGGTTTCAAACATAAGTCCCATACATGACACTAAATGGATTTGGTAACAGCACAGATCCCAGACGTGCTCACACTTGATTAAAAACAGAACGTGTAAAACGAACTCGACCGAATTATACACTCTACAGTGGGTGGTATTTGTAAATAGACTTGGAGAACTAAAAAATACAATACAAAAATACGTGGCTTAGAACTTAGGTAGTGAAAAGCCTAGAATGAAGGAACGCTATTCTAAGTTCAGTGTATACTAATATTATAAATTCGAAAGTAATTCTGTATGTCTGTTGATATTGATGTTACCTTTTCACGCCTAAACCACTGAACGGATTTCGAAAAAAATTGGCAAGGAGAATAAATGGCACCCTGGGGACGGACATAGGCTATTTTTTATCGACATACCGCGCAGGCGATGCCGCGGTCGGAAGCTATCGAAAAACGTATGTCAATCCTGTTGAAAGTCCAATACGAAACGCTTTCGAAGCGATTGTCACTTGTCTAGGCACTTAGAAGACAACAGTAACCGAACAGGGGACCTAAACCGGCCACATTAGCAATTCCTCTGAAAGCAGTTCATTTCCTGAATCCGAGCTGTCATTAGTAATTCTTCTAATATGAAATATAAGCAATTCGTTATTTGTGGACCATTTTACGAATCTCCATAGAAAACTGTCAAACAGATGAATTACTTCGTAATATGAATTGCACGCAGATCATATTATGAATTGTCAGTTGGTGACATTTTACGATGATTCATAATATTTTCATATTATGATTCTGCTAAAGTGACCGTTTTAAGCCCCCAGTTTATTGTTCAGTGTGGTGTGTATTTGGACGCCATGTCAGTGACTCTCTTATTATGAAAGAAAACTGAAGAAGAGCGTGCTCGTTTTAATTAAAACGCAAAACTGTAATTTTACCAATACACCAGAGGGCTAATTCTCTTGCTTAAAAAACGTTCATTCAAGTCGCAAGCTGTCAAACTTGACAAAAATGTTCGTAAATTGATGGTTTTTTGACAGATTGCGAATGAGATGCGAATGTGAACGTTCTTAAAAGTAAGGGAATTACCCTGCTGATATTTATCTGAAACAAGTTTTCATTTTCACCGGCCTCAATGATCTATCATCTACAAACATCCAGCCTACAGCTATATTAGAAGCTGATATCAATACAGGGTCTTTAATTCATGGAGATCCTCTTAAGGGGTCATTGTTGTCATAATTACGAACAACTTTCGCTATGGGATCAACCCGACAAAAAAATCAGCTGTTCCCTTCATTTATGTTCGCATACCTCGTGAAAATGTTGATCCCACTGTAACACGCCCCAGTGTATGCAGTATGTCCCGAAATAATGAACACTCACCCCAGCGAGGTACAACCTTAATTGATTCCACAACTTACAGCGTCGGCACAGATTAGAATATAATATTGCTGCAATTTATTAGAATTTATCGCGGGATGCGCTGAAATGGGGTGGGGTGAACACCATACTAGGATGCGCTGAGATAGGGTGGGGTCGTGGGGTGCTTTGTAATTTGGTTTAGGAAATATGCTGCTCTGTTCATGGCTGGTAATTACTGCTTGCTCATAATTTAATTAGTGTTATTATTTTTGTTGTGTTAGTGGTTGTTTCTATTAATCCTAATTATCCTAACTAATATTATAATTATGCAAAAGTAAGTTTGTTTGTTTCGTTTTCACGGCTAACTGGCTCAGTGGATTTTGATGAAATTTTGGTTTGGGGATACTTTGGACCTTGGCGAAGGACATAAGCTACTTTTTCTCGACATAGCAAGCGGGAAAAGAGGTGGGCGGAAATAAAAAATAAAATCAAAAAACGCACTTTTACATTTTGAATTAATCGTTTCTATTATAGATATTTGCGTGTATTTATTCATTCTGAGTTTCTAAGAATTTTGAATTATTTTTGCTAAAAAATAGCCATGTGCCGTCATGTCCGCCACATTTCTTCAAATAAAGCTCATTTTCCCTAGTTTTCCACTCAATGTTCCCACGCTTCCCCTATACTATACATGCATATTACTATATACATTATATTTATGTATGTATATAGGGGGTTCAAAACTGTGTTAAATCAATAGTCCGATGTGAGAGCGCATTGTGTCGGACCCTTGTCTGTGCGACGCTACAACAATCATTGTCACACCAATTGTTTGAAGTAGGGCTGGCACACAGACGTCAATTTATAAATATGTTTATAATTTTAATGCCGTGACTTTATCCATTTGATTTTTTTTGTTTAATGTAAAATATTATCCTTAGACACTCGGCAATACTGTAGCTTCCGAAATGTTTTTCACTAAAGGGAATTTGTGAAAGAATTTTCGGAATCGAATCAGTAGTTTCCAAGTTTTCCTTAATTATTATCAGCATTTAAAAGGCCAATCGACAGTTATGCGAAGTGAGATATTTACAAAATAGACCAGAGGCCCTAGACAAAGTGACATTTTCCAACAGTAATTAACGAAACACAATAGAATTTTAACTATTATCGGCCTTTAAAAGGCCGATCGACAGTTGAGCGAAGTGAGATTTTTACAGAATAGACCAGAGGCCCTAGACAAAGTGACATTCCATCAGCGATAACGATGATGGAAAAGGCAAAAATGTAAAGGACTGACATAAGCTAGTGAAAAGCTTATGTCAATCGTGTTGAAAATCTTTGTAGAGATACGAAACGCTATCGAAGCGATTGTCAGTTGTTGGCCGTTCACGAAGTCACACGAAACAACAACAAAAATCATTGTAAATATGAATTATATTTATTCATAGTCTGCGTGCCAGCCCTATAACTCAGAAGTCCAGAACTAGAAGTGGTACAATACGCCATACAGTAGCCATAAGTGTACGTAATACGACACTCTGTGGAGCCAGTTTATATAGTTCGATACTACTGGCGCTGTTTCATTTACTCTGTGGTTTGCGAAGGACAATAGTGTGCGCATAAGAATGATGGAATGGAATATTATTTACTGAGAAGACTGATAAAAGAATTGGCAGAAATAGAGGTAGGTATTCGATTATTGTATTATTTTTAGAGGAATAGGTAGTTGTCCAGAAAGATCCCATTCATACACACATGGATAAAGGATTCAAAATGTCAGTATTAGAAAGTTTAGAAATCGGTGTGGCAACACGTCGTGTTCTGGTTTGCGACTGGTCAATCGTCATCCTGAGGATGCTTCTTTGAGAGGTGAAACACGTGTCGTTCTTACAGGGTTTTTATGACTCTTGAAGAATAGTTAAGTGAAATAGGTTACTAAATATACCTACGCCTATTGTATTTTACCCTGTGTTATATTTATATTACATGGAATCGCTTAATAAATGCTTGAGTTCCTACTTTCAGGGTCTTCTGTCCCGAAGATCATCTTAGAGATGTAGTGGCAGAGAATACGGGACTCTCCTCTCAACACAATAGTGGCGATAGAAATAAATTAACCCACTCATATGAAAAAACGAACACTACTTCTAATTCTGCTTACCCAATTACTGTTTACAAGCGTGTTATTATGTATTTATGTAACAACGGTGTTACACGCGCGCCACTCATCCGGAACCCGACCTCAACGTGTTGCTTAACCGCAGATCGGAATGGTATAACTAGGAAACTAGTGTTTACTGTTATGTTAGCTTGTACACCTCTAGATTACATTGTAGTAATGTAACTTAGATAGAAAACGGCATAACTATATAATATTATAAATGCGAAAGTAAGTTTATTGGTTTATTTGTTACGCTAAAACGGCTCAATGGATTTGGATCATATTTGGCACATGGGTAACCTGGGTTAGGACAAAGAATTAGGTAAGGAAGGGACTTTTTATCCCGATATTCCCTCGGGATCGAGACTTCTGCGGGTGAAACCGGGGGGCGCAGCTAGTTAATTGGACGTAACACAACACAAAAATCTGCAAAAATATTACCGACTAGCTAATACATCGCAATAACTTTCTTTTTTTTTGTTAGGAACCGTCACCGACGTGCATACAACAACTTACCAAAGTTTCATTACATTCCCGGCCACCATAGGCTCGGGCTTGCGGACGGCGAGCAATGGGTAACTCGCCGCCCGATAATCCTTATCGGGCGGCGAGTTACCCATTGCTCGCCAGGGCCGGGTCGATGGCACGTCGTGTTCCACGCGCGCCTCAAAAAGATGTCAGCCCACCTGACGGGGTCCGTTAGGACCGATGCCTGCCAGGGTTGCGGGAAAGTCCGAAAGGGATACCGGGACCTTGGCAACAGGCAACTGAAGGAACACGGGTGGGTTTTAGTCAGTAAAATTCTGACACGCCCTTCCGCTCCGCCCAGAGCGGGAGAAGTCATTTGATGATTTCCCACCCTCAAAAAAAAAGGCTATCACTGCTTCGTAATAAATAAATAACTTTGATATGAAAATCTCTACAGACATTGATGTAACGATGTAACATAATGCTGGGGCAAAGAGCACCAATTGACCATCATTACCGAGAGGTCACTGGGGTAAGTGGCCTTAGTTACTCACTAGTCACTAAGGCTTGGAATCTTAACAGATTGAATCTTTTGAATAAATGAATGGCTCAATGAGGAACAGAGAAATGGAGAATGAAATGTATGTGCTAAGATCGCAAACGTTCCTGACCGTAGACCGCAGAACGCATCCAGTGTGGCAAATCCTCTATGACCTCTGTTTGTCCATGGGACAGATTCGATAAATAATGTGACAAACACTTTTTAAACATCTTTATGTAGTCCATGGGAATGAACTCAGTTAGGTAAGTTAGGTACAGTACAACTATTTTATTTATTTATTTATGTATTTATTTATTTATTTTTTATGTACACACAGTAAAATGCAAAGAGATACGACATAATTTCCTAAGGCATTAAGTCCGCCTTTGTACCTTTTTTTTGAGTGCGAAAAGTTTAAATAAATAAATAATTATGATATGAGTATTTTCTTAATGTCCCTCTGCAAATTTGGTGCAGAAAACCTTCTTCAACCTTCTTGGGGCACCAAGTGCAAAGGGCAACTGATTGAAATCCATATGTAGATAATCCGTATGTAGATATCTGCCAGCTCTGGAAGCGATACGGCTGATGATCATTGCACATTCGTAAAAGTACCTACGTACCAGCGCTGTAGCTCTGTCTTGCATAGGGTCATAGCATTATGCTGAGCGATGGCCGGTTTGAGAGGATGCATATTTTCCCCCAACGTTTTATTTTTGTGTTTTTTCTTTGCGTCATAATATTTTACCCCAAATAAATGCAAATTGTCTTTCTTTCTTTTCTAGTTTTACCTGCTTATTAATTTATTTAAGCTTGAGTCACCATCTCACTTTGTTCATAAAATAGTACTTTTCTAAACGGCTGCTTAGACAAAATCTTACAACGTGAGCTTACATTAAACATCTACAAATTAATAAACGTTAACAGACTTACCAGTAACTGCTCGTCAGCTAATCACTTCCTAGATAGAAATATAATCACATCCACGCCGATGCTGATGCTAGCGCTATAAGGGTTAATAGTAAAATGTATGTATGTATGTATATGATTGCTTGCACCTGTAATACATGCATGTATGACACGAATCATTTACTTGATGTCTCTGTGAGGATGGTGTGCGTTTCCATTGGGGGATGAACGGGTTGGATTAAATTGTTTGAGTTGGGAATTTTTTATAAGAAATAAGATACAGACGTCGTCGTTAACTAAAGTGGTAGTGTGGTGATAACATTGGGTGACATGCGTCATAATAGTGAATGGATCGATGCAACATACTTGTGGCGGTATCTACATCGCCACATGCGAACTACGCATCAAAGACCTGACGTCAGACAGACGTCACATAACTCCTGCATCGCGCAATTAAAGTTTACCGTGCAGTGGACATATATGCAAGAACCCAATATCAATCGTTGGGCAATTGCCCGCCAGACACAACACCCGTCTGGTCGGAGGATCCTCCCTTTTCTATGGAGTATGAGTGAACTTTACACCCTGTTCCTCATACCCCTAAATACTTAATTTTTGTGTCATTACTTCTTTTTTAATTCTTTTTACCTATTGTGGTACAGTAATCTTATTCTAGGTGCATCGTCTTCACATAATATAATTATTTAGTTGATGTATTTCATATTATAAAAAAATAAAAAAAAGAAGAGTAATGGTGAAGTTTCTTGCCCATTCTTCTCTATACGAAAACTACCTTTTGGAAGGGGTACTAGAATCAGTTCTATTTCTTTGTTTTTGACGTTCAAAAGTGCCTTTTATGAAATGAAATGAAATGAAATTGTTTATTCTGTAAATAGGATATATAGGATATTGGAATCACTTTTACACGTCATATTAAAAAAAAAAAAAAATAAGCTTGATGAGGTCGGCGTTTCCTATCTGACTACTCTGAGAAGAAAGGCCGAAACAAACTCAGAGAGGGTATGAGGTAAGGCCTAATTGAAAGAAATTATTTGACTTTGTCTTTGCTACTGCACTGATTCTCGCCGAATTGAGATAATTACGGGAATAATAATTGGCTTTCTGATGTAGAACACGATTTCATTAAGACCTAATAAAAGAGTGGTGCGAATCTTGTATTTGGCTCTAAAACCTTTCTGCATGGAGGGAATTAGGTAGCTTTGTTAAACCATCAATCACATTATTATGTGTGCTTTCACTAACCTGTGCTTTTATGCCAAATTATCAACTCTTATCATCAGATACAAAAACATGGCATCTTCAGTTATTGGAGAAAAGCTATTCTTGAAACATCCGTCAAAAAAAAACCGTTTGACAACGCGAACGCTCTCCACTAACCTAACTCATAATACTAAACGGTCAATATGCATCCACGTCGTCGATAGATCTACACGTGTCTATGTGTGCGTGTCTATTAGCTGTCTATGTGTGCGAGCCCTTGTTCGAAGCGGCAGGTCGGCACAAGACTGTATGTGAGAATTTTTTTAATTACAATTGTTTAATTATTTTTATAAATAGTGAGTTTGAAGGGAAGATTTTGGTATTGGCGACGAGGATTTGGAGTGGACTGATGTTAGTTGTGATTTTGATCATTTTGTATTTTTTCCTCTCGGTTGATTTGTGTCTGGTTCGTCATTCAGGAATAAGTTTAGAAGATGGTGTTAGCTATTTAAATAATGACTAATTAAAGTTTGCTCAGGTGACAGACTTTGTTTATGCAACGAATGACAATGTGCATGCAGAAGTGTTTTGCAAATGTAACTAATTAAATACACCTAAGTATAGAACGATAGCTGTCAGACTTTGTAATAAAATAAAGTATTTTTCACTGTGGTAAATAAGAAACAAAAAGAAAATTCAAACAAAAAATATTTTCAACAACTACATGCAAAGTTGCATGAAAAATAATGTAAAATTTCTAATACCGTATCGAATCACGCAATAATAGAATGCAAATTGACATCTCTTTATTTTTAGCACTACAAAGCTAGAATATCAGAAGTTGCATGATACATTCTTGGTCAATTAGAGCGTAGAGCGGTAGCGGCATACGAGGCCTGTGTATAGTGGCACTGGCACTCAAGACAGACGGTACGTTACTCATTATAACACAGTAAAAAAACAAACGAAAAACACGATAGTTGAAAATAAAAATTCAATAATCATAACTAAAAAACAAGAATACGGAAAAAAGAAAAAAGTTTAATTTTCGCGCTCGACGGTTTGAAAATAGTTCGTTCTTCCGAGTTTTGTACATCAAATAGGACCCGAAAGGAGTTTTGTGTTTTCGAGGTTGGATGTCAATTTTTTGTGTATGTGTGCGTGTGAGTATGTGTGAGGGGAGGGCAGACAGAAGCTTATTGGGGTAATCGAATTAGTGATAATTAAATTAGTTTTGCGGCGAGCCCGGTAAGTCACGCTATGAAAAATATAGGTTGGATATTTGACGGTGTTAAGTCTATTTCACTGTGTATGTTGTTGTTTTAATGAACTTGTTGAGTTTTCTTGGATAATACGTTTTTACTGTCGTTTTTCACACGTAAGTAATCGGATTTTTTTAAGTCAGTTTTTTTGTGTGTAGTAATAAATTATTGTTTAAATATTTCTGCATTACCAGTAGCTTCGGTAAGCCTGAAGTTGTTTAAATATTCAGATTATTTTCTTGTCTAGCGCTTATTCCACTAAAAAAATGATCACAATTTGTATCAAATATTTACTTAGGCACCCAATTAATTCCTTTGTTGTTTCACAAACGGTACCAAAAAATATTTAGAAGCTACCACAGATACCTAATAATTTATTACTAAAACCTATACAGAATATGTACACGCGCTAACATTAATTACTAATTAACATAATTAGCACAGGTATTGTCGGTGACTGTATTGTCTTTCATGTGGTTTCGATTGTGTTATTTGTATTAATTACGTGTACGTATATGCAGGATGCCCTAGATAATAACTCAAACTCAAACTCAAAGCATTTATTTCAATTAAACCATTTACAGGCACTTTTGAATTGTCAAAGAGTCGGTCAGTTAGTCAGAGAGTTGAAGCTAGTTGCCCATTCCAAAACGTAGATCTCTATGGAGAAGAACGGGCAAGAAACTCCAAGGACACTCTTTTAAAAATGGATATAAATATTACAAAATCCTGGGTACAGTATTCATGTTGCTTCTATATGTGAGAACAATGTAAAACAAAAAAAGAATCAAAAGCAATTCCAAATTTAAGATTAAAAATAAGCTCTGGCAAATAAGAGGTGACCAGTCTCAACTGACGGCGCCCGTTCACGAACATGACATGTGGATCAGCACCATCCAGCTCAACCATTTTGTAGGGAACCGAATGATCCAACACACGTGCCACCATCAGCGAGACATTTATGTGAGCATGACATACTCTCATCTGCCATGCTATTTCAAGTCAACATACATCATACCATACTAAACGGCTCCATGGTAATATAATAAGTGTAATATAATAAGTGTTACTATACAGATTTAGAGTATCCCTGGATCATCCTTGATCCCTGGTATGGTGATGATAAATTACCCTCCACCAGTGGCAATACTTATTAATAAAAGGATTAATAATACGTAAAATAAGAGAAGTAAAAAACAGTTAATAATCGTCCTATAATATGGGTCTTCAAATGGTCGAGATCCAATTCAAGTTAATAAAATAACAATTGTTACTATTGATCAGAATAATATTTGATTAATAGGATAGGATTGAATAAACGTATGTCTGCATATTGGGCAGGTATAGAGCAGTGGAGCAACGGCCCCGACCTGCGAGTTGTAAGGTCATTGGTTCGAACCCAAGCAGGCACTTTACTCTGAGTAAATGATTTCATCACCACTGCTCTCAAAACGGTGAAGGAAAACATAGTACGAAAAATTCGAAGACGTGACATTTACGAACCCGCACTGGACCCGTGTGGTAGATTACGGCCCAATCCCTCTCGAAGAGAGGAGGCCTATGTCCCAACAGTGGGAAAATTATAGGCTGATTATGCTATTACGATCTCTAGATTTGAAAACCTGTTCTTCTGTACAAATTCCGAAGGTCTAATGACAATCCTCGTCAAACCAGTAAGTGAATACGTGATGCGTGAAATAACTAGCTCTGTCCTGGAACTGCAATTTGTTCAAGAAAGACCAGTTGCCTAAGCAAACTTGCAAAGAAAACCGATTTTGATGATTTTACTACAAAAAAAAAAACAACCGACTTCCAAAAAAAAACACAAAAAAGTCGGTGTCCCTGCCTTGATTTTCGTTTTTTGCCATCAAAAGCGATTCATAATTGGCGGAGTAATCGCGTAAAAAACAGACAAACAAAAAATTACCTCCTGCTTTTTTTGAAGTCGGTTAAAAAAAACATACAGACGAATTTAGAACCTCTTTTTGAAGAAGTCGGTTAAAAAGACAGTTCTAAGTATAAAGAGTTTTTCCATTCGTTTGGATAAATTCGTTCGTCTAAGATAAGCCCCGCTACCATTATGACGAGCTAATTGTTTGACCACTATAAATGATAAATAATGGTGTAGTAGGGTCGAAGATATTTTGGGATTCTTCCAACGATTCAGTGATTATCCTCAGGACATTGTAGAAACGAATTCGGCACCTTCACGACACCCTTCGGTACCCTATGACACCCTGCCAGAAATTACCCTACACCCTGGCAGAAATTACCATCCTAAGTGCTTTCTTTCTCAAATATTGTTGTTGGTAATGGTCCCGTTTAGTTTTACCATGAATAATTTAACAGTAGCTTTTGAACTAACGCGTTTGCCTGCTGACTAGCGAAAAAACAAAATGCTACAGCATAAAAAACTGCAACGACTGTCTGAAAAAGCCATTACATAACTTATGTATATAACTCTTACTACATAAAAATCCTTGCAACAATATAATCCTCATCCAAATCAATTCAATAGTTTTTGCGTGATGCGGAAACAGATGCCTGTCGAAAGTATTTTTTTGGTAAAAAATGGATTGAAAGCAATCACACAAAATGTGTCCAGTATGTGTACAGTGTATTTTAAATCCATATTCGTTTGTAAATGGACGTTTCGAGGGCAAAATTCCGATTTGACACATGACATATGAAATATGCACGATGGATTAAGAGATGTAAATAAAAATGCATCCTTTGTAATGTATGCACTTTTGAAAAATCTAGGTTTCCTCAGAAATTATAATAAATAATTATTGGTAGGTAAAAGTTCACGTCAATCGACCACCTCAACTTTTGTTTTAAACATCAGAGGGGAATTTCCCGTATTTTTTAAGAACGTTCGCATTTTAATCTCAATCTCATCAGTGAAAAACTACATTTTTAACAAATTTTTGACATTGATTGTCACTGAGATTATACCTGGGACTATATTTTTTAATTACAGAAATTGACCTTGATTGGGTACCGGGTTAATCATGATTAGTACATTATTGTTGTTAGATTTCGTTGCATAGAACGGCTAAAGGAAATAGTAGTATAACAACACGCTTGATAAGTCAAGTTTGACAGATTGCGACTTGAATGTGAACGTACGAGAATTGGCTTTCATGTGCCGTGACAGAATTTATCTTTCATTCATTTTATTGTAGTACTAGCTGCGCCCCGCGGTTTCACCCGCGTAAGTCTCGATCCTGTGGGAATATCGGGATAAAAAGTATCCTATGTCCTACTCCAGGTCATGGTCTACCCATGTGCCAAATTTCATCCAAATCCATTCACATTTATAACATTATATATATATATATATATAATACTAATATACTAATATAAACAAAATTAAAGCATTGTGATTATGTGCCACTAAGTACACAGTACGGGTGGTACTAATATTGATGCTTAAATTTTTTTTAAATTCCATTTCCCAGTACTGAGCCCAGTAGATTTCCCTTTTTCAAAGACCTATTTTTCCTTTCCTTTATTCATTCTATGCGTGCAACGTTGCTGGCAAAGAAGGGTCATTCTCATTAGTAATTTATGTTGACAGCTTGCATTCAAGGTGAAAGGAATATTATCATACTCTTGGGACTGCATTCCCTTGGGAAATTTAACAGTATTTACTTACTGTTATTAAAGCAGGGTGTGGGCTGTGGTACCTATTTTAATTATACCAATTAACTTGTTGCCCATGAGGTAGGTACCTATCTACCTACTGAGTCTGCTATCACGATAGGCAATTCCCGTTTTTTTTTTAGAACGGCCACATTCTAATGTCAAAAAAACTACATTTTTAACAAATGACATTGATTATCACTGAGATGAGATTGTGACTACATTTTTAACGTTTTTAAATACAGAAATTGACCTTGACCGGGTACCGGGTTATGATGAGTAGTAAATTATTGTTGTTAGATTTTGTTGCATATTACGGATAAAGGCAATAGTAGTTTATCATCACGCTTGTAACCTGGAAGGCGTGAGACAGAGGTGTAACACTTTTCCCTGACCCGAGGATCAAAGTCAGATCACACACTGGGTACACTAACCAATATAGTTAGACCAATGAGAGATACAGTACCGTGAAATATGCCAACATTGCCCCCAAGGCAAACTTTTCCCGTAGAACGATTTATAAGCATATGTTTGATTTGAAAAAATATCTTAATATTATGGCAACATTGATTCACTTTGGTGGAAAATAGGTTATATGTATGGCAATACTGACTATCGTGTTTGTTGCTAACTTCGTTTAGTAACTTATTGGAACTCGTTGAGTAAGGTGCGTGCTTTTGCGGGTAAATTTTTGTGCAAATTTGAAAGTATATTCTGTGAGATGGCGAAAACACAGGGTAGTTTACTTTATATCATATAATAGACAATTATTTGTAGAGTATAATAATGTTAGTGTCATTGCTCAGGGTCTTTTAAAACTAAAGTTATGATGATGGGCAAAGTTATCTAGAAATGTTCTGACCTACGATTGACAACATTGCCCGCCATCAAAAAAGGCTTAGGGTTGGCACGTCACGAAACCTTGTATTTTTTTTTTTTTTTAATTTATGGCTACTGTTGAGCTTATTTATTTTTAAACATATATTAGGTATTTAATTACTAAAATTCAAAGATTACATTAGTTATTGGGTACCGAGTGTGTACCTGCTCCACACTACGGTATAATTTGAACTTTTTATTATTCTTATACTGGTAATAAGCGTGAAACATATTTCTTGTTATTTACCTTAACACAATCACATTCTTTGTAGAAAGAAAAAAAATCACAATATTTTTTACCATGTGCCAACCCTAGAATTTTATAAAGGCGAAATGTGGAATGTATGAAAAAGAGAAAAAATATCAGGGTAACATTGCCCAGTGGTTTTAGTAAGAAACTTTTCATAGTGTCGTTTACATTCCTAAACTAAACGCCATCTTTACCAAAATTCTTTTACTGGTTTTTATGTCATCTGCATATAGGCCATATTTGCGTCAAAAATCAATGTGGGCAAAGTTGGGTAAAAGTCGAGATTACTTTGCCCGCCAACAAAATCGAACAAATATTGAATTAAATGTTGAAAAATTGTAAATTTAGCTATACTAACACAAGCACATGATCTTCCAGTTGTATTTGATGAAGGAAAATAGTTACGTCTCCATAGAAAAATCGTATTAAAATTGTAATTATTCGAAAAAAGTGGGCAAAGTTGGCATGTCACGGTAACGTTTTCGAATACTAGTGATGATATTGTTAAAATATACTCAATAATACTAATATATTGATATAGAGGAGCTCGAGGCTAAGTAATAACAGCCGCGCGGGTCTGTCCCTCAGGGTAAGCTACGCTTGCCGGAGTTGGTTCGTAGATGGGTGACCATCTTTACATAGCGAATTTGAAAGCACGTTAAGCCGTTGGTCCTGGCTGTCAATCGTGTATCTTTGGCAGCGTTACGGGTCGTCAAAAGCCCGAAATTCTGACAACCAGTTTTACCAAGGGGTATCATATTACCTAGTTACTGGGTTGTGAGGTCAGATAGGCAGTTGATCCATGCAGCTGCATTCAGTTAGACTGGAAGCCGACCCCAACGTAGTTGGGAAAAGGCTTGGCAGATTGATTGTTAAAATATTCAGTCAATAACATTAAATATATCACCCATCAACTTTCTATAATAACTAGACAACTACATAAGTTACTACACATTGGTTTGACATTTTACTATTATAATTTGACAGATGATTGACATTCTTAATCTTATTTATGTTCCAACTTTTCATAATCTAGTTTTGTTATTTTGCACGTTAGTTTGAACAAATTGTGTTAGAAACTATTAACAAACCCGACCATCTGTAATTTACTACAATTCTTGCCAATACACACTACAATAACACAACAAAATAATTTCATAGCACTTTCCTGCAGACCAACAACAGACATAACCACAATTATCCCTATATTACAACTAAATGAAAACAATCAACCAATAGGTAATTTTCCTTCCTTCCTTCTTATATGACAGTAGGTAGGCACTAGCAGTTAAAATATTCATTCCGACAATTATGTTGCAGACGGCAGTAAGCTTTGTCAAACTAAGCCTGGGAGGACTCTAAGCTTAAAGAGCGAAAAGGAACTGTGAGGAGCAATTAGTATAAAGGTGAGATCTTTTACATTTATTTTTAAGAGAAGGTATTTTATTTTGGTGTCCAAATGTTTATAATTTTATATTAAAAAATTACCCAAGTTTATAAAGTGTTTTCCACCGCTTTCTTGAGAAATTTAGATAATTTAAGCCGACCCCAACGTAGTTGGGAAAAGGCTTGGCAGATTGATTGTTAAAATATACAGTCAATAACATTAAATATATCACCCTTCAACTTTCTATAATAACTAGACTACTACATATGTTACTACTCATTGAGTTGACATTTTACTATTATAATTTGACAGATGATAGACATTCTTAATCATATTTATGTTCCAACTTTCGTTTTAACGAATTGTTTTAGAAACTGTTAAAAAACCCGACCATCTGTAATTTTACTAGAATTCTTGTCATTATTAATCCAGTGCAATGCTCGGTGAGTTATGCTTGCAAATTTGTGAGTGGTATAATATTGAGTTAAAAGTTAATAAAAAATTAAAAAAAGTAGGTAAATAACACTTGAACATTGTGTTCAATGTAGAACTAGACTGACTGCGTAAAATCGTTAAATCTTTAAACATGTAAAGACTAGACTCCTTAGACTTTTCATGATCCCAATATAATCTGGGAATCCTGAAAACTCTTGAATAAGTTATTTTTCTTCATTTTTTGGGAAAGTTTATGTCATCACCCCAAATCAACATAGCACGGAGGAATCGATGTGAAATAATAAGATATCTCATTCTCTAGAGACACTTGGCTAGGGGTAATTCTCTCTGGAGAAATGGGCTCAGTTCCCACGACAGAATCCTATTTGACAAGCCATTTATTTTGATCATGTTTCCTTATTGGCTTTGGCGTATCGGCTTTAACGTGTGCCGGTAGTTTTATGCCATTGCCTTCTTGGAATAGGAATAGTCAGGGAGCATAATATTTTAGATGTTCTTGATTCAAATTCACGAGGAATTTACATGTAGATAAGTTTCTTACTCGTCAAAGTAATTCTTTGAGAGAGTTAAGGGCCTACCCAATCTCAATTGCTTAGCAAATTGCCCAATCAAATTCCTTCGTTATGCCGAAAATACTGCAGCATTAATTTTGAAATAAATATATTTTATGTTGAAGTTGAGGATTGATGCTAGGTCCTATGTTTGACGAAAACACGATCACATAAAAAATTCTCTATAGAATAAAAAAACCAAAGTTACCTCTAAACCGAACTATAAACCGCTGGTATAAAAAAAATAGGTACTTCAAATTAGATCATGAAATTTTGCATAATAACTGAAATAACTGTAGCAGCACCCCACTCCCACAGGACTCTCACTCTCACTCAGGCCGCGAGTAGTATGGTGCGAGTGAGATAAAAAGTGAATTTGAGCAGTAGTATAGGCCCTTAAAAATATGACCATTAGTGATGAATGCCTAAACAGAAAATAATTGAGGGATTTATTGATGAGAAGTCAAAATCATACAACGGCGGACCAGCGTAGCTGTTCACAAATATTGGGCAGGTTGTTTAATCGAAAATAAAACATTTTCAATTACTAATTTGCCTTGCCCCCAACAGCAAATATCTACCAGAAGAATGGCCATTGTCTATTTGATTTAAAAACTGACGAAATTTTCGGGTTTTGGATTTGTGAATAGCCTTTAGAGAACTCTTTTGATAACATTGATTGATGGAATTTCGATTCGGAAGCGTATCGAACGGTTATTAAATAGCCATGCAGAATATAACTAATATCCTGGACGAAAATTAACTACTAATATGGTAGCTTCTATGGTAAAGGGTAATTTCAATAACTTGTATGAGACAAGATAATTACAGAAACAATTAATGGTTTTATTGTTGGTCGTGGACACATCCACGACCATAGACGACAATATATACGTCTATGCCCATGACATTATAATAAATAAATCACCGATAATCCTGAATAGTATGAATGTGGATGACTCTAAGAGTAGGAGAAGACCTAAGAAGGGATAGATGGACTGTGTGAAACATGATATGGATAGAAAGGGAGTGACTACCGAGATGACGACTACAGAAGTGGATAATGATGATGATAAACACTGAAAGATTCTAAAAGCCTGTATTGTAGTAAGTAGGAGAGTCTCTATTTAACATACACATGATCTGACCAAGATTATGTTTGGACTTGAAAAGAGACTGTGACCTCTGAGTTTATTTCGGCCTTTCTTCTCAGAGTAGTCAGATAGGAAACGCCGAACTCATCTAGTTTTAAAAATGTGATTGACATGTAAAAGTGTTTGTACCAACCCAGTTACAGAAAATAAATCATTTATTATTTAACAATTTTGTTGACATTTGTGCCGAATTCCAATTTTTTTTTTAATATTGTGAGTATTTAATTAAGTAATGTTGCTTAGTGAATGGAATGCTTTTTTTATTTATTTATGTTTTTTTTTGTTTATTAAATATATTATATTATATAATTTTGCATGCCCTAAGGTAAAATGTATTGGGATTCTCATCATATTATCTGTATACAGCTACATGATTGGAAAATAAATTATTACTATTTATATTTTAAAAACAAAAACATTTCTTTTTCATACAGTTAGACCAAACACAAACATTTTCTTCAGCAGTAGTACAAATCACACACTACTTATTCCCACGGCGTTATTTACAGAGATTTTCACAGAAACTCGAGCCGAACACTTGTGTTCAACAGTCGCAGTAGTATTTACTAAACAACATTTGTTTGTTAGTCAGCATTTACTGTGAGCTCCAGATGGCCTGTCTTGTCTTGTTATTGTGACGGTTTCGCGTTTTGATGTTTTGTCTAGGAAGACATGTGTTTTATATAATGTGGAGATAACCATACTACAATATAATAGGTCTTTACCTATGAAATTGCCGTTTTGTATGAAAAAATTTAAACGTACTTTTTTCATGAATTTTTTATTTGTATTAATCGAAGTAATCACCCATGCAATCAATGCATCTTTGCCATCGCAGTGGCAGTTTATTGATGCCCTTCTTAAAGAAATCAGCTGGACGGGAGGCAACAAATTCTTCAAAGGCATTTTGTACTGCCTCTCGGGTATTGAATTTTTTTCCCGTCAAGAAGTTATCCAAATTCTGGAAAAAGTAGTAGTCTGTAGGCGCAAGGTCTGGTGAGTAGGGCGGATGACGGAGAGCTTCCAACCCCAGTTCTTGCAACTTGGAGACCGTCTGCTGTGCAGTATGAGGTCGCGCGTTGTCGTGCAGGAGCAGCGGAGACGAGCGATTGACCAATGCTGGTTGGAGATGCGCCAGCTTCTCCATCATTGTGTTCAGTTCTTCACAGTACACATCTGCAGTAATGCTCACCCCGTTTGGTAAGAAGCTGTGATGAATCACACCGGCGCTAGACCACCAAACAGTGACCATCACTTTTCTAGGGGTAAGTTTTCGTTTAGGGCATTGTTTAGGTGCTGAACCAGGATCCAACCAACTTGCTGAGCGCTTGCGGTTATCAAACAGAATCCATTTTTCATCGCAGGTAACAATGCGGTTCAAAATTCCTTCATTTGTGTGTCTGTTGAGCAGTGCAAGGCACGTCTCGACGCGTACTTCGCGCTGGCGATCATTGAGTTCGTGGGGCACCCATTTGTCAAGCTTTTTTACCTTGCCAATTTGACGCAAATGGACCAATATTGTTTTGACGCTAACGTCGAAAGCTGCTGCTAATTCAGCCGTAGATTGTGTATCATCAGCTTCGACAATCGCCTTTAATTCGTCATTGTCGACCAAAGTCTTCGGACGACCGCGAGGTTCATTTTTCAGGTCGAAATTTCCAGAACGGAAGCGAGCAAACCAATAACAGGTGGTGCGTTGGTTTGTAGTGTTAGCTCCGTAAACGTCGTTGATGTTGCGTGCCGCTTGTGCCGCGTTGCTGCCACGACGGTACTCATATTCCATAATTACTCGAATTTTTAACGTATCCATGATGACGAAAAAGATTGAAATGCGATGAAAATGTAACACTAATCAATAAAGAAATGACTACTTTTGGAAAAAAAAATCCATGTTTTTAAAATAAAATTAATTTGAAATTAGAATTCTTAGCCAAACAAAAATTATTTTGATTTGAAATGGCGAGTACTGCACAACGGCAATTTCATAGGTAAAGACCTAATATTTAGTAATCTATTCCGCTCTAAATAATTCTTCAAGAGTCATAAAAAACCCTGTAAGAAATCGACACGTGTTTCACCTCTTAACGAGGCATCTTCAGGATGACGATTGCCCAGTCTCAAAACAGAACACGACGTGTTGCCTCACCGATCGCTCGTTGCTCCGCGTGGCAACCTCGTTGAGAAGTGAAACACGTGTCAATTTCTTACAGAGTTTTTATGACTCTTGAAGAATAGCTAAGCGGAATAGGTTACTAAATATATCTACGTCTATTGTATTTTTAATGGACTTCCGCAAAGTCACACCTGAATCAATTAACTAAAGAAATCTTTGAAACAATTTAATACATAGAATAACATCATGCCTGGTTTTCCCCGAAGGGTAAGGCAGAGTTGTTGAAACTTATATTTTTGAGACCCTTTAGATATACAGGGTGTTAGGGTAAACACCGTTATCCTTGAAACCAGTGGTTTGGTGTCATATATAGAACGTAAAATCAATGGAAAATTAGGACTTTTTTTTAAAATTTCGTTTTACCACTAGAGTATTTCACCCTTTCACCTATGAGCTAGGGCAACGAACTTACATCTCAACACGGATGGGGGGCGTGGGACGTGACCTGACCGGCTGTGAGCGCGACCCCTCTCTCAGTCAGTCAGCTGTTTCGCTAGCGAGCACGGTGTCGCATAGAAACTTTTTAATTTTTTTAAATGAAAATAACGTTTTTTTTTTTTTGTTGTTACTCGGTAATTTATTTTTATATTTAAGTCAACTACCCATGGTTTGAATGACAAGAGTGTTTACCCTTACACCCTGTAGTCCACATTTCACCAATAGCGTTATGCCAACTCAACTTGACTACCACTATGGGCCACGCCAACACCTTGAAAATACTCCCTAAACATTTTTACTAAAAAATTCCTACAAAAACCCAAAAACAAACAAATAATATTCCTTCTTCAAATACAACGACCAGGCCTCAGGCAATTATAATAATACGAACCATGTTTTTATCCTCATTTCTGCTGTTTTGGGCAAGGACATCTGTTGCCTAAGATACAATCAAATTGGCCTTTGTACACTCAAGGGCAAAAATATGTACTCAATAAGCAAAATTCAAAAGAAATATTTTCGTAGAGTATAGATTTCAAAAGTTTTAGTTTCCCCTAAGGGTTAGGCAGAGGTGTACCCGTATACCTATAGATCACCCACATTTCGCCAGATAAGTTTAAGTCACATGTAATAGGGGGCGAGCCTATTGCCATCATAATCCTATACCTAATGTTCCCACTGCTGGGACACAGGCCTCCTCTCTGTGAGAGGGAGTGGGCCGTAATCCACCACGCAGGCCCAGTGCGGGTTGGTAGATGTCACATGTCTTCGATTTTTTTGGTTCTAGGACATGCCGGTTTCCTCACGATGTTTTACTTCACCGTTTTGAGAGCAGTGGCAATGAAATAATTTACACAAAGTAAAGCGCCTGTCAGGGTTCGAACCTACGACCTACAACTCATGTCGTGGCCGTTACCACTGAGCCACCACTGCTCATCAATATTGCCATCAACAAGGCACAAATCCATTTGCCGGACTGCTACTGAGAATTTTCAGATGGATAAACCCAATAACACTGTGGTGGTATCTACATCGCCACATGCGACGTACGCATCAAAGACCTGACGTCAGACAAAAATCCTGACGTTAATAAATCCTGCATCGCGCAATTAAAGTTTACCGTGCAGTGGACATAATAATATATACAAGAATCGTTGGGCAGTTGCCCGCCAGACACAACACCCGTCTGGTTGGAGGATCCTCCCTTTTCTATGGTGGATGAGTGAACTTTACACCTCCTCATACCCCTAAATTGGTGACCGCGAATATGAACGTCAACGCAGCCTTCATGCAACTACTCCAGCGTGACGTCATCATCATCACTCCCGCAAGCTTTCAGTGAGGCGAGTCACACAGCCAAGCCAACACCCGAGGCGTCAACGGGTATCCTGACCACCAGCATGCAGCAAACGCGCATTCCTGGTCCTCACCCTTAGCCTCATCACCCCGACTCACTGGGGAATCACCTCAATCACCTCATCACCCCGACTCACTGGGGAATCACCTCAATCACCTCATCACCCCGACCCACTGGGGAATTTGCCAGGCCCGGGAATCGTAAATCGTACCCAGGACCTCAATGCTCAGAAGTAGCGCTTGCGACCGTTAGACTAACGAGGCAGTATAGATTCAAATTCAATATACAACACGAGCTACAATAGATTGTGATAAAAAACGATGTCTAGTGACACATGACAAAATATTTTATTTCACATAAACCTTCATGGGCACATATGAAACGTCAGAAGCTAGGTGCACGGTTCCAATTGGCCGTTTCGAATGGAGAAGAGCCGGCAAGAAACTCCACGCTTACTCTTTTCATCTACAGTTGTAAGATATCTTTGCCATTGACTGTACTTCTAGGTTCCAAGGCTCATTAAGGCTCTTGTCTTTTAAAATGGAAAAGAATTTTGTGTACGATCTTGTTTTAAATTAAAATATGATAATCTAAGGTTTATCTTGTAAGTAGGCTATGTTTGCTGTCTGGGCTATTCAACGATTGGTAGAATAATTTGAACTTAGTTTTTAAACGGACAAGGTTGAAAATAAATGAGGCGTAGGTCGTAGGTTCGAACCCAAACAGGCTTTACGTTGTGTGAATTATTTCGTCACCACTGCTCTCAAAACAGAAGGAAAACATCGTGAGGAAACCGATATGTCCTAGAACCAAAAAAATCGAAGATATGTGACATCTACCAACCCGCACTGGGCCCACGTGGTAGATTACGGCCCGCTCCCTCTCGCAGAGAGGAGGCCTGTGTCCCAGCAGTGGGAACATTATAGGCTGATTATGATAATGATGAGGTTGAAATATCTATCTCATTGATTACGATCCAATGGTATATTATTTGTTTGGTCCCGACTGACATTTGTAGATCTTTGACCGTTGTTACTAGTCGTCAGGAGCCTGAAAGTCTGACAACCAGTCTTACCAAAACGTTAGGTATCGTATTACCCAGTAATTGGGTTGTGGAGGTCCAATAGGCCGTCGCTTCATTTAAAATACTGGTATTCAGCTGCATCCGATTAGACTGGAAGCTGACCCCAAGATAGATGGGAAAAGGCTAGGCAGATGATGATTTAGCACCTTGCTTTAACTATTTCCAATTTTTGTTGTATCATTCTTTGCCCGCCTGAAAACTGTCAAGTTTCACGTGTAGCTGCACATATTCATTGATTTTTCAGAAAAGTGTTTATGAACTTTTTCAAATAGCCGAAACATTAACAAAACCTTTTAAACGAGGGTTTAAAGTCATTAACGAAAGGTTTTCGTGTCGTCTTTCACAAGTCAAACATATGTATATAATAGGGTAGTTTATAGAAAGGTCCCTTAATAACGATCTATGTTCGTCGTGCCGTGATATCTCCGACGCTTATGGAAACTATAGATAATAGTGCCAACAGATAAGTTTTTTGTTTTATTGTTATAATACGTGTAACTTTAAATGCGTAAAACCTGTAAATAGTTTGATCAGAATAACGACCAGAATCAATTGAACCACTTTTTAAATATAGGTCACATTTTTCAAAAAATCTTCATTAAAAAACAGTGTATATTTATTAATAGGTCAAGCCATCACATGCGCAAACCCGCCAAAATAGATAAACAAACACAAATTGTTGTCGACCAATTTAAATTTCCTCATACGATACGGATAATAATAGCTTAGGCCTATGTCCTACAGTGGACGTCTTTCGGCTGAAATGATAATGTTGATGAATTTTATAATAGACTAGCGACCCGCCCTTGCTTCACACGGAGTTTACGATTTGAAAAAACATCGATATTTCAACCCTTAACAAATTCTCTGAATGACGGTAAAACTGTATCAGGCAGACATGAAAAGCGACTTCAATTTATAATATTATTTAAAGAAGTCAAATCAATCCGCCTAGCATTTTCCCAACTATGTTGTGGTAGGCTTCCAGTCTAACCGGATGCAGCTGAATACCAGTATTTTACATGGAGCGACTGCCTATCTGACCTCCACAACCCAGCAACTGAGTAATACGATACCCCTTGATAAGACTGGTTGTCAGACTTTCGGGCTTCTGACGACCCGTAACGACTGTCAAAGATCCACGAAAGACAGCCGGGACCAACGGCTTAACGTACTTTCCGAGCCACGGAGGAGTCCCGGTAAGTAAAGATGGTCACCCATCCACACGTGCAATAATTTATAATCTTTTTTTTGTTTTTCAATGACATTTTTTTTTTTGCATGTATGGATGATATAACTACTATAGCGGGTTAAAAAGGGGACGCCCTTTGTTAGTTAAGATACTGTATTTATCTATCTAGTTAAATAAATATTATTCCACCATTTCTTCATTTAGTTCTCCGTTATTTAAAAAGCGTGATGCATAATTAAAAGCTAAACTAAAAAAACTCGGTTTGAATACTCCGGACTTTTTCCCAGTGTTTGTATTAAAAAGAACCTATTGTTTTTATCTGAATAAAAAATCTTATCTCTCCCATTGTACTTTTAATTAATTATTATCTCAAGATTTCTTGCTTTTAGAGCTCTCTGGTGATTAATTTAATGAATTAATGTCGCTTACCGTTGTGTTAGAAAGAGACAGGTACCTAGATAATCAAATCAAAATATTTTATTTCACATAAGCCTACATGGGCACCTACGAAACGTCAGAAGCTAGGTGCACGGTTCCAATTGGTCGTTTCCTATGGAGAAGAGCCGGCAAGAAACTCCACGGTTACTCTTTAAAAAAATAATTGGCTTTTACAATATTTTCGAATTCCAGTGTTAATAGTTATGGGAGGACAGTCAGGCATTTCAAAAAGTTTCAGGTAGGTTAGGCTAAGCCTACAACGTTCTCACATTCACAAGGTAAAAATAATCTATATAAAAGATAAATAAGATACTAAAAATAAAAACCTATTTAAACCAAATGACATGATTGCCATTACAACTGTAACAAATATCATGTCCACAAAAGCCACTAATAAAGAGTTGAAAATAATTTGTAGGTTTTATGTCAAATAATATTATGATTAATGTCTGTCAGGGATGAATGTAAAAAAAAAAAAAACAACCGACTTCCAAAACAAACTAAAAACGTGAAAAATAACTTTAATTTCGGAAGTCGGTGCCTTTGCTTTTCAATTTTCGTTTTTTGCCACCGACTTCCGAAATTAAAGTTATTTTTCACGTTTTTAGTTTGTTTTGGAAGTCGGTTGTTTTTTTTTTGTAAAAAGTTTTTATTTTTCACTTTTTAGTTGTGGTACCTACCCTACACAAATTCGAATACACTACCTGCTATGTAAATAACAGTGACGGAGTCAAACAACAACATATATCGTCTACATACACTAAGTGGGAAAAATACGTAATTATTGAAGCTAACTCAAAAACTACGCAAGAAAAATTAATAAATTAATATGGAACCACCTCTGAAGCATGACCTACCAAACAAAAAAAGAATCATCAAAATCGATTCATAATTGACGGAGTAATCGCGCAAAAAAAAAAAAAAAAACATACAGACGAATTGAGAACCTCCTCCTTTTTGAAGAAGTCGGTTAAAAATAAACATGGTACATACATGGTGATGAACAGCTGTTTACTCTTTCTATTTTATTATGTTGTCCCATCTTCACACCGAATTTAAAGCATGATTCATTTGATTAAAGCCACGCATTGGGGCGTTATTTTAAGGTCAGGATCTCCTCTCAGTAGACATTAATGTGTGTTTGATTAGTTACCTAATTACTTGAAATCTTATAACTTAGGTAAGTACAGAGAGATGTGAAATAAAAATCTACCGATGCGAATATAATAGCTGCGAACAGAGCCCTCTATGACACTCGTCCGAAAACAAAGAATAATGGTGTACAAAATGCCAAGAACTACCAGGCATTACGGTTTAATTCATTAATTTTACAACTGACACAACAGCCAAAACCCAATCTTAACTTTATAAAAATAGAGTAGAAATTAAAATAGTGGTCTGCTAACTAACTTTGCGCAAGCTAACTTCAGTGTTCCTAAAGGGGTTGTCATAGAAACTGAAGTTCTGCGCGCGCATCACCTACACGCGTACGCCTACGCACACATAGACAGATTTCCCCTAACGAGGGAAAGAGATAGCAATACAGTACAGTGTTATACAAAAGTGTTGAATTAAAATAAATTGCTAGGTGTTGTTTTAATTGGGTTAGATGTTGAAAATTAAAACGGGAATGAAGCGGTAAGTACAATAATTTTGTAGGAAAACCAAAATAATCAAATCACAATGCCTCTCTGTGTACATAAGTAGATTGGTTGAAAATCGTTTTACGACTCATATCTAAAATAAGGTGATTTTATCAACTTTTAACTCAGTATTTCATAAGATAAGTGGTTGCAAGTATATCGTTAGTATTTTATTTGTATGTTACTCGTTATTAATATTGTAATTCTTTTAAAACAAGAAAAGCATAATTCAACTTTTTTTTTAAATTGATATTTTGCAATAACTTGCTATTGGTGTTGAAAAACAATTATGTTACGAAGGAAAGGTAAAAAATTATAATGATTGCATCACCATCGTATTCAATATTGATCAAAATAAACATTTACAACTCAATTTACCGCATTAAAAATTACGTTATTATCAATTCCCACCGAGACCACTCTCTACACAACTGTACTCGAGTCGTCCCTCTCTTACACAGACACAGTATGCTCTAACTATGTGTGCGTGTTTTACACCACAGATTCTGCGCGATGGACCCTAGTATTCTTGCAGCCATGGACAAAGAAGCACTCAAAAAGCAGATTGAAAACATGAAGTACCAAGCGTCTATGGAACGCTGGCCGCTTTCAAAAAGCATTGCTGCGTGAGTAATTCTTTATTTAAACATTTAAAAATATTAGTATAGTGAGTGATGTCATGATGTGTAGTGCAAGGGAGCGGGAGTCGCCCTATGTGTGTGCAAGGGATAATAGTGCTTTTAACAACGGTTCAAAGGTATAAAATTGCGTGGAGGGCGTGCAACGATTAAGGGATTATGTATGCTGGTTTTTATTTAATCGATGTGATTAGATTCCCTGTTTCTTCCATATTTTTATCATGTATTTTGTATTGTTATCTTTTCTCAATTCGTCTATGTTATAACTAAATTAATTAAATATCATCATAGTACAGTATGGTTCTGAACAATGATCCATTTGTGTCAATTAAAATGTGTCATATTCGTCCTATTTTTGTTAATTCCTGTGTTAAGTGTTTCATCATATTGTTCTAGACTGGGTTCAACGTTTGCTTGAGTACCAGTAATTTCAGCTGTAGCGACAGCATTAATCAATAATTGTGTACTTCATATGCCCAAAGAAGCGTTCTTTGAAATTCCCCTGTTCATGATATATCAATACTAACTTAATTTATATGTAACACAAAACACCATGCTTAATCGATACGCACTCTCTATGACTAACAATAAAATAAAAGTCCTATTTTGCACCTTGTCAGTGAGGAAATTTGGTACATTTTTGACTGTACAAGGCGGACCCTAATACAACTGAATGAATTTCCATAACAGGTGAAATGACGTCATTTTAGTTTTTTTTTTATAACAACACTCTAGCTTTGATGCTTTAATTATTTGCACCCTTATGTTTGTGTCCTTGGATATTAGTGTGTCTACTTCAATATCTTTGGTACCTATACTCTATCTCATTTATTATTTGTTCAGAAGATCTAGCTTTTATTTTTACCATAATCAAAGCATTGTTTTTAATCAGTTCTAGCACAGTTATGATTCCATAAAGATATCTATTCATTACGGTTCTGTGTACTATTTTAGTCGCCCAGGTCATATAATTTCAATAATGGGTCCTAAAGACAGCTTATCAGTTCCATGGGGTCTGTCAAGGTTCATATCTTGGTTCTCATAAAGCACATGCGTGTCTTTTCTCTCCTATCTGTATATTTGGCAGTGATGTTTCTGCCTCTTCTTCTCTATCATTAGTACCAATTAAACATTGGACACCATCAATAGTATTGGTTTATGCGACACTTTTGATCTCTACACCTATAAATTCGAGTTGTTGTTGGGCTTCAATTTTGATCCCTATGTTTGTTGCTTCCATTACAGGAAGTTTATTAGATATAGTTACATTCATAATAAGGACGTATCGAAGTAGGAATTATTGATGTGTGACATTATTTTATAACCACATATTTCCCTATTATGACGCGATCCGTAACTACCGATAATATTGTATGAGTTATGAGTTCAATAGCGTTGTAAAATTGTTTACCTTTATTGAACTAGTAGGTGCCTTTGACGACATATCAAGCTATACAATTCCAGTATAAACTGATCTGAAAATGTATGGAAAGTTTATAGAATGCGAGGTCATCTCCATATCAAAATATCTAGAAATATATTTAAAGGTATTGTAGCAAACTTAATTTGTATCGCGCTTGTTCTGAAAATCTTAATTATTACAAGAAAATAATGTCTGAACGCATTGCTGAATTTTGTTCTATTGTTTTTTTTTTATATTTCGTCAAAAACTAAAACATTCATCGCAAAAGATTTATTCAAATAATTATGCTAAAACCTCTTAGTTGCTTATTATTGTTTAAATCAATTTTAATTTAAAAAGAAGATGTGTTATTGGGTATTCTCATCTGGAATTTCTCAGTAGCAGCCCGGAATCTGGATCTGTGCCCAGTTAATGGCAATAGGCTAACCCCGTATTCCGTGGGACTTACACATTACTAGCCAAATTTGGGTGTACTATAGGATACACCTCGGTCTAGCCTTTCGGAGATTGGCCTGATGTTTTGATATATTGATTGAAAAGTGACCCTTATCAATGCACTCCTACTTTCATTTTCACTATATTCATAATAATCCCATTATTATTCAATTTTAGAACGGTATGTATATACTCCGTACAAAACAGTGTGAACGACGAGTTTAATTATAGCATCATAATCATGACTTTTTACTGTTGCTACTAATTGTCTAACAAGTGTGTTTCTAAGAACAATACTATGACGTGTCTATGTATCATTTATCGTAGCTATATGCTTATGCCACGATCGTTAACACAGTCATAACTTCATAAATCTCTTTTTATTTATAACAGATTCATTCATTAGGACTGTATAATGGTTCACATACTAAAACTGTGGATTTCATTACTAGACTACCGTTATCTCTGCCTATAACTGATGAAACCAATACCGGGGTCATCATCATCATCATAGCATCACCATTATTATCATCATTTGAACAAGCCTTGTAGGTAACAGTGTCATTAAGATTAGTATCAGAATTCTAATTTTTAATCCGTTCACCTAAATGATCATAGATCTATTGAAGGCGTTTTATCAGATTTCACTTAGGTCAAAGCAATTTCGTCGGTCAGCGATTTTTAATGTTACTATGACCACTGGAAGACTTAGCCATCAGTTAGAAAGTCCTTACTAGTCATAATAGTTATTGTATCTAACCATCTCAATATCACAAAGCATGATAGGCTAGTGGTGTTACCGTCAGACTGCCATCATAGGTCTAGAGTTCGAACCCAAGACTCGCACCTCTGTCTTATCGGATTCATGTGCGTATTGCATAAATATCACTTGCTTCAAAAACAGTGAAGGAAAACATCGTGATGAAACCGGCATGCCTGAGAGATATTTCTCGATGGCATGTGAAGCCTTTGAAACTCTGACACCAGGTTAGTCACTAACCACACGAAATGGAGAAGAATATCACAAAAATATAATGTATTGTCAAGTTGTGTCTTTCATTATCAGCATCATCACTGGCAGCCTTGTTCCACCCACTGCTTAGTATAGCCCTCCTCCCCCTCCCTCTCTCCCCCTCTCTCTCTCCCTTTTTGCCATGCTTCCCTTGTCTGTGCGAGTCTTATCCAAGTCTTCCCTGCGATCATTGTGTAAGTCGTCCCCCAGTTCTGTCTTTACTGCTATTCAATACACTTAAAAATCTCCGTCATAAGAAATCGATATATTATGTGTAGGTAATATTCTAATATTAGCTAAAAATCACACGGTTTCATCGAATCCAGAATAGAAATATCCCATCACACCTGCCACGTATATCAAAAATAATCTCAGATATAAAAGAGTTTTATTTCTTTCATTCATCCTTCCGTTATTTGAAATATTTTTATGAAAGCATGCGGTAAGGAACGGCGCGCGAATCGATGGTTACCACACTCAAAACAGATTGACTAGTACAAACAAATGCCGCTGCTCACGCGCATTTTGTGTTGCCAGACTTAGTACCTACGAATTCCCCTAAGTGAGAAAATAATGTTAATTGTTTTTTTGTCATCTCGTTAGTTTTTTGTTCTTGAATTTTACAGGCTAAATTGACCTTTTATTTAACGAACCTTTTTTTTTTTTTTCGAACGCTTCTAACTGTGATTTTAGTAAATAAAATTATTGGGGTAATATCGTCACTTCTTGATATTTAAGGTTCAAAGGTTGACAAAAGGATTATTGTAAAGCTTCTTACAGTATCCAATTTTCAATATAACTGATTTTATTTGATCTTAAGGAGACTTACTTTTACTTTCCAAGTAGATTGTCGATAAAAATCCAATATAATTCTCTAACATATTCTACGTGCAATGAAATATTTGGGTGAAATAGTGGCGTTATTGCCCTGATATTAAAAAAGGGTAATATATTGAAAACGGGGCGCTACAGACGATTGAATAGATACTTAAGTTCAGTCAGACGTAAGCCGTTACCTTAATTTAACTTACAGCGTGCTTAGTATATCAAGATTTTATTGACTTTTAGCACTTTTTACGATTATGGTATGAGGACTTATTCCTTCATTTAATTTTAATGATGAAGTACATTATCATCTTCGTTCTCCGTCTCACGACCTTATAATAATATACCTAGAGGTATATTATTATAATTCATCTCACAAATCATTTCTTCCAATTTTTTTTTATTCCCCTTTTGTCTTCGGATTTTTTCCAGGTTCCCACATTTCTGGGTAGTTTAACTCTGGCATCACAGCTCCAATCAAAACAACTGTCAATACACGATTGAGTGCGCTAGCGACTGCGCATAAGGAGTCGTTCTATAAATGAATGTGCCTGTGTTTTATTTGTGTCAGTCCACTGATTATAAAGCAAAGGTAGATTATGTGCTGATAACACACATGTTTCAGTGACACAGTGATGTTCGTTCTCTTTTCACCACATGGTTGGCATATAGCGTTATCTCTGTTATCTCGATGGCCCTAGATTGCAATCGATTGATAGATTATTGATATTTTGTATCTATGTGTAATAGGTATGTTAGAATTGCAGTTTTGAATGGGTGAAGTACTGCTCAAAGCTGACTATCATATAAATATGTGCTGATGCATTAATTTGAAATCATAGTACCTATACATATAAATGTGAAGTCACCATCTACTGCGTTTATTACTCGACAATTCAACGTTACATTAGACGTACCTAATCAAAGTCCCTTTGGACTTTGATTAGGTACGTCTAATGTAACCATTTACTCATACTTTAGTGTTTAGTAGGTATCATCAAGGAGTCAGTCGAGTCGGTCAGGCAGAACGGTTGTAACTCGTTCTCATTTTTAAATTCCTTCAAGAGACAAACGGACAAGAAACTCTAATTGATTGATTCCACGTGCATATAGTGAAACCCATTTAACTTAAGAACCTATGTTAGCTACCCATATTCTTGCAAATAAATATATCAATCATTCATAAAGAAAAAAAAAGAAAATCGAACTTTTACCTGATTTATTTGGACAGTGCATCAATCAAAACCCACACTCAATCAACACTGTTTTAAGAATAGAATTATATCAAGAATAACACCTAAAAGTTTCTCCCACGGATTCTAGAAAAATAAACAATATGGATTCAACCGAAACGATTTCGCACGGTGATAACAATCCGTGTTTCTCATTGTAGGTCGGGTGGTACCTATGCTGTAGGAAAAACAAGACATCACTATTATGTGAAGAAGATGCCATAAAAATATGACACAATATGGGACTGAATTCATTTATACATCTTCTATCTTCACTACTATAAAATAATTATGATAAAGTTTTTATATATGTCTAGGTGATAATCTTTGGAAGTACTCTTTCACTAATGCGAAGCTACAGTCTTGCCGAAACAAGAATTTACACTCGGACAAAATTGCGGGCAGAAGATGACGGTTATGATGTCAAAATTGTTTATGTTTTTAAAACCAAATCGGCGCATGACGCCAAAAGTTTTTCTGAGCCAAAAATCAAACTGCATCTAAGCGTTGAACATTAATTTAAAAAAATGTTTTACAGTAAAAAAAATATGAAGTTTCATTGCAAACAAACATAGGTAGGTAGATACTGCACGAGTTGATAATTCTGGAAAAGGAATAAAATCACCTTTGAACGTATTTTTTTTCACATCGTGTAGATATCATCATACTCATGACATAAGGAAAGAATTACATAAATATATTTTTATCCAACGTACGTGTATAACATACAATAACTAAGTAAGTGGAAAATCTGACCTCCATTTGCCTTCCAAGTCTTTAACCGTTCAAGATCGATCGTCACAATAAACGAAGCTAGTCATTTCTACATACAAATGTTCAGCTGTAACGTCAACTTAATCACCTAATGGTAGTCATACACGTTACGATATACTTGCGCAAGTTTAGACTTGCACAAGTCTGCGTGACACCGAATGGCTCGGAGGCTAATTAATCCCAAATCCCACACAAGTTTATGTATACCTACTTGTGCAAGTCCAATTTTGGGATAGTATATCGTAAAATGTGTGGCCTGCGTAAGTAAACCAACTGTACAGTTACATCGTCATAATTTGCGGTTATTATAACCACAAGCTATTGTTTAAGTTAACCAATTACATTTTAATAACTCCATATCCTGTTTACCGTAGTCTGTGTATTATTGTATCTGTTTTATTGTGATGTCGTCAGAGACGCACATGTTTCTTAGCCGCGATGTTTTACACACATTGCCAAACATGGATTCTTGAAATACACTTATTGAAACAATATGAGAGCATTTCTTGCAACACTAGTGCCGTATCGTTATTTTAAAAAAATCGGTTCCGAAATCTAACTGATTTCTTTTCCGTACCGATCATCACTCTCTTTATCCCAGTTCATTTGGGGTCGGCGCAACATTGTCTTTATCTTCCATACTTCTCTATGATTCCGTACCGTTATCGTACGAGAATCGAACAGTCTAACTTGCCTGTAACAGACCCGTTCACAAGGCAATAATCGCTAGGATATTTCTTCCTGTATAAATTAACACTAATTTTTAAATCGTATGAATAGTGAAATATTGACGTGTGAACCCAACTTTTTACCTTATAATATCGTCATGTGAACAGCCGCTCTACTTGTTTTTTTTTTAACTTAGCTGTATAAAAATGGCTTAAGTGCCATAGACTCAATGCGAGGTACTGGGGGCTTAAAACAGTCACTTTGGCAGAATTATAATAGGAAAATATTATGAATCATCGTAAAATGTCACAAACTGACTGACAATTCATAATATGATCTGCGTGCGATTATTATTACGAAATTATTCATCTATTTGACGGTTTTCTATGGAGAGTCGTAAAATGGTCCACAAATTATGAATTGCCTTTGTGTCAAATTAGAGGAATTGCTAATGACAGCTGGGAATTCAGGAAATGAATTGCTTTTAGAGGACTTGCTAATGTGGCCGTTTTAGGCCCCCTGTACTGTACCACGCTTACGTAAACGCAGAAAGAAAAGAAACACCAGTGTTGCCATAAAAAAAATGCACCTGCAGTCATTTTATTTTGTCTGTGCGCTTCAGTGCGCTTTGTCTGTCTGCCGCGATGAGTTTATTATCGGAATTTTCTTTCGGTATTGTTTTAATTTAATAACAAATAAAGTGAAAATACCATGTGAGGTATTTGCGCGTCCACTGCCCCGGTTTTTTTTGTTTCAGGATTTTTTGTAGCCAATTCAATAACCTTTACAATAGTGTTTTCAGATATAACTCAACAAAAATGCTTTTCAACATAGGACATAAAAACTGCCATATTTCTTTCTGCTTCCTTGACTTTCTCTTCTTCTTCAATTTAGAAAACAGTACACTAACATAAGTGACGATGATTTATTCATAAAATGTTTATTTGGGTATTTTCGGCTGTTGGAGTCAATTTCCATATTCAGTGGCAAATTTTGACGCTATTAAAATACTCTAATGAAAATACTCCATTACAGTACTAGTGAACTTTGATTGTTAACTTAACCAAATTGCTTTAATGCCTAAAAGCTGTGACACATTAGCAAGCAAGTTTACGTTCTTACAACAGTCGACCTCAATTCACGCCCTGACCTTACACGCCCATTTCTTACCCCTGAACGAAACCAATACAAAAGCTCATAGATTTCCAATCTCATGGGAATATTTCCCATTACTTATACTTCCATAATAAGCCGCTTTCCCCATCGGTTATATTTCATCTGTGGCTGATTTATAGCCTGCGTTATTCAGAAAGTTGCGAATGAAAGGGTTTCGCAATCTTCTTAGTGTTTTTTCTATATTGCTTGTATTTTAGCGACCTTTTCTGGTAACAGTAAAAGTAGTGGAAGGAAATGTAGGTCTTGTTGGGGTTGTCATAAAAAGGTATCGATTGTTTGACGTAACACTACAGCACAAAGGAGTACTTACATAGCTGAAATGGACGAATGGGTCTGTGAAAGTAAAAGCTCTCTCGGTTGGTTGCTCATTCATTAGCAACCATGCGGATAATCTTTTCCTACAAATAGTGTATTTTATATTTAGCCTTTTAAAGAATTTTAGCAATGTTTTAAATTTTTAGCTTCCTCTTGAATTGAGTTTCCATTTCAACTATTTTAATCCTGATAACTTGTATTTAATCACGGAGCTTGTGAGCGATTGTATAAATTCTCATACATTATTCCTTTTATTTCTTCATTCTCTGCATCTGCCGGGTCCTTTATTCTATTTTTGTTTAATTACTCTGCTCTTCAGTCTTTCTATTTTTAGCAATTACATTTACTTCACACATTCCATTATTCTAAACTTAAACACTTGAACCACCTTCATGAGCGGTAAAAAAAATATCTTATTAGAACCTTACATGATTTCTACCTCATTGTATTATGACACTTAACCTAATTCTTTTCCTGTTTTAATCTATTATATTATTTTGTTTTCCTCGATTAGCATTTTTACTTGTAAAGTGCAAACGTTTCTTTCTTTGCCGGATAATACATTTTTACTCGAGGTTTGTGCAAGGAATGGTAATGATGGAACCGTTTTGCTCCATTGTCGTGCTAAGGAAAATGTTGTAACTTGGATAAGGAAAATGTTTAGTTCTTTGTCAATCATTTCGTCTTCTTCCTGTTTGCTATAGTATATTTGCTAAAGTGTACCTACTTCAGGTCATTTGATTTACTCCGTGGCTTGCATTTTGTTGGCTTCAGTATTACTTATCTACTTTCACAACGCCTTGGTAGTGCTTCTCTGATATGCTAATCTCGCCCATCGCAAAGTCTTCGTATTAGATATGCATAATCAGCCTATAATGTTTCCACTGCTGTGACATGGGCTCCTCTCTGTGAGAGGGAGGTAGCCCTAATCAACTACGCGGGCCCAGTTCGGGTTGGTAGATATCACAATATGTCTCCGAGTTTTTGGTTCTAGGACATGTCGGTTTCCTCACGATGTTTTCCTTCACCGTTTTGAGATTTACACAAAGTAAAGCGTCAGGGTTCGAACCTTTGACCTAATACTCGCACAATAACTTGACCTACTAATAGAATTGATTATAAAGGTAAATGCATTATAATCAATTCGATTAGTCTTATTTTGAAAATTATTCCTAGTTTTTGTTGCCCACAGTTCCATTGGTAGTTCTTTTTGCTACAAATTATTTCAATAAACAAGCCTCTTCTGCAGCTGTTTTGTTAAAAAATCAGTAAGTCAAATGCAAATATGATTCATATGACGGGTATAATGTTCTATAATGGCTGTTTACCGGCCTTTGATGGTGATGATAATGATGTCAATCTTCTTGATATTCACACGCATTAGGCATGATGCTTTACAATTTTTTGTACGTTTTCTCAAATAGTTAAGATGCATATCGTAGTCAGATATTTAAAAAAAAATCTCCGGTTAGTATTCCATCAAATGATGGCCATAATAAGAATATTATATTATTTGTCTATATTTCGTCATTTACACTATGTACGTTGATACCTAAACAATGTTTACAAGAAACTCAGCCAAAAAATACTGAAGGTCATTTAGAATAATGCGTAGTGAAATCAATTAGGTATTAACAAATTGTTATTGATAACTTGGATAATTAGCCACGAGGTGAAAAATATTTCACAATGTAAGCCAAAAACCCATATAAGTAAAAACAATTCTTAACCCCAGTAACTCCACTTAAAAAACCAGCAAGCGATCTATCAACAATGTTAAATAGTATAACATGACAAATCAAAACAGCGCTGATCGTAATATTAAAATAGACAAAGTCAGTCAATTCAAATTCAGTTCCTTATTTCGCCGCATACCAAAATATATTGGGCACTTTGTTCTCATAAACATAGATAACAAAAAACTTCCCAGTATAAACGTTTCTCTTAAAATTTTACGAGTGGCATCAGGTGGTCTTTCATGTTCCGCGCTTCTTCTATAAAAACGACAAATGCTTCGGAAAAAGTACTCGAACACGTACGATGAAAGAAAGCCGTCAACATATATACAGATGAACTTGCGTATATTTCTTGTTTATAGTGTTATGTGTTAGCTATACCAGCTGTCGGTATGAAAAGTTATTTTATTTCTGCGGCAAAATTCTGAGCTTTTCGGGGAAACATTTTATAATATGAATCTAACAAAATATTTAGAATTTTCGTATCCACAGTAACAGCCAGTATACTGTATTCAGAACATAACATGGACATATTTCAATGACCGCAACTAATTACTAGACGAAAAATAAATTGAGATAAATCAAACAAAGTGGAGTACAAATAACTATCTGTGCCTTGATAGAAACAATTCTACGAAACCTAAAAGTGAAGAAGTTGAATAAGTACAAGAAATATAGACACAGTATGTTAAGATGAGAGAATCACAGAAATAACCATACACTCACATTCCTACTTAATGTAGATTGTGATACAACTCATAGACGTCCTCCGCCAAACATGGGTCTTGGGTCTCCCCACACAGCTATAACATAATATACATAACGACATAGTTACATATTACAACTGACCCAAAATTCCACTGTCCTTGTGAGGGAGGTTTCACTCACATTTATTGCAAGCATTTTGTCTTTTCATTAGTATTTCGTTCGTGAAGATATTATTATACTGTTTTTGCTAAAATGTTGGGCCGAGCACATTGCCTCGGTGAACACCAAGGATAAGCAATGAATCCCTACTATTAAACTTAATAATCTTCACACAGTGATTTAGGCTTCTAAGGTAGCTTCGAAAAATGTCTAAAATCTGACCCGGAATACCGATAGCTCCCATCTTGTCAAGAAGAATGGGAATAGGAACGAAATCAAAAGCCTTCGAGACACACCTACGTATCAACATATGCCATTGTATTGGTATACAGCTAACCGAAAATTCCAATGTCCATTTGACGGAGGTTTTGTTCTTGTCTCGTGTAAGAATGAATCGGAATTTTCATAAATCTTAGAAGATTTTTATTCATAAATATATCTATACCTATTTTCATATTATTATAATTATTATGCCGAAACAGTAAGTATATCATAAAAATATTCTAAGCGTTATAGAGCATCTTCGACATAATAATATGTTTGCCCAAAAATGCTTTTCAACATGGCTTCATTCTAAATAAAAACAATTCTTTTATTTTCACTTAAGAGAAGTAAATCTGAAAGTTTGTTACTGAACACAGAGATGTACTTACAACAAACAAAAAATGCGTAGCTACAAACACAATTCCTCAAAACAGAACACCAAACGCTTACTTAAAAACCCCCACTTATACACGTTCTCGTGAAATAAGAACGTCATCAACATATCGCCATTTTACAGAGAATAACTGACCTAAAAACCGAGTCACACTGCCACTGACAAGGGGAGAAATTTGGCTACCCACCCTGATACAGGGCTGCACATTGATGGAACCGCCCTAATTTTTGAAAAAGCTTTGTGTTAGGTACGGTTTTCAAAAAGGATGTTCTAAATTTTGATGCGTTTGTTTGTATGTGTCGGTTAGCAGAGGTGGTATTGAATGGGGTTAATGGTTTAAGGCTTTCCGGACTATTTCACCAACTCTAGTAAAGCCTGTGCGGTAGATATTATAAAGATAAATTAAGTTATCCTCATTATTTTGTCCATATTGGTCAATACCATTCTGGGGGACTACCACCACCGCTTACAGCAGTATAATTTTAATATTAGTTTAGTGTAGGTAAGAGATGAAGCTCTACAGGACGTATAGCTCCATCTCTTTCCCCCACTGAAGTAAGATTAAAATAATACTGTTGTGAGCGGTGGTGGTTGGCCCCCTGATGTTTTGAACATAATTTTGGAAAGTGGCCTATTGTAAACAAAACTTAAGCACCACAATATTTCACAGATCACTCTTCGAAGTAGGTACAAATTACACATTAATATACAATGTCCGACCAGTGAGAAAGTAACTAAAATAATATGAAGACCAGCTGATCCAAATATTCAAAAGTATCGTTCCAAGTACAAATAGCTCTTCACCTAACGACGCAAAAATTGCCGCGACGATAAACACGGCTATAAAGAAATTCTACTCTCAAAAAAAAATCACGACAACAAAATACCCGACATTTCTTGTCATGATCAATAACCCGTGTTTAAGTGGTGATTATATTATTCTAAATACATAAACACACTGCTTCACTCAAAATGGTTGACCCAAAAACAGAGTGGTCTCATTCCGTAAATGTGACAGGGAGGATTTTAGCGACCCCTCCTTCGATGGGGCTCTTTGTGGCTTGAGAAAAGAAAAGCTCCCGTATTCGAAATTTTCCGGAATTGTTTTCCGTGATTTTGAAACTCTGAAACTCATTCTCTTTTAGACATCGATCGTTACCTGTTATGGTTTTGTACTTAGCTTGATTTGATTCTATTGCATGATTGCTGACATGAAGCTTTTATTATTATTGTAATATACATGCTATCGATTTAAAAAATTTCTAAATCAAGTTCCCTTTCAGCCAACACTTTTTGTTTTAAGACTACGTTTGTTTTATCCGCTCTGGGCGATTTCTACCGACAAATTTTAGGTTTAAGTTTTGCGATATTAGTTAGAAGATTAGCAAAAGGATCAAGGTATATAGTTCCTATACAGTTGATTTTATGTTTAAGTCTTAAAAGCTTTTAGGTTGGCCCAAAGGTCTATCGCAACCCTTAAACCCATTGGATCGTAAACGTGCCTTCTAAGGCAGAAGAGGGATTACTTTCGTTACTTGTAGGCAAAGATAAAAGTATCGTGGTAGCTCTTTGTGGGGGCGGATATTTATAGTTAGTTAGTGAAGCGGATGGTTATCTTTAACTTGAACTAGGCTGTTATGTGTTACATCCAAGCATTCTTGGTTAAACGTTCTATTTATGTAAGTGTATGCTTATATCGAGTAAACTTTATACGATTCATCCTTTAAATGTTTTGGGCTTTAATAGTCTTTTAAATTATTGGATACAGATTTTCTGAGAAGAGTTCCCTTTCTAGTTTTCATAATTATAATCTCATCTCTGTTCTCGTTTCTCTTAGTGCCAATACCTTAAAAAAAAACATAATTCTTAACAAAACTAGTTATTATTTAGGTAGTTGCCTCTTGGCAACTATTACAGTAAAGCATGACACTCATAAGTATTACGTATAATATCTTTTATGAACATCATTACAGACCTGAAAAACCCTGATAAAAGAATATTTTTTGTGTAACCAATAAAAAAATAAATACTGCTGCTAAAAATATACAATTATTTTCGTTAGCCAGCCCTACTGTCCCGTATGGAGTGGCCATTAGTTTTTATGTATATGATTGTATTGTCTGGACCCATTCTTATGAACTCAGCCCATATACTGCATCTGTATCTGAGGTTAAAACGGCCGGATTAATTAACCGTACTTCAAGTTAATTTTCGATTACTGCTTTCTTTTGACCTTGACACAAACGGAAGGGTTACTAACATTTGACTTGTGGAGGAGCTCGTGGCTAAGTAATAACAGCCGCTCGGGTCGATCCATCTGGTTAAGCTACGCTTGCCGGGGTTGGTCCGTGGATGGGTGACCATTTTCACATATCGAGACTCCTCCGTGGCTCGGAAAGCACGTTAAGCTGTTGGTTGTCATTTGTGGATCTTTGACAGACGTTACGAGTCGTCAGAAGCCCAAAAGTCTGACAACCAGTCTAACCAAGGGGTATCGTATTACCCAATTACTGGGTTGGAGAGGTCAGCTAGGCAGTCGCTTCATGTAAAATACTGGTATTCAGCTGCATCCGGATAGACTGGAAGCCGACCCCAACATAGTTTGGAAAAGGCTAGAAAGATTGTTTTTTTTTTTTGCTAACATTTGACTTGTGCAGGTTTGGTTGATTTTGTAGTGTTTCATCTCTTTGAATCCTAGCCGCTGTCCCACTCCTCGGTAAAGGCCTCGCTCCACTCCTCAGTCATAGTTAGATTTTAGACGTATACCTTTTTTTAGAGGTATACCTCGGTCGCTAGAAGTCACCGGAAGTAATTTCTAATTATGTGATTACTAGCTGCACCCCGCGATTTTACTCGCGTAAGTCTCGATCCCGTGGGAATATCGGGATAAAAAGTATCCTATGTCCTACTCCAGGTCATGGTCTACCCATGTGCCAAATTTCATCCAAATCCGTTAAGCTGTTTTAGCGTAAAAGCGTAACAAACAAACAAACTCAGTTTCGCATTTATAATATTAAAGTTAGGATGTCTAACGAGCATGGTCTTCTTTATTCTTATGGAAGATACAAGTCTAACCAATAGCAGTTTACTCATTCCATCATTAATAAAGATACTAATACATACTCTCTCTATAACACCCTGGAGTCAGAATTTATTTTCGGGTTAAAAATACCTAACAAAATGACGCGTAGAGATAATGACGGGGTTCAAAGAGAGAGAGGACAAAGGAACATATATCATCATCATCAATAGAAGTACATCTCTGACTATACCCGAGGAAATACAGGAATAATGATGTGATGTTTTGTTAATAAATATTATCTCAAAAATACACACATCTGACGACCAACAAACCACTATAATAATGAATTGAGCCTTGAAGAAATAATGTCTTTATCATACTACACGTGGCGCTCTGATAATATTTATTATATTCGTTATTATTACCTCATTATGAGGATGCTCCCCATCCCCTTGACGTAAGCCCTCTTTACGTAATAGAAAGAGAGGAGCGTAATTATATTCTTTGATAATCTAGATGGAGATATAACTATACATGTGAAAGCTATTAAAGCGATATGTTTTCTCAGGTCAATATCTCAGGATAAAATTGAAAACGCTGAGTCTTGTAGAAAAACTTTGAGAGGCGGGTCTATTTTTTATTTATGTAAATAATACATTTTTAACAATTATGCTACCCACTACGTTCTCCACAGATTACAATAATATAAAGTATTTAGAAAACTAGCAAGTAACACAGATACAATACCTATACAACAGACACTATCCCAGAACTCATATCTGGTTAGACAGTTGAAATTTTCACAGAAGATGTATTTCTGTGGCTTTTATAACAACAAATACTAAAAAACAGAATAAAATAAATATTTAATGGGGCTCCCATACAACAAACGTGATTTTTTTGCCGTTTTATAGATACGGAACCCTTCGTGCGCGGGTCCGACTCGCACATGGCCGGTTTTTTTTATTTTAAAAAGAAAATTTTATTTGAAAAATAGGTTTGTGTGCGTACATTATTAAACCTTACGTTAGATGGCAAAATAAGGAATTAAATGTATTGTGTCTATTTTCTGTCACTTATATTTCTCTCGTTTCTTCTGATGCCTCTTCAATCTGTTTAGCGTGAGGTCCTGGATCTCTTCAAGTCCGACAAAATTGAGTATTTCATTGGGAAGTTCACAGAAGCAGCGCGAAGTTTTGATTTGTTTAAAGGGCTCGTCCCGTACTACTTGAAACATACATCGTATACTTTTACAATGTTTGTAGGTAAATATGTGAGCACCATGTATCTATCACTTAATTAATTTATTTGTTACTGCTTCATTTTAAATTCTTTTTACCTATTTTGGTACAGTAATCGTAATCTAGGTGCATCGTCTTCACATACAATTATATACCTAATTGATGTATACACAATATTGTAAAACATTTCAAAAGAGTAACGGTGGAGTTTCTATCCCATAAAAATTACCTTTTGGAAGGGGCGACTAGAATCTATTCTATTTCTTTGTTTTTGACGGTCAAAAGTGCCTTTTTTGTGCCTAATTGAAATAAATTATTTGACTTTGACTTTATAAAATAGCTCTACTTTTCGAAACGAGGTTCGAGTTTCTACCTGTCCCTTTGAGGAGTACTCCTGAATAGCATAAACAGGGATCAGGAATTAGACTTTTTAAACCGTGACTTGTAATAATTTTAATTGCAAAATAGACCAAAGTCTTCATCCTAACTTTAATTAATTTAATGAATTAATTATTTATATTAATATTAAATTATTTTGTTACGCTTTCACGCTAAAACGGCTGAATGGATTTGGATGATATTTGGCAATTGGGTAGACCATGACCTGTAGAAGAACATAGGCTACTTTTTATCCTGGATCGCAGACGAAGCCGCAGGCAATAGCTAGTTTTCTATAAATTATATCTGTATCGACAACCCTATTGAACCATTCGTTTTTATGGTTAGCTTACGATTGTATTATCTGGTTAGATCTTAACCGATACTGTCGTTATAGTTAAGGGAATGGAGCTGTATTAATACACGTTTATTAGTTAGATATTATTGTTTTGCTCGTGGCCATGTAGTAACAGCCGCACGAGTCGATCCATCAGGTTAAGCTAAACTTGCCGGGGTTGGTCCGTGGATGGGTGACCATCTTTACATACCGAGACTCCTCCGTGATTCGGAAAGCATTCCCGGCTGTCATTCGTGGATCTTTGAGTCGTTACGGGTCCTCAGAAGTCCGAAAGTCTGACAACCAGTCTTACCAAGGGGTATCGTATTACCCAGTTACTGGGTTGTGGATGTCAGATAAGTAGTCGCTCCATGTAAAATGTATATATTCAGGTTAGACTGGAAGCCGACCCCAACATAGTTGGAAAAAGACTAGCTAGATTGATTATTATCAAGAGGTTTCGGGACCCCAAAAAGCTTATTTTCTCAGTTTTTATTTATGAAAAACCCTTTGGTCACAAGTGGCGTTTGTCTACTCGTTACCGAATACATTTTATAAATGAATAAAATTAACTATTTTTTTATTAAATTTTTAATGAATAAAATAAATAAATAAATGGCTCTATTATCAAAGTTTAATTTCAATATCTGTTCTTCCTATCTATAATCTTTCTACATTACTAGGTATACTTAATACAAAATATGTCTGCATAGATTAATGTTCCCAAAGGCTTAGACATTAGGCTTACACCATATTGGCCGATTTTCAAACTTCAAATAACTTTAATCTGCGGAATTAAAAATCAGCTTTTCTCTGAGAAATAATATATACCTATTATTTATTCCTTAAACAAAAAAACATCCGAAGATTAAAAATCGCCCTTAAAAAATACTTACAGCATTCAAATATTATTGTAAGACAAGCACAGTTGGAATGATGTAGAAGAGGCTTAGATAGGTTTCTGGGGTTTTACTTACGAGTAATGAGTAAAACAATGGCCCATTCCTAACATTTTACTGTTATTTTATAACTGACGTGGAATTAAAAATAACGTATGTTTTTGTTTCATTATAATACAATTCGCTAGGTACCTAATATTCTTATTATAAATTCAAACATACAATGAATAAATATAATATTTTTATATTTTATACTTGCTTGTCTTTATTAATCTATTTTAATAAGCTTAGAATTACATTCGCAACATATTTTTATTATTTCATTTATTTTTTGTAACTATATTTTGTAGTTATTTCTCGTAACATTTTTACGGCAAGATCCTGTACATTAGCATAATTACGTAGTTAGTAACTGTTGAGGTATCTACCAAAATATTCTGTTAACATTTCAATATTCACAACTTCCATTTATGATCTAACCACGCTAAAATATTATTGATTTACCGTCAATTCTCTGCCATGACTGACAGCTCAATTAAAACTTCACCTCTGCAAGAAACCTACCTGTCAAACGAACAACGTAACCAGAAAAACTACTACACAAACATAAACGACGTCGAAAAAGTAAGTAATATATTGATATAGTCTGCAGTGAAGCAATCATCAAAGTCAGCGCGTAACATGTACTAATTCTCGTGAATGGTCGTAAAACTTCCCTGTCTCCCCCTGTCAGTAGGGCTGTCAGTTAACTTGATCAGTAATTGGGACAATCTCAACTATTACAAATGATGCTACAGGAGTGAGTTGATGTTTGAGAGTAAGGTCACCTTTTTATCTTTACACTAGCTGCTCGCCCCGGCTTCGCACGGGTAGCACTAAGTACTTATCTACGGCTATTTTAGGTATTTTTTTTTCACCTTGGGTTACATTATTGGAGTTTTAGTAAGGAGCCCTAATTTTTTTGAAAATATAATGTAGTCTATGTCAGCCGGGGATAGTGTAGCTTCCCAACAGTGAAAGAATTTTTCAAATCGGTTCGGTAGTTTCGGAGCCTATTCAATGCAAACAAACAATCAAATCTTTCCTCTTTATAATATTATTATTATTATTAGTATAGATATATACCCTGCCAGGGTTGCGGAATAGTCCGAAAGGGATACCGGGACCCTAGCAACAGGCAACTGAAGGAACACGGGTGGGTTTTAGTCAGTAAGAGTCTGACACGCCCTTCCGCTCCGCCCAAAGCGGGAGAAGTCATATGATGATTTCCCACCCAAAAAAAAAAAAAAGTTTAGATATACATATATATATATATATATGATTTGTGCTGTTTCGACGAAACATTTTTTAGCGAACAATTTCAACAGAGATTGAAAATAAAATACCTATGTTTTAAAAATCTTTTTATTCATAAACAGCCGTACCAATCAGCTCCACTTAAAAAGACATCCGTAAGTATCAGGTAATTAGACCTGTAGACTGCCAACGGTAAAACAATCATCAAAGTCAGCGCGTAACATACACTAATTCGTGAGTCTGATCGTAAAACTCCCGTGTCTCCCCCTGTCACTAGGGCTGTCATTGATAGGGACTTGGAAATACCTTCTCTCAGTTACAGATTTGTTTGAATATCACTTGAATTAATATCTAGAATTCGTATCTTTTCTTTTGATTATCGGATAATAGGGGTTTCCAATTTTATTACATATTCTGTTCAAAGTGTAAAAATTGGATTAGAATTCATCATCATTTCAGCCGAAAGACGTCCACTGCTAGACATAGGCCTCTCCCAAGCACCGCCACTTCGACCGGTTCTGTGCTTCTCGCATCCAGCGGATTCCTGCGGCGGTCCGAGGTCCACTTTGTGGGGCCTGCCAAAATTAACTTCGTTATTTTAAAAAGTGTATGAAAAAATTTGCAAGATCACAGTATCGTTTGATATTACCATACAGCTTAATAAACGTTTCCGACCCTTGATAGAAACATTTTGTGAAAAGTCTTACAACTCAGGTGCGCCCCGCGGTTTCACCCACGTAAGTCTCAATCCCGTGGGAATATGGGCATATAAATAACTGCATTCGATTCGTTTTCAATCTTCGTAAGTACGATCATGTGTCTGCGCACCGTTTGCTTTTAAAATGTTTACCCATACGTCAGCGCAGAGAGTTGAGGGCGCTGTCTATGTTGTATTCTATACTCGACAAACCCACTTCTCCTTCTTATCTGACTTGCCATGTTCAGTACCTATGCTCTGCCCATAGTAAAAACCTTCGTTCCACCAACAATCGTCTTCTATGATGTCCTTCTCACCGCTCTGGTTTTATTCACTCTTCTTTCTTCAGTCCAGGCGGTATTTCTTTGGAATGCGCTCCCTCTGAATATCCGGATGGCAACGAGTCGGTTATCTTTCAAAGTAGCGGCTCGTGAACATATTCGTGAGAAGTTGGCAGAATCTTTGCGGCGCTGATTTGCCGGGCTTGTTTTCTCCTCCACCGTTATTTTTTCCTGACAAAGTTTATTTTGTTTATATGTATGTATTTAAGTATATATGTATTACTATTTATCCTTTTTCGAGTTATCTATCCCTTATGTCGCACCTGCCATGTTTGTCTCTGCATCACCCTAAGGTTGACTGGTAGAAAATGCCTCAGGCATTAAGTACGCCTTTGTACAGTTTTTTTTTTTTACTTGTTCATGAAGTTTTAATAAATAAATAAATATGGGGATAAAAAGTACCCTACGTCCTATTCCGGGTCATGGTATACCCCTCATCTAAATCCGTTCAGCCATTTTAGCGTGAGAGCATTGCAAAGATGCAAACAAACTCACTTTTGCATTTATAATATTAGTTAGGACTATCGAAGGAATATTTTAAGTATCGAGCAATGAAAATGTTTTCACAGTTTATGAATACTTTTCCATTTTCTGCCAGCCCTGTCTGTCAGTTCCACCTCCCCCCACAAATACGTGACTTCATTGGAGAATTACGCAAATTAACTTGACGCTGAACATAAAAAATAACGTTACTCCAAACAAAACGTGCTCCATGTTCCGCTAAATTAAATTATGAGAGGAGACTTAAAAGTTTATGACAGCGAACAAAGAATAGTGTGATGATGTTGTCGTGTTATTTCAGGGTAATATTGGCCTTAGACAAAACATACAGGGGACTGGGGAGGTACAGGGTGTTGAAACAATAGGAAGTATGCATGTGATTCAAATAATTGACCCTTATTTTTGAACTATATTACTTCAGAATTATGCCTCCATCAATATTTTTGAATAATATTTATTTTTAATTTTTTTAAAGTGCCAACAAACTGTGGGAAATTCAAATACTTGAAAAGCGACGCTATTGGTCAGAACACATGTGACGTAACAGTCTATGACAACAATCAAAATGTCAATGTCAAGTCAATCAACAAGTGTCAAGTCAATATCAAACACACCTACAAAAAGGAGTGTTTGACATTGTTTGTTTGTCGTCATAGACTGTCACGTCATCACACCAAGCGCGCCTGATGGAGGGCGTTTATATAACCCGGGTTGGTTAGATATTTTATATTTGCCATAGGATACTTAACAAAAATGTAAAACACAAAGGTGTTTTATACCTTTACAAATACTTAAATCCTAAACAGACATTTAAGAAAATCGAAAATTTACATTTTAAATTTAAATAGTTTTTTTATTTTCCACATCCACATTGCTTATAATTATCTATTCAGAATTCAAAATGTCCAGCAAAGCCAATATATAAAGGCACCCTTACACTTTTCACACAAGTGTCAATGCACCTCGCATTGGTATTGATCGTCGCAACTTACCTCCTTCAATAATAGTACCTACGTGATAAAAAACACTCATAAAGTACGTAGTTACAGGCAATTCAGGTAATAGTGCTGATAACGACTCGATATCGATAAGATTTTATTTCAATCGAGTGCTCGATCAATTTGAATTGTATCGATATTGCCGCCATATGAGTCAGAGCACAGCTGCTAGACGTAAGTTGGCAGTTTATTGCCCAGGTATGTGCTGTAGTATTCTTAGTTAAAAGGAATTTCCATTAACATTCTAGTTCTTAAAAGGAAAGTCATTTAGGCCTTGGAATGTTAATGAAAATATATTTCTATAATAAATGTAAACTTAGGCCTGACATCTATATATTAGTGCAGCGTAGTAGACATAATAAACAGAATAATAAAAAAAAAATTGTAATATTTGAAATATGATACTTATCTCTTTCTTTCTTTAATCATAATATATAAATAATTGTTTTATGTATACCAGCAAGTCAAAACCGACTTTAATAACAACAAACGTTAAATAAATGCGATTTTATACTTTGCCTTTAAACTCTATTTTCGTAGTATGCTCTCGTAATATTTTCAAGTGTGTTTACTGAATCTTATAATTTAATTTATAATATAATTCACGCAATTAAACTGAAATAAAACATCGATAGCAGATAGCATATACTATCGATATTTTGACCTCCTATCGATAAATCATTCCAGTCTAACCCTAAACCCCTAGTCGGCATTGAGTCTAACAAGTTGCGGTACAGACTGGCACAGGACAGTCTCTGTGTAACCTCGGCAATCCAATTAGTGAGGATTGGTTCTCTGACCTAATACTATCATTGCTAGACTTTTCAGGCTTCATAGTACAGGTTAACGACTGTCATCTACAGCGTGCCGCTTTAATGGTGATATTAATTTAACACACGTATAAGATTTCGTTTATTCCTTAAAGGAAAATATTTTATTTTACTTAAACGTTATTTTATATTGATTTATTAACAATTTTCTAAACTAGCATCTTGGAACAACCTGTACTTAAAGAACTGTAGTGCAGAGGTCATTTGCCGGGGTCACGGATCATAAGTAGGCGAATTGAAGGAATGCCGCGCAATTTCTTAGAAATTTAGCATAATTTCTAAGAAATTGCGCAGCATTCCTGCATCAAAGGGTATCGGACCGATAGAACGTAAGCCAGCTGATAGGTAGCTTTATGAATGAATCTTTTGCATAGAGTGATCTCAATGTTGGTTATGTTTTTATTATTTAGTTTGTTTGATAATTATTTTTTTTCTATTCACGAATTATTTTATTTTATTATAATTTTTATGATTACTGGCCACTAGCCCTACCCATGTGTTAAACATTATTATAAATTAAAGTCGCTTTTCGTGTTTTTCTGTATGCCCGCGTTGTTTTTCTAAACCACGCAACAGATTTTGATGGGGTTTTCACCATCGTTTATAGAATTTATTCCGGAAGGTTTATTTGTATAATAAGTTAATATTAAAGTTACTTATAACTAAGAAATCTCGATGTTTTGTCAAATCGTATAAGCCATGCGAAGCGGGAGAGGCTAGTAGTTTTATAAATACGGAGAATAGATAATTAGTAGCCTTTTTGTGGTATAGACTTATTGAATTAAACCCGATGTACACGGCGCAAGATTCTTGCATGTGACATGCAATAAAAAAATTAAACAACATAATGACTGTTTAAACGATTCAACTTTTATTGTTGTTTCAACTTATGGTATGCCACAGGTATTTTTTGACAATGTCCTTAAAATAATCAGTTCACATACTAAAGCCTAGTTATATTTTATAACCTCTCTTCCTCTAATTTATTTTTTATTTACTATAATGATGAATTGACTAAAAATACATTGGCTGAAAAATATAAATTGTTATATTTACTTACATAACACATAATATCACGCCAGTATTCTTCGAAAGGTAAGGCAGAACTGGTGTACAAGTACATTCACCTTTCCCCAGTTACTTATGTGTAACCAAAACATGTATAATTTCAACATAAATGATGTAACCAATATATTGTAACAATATTCTGATTTAAAAGAGCGTCCGTGGAGTTTCTTGCCCGTTCTTCTCCATAGGAACCTACTACGCTTTGGAATGGGCAACTAGCTTCCTCTTTCTAACTGACCGACCCCTTGACAATTGGTTTATTGTAATTGGTTTATTTGAAATAAATGCTTGGAGTTTGAGTTTTGAGTAAGTCGCATGTGATAGGGTGCGAGCCGTTTGCCGTCATCCGGGCACAAATCCAGACTCCGAGCTGCTACTATATCATCATCTGCCTAGCCTTTTCCCAACTATGTTGGGGTCGGCTTCCAGTCCAACCGGATGCAGCTGAATACCAGTATTTTACATGGAACGACTGCCTATCTGACCTCCACAACCCAGTAACTGGGTAATACGATACCCCTTGGCAAGACTGGTTGTCAGACTTTCGGGCTTCTGACGACCCGTAACAACTGTCAAACATCTACAAATGACAGCTGCTACTTTATGTAAATTGTAAATAAATTATTTACCAGAATTTAATTTCTCACAAAGCATAAAAAACTGACTTCAATAGGTACCCACAAAATTGGATTAAAGCGAGAAAACATTAATGATAAATTACCTCGTAATAAATCTTCATTTAAATTTAAAATCCGTACCTTTTACCAGCATGGGCCAGCTCATTTACATGTGTGTACACAATAGCGGCTAAATTGGACTTTAATTAAGTACCATAGTAACATGTGGGGCGAAAATTCGGGACAAATAAAATGTCGTCCGTGTTTTATTGGTTTAGGATACACTGTTTATTTACATTCGTAATTTTGTGGCGACTTTGATATGAGCAGGTTGAAAAAGTCTTATTTGTCATTGTGAAAAGTAGGATACAAATAAAAAAAATGAATGCAATTTGTGAAAAAAAAAATTAGTTACCCTGAAGTCTGTTCTTAAACAACAACTAACAATAGTCTACTAACAAATTATGGGCCAAGAATGTCAGATTTTTTTTTAAACCGTATGACTCGATCACAAAATATATCCTATGACTGTCGGCAATACTGTAACTTCCCATTAGTGAAAGAATTTTCGGAACCGGATCAGTAGTTCTGAATATTATAAGCCCCTACATACGAACTAACATAATTAGTACCTATAGATTGCCGTATTATTAAAAAAAAAACTTTACTCTTCTATTTGACATTCCTTTATATAAAACACTATGTACAGTGCGTTGATTAAAACTTGCCCCGTAACGCGATTTGTCGCAACTGTTTTGTCAGTCGCCATTTTTAACTCTATTAGTATTGAAATTAAGCTTCACAAGCATTATTATAGTACTAAAAAAGGGACAAGTTATAGTGAACGGTACAAGGCAAAAGAGTTTTTTTTTTAAATATTTATTTCGTAATATGATATGTGTAGGGAAACTATTAAAATAACTTGTGAGATATAACTCTACATTCAAAACCAAGAAATATAATCCGACCGATAAAATTAACTTAAAATGCACTAGAAGTATTCAGCAGAATTATGACAATTGGTTAGTAACACACAAGGTTCTCTAGCAAAGGTAAATGCATTCCTATCTTCTGTCCACTATTCATACGTATGTAAATACATAGGTCCATAAATTGTGTGCGTATATAAATACCATGTTCCCTGTTCCCTTTGTTCGGGATATCTGTTGCATTAACTGACATAATATAGTGCAACACTGCAGGGTTTACGTTTAGTATTCGGCTATCAAAATAGTTTCCACGAAGTAATATGCTGAGATATTATATTTCTTTTCATACGGACAAAAAGTAGCCGGTAATTAGTCTTTATTTGCTTTAAGCATCGTATAAAGTTGTTACAGTCAGATATTAATCTAAAGTCCACATGTTTAGCTATACTATATATACTATGTATAATAGTTTTATCTTAGCAATAATCCGCAATGACAAAAGTCTATCTCTCAGTTTATTGTTAAAAAATCTTTAATGTAATAAAACATAATTAAAATGTTCTTTCAGCCATTTCAATAATCTGTTTTTAAATGAGTTAATATTTATAGCAATTTTATTTCTTTTGGAATATTGTTATAAATGCGTATACACATGACTATGAAACTTTTTGTATACCTACTTGGCTGTTTTAGGAGTATCCTGCAATACAAGTCTGCACGGATCTCTATTTTAATTATGACAGATAATTGGTACTCAGGAGAGAAATCTTCCTTCAATGTGTTTATCCCGTTTCAATTCGTATACAAAGTTATCATCTCATTTATTAGCATATCATTTTCATATCACTTATTATTCATTTTTTCGCTTAGTTTGTGGCTCACCGAATATGTCACATTGTATTGTTACTTTTTGATGAATAAACTTTATTATTTATTTATTTTTTGATCTCGTCTTTCTCACTGTAATTTTTTTTATCTATTAACTAACTTTTTCCCACAACTTCGCCCGCGTGGAGGTCGGAAACTATCCCACGGGAACGTTCTACCGGGTTATTGCTTGCTGTCATGGTCTACCCATGTGCGAAATTTCATCCAAATCAGTTCAGCCGTTATAGCGTGAAAGCCTAACAAACAAACAAAATCACTTTCGCATTTATAAAAATTATTTAAGATTAATACATATCTACGAGACTTTTTCATGAGGGAATGTGAAATCTCATATGATCCCAGTATCTTCATGACTTTTTGAACTATGTATATCATCACTGTGCGGCAGAATTTTTTATTGCGCATTGTCTAGTAGTTATAAAGTCCGCTAACCGGAACAAAATCGGTCCGAATAAAACCGAAAACATTAAAACAGAGAATGCTCTGTTTTGATGTTTGCGGTAGTTTTTCAGCCGTTTGTTTATCTACTTTGGGAACCTTTTTAGTAATTACGAAAAAGGCTCCGACAATGGCTATACACACAGCCATTCACTGAAACTCCACTAACATTACGTTTCCGTCCACCCCAAAAAAGAAAATATCCGAAAGATAGCACCGTAAAGTGTCATCCCTTGGGTGATAAATTATTCACCATCCCGCCGTCCCGTCCCCATATTGAGGATAGCTCTCCAAACATTGATATTACAAGATCTGTCCACCGAACGAAATTATTGTTTTTCACAAATATCATTTTGTGTATTTATGTAGATGTATTCAAATTGTAAGATATTGGAGGGGGGAATGTTTTGAGAAAATATTGCATTTTTTATGTTATTCTTTTAGGATGGTTTTGATATACATGTGCTGTTTTCTCTTCCATAATCCTTAAATTCTTCAAAAATATATTAAGGTATCGTAGGCAGTGTGTAGGATTCTAACGACAATCACAATAATCTACAATCTCGTAGTTAATAATCATAAATCTTTATTTATCTTCATCTTTTCGTGTGGTAAGTGACTAACCTGGTGTCAGACTGGCGATGTTTTCCGTTATAAAACAAGTGATAATTATACAATATGACTCCGAAAAGTCAGGTCAGTCAGTCTTGGGTTCGAAGTCGAGACCTATGACTTGGCAGTCGGCGGTCACACCACTAGGCTATCACTGCTTATTTTATTTTCTCAACATCAAGGCACATAATCATTCTGACGTAAATGCCGACTATAAGAGAAGTGTCACTTTAAAGCCGGGTTAAATAAATGAGCTTTTGCTTGCAGCTGCTTATTTATTTGATCTGAAGATCAGAGCAAAAAAATCTCATTTATAGGTAGGTAGATATTATTAGGCAGCTGAAAACACAAGTTGCTTTGAATTCCCATAGTAACGAATGATATCGCAGCACGTACGAGAGCACCCAGCGCAGCCAGCAGGGCAAAAGCCCCAGCCCATTTGTCAAAAGTTACAAGTCTAAACGTTCACAAGTTACCTAGAATGTTAATTTTCGTTAAATTCATAGCTCATCTCCATATTCATAATCAGCCTTAATGTTCCCACTGCTGGGACACGGGCATCAGGTCATCTCTCTCTTTTGACCATACCATAAAAGAAAATCGAATTTAAACCTTTATTGTGGTACTAAGCACGACACTTGTAAACTTGTAAGACGGAGTAGAGAGTCGCCGGACAATCTCAAGATTTATTATGATTTTCTACAAGCTTACAAAGAATTTTTTGACAAACAAATTCACGAATAATAGTAGAAAAATATAAGTACTTGTGAACGAAATAATGACATTTGGTAATACAAGATTTGTAAGTTTTGATAAACAGGGCACAGAACTGTGGCTCTGTCTTGCATATGGTCACAGCATTATGCTGAGCGATGGCCGTTTTGCGTATGACGCATATTTTCCCCCAACTTGTTCTTTTTTGCGTTTGTGTGCTTTCTTTGCATAAATAAACGTATTTTCTTTCTTTCTTTCTTCCATACATAGTGATTGTATTACAAACTAACACACCTAGTCCTGGACACATAAAAAACGAAAAACTCTACGGAAACCGGAAAACCTCGCGTAAATTGCCAATTAGGGGTAGCAACAATTTTCTCTCACAAATTAAAACTGTATAGGTGGTCCCGTCCGGGTTCACGATAGAAAATCAAATCACGCTGTACATTGAAGGATTAAACTACTACACCAAACACGGCTGATCGAATTTGCGGGAACGATTAAAAATTTATGGGATATTACGAATTTTAAGTGGATTTGCGCATAATGGAAGTTGTTTCTGTATTATTGATTGATTCATCTGATGAGATTAACAGGTGAATAATTGATGTAGTAGATTTTGTTGGTTGATTTTAGTTAATTGAATTTATAAGGAGCTTGGGAGTGAGCTGAGGAGTTTGTTGCGTCACTTCTTCTTTCCAGATAAAGTGGCCCAGATGGGCGTTTTTGGGGACTGTCTTATGTAATTTGAACGTTAAAAAAGTGCTGATTCTCAGCATATTTTGAATAAATAACTTTTGATTTTGATCTTGTTTTTAGTAATAATCTAATTTCATATTAAGTTTTACGGTTCAAGATATTTGTTAGTTATATCTATTTGTGATTTCCGTACTCAAAATGGCTTTAATCATCTTTCCGCATGTATGTGAAACGTTGCAATACTATCCATAAAAAAATCCTGTCGGTAAAATATTAATTTTCCTAAAATAACTCCACCAAACGTCTCTATTGCCATCAAAAATATTTATAATTATTCAATTATCTCACGATATAAATAGGCAAAGAGTAAATAATAATACAGAAGATGTTTATCTGTACATAAAACGAATGAGCCTGTAAGTGTCCTATTACAGGGCAGGAGCTCATCAGCAGATCTAGAACAAGTATGCTTACCACGCTTACTCAGTAACGGAGGGGCTCGTGGCTAATTGACAGCCTCACGGGTCGATCGAAGATCAAGCTACGCTTACCACGTTAGGTTCACGGATGGGTGACCATCTATTATATATCGAGACCCCTTCGTGCTTTGGAAAGTATATTAAGCCGTTGGTTCCGGCTGTCAGTAGCTCTTTAACAGTCGTTACGGGTAGTCAGACCCAAGTCTGGCAACCAGTCTTAGCAATGGGTATAATATTACCCTGTGTTATGGAGGTCAGATAGGCAGTCGCTCCATACTAGTATGCACCTGCATCAGATAGACTGGAAGTCGACCCCAACATAGTTGGGATAAGGCTAGGCAGATTGATTGATTGCTTGCTCAGTGACAATTTTATCTAGTTTGATACATTTTATGTGAGTAAAAATCCGACAGTGAGCTAAGATATAAGTTCAGATAGTCATTTGCTGCATGTAAAATATTAGTATTCAAATGCATCCGGTTACATTGGTAGCCGATCACAATACTATTGGGAAAAAGGTGGGAAGATGCTGACGAGTAAGCTTCGTTAATCTTAAAATACAATAGACGCAGATATATTCTGTAACCTATTCCACTCAACTATTCCTCAAGAGTCATAAAAAAAAACCCTGTAAGAAATTGTCACGTGTTTTTTTTTTTTTTTTTTTTAAACTTTGCCCCACACTAGGAATTTCTTCCTGTATCGTGGGTGCGTTTACAAACATAGAAACTCACATACACTAACACCCAGACCCGGAACAACTACTTGCAGATCATACAAATATTTGTTCCGTGCGGGTATCGAACCCACGGCACGTTGCATTTCACCTCTCAACGAGGCATCCTCTGGATGACGATTGACCAGTCGCGAAACTGTTGCCACGCCGAACGTCGTGTTTCTTACAGGAACTTTATGACTGTTGAGGAATAGATAAGCGGAATAGGTTACTAATTATATCTGCGTTTATTGTATTTTATAATGGATTTCCGCAAAGTCACGCCTGAATCAATTAATTAACTTTGTTAATCTTCGTTCTACAAAATACTAAACAATCGCATTTACCGAGTAAACACAAACGATCAACCTAGTCTTCCATTAAAGTAAACGCCCAGAAAAACGACTGTTTTATGCTCGCTTAAATTAAATCGTTTCATGTCTATAAAGTGTCTATATGAAGCCGTTACTGCCGCATAAATTTATTTAACGCTGAGTGAATGAATAAATCATAATTGTGTCTATTCAGTACTCTATTTGATTATGAAATTTTCCGTATTCTTTGTTTTTATTAGGATTGTATGTATGTACTGGAATTATATTTCATTGACGTCTTGTTAGGTAGTTCGGAACTTTAGCCACAGAGGAGTCTCAGTATGTAAAGATGGTCTCCCACCCACGGACCAACCCGACCAACCTGATGGAACGACCCGTGTGGCTGTTATTACTTAGCCAAGAGCTCCTCAACTGACCTAAAACACATACAAAACCTAAAAATGCCAACACAACAAAACTTCCATTAATTAACAAAACATTATAACATTTGTTATTTATAACAACCATTCACATTCCTCAAGTTCTTCCTCTCGAAATGTAATCCAAGTGTATTCTCAATTGAAAACTTTGCAGACGCTATTCCTTTAATTAAAGTTTTAGTATTAATTGATTTCGTTGAGAGTTCGCTCCATTATGGAACTAAAATTGAACTCAAGTAGCTCGTAAAGGTGCAGACGGGAGATTAAAAGTGCTTGGGTGCTTATTTAAATTGGGATAGTTTAAATTTAAAGTACTTATTGGTGTTAGTTTAAACGTTATGACTATACGGAAACCTGAGTTAAGAATGCGGCGACCGATGAATTTTCCATACAAACGTAAATCATTAACTTAAATTATTTGCAACTTGAGCATATTTCCACCATATTATGTTGATATTCGGATTTAGACAGTATTTATCTAAGTTCCTACATCTTTTTTTCCCAAAAAACTTACCTAAAATGAAGTTTAACGAATTGAATTTCGCACATTTTTACAGCATAAATGACATGTCTTCATATTGTTTTTTCTGTATTATAAACAACAATATTTGTAATATTGTTTTAGCAGAAACATAGCGTATATTATCAAGTCACAAATAATCGAAAAAAAAAACCTTAAGTGGTGAATGAAAATTCATAATTTTATGTATTACGGAGCATATCCAAATTTTCAATAGTTAGTAGTGCTATCGCGTCAAGCTAATCTTCATGTCAATGCTAATTTGTGCGTGGTCGCACAGTTCACGGTAGCCTGTGTGTATCGCTCCGACAGGCACACTAGCGCAACATTTGTAGCACTCGATTTGTAGTTGCGACCGATGATCCGCCGGCCCCTTAAGCTACGGTTCCTAAAAGAGTGATGGGCGCTACATAATGGCCGTAGTGACGGCTGTCACGAAAATGATGGCAGCGGGGTTTGAGTTAACGGTTTCAAAAAACGCTCTCCAGGAAAATACAAGAACTTACCTTCATATAACGGTTCAGTGGCGTCATTCGCCGGTAAATTGCGGCCGGCGCTCTTCTAGGAAACCGTAGTTTTAATGCAGCCTTTCGATGGACTATCGCTGTATGAAAACAATGATGGCGTGTAAACTGTTATAATCCTTGCAATACACGAGCGCGCGGCATGTGACTCTTATATCATTGTTATAACTTATAATAGGTATAACGACATAAGTTATAACTTATAAGATATTGACTCATGAAGCATGAATTTTAATATTTCGCTCACGTTCGTGAATTGTTCGGAAGACAAAACTATTTTAACTGTACTAGGCTGAACTGTTTTATTTAGAAAAAAAGATAATTGCATTTTTTTTTCTGCAGTAAGTTATTATGTCATGGTCAATCTGCCTAGCCTTTTCCCAACTATGTTGGGGTCGGCTTCCAGTCTAACCGGATGCAGCTGAATACCAGTATTTTACGTGGAGTGACTGCCTATCTGACCACCACAACCCAGTGACTGGGTAATACGATATTCCTTGGTAATACTGGTTGTCAGACTTTCGGGCTTCTGACGACCCGTAACGACTATCAATGATCCACGAATGACAGCCGGGACCAAAGGCTTAACGTGCTTTTCGAGGCACGGAGGAGTCTTGGTGTGCAAAGATAGTCACCCATCCACGGACCAACGAACCAGCGTAGCTTAACTTATGTCATGCGGGATTGGTATATAATGTTGAGGAATTAAGTACATGACATGTCTTTTTTTACATTCATATGTAAAAAAGACATGTCAAAGGTCAGAAGAGATGAATGTATAGTGTATATAAATGATGATAAATGGCAGAAGTGAACCGAGAAAAAACTTTTTACAAAAAAAAAAACAACCGAGATCCAAAAAAAACACTAAAAATGTGAAAAATAACTTTTATTTCGGAAGTCGGTGTCTTTGCTTTTCAATTTCCGTTTTTTGCCACCGACTTCCGAAATTAAAGTTATTTTTCACATTTTTAGTGTTTTTTTTGGAAGTCGGTTGTTTTTTTTTTTGTAAAAAGTTTTTATTTTTCACTTTTTAGTTGTGGTATCTACCCCACACAAATCCGTATACCACTACCTACTATGTAAATAACAGTGAAGGAGTCAAACAGGAGATAAACTAAGTGGGAAAAATACGTAATATTGAAGCTAACTCAAAAATTACGCAAGCAAAGTTAATAAAATTTATATGGGACCACCTCAGAAGCATGACCTACCAAACAAAAAAAGAATCATCAAAATCGGTTCATAATTGGCGGAGTAACCGCGTAACAAACATACAAAAAAAAAAAAAACATACAGACGAATTGAGAACCTCCTCCTTTTTGAAGAAGTCGGTTAAAAAGAGACAGAGATGTATTTTAAAAAGTCAGTATGCAGCCGTGCAAATATAGAAATAGAATAGAATGCCTTTAGTAGTAGTTATCATGTGTGGCCACTGTATGATAAATGTCATTGCAATATTTTGATATTGCAATGAATATAAAAAAATAAATAAACACAACATCGTAAGAAACCCTTATGGTTATAGTAAATCTAATGCAGTGGATGGAAGACGAAAAGGTCAGCTTTTGTCGTGTCAGCCATGATGTATCGCCATGACTCGCATGTATCGATTCCCTTGCATTTTGCCATTAATATCTTATCCAAGTTTCACAGCGTGGTTTGCTACTGATAATAAATCTCTTCTAAAATATATTGTAAGAAGGTTCTGAAGAAAACATGAGTTAGAAGATTAAAACCGATAGTCATGCATCGATAAAAAGAAACGTATGAAGAACAAAATCGGTTTATTTTACAAAAAATAATGTTAGAAAAGAATAACAATTTTATCCAAAGAACACAAAGTAAAAGCCGTATTAACATACCTGAATGGAAACCCGCATGAATCGCCAAAAATAATGTTGGCAAAGAAAATATTCGAAGTTTTCCCTTCATTTCTAATAATCCTACCTTTTTGTTACAGGATGAGGGAGTACGTGGAAGAGAATGAAAAAAACGACCCACTCATACACGCTCCCGACAAGAAAAATAATCCTTGGGCTGAAAAAGGGAAGTGCATCATTATGTAATCATAATATACATAAGTAAAAATATCACCAAAATTCTAAAATATTCAGTTTAAGAGTATGGATCCATGTCTGGTACATTCTGACCGACGAGATCAACAGTCTTCGAACACGCAGATGGTAAAGCAACTACTGCCAGACAATATAAAGATGTAGGTTATCCACCAAACTTAGAGCCAAACGTCGAATGTTACTATAATTTCATTATTATTTTGTTTATGTAGTTTTTGTTCCCAAACGAATCTAGTCCCTTATAATTCTAATGTAAAGAATGTACATTTAGACTGTGCGCGAAGCAAGGATGTACTTATGAATGTTTTTGTTAAAAAATGAAGTTTTAAAAATGGTTGTAAATACGTTAAATTTTGTATTTCTAGTAATAGAATGTTTGGACATGATACTATCGGTAGAGGTTATTGGGAAAGTTAAAATGAATGAGATAAAGAAATTGTAATGTGGAAAGTGTAAGTTAATCTTAATTGAACGTTGACAACCGAATATTATTTATTTGAACAAAACTTGACGAGTATTACCTTGAAAATTGTTTAGAATATATTTTGTAAAGAACCCATGCAGTTCCATACGAATATAAGCAACTTCCTTTTTCATCTGTTTGTATGGATTTGGGATGGATTCTAATAAAACCAGGCAAAGTGTTCAATGTCACTTCGACTGGTTTCAGACAGACTTTGCCACAAGTTTAAGGATAAAATAAAAGTTAAATGTGAAGATTCTTTGAGCTCACGAATCTTTGTATTTAATAAAATATAATGTTAAACTATAGGGGTAATCGCAAATCACAACTTAATACATATTCGCTGAGTCACGGATTAGAAAATGTTAAACTATTGGCAATAAAGGGAATGTAGTAAAAATAAAGTTAAATGATTAAAAAAAGGTAGAGAAGATGAAAAAAAATGTAAATTTAAGAGTAATGCAACATAATCTTGTTTGAAACTTATTGTTAAGCTGGTTAGGATACTTTTTTATGAACACGGTACATTCCACAGTGCCATTGATCTAGTTGCTTCTAGCTATTAGCTATTCTACTCTCCTGTTCTTAATATAATCGCTACTAAGCAAGTCTATCGTTTGTTTCCCGCTATCTAACATCTATGATTTCATCCCGACACCTTCTAACATATTAAAACTAAGTATTTAAACTCAACCTATCAAGATACAATTAAAAAGATCTAGCACTCATTTAGCTTAGTATAATTCAAAATTAAACAGACGGAATTCTACCTAAGTCATTGAAAGTTTACTTATAAAGCGATACGTAGTTTCCATATTCTTCTAAATTCGTAATCTAAGATTTCTGCGATTGTTTCCCAAAATTGTTTAGTGAAGAATTTCAATTCGAATCGGAACAATTTTGGTCGTATCCAGTCCAAGTAGCGCTACTAATCTTACATTCCAATTAAACGGATTGAATTAAATCCTAATTTTTGATTAAAATAGAAAATTTAAACTTACGCACTGTAGATAATTATAGATTAAAAAAAAATTAAATCTAACTTTAAACTTAAAAAAACTCTTTTAAAATTTAAAAACTACTTCCTCTACCATATCTAGGCACGGTGTATGGAAAATCATTCTGGCTGTGAAACGATTCTTGATTTATTTAGATGATTCGTCGCTAGATACACGACCATCTTACTCTATTGCAAATCTAACACCGACAATAATATCATGCGGATTGTTTTCTCCAAAGATCACAGCTTCCTCTACAGCGTCATTGTCTATGGAACCTATGTCAATTCTTTATACGTACTTGTCTATGTTACGTCACCTACACTGGCCATTTCTGCTTCCCATGGTATACTTTGTTCATCTTTCTACACACATATGTTCAACTATCCTTTAGGCATAAAATAGTTATTAAAAGTTAGAATCTTTAGTAAGTAAAGTAGTGTTATAATTAAGTAACGAGAAAATCAACAGTTGTTTGTTAATCAGTATAATAAAAAATGCAATTCAGAGATTTTAACCTTAGATTTATAATAAACTGTTTAAATTAAATTTAGTGGATGATAAGGGAACTTATATAAATGTAGTGGCAAATTCTGTCCTTGGTTTCTATGTTAGCGGGTCGGGGAATTTTCAAGGAAGTACTCTTATAATTATTTTATGTTTTTTTGTAATAATTTTATTTTCTTGTTATACTATGTTATCGAACCAAAGAGTTTCATGGACCAAGGTCCTGAAATTAATGACTATCACGCTATCAACTGTCATAATAAAATTTAACACCGACTTATTAGTCGTTAAAACGTCTAAGAGTTAATTATTATCTTTGTTTAATTTATTAAGATTAAGAAGTAATAAACTGTAATTTTTAATGGATTTATCCGTTATTAACTAGGTAAGGGTGATATTGGAAATGATTTTTTTAGAATCAATAGCTATAAGGTATCGTATGTTATTATTAATTATGTAATCAGTAATCACTGAAATAAATGAAAATCTGTAATGGTTGAAGTTTTTTTTAAACTCCCTACGTGTAATAAAACAAGTCGCACTTTTAATATTTTTATTTATTTATATGAATATGAACTTAAAAACTGGTTCTTGACAGCTCTGGACAGAGAGAGGTGGAAGAAGAGTAAGGAGGTTTGTCCAGCAGTGGGTTACAACGTGGAAGTAAACAAAACTGATTTATACAAAATAATCAGGGGGCTTAAAACGGTCACTTTAGTAGAATCATAATATTATGAAAATATCATGAATCATCGTAAAATGTCACCAACTGACAATTCACAATATGATCTGCGTGTAATTTTTATTACGAAGTAATTCATCTGTTTGACAGTTTTCTATGGAGATTCGTAAAATGGTCCAAAAATTATGAATTGCTTTTATGTCAAATTAGAGGAATTGCTAATGTGGCCGGTTTAGGCCCCTGAACATTGTTTTCTCTATTTTTGAAAACCAAAATTGGTGATCATAGTATTTTATAAATGACGCAACACTCATGTCATAATATTGCTACTTATCCCCTGAACATAAGGTTCAAATTCATAATAACTTATCAAAAGAATAAAAGAAAAAGGATAATCTTATCAAGGGATTCCGATCAACAACAAAACTCTACAAGAATCTGCAAACTGTTGACAAGCGTAAGTATGAAAGTAAGTATCTTCTATAACAATATTCTTAAAGAAAGACAGAAAAGAAAACAGCTGCTTTTTATATCGAAAAACTAGTAAAAGTTTATAGATGAAAGGGGTGCTGTAATAGGTGCTCAAAGTCTGACAATTTGACACCGATTCTAATTTATATATTTTTTGTGAGTTTACAAACAAACTCACTTGTTACGCTTTCACGCTAAAACAGCTGAACGGCTGACATACTAGTAAAAGTTTATACATTAAAGGGGTGCTGTAATAGGTGCTCAAAGTAATAGTCTGTGGCGGTATCTACATCACCACATGCGAACTAAGCATCAAAGACCTGACGTCACACAAAAATCCTGACGTCACATAAATCGTGCATCGCGCAGTTAAAGTTTACCGTGCAATGGACATATACAAGAACGCGATATCAATCGTTGGGCAGTTGCCCAGCCCGTCCCGCCTTGCCGTCCTCCCGTCAGTCATGCGCCCTAAGCCGAGGTCCGTACCCCAAAGGGGGTGCCCTTAGCGAGCGCACACTTAGTTTATAATTTAGCATAGTTTGTTTGCCCCTGGCTGGAGGCTTTAAGTTTAGGAGCTTAAGGCAGCCACAGGAAAGTCCGGTTAAGTAGTCACGGATTCAGAATCCAACTACGAGATGCCCTAGTTAAAAAAAAAAAAAAAAAAAAAAAGTTGGGCAGTTGCCCGCCAGACACAACACCCGTCTGGTTGGAGGATCCTCCCTTTTCTATGGAGTATGAGTGAACTTTACACCCTGTTCCTCATACTCCTCTGACAATCTGACACCGATCCTAACTATTTTATTTTATTTTATTAATATTATAAATACGAAAGTGAGTTTGTAAAACGGCTGAACGGATTTAGATGAAGTTTGCCACATGGGTAGAGCATAACCTGGAATAGGACATAGAATACCTTTTATCCCGATATTCCCAAGGGATCAAGATTTACACAGGTGAAACCGCGGGGCGCAGCTAGTAGTTTACACTTAAACTTAACACTTTGCTAAAGTCTGTCCGTCGAGTTGCGTTCTTGACACCTGTCATTTTCGTACTAACGAATATGTGTTTTGCGAATTTGATCCTTATATCCTTATTAGTACTAGAAATTGTCCAATTATTTTTGCATAAAAACTGCATGAAAACTTTTTATTTGACACATCATATTATTTTGATGTTTGAGGCCTTTACACCTCACATAGAATTTCACGATGGCTCGATTTAGGAGTCCTGGATACGATAGCAGTATTTAGCCGAACAAATTCGTTCACCAAGAGTTTTTACTATTACTCATTAACGCTATTGATTTTGACATATGAGTAAATTCCCACCGACCCCTAATGCCATGACCTTATTGGTTGAAGTGATTTGATTGGAAGTCTATAAATATACTTCACAAGAGTATTTAGCTAGTTGAATAATTGAGCAAGCGGACCGACGTATCTAATGAAGTTTATTATTATTAGTGGCTTTGTGGACAAGACTATCCACTCAGATTTATTACAGTTGTAATCACAATGATGTTAATTGGTTTAGATCGTTTTTTTTTAAGTCTCTTCTATTTTATGAATGTGAGAACGTTGTAGGCGTTGTAGACTCATACATGTTTCGATTTGTTGGCCTTTTCCTGTTTTGTTAAGTAGCCAGTCCTTTGTTGTCAGGCCCACAATATCGTCCAATACCTATTAGTAATATAAAAGCTGATTATTTTTAAAAGAGTGACCGTGGAGTTTCTTGCTCAGCTTGTGTCCATAAGAAGCGACTAATTGGAACTGTGCACCTAGCTTCTGACGTTTCATAAGTTTTTGAATTTATTTGATTATGAGTTTCGTTCAAAACCTAGATTTTTTTGGAAATTGCCAAAGGTAATCTGCGACCAACTTAGATGTAGCGCGGTTGGTCACAGTTGAAAGCTAACCCGTTTGTTTGGGGTACCTTAGCTTAGTTACTGCGATCAACTGTGAGAACAGGCCAGAAAGATAAATAGCTCATTTATTTTAAAAAGTATGCGTCATTCGAAGCTCAAAAATGTTACAGGTACCTATACCTACCTATTCAAAGACGAATATGGGTCACAAATTGCCGTAAAGACCGATAATAGGGTCACCCATAAAATGAAAAATGCTGAATAAAGGACGCCCTTACTATTCTTATGAAGACATGGATGAAAACGCTTCTGCCCAACCTCACACTATACACGGTGTTAGGGTAAACACCGTTATCCTTGCAACCAGGGGATTGGTTTCATTTATAGAACGTAAAATCTATTGAAAATTACACAATTACTTTTTACCAGAAGAGACGCAAGTTCGTTGCCGTATGCGCTAGGGCAACGAACTTGCATCTTGACACGGGCGGGGGGTGTGGGACATGACCTGACCGGCCGCGAGTGCGACCCCTCCCTCAGTCAGTCAGCTGTTTCGCTAGCGAGCTCGGTGTCTGATAGCAACTTTTTTAAATCTTTTAATGAAAATAACGTTTTTTTTTTTTGTTTTTCGGTCGATTTTTATATTTAAGTCAACTACCCACTACTCCATGGTTTGAGTGACAACGGTGTTTACCCTTACACCCTGTATAATCCATCAGTCACCATTTAAAGGACCTATAGTTTAAAATCAATAAAAAAATAGGTACCTAGTATTATACACACACACACAAACACATATATCACGCCTTCTTCCCATGGGGATAGGCAGAAACTACAGAACACCACTCGCTACGATCCTTACATACTGCTTTTGCCTCGTTTACGTTCATACATCTGGTCATACACGCACGCTCGTTGCGAGTACTAGGTACGCATCTGACAATTATATTCCACCTAATATCGATATATACTAGATGCAGAGTGTGAAATATCAATTTATTTCCTAGAACCACCAGATTCAACCATTAAAGTCAAGTATACATACTGGGTGTTAGGGTAGACACCGTTATCGTTGAAACTAGTGGTTTGGTGTCATCTATAATATACTTTTTCTATGGGACCAAAATACATTTTGTCGATTTAAGCGAACACAAATGTATGGAACAGCTGATTTTTTTTTCGCGATTTCTAGCTTGGTCCCATAGAAAAAGTGTATTATAGATGACACCAAACCACTAGTTTCAAGGATAACGGTGTCTACCCTAACACCCTGTATATCTTTGACACCCCTTATTTTCGTTGGTAAGTGAAAAATAACCCGAAATAAATATGTTTTCCACCATTCCGGAGTCCAAATGAAAACAATAAGTATTCTGAAGGCGGAAAAGGCAAACAATTCAATATTCTTCGGAACAAACAATGAAGCTTAAGTTATTTTTATCCCGTTTCTGAAGACGGCTTTTTAGAAGAAGTCTTTTTATTGAATTGTTTGTTTCATTTCAAAGTAATTTGGAAGGCCTGAGACCCTAGACAAAGTGACATTCTATCAGCAATAACGATTATGGAAAAGGTAAAAATGTATAGGACTGACATATGCTATCGAAAAGCATACGTCAATCCTGTTGAAAGTCGTTGTAGAAATACGAAACGCTTTTGAAGCGATTGTGATACATTTTTGCCTTTTCCATCATCGTTATCGCTGATAGAATGTCACTTAGTTGAGGGCCTCATGAGGTGCTACAATGGGTTCGAATCTCGTGTCGTGCAAAATGTTATTGGGTTTTTTCATCTGGAATTTCTCAGTAGCAGCCCGGAGTCTAGATTTGTGGCCCGATTGATAGCAATAGGCTCGCCAACTATTACATGGAACTTAAACAAAAATGGCGTTGGTACACTTCTACCTAACTTTTCAGGAATTATAGATTTATGTTATTTTTATATAGGTAATTAATTCAAAGTCAGGATATATTTATTAATTTCAATTAAAAGTTAAACAATACAGTAAAGTAAGTTAACAAACTTTCTGCTAACATACACGTGAACCATGGTTTAATGTTATTTGTGTGTTTCAGTAAATTGTGAGTTATGTTCACTTTCCGCCGTGTTCTGTTAACTACAGTTAATATTGTTATATTAGCTTTTGTAGGCAATTTGTACTTTCATATGGGTGTTATATATAATGCATAATGATTGGTTAGGATAAAAGACATGTTTTAAAATTCGTATCGTATGTGCTTCAAGCTAACATATCGATATGTTAAATAATCTACACTAGCATAATTTCATAACATAACGTCACTTCTTCCCCGAAAGATTCCGTGAAAGATCTACAAGGGTGAATATTTCATTTCGTGCAAATTACACGGCAGACGATAAAGAACATATGAAACGCCGAAAGAATTTGAACCTTACATTGTTTTTGTATAATTAACATGGTGTTATATTAGGCACAATCCTTAGAACATCTTTTTTTAAATTAGAAATGCACTAAATTTAAAAATGAACATTCATTTGTAAATGAATGCTGGGATCAACGGCTCAGCGTGCTTTTAGAGGCACGGAGTCTCGATTTGTTACCCATCCAACCCATCCAAGGACAGATTCTGGCATGAGTAGCTTAACCTTCTATCGACCCGTGCGGCTGTTATTATTTAGTCAAGAGCCCGACCCACATACGTCCCAAGTAAGTAAATATAATTTCCCGTTCCTCAAAATATCCCCTGGCTTGTACACTTCAAGGTCTCTCCACATAATTTGTTTACAGCTTCACCGCACCTGATGCGCTGTTTTTCTTCTAAGAGTATTTACAAATCGGCTTATTTCAACGAGAAAAATACGAGAAGCTGGTGACATTATTTGATGTTAAGGAAAGGAAAATGATATTCTATCATTTTACGCACTGAAATGCCAACTTGAAAATATAGTTTAAGTTTACCAACACACTTTTACTTATTAGTTGAGATAAACAAAAACTAACTATAACGCACTGAGTTTTTTTTTTTTTTTTTTTTTTTTTTTTTTTTTTAAAACGTTGCCCCACATACATACCAATTTGCAGCTTTACATACCTATTACTACGAGTTAGTATGTAGATACAGTTTTTTTATTGCAGATTTAAGTTTTTTTATTTCATCTCTAGTATCAGGTACTGTGACATCATATTTTATGGTTAATTAGTGTGGTTAATTGTTTCATGTTCTTATTTTGTATATTCTAATAAGTGTTATAATTGTCTCTTTTATTTTTATAGTTTTAGTTACTGTAATTGGTTGGAAAACAACCGTTGTAATTAAATAAATAAATAAATGGTTACCCGAAAGGTATCAAACCGACCTCCGCTGTCGTCCGCCCGTCCGTCTATCTGTCAGTGGGCTGTATGTATCTCATGAACCGTACCTTCTAGGTAAACAGTTGACATTTTAACAGATTGTGTATTTCGATTGCGGCTATAATAACAAATAATAGAAATTAAATAAAGTTAATAATTAAAGGAGTTCCCATACAAGAAACATGTTTTTTTCGGCGTTTTTTTGCTCGATATTAATACGATACGGAAACCTTCATGTGCGAGTCCGACTCGCGCATGGCCGTTTTTTTTTCTCTCAGCACAGGTATAGGTAGGCGATTTTGACAACCACTTGTACAATCATCCTTAGTGTATAATTTATGTGTTTCTTGCTTGTACAATAAAACATTTTTTATTTATTTATTTAAACAGCAAGAGGGACAATCCTATTTTAAAATTCGATTATTTGAGTCTACGTTTAATTTATGATATTCACACACGGAAGAAAATATACTATCTACGATATGCAGATCACTAGCAACAATAAACTCAATTCAAAATGACTGAATTAATGTTTTTTTTAATGGTTTTTTAATGTAAAGCTATAGTAAGTACTTCATAGGCCCTAAAATTTTATTACTCCGCCCTACATAGCTTGAATTACTTTATGCTTTAAATTCACGATTCGAAATAAAACTTGTTTGTGACTATAAAAAAGGCAGAAGCTTCGTGATATAGTCATTAAGCTCGTTAATCATAAAAACTGTTATGGCCGCACTCACAGACGTCGTTAATCTTACAATTACTTAGTTATGGGAATAAAATAATACTTAAAAAAAAATGCAAACATCTAGAACGAATATGATTTGCGTAAGATAGATTTACTGCTACAAGAGTGTGATAAAGGTAAATATCTAAATAATGCAAATGCTGTGCGACCCGTGGCTAAGTAATAACAGCCACACGAGATCGGGTCAGCTTGCCAAGGTCACGGATGGGTGACCATCTTTACATACTGAGACTCCTCCGTGCCACGGAAAGCACGTTAAGCCGTTGGTCCTGGCTGTCATTCATGGATCGTTGATAGTCGTACCGTCTTCAGAAACCCAAAACTCTAACAACCAGTCTCACCAAGGAGTATCGTATTACCCCGTTATGGAGGGTAGAGTGTCAGTGGCCCCATGTAAAATACTAGAACTCAGCTGTATCCGGTTAGACTAGAAGCCAACCGCAGCATAGTTGGGAAAAGGCTGGAAAAATGGTGACTTAAATACTGCAAATCATTAGCAAATTAAAAAAAAAAACATTTCCATTGAAAGTCATGACTGTCTCCATCAACAAACAAACCATCAATCGTGAACAAAAAAGGCTAAAATAATAGAGCCTTTTCTGTTCACGATTACTATATGGTAATAAATAGTAGCAACTTCCGGACCACTAAAGCATAAAAAAGTCGCAGACTTAACACGGAACATTGAAATAAATTCATTTGCAGATTACCCGAAAAAGCCGAGCTTGTAAAATTTACAACCCTATCACCGCTTTTAAAAAATCTACGTCAGCCTGGCCAGCGGCCAAGCCGTGACCGCTATACCTCCCATATTTACTTAAACTGAACTGCATATTTATCCAAGCTGCAGGCTATTTGTTAACATTATGTACACAGGAGGTCACATAATGATCTCCCGAAGCCGCCATTACACGACCATTTACTGGTTATAACCGGATATATCGGCTTTCATTAACTTTTAGGGGGTGACGGCCGTTTGGGGTTGAGTTTGTCAAATGTGGAGTGCGTGGCTGCGTAGTTACTTCATTGTGTGTAAGAGGATTTTTGTAATAACCAGGGGGTGAACAAGAATATAATGCGCTAAAAATTTTGTTCTTGTTGCATTATTAGGAAAAAAAATTTTTCTATGGTTCCTCATATTATCTTTGATACTTTGCTGTTAAATACCAGAACTTGTACAGACTCGCATTGATTCAGAAATCCAATAGACACTCTGGGCCTTACGACAAAAACTTAGACACTTGCGCAACGCGTCAGTTTTATGTCAAACTCCATACAGAAATGTCATATTTAAAAGGTGTTTAGGCTAAACAACTGATAAACACGGTTTTATAGTAATAAGGTCAGAGTTTTTGCTTTACTATTTTGTGTGGATTTATACAGAAGAAATGCTTTTACAATATTTATATCTTCGTAAGTCAACTTCCCTCAATCAATGATCGCCACTTTTAGCTGTGGTTCGTATGCTTCGTATGGTTCGTATGTATGCTTGCACTGACTGGACAGGTCCACTCAAATCTGTGTGGTTCTTTCCTCAAAAGACCATTTCAGACTCTAATCTACATGGTCCTCACATGGCCTGACCAAGATTATGTCTGGACTTTAAAAGAGACTGTGACCTCTGAGTTTGTCTCAGAGTAGTCAGATAGGAAACGCCGACCTCATCTAGGTTATTTTTTTTTATTTTTTATATGACGTGTAAAAGTGATTCCAATATCCTATTTACAGAATAAACAAATTCATTTCATTATGACCACAATCGTTTTAGCAGTTAAAAGGTCAGTAGGTATCTGAATCGTCAGAATTTTTTATGAGCAGGAGGTGACCAAAGTATTCTCGTAAAAAAGCAGCTTTGACTAACAAAGCTACACCTGAAGTCACCTTCTACGTCAATAGGTGGCTCATCTTTTGCAACTTTACAAAAGATTTAGGTCCGTACTATTTTCACCAAAAAATATAGACTGCTCAAAGACACCGGTGATCCTCAAGCTTCGGTTACTCCCCGTAAAATCCGGATTCATCCGGTTTTACGAGACACCCGGGCCGGTATTGCACCGGGCGACGACATGCATTTTATCCGGCAAAAGTATCTCGCTAGGTTTTTGTCGGAGATACGGATTTTGACCGACTTTAGATTGAAACTTGTTTGAGCGAAAAAGAAGGGATTATTGTGGTTATGGAGAGACTATAGGGAAAGGTGATAGGTACTTTGAGTTGTTAGAAGTCCTTTGTTGTGTGGTAATCTGAAAAGAATAAGTAGGTGGATAAAAGACAGGTGAAATAAGACTCTTTGACTTCAAATGTGACGTTTATTGAAGCCGAAGGTAATATTGCCAATACACACCTGTGTAATATTGCCCTAAAATAACGGGTGTAAAAAGCGCTTAACGAAGCCGACAGTCACTTGTTATTCCCGTCATTGTGATATTTTTTTTGTTCTGGACTCGGAGAACCTGGGAACGTTCTGGTTACCGAGATATTGAAGGTCAACGTTCCAACTTTTTCATACGTTTTTTTTTAAAGAAAGCAAGTTTAAAATGTTGTAACTTCTATTTTAAATACCCCCACAAACCCTGAACCTTTGCATGCACCCATAAACACAGTATTTTGCGTGCGTTATGTTGCGCACTATCGTAAACACCGATTTTTCACACCAAAAATAATAGTCGTTTCCCAGCAATTATTTCGTGCTATGTTACCTACTTAATTTGATGTCCAGAATGCGTAGTTGACGGCTATGTGATGGGTTTTTTTACACCCTGTATAAATATTAATAGCCCACACCTATCAAAGATATCCATACCTTCTTAATACTAATAGTTCTGCGAACAGTAAACCTCACGAGCACAAACTTTTTTGCAACTATTAACCTTTAGCTAGTCGCGCCAAAATAATCACACCGTTAGTCGCGTGGGGTCTCTGCGAATCCCAGAGTTTATTTGTGAATCAAGGTATCATGGTCGGTAGTGCCTACTCTCTAAGTCCGACTCTCTAAGTCAGTCACCGTAGATACGGGTTCGTTCGAAGGTCGTTCGAAATTTTGGCAGGCAGCAGCAGTAGGCGAAGATGTCACCGCGACACGACTGGTTTCTATGAAATCGACGTGTCGCCACCTACCGAAGGTATTCCAAAGAAAGACTGTCTGTCTGTCTTTCTGTTTCTTACCTGTTCACGCCTTAACGGCTGAACGGATTTGGACACACAAGTAAAACATGATCTTGGTGACTTAAGATACTTTTATCCTAGTACCTACGTACCTACGTTCGTACCTACGTTCCTGTGGGATAATTTCCGACGCCCACGCAGGCGAAGACGCGGGCAAAACCTAGTTGAACATAACTTAAAAAAATCACATAGCTACCTGTTATTTTTTATACCGTCGCCTTTTTAATCTGGAAACAGAAATACTTCGATAGATAAGCCAGTCCCCAAAATGCATTCCTACAAACCGCACTATAATATATTTCAGTCACCAAATATCCCATTATTTACTACACAAAATTATAGCAAAGACACAAGTATTTCATATACCTGAGCTATTGTTTTAGCACATAATATATAACACCGAATACACAGTTGGTAGATGGCCAAGTCGCACAGCCCAGAATCTTTGACGCCGAACTCTGTGCACATACTTGGAACTGTTGGGATTCTGGGGATAATAAGTTTTGTTATGTTATGTTATGGAGATAATATAGCTAAGATTCTTAGGAGTTAAGTAATATTTGCCTTTTGACATACATTGTGGAATGTCGGAGTGCTTCATGAGGAAGGTTTACGTGTTTAATTCATTATAGGTTTTGGTTAAATTGGCTGAAATATGATGATTATTGTTGAAGATATTGGAAAAAATCATGCCGACTGGGAGCTTAAAGGCTCCCAAAAATAGGCGCGATATATCGCGGGCGCGACAAGGGTAGCGCTGCCTATCGCGCCCGCGATATCGTGCCAGTTTGCACGAGCCTTTACTGGCGTGCGCCGCGTAAACCAATAGAGATATATGAAAACATTGTATTATATTACGGAATTAATACATTGTTTACTTGGATTAACACATAGGGTTCTTTTAATCCCGGTAGTACGTTCCCGAAGGATATGTTCCGACATCCACGCGGGCGAAGCCGCGGGCAAAAGCTAGTAAGAAACTAAAATAAATTCCTATTATAAATAAAATTCACTTCACTTTTAATTGTAACCAATCATCTTTTCACAGTTATTCACTCTGCAGTACCTCTTTAAATGTATACTATAGCAGTAGCCTTCAAAACTTAGAACTGTAGATGTAGAAGCTAGAGTTTTGAAATAAAAAAAACGTTTTATAGCAAATTTCACCAGCTTTCTTGGAAATTTTAGTTTATTATAAATATTATTATTTTAAAGGAGCAGTGGTGGCCCAGTGGTAACGGCTACGACTTACGAGTCGTAGGTCGTAGGTTCGAACCCTGACAGGCGCTTTACTTTGTGTAAATTATTTCATCGCCACTGCTCTCAAAAACGGTGAAGGAAAACATCTTGAGGAAACCGGCATGTCCTAGAACCAAAAATTCGAAGGCATGTGACAACTACCAACCCGCACTGGGCCCGCGTGGTGGGTTACGGCCCACTCCCTCTCACAGAGAGGAGGTCTGTGTCCCAGCAGTGGGAACATTATAGGCTGATTATGTATTATTATTTTAGTTTTTAACTCAAACCAAAAATTGCCACTTTTAACTTACTGGCAAAAAACTCAAACAACATTTATAACTACAGTTTTACGCCTAATTTACATATTTTTTTTACACCTTGGCTTTTGAATCAAAATTCATCGATCAAGAAATAAATGTGAAAACAAAAACAGAAACAAAAATAGGCAAAAGTTGCGAAAATTTGAATAGGAGTGTTTCTGTTTATAATGTTTTTTTAGCCATTCCTTAAAAGACGGTTATCGGTTTTATAGTTTTTATATAAAAAAAACATTTTTTTTTCTAATCCTTGTTATTTCGAAAATATATCTTGTGTAATTTAAAAGTTATTACTACTAATATGAATATTATTTGATATAAAATTAAATTTGAATTACAATTTTAAAAGTGTGGTATTAAGTATTGACGGCCAGTGTATACTTAATAAACAAAATTGAACGCATGCAGTTATGCTCCGTTGCAGTTGCACAGATTAACGCAATTATGTATTTCATACTCTACTCTAAACTGTTTTGTGAAATAATTATGTAATTTCTGTACCTTCCTCATAGTTTTGCTAATGAATTTGTAATGAGTTTTCTGTTTGAGTGTTATGGTTGGTAATAATGAAATTATCCCGTAATTATTTTTCATTCTGCGGGAAAACGCCTCTTCTCATACTTACCTATAATGACTTGACTAATAGCTCATTAAGTCCAGGTTTCCTTGCGATTTTAAAAAGCATAACCCTTTTTTACCCGACTACGGCGAAGAAAAAAGGAGGGTTATGATATTGACCGGTATGTATATGTATGTATGTTCATCTGTTCCCTCATATCTTCTAAACGACTCATCACAATTTCACAAACGATCATCATGTTATCGTTGGAAGCGTCTTGATCGTCCGCTGGTTATAGGCTATGTGACGTCACACTAAATTAAAAATGGCGCCCTCTAGAGGACATAAAGTCAGGAACTAAAAAAAAAATATTGTTTAATCGTACCATGTTGGGCATCAAATGAAAGGACTTAATGAGCACATTTAAAAAATATATAGGTATATTATAACCCCAAAAGAATTAAAAAAATATTAAAGTAATAAAAACTAAAACCCAACTACGACTAAAAAGGCATAAACAAGACCCCACAGACAGACAAATTAAAAATCCGGAGTCACAACTAGCCCTAACACGTGTGACTCTGGATTTTTAATTTGTCTGTCTGTGGTGTCTTGTTTATACCTTTTAGTCGTTGTTGGGTATTAGTTTTTATTATTAAATAAAACTATTCTCTAATCGATTAGATGGACGTTCGAGAAATGATGTTTCAAGATAATGGGCCTTCGCGCTGCCGAGGATTCGAACATACATAAGTTATTTGATATTTTGATGCATCGAGCTAGTGAACTGTCGCGCTCATAATTTATCGATTTCGAGTACTATCGAGTTAACGTTTTCGAGCAAGTGTTATTCGATCTTTCGAGGAGCTCATGGCTAAGTAATAATAGCCGCTCGGGTCAATCCATCAGGTTAAGCTACGCTTACCGGGGTTGGTCCGTGGATGGGTGACCATTTTCACATATCGAGACTACTCCGTGCATCGGAAAGCACGTTAAGCCGTTGGTCCGGGCTGTCATTTGTGGATCTTTGACAGTCGTTACGAGTCGTCAGAAGCACGAAAGTCTGACAATCAGTCTAACCAAGGGGTATCGTATTATCCAGTTACTGGGTTGTGGAGGTCAGATAGGCAGTCGCTCCATGAAAATACTGGTATTCAGCTGCATCCGGTTAGACTGGAAGCCGACCCCAACATAGTTGGGAAAAGGCTAGGCAGATTTTATTTATTCCATCTTTCGTCATTCGATTTCATGTAGGGAACCAGTCTATTCAGCTTGATAACCTTGGTTGGTCACCCCATCACGAGCATAAAAATAAGTAAAAACCACAATTTCCACGAAAGCTAACAAATTAAAGAACGGATAAAATCAACTTTTTTTTTTCTAAATAAAAAAAAATGACAGTAATTATTAAGTGGAATCGGCTGAACAAATTTACACAGGAGTCTAATTAACGAAGAGTACTCGGGTCCTCCGAGTTGTCGGTCTAGTGGTGCGGTCTTAGTGATAAGCGGTAGCGGGAAGCGAGTAAAAAAATAATGGTCAATATTTACAGCTACATGTAATGGAGCTTCAACGATGGATAGTTGGTAGAATATTAGGACAATCCCACAAGATCTACGATGGTGAGCATCCCGATAATAAAAACCAGGCAAGTGGCACACGAAGGGTTTCATAACACACCGTACCATAATTATTTAGCAAAAAAATAAAAAATAAATTATACAATGTGGAGACGACAATACAACAATAAATGAAAACACTGGCAATACTAATGCATAAGAGTATTTTGGAACTATCAAATAAATCCTAAAATCGAAATTAAAAAAGTCATTTTTTCAAACAAACTAAATAGTAGTGATAGACCGACTACGGGGTTTGCTGATCTTTGACTAGCTATCGTAACTAAACTATTGGATATATTTGATAAATTTTTTGAATGTAGACCAAGAACGTCATTAGATATACGGAGTTTTATTTTTTGTTGTATTGTCGTCTCCACCGACTTGCCGCTTTAGGAATAAATAACAAAATTTTATTTTAATTTTATTTATTATTTAGATTTAATATTGTATATTAAATCTAAATATTAAATAAAATAAAAATAAAATTTTGTTATTTATTCCTAAAGCGGCAATAGAAATACACAATCTGTGAAATTTTCAACTGTCTTACTATGTCGTTTCATGTGATACAGCCCGGTGACAGACAGACGGCCTGCAGAGGCTTAGTAGTAGGGTACCTACCGTTTGGCACCTTTCAGGTACGGATCCCTAAAACCGCATAAAGAAATTGAAGAAAATAAATAATTTCAATTTATCTTTACACTTTGATCAGCCGCAATATTTACATCTGATGTGTGGTTGGTGATTCCAGCTTCCAATAAAGCTGACTTGCTAAATGGGTCACAACTCAACATTGCTGATATTTAGAAAAAAAATACCATAAGCACAGGTGGTTCACTCCGTAAAATAATTTAAATAAAAAGCGACTCTTTAACTACGATCACAATAAAGTGCAATTCAGGTCGCCCAGTGCTAATTACCTACAGTTATATTCACCTAGAAGTTGCCTCTCTTTCTAGCGCGTAACTCTTATTTATCTTTTTACTACGTTACGCTCACTGAATTGGTCCGACTAGACGAGCCCGCCGCGTACTTGCATCCATGCGGAGTGCGCCTTCTGTACTATTCTGTGGCAGAAGCTAAATTAAATATTCCATACTTTAATTTCTTTGTAGTTTTTCAGCAAGATTTCCTTACCTGTTTTTTTACAAATTTTAAATAAAATATGCAATCTAAACATTATGTACAAGGGGAAAAAAATAAAAAATAAAAATAAAGGAAGGATAAATAATAATATATAATAAAGGAAGAGCTCATACTTGATAGTTCCTGTTTTTATCGAAATCCAATCAAGAGTTATATAGAAATAATCAACATTAATCATCTCGAGAGATCACATGACATTTATTTTTAAGCGAAACGTGGAACCTTTAAGTAAACAATGTTTCTGCCATTTTTCTTACAGCTTGCACCCTCCGTTGCCCCGGTAACTCAAATGGTATACTTCACAGATGAGTTTGCGAGGGAATTTCCAGTGAGACCACAAACACAGGCGGAGTTTATTGCACAGTTCAACTGCCCATAGCCTGTAGATGTGCTATTAATTTGTTTGTCAAACGGTTGCTAAGCTAAATTGTGAGTGGGGCAAAAAAATTCACACTTTGGTTGTTTTTACTTTGGGGAGAAGAATGTTGCCTATGGCTAAGTAATAACAGCCGCACGGGTGGCTCCATCAGGTGAAGCTACACTTGCCGGGGTTGGTCCGTGTATGGGTGACCATGTTTCATACCGAGACTCCTCCGTGCCACGGAAAGTACGTTAAGCTATTGTTCCGGCTGTCATTCGTGGATCTTTGACAGCCGTTACAGGTCGTCAGAAACCCGAAAGTCTGACAACCAGTCTTACCAAGGGGTATCGTACGGTTGTGGCGGTCAGTCGCTCCATGTAAAATCCTGGTATTCAGCTGCATCCGGATAGACTGGAAGCCGACCCCAAAGACTCTAAAATAGTTGGGAAAAGGCTAGGCAGATTGATTTTGGGAGAAGAATGTTGTAAAAGATAGTGTGACCTGCAGTTTCGCTATATTTGCGCTAGAATTTTATGTAGGTAATGTTAGTCTGAATTGATCTTTTGATGATTCTATTGAGATATGGAGACTCATGAGGTAAGAAAATCACAGTAAACTTAATTCGAATTGGCATCAAACCTACAATACCTAAATGTGAACCTGAATTATAAAATGTGGGTTATGGTAATCTTGAGTCTTTATATACGTGGTTGACTCGATTGTGTTTTTTTTCGTACGCTCGCGCGACCTGTGTTCTGTGTAAAATCTCATGCAAATTTTATGTAAAACGTTCTAGAAACAGATCATAGCATTCACATCGCATTCGTCGAACTTGGAAGCGTAAGTCACAAATAAACATGGATACCTACTACAACAAATCAAATCAATTTGTTTATTTACTTAATACATGTAGGTATAAACAGATGTTACAAATAAATAAATATGATACAGAGAAGTGAAAAATAAAGACACACAGACAAGTGAGAAGTGAGAAATATGATAAATAAAGACTTATAAGTGAGAAATATGATAAATAAAGAATAAAGACACACAGACAACGGAGAAGTGAGAAATAGATACAGAGAGAATGTGTACAAATATTTACATTATTATTATTATGGTGTACAAATATTTACATTATTATTAATCTAATTAAATAATTATTAAAGTAACATTACAAACAATAATATATCAAATTATAGCGGTGTCTGCAATATAGATGGTCGCGCCGGTGCAGCGGTGGTGAGTTGGTGACTGCGGTCTGCGGCTTGCGGTTTTAATGCTGGTAGTCCTATTACTAACGACCAGCCAATTAGTGGCGATAATGAGCTAAATCGCTTGATTATTTTGCAGTATGAAAGTTTTAACACGTACCTGCACAATTCATCCTAAAATACAATACAATAGACGTAGATATTAGTACATTGTGATACGAGTGTGCTCTTTTGGATATTACAGTCGAGGCGGTATTATATAAGGCAGCCGAGAGTGTAATAATCAATGCACACGCGTTTCATACGACGTTTTTCAACACACTTGCGAGGAAAAAAACAGACTTGTTGTAAGAACTTAAGCTACAATAACGTAACTATATACATAGAGATGATAGATTTATAAAGTTTAACTGACCTTTGTTGCCAGGTACTGACTATCCGGAGTTTCTTTTAAAAACTTCTATGTCGGTTGGTGACAATACTTTAATAATTTTATATAATATCATTGTATTTTTGATAATAATTAACCACACAACGAAAACAATAATAAATATTACCTATGAAATTGCCGTTCTACAGTACTGGCCATTTCAAATCAAAATAATTTTTGTTTGGCTAAGAATTCTAATTTCAAATTAATTTTATTTTAAAAACATGGATTTTTTTTTCCAAAAGTAGTCATTTCTTTATTGATTAGTGTTACATTTTCATCGCATTTCAATCTTTTTCGTCATCATGGATACGTTAAAAATTCGAGTAATTATGGAATATGAGTACCGTCGTGGCAGCAACGCGGCACAAGCGGCACGCAACATCAACGACGTTTACGGAGCTAACACTACAAACCAACGCACCACCTGTTATTGGTTTGCACGCTTCCGTTCTGGAAATTTCGACCTGAAAAATGAACCTCGCGGTCGTCCGAAGACTTTGGTCGACAATGACGAATTAAAGGCGATTGTGGAAGCTGATGATACACAATCTACGGCTGAATTAGCAGCAGCTTTCGACGTTAGCGTCAAAACAATATTGGTCCATTTGCGTCAAATTGGCAAGGTAAAAAAGCTTGACAAATGGGTGCCCCACGAACTCAATGATCGCCAGCGCGAAGTACGCGTCGAGACGTGCCTTGCACTGCTCAACAGACACACAAATGAAGGAATTTTGAACCGCATTGTTACCTGCGATGAAAAATGGATTCTGTTTGAAAACCGCAAGCGCTCAGCAAGTTGGTTGGATCCTGGTTCAGCACCTAAACAATGCCCTAAACGAAAACTTACCCCTAGAAAAGTGATGGTCACTGTTTGGTGGTCTAGCGCCGGTGTGATTCATCACAGCTTCTTACCAAACGGGGTGAGCATTACTGCAGATGTGTACTGTGAAGAACTGAACACAATGATGGAGAAGCTGGCGCATCTCCAACCAGCATTGGTCAATCGCTCGTCTCCGCTGCTCCTGCACGACAACGCGCGACCTCATACTGCACAGCAGACGGTCTCCAAGTTGCAAGAACTGGGGTTGAAAGCTCTCCGTCATCCGCCCTACTCACCAGACCTTGCGCCTACAGACTACTACTTTTTCCAGAATTTGGATAACTTCTTGGCGGGAAAAAAATTCAATACCCGAGAGGCAGGACAAAATGCCTTTGAAGAATTTGTTGCCTCCCGTCCAGCTGATTTCTTTAAGAAGGGCATCAATAAACTGCCACTGCGATGGCAAAGATGCATTGATTGCATGGGTGATTACTTCGATTAATACAAATAAAAAATTCATGAAAAAAATTCGTTTAAATTTTTTCATACAAAACGGCAATTTCATAGGTAAAGACCTATTATTTATGTAAAATGGCGGGCTAGTTTTGTTTTTCTGTAGATGTAAATAGAGGGACTGTCAAAACCGTTAGACAGCCTATACAAAAAAATATGATTTGAATGAAAAAAAAAATGAAATATTTTTTTTTACTCTAACTAAACGTACCATGGCTTTGTCAAATCTATTTATTATTATTTACGCTCTTCTTCCCTACGTGAAATCTACATTTTTAATAATGATTTTAACCACACAACAAAAAAGTTAACCATTATTTATGGAAAATGGCGGCAATTTTTTTTTTTTTCTAGCTATGCGCGCGCTGGTTTTAAGTTACTGGTAATACCGCTGAACAGCCTATATAAAAATATAATAATGTTTATAATACATAATACGCAAATGGGGTTAGGGTAGTGAACAATATATAATTTGATGGTATTTTAATAATACATATTTTATTTATTTACACAGTAGGCATAATAAAAAGGCATGAAGTTTCTTTGATAAGATTTAAAAAAGCGCAAGTCTCTGCCCGGGTGTAAATAGAGAATGCTTATTTAATATTAAGATAGTTCATACTAATTCAATGTTTATAGTCTTACCAACGAAAGCTGTCGAAGACAAAAGGCGGCAAAAAAATATCAAGAGCTGTCAACCCACTGCATAAACGGAGTCGATACTATAATTATATTATTCAAGACATATTAAGCGATACCTACTTACATCAGTTTTTCATATTTATATAATAATGAGACATGATAAATGAAATTTAATAAATGTATGTATTTAGAAGTGAAATAAAATATTCAACGGATAATAATTCGTGGTTAGCTTTCGTATTGAATAATAAAATTTAAAGGTGTCTTTATAAACTAACCCTGCTTTAGGTTTTATTACCGCATCAGTTAGTTTCGTTTTTAGCCGTGTGTGGCGTTGTTTTATTCTCTTTGAATGTCAACGTAAAACTAATAAGCCATGTTTTATAGGAAAACAATTTTATTTTTCATTTTCAAGAATTCTTACGTCTTTTTACTGAAATATCGCCAAATTCCAATATTTCGTTGGTCAGACTCTAGTATCCCACTGACGTATAGGTAAAAAAATCCAATGGACAACCATGGGATTTTTTATGGGAACTAAACGCCACAGGTTTGTTTATGGTTCTTTAAAAAATAAAAAATAAATGCTTTTGAGCGCTTGTGAAAAACAATTTATAGTTGGATACATATTCCATGCTGCCATGACAGTACTTAACAATTACATACTGCCATGTCATTACTCCGACTAGTAAATAGTTATCTGTGGCGCATATTACCGCACTAGTGCGGTAATATAAAGTAAAAAGCACGCTTCCATAATACACTGCATTATGAACCTAAAAGCGGTTCAATAAGAGCCACTTTACGAGCAAGTGTGATGAAAATTTAGTAACCATTTCCGCTTAAATAATTTTCAAGAGTAATAAAAAACCCTGTAAGAAATCGACACGTGTTTCATCTCTCAACGAGGCATCCTCAGGATGACGGTTGACCAGTCGCAAACCAGAACCTAACGTGTTGCCACACCGAAGAGAAATACAACAATATACAATAAAATTTACCCTGTTTATTCATACATACATACTCCTGACTAAGTAATAACAGCCGCACAGGTCGGTCCATCAGGTTAAGCTACTCTTGCCGGGGTTGGTCCGTGGATGGGTGACCATCTCTACATACCGATACTCCTCCATGCCTCGGAATTAGGTAAGCCGTTGGTCCCGGCTGTCTTTCGTGGATCTTTGATATTCGTTACGGGTCGTCAGAAGCCCGAAAGTCTGACAACCAGTCTTGCCAAGGGGTATCGTATTAACCAGTTACTGGGTTGTGGGCAGTCGATCCAAGTAAAATACTGGTATTCAGCTGCATCTGGTTAGACTGGAAGCCGACCCTACATAGTTGGGAAAAGGCTAGACAGATTGTTTACATACACATTTTTGCCTGCCACCCTGCAGTAGGTTAAAGAAAGAGATGTTACATTCCGCTGACAACAGGTGTTTGAATAAACTTCATGACAACCACTCATTATTCTACAAAATTCAGGGACGGTTCCCGCCAAGATATACAACTCTAGGCTAAGCTTACTAGAATATTACTTGAGCGTTGGTATCACTTGTTAAGCGGAAGCCATAAACTCAAATATGTAGGTAGTGTACACCTTATAATGTATACAGGAACGGGCAAAAAAGCAATAAAAATTTAATTATGGATAACCGATTGTCAGATCTAACTAATATCATAAACACGAAAGTTTGTAAGTATGGATGGATGGATGTTTGTTACTCTTTCACGTAAAAACTACTGAATGAATTTGGATGAAATTTGGCAAAAAGATAGTTTATAACCTGGATTAACACATGGGATACTTTTTATCCCGATATTCCCACGGGATCGAGACTTACGCGGGTGAAACCGTGGGGCACAGCTAGTAAATAATAATCATAAATAATTGGCGAAACGCTACACAAACTCCAAAATCAAAACAGCCCGTGACGTATGTTTTACGTCACCTCTCCAACTCTTTTGTTCACAATAATGGGTAAGCAGACTCTCAAATGGAGTAAAGGATTAGCCTGAATCACAAAGCTTTTGTTTTAACACAAAGGGTGAGATTTACAATGACAGTGAAGTTTAGTAAGTCGGTCAATGTGTCGTGTTGTGTCGGAGCGTAAGACCATTGTTTTTTTGTTTTATTTTAGATGGTTTTATGGTGAAATAGAAACCAGAATCCAGGATTATAATAGATTATTTAATCCCAGATAAATTTCTTTAGTTAATACACCAACGATCATTCGCAGAGAGAGATGGAGCCACTCAAAACTTCAAACTCAAAAGACATTTTGCTTGACATGCAAGTGACAACTTTGTATTCGTTTACAAATGCTCCAATACTAGGCCTTAAACTAATACAATATTAAGTAACAAAAACTAGGCCTCAAAACAAAAGTAGAACTGTATCAGAATGCACATAACAAACATAGGTATGGTTAATACACTAAGTTAACATTTCAATATTTGAGACACAAACTTTAAATGTTTCTCAGCAGTTAAAGGTTTTGTTAATACATCAGCTATCATTTCTTCAGTACAAAGATATTCTAAATCAACCAGTTTCTTTGTTACCAAATCTTTTACAAAGTGATGTCTTATATCAATATGCTTTGACCTCGCATGAAATACAGAATTAAAACAAAGTTTCTGAGCTGACTGATTGTCATTTAACAACAAAACTTTACGAACAATACCAGTACATTCAGAAATAAATGTTTTCAGAAATATAGCTTCTTTACAAGAGTCTGAAATTGCCATATACTCAGCCTCTGTACTTGACAGTGCCACTGTACGTTGCTTACGGCTTTCCCATGAAACGATAGACTTTCCAATACGAAATAAGTAACCAGTGTAGGATCGACGATCCACCTGATTGGCCCCCCAGTCTGCATCAGTGAAACCCACAATATTCATTTCACCCTTCTGAAAATTAAGGCAATAATCTACTGTTCCTTTCAAATACCTCAAAACCCTTTTTGCTGCTTTGCAGTGACTCTCACCAAAACAGTTGTTGAACTGGCTAAGGTAGCTGACACTGTGAGAAATATCAGGCCGGGTACATACCGATAAATACATCAAATATCCAATCAGACTTCTATAATCAAAATTACATTTTGAATTATTTTCCTTCTGTAACTTTATTCCAACCTCCATTGGAGTTTTCATTGGTTTACAATCTGACATATTGAATTTATCTAAAATTTTCTTTATGTAACTCGACTGATCCATGGTGAAGCTCCCATCAGCTGTTTTTTCTATTTTCATACCTAAAACATGATGGGCTGTACCTAAATCTTTCATCTCAAATTCTTCCATCAGTCTCTTCTTTATAACTTTTCTTTGTTTTGATGTTTTTAATGTAAATAACATTATATCATCGACATAAAGCGCAATAATTATGATTTCACCATCATAATTATATATATAAACACATGGTTCTGAAGATAACCTGTTAAACTTCAATTTATGGGTTAAAACATCATTAATCTTGTTATACCATTGTTTCGCCGACTGTTTTAAGCCATAAATTGCTTTATTCAGCTTATAAACTTTCTGCTCACATCCTTTTACCACATAACCTACAGGCTGTTCCATGTAGACTGACTCTTCTAGGTCACCATTGAGAAATGCAGTCTTTACATCAAGATGCTCAACCATCATATCATACTGAGCAGCCAGAGCCAATAGTATTCTAATTGTTGAATACCTTACTACTGGTGAAAATGTTTCGTGGTAATCTACTCCATACTTCTGGGTGTATCCTTTTGCTACCAAGCGAGCCTTATACTTGAGTAACTCTCCATTCAATCCTCTCTTTTTGCTGAAGACCCACTTGCATTTTACTGGCTTATGCCCCACAGGTAAGTCAACTAGAGTCCAACATTTATTTTTAATGAAAGAGTTATACTCATCTGCTAGTGCTTCACTCCAGTTTTTAGCTTCACTGCCACTCAATGCCTCATCCAGCGTAGTCGGCAGCTCCTCTACCATTATCTCTGTCAGCCCAGCATACTCTCCTTCTGGAGCATCTTGGTATAATGACTGCTCACTGTCCTCGGAGTCAATGCTCGACCTACCTGGAATGTAAGTTACATCAGACGAACAACTATCTGTGCTCTCAGAATCCTCCTCAACATCCAAACTGAACATAGTTTGTCTGCGAGGATTCCTTGTGCCATCAGAAGGTAAATTGTCATCAATTGAGGTATTTATTTGTGGAGACTGTTTGCCTTGGTCAGTCTGAGTTGGCTCAGATACTTCTTTTGGTGATAATTGTACTGTAGTTGGTTGTACAATACTGTCTTCACTCAATAACCCAGATGTATCAAATACTGCAACATCAATATTTTTATTTTCATCATGTGACACAATTTTACTACTTAGAAACATATTTTCTATGAAAGTTACATGCCTCGCCTTATGGATCTTCCTAGGATAAGATGGATCTATGAGTCTGTAGCCTTTACTTGCTTCACAATATCCTACAAAGATAAATTTCTTACTTCTAGGATCCAGCTTCCTGGCATTTTCATGAACTGCATATGCCATGCATCCAAATATACGTAAGTGTTCAACATTTACCTTTTTAGATGTCCATTTTTCTTCAGGCGTTGTTCCCATGACTGCCTTGGTGGGGGAACGGTTTTTTAGGTAAACAGCTGTGTTAGCTGCTTCAGCCCAATACTGCTTTCCCAGTCCAGCATCTTGCAGCATACTACGGGTTTTATCCATAATTGTCCGGTTAGCCCTCTCCGCTACACCATTCTGTTCACTGCAGTGTGGGACCGTAGTTTCATGCCTAATCCCACAGGATCCTAAGTACTCTCGAAAAAATGAATTAATATATTCACCACCATTGTCACTTCTTAAAACTTTTATTTTCTTGTTGGAAAAATTTTCAACAAGTGCTTTGAATGTTTTAAATTTTTCAAACACTTCATCTTTTTTCTTTATGAAATAAATAAATGTTTTTCTACTGAAGTCATCAGTGAATGTTACAAGATAACGTGATCCACTGTATGATGGCACCTGCATAGGGCCACACACATCAGTATGCACTAACCCTAATATTTCAGTAGACCTACTGTGACTTTTCTTAGGAAATGGCAGTCTAGTTTGCTTTCCTTCTATGCAAGCTACACAAGGACTAAACAAAGAATTATCAAAATTCATACCTGTAACTAATCCATTCTTCATAGCATTCATGCTTCTCGAGTTGAGGTGACCTAACCTCTTATGCCAAACCTCTTGTGAAACAGTACCCCCGGCAGACACTAAAGCAGTCATGTCTTCACCGTGCACTGGCAACTTCTCAGGTTGAACCTGCTCACAGACTGAGTTCATGGCAATTTCAGATCTTACCTTACAACTCACATTATGTGCAGTGTCTAGTTGATAAACACCACTACAACATGTACCAGTAGCTATGACCTCATTACCGTCCATGATCTTACATATTTGTTTGTTGAAAGTTACGCTATATCCTTTCCTATTTAACTCACTAACTGATAATAAATTTGCAGAAAGTTTAGGAATATAGTACACATTACTTATATTCTTTAAACCATTTTTCAACTGTACTTGCACACTTCCAAGTCCTTCAGTCTTGACTTTTTCTCCATTTGCCACGTTAACTTCAAGCGATTTAGTACACTGAAAGTCCTGCATAATCTCCTTGTTGTTGGTCATGTGGTTGGTCGCACCGCTATCCACATACCAGGTATCACTCTGCAGCTTCACAGATAACGCAGTTAACAATGACTTCTCTGCCTTATTAGTCCACTTTGGTTTACTTTCAGCTTTCTTTGGGCAATCTTTCTTGTAATGACCAATTTTCTTGCAGCGAAAACACTTTGGAGGTTTCTTTACCGCCAACGCATTGAGCTCTGGATGATTTTCGCGCTTACCATCGCGTCGCTGCTGCTCCTGTAAAAGCTTAGACTTAACCAAATCGCTTGTCAACTTTGTATTAGCATTCTCTAAAGCCATGATAAGGGGGTCAAAGTCTGGGGTCAAACCGCTCAACATGATTACAGCTAAAAACTCATCATCAAAAGCATTCCCAATGTCTGTAAGCTGCTGCCCAAGCTCAGTTATTTTAGTCAGGTAGCTCTGCATGCTCTCCGCTTCGATCAGCCTCACACCAAACAGTTCTCTTAATAATCCTAACCTCCTGCACAAACCTTTATCTTCGTAAGCGCGTTGCAAGCTATTCCATGCTTCGTATGGCGTCTTCGCGTTACGAATGTGTGGCAACGCGGAGGGACCAACTGATAAGCATATTTTTGCCAACGCCTTTTGATTCTTCTTTGGGTCTACGTTCCCTTTTTCGGTTTCTATGCAATCGTATAGGTCTTCGTGCATAAGTACATTCTTCAGCATGAACTTCCACTGGTTATAGTCTTCGATGCCTCGCAGCTTTTCAATCTGCAGTCCCGCAGAGGTCATGGTCATTGTTCCGAATGGCGTGGTCATTCCGTGAGAAAAGAAGGAAAATTCCTGTTTTCTTGCAAAATAATTATGTTGCAGGGTGCAGCAAGCACCCTGGGCCCATAACCAGATGGTTTTATGGTGAAATAGAAACCAGAATCCAGGATTATAATAGATTATTTAATCCCAGATAAATTTCTTTAGTTAACACACCAACGATCATTCGCAGAGAGAGATGGAGCCACTCAAAACTTCAAACTCAAAAGACATTTTGCTTGACATGCAAGTGACAACTTTGTATTCGTTTACAAATGCTCCAATAATTTTTGCAAGGAAAATAAAGTTTTGTGTGGTAACAAGAAGTTTGCAACCTGTTTGGTCTAGTTGTTGAAACATTAGCTGCTAGTTGTCAGAGGTCCTAAGTTTTCTGACCAAAAGGAAGCAGCTACAAAGGGTTGCAAGACTTGGACTCGTTTGCAAGAACCTAAATCATTTGTAACTGTTAAAGGGGGAGGGGAGGTTGGTAATAAGCCGATTTATTCCGTAAAACTTTCACCGTGAAAACTAAGGTGAAGATAGCTGTCAGTAATGTCGGGGAGTTGGTTGCGCCACTTCTTCTTCCCAGCTAAAGCAGCCACCTACGACAGCCCCATTTTATGTCCAGGCAAATCACTGTCCATTCCAAGGTTGCCTGGAAGAGATCGCGGATAGCGATAAGGCCGCCCATTGTATATTTTGTAGTGTTTGTTATTGTTTTTTGTTATATATTTTTGTGGTGTACAATAAAGAATATATAAATAAATATAAATAAAGCACTAGGAAGTGGTGAAGGGTGGGCGTTTTGGGGGACTGTTTTATGTAATTTTGACGTTCGAAAAGTGCTGATTCTCATCCTAGTTTGAATAAATGACTTTTGATTTTGATTGATTTTGATTTTGCTCACTTCATCTGAAGTCACTTACAGCTCACTTCATCTGAGTTTCTAGGCTGAGACTTTTACAGAATAGACTGGAAGTAGCAGTTACATGTCTTATGCTCGGTTCCTATAAATAAAAACGAATCGTTTTTCTTACCAATGGTAACGTTTTTTATTGCCAAACTGGACTTAAAAATAGATCTGTAAGTTAATTTTACCTGTGTGATAACTACTTCCTTATGAAGGAGGGAGGAGAAAGGATGGTCTACTATGCAGCTATGAGGTCTTTCCTTCATTATTGGTAAAGATACAAGAGTCTTAAATTTAACCAATAACGGTCAGTAAATTATAGGAATCGACCATTAGGGAATACACTTTATTTTTCTAAAACGTATCGTAACTTGGTAAAGACCTTGATTATGAAACCTTTCACGTATATTCAAGAGAATTACTTACTTTCAAATTCATAAAGTAATCAAAACAATTTTACAAAGTCCTAAAGCATAACAATGTTTAATGCAGGAATAGATTATTCCGCAACCCAGTAGGGCCCTTGGTTTAATATCTGAACACTGAACAGAAACTTGTCTCATCAGCGCCTACGTAAATATAAATAGCAATACGCTTTCTCGAGACTTCATGCTTATTAACTCTGACAGGTTAACCGGTTAACTTTGACGTTAGTGGTAAAGCTTTATTTACACTGCCTTTATTCCCAAGAAATTAAAATTCCACTATAGTAGGTGTACGTAATTTTTTTTAGGGTTCCGTGCCCAAATACAGTAAAAGTCCCGTTGGCACTGTAAACGAAGCCATATTAGTATAAGCTTACGCCATTAGCTGTCTGTCCGTCTATTTATTATATAATGTAACATGGCTGTATATTCTTTTACCGTTACAGGTAGCCAGCAGAAATTTTTCTCAGAATCCTAACTAATCCTTACTAATATATTAGGTATAAATTCGAAAGTAACTCTGTCTATCTGTCTGTAGGTTTTCACGCCTAAACCACAATACGGATTTCGATAAAATTTGGCAAGGCGATAGATGGCATCCCAGGAAATAGGATACTTTTTATCCCAATATTCCCACGGGATCGAGACTTACGTGTGAAACCGCGGGGCACAGCTAGGTCGTTATAAATACTAAACGTGTGTATGCATGTATAAAAGAAAGGAAACTATAATCGTTTGGTGATACAGAACCCTTCGTGTGCGAGTCCCACTCCTGGGCCTTTTTGTAAAAGGTTATAAAGCAAGTATGTGGTAATTTACTGGGATACTTCAAATATTCATGCTACTGGCAAATCCGGTTAGACTGGAAGCCGACCCCAACATAGTTGGGAAAAGGATAGGCAGATTGATTTTGACCTAGGTACTGGCAAAACTGGACAAAGGCAAGTTCTAGAAAACACGGTAGGTACATTAATTACAGAGTGCCTGATTACCATAAATGACGGCAATATAGAGAGTTAAAATATTAGGTTCTAAATATGACCTTATGGATATAGTTTTAACTTTAATTTTGTGTAGTGTCCGGATTATGATTTACTTTGCGGTGACTAAAAAAAACCCATTTATTCCATTTAGACCACATAAAATGCCACTTTTGGAAGTTAGCAATCAACAAGTAAAAAGTATTTAATCGTATTGTCCCTCAGACCAAATAAAAAACCAAGACAGAGCGCTGCGAACAATACAGTGAAGCGTGCCAAAACTACACCCCCGCTCTGTGCATACACGCTCAAACGCACACATGTACAACCATTTTCAAGCAAACTACACCAAAATATGTGCACACATGTTTACGATACCCGCCTCACGTCACTGTTGACAGCGCTTTGTCTTGGTTTTTTATTTGGTCTGAGTATTGTCCATCAAGTTTTTAGAGGTATGAGGAACAGGGTGCAAAAGTTCACTCGTCTTTTAAAGAAAAGGTAGGATCCTCCGAACCAGGACAGGAACAGGTCTCGTGTCTGGCGGGCAACTGCCCAACGATTTAACGATTTATTTCAAACTAGCTGCGCCCCGCGGTTTCACCCGCGTAAGTCTCGATCCCGTGGGAATATCGAGATAAAAAGTATCCTATGTGTTAATCCAGGTTATAAAATATCTGTTTGCCAAATTTCATCCAAATTCATTCAGCCGTTTTTGCGTGATTGAGTAACAAACATCCAAACACACAAACTTTCACATTTATAATATTAGTAGGATAGTAGGATTATTACCCAGTATTACAATCACAGTTATTTAGCTTATTTCACAAACAATGGGGATCCTTATTTGTGTATCATGCAAAAAAAACCCTGTAACTTATTCCTTTAATATTATCTCCAAAATTAAACCAAAAAAGATAATCCCAGCTTAAATAGATTCTAAAACGCAGCAAAAACTCTAAATTGAGACCCCTGGTCCTCGTTAAAAGCCAAAATGACATCGCGAAACAACTTTTTAACACGAAAACCAACCCTTTACGTCAGAAGCTTGTCAAAGGTTTCGTTTTTTGACGAAAAAAAATACCACTAGGCCCGGGCGGTATCTGCCCAAATAATGTTGGGCGGATTGTGTATTATGTAAAAAGTGACCCGTTTATTATGTCATGTGAGTATATTAAGGAAGTGTTGGTTATGGAAATTGCTGTTTTATTTATGGTTTGCGGTTTGGTTCGGTCATCCGTTATGTTATATTATTATGAGGTTGTAATCAGACCATGGTGTTCATAAAAACAACGAACTGTCGTCTATGTACCTTAGCACCTGAGAATCTAGACAAATTGATATTCTATCTGCGATAACGATGTCGGAAAATATTTCTAAAATTTTCAAAGGGACTGACATATACTACCGAAAGGCTTATGTCAATCCTGTTGAAAAGAGTTGTAGACATACGAAACGCTGTGAAAACGATCGCCACTTGTCTTTGTCTGGGCACGTTCGGATGGTATGATAAGTATAATATTAAATTGAAACCTGATTTATCTAAATTCTGTAATATTCCGGTTTTTTGGGTTCCGTACTATTAATATTACTAAGCCTCCGGTTTCCGTCCGTCTGTCTGTCAGCGGGCTGTATCTCCTGAACCGGAATAAGTACACAATTAACATTTTCACCGATTATATATTTCTATTGCGGCTGTAACAAAAAATAATTAAAAGGGATCCTCCCCATACAAAAAAACATGTTTTTACAGCATTTATTGCTAAGTATTGTACGGCTGACGGAACCCTTCCGGTGGGTGGTACGGAACCCTAGTTTTTTATAATTAAAGGTATCACAAATAAGTTATCTGGAAATGAATACGTTACAAAAACAAACTTCCAAAATAGAGCACTGCGATTACGTTAATCATAGATTACGAATGCCTACATCAGAATGTAGAGACCGGATGATTATACCTACATCACCTTAAATCGGGAAACAAATTGGGTATTATTCGCAAATACCGTTGATTCCTGGTTACCCCAATTTAGCGACAAAGGGTTACCTCATGTACAGTCAACAAAAGAATTTGTGTGTGCAAATAAATGAATAAAATTTTCGAGAAATAAATAATTCGTTTTGACGCGTGGTTTACTTAAATTATGTTTTAAAACGAAACAATGGAGTCATACTACTAGGTATAGAACAAACATGGGTAGGTTGTCTCAAAATAATTCAACTATTGCAGATAGTTTTTTAATCGACTTCAATGAAGAGGAGGATATCAATTCGGATGTATTTTTTCTAACGTGTATTTTTGCAAAGTCTCAGGCCGCGGTCTATCTTAAAACGATCGGTCGCGCGAATACGCGTTCGGTCACGTGCTTATGTCACTTTTTGTTCGAAAAACCGGAAAGCACCATTTGTCGGCGCGCCCACGCGTTCAGGTTCACCGAACAAAAAGTTTGAACGATCGTATATTCGCGCGTCGATCGCTTTTTAATAGGGCTCGGGGTCACTTTTATTTTTCAATCGACAAATCAAGTTCTCAAAGAAGTGAAAGAAATTAAAATTAAGGTATTTTTTTTATTTCAGCCTTCGGAACCTAGCTAGGAGAAATCAATCTGCCTAGCCTTTTCCCAACTATGTTGAGGTCGGCTTCCAGTCTAACCGGATGCAGCTGAATACCAGTATTTTACATGGAGCGACTGCCTATCTGACCTCCACAACCCAGTAACTGGGTAATACGATACCCCTTGGTTAGACTAGTTGTCAGACTTTCGGGCTTCTGACGATTCGTAACGACTGTCAAAGACAAATGACAGCCGGGACCAACGGCTTAACGTGCTTTCCGAGGCACGGAGGTGTCTCGATATGTGAAAATGGTCACACATCCACGGACCAACCCCGGCAAGCGTAGCTTAACCTGATGGATCGACCCGTGCGGCTGTTATTACTTAGCCACGAGCTCCTCCTAGCTAGGAGAAATCATGAGTCACAAATCATTTTGTTTCGTTCATATATCTATTTAAACCAAGCATGTACTAACAAGATTAGTTTCAGTTCAAATTAACTTATAATGCCAATAGGCAAATCTGCGGGAAAAGCTAGTCTTAAAATAAATTAGTGAAAAAAAAATTGCATCGCCTTTTTTCAAAGTATGAATGCTATAATATTATAATCCTTTAAGAAAATTGATGTAGGTACGTATGTATAATTACATTAATTACACATATTCAAATACTAATTAGTATCAAAAGCCTAGAAGAACGTCTATCATTCTGATTGATAGATACACTCTGTCACTATGATTGTACTTGCCGACGATGAAATATGAGATGGCGTAGCGCGTAGAAGGTACTACGAGCTACGAAATCTCGTAGCACTTTGATATTGGTACTGTCTGTTTGCGGTCATTTAGAAATATTTGTTTTGTTCTGGGATCCAATAATTAAAAAAAAAAAAATCTCATACTTGGAAAGTAAGTTTGAAGTTACCTGATCAGAGAGATGAAAACAGTACCTTTCGTCCCTGGGAAACGATTTCCCCTGCTGCGCGTACCTGTTTTTTTAACTAAAGTAAAAAACGTAATGTTAAATATTTTACGGTGATACGGTACCCTTCATGTGCGAGTCCGACTCTCACTTGGCCATTTTTTTTTTAATGCCTTGGCTATATTTCGTACGATTTGTAAATAGTTTCAGATCAGAATGATTAATTTAAATCAGGTTTAGCATTAATTAATGAGAAGTCACAAGAGAAAAATAATACTGATGCCACATCTCACGATAAAAGCTGGATTAACACTCCTAACTCTATGCTAAAATGATTAATTAATACGAAATATGAATGTTGTAAGTTTCTTGATCTATTGCTAATCTGTGTATCTACTTATATTAACTGTTATTCGTTATGTAAGTGACAGTGGCCCAGGGATATTAGATCTATCATTGTGAAAACAAAAGCCTGAGTGAGGTCCTTGATAAGAGTCATCTAGGGGTAAGAACCCAAGTAACACAACGGGTGGTAAAACAGCTCCATATCATATCTGTTTGTAACCTTGGGTGAAATATATGGCCATGAATAAGTTCTATATGGGTGGCGGGAACCCATATGCCACCGATATAGAACCAATTGGAGAAAAATTGCAGCTTAATTTTGGTTCCAAATGAAATCCATAGGAGTTCTCACGATCACCTTAAGTGGCAATTAGAACTATAGGTGTAAGTTGTACGCAGTGAACGGTTGATTGAATGATATGACGTTTCAATTCATTCATTGAGTGACAAATGAAACGCTAAGTTCTTTTTAGGCTTTTTAGGCTGTGAACAGCCATTCCATTTTGGATTACATCTATTTGCTGAGTATTAAAACTTCTCGTATACTGATATAATGCAGGCATTGATTTACAGCACAAAATCCTTGCGAATGTTTTGTTACTGTGAAAGTATAGTATGGTTTCTTTGTAAATTTCGAAACGCCTTCGATTTGATCACGAACAATTAAATAAAGTGTGCTATAATAGTATAAAACCTAACGTAATGGTTTTAGACTAAATATAATGTCAAAGTACATCAGTTACAATTAACAAAACTCATTGATTATGCGTCAGTGTGATAAAACACTTTCAAAACAAAATATTTTCAAGGACAACCATTTTCTAAACATGGCGATGTTTATGGCCTATATTTGTTCCCTATTAGGAACTGTAAGGTCTAATCATTACTTATTTGTATGTTGCTAGTGGCTGACCAGTGGATGCTACTACCAGCAGTAATAATTTGGTCTATTGTAGATCTCCCAGTGTAGACTTAAAGTACGTACAACCTGCCGATGATAACTACCACATCGCTTATTTTTTTTCCATTTCACGGAATTCATTTTTGATGAAGTAGTTTAAACTATGAACTTTATAACAACAGAAACAAAAAAAACTATCAACAGAGTGACGCGCAGGACGATCTGACTTAAGTAATAATAGGTCACAATTATGTATTTTGGGAACTGTTACATCGTTAGTGGTTTCAAATTAGTGGAAATAGCTGCTGTTGGTTTTCAAGAACCCACTATTGAAATTTATTTACGCGTTGGAGTGGCATATTAGAGTACAATAGGCCTGAAAGATGCAATCACGTTAGGTTCCAAAAAGGTTGCAAAATGATCCATTTAGCCACTACAGGTGATATACTACTCTGTTATACTACTCGTTTGGAAATAGAAGTGCCAAATAAGGGTATGTTACAGCTTAAATGGAACAGTTGCTTACAAGAGATTTAAAGGCCTCATATACAACTGTTGGTTCTAAATTGGTAACAATTAAAACCCGTTTTCAGCTTTAAGTAACAAAATCGACTCTATGCAACCATAAGAAATAAAGTATAAACAAAATACACTCTTATGCAACTACGAGTGATAGGAGGTACTCATATACAAATATGAGTAGTGTTTAAAGCTATAAGTTTTATCAAATACTGTTATACCACTCATTTACAACTTAAAGCTATAAGATAAGTTGCAAAATTCACTAATGTGCTACTTGGGAAGGATGGGTGGGGTGCATTGGTGTCCTAGGTACGGCCCCGACTTACGGGTTGTAGGTCGTAGGTTCGAACCCTAACAGGCGCTTTACTTTGTGTGAACAGCACTGCTCTCAAAACGGTGAAGGAAAACATCGTGAGGAAACTGCCATGTCCTTGAACCAAAACTTCGAAGACATGTGATATCTACCAACCCGCACTCGGCCCGCGTGGTGGATTATGGCCCACTCTCTCTCGAAGAGAGGAGGCCTGTGTCCCAGCAGTGGGAATATTTAACATCACAACAAAACAACATCAGCCTATAATGTTGGGACACAGTAACCCACTGCTTTGCGGGTTGGTAGATGTCTTCGAATTTTTGGTTCCAAGACATGCCGGTTTCCTCACGATGTTTTCCTTCACCGTTTTGAGAGTGGTGATGAAATTATTTACACAAAGTAAAGCGCCTGTAAGGGTTCGAAGTTCGAACCCACGACATACAATTCGTAAGTCGCGGACGTACCTAGAAACCCTAAATAAACGGTTCCCCTATTTGATTTCGAAAGTTGATGATTTGATTTTTATTATATCGAACACACACTCCCCAAAAACCCCCCAAAAACCTTAATTACAACTTTATATAAGCTCTATTTTTAATTTAAAATTCCTAAAACGTGCCAGTTTTCTCTGTCTTCCGGCGACAACCGCTCTAGAGCTCTAATGAACGAACTTCAGCTATTTACTGCTAGAACTAAAACCCGGGGACTTAGCATATTAATTAAAGCGTCATTACTCTTAAAATTCTTGTTGAATGGATGTGACTGGCCATTTTCCTCACATTTTGGTATTTTGGGAGCAATTTTCCTAGTCCCGGATTTTACGCTAGGGTTAAACTAAGCTTCTTTAGGAAATGGAACTTTATAAAACGACTTTATCGAGGTTTTTTAAACCTTATGTTAAAGGGAATTCTTCAAGGCTTGTCAAAAGAAGGAACTCGTGACTAAGTAATAACAGCCGCACGCAGCTTGAGTTAAAATGTGCCATGACGTCACTGGCCGGTGGATTTTATACTGACTTGTGACGTAGTCCCCAACTTTAATGCGTTTTATCTAAATATTTTTTTATTAATATGATAAACCAAAAAATACGTGTCTACTTTTTTTTAATTATCTGGCTGACGAACTACATAGTTTTTATTTTATTTTACCCAGTCAACATCCCTATGAAACATTACTAGACCAGTCGGATAGCTGATAGTAAAAAAAAAAATTACAGAGACTTTTCCCGTGAGTTTGTTTCGCCATTTTTTCTCAGGTATAGTCGGATAGGAAATGTCCACTCCATCTAGCTTATTTTTTTATATGACGTGTAAATGTGAGAGGAGCTCATGTCTGCTAAGTAATAACAGTCGTGCGGGTCAATCCACGAGGTAAGCTACGCTTGCCGGGGTTCGTCCGTGGATGGGTGGCCATCTTTACATACCAAGACTCCTCCGTGCCTCGGAAAGCACGTTAAGCTGTTGTTCTCGGCTGTCATTCGTGGATCTTTGACAGTCTCGGAACGGATCGTCAGAAGCCCGAAAATCTGACAACCAGTCTCACCAAGAAGTATCGTATTACCCAGTTACTGGGTTGTGGAGGTCAGATAGGCAGTCGCTCTATGTAAAATACTGGTATTCTGCTGCATCTGGTTAGACTGGAAGCCGACTGCAACATAGGTGGGAAAAGGCTAGGCAGATTGATTGTATAAGTGATTCCGATATCCTATTTACAGAATAAACAATTTCATTTAAAAAAAGCAGTCTTCTTTCTGATCAGCCTGAAGGTAAAAACTTACGACTATATTATTATTATCAAATGGTTGCCCACAATAACCAATCAATTGCCCCCAAAATTGAGAAGAAAATTGCCCATTCTGTAGCCATTTTAATTACTTTTTTGTACGCAATATATTACAGGAACGGTTTCATATTACATGCACCTGTTTCCGACCCCTGTTTTAAGGAACATTTTGAGGGCGTATTTTAAAAGCCGGCATAAATTAGGCTCGGCTTATAGTTATGGGGGGAACGTGACGATACACCGACGGGGCGGTGACGTCACATGGGGTTAATGAACTTGACATAAGGTACTGTCAGCAGGAAACGAAGATGTTTTGTGATTTTTTAGTAGAAGTCATATAAGTTTTTAATTGACTAAACGCAAAGTTAATGGAATCTTAAATCTGCATTATTGCAGATAGTTCTAAAAGTATTAACTCTGCCGCCCTTCGGGGATTACAAGCGTGTTGTTATTTTTTAAATAGATTTCTTATAATAGAATTGGGACTAGAATACCTTCTATTTCAGGAAAGATTTACATTGTGGCTAACTGCACACAATAATTTTCATTGTTTCAACTATTTTTATTTTATGCCAAACAAACAAAACATTTGAATTTCAAACAAATCTGTAACAGTTATCATGACATAGTAAAACAAACAATTCTATTCTAAATTCGAAAAGCAATCGTTTTTATTTTGTTTCCGATAGCTTTGGTGCAAAAAATGTTTGTGAACTCTATTCAACTGAAACTTAAAACTATTTAGTTTGTGAAAAATGGGTTTTCGATGGTTTTTAGGCAATGATCCATGTTAGTAATCTACTACTGTTGTTTTTTTTTTTGCGGGAATGTTACAGAATTTCTGTTTGGGAAAAAAAAATGTAGGTAAATAAAAATATGGTAATTATGAAGGGATCATTTCTGAGATTGAAAATATTTGATAGACCAAACCGACCATACCTACGGATACCAAAAAAAATAACGAAATAATCAGCCTAGTCCCACTGTAGGGCAAAAGCCTTCCTTTCCTTTTTCCACTCAACTCGATCCTGCGCAAATATGGACCAATTCCTCCTATAAGCGTCAAGTTCCTCCCGCGATCTACAGCTGGGTCTACCGCGATGCCGTTAGACGTTTTCAGGAACCCAAGTTGTGGCATCTGGGCGCCAGAGCTAAGTTCCCTATGTGCCGTACCTTAAGGATGCTATACACCCTCCGGACCACCCATCCTGAGTGTGATCTGTTTGCTGATGAATGGAGCAGAATTATGCGTGTATGTCTGATGTTTTGCGAGAGTAAGTATGCTAGGTTGTCCTCTATTATATGTTAGTATTTGAGATATTTCTGTTTACTACTGTTTATTAATGTAGGTAATTGGTGTTACTGTTTTAATTAACAATAAATTTAAAAAATTTAAAAAATCTGACATGCGGCAGTCTGTTGTCTTGGCTGCTTTTCAGTGACGTCCCCTATTTGGGTCTTAGAGCGCAGTATCGTATACCGATACCAAATACAGTTTTTTTTTAAAGGACAGCAGGGAACCCCTTACTAAAACCAAGTTAGCTATAAACAAGATGGTTGGTAGATTTATTTATTTAGATTTACCAACGTTCGCATACACTACAGAAATTACAGGTAGCAACAGGAAATAAGGAATTAAATGTAACAAACAATAATAGGTAAACAAGTTACGTATTATTAACAGTATAAAACAAAACAAAGATAAATACAGCCTACGGCCACGTAGCCTCCGCTACGTATATTGTAACAATATTCTGATTTAAAAGAGTTCCGTGGAGTTTCTTGCCCGTTCTTCTCCATAGGAACCTACTACGCTTTGGAATGGGAAACTAGCTTCATCTTTCTGACTGACCGACCCCTTGACAATTCAAAAGTACCTGTAATTGGTTTATTTGAAATAAATGTTTTGAGTTTGAGTTTGACGCGTGGAGGCGGCGCAGCCCGCCACTGAAAGAAAGAAAGGAAGAAAGAAAAATATTTTATTTGGGACACGCACAGGAAAAACAAGCAGTAATTTTATATTACTGCTTGTTTTTAAAGTACTAAATTAAAATAAAAGAACAATAAAAACTAACAAACTACTTAGACGACCTGTGCGAGGCCAAAAAGGCCCCTATCTCAGCCACCACTGGTGCTGGTCACCACCTCTAGCCAGAATTAACCTGCTGGCCAAGGCACCCCTTACCAGAGCTATCCGTACCATCAACGACCTTCAAACTCAGATTGATGAGTTTACATGTTGTTCTAGTGAATTCGCAAGGGTATTTGTATTATGCTACAAGCAAAATAATATTTAATTTTAACTGTATTTTTTTGTACTATGTTTTTGTTAGTATGTTTTTGTGTTTTTTTTCTAATTTGGTTGTGTTGTAAGTACCATATATAGTTTAGTTAATTAGCTTACGTTCTTAGCTATCGCATTACTAAACCCTGTAATTATAGTTTAAGCTGTTATGAATAAATAAATAACAGATAATCTAACATTCTCTACCTCATTTCACACTGCAATTTTACAAAATATCACAGACATTTTTCATGTCTCAACTGCTACGGTTCGCAAAACTATTCACAATTCACGACACGTTATAAATCGAGCTCCCACATAAGACTCGTGTTGTTCTGCTGTCGCTACGTCGTCTGGTGCATCAATAGCGTATAGGCCTGCTTTGTATGCTCATTTCGAGTCCCTGTGGGTTCTGGCGCACCGCACTTTTCAACCGCATACGGCAAGTCGTAAGTGACAAGTTTGGAGCGTTTGATAGAAGTTTTCATTATCACTGGTGCTTCTATTCTTTTACTATTATTAATATTTATCCTTATAACTTAGAACTATGATGTAAAGGGGAGTAGAGGGGCTCGTGGCTAAATAATAACAGTCTCAAGGATCGATCGATGGCAACAATCGATCAATAAAACCCCCTTAGATGAGCAAATATAATACCATTACTTGTTTAGGCAAATCTAAATGGATAACAACCGCATTGCCGACGTCAGTTCGTGGGTGACCATCGATAACATATCGAGACTCCTCCGTGCCTCGGAAAGCACGTTAAGCCCGTTGGTCCCGGTTATCATTTGTAGATCATGGTGAGAAAATGCTACGGAGATGATAAACTATGCTATGGTGAGATGGTTTGACCAAATGTGGTGCACAGCGATTTACTTTTAACCGTTTATGAAGATTGTATAAACTCTAAGAAGGCTAATGATAATCGCCCCTGATAATGTCCTAAATCGCACTTTTACACTCTTTATTTGTTTCTTTATTTTATTTTGTTATCTGCTGTATAATATATGTTTTGTGTGCCTTTTAATATGCGCTGAATAAATGTATTTGCTTTCTTTCTTTTATATTTTTCTTAATGGAAATTACAATAAAACCGTTCACCCCTCATGACTTGCACCACAAAAGTAAGGCGCATAACGTGCGCGCATTATCCTAGTACACGTCATGGTAACACCAGCACTGTGTGCATACAGTCACGACCTGCACCATGCACCCCTGTGCCTCTGCTCTGATCAAAATACTAAGCTGAATATTACTCCCAGGGATTGTCGCCACCAAAGTAGGGAAATATTAAAAAACATCGTAGGTTTACTAGACTTTGTAAGAGAAAATATCGACGTAATCTTGTTTTAAAATATTTACCAAATCGTTGACGTTTAAAAGTGTCCTAAAAGATCTACTTACAGAAATTTTAATTTATTACATTAAAGTATTTTTTAGTGACTTTTGTGGACATGACATCTATTAAGATTGATTAACCTTGTAATAGCAATCACGTCTTTCCTCTTACCTTATTGCAGCAGTGGAAGGTACATGTTGTAATGTGTACCATATGAAAATGTTATATTACACAACAGCATGAGGACGTAGTGGATTAATTCCCTGTATCGATACTACCACGTCACAAACTCATATACGTAGCCAAACCCAGAACAAATAGCCGCAGGTTATATAATATTGGTTCCGTCAGAGGATCAAACAACATCTGCACGAGACCCATACTCACCATAGGCACCATGGTATATAATTATGTAGATGGTCAGCACCTAGTAAATAATTGTTTTGGTAGATGGTCAAGCAAAAATAAAAGTCGATGTGCCTTCAAATATGTTTCAAGAAACTATTGACAAAACACGCAAAAACTCAATTACTTTACGAAAAATATGTAATACTAGCTGCGCCCCGCGGTTTCACCCGCGTAAGTCTCGATCCCGTGGGAATATCGGAATAAAAAGTATCCTATGTGTTAATCCAGGTTGTAAACTATCTGTTTGCCAAATTTCATCCAAATCCATTCAGCCGTTTTTGCGTGATTGAGTAACAAACATCCAAACACACAAACTTTCACATTTATAATATTAGTAGGATTATGATATTTGTCGCAAATGCTACTGCTGAGCGTGGGTTCGATTCCCAGGTCGGGAAAAGTGTTATTGGGTTTTTTCAACAGGAATATCTCCGCAGCAGCCCGGAGTTTGGATTTATGCACCTGTTACACCTCTACACCCTTCGGGGATTACAGGCGTGCGATGTTGTTTGTTAAGAATAATCATTCATTCACAATACGCGTGGCCCGGCTAGTACTAAACAAAGACTTTGAACCTAATCTCAATGACCAAAACCTTCTCATTTCAATAGACCTCCAAACAAAAGACGACCGTTCAAACCGCACGGATTAATTAATCAAATAAATAATTTACTTTCACACAAAATATTGATAAATCATCCTCTATCTAACCCTAATTTACGTTGAAACGGTTAAACTACGGTTTACTAGAAGAGCGGTGGCCGTCACATAACGTCTGCGATTTACAGGCGACTGACGTTACTGAAAACCGTGTTGGTCCCGGCTGTCATTTGTGGATATTTGACAGTCGTTATGAGTCGTCAGAAACCCGAAAGTCTGACAACCAGTCTTACCAAGGGGTATCGTATTACCCAGTTACTGGGTTATGGATATCAGATAGGCAGTCGCTCCATGTATATAATACTGGTATTCAGCTGCATCCGGTTAGACTGTAAGCCGACCTCAATATAGTTGGGAAAAGGCTAGGTAGATTGATTGACGTCACTGAAATGTTATTTTTAAAAGTCAGTTGTGTGTTTTCTTTTTTTTAACACTGTAGGTAATCAAATACAATAGAGTTTGATATATTTGGTAACCTATTCCGCTTGACTATTCTTCAAGAGTCCGAAAAACCCTGTAAGAAATCGACACGTGTTTCACCTCAACGAGGCATCCTCAGCGCTGGACGCTCTTTGCGTCCAGCGCGTCCCTCGCTGTGGTAACACGTCGCGTTCTGGTTTGCAATTGGTCAATCGTCATCCTGAGGATGCCTCGTTGAGAGGTGAAACACGTGTCGATTTCTTACAGGGTTTTTCGGACTCTTGAAGAATAGTCTAGCGGAATAGGTTACTAAATATATCAACGTCTATTGTATTTTATAATGGATTTCCGCAAGGTCACGCCTGAATCAATTAACTACTGTAGGTAATGTCAAACCCGCTGCCATCATCAAACCCGCTGCCATCATGTTCATGATAGCCGTCACTTCGGCCGCTATGTGGCGGCCACCGCTTTTCTAGGAAACTGTAGCTTTAAAGACCAATTAACATCGACCCTATTGACGACCACAGACTACCGGTTTTTTGCTATATAATTTTAATGGTACCATAACTAAGATCGGCAACAATTCTGCTGAGCTAGTTATCTTTATGGACACGTAAAGTTTATAGTGTGTGAACCTGGCTTTACGACGTCACGGCTTGTTGGGAGATGTGTGTGTTGAGGGTTTTATGAGATTAATAAGGTACCGAGAAATAAGATGTAGGTGTGAAAAGCTGAAGTAGAAAAGGTCCGGATGTGGTCGTGACTCGTGACCTCAGTCTGAAAGTTGAGTACCTTTTGAAGGACACCCGCTCGTCTTAAAAGTTTTGTAAAACTCTGATCTTCAGTTTTTTTTTTCCAATCAGGTAATATTAATATTATAAATGCGAAAGTGAGTTTGTTTGTTTGTTACGCTTTCACGCTGAAACGGCTGAACGGATATGGATGAAATTTGGCACATGGGTAGACTATGACCTGGAATAGGACATAGGCTACTTTTTATCGACATACCATGCGGGCGAAGCCGCGGGTGGAAGCTAGTATAATATATAATTGTTTTTTTTTTAAATTATTTTTCAGAAATTAATCTAGTTCATAGTTCACATAAAAATTATTTTAAATTGTAAACAGATAAAAACCCAAAATAAAATTTAAATATTCAACAACTCATTTTTTTTTAAACCTGCAAAATCCTGGTAAACCTGCCTATCTTTTTCTTATTTTAATAATAATAATTTAATCATGGGAAAGAGAGAGAGTTTTCCAATAAATACGTAAAATTTATTTTATTTTGTCTGTCTAACCCTTCGCAGAATACAGGCGTCATGTTATTTGTGTTTGTCATTGAAAACGAAAATAATTTCCTAATTAATCTTCCCACTTTGCATGAAAACTTCATCGAAAAATGTTTCAAAATACAAACAGAAAAATATAATAAGTGAAGTATAAATATAGAATGCGACACAATATATAAGTTTTGGAGCAAAAACTAACAAAACTAACTAATTAGCAGCGTTAAGTTTGAGAAAGTTCGCACTTCATTACCGAACGGCTTGGTACTAACTCTGCGGAAAAGCGGGCTAGAAATAATTTTATTAATTCTCATTTATTTATTCAGTAGCAGTGCTGACAAATAAAGAATAAATAAATTAAGGTGGTATATCTGGGTAGACAGAAATGACAGAAGACATTTATGAAAGGTATCGTAGCTAGAATTAATTGATCCCGAAAGCTAGAATTAATTGAACTTCATGTTGTAGTTGAAAAACATGATAAATCTAAATACGACACGACCAATTCTCCAATTGCAAATAATGCAGTTTGCAATCATAAAAACCGGCCAAGTGCATGTACCATGCACAATGAAGGGTTCCGTAGTTGGGATGAATTTATAAAACAAACTTAACATTGTAGTTGAAAAACTTGTTCTCCGATACAGAATGTATGGGAGAACATGTTTTTACAACTGCAAATTTAAGTTGGTCGATTATTACTCGGTAACTTGTGAAGCCTACGTAGCGGTGATAGTTTTCCTTTTAATTTCGTTATATATATTACTGCCGTGAATTTTTTCACATATCCAAACCCAACCATTTAGCTGGCAGGGGGGGGGGGACACTTGGCTCTAACAAAAATTAGCACTTTAAAGCTTAATATTCCGCAAACGGATCCCTGAATCCAAAAATGATTTTAACAAACTCACATTATTTTTAAACGACCTTTCTAACGATAACCCACACCGTGGGATTGACGAGATAAAAAAAACCATCCCCACTTTACGTGTAGGGGAGGTACGGTCTCTGAGCTAAGCCGCGGACAGACGGACAGACGGCCAGACGGACAGACGGACATGGCGAAACTATAAGGGTTCCTTGTTGACTCCTAAGGAACCCTAAAAAATAGGGATAGATAAAAAAAAATTGCGAGTATCATAATATTATGTCGCATAAATGGCCGCATTTTCACATAAAAGGTATAATTTATTTATCTAGTAATTTCGCTCCCTAACCCAAAACTAAAGTTAACTAAAAGTTTGTGCCATAGACTACAAATTCGCCAACGCAGCCTTTTTTCCGTAAACAAAAGCAAGCATAAACAACAAGCCGAGATAATTCTACTTAGCACGATGAAGTTACTCTATTTTACTTTAATTTACCTTTTGAATTTTCGTCGGAGTACTGTGTACATTTCTGCTTACCCCGCGAAGCAATTTACGCGCCATCACGTTTGTTTCCTCTTAGTATTTCTGTTGTCCTACTTAATCACGTCTTATAAACTTCGGAGTTCAACTTTGACAAACAAGAGGGTATTTTTAAGCCAATCTTATAAATATTCAGAGTTGTTGTTTATAATTTTATGTGTGGTAAGCCAAGCGTGTAAGATGTGGTTTAGGAGGCGGTTGCCGAATGCTTTATATTATAATATTTAAGTCCTTTCTAATTCGTCACACTTGGGTTTCGTTTTCAGTCTATCTTCCGTAGGTTCGGTTTTAAGAAATTTATTTCTCAAAAAGAACATACATAATTCACTTAAATAATTATGAGAAACTTAACAAAATATTCTAGATAACAAACACAATTGTCGTTCGATCTATCGAGTGCATGCAGTGAGTAATGATTTATTATTGTTGGTCAGCCAAATACAACTTTAATCTATTCTTAAAAATGTTCACTGATGAAGAATCTCTTATTTCTTTCGGTAACTTATTATAAAGCTGCGCTCCCTCAAACTGAATAGTTCTTCTCCCGTACAAGGTCCTAACTGAAGGCAGTTCAATACTATCCCTATTCCTGGTGTAGTAGTGGTGAGTTTTGTGTTTGAAGGTGATTTGTGAGTGTATTTTTTTTGTTAAAATTTTCTTTATTAGTATGCATGTGTGTAGGTTATAATGTTATTCTTGGAGGAATATGCTGCATAAGCATAATCAGCCTATAACGCTCTCACGGCAGGGACACAGGCCTCCTCTCTGTGAGAGGGAGTGGGCCGTAATTAACCACTAAATCCGATTGTTTGGTTATAGGACATGCCGGTTTCCTCACGATGTTTTCCTTGACCGTTTTGCGAGCTGTGTGTGATTAATAATTTACACAAAATAAAGCGCCTGTCAGGGTTCAAACCTAAGACCTACAACTCGTAAGTCACGGCTAAACTAATACTTCCCTTTTCATAATGTCCCGATCTAAAAGAGTTTTTTATGTCAAAATTGTCACCTGTCTGACTGCCCAGTGTACACTGGAAAACTTCGTGCGCAGGGGTTAGAAATCTCGAAGTTTTTCCAAGTCATAAAAACCGTGCGGACCAGGGGCGGGGCGCTAGTATCAGTAGGTACTCAAACATCTAACTTTAGTAAAAGTAAGAGCTATAAATTCATTAAAACAATTTATAGTACCTATTACTTTTTCATTCTTCGACAGTTTCATTCTTCAAAACAACCTTCTTCTAAGTTTAGCAGAGTCAGTGTTATAATAGAACAGACTTATAATATAGCGGATAAGCAAAAAGGAGTTGTTGTTTTGACAGAACAATAGATTTATTGCTCCCTAAACTGCTTAGAATTGTGTTCAAGAAGTATGTCGTCCAGTGTCGTGCGAAGCGATAATATTCTGTGCTGATAAAAGCACGAGCTACACGAGAGTTACTATAATTATGAGTAAAAATGAACCAGCTAATAAATTGTTTTGCATTCATAAATTATTGAAAAAATTATAAAAAGAAAACAAAGAAAGAAAGATTGTTTATTCTGCACAAACAAAACCCACAACAAAAAAAGACATGAAATACAAAAGTAAAATAATATAAAAGTGACATTCTATCAGAGATAAAGATGATGGAAAAGGATTTTAGCGAAAAGCTTATGTCAATCCTGTTGACAGTCGTTGCAGAAATACGAAACGCTTTCGAAGCGATTGTCCCTCAGTTCAGCCTGATTCCAAACAGCTTCTCAGAAATTGAATAAAATGAGACATTTGATGACTATTAGGATTTTAATCGTAGTTTTTGTGGAACATCCTCGGCAATGTGCTCTATTATTTTTTCTTATGTTAATAATATAACTTATACGTAACATCACGGCTGATGGTTAGGGAGAGGTCAGTCATAGTCGGTACTTGCACCCACATTTCGCCAGTTACGTTCCAGTCCCATGTAATATGGGGCGAGCGTATTACCATCAACCGGACACAAATCTAGACTCCGGACTGCTACTGAGAAATTCCAGATAACAGAAAAACCCAATAACACTTTTCCCGACCTGGGAATTGAACCCAGGACCTCAGGCACAACAGTAGAGCTTGCGACCACTAGACCATCAAGTTAGTATTATGACAATACGACGATACACTAGAATTTACATACAGGGTGGTGGCCGGAACATAGACGAAAAAAAATCCATAACTATAAAAAAAATCGCGGAACATATATGAGGGATTCGGATACCCCACGATACGAGGGACCAAAAATTTTTATTTGGACCACAAGTTTCCGGCAATCCGGTATAGCAATAGCCCCACTTCATATACAACAAATCTCAACCGAACTTGTAACAAGAAACAGAGCAAGTTGCAGCAACGTGCAACAAAACTTGGCTGTTCGCCATCGACGCTGTAGCAAACAGATTAGGAACGTTAATTCTGTAGTTTGTCTTATGTGTAACGTGGTAGTACTGTCGGTAGCGTGATCTGTGCGCTACACGTTGGCTGTGTCAATACTGTTAGTGGAAGAGTAACTTTAGAATTTATGAGGATGTTCTGTTCGTCGTATTGGTGTAATTGTTGTAAGTACTTGTGTCTGTTTTGGAAACAGTTGCCTGAGCTGAAAATGTAATTGGGTTGGTAATTAGTTGATATTTTTGAGAAGCTGATAATTTAACAAAGTGAAAGTCTTTATTTTTTATTTTTTCTTTATTTAGGCAACCAACAGCGATACATAATAATATGTTACAAAATATGTGTTACAGTATTGTATGGCTAATAATAGGTTTCCCTGTATAACGAGGATAAGTATAAAACATGCGAACGGACTACTTAGAAATATTTAAATTCAAAAAGTGAAATTTCAGGTATTACTTATATTTAAGTTTAAATTTTGAAGAGAAAAAAAAGTCGAAAATTAAGTTATGTTATTAATAGTTTGTCATTTGCCTTCGTTTATAGTTTTTATTATTTGTTTTTTGAATGTAGGTTTATTACAGTTAAATATATCGACTTGAGAGAAATCTGTGTTATAAATTCGAGCAATACGGGTCAATACACAATTTTTGGCGTAATTAGTTGAGTGCCGAGGCACGTGTAGCATCGTAGTGTGACGAGTGCGCCGTAGAGGAGTGTTAAAAGTTATCTGAGCGACCAGATCTGGGCAATCGAGGCGTCCATTAAGTATGTCATAAAGCAAACACATATCCATAACTTTGCGCCTTTCATTCAATGTCAGCAGACCATGTGTTCGACAGCTATTTTCATAAGCCATCGGAGGTTTACGGAGGCGATAGTTAAGATGGTGAATAAATTTTCTTTGAACCCGTTCTAGTTGGTTCTTATAAATAATGTATTGGGGGGACCAGATTGGACACGCATATTCTAAGACGCTGCGCACATATGCAAAATACACCGATTTAAGAGCCTCGATGTTTTTAAATACCTTACATGACCTAATAACAAAGCCTAAGTTCTTATAAGCTTTTGTGCTAACTAAATCTATGTGATCTGAGAATGTTAATTTATTATCAAACATAACTCCTAAATCGCGAACTATCTTGACTTTATTAATGACAATTCCATTAAAGTTATATGAGTAATCAATAGGGCTCTTTTTACGTGTATAACTAATACATTGACACTTTGTGACGTTTACTGTGATCTTGTTTTTTAAGTAATAATTATTTAAGTTATTGAGGTCCTCTTGAAGAGCACTACAGTCATCGAGTGTTCTTATTTTATAAAATATTTTTTTGTCGTCAGCGTACATTAAGTGTTCAGAGTGTTTAAAAGAGTCAGTGATATCAAATAAATATGCATTGTAAAAGAGAGGCCCTAAATGGGAACCCTGCGGAACACCGCTAGGGATTTCAATAAAGTTAGAACGGTATCCTCCTATTACTACAGCTTGTGATCTTTTAAATAAATATGATTGGACCCATCGTAATAGATCGCCGCGTATGCCCAGTCTGTATAGCTTGTTGAGCAGGATGACATGATCCACGCGGTCAAAAGCTTTTTCGAAATCCGTGTAGATCACGTCAACCTGCCCACCTCCATCTGTATTCTCAAGGACAAAATTTGAAAAGCTAGCCAAATTCGATATAGTCGAGCGTCTTGTCAAGAAACCGTGCTGTTTGTAAGAAATGCCTCTGAGGATGTTTGGATAGATTGCATTGTAAACTAGTTTTTCAAATACTTTGCCTATTGTATTCAATATAGAAATTCCTCTGTAATTTGCTATTATTATTCGCGAGCCCTTTTTATGTATTGGTACAATAAATGCTTTCTTCCATTCATTTGGGAAAGTGCCTTCTCGCAAAGAGAGATTAAAAATAAAACTAATTGGAGGTGCTAAAGACTTTGCACAATTCTTCCAAAATACTGGAGGCATTCCATCGCAACCAGGACCCTTATTGACGCTTAAAGCATTCAATGACTTCTCCACGGTCAACGACGTAAATTGTAAATTTGATATAATGTCAGAACAATGATCTTTTTCTTCCTCGTTTAATGAACTAACAAGGTCACAGTCAGAAGGTTCACCAAAAACATCGTGGAAAAAGTCATTGAAAGCCTCGCAAATTTCCTGTCCATCCGAGTATTTAACGCTGTTGTGAGACAACATTTTTGGGTAATTCGAACCTCCGCGCATAGTCTTTATGTAGGTCCAAAATTTTTTTGGATCTTTTTTCAGACTGCGTTCCGTCTCCTGCAAGTGTTTATTATAACAAGTCTCCTGGACGTGTCGCTGTCTGTCCCGTAACAATGCGAATTCGTCGTAATCGAGCAAGTTTCCAAAACGTTTCCAACGCGAGTGTGCCTTACTTTTTTGTTTAATTATTTTAATTAGTGAGCTACTATACCAAAAAGGATATTTACGTGCGCCTGACCTTCGGTTAAACGGCACATACTTATCAATGCCTTTTTGAATCGTTTCGTAAAAGCCGTGGACGGCATCATTTGTTGAAGAGCTGTCTAAAACCGAGTGCCAGTCAATTTTAGTAAAGTAATTATTACGGCTTTACGGTAATTATGTCTAGGCATAGACAACTCACGAAGCGGGGAAACTGCAAGGTCAGATATTTCGATTGTCAATACTGGATGAGGTGGGTCAGTCTTCGTAAGGGGTGATAGACACTCGTTAACTTTTAATGGCAAGTTGGAGAAAGTCAAATCTAGGGTATGCCCTTTATGGTTAGGTAGCAAATTGTATTGTGTGACTCCTAAAAAGGACAAATCATTTACTAAGCGCGCGGCCGCGTTCTGTACTTCGACGGAACCCTGTTTCAAAAAAGTTGGGCAACTTGAATTCCATTTTATACATGGAAGATTGAAGTCACCCACAAGTACATAATTACACGTTTTTGTGCTGTGAGTAATTGCATTAGAGACACTTTGCAAAACGTAGTCGACATCTGAGGGTATCCGATGAGCATCCGGCGGTACGTAGACAACACTTACGTAAAGATCAGCTGTTGCCGACAGCGCGCGAGCCGGTATTACTATGGTTAACAATTCTGTGGCGATTGTATTTTGCTCGTGCTCGACGCACCACGCACCCAGTTCGTGTCGCGAGAGTATCATCACACCGCCACCCGAGGACCTGCCAGTCGAAACCAGATCTCGGTCTTTACGGAACACGTCATACCTTTCGTCACACAATTCCCTATCAAAAATGCCGTTATGTAACCAGGTTTCAGTAATAATAATTAAATCATAACAATTACTTAAGATGTTTTGTTGGAATTGTGTGGTTTTAGTCCTTAGACCACGGCAATTCTGGTAGTATATGTTTAAGTTACGGGGCTGCATTGTAACGAGTTTATTTTTCTAAAAGTATATCCCGAAACATGTAAAAATAACGGATAATGACACGTAAAGTTTATTACCAGTAACATGCGGGTAAGTGGATGACAAATAATCATTTTTTGTAGCGGCCGTGGCATGACTATCGGGGAGGGGTTGTATACACGACAATATAATATAAAAGAAATAAAAAGGTTAATTTTACTACGATTACGACAAATATTAGTTTCAATTAATAGAAAAATGACTATCTTAACATAATGCGGGTAGGTTGCTAAAGATCTATACAAGTACGTTAGACAACTAACATGTAAAATACATGCGCCACGTGAAGGTGCGACCCGAGACAGTGTGAATGTATCAACAATAATGATTTTAAAAGTCAAATAATTTATTTCAAATAAGCTCATTAAAGGCACTTTTGTCAAAAACAAAGAAATAGAATTGATTCTAGTTGCCTCTTACAAAAGGTAGTTTTCGTATGGAGAAGAATGGACAAGACACTCCACTGTTATTCTTAAAAAAAAATGTTTTACAATATTTTGTATACATCAATTATATAATTACATGTGAATACGATGCACCTAGAATACGATTACTTTACCACAATAGGTAAAAACACTGGCTTAATGGAATAAGAGCATATTTTTCCTTAGCAAAATTATACTACTATCGTTCCTAAGGCCTGAATTCCTCTTACGCTGATGTCGGTCGCGTACCGCCGGTCACGTACGCGTAGTTACGTAGTACGCGCCGTGGATGTCGGCATCGCAGTAAATAAAGAACACAATGTATCTGTTATGGACCAAGTGATTATTAGGGCATTATAAAAAAATCCCGGGCAGTTTGAAAAATGCCCAATATGAGAGGGCAGTATGATAACAACTATTGAAATAATCAAATCCACCGGGCATTTTTTAATATGCTAGTCACTTTTGGGGCAGCACAATTAAAACCAGGTTTTATTACTATTATTTTGATTTCAAACGTAGAATCAATATTTAACATCAAATATTTCCATTCATAGACACTCTGCTGACCTATGATGATTTTACCATAATTAAATACCTGTGTATTATTAGATTACCCAAAGACCACACGGCAATATTTATAATAACGAGGCAATGTGATAAATAAGGAAGTTCAAATTATAATTAATTATTTTGCCCTAAGTAGCTGGTCATTATTCATAATGCGCGGGCATTATGAAAAATGCCCGTATTTATTACTTGGTCCATATCATAAATACGCACGCGTGACTGACGTACGCAACCGACATCAGCGTAAGAGGAATTCAGGCCTCAATCAATATTTTCCTCGTGGAGGCGATTGGCGGCACTGACCTCTCGCGTCCGGCCCTGGTCCAGGCCATGGTACGGAGCGAGAGGGCATGGGAGGCGGTAACCTCCTTCTGCGAAGCAGTGATGCTTGCAAAGGAGGAGGCGGAACGCGTTAGGGAGAGGCAAAGCCTGCGCCCTCACGCCCCTAACCGCCGCCGCTGGAGACACCCTGGGTGCGGGCTTGCGGACGGCGAGCAATGGGTAGCTCGCCGTCCGATAAGGACCAGGCCCGGGTCGATGGCGCGTCGTGTTCCACGCGCGCCTCAAAGAGATGTCAGCACACCTGACGGGGTCCGTTAGGACCGATGCCTGCCAGGGTTGCGGAATAGTCCGAAAGGGATACCGGGACCCTGGCAACAGGCAACTGAAGGAACACGGGTGGGTTTTAGTCAGTAAGAGTCTGACACGCCCTTCCGCTCCGCCCAGAGCGGGAGAAGTCAATGATGATTCCCCAACCAAAAAAAAAAAAAGGCCTCAATAAATATTTAAAACACAAATAATAATCAGTCTTTGAGAGTCTTAAATTGTTGGTTGACCTGAAAGCGACACTTCAATAAGAATAAAATAATCATCATTCTTCCGGTATTTTATTTAAGTTAAAATACCAGTACGATTGTGGTGTGTATTTGAACATTTGGTTACTAACATAATTCTTAAGTATACTAACAACAATATGGATCACTGTGTCTGAATTAAATAAATAAACTAGAATCTAAATTAAACTAATCTGAGAATCAGTCCCCCAAAACACCCGCCCTTCACCACTTCCTAGTGCTTTATAAATAAGAAATAGAAATTGGAATACCATACAAATATGATAGGGCAGTAAATAACTCTGACACGACATTTGATGATTTCCCAGCCACAAAAAAAGGGCAGTAAATGATCAAACATACAACAATTATAATTTTTAATAAAAACATCCCAACACTGAACTCCGTACAGTATACAACGCAAGTTTAAATCACTGCGAACTTTACTAATCTCACGACAGAACTTGGACCCGCCACTGTACTGGGTTCAAATAAAAAAGTCTAAGTTTCAGTTACAGCCATAAAGAGGATCAGAGGAAACGAGGGTTCAGGGGTTAGGAAATTTATTTCTCGGTTTGTGCATGAAAATGTTTAAGTTGGAAAATCTTAATTGAAAAGTTAGAATTAGGCATTTGTATTTTTTTTTATCCCCTAATGCTTATTTGAGGAGCTCGTGGCTAACTTATAACAGCCACACGGGTCAATCCATCAGGTTAAGCTACGCTTGCCGGGGTAGTCCGTGGATGGATGACCATCTTTACGTACCGAGACTCCTCCGTGCCTCGGAAAGCACGTTAAGCCGTTGGTCCCAGCTTTCATACGTACATCTTTGACAATTGACAGTCGTTACGGGTCATCAGAAGTCCGAAAGTCTGACAACCAGTCTCACCAAGGGGTATAGTATTACTCAGTTACTGGATTGTAGAGGTAAGATAGGCAGTCGCTTCATGTAAAAACTGGTATTCAGCTGCATCCGGTTAAACTGGAAGCCGACCCCAACATAGTTGGGAAAAGGCTAGGCAGATTGATTGATTGTTTTTTTGCTTATTTACGATGTCCTACCTACCACAAAATAGGCATATCCAATAATATGGTTGACTTACTAAATATTGTTTAACTAAAATAGAGCGAAGCAAGCTATGCAAAAACATTATATTTTTCATATAATTTTTATGATAACGTGAACTTTCTTTAAAATGTTATGTAACTCTATCACATCTCGATAGTACTATTTATTATATTATCTACTTTCGGTTAGTACCTTTATCTTCCAGTTGTTTTTTTTTTGTCGAAGAAAATACTGTCACACATGGAGAACAGAACGACATGATTACAGAAAAGAAGACATAGGTAATATAACGATATCATCGTAACCCTCGAAAGGATGAAATGTAAAAAATATTTACTTCAAATACCAAGCAAACCCGCTGTAACAAACTACCTAAAGACAAAGTTTATAGAAGTGGTTGTTATTGGATATATCCCATCGCGCGGCTGCACCCCCATGGAGTTATTGCCATTACGTCCATTGTCCTTTATTAAATTTGAACCCAAGATGTTACCCTTCGACCAATCTGTTTCTTGGAGATACTGGGTTATTTTGGATTGCGTAATCAATCTGCCTAGCGTTTTCCCAACTATGTTGGGGTCGGCTTCCAGTCTAACTGGATGCAGCTGAATACCAGTATTTTATATTGAGCGACTGCCTATCTGGCCTCCACAACCCAGTAATTGGCGGTAATACGATATCCCTTGGTAAGACTGATTGTCAGAGTTTCGGGCTTCTGACGACCCGTGTCAAAGATCCACGAAGACAGCCAGGACCAACGGCTTAACGTGCTTTGGCGTTCCGACACGGAAGATCCACGACGGAATTTCCGTCAAATCTGGCGTAGGCCTAACACCCTTTAGCCAGGTCCCGCTAAAGTACCGCCAAATGATAGCATTTTCAACCGCATGCCACACTTAGGTATCTCTTGAACTATAAAAACCACCCTTAGGTACTGCTACGAAGTAAATCTGAACGAATTTTGATGAAATTTGGCACATGGGTAGACCAAGACCTGACATAGGATACTTTTCCGAAGTCGCGGGCAACAGCAGCTATTAATACAATTAAAAGAACAATAGGTACTTATGTTCTTCTGGGGGCTTAAAACATTCACTTTAGCAGAATCAATCAATCTGCCTAGCCTTTTCCCAACCAAGTTGGGGTCGGCTTCCAGTCTAACCGGATGCAGCTGAATACCAGTATTTTACATGGAGCGACTGCCTATCTAACCTCCACAACCCAGTAACTGGGTAATACGATACCCCTTGGTTAGACTGGTTGTCAGACTTTCGGGCTTCTGACGACTCGTAACAACTGTCAAAGATCCACAAATGACAGCCGGGACCAAAGGCTTAACGTGCTTTCTGAGGCACGGAGGAGTCTCGATATGTGAAAATGGTCACCCATCCACGGACGAATAGCGGCAAGCGTAGCTTAACCTGATGGATCAACCCGAGCGGCTGTTATTACTTAGCCACGAGTTCCTCGTTCCCAGCTACTTTAGCAGAATCATAATAGGAAAATATTATGCATCATCGTAAAATGTAACAAACTGACAATTCATAATATGATGTACGTGCGAGTCATATTACGAAATAATTCATCTGTATGACAGTTTTCTATGGAGATTCGTAAAATGGTCCACATAATATGAATTGCTTTTGTGTCAAATTAAAGGAATTGCTAATGAGAGCTGGGATTCAGGAAAAGAACTGCTTTTAGAGGAATTGCTAATGTGGCCGATTTAGGCCCAAGGCTTTCAACGCTATTCTAATGTCTTTCAATGCTATGCTTTTCAAATATGGTGTTTAACAACACCATACTTGAATAGCCAGCTCAAAGCGGTATATCGATACAGCACACAATACGGGTTTGTCCCAATTTCGACAATGCAGTTAAGTCATGTCAGTGTTACATAATAATATTATGTGTATTGTTGCAAATCCCACTTAAGCTTAACTTACCTTAGAGCTTATGTATATATCTCACACAGATGTGATCTTAGCATAAGTTAACACCTGCTGTAATTGCTACTTAGATCTTAGTGGACAATATTAACTGGAGATGCATAACGACTACCATTACATACCATGGTGAAGCATCAAATCATACAATCTGCCTGCGACTAGATAATTAGACAATGGTGAAAATAATTCTGCGGCAGATTGTATGATTCGTCATTTTGGACTGGGTGAAATAGGTTACGTTACGTAGGTTAAAACTGTGACAAATGCGCGCGAGCCGAGCGAGCGGGCGGTGCAGCGGGAACGGCTGGCGAGCGCTACTTCCCAAGTTGCTCGCAGATTTTTTTTTTCCATTTCCTAAGTAGGTATCCGGGTTTTTGCAATATCCCTAGGGTATTCGTGAAAAGTCGAATTATTAAATCACCCTGCGATATGTACATCTTTTGAGGTTGTTTTATTATCAAATACCTGTTTGGAACATACCGAACATATCACGCCTGAACCCCGTTGAGGAGGGCAGAGGTATACACCTCTCAGTACACCCACATTTTGCCAGTTAATTTTAAGTTCATATAATACGGGGCGAAGAAGGCAACACACAGGGATGAGTGGGAAGCTGAGACCTTCGCCCAGCAGAGAACAATAAAAGTCGAATAAAAAACAAACTTTGATAAAAAAACTGGGGGCGGGTCTATTGCCATCAACTGCGCACAAATCCGGATCCTGAGGCCTCAGGGCTGCTACTGAGGAATTTCTAATGGAAAACGACGAACGACGACGAATGACGACATGGTTGGAGCAGTGGCTAAGCGATGGACTGCTGCGCAACGTGTCGTGGGTTCGATTCCCGCACGGAACAAATATTTGTATGATCTGCAAGTAGTTGTTCCGGGTCTGGGTGTTAGTGTATGTGAGTTTCTATGTTTGTAAATACACCCACGATACAGGAAGAAATTCCTAGTGTGGGGCAACGTTTTTTTTTTTTAAAAAAAAAAAAAAAAAAATCTAACATAACTTAAAAAGTTAAACTTATACTTAACTTTTTAGTGTGTGTACATTAATAATAAAATAAATAGAAAGTCATAATTCTAAGTACTTAATAATAATTATGATAATAAAATAATAATAATAACTGGCAACACCGTGTCAACATCTCATTTTCGAGTTTAAACAACGATATTAATTTTAACGCATTTTCGCAAGAGTTTTCTATATACATCCCAAATCTGAAACCGGAAAATCGAAAAATATCCAAGAAAGAGAATAATTCAACAAAATGTAATAGAATTTTATTAAAACTGCCGAATCGGAGGTGACATGACAGATGTCACCTCCGACAACAATGAACCGGAGCAACGAACAAAATACCTACTTAATACGTAAATGAAGACAATATTATGTTGACGAGATCGGCCGCACGACGAGCACGCCCACCATCTCCGGACTCCTCGCTCAGCTCCGCCTCGCCGCCGCCGGTACCCAGCCCAACTGTGAGTGCTGTGACGACACCGGCCGCGGCAGTAGCGTCGAGCTCGAGCGACGAGTATTTCTCCCCGCCCACGACGCCACCACCTGCTCGTCGACGGGGAGGACGCCGGCCGCCGGACGGCTTAGGACCTCGAGGCCCACCGGCCTCTGATAGGGTCCCAGCTCCCGGCGGAAGTGTGCAGCGCATGAGATGGACACGGCCCATCAATGAGAATGTCATGCGCTCATACTACGGGGCTACAGAGGGGGGAAACAATCTGACCGCGTACCGTGTTCGGATGCTCTCTCTGTTTCAGGTGCTTGAGCCGGCTGTCAACGTTTCGGCACAACGACTGTCGGATCAGGTGCGGGTCATCCAGCGTAATCATATGTTGGATGATACTGTACTTGATCGCCTGCGAAATGAAATGCAGAGTAGCCATGTCATCGCTCCCCCGCCGCAGACTGTTATAGTACCAGCACCGGTCACTACAAGTCAAGCCGACGAGGGGATTGATGACAGGGCTACAAACGTAAGTACCCAGTGCAATGATGAATTGAGGAGTGCTTTGGAGGGTGCGATTCGTGAATATCGGCTCATGCCGCCCGAACTTAGGCCACGCTTACCTCGTTTGCCCATGCATAACAAAAACAGGGCGCTGATAGCGGCTCTGGATTCGCAGTTGTCAAACTATTTTGAGGACTGCGAAGACCTCACCGATACTCACTCGATTCTGTACTGTGCGGCTGTAGCAGCATGTCGTGTAGCTCATGTCAAATTTGCAAATGAATCTAGAGCTACACGACCGAAATCAGCCGTACCAGCTTGGCAGTGCAGAATTGAGCGCCGTATTGGTGGGGCCAGAGCGCTCATCGGCAAACTAATCTGCTTCAGGGAGGGCAATACTCGCCCTAGAGTGATGCGCTTTGTGAGGCGGGCGTTCTCAGGTACTGATATCAGACCTGAAGACTATATAGCCCGTGTCACAGAGCGCATAGACTTCCTGAAGCAGAAAGTGTATGCCTGGGCAAACCGTATCCGTAGGTATAAGCGGCGAGCGGACCGATACACTCAGAACCGCACCTTCCAGAGTGATGAAAGGTGGGTATATAGGGCTTGGGAGCAACCGGACCAAAGTGTGGCTGACACGCGCCTGCCGGATGATGATGCCATGTGCACTTTCTGGCGCAGTATCTGGTCGGTGCCTGTCAGTCACACTGAAGGAGATTGGACTCGGGAAGTCGAGCGCCTGCGATCTTATACCAGAAATGGGGGCTATTACCATCTGCCCCCAAGATGTAGCCCGTGCAGTCCGCCTGTTGCCCAACTGGAAGTCTCCAGGGCCGGACGGGCTGCACAACTTCTGGATAAAATGGTTCAAAGGGTCGCACGCTCGCTTGGCGACCCAGTACCAGACTGCATTGGAGTCTGGTTCGCTACCCCAATTCTTAACGACAGGAGTTACCCACCTGCTCCACAAATCTGGTGGCACCGCGGAGCCCAAAAATTATAGGCCGATCACGTGCTTACCGACGGTCTATAAAGTTCTTACATCCATTTTGAGAGCTAAAATTAATAAACATATAGACACGAACTCCATCATGTCTGCCTCTCAAAATGGATGTAGGAACGGGTCCCGCGGTACTAAGGAGCTACTCCTCATTGATATGGCCATTAGCCAACAGGTTCGTCGTTCCCGAAAGGATCTATCGACATGTTGGATAGACTATAAGAAGGCCTATGATTCGGTGCCACATACATGGCTCATAAGGGTGCTGGAGTTGTATAAAGTAGATGCAACTATACGCACCTTCCTGATGTCATGTATGGGGCAATGGAGGACGGTCCTTCGCTATCCAGGATGTCGAAATATCCAAAGGAACAGCGAACCGATAAGGATCGAGCGAGGTATATTTCAGGGCGATAGTTTGAGTCCACTCTGGTTCTGCTTGGCCCTGAATCCTCTAAGCACACTGCTGGAGGACTCAGGTCTAGGCTATCGGCTGAGGAGAGGTGGTCAGGTTATATCTCACCTCCTCTACATGGATGACCTAAAACTCTTTGCCCCCAACAATTTACAACTGATGGAGCTACTGAAAGTAACTGAAACTTTCAGTAGAGCCATCAGGATGGAATTTGGTGTGGACAAATGTGCGGTCATGCATGTAAAGCGAGGGGGGATTGTGGAATCCGCAGGGATCCAACTCTCGGATTCCATATACCTTAGAGCCCTCTCCGCATCCGAAACCTATAAGTATTTGGGTATGTCGGAAGCGTTAGGCACCAATGTTACTGACATGAAGCAATCGTTGAAGGAGCGCTTCTTTGGCCGCCTGAAGAAAGTGTTTAATAGTCTTCTATCAGGCGGAAACAAGGTGCGCGCCTTCAACGGTTGGGTCATGCCGGTTTTGATGTACTCTTTCGGTATACTCAAATGGACTCAGACCGAACTTGACGCCCTGGATAGGAGGGTCCGTACGCTGCTGACTGCATACCGAATGCATCACCCGCGGTCATCGGTAATGAGACTGTATATCCCGCGAAAGTGTGGAGGTCGAGGCTTTTTAAACGCTAAGACCCTCCACAATCGCGAGATATGCAGTCTCAGGGAATATTTCCTAGAAGCCGACGTGGGGATGCATCGAGATGTGGTCACGGTGGACAAGGGCCTCACCCCGCTCTCCTTGGCGAAAGAGAACTGGCGCAAGCCTGTAGTGCTTGACACTAACGATCGCAGGAAGGTATGGCAGAGTAAGGAGCTTCACGGACGCTTTTTCCGGGCCCTACATGGACCCGATGTAGATCTACAAGCGTCCGTAGCCTGGCTGCGTTTCGGTGACCTCTTTGGGGAAACCGAAGGTTTTGTCTGTGCAATTATGGACGAAGTTATCATGACGAACAATTACCGGAGATTTATTGTGAAGGACGGAACGGTTGACATCTGTCGGGCATGCCACCGACCGGGAGAATCAATTTGACACATCATCTCCGGGTGTTCTCGCCTAGCTAACTGAGAGTACTTGCATAGACACAACCTTGTAGCCAGGATTATCCATCAGCAACTTGCTCTAAAGTATAGCCTTGTGGAATCGGAAGTGCCGTACTACAGGTACGTGCCCGACCCAGTTCTCGAAAATGGAAATATCACATTGTACTGGGATCGATCCATCATCACTGACAGGACTATTGTTGCCAATAAGCCTGATATAGTGGTGGTGGATCGAACAGAGCGGCGCGCAATGATCATTGACATAACGGTCCCGCATGACGAGAACCTCGTGAAGGCCGAGAAAGATAAACAAATCAAGTATCTTGACTTGGCTCACGAGGTTGTCGACATGTGGGATGTGGACTCTGCGATCATTGTGCCGATAGTCGTATCAGCCAATGGCTTAATTGCCAAGAGCCTCGACCAACATCTACGGAGGCTCTCGTTAGGCAGCTGGATTAAGGGCTTGATCCAGAAAGCGGTACTTCTGGACACGGCCCGTATTGTTAGAAGGTCCCTCTCTCTGGAGCCCTGACCGCCGGTAGCTTGGACCCTGTTCCCGATACCGGTGGGCTACTATTTTTTATATTTTTAAATGTTTTTATATTTTTATATTCTAATATTTAAAAATGTAATTTATATGTAACTTTATGAAATAAAAGAAATAAATAAATAAATAACTTTTTTTTTTCATCAACATGTTTTGAATAAAGCACTTTTATTACTCGTTTGCCCTAAATAAAGGTTACTGTCTTGACAGTTTTTCTGTTTAGTATCCCAAAATAATGCTACAATTTGTTTTTGTAACTATTATCAAAGTGATACTGAACTTATTATTGTGAATAACTAGAACTTAAAATAGTTATCATCCCAAATTTTAAAATTATTTTTGTTAATCTAATCATTTGTAAAATATAGAATTAAGATCGTTGTTTTGATGTATAATATAAGTAGGAAGGCTGTAGATCCGGTTAAATGTACTTTTTTTTTTAGTTTATTTTTGTATAATTGATAAGACATAATTTTTTTTTTTTTTTTTTAGTTTTGCATGCCGTAAGGTAGTGTGTTGGAACCGCTTTTACAGTGTTTACATCTTATTTTGTACCCACATCCATTGCAAAATAAATGATTTCTGTTTCTGTTTCCGTTTCAAAGACCAAGGTCATCTCACGAACACGATGTCAGAGAGATATTTTCTCGACGGCATGTGAAACCAAGTCAGAGGCCCATGGGCGGCTTTAAAACCCTGACACCAGTTTATTCAATACCCACACGAAAAGAAGATCTCACGAACAAAAGTACCTACCGTCAGAATTAAATACGGACTTTTCTAAATCTGTGCAAATCCCAATAAAAACCCGAATCAGGCATTTAAAGAAACCCTAAGTCCTTACCTGACTTAGCCAATAATCCTTGGACCACAATGATACCCGCATAAATTGCCCGGAACCGGGATGATATTTGACACGTTTATAGCACTGCCCCGAATCTTAAGTTCAACGAAGGAGCAATAGTAGGGTAGGTAAGTACAAAATGGCGGATCGATTTCCTGAACAAGTTTTAGGTTATCGCGTCTCACGTACTTTATTGAACAAACTTTGTAACATAAATTATTTTAATCGTTTCTGCATGTATATAGTTCGTTTTGAGTTCTGGGGCAGCCATTAATAAAAGCAGTAGGTACGTATAATAGTTTCCTCTTTGAAATCGTAGACCTAGAAGAAGATGGCGGGGAACTAGAAAGATTTCCGCATGGCGAAGAATTGAATGAATGGAGGGAGACCTTTGGAATTTCTTTGAAGAAATGAATGAATGTTACTTAACTTAACTTAGCTTGGTTACTTAACTTGGTACTAAAATAATGGAGCTCGCGTCATCGTCACGCTCAAGCGTTCCATGTTCCACGATTTTCGTTAAACAAACAGTGCTCAACGCGCCTAACGAAGTTTTCTTTTAACATTCATTCATTTCTTCCAGCGCAGCGTGACGATGACGCGATTTTCATGATTTTTGTTCACCCAAAAACATTTATTAATTTCTTCAAGCGTGACGATGACGCGAGTTCCATGATTTTTTTCACCCAAAAAGTGCTCTACGCGCCTAAAGAAGTTTTCACTTCAAAAAACAAATTGTCAGTCAAGGTACCGTGGTGGTGGAGCAGTGGTAGCCTAGTGGTAACGGCCCCAACTGACGAGTTGTAGGTCGAGGGTTTGAACCCAGACATGCGCTTTAATTTGTGTAAATAATTCATCACCAATGCTCTCAGAACGATGAAGGAAAACATCGTGAGGAAACCGGCATATCCTAGAACCAAAAATTTGAAGACATGTGACATCTACCAACCCGCACTGTACACGCGGGGTAGATTACAGCCCACTCCCTCTCACAGAGAGGCCTGTGACCCAGCAGTGGGAACATTATAGGCTGATTATGCAAAGGTTGTAGCGAGGCTGGCGGCATAGTGTGCCGGACGTAAATTTAATGTAATAATCTTCCTGTACCAACTTCCATTACCAAAATTAATCGTCATAAAAATTTTATTCAGAATATTCTAACGTAATCCCCTTGAGAATATGAAAACAATGTCTCTACCGCCATCACTTATGTATAGGATGACTTAATTCTGTGGAAACTCGTACGGGGGTGCTGGGGAAAATCCAAAACCCCTCTATATACCTTGTCATAATTTTTGTATGGCGCCAGTGGCAAGAGAGAAGGCAGACATTAAAATAATTATAATAGATTACCAATTAATCAATTAATTAATAATAATCATTGAAAATTACTAATTGGTGCACACAAAAGACATTTCACAATATACAAAAGCACGTTTAAATAATAACTTATTACATAAATAGCTACAAGGTGCATTTATACAAAAAATAAACAATTAAAGAAACCAAGACACTATGGTGACAATATTGTCAATGACACGCTACACGTTTTATACCCGTCTCAGAAGGGTTTAAATTAGTATTTAAAAATATAATAATAAAGTTTTTCCGTTTACTGTTTAGTGTTTTTGGCATTTGTTTTTTTTTTGATTCAGCAATGTTCTGGCTGTACTTTCCGAACACGGAATGATCAAGGCTACTTTGAAAAGGAGCATAAGAACCAAATAGTTCGAGATAAATGTTTGTTTGTCACGCTTTCACGCTAAAACAGATACCTGACGTAGACCTGAAGAAGGACATAGTCTACTTTTAATCCTGGATCGCAGACGAAATCGCGGGTAGCAGCTAGTACTTTACATAACACAGGTTTACTATCAACCCAATACTGATAAACTTTTAATATTTATTCAACTTTATCTTGTCCTCATAACTTGTTACTAAATCGCTACAAGTAGACCCCACCCGTTCTGCCGTACAGCTTACATTAATCTTTCTAGAGACAATTTTAAAATCACCTGGGGATAGACTGGTGTTTCAGTAACGCTGTAACTAACAATGTGTTATAAATCATAAACTTTATTCCTCCGACTCTTGAGTAATGGACGTTTCTCTATGAGGGAATATAGGTTACTTTGGAATTATACTGTGAAAAAGTTTGCTTACTCACGCCGGATTTCACCTATATATCAATTTCGTTGAGTTTCATTGGTGAAATCCGTCCTTAGAATGTATCCATGTGTGGATGGTAACTTTATTATGATCTTCAGGAATTTTCTATGATTGAAATTAAGACATTCATGATCTTAAATCACCAATTAAGCCACAGAAAGCACGTGCTTTCTGTAGATTTTGTCAGTTTTTTGATATTCGTAGATAAAAAACATAGAAGTAGATTGAATTTGGGTGAAATTTAAATACGTGTCAAGGATAGAATGGTCCCGGTGAATGGCGACCGAACCGATAAATCGTAAACCACGTGTCATTAACCCCTTTTCCCTTCGGAATAGGTATCTAACTTTACATACAAGTTTGTAATTATGTTAATTTCCGACTAAATTCAACCAAAATCGACTGTAACACCTAGTATTATAAACGTTACATTACACAAGGCTTGTATTTCTGGTATTATTATACCAGTCAGCCTCTTCGTGGTTTTAATTACTTATAACGAGGCCGTTTGGGGACTAGCTCCAACACGCGGATCTGCTCTCACGAAAGATGACCGTTTTCTCCCTAATTAGTGACGTCAGAGTGAAATATGAGTTTATTTTCTACAAGTGGGTTTAGAACCATGATTGCTTCGTATTTAGGTGCGAAAGGCGTAAAATCAACATTGAAAATTGCCTGGATTCCTGAATGTTTTCAAGTCATTGAAATTGGGATTTGTTGAGTAAAAATATAAATGACAAAATAAAATAAAAACATGCTTTAAAATAAAAATACAATAATAATTATTTTTCTTGGAAGTTTATTAAAATGAGATGATTGAAAAAAAATAAGATGATTTGAAAAAATAAAGTTGGTGAAATTCGCCTTCCGAATTCCATCAAAATTGGTTTATCAATTAATTACTTAGTTGTGTACGCACATACCGTTTGTTTTATTTGAATCACTAATTGAACAGACAGAGAAGGCGAGTAGCTGATTAATCGCAGTTGTCAGCTCAAGGAAATAGCGCGGTGTTGTTGTCTGAGCCGAGATAATTCATTTCATGCTATTAACATACTTTCAAGAGTAATGCTTGAGTAGTTCTGTACAGTTTCTGTTTGTGTGTGTTTCTGTTTCGTGCTACTGTATTTTATTAACCGACTTCTTCAAAAAGGAGGAGGTTCTCAATTCGTCTGTATGTTTTTTTTTTTTTTTTTTATGTTTGTTACGCGGTTACTCCGCCAATTATGAATCGATTTTGATGATTCTTTTTTTGTATGGTAGGTCATGCTTCCGAGGTGGTCCCATATAAATTTTATTAATTTTGCTTGCGTAGTTTTTGAGTTAGCTTCAATATTACGTATTTTTTCCACTTAGTTTATCTAGATGATGTTTTCATTTAGTCCTTCAGTGTTATTTATCGTTTACATCAGCTCGTGGTATTCGAATTTTTGTGGGGTAGGCGAACTAAAAAGTGAAAAAAAAAAAAAAATACAAAAAAAAAACCGACTTCCAAAAAAAACACTCAAAACTGAAAAATAACTTTAATTTCGGTAGTCGGTGGCAAAAAACGAAAATTGAAAAGCAAAGACAAAAAATTAAAAAATGAATGAAATGCTTGAGTAGTTCTGTACAGTTTCTGTTTAAATGACTTGCTGCTGTATTTTATATTATATTGAATTGATAAACAATGTTTTTTTTTTCACAGTAAACTGTTTTTAATTAAACAAGAAAGCTTTTGTACCTACTGGGATAGCAAAAATAAAATTCTTACTAAAAATATTGTTCAGTATCTGTTTTCAGTACCTAACGTCAGCGTACCGTGTAACTGCTATGAAATACGATGAACATAGTATGTTTACCTAATAAAAATAATAATACGAATTAATTTAAATACATAAAATTATATTTTAAATACGAAAGTGTGTTTTTTTGTTACGCTTTCACGCTAAAACGAGTGAACGGATTCATGCGTAGACCATGACCTAAGTTGAAATGAAATTGTTTAATCTGTAAATAGGATATTGAAATCACTTTTACACGTCATATTAAAAAATATTAAAAATAAGCTAGATGAGGTCGGCGTTTCCTATCTGACTACTCTGAGAAGAAAGGCCTAAACAAACTCAGAGGTCACAGTCTCTTTTAAAGTCCAGACATAATCTTGGTCAGGCCATATGAGGACCATGTAGATTAGAGTCTGAAATGATCTTTTGAGGAAAGAACCACACAGATTTGAGTGGACCTGTCCAGTCAGTGCAAGCATTTGTCAGTAACCGAGGAGCTCAACTCAGAGCTTAAGGAGCTGAACGACTCGACGAACAATACCAAAGAAAGGACATTTGGGTAGGCCCACAAAGTTCTCAAATTGCCAGACCATCGATAAAACTAACTGAGAACGAAAAAAATATAAAAACAAAATAAAAATCCAAATAGTCCTCACATTCATAATTAAAATAATACAATACTTTACAAAGTAATCATGTCATTTTGTATATAATATTCAATAATGTCAATTTGTATATAAAACTGGTAGGATGATTTTGATGATTTACCACAATATTCAAAATGTCACAATGCTTAGCAGAGCGAGCAGCTCAATCCCAGTGAGGACATAAGATACTTTATATCCCGGTAGTACGTTCCAGTGGTATAATTTCCGAACACCACGCGGGCGAAGCCCCGGGCAAAAGCTAGTAAATAATAAATGAATCAAAATGTTCTTGGCTTAACTAAAAATACATAGTAAGTACTAGCTACCTGTTGACCTAGTACGAACGCGCAGAGTAAAACGTAACATCCATACTAATATTATAAATTCGAAAGTAACTCTGTCTGTCTGTCTGTATGTTACCTTTTCACGCCTAAACCCCTGAACGGATTTCGATAAAATTTGACAAGGAGATAGATGGCATCTCGGGGAAGGACATAGGCTACTTTTTACCCGACTACGGCGAAGAAAAAGGAGGGTTATGATTTTGACCGGTATGTATGTATGTATGTATGTTCATCTGTTCCCTCATATCTTCTAACCGACTCATCACAATTTGACAAATGAGGTATCGTTGGAAGCGTCTTGATCGTCCGCTGGTTATAGGCTATGTGACGTCACATTAAAAATGGCGCCCTCTAGAGGATATAAAGTCAGGAACTAAAAAAAAATAAGTAATAAAAACTAAAACCCAACTACGACTAAAAAGATATAAACAAGACACCACGGACAGACAAATTAAAAATCCGGAGTCACACGTGTTATGGCATAAATCGAACAGATTACGTGTTTATATCTTTTTAGTCGTAGTTGGGTTTTAGTTTTTATTAGTTAAATTTTTATCGACATACCACGCGAGCGAAGCCGCGTGCGGAAGCTAGTACATAATAAAGAATATTCTATCTTTCCTCTATCAACACGAATGATTTTAAAATTGAAAATATTCGTTTCGCACATCATATTATTTTATTCGAGCTATGGAACGAGCTATGCTTGGAATCTCTTTGGGGGTAGAATCCGGAACGAGGTGATCCGGCCATGGTCAACATAGCTCATAGAATAAGCAAGTGGCAATGGGCCGGCCATATTCGCCGTAGAACCGATGACCGTTGGGGTAGACGTGTTCTTGAGTGGAGACCGCGAATCGGCCAAAGTAGGACGCCCTCACGCTCGGTGGAGCGACGAGCTTCACAGGGTGGCTGGATGAGAGTTGCCGAGAATCGAGCTGAATGGCGTGCAATTGGAGAGGCCTATGTCCAGCAGTGGACTGCTATAGGCTGATGATGATGAAGACTTTATTCATATCTCTGGATGATAGTATGTTCTTGTCGCAATTTACACCAAATTCTTGATAACACATTATCATAATGATGTTAAAAAAAATACTTTACCAGCTGTCCCATACAGTTTAGAACAGTAGGTAAACTTTAGTATGGAATAGCTGATTTTCTTTTTCACGATTTCAAAATTAGTCTCTTAGTTAAAGTTATTCCGTTCGATGGTCTAAGCACCTCTTAAAGTTTGTAATTTTTTTAGCACCTTATATATTTTCAATTCAAAAAACGTTATTTACGTTACGATTACGTCGCGCGTTCGAGCTAGGACCTCTGTCCCATCATTATTCGTAACTGCAACCCAAAGAAAGCACGTACAAAATTCTAAGAACGACCTAACCCACTATAGAGCATTAGATCCGTAACCGATGAGCTATATAAATAAAATAAATGCTCCTGTCCCGGTTTTACCCCGGGACATTATTCAAGCTAAATCCCGGGATTTGCCGGGACTGCCTGTGAATCTCTTAACATTACCGTTAAATTGTTTTATGGCGGGAAAAATTGCAGACGAAATTAAATTTCCGTATAAATATTATTGTAATTAATAGATGAACTAGTTGTATTAATTTATTGGTGCATGAATGAGTAATTGTTGATTTAACAAGTCCAAAAACCAAAAATCTAAATATTTTATTCCACAGAAACACGGGTACTTATAAAACGTCAGAAACTAGGTGCACGATTCCAGTTGGTCGATTCCTATATAGAAGAGCCGGCAAGAAATTCCACGGTTACACTTTTAAAAATAAATTGGCTTTTACAATATTTTCAAATTACAGTGTTAATAGGTAACAATCCCGCATCTGTAGTGCACACATTATAACCAATCTTACTTGAATTATATTAGAACGTAATTTTTCAGGTGACCACTGAAAATCAGCGCTGTCGTCTCTAGCACAGCATAATGCTAAGTGGAAGACTTCTTGTCTCAATCACGACGTACAGCTGACGACTATCTCGGACTGTGCTCGTAGATCTATTGTGTTTTTTTTTGTTAGGTTTTCAAGTTAACTTATCTTTTTATATACACTTGTTTCTGTGACAAATAAACCTTTTTTTTTCTTTCCAAGACATTCGAATATTCGAAATGTGTTAAATTTTATCTCTGAGTTTAGATACAAAGCTTTTGAGCGGTTTCATGTGCCTATGGGTAATTTCACCGGCAACTCTACCGTGTTTTTGGGGTTCCGTATGTTTGAATGAAAAAAACGGAACCCTTATAGGATCACTCGTTTATCTATCTATCCGTCTGTCACAGCCAATTTGTTCCGAATCTAATGGACATATTAAGTTGTTTGGTACACATATTAATTTCTGAACCCAAACACAGACGTATTACCTAAATAATTGAGTTTTGAATATTATATAAAAAATGTTTTGCACACTGTACCGTGTGAAATATCAAATGAAAAGGCTTAATGTGAGTGTGGTTCTCAAGTTTACTTTTTTAGGGTTCCGTACCCAAAGGGTAAAACGGGACCCTATTACTAAGACTCCGCTGTCTGTCTGTCCGTCTGTCACTAGGCTTTATCTCATGAACCGTGATAGCTAGACAGTTGACATTTTCACAGATGATGTATTTCTGTTGCCGCTATAACAACAAATACTAAAAAACAGAATAAAATAAATATTTAGGGGGCTCCCATACAACAAACGTGATTTTTTTGCCGTTTTATAGATAATGGTACGGAACCCTTCGTGCGCGAGTCCGACACGCACTTGGCCGGATTTTTCAAAAATATTCAATGTACGAGTAGGTACAATGTTTGACTTCATTACCATTTTATTAAAATGTATGGATGAACTTATTATTTCAACTGACTCCCGTTTTATGAAAGCGGATTTAATTTAACGGATAACTTTGAAATCTCATTTAAACTTGAATTATTGGTTGTTGTTACTTTAGAACCAATATCAACAGAAAGCATGAGATTTGACAGCAAATTGATTACTAATCAGTTAGTCAGGCTTTGAGGAACCGATAACCGGTGTGGGCGAGGATACGATAAGTGGGACCACATTTAGGAGCAGCCAGCGGGGCGTAACGCACTCACAATGGCAATGCCTTGTGATTTCGAGCAGACGAATTTTTGATTAAAATCATGTTACGCATTTACAATCGCGGGGTGCTGGTTGAAAATAAAAATAATAATCGAATGAGCCGCAAGTCCGTTCAAATAGATTGCATTCTCATCTTCGTTCCAGTGAGAGCAGTGGAGACTTACGAGTTGTAGATCATAGGTTCGAACCCTGACAGGCGCTTTACTTTGTGTAAATTATTTAATCACCACTGCTCTCAAAACGGTGAAGGAAAACATCATGAGGAAACCGACATGTCCTAGAACCAAAAACTTTTTACAAAAAAAAAAACAACCGACTTCCAAAAAAAACACAAAAAAAGTGAAAAATAACTTTAATTTCGGAAGTCGGTGTCTTTGCTTTTCAATTTCCGTTTTTGCCACCGACTGAAGCTAACTCAAAAATTACGCAAGCAAAGTTAATATAATTTATATGGGACCACCTCGGAAGCATGACCTACCAAACAAAAAAAGAATCATCACAATCGATTCATAATTGGCGGAGTAATCGCGTAACAAACAAAAAAAAAAAAAAAAAAAATCATGCAGATGAATTGAGAACCTCCTCCTTTTTGAAGAAGTCGGTTAAAAATTCGAAGACATGTGACATCTACCAACCCGCACTGGGCCCGCGTGGTAGATTACGGCCCACTCCCTCTCACACAGAAAAGGCCTGTTTCCCAGCAGTAGGAGCATTATAGGCTTATTATGCTTTGTTCCAAAAACCTCTTTTATTCCCAGTAACATAATAAAACCTCATTATTAAACACACACGAATCCGAATACTCATTGAAAATTAACTACTTGCAGGGACTCAAAGAAAACTTCTCGGCTAGAACTAACAATTGTGAACAGTTGCCGACTACGTTTGAGTTACATTTACATGTAATCAGCTGTGTTAGTACTTGGGAGCACCTACGTTTGAGCAAACTTGAGCGAGGGATTCAGTGATTAAGTATGTAGACTTTATTAGGTTTTAAGTTAGGGTGAATTTTAGAAGAAGTTGCAAGTTTCCTCATGATTATGAATGAAAGAGAGGCGCGCTCTTATACACTGTTTGCTACCCTGTCGTACAAATGCGTGAGAGAGAGCGATTCAGAGATTGGTTCAGGCTTACAATAATAATTGTAACGATATCGATGTATCTAAACTTAAATTTAAAAAACAAATTATTAAGCGCCTTGCTCAATTTTTTAAATTATTATTTATTATTTAAGTATGTATTCAATTTTAGATTTTAATATAATGAAATGTTTTATTGTTTTTATGTATTGATTTTACTTTATTTTACCAAAACTGTATCTAATAATATAAGCTGGTAACATATGGAAACGTAGTGTATTGTACATTTACAACATACTATGTATCTAGTTGTAGTGTGTGGTTATTGACGTTCAAAAGGTAATTTAAGAGTTTATTCTTTAATTGGGCAACGTCGGAAATAGATGTCAAATATTTCGCTTTTTTTTATTAATTTGGCAATATTACTGTATGAAAATATGAAATATAGCTGGCAACTGTCTAAAATATTGATTATGAATTGCAATTTTATAACACTGAACCGGTTGTAACCGGTTTTAGGTGTAAAAAAGGTCGTTTTTTACAACTAAAACTAAATATTCGGTGTTACGATATTATTTATTGCATTTCATAACCAAGATTTTAGACAGTTGTCTAGCCATATTTCATATTTCCAGTAATATTACCAAATTAATCAAAACAGCGAAATATTTGACATTTTTATTTTTGCTTTTTGAAGTCAGTTAAAAATTGTATCTGTATTTGTTACTAACATAGCTCAAGTAGTGTGTATTAATAATATAATATGGATCAAGGTCTGAATAAAAATATTTTTATTTATCTTTTTTTATAAAAAAAATACGTTTCCACGTAGATAATATTGTCGATGAAATCTCACAGCAAAATGTTGAAAAATACCTACTAAACTTCACTTTCTAGCACACATCATAGACAATTTCACGCTAGTCTTAGTAAGACAAGGATGAGCACAACTTATTATCCATCCTTAGCATGACCTACTTCGCCGATCCACTTTCTAAATGCTGCCATCTTTTCTCAACATATTATTATCTTTGCGTACGACTCCTTATGGCTCCTAAATTATAATAAGACGCGAAAAAACAGAAACATAAGTTAATCCAGCTGCCATATTTCTTGGGGCAATAACAAATATTTATTTGGGTTGAAAGGGCAAGACTTGGAGCATCAGCTTGGCTGCCCGCCAGGCGTTTGCATTGGAAGACATTTGGTATGCCAGTGGTGGACCTGAGGTTCTGTGTTCACACTTGGTGTAGCGAAATGTTGAGTTTAATATCGATTTTGTTGGTTTTTGGCAAGACTCTGTTAATTTTACAAGGCAGATGTGAGTGAAAACGCTGCGAGGACGCCCTAGCATGACATATAGTGACCTTGTTGGTGATTGGTGCGTAGTACTTGAAGCCGGCGTGGGTGTAGGAACTGAGGCCCTAGACAAAGTGACATTCTATCAGCGATAAAGATGATGGAAAAAGCAAAAATGTACAGGACTGACCATAAGCTATCGAAAAGCTTATGTCAATCCTGTTGAAAGTCGTTGTAGAAATACGAAACGCTTTGGAAGCGATTGTCACTTGTCTAGGCCCTCAGACTGTATGAACGTAAACGAAGGAAAATGAGTATGTAAGTAGGTAACTACAGATCGGCACCTAGCAGGTGAAGTTCTGTAGTTTCTGCCCACCCCCATGGGAAGAATGCGTTAGTTTAAGTGCGTTGTTTAAAAATGTTTGGTCATAATATTGAGCGCTGATTTTTTTTAATCATCGACAACATTACAAAAAATAATATTACTATATGTTCCGTTCACAGTTCTGTGAGCCAATACGATACGATTGTGATTCAAATTCCAAATATTTTATTTCACATAAACTTACAAGGGCACTTGTGAAACGTCAGAAGCTAGGTGCACGGTTCCAATTGGTCGTTTCCTATGGAGAAGAGCAGGCAGAAACTCCACGGTAACTTTAAAAATAATTGGATTCACAGTAATTGTCACACTACAGTAAAAGTTTATGGAACTGTAGTGTTCTGATTTAAGTATATTTTTCCGTTATTACGGTGAGCCTATTGTCATTTACTGCATAATTAAGAAGCTTGGACTATTAAAGAAAAAAAACAGAAACACACGTTTTTCAAACTGAAAATCGAATGCAAAACTTACCGCTATTGCAGAGAGGCGGTTAAAATTAACGTAAAAAGTTAAGGCGAAGTTCCCACCGCGCTGTCAGTCCGTATTTAAGGGGAATCAGCGGGACCTGGGTGGATTTTGGCACGATTTTCTTACAGAAAACTTTACACTTTATTCCTTTCGGGTTAAACGAGTTAACTGTTTCTGTCAAGTACCTACCAAAGTAATTGAGTTATAATAGAATTTTATATCATGTGGTTTCCCGCAGATTATGTACACGCGGTGGTTGTCTTAAAGGGGACTATTTTTGACGGATAGATAGATACCTACAATACATCATGTTTTATTTAATGCGCAAATGATTAAAAAAAACAAAACGGTAGCAAACTGCATCACTGTTTTCAGATAAATTAGTGATTGCTGTCATGGGATTAAGTTAAGAACACAGACAGCCAGCGTTTAACAATAATAAACGCATAAGATCTCAAATGAACAATAATAATGAAAAGATTTGTAGTGTCCACTTGTAATAATTACAATGGACGAAGCTGTCGGTACATAAGTACCTCTTTACTACTGTATTTAGCCAAAGCCTCATTACTTACTACTTAAGTACTTAAAAGCCTTATTACTTAAGTGTTTAAAAAAAACTTGTAAGTCTGTTTTTTTAATGAATGCATATAAAGTTTAGCGTACCTTTTTTTTTTTTTTTTGGGTGCGAAATCATCGTATGACTTCTCCCGCTCTGGGCGGAGCGGAAGGGCGTGTCAGACTCTTACTGACTAAAACCCACCCGTGTTCCTTCAGTTGCCTGTTGCCAGGGTCCCGGTATCCCTTTCGGACTATTCCGCAACCCTGGCAGAAGTTTAGCGTACCTAAGGTGAAAAAGTTTCATTATAAAATTATATTAATATTTATTTAAAAAATACCGGCCAAGTGCATGTTGTACCATGCACAATGAAGGGTACCGTAGTTGGGATGAATGTATAAAACAAACTTAACATTGTAGTTGAAAAACTTGTTCTCCGATACAGAATGTATGGGACAACATGTTTTTACAACTGCAAATTTAAGTTGGTCTATTATTACTCGGTAACTTGTGGAGCCTACGTAGCGGTGATAGTTTTCCTTTTAATTTCGTTATATATACTACTGCCGTGAATTTTTTCACCTATCCAAACACAACCATTTAGCTGGCAGGGGGCTGACACTTGGCTCTAACAAAAATTAGCACCCGCAAACGGATCCCTGAATCCAAAAATGGTCTCCACAAGCTCACATTATTTTTAAACGACTTTTCCAACGATACCCCACACCATGGGATTGACGAGAAAAAAAAAACCATCCACACTTTACGTGTACCCTAAAAAAAATTCTTTTTACGATTTTTTTGTACCATTTTGTCGGCGTTGTTTATATGTATATCCATACCAAATTAGAATAAGTGAATGAATGGAAATATAAATACATAGGTAATAGGATATAAATAATTATTAACTAGAAAAAAATGTAAAGAGCTCCTCTTTCTACCTATTTACAAATTAGCTGTGCCCGACAGGGTCCATAATTGTTTCTATTATTTTTTATTTACCACCTATATTTTGTACATTATGGATTGCAATAAACGATTTGATTTGATTTGAAATTACAGCTTTCTAGTACCAACCGTCTCTGAGCTAAGCCGCGGACAGACGGACAGACGGCCATGGCGAAACTATGAGGGTTCCTTGTTGACTACGGAACCCTAAAAAAGGAGATGCTTCTTTCAACAAACTGTTTTGCATTTTAGCAGAGGTAGATTAAACACTTTTTCATTTTTTATTTTATTATTTCTTTATTGCTTATGAACGGCAGTACTGTGCAGTGTGCATATGCGTTGATTCTGTGGTAAATGTATTTTTTTTCTGTAGCACTATAATTAGGAGGGCCAAGTTCAGCAATAAAAAAATATGCTCAAAGTCACAGCACAGCTTTAAAAGCTCTTTCAGCTCAAACGCCAATCTTCATCCAATTTTCAGAGCAAAACCAGCCAAATATCCTATTGGAACAGTTAGGTTCCATTCAGAAACTCGTCATGTATTCCCATTGTACCGATATTCACTTGTCTGGCAGTCTGTTCGGGCTCTTAAATAACTGAGTGAGCCTCAGACTAACTGAATGAGCCTTGACTGTACGAAATTAAGGAATCGGACGTTTGACGAGAGTTTTGTCGTGCATAGTCGGTAGTTAATTATAAGCTTGGCAAGGAAAATGGTCATGCAAATTGTATGAGTCAAATGGGTAATGCTTAAGGGTTACCAAGAGGGGTAAGTAAAGCGTGCTTTTTAATGAATGTAATTATATTTTGGATAGGTATTTTATTCAGGAAATTAATTATCTAACAGGGAGGGTAGGTACTGACCATAATTCTTCTTGAATATTAGACACCCAGACATGAAAGGCGACTTCATTTAGTGTAATTAAAAAAATATTGATGAGAGTAGATATGAGAATTAAAAAACATAAAAAAAAAACACAAGAAAAGTGAAAAATAACTTTAAATTCGGAAGTCGGTGTCTTTGGTTTTCCATTTTCATTTCTTGCCACCGACATCCGATTTTTTTTTTTTTTTTTCACTTTTTAAATGTTTTTTTTGGAAGTCGGTTGTTTTTTTTTTACCTACCCCACAAAAATTTGAATCCTGCTATGTAAATAACAGTGACGGAGTCAAAGAATATATCGTGTACATACACTAAGTGGGAAAAAATACGTAATATTGAAGCTAACTCAAAAACTACGCAAGCAAAGTAATAAAATTTATATGGGACCAACTCTGAAGCATGATCTACCAAGAAAAAAAGAGAATCATAAAAATCGATTCATAATTGGCGGAGTAATCGCGTAACATACACAAAAAAAAAAACATACAGACGAATTGGGAACCTCCTCCTTTTTGAAGAAGTCGGTTAAAAAATCCAACACTGTTTGACCGATCACCATGAAAGTAGGTACATAACGTCCGTGAACTTCTGAGATCTTCTATCTATTTTCAAACAAATACAGGAGAAACGTAAAACGAATTTATTAATTTACATGGAGAATTATGATAAAACAATTTTTTTTTCGAAAATATGTTAGTTTGTATCAGAAGTTCACGGACGATAAGTGTATTTTTTTATGGATAAAGTTTTTTTTTGTTTTTTTTTTTCGACCCCCACGTGGGCTAATCCTTGGGCAGAAGCTAGTCCTACTTCTACACCATTATCTTATGTTCAATGAGTTTAAATATCTCAAATTAAATAGTACCTAGATACCTTGTCTATTTCGAGTAGATTGAATCAATGAGTTATTATAATTTGGTTGCTAATGTATTTGCGGGATTAGAACAGCTAGCTTAGGTATTAATTGTGTTAATTTAGTCGAAATACCATTTGGGTTACTTAGTCATTGTAATTTGATAGACTTGCGGATCATATTAATTCCCATCAGAATGCTTCTAGCTTACTTCTTGCTGCTTTTAGCTTGAGGAGCTCGTGGCTAAGTAATAACAGCCTTACGGGATCGATCGATCGTTCGTTCGTCGATCCATCAGGTTAAGCTACGCTTGCCGGGGTTGGTCTGTGGATGGGTGACAATCTTTAATACCGAGACTCCTCCGTGCCTCGGAAAGCACGTTAACGTATCGCCCAGTTAGGTACTACTGGTTAGTTACTGGGTTGTGAAGGTCAGATAGGCAGTCGCTCCATGTAAAATACTGGTATTCAGTTGCGTCCGGTTAGACTGGAAGCCGACCCCAACATAGTTGGGAAAAGGCTAGGCAGATTGATTTAATGCTTCTAGCTTACAAACTAGTAAAATATTGAAAACAAGCGTTCTTTTTTTTTTGGGATGGGGAATTATCAAATGACTTTTCCCGCTCTCGGCGGGGCGCGGGCTCATACTGACTAAAACCCACTCGTGTTCCTTCAGTTACCTGTAAGTTGCCAGAAGCCACGGTATCCCCTTCAGGACTTGACTTTCCCGCGAATCCGGAAGGAAAAAAATAATAAATGTATGTAACATGTATATATTCCCAGCAGAATGCTTCTAGCTAAAAAACTAGTAAAATATTGAAACCGATCTATGGTTGACACTTCCCAAGGGCTCGCTTTTACCTTGGCCAGAGGCGAAGCATTGCCATTCAACGTGGCAAAGCCGCCAATCTCTTGGGTACATTACCAGTTGAGAGCAATGCGGTTGAATTTTTAGACCTCATATTTTAGTTTGCTAATATTCTAGTTTAAGGGGGATGTGCTAAGGTAGCTCGCGAAATTCAAATATGCTTACGTTTTTTTGCAATTTGCATGTCAGTGTCAAGTTGTATCTTGATAAATATACGATGCGGGACCTTCGTTAATTCTTTATTTTTATTCACAGATTTATAATCAATAGAATCATTAATAATCTAAGTTAGATTTGTTCTCAAATGTCATGATTTCATGAAAGAGTTATTCAATGGAACAAATTAATGTAAGTGAGAGTGATATGTGTTTAATGATTCTAATGATTACAATTTCGCTGGGACTGCGGATCCTCCTTAGGTATCCTCCTAAGATATTATATTGTTATTTTTAACCGACTTCTTCAAAAAGGAGGAGGTTCTCAATTCGTATGTATGTTTTTTTTTTTTTTTTTTTTGTGTGTATTTTACGCGATTACTCCGTCAATTATGAATCGATTTTGAAGAATCTTTTTTTGTTTGGTAGGTCATGCTTCAGAGGTGGTCCCATATAAATTTTATTAACTTTGCTTGCGAAGTTTTTGAGTTAGCTTCAATAATTACGTATTTTTCCCACTTAGTGTATGTAGACGATATATTGTTTGACTCCGTTACTGTTATTTACATAGCAGGTAGTGGTATTCGAATGTGTGTAGGGTAGGTACCACAACCAAAAAGAGAAAAATAAAAACTTTTTACTGAAAAATAACTTTAATTTCGGAAGTCGGTGTTTTTGCTTTTCAATTTTTGTTTTTTGCCACCGACTTCCGAATTTAAAGTTATTTTTCACGTTTTTAGTGTTTTTTTGGAAGTCGGTTGTTTTTTTTTTTTGTAAGCAGTTTTTATTATTTATTAATTAGGTACTGCGCCGGTTTAAAATTAAAAGCCGGTTTATTTTGTAAGAATCGAAGAAAGGGTTTTATCTGGGCGTTTTCCAAAAAAGTTGTTGGCGACGTAATTGGAATTCCACAAAAATGAGTTAAAAACGTTTAGTATAAAGTACCGTAGCGGAGGCAACGTAACCACGCCAATAAAATTTTAAAATGAATAAACTAAATAAGTATCAAACTTTTGTTCAATCTAACATACAATTTCAAATAACAATAAATTAACAAGTCTAAAAAAATATATAATAAAATACACATAAATACGTTACTTGGAGAAAAGCAGTATCGTTTGTGGAAATATATTTTTGACACGAGTCGACACCAACCACTTCGAGTACGTTTTGTTGGCGAACTGGCTGTCAAAAATTAAATATGGCAGCCACCTAATAATGTTGCTATATTTGGGAAAATGTATTGAAACGGTTGTATTTTTTGTTGGAAGTCGTTGAAAATGCAGGCACGTATACGGAAATTCCATCATACGCAATTTTGCAGGACAACCCATAAAAAAAACATTTAAATAATAGTATAACACGACCATAATAAGTGACTCTGAATTTGGCACGGTAGGTGTAGGACATATCACAAACATCGACCTCATTTTACTTATTTTGACTTTATTTTTTATTTATAAAAGATTCAGACCTCATTTTTATTTGATTTATTTCATTATAAGTTACTGTATTGTTAAAATAAATTGTATGTAATAAAAACCTTTATAAAATTCGACAATTTATTCTGAAAGTGGTCGGACACTGACTTTTTTCAAGGTACAACTTTTTTGGAAAACGCCCATCTAATCTAAAAAAAACTATGCTAGTTAAGGCTAACGTTTTATTATTCTATCAAATTATCTGGCAGATAGTGGCTAATTTGCCATAAATTAACGGTAAGCCCACGTCCTAACCACAACGATCGTTCGCGCGAATACGCGATTGTTTATGTTCGGAAAACTGAAAGGCGCCCTCTGTCGGCGCGATCACGCGTTCGGGTACACTGAACAAAAAAGTGGCATATGAACGCGACGATCCCATACTAGCGTCGTGATACGGCATTTAAGTGTAAGTCTTGTAAAACCAGCATATTTTTCTACTAATCAGCATTTTCCCAAGTTCCACCTAAAAGGGATGATTATTATCTGAAGTAAAAGTTCTTTTTTGACCAAAAATTTTAACGTTTCATAGTTAATGACCTAGAAATATGATTACGGAGGATCTTTTTGTGCTATATTTGGTGCTAAAGATTCTATGATAAGCGAATAATGTGAATTGTGCTGACTATGGTATTTTCCGCAGTTTATGAAAGAATTAAAAGTCGTTCGTGGAAAGTGTTAGACATTTATTTATTTATATATACTTTATGGTACACCAGATTATACGAGTATATTACAAAAGCACATACATTATAATAGATAAATAAAAGTAAAAGTAAATAAATAAATGTAGGTATGTATGTACATACATTTATTTATTTATTTACTATAACTTTTGTAGGTATAAGTAAATCATTATGAATCTTCATCTGCCTAGCCTTGTCCCAACTATGTTGGGGTCGGCTTCCAGTCTAGCCGGATGCAGCTGAATATCAGTATTTTACATGGAGCGACAGCCTATCTGACCTCCACAACCCAGTAACTGGGTAATACGATACTCCTTGGTAAGACTGGTTGTCAGACTTTCGGGCTTCTGACGACCCGTAACGACTGTCAAAGATCCACAAATGGCAGCAGACCAAAACGGCTTAACGTGCTTTTCGAGGCACGGAGGAGTCTCGGTATATAAAGGACCATCTTTATCCCCATAACCCATCCACGGACCAACCCCGGCAAGCGTAGCTTAACCTGATGGATCGACCCGTGCGACTGTTATCACTTAGCCACGAGCTCCTCCTACTAATCTAAATACAAGTCCTAATTACCACCAATTAACCGAGCTATCTAGACCAAGTTTCCCTGAAAGCTATCAAACGATCTACATGATCCTCAGTGTTCAAATTAACTTCAAAGTTTAAGCTAACTGAGTTAACTGAACTGTAACAACAACCCGTTATTTGATAAACTACAAAGTAATAAGGTATCTATGTGTAGTTGCATACAGTAATATGGAGAGTTGCATAATTAACACAAACTGTACTAGTTTCAGAAAGTAATATATTTGAGCGTTTATGTTCGTTGATTAACGAGTTGAAATAAATTGCAGTGGTGGCCCAGTGGTAACGGCCACGACTTACAAGTTGTAAGTCATTGGTTCGAACCCTGACAGGCGCTTTACTTTATTTATTTCAACACCACTGTTCTCAAAACGGTGAAGGAAAACATCGTGAGGAAACTGGCATGTCCTAGAACCAAAAATTCGAAGATATGTGACACCTACCAACCCGCACTGGGCCCGCGTTGTGGATTACGGTCCACACCCTCTCACAAAGAGGAGGCCTGTGTCCCAGCAATGGGAACGTTATAGGCTGATTATAAATAGAAATAACATTTGGGATTTGTTTCTTGGGGGCGGAATGCTGGTGCATTTGCTCGTGGCACTTTATATTTACGACACAACCTAACAGATATGGAAAAGAAAAACCTATTCGTATGATAGTATTAGTATTAGAACGCATTTCTTATAACAAACTATGTAAAATTATATGAATACTAGCTGCACCTCGCGGCTTCACCGGTCTCGATCCCGTGAGAATATCGGGATAAAAAGAATCTTATGTCCTAATCCAGGTCATGGTCTACCCATGTACCAAATTTCATACAAATCTATTCAGCCATTTTAGTATGAAATCGTAACAAACAAACAAACTCACATTAGCATTTATAATATTAGTTAGAATTCTCTAGAAAAATAATAAAAAGTTACTAGACAAATAAATAAAAAATTACAAAATGTAGATTTTCATAAAATTTAACGGTACTCTAGGGTGTGTCTGAAAAATTATGTGGCCTTAAAGTTGCCAACTTTTAGACCTTAGAGTAATTTCAGTCAGAGTCAAAGTTACGTTATGTATTTCAAGTTGCCCATTAAAAGGCACACTTGAAAGTCAACATTTACAAGAAAATATACAGGTAACAGCAATAGGTTAGATAGAGTAGATAGGCTGTAGGTTATTCAAGTTAGTAGAACCTAATTTCTCGTAGTTCGTTTTCACGAGAAGTTTTTCCATGAGTTCTCTTTCAGATTCAATAAACTTCAATCAAGCATACTGGTTCAACTGAATTTTAGTTTTCAACTTCCCCGATTTTCCACTGCAGTAGACTGTCCAATTTGTACTAACAAAGGGTTCGTATGTCAATATGTTAGTCACAACTGGATTTATTTTAATAGATCGTTGATAATCCGTGGCGATGTGCCAGGCCATTGATTGAAAATCGTCGCTTCGATGCCCGAAAACTTGTATTTTCTGTTTTTGATGTAAAAATGTAGGGTTCAGTGCCAAAATCTGGTATTGGGCAGTCAAACAGCTGATATTGAAAATAAATTGATGGAAAGTTATTTTCTTTTTTAATGTGTGGAATGCGAGAAACATTATTTGAATTATAGAGAGGACGCTCTCTACGCTCCTTGCGAGACAACTTTCTTAAAGATAACATAAGATTATAACATATTTAAAAAAAATTAAAGTAATAAAAACTAAAACCCAACTACGACTAAAAAGGCATAAACAAGACATCACAGACAGACAAATTAAACATCCGGAGTCACACATGTTAGGGCATAAATCGAACAGATTACGTGCGACTCCGGATTTTTAATTTGTCTGTCTGTGATGGCTTGTTTATACCTTTATAATCGTAGTTGGGTTTTAGTTTTTATTACTTTAATTATTTTTTTATTCTTTTGGAGTTATAATTTTTTTTTTTTAAATGTGCTCATTAAGCCCTTTCATTTAATACCCCAACATGGTACGATTAAACATATTTTTTTTAGTTCCCTACTTTATGTCCTCTAGAGGGCGCGATTTTTTATTTAAAATGTGACGTCTCATAGCCTATAACCAGCGGACGATCAAAGCGCTTCCAACGATACCTCATTTGTCAAATTGTGATGAGTGGTGTAGAAGATAGGAGGGAACAGATGAACATACATACATACCGGTCAAAATCATAAACCTCCTTTTTTCTTCGCCGTAGTCAAGTAATAAAAGACCCGAAGATGCATGATTTAAATCTTATTTTATTCGTGAACTCACAACACAAAAGTAAGTATATACTATATACTATTTGGTCTATTTCGAGGAGCTCGTGGCTAAGTAATAACAGCCGCACGAGTCGATCCGTCAGGTTAAGCTACGCTTTCCGGGGTTGGTCCGTGGATAGGTGACCACCTTTACATATCGAGACTCCTCCGTGCCTCGGAAAGCACGTTAAGTTAAGCACAAAAGCGTGATAAGCCGTAGGCCCCAGCTGTCATTCGTGGATCTTTGACAGTCGTTGCGGATCGACAGAAGCCCGAAAGTCTGACAACCAGTCTTGGGGTATCGTGTTACCCAGTTACTGGGTTGTGGACGTCAGATAGGCAGTCGCTCCATGTAAAATACTGGTATTCGGCTGCATCCGGTTAGACTAGAAGCCGACCCCAATTTAGTTGGGAAAAGGCTAGGCAGACAGATGATATCTCTCTAACAACATCCTTTAATTACTGCAATCAGCATTTCGTTTCGATACTATTGGGTCTTATTTTTATGGTGTAACATAATAAAGAGTACTTTTATATTCTATAAAACAAAAGGCCAACTGGTGCTATATATATTATTGTTTTTTTATAGTTTGTACTAGTGCTCATTAGATCATCGAAACTATCTCGGCCTGTGCAAATTGGTATCTCACCCTATTTCTATAAATTGTGAATTGGATACTACTCCGTGCCCCGGGATGACCAACTAAAACATTGCAAAATCTATTTCGGGGTATCGTGGCTATGTTTCATTTTGTAGATCATTCTGAAACGAAAAGAAGGTTTTTTACAGACGTATTGACCACACATAAAAAGGAAATAGTTGAAGCTTCCGTTCCAAAAAATAGATATAGAGAGAAAAACCAGTAATTCAGGCATTTACTTACCTTTCTACCATCATGATAACTGTAGCCAGTATGTACCCTCCAGCCAGGAGTATGAAAGCAGGTGCTGCTCCTCCTAAAGCGAGGGCTCGAGGAGAACTTCCCTCACACTTAACTTCGAATGAGGAGCTGCGGATCTGGATGCAGGAGACTATGCCTTGTTCTGAGAGGCGCATTAGACTGGAATTATGGAAAAATAACATCCTTGGGTGCTATTAAGGTTATAGTAACATTATTACGCCAATGTTAAAAAATATCGTTTAGCCTTCAAAGCTTTTAAATTGTTTCACATTAATCTACATGGACGCGTATGAAACTTCAGAAGCTAGATGCATGATTCAAATTGATAATTTCCTATAGAAAAGAGCCGGCAAGAAACTTCACGGTTACTCCTTTTAAGATAGTTCCTTTTCTTTTGTTTTGGAACTAATCACGAATGTTTAAAAAACTTTTTACAAAAAAAAAAAACAACCGACTTCCAAAAAAAAACACAAAAAAAGTGAAAAATAACTTTAATTTCGGAAGTTGGTGTCTTTGCTTTTCAATTTCCGTTTTTTGCCACCGACTTCCGAAATTAAAGTTATTTTTCACTTTTTTAGTGTTTTTTTTTGGAAGTCGGTTGTTTTTTTTTTTTGTAAAAAGTTTTTATTTTTCACTTTCTAGTTGTGGTACCTACCCCACACAAATCCGAATACCACTACCTGCTATGTAAATAACAGTGAAGGAGTCAAACAGGATGTCGTCTAGATAAACTAAGTGGGAAAAATACGTAATATTGAAGCTAACTCAAAAATTACGCAAGCAAAGTTAATAAAATTTATATGGGACCACCTCGGAAGCATTACCTACCAAATAAAAAAAGAATCATCAAAATCGATTCATAATTGGTGGAGTAATCGCGTAACAAACATACAAAAAAAAAAAAAAAAAAAAAACATACAGACGAATTGAGAACCTCCTCCTTTTTGGAGAAGTCGGTTAAAAAAGTAAAAATTAGACCAAGTGCGAGTCGGACTCTTATTGGTACATACCTCCAAGTCATAAACTCCTTAAAAGGACTATGTTTCTGAAGCACAGAATACAGCAAGGTCTTCTCCATCGATTGTAAGGAACCCAGCTCACATAGCTCGTCCTGAGTAAACGTTTTTGATATCAGGGCGTTGGCACTGTTTACTTCGGTGTGGTACGCGTAGCCTGGAATATGTAGATGATTACATAGAAAACAATGTAACATGATTCAAATAAACAAGAGTATTATTATAATGGTAGGTTATATTTTAGAATCTAACTAAGGCTGAGGAACTATGTGATATGGCAACAGTACGGTTTAAAAGAAGATGTGACAAAAATATAAAAGAGTCTGCATAAGTAGATGGTTTTGTGTTTTTTTTTTTTTAGTTTATGAATGAAGTTTATGAAAAAAGTTTTTATTTTTCACTTTTTAGTAGTGGTACCTACCACACACAAATTCGAATACCACTAGCTGATGAAAATAACAGTGAAGGAGTAAATGAAAACATCGTCTAGATAAACTAAGTGGAAAAAATACGTAATATTGACGCTAACTCAAAAACTGCCCAAGCAAAGTTAATAAAATTTATATGGAACCACCTCGGAAGTATGACCTACCATACAAAAAAAGAATCATTAAAATCGATTCATAATTGGCGGAGTAATCGCGTAACAACAAACAAAAAAAAAAAAAACATACAGACGAATTGAGAACCTCCTCCTTTTTGAAGAAGTCGGTTAAAAAGGTATTTATAAGGCATATGGGAGTGGAAACATCGGGACAGACGCCATAAACAGACCTAAATATTATAGTGACCTTATTAATGTTGCTCTTTAGAAAGGTCAGGTGTGTAGTAAACGCAACCGGCGGTCATGTATGAACGTAGTCGAAGCAAATGGAGTGTGTGAGGATCGTAGCAGGTGTCGTTCTGTAGTTACTACCTACCCTCATAAGAAGAAGGCGTCAGTGGCGTGCCTAGGGTTCAAAATCAGGGCAACCGGACAGGTTTTTTACGATTAAAAAAATTAGCCAAGTGAGCAATTTACGGATTTTCTATGTTGTTCATGGTAACACCATTATTATATAGTGTTATTTTTATTTATTTATTGATAGGCTTAATTTTGAAGGCAAGCCGGGCTTCTGGGCTTGTATGGAAGGAACGCCACTGGAAGGCGTGTGTTTATGTATGTATGTAATCTAGAACCTACTGGTTCCATTTTACCCTAATGAGGTATGTTAAATCTGGGGCTTAAAACGGTCACTTTAGCAGAATCATTATATAAAAATATTAAGATTAAGAATCATCGTAAAATGTCACAAGCTGACAATTCTTCTGTGTGTAATTCATATTACGAAATAATTCATCTGTTTGACAGTTTTCTATTGAAATTCGTAAAATGGTCCATAAATTATGAATTGCTTTTATGTCAAACTAGCTTTCGCCCGCGGCTTCGCCCGCGTGGTATGTCTATAAAAAGTAGCCCATGTCCTTCCCCGGGAAGAATTTTCGAAAATCCCTGTTATATATTATTACCTGATACTAACATTGATTTTCGAGCTAATTAAACCGTGCGTTAAAATCCTTCCATACAACCTTTAACACACCCCTATTCCCGTTTAGGGGGTAGTATATAAAAACTAAAAATGACAAACTGTATCATTTACTTAAATAAGTATTTGTGCCAAGTTTCAAGTCTATTAACTCAAGGAATAAGATTTTTCATACAAACAAAATTCCCCCTTTTCACGCCTTTTAAGGACGAATTTCCAAAAACCCTTTCTTAGTGGACGTCCAGGTCTTAATTACTATCTATGTGCCAAATTTCATCCCAATCCGTTCAGTGGTTTAAGCTGTGTAGACTTCCCATTTTCACCCCGTCAGGGGTAGATTTTTGAAAAACCCTGATACACATTATTCTTTATTTTCGGTTTTAAGTAGAAATACTGAGTTTTGAGTTAATCGAACAGCGCGTTAAAATTCTTCTATACAAACTTTGACACACCCCAATCCCAGTTTAGGGGGTAGTTTATAAAAACAAAAAATGACAAACTTTATAATTTACTTAGATAAGTATTTGTGCCAAGTTTCGAGTCTATTAACTCAAGGTAGAAGATTTTTCATACAAACGAAATCCCCCATTTCACCCTCTTAGGGGTGGAATTTTGAAAAATCGTTTCTTAGTGGACATATATCTCTTCATAATAAACACACCCTCCAAATTTCATGTCTCTAGGACCAGCGGTATAGGCTGTGCGTTGATATCTCAGTCACCCTAGCCTTTTATATACAATGTGGAGACGACAATACAACAATAAATGAAAACACTGGCAATACTAATGCATAAGAGTATTTTGGAACTATGAAATAAATCCTAACATCGAAATTAAAAAAGTCGTTTTTTCAAACAAACTAAATAGTCGATATAACGTGATGGGCCGACTATGGGGTTTGCCGATCTTTGACTAGCTATCGTAACTAAACTATTGGATATATTTGATTAATTTTTTGTATGTAGACTGAGCACGTCATTAGATATACGGAGTTTCATTTTTTGTCGTATTGTCGTCTCCACCTTGTATATAGATAAGAGGAATTGCTAATGACAGCCGGAATTCAGGAAATGAAGAGAAATTGCTAATGTGGCCGGTTTAGGTACCTGCACAAATGTAACAATCCCTGCACAGTTGTAACATTACTTACTAATAAGTAGTATGAGAAGTTGTGTATATGTCGCATTAAGATGGTTATACCCGTGATATAGTTATATCCCTAGGGATATAGCTATATACCGTAATGTAGTTATATGAAAGCGGTTCATAACTGTTTTACTAGTAATATACTTATGATACGAGCACGATCTAGTAATATAACTATAACAGCACTCCGACCAAATAGGTTAGGTTAAAACTGTGACCAACTACGCGCGAGTCAAGCGAGCGTAGCGAGCGGTGCCACGGCAGCGGCGAGCGAGCGCTACGTCGAAATTAGTTGTCGTAACAAAATTTGGGCACTCTGACAGTTATGAACCGCATTCATATTATTATCAATGCCCTACGACTCAGTTCAAAACGCGAGTACTATAGGTTCATTTTTTATTTATGGTCCTTTCTTCAGAAAATGGTTATTTGGATGATGTCATAAAATCTAGTCCTGTATTTTCAATTTCATGTCAATGTTCATATAGAAACCTAACATAACGAAATTCCTTTAACTTTTTCCATACAAGACCTTCCTACAAATCTAATACCATAGAAAAACGATCCGGGCCGTAGTAAATTACAGCAATTTATAACAGAACTCCAATTTCGGGTCCATGTATAAAACGTTACCCCTATCTGACTTTACTGTGAGAGAGTCGATCGTGTTATTCACATGAAGGCTCCCACAAACAGGCGCGATATCGCGGGCGCGACTAGGGTAGCGCTGCCTGTCGCGCCCGCGATATCGTGCCAGTTTGCACGAGCCTTTAGGCTCCTAAGTATAATATAGCTATTACACTATTGTTTACAATCAGGTTCTTACTTTATAGACAGCTGTGCTGCTGGGGAGTTTGTTGCACCATTTCTTCTTCCCAGCTAAAGCACTAAGATCATTGTGTTGAATGGCGGGCTTTTTGCGGGACTCTCTTATGTAATTTTGATTATATAAGTATGTAACTAATAACATATAGAGTTACTAGACTTTTTTCCCGCGGCTTCGCCTGCGTAGAGGTCGTAAATTATTATCTCACGGGTACGAATCCATTTGACTTATAAATTGTTTCATATTAATATCACGCCTTGTTTCCCCGAAGGATTGAGCAGAGGGGTACCTATAGTACACCCACATTTCGCCAGATATGTTTAAGTCCCATGTAATAGGGGGGCAGTCTATTGCCATCAAACGGGCACAAAGCAGACTCCGGGCTGCTACTTAGAAATTACAGATGGAAAACCCAATAACACTTGCCCGACACGGGAATCGAACCTAGGTCCTCATGATAAGCGCTTGTAACTAGACCAAAAAGGCAGACAAGTTCAGTCAGTTTTCCAGCAAAATTGTAAATCAGACTAACCTCCTCTCTGCACCATTTTGATTCCTTCATTATCGGGGCGTTCATCATCTTGTTAATACTTTTTACATCGTATGACTTTAAAAATATAACTGGCTGAACCATCATCCCTTTCCCTTAATAATATAATAGTAGTTTTCTAGTAATAGAGTTTTTTTATTTTTTATTTTAGCCGAAACTGTCCCACTCCTGGGCAAAGGCCTCCCCCAAATCCTTTCCAGCATCCTTTTCCAGGACTCGATCTAACCCTTGCGGTATGCGTGTAGGTCGTCTCGCCACCTCTTCCTGGGCCGGCCTTGACTGCACCCACCGTGTGGAGACTGTCGCCCAGCGGTCGCTATGCGTGCGGCTGACATGACCCGCGCAATCTCATCTTAGCTTGACAGCCTTTTTGTCTACGTCTACGATCCTAGGAGGTTTTGGCGATTCGTACTCTGTCAGTTCGTTTTACACCCAGATAAAGACTTCTACATAACGTAAATCCAACTAACCTCCTCTCTGCACCATTTTGATGCCTTCCACCAGATCCACCAGTAGCGGGGCATCCTTCTTCTTGTTGAATACTTTCTTCTTACGCAACTCGTCTTCAATCTGAGCGTTCCTTTTGTTGAAGTAATATGAAGGGATCTGTAAGTTTATGAGATTAGTTAACATTGAAATGGTTTAGGGGTAACTTTGTAGGAGTAGAATTTAGAGGAAGGAAAATAATTGAAAAATATGTGCTTTGGTTTGTTTCTTGTAGCTTCTGAAAATGTCTATTTGAAAGTCCAACGCCTCTGAAGATGTCAGTAGACATAGTTTATTTTCCAGGTAATAGGATAAGCAGGTTTATAAGACGACATGACATGATGGGATTAGCTTAAAATATTACCTATAGCTAGGTTACAAAGTATTTTTAACAGTGAGGCCAAAACTAGACATTTAAGACCAGCGCACATCGCTGGACGGTGAGACAGAGTATTTTAAAACCAACGTAAATTCGTACGTATCTAATAGTAACAAGATACAGATTCCAAAGCTCAGAGAGGGAGAGAGTGCAAGCGTGGGTGCCCTCCACATTTCTGCCAACTTTTCGACTGCGTAAGCAAGCTCGAGGGGCCACCGGGCATGCCCGTTCAATAACTCAATAAGCTGCTAATTAATTACTACATGGTTTACAGGACATGACATTTTTACACGCTCACCTGCAACCAAGACCGTGAATACCCAATATCCTCATAGATAAGCTCCAGTGGACTCTCGAGCAGTTCCTTCAAGGAGTTGATGGAAGGTGGTGGACCGTTCAGCAGCCAGCTGACCACGGAACTGGTGTAGTAGTTGTATACCAGTACGCAAAACAGTCCAGTCACCAGGATTGTCAGCTGGCGAGCTGAAGATGGAAAGGATAAATGGTAGAACAGGTTTAGTGACAAAGATGTGTGGCGGTATCTACATCGCCACATGCGAACTACGGATCAAAGAACTGACGTCTGAATCAGTTGAAGATTTACCACTAAATATACTTCAAGGTTTATCAGTAGATAAAGTTAGTCTAGTATTAATAGCTTTGAGCTTAAAATAAAAGTGTCTGTCGCGTAGTCAAATACTAACATTGGAACCTGACACGAATCTTGATTATTATTCGACGTTGATAACTTTGCTCGATAAAGCTCACTTTGATCGCTATCGAAGGAAGTTAATCGCGTGTCAGTCATTGTAATAAATGGATAGCTTTAAGCGAGCGACTTGAATTTATCAGATTTGGGATCATCATTAGTATACTAAATAGACCTCAGAAAAAGTAAACACTTTAGCGAGTTTATAATGTTGTTTAAACTGATAAGAAATGTTTACCTGTTGAAATTCTCTTCGCTCCACTATCGCCAATGTCTTCGAAAACTGTAAAATATTCAGAACATTATTTAACAAAGCTCATATAAACCATATTATGAAAATTTGACTGGTGGTATAGTAATCTATTATTTGTTTGCACTGGGCGTACACACACATACTCACTCACGCCTTCTTCCCATGGGGGTAAGCAGAAACTACAGAATGCCACCCACTACGATGCTTACATACTCATTTTGCCTCGTTTACGTTCTTATATTCTGGTCATTTGGTCTGGTCTGGTCTGGTGGTCTGGTTTGGTCTAGTGCTCTAGTCTATTCTGGTGGTCTGGTCTGGTCTGGTCTGGTCTGGTAGTCTGGTCTGGTCTAGTCTGGTCTAGGCGTATACGTCTTATTAATTAATTTCCCTTAACTTCCTTAGAATGTCTTGTGGTTGAAAACCACTATCTATATCAAAACTAGTTGTTTAGTACCTAATCAATCTAATCAGCATTTTTTCAATCTATTTTCATAGTTTTAAAGTGTATATAGTACTTATAAACGCACTCTTCTTTCTAAGTTCTTTCTAATTAGGCTTTTTTTTATGGATTCTTTTGTAGCTATATAATTATATACTTATGTTTGTTATTACTTCTCTTCGTTTCCCAAAATAAAGTAAAATCAAAATACTTAGGATAAATGACCATAATGCTGTTAAACTTACATTGCTGGCAAACAGTAGCAACAACGGAGAACACTGCGTACTGAACCGACGATGGACGCTGTTCAAACAATGCTGACAGCAAAAGGAGAGCAGCGCATAATGTTGATACTGCTATCATAGTCCACCATGCTGTGGGACTTAGAGGTATGAGGAACTGGTTCTCGAACTTTCCAGGACCTACTGTTGGTATGCGGTAGTAGTAGCGAGTTCTGGAAGAAGAAATACATGACTTATAGTAAGACCTGCCTAAGGACAACACGACACAACATACGTAGATATATTGAGTAACCTATTACGCTTAACTATTCCTCAAGAGTCATAAAAACCCTGTAAGAGATCGACACATGTTTCACCTCCCAACGAGGCATCCTCAGGATGACGATTGACCAGTCGCGAATCCGAACAAGTCGTGTTGCCACGCCGAGCTATGCTTCCAGCGCTCGGTGTGGCAACACGTCGTGTTGATTGTATTTTATAATGTATTTCCGCAAAGTCACGCCAATAATAATACTTTTTAACCTATACGATTTGATTCCGGCAACCAGTCTTGCCAAGGGGCATCGTGTTACCCAGTTACTGGGTTGTGGAGGTCAGATAGACAGCCGCTCCATGTAAACTACTGATATTCAGATGCATCCGATTAGACTGGAAACCGACCCCAACATAGTTGGGAAAAGTCTAGGCAGATGATGATGACGCTGTGATTAAGTCTGCTGGTTTAAAATTGGAAACTACTATCACAGAATAAAATGTATGGAAGTGTGTGAGGGCCGTGATAAGTGTGTCTCATTAAATACCTCCATTTGGTATGGATGTATTAATAAAATATAATGACGTCTGTATGTCGACCTCAGAACGAGCTGCTTCTCACACGGACACTTGAGGACCTGGACAAGTGACAATTGCTTCGAAAGCGTTTCGTATTTCTACAAAGAGTTTCAACAGAATTGACATAAGCTTTTCGATAGCTTATGTCAGTCCTATACATTTTTGCGTTTTCCACTAACGTTATCACTGATAGAATGTTACTTTGTCTAGGGCCTCTGTACGTCGCTTGCTCCTGCGTCACCAGTCCTGACTGATATTTTGGCTGTTTAGACCAAAACTACAAACGTAGTTAACAGGGAAGTTTTATAAAAATGAGGCTGTTATTTTAGTATATTGTAGTGTCTTACGATTTCCACGCGAACGAAACCGCGGGCAGAAATTAGTTTGAATGAATGAAATAAGAGAAAAAATCTTACTCAATTGCAGTCAGAGGTGTATTTATTACATCAGTATTTTCTTGAACGCTATTGAGAATTCGAATTACTGGTGTAAGATCTTGTTCCCGAAAGTATAAAGAATTGGAGACTACCTGGAAATATAAACTAAGTCTTATTAGGTGTCCCTCAGGGACTAATACTGGGTCCATGTATAATTTATATTTTAATAAAGATTACCCTCGAGCTATTTCTTTCGTATGTACCAATCCATCTATCGGTAATGGTGGCAATATACCTGTAAAAGTAACAATTGGAAAAATGTTATTAAACTATTGACGAATTCCTTTATGACAAAATGGTAAGTTATTTGACATTGATATTTATTTAATTTTGACATATCTTTATTTCCATTCATTATATAAATGTTTAATCAATTGTTAATGTTTTGCTTGTTTTTTCTGTTTTAAGTTATGCTATGTATCGTTGTAATTTTTTTTTTTTTTTTTTAATAATAAGCACAAATTAATGATGATGATGTGAAAGAGTGTACACCTTTACCATTTATTATTAAGATCTCATGTCAAAAGTACCAAAAATAAGTATAATAAAAATGGAGACAAACTCATTCATAGAAGCTCAAATAATCAATTTATTTTACCTAATGTTATGCATTTTAGCAACAACATACAGAATAGCAGCAGGTGTTTGCGTTACAACGGCAACCCCAGGAACTGGTTCGGGACCTGTTAACGATTCTGGATCGAAATGTTTTGGAGCTGGTTGAACCTAAAAGAAGATAAAATTAATTAAAAGCACTTGGTCTGAAATGTTCAAGTCCCATCGTCCACGACGCTACTGAAAAGTAACGGTACAGCAGCGGTCCGTACACGACGCGACGTTATCGCGATATTACTATTCCCCATCTATACTAATATTATAAAGCTGAAGAGTTTCTTTGTTTGTTTGTTTGAACGCGCTAATCTCAGGAACTACTGGTTGGAATTGAAAAATTCTGTGTTGGATAGTCCATTTATCGAGGAAGGCTATAGGCTATTTAATATCACGCTACGACCAATAGGAGCGGAGCATAAATGAAAAATGTTGCAAAAACGGGAAAAATTATTCCTTTTTGGGAGCTTCCGTTACATGCGCTGCGTAAACGGTTTAAGTTACGCAAATATCATGGAATTGTTTCTCTTTAAAAGTTCTAAAAAAAAGTCCACGACAGCATAATTATGTCTATCTTTTAAGATTGACTCACTATAACTTTTTTTATGGTAATCAAATTTTTTCGAAATTAATGCGTTATTTGCAAAGGAGCTTTATCGACATAATATTAATTCTTATTCCAATAAATAGTTTTAACATCAAGGGTATTTATGTATATTTAATTCATTCGAATCGGACATTTAATTTCGAAGATATCACGATATAAAAATGCAAAACGCGAACCGTTCGACGCCGGCGCCGCGCCTCCGCGACGTTCCCTAATTTAGAGAGGAGAGGATGAGCAAACGGGTAGACATGACCTGGAATAGGACATAGGATACGTTTTATCCCTATATTCCCACGGGATCGACATCTACGCGGGTGAAACCGCGGGGCACACCTAGTTTGAAATAAGATTAGACATTTAAACAAATCTTTTTACAGTCCGTTCAACCGATATTGACTTCTATACCGTGGGCATAAGGATGACATTAAAAGCAAAAAAGGTTACACAATACCAACTGTCTACTGCAGCTGTCATTTGTCATGCCACCAACGCAATAGAAGTAAAAATCGGTTGAACGGACTGTAAAAAAGGTTTATTTAATGTCTAATCTTATTTCAAATGGAATATAGTTTTAGATGGGGTCCGAGTGCTCATCGAGTATTTCGGGACATCGCTAAGCGATTGGTCGACTCTTCACGTGACCAGAAGGCTGGCCTATTTTTAGCCCAAAGAATCAGCATTGCCATTCAACGTGGCAATGCTGCCAGCCTTTTAGGCACTTTTCCCATTGACAGCGATGCGGACGAATTCTTTGATGCCCAATGAGCCCCTCCCCTTTATTTGTTATTAGTATCATTAGTTGTTATGTAGGCAATGTATACCTACAGTGTATTTCACTAACTAGTTAATACAGGATTAAACAATTTCGTTTTAGATTGGTTGCGCCGTGTACGCATCGCCATTTAAATATTAGTACTAGTGTACTCATTGGCGATTTGATTTTTAACTGGTTTCTTTTGAGTAGCATGGTGGACGATGGGCGTAAAAATAGATATATGTAAGTAAGGCCTTATAATATTCATCTCAATAACATAAATGGAGATACTTACGACCAAAATCATCCTCATTGTTATATTCTGGAAATCCCATCTTCGATAGTACTTGTACTCATTCAAATTAATACTCAAATAAAGGCCATTATTAGCATCCCAAGAGCCAACTTCATGTACGATCAAATCGCCTCCTTGGATCTTGCCATAGTTGTATACGTCGTAGAGTGTGTAGTTGGAGTTATCTTTAAAAGCAAATCAAGTGTTATGTTATGGGTTATATTACACCACTATACTACCTGCAGTATTGTGTCTCCTTCTCCCTTTAATTCCATCCAAGGTTGTTTTTGTCTTTGTGTCACCCTATGTAAAATGTCTACATTCATATCAGTAATTTGTATGGAGTACATAATAAAGAGTATTATATTCTATTACATGTAAAATGTATCGTCATAGTATTTTTGAGGCTGATCCTGTGTTTATAACATGACTGGCTAAACGAGCCGAACATAGTCAAGGTTCTTCTTCATTGCCAGCTAAGTCCCATGAAATAGAGATTGTTGAGACCGTATTGCAATTACCCAGGAACAAATTCAAAGTCTGGGTTTGGATAGTTCCAAATGGACAAACCTTAAGTAGGCATAATGCTCATGATAGAACGGGTCCAAAGACAATTTTCTCGCTACCTATATAAAAATAATTATGGGTACTATCCCTATTTATTATATCCGATTACTGCCCCGCTAACTGCCCCGTTGGTCTCGTGGTCACTGCTGAGCGTGGGGCCTTGGGTTCGATTCACAGGTCGGGTAAAGTTTTAATGTGTTTTTCCATAGGGAATTTCTTAGTAACAGCCCGGTGTTTGGAAGTTGGTCGTGTGATACCCCCGTGCCTCGGAAAGCACGTTAAGCCATGGTCGCCTGATCACTCTCCGGTCGTGGCGGGTTGCCGTCCCATCGGACTATGAGAGTGAAGGAACAGAGAGTGCACCTGTGTCTGCGCATACACGTGTCTACTATAATATCTCCCGCGCCGAAGGCTTGTCTCCGTTGAGATTGGCCGCCGTGGCCGAAATAACACGACATAAGTAACGTAAGTGCTCGCTGTTCATTGTTTGGTCTGGACCAGGTGAGGATGCGCCTACGCCTGTGGCTCGCAGTGCTTGTTCCCAGTGCGTACTTATACTACTCGATATGCTCCCACAACCAAGGCGATCTATTAGCACGGCTTGATTGCTCAGGAACCAGAGATATATATTTATCTAGAAAATATTTGCTGTTTTCATAAAGTAATTTAGTTGAAATGTTGTTCGCTTGCTGCTTCTGCTTCGGTTTGGTGTAACCTGTAAGTGCAGCAAGCAATTGCTATATAAATAATAAACACTTTGTTCGGCCAGGGGATCGATCTCCGCGTTTGCGCGACCTATAGCCCAAAGAGGCTTTGAGTAATACTAACCTCTCTATCCTGTTCCTTAAGGAAAGTAAGATTGAAGATATTACTTCTTTTTTCAATAAGTTCTTACTGATAAGATCTTAAGTCCCACCCTCGCACATTGTTAGTTAGATAGTCCTATAGATTAGAGCCATATGTTCTGATAATGGACCTCATTTCTTCCTACAGGTACTTTATTTAATGCCCACTTTTTAGAGTTCCGTAGTTAACTATCTTATAGTTTCACCTTGTCCGTCTGTCTGTCTGTCCGTCTGTCTGTCCGTGCCTTAGGTCAGAGAATCTTAGTATTAGAAATCTGTGATTTGGCATATTACACTAAAATAAAATCATGGAAAATTGCAGTTGCAAAAACATGTACTCCCGTACATTCCGTATGGGAGAACAGGTTTTTCAACTGCAGTGATAAGATTGTTCTTGGGATAAACTCATCTCAACTACGGAACCTTTCATTGTGCGTGGTCCGACACACACTTGACCGGTTTTTTTGAGGTTGTTGAAAAAAAAACAACTTGTCTGTACATTTTTATTCACATTAATCGACAAACATACTAATTATTTTTTGTGATTTTTGTCCTACAATAAAAGTTAGGTTATTCCACTAATCCCCATTGATAAACCCCATCAATGGGGGGTTTGTTAACATTTTGTTCACAAATTCCCATTGACGTCTCATAGATATCATAATGGGGATTGATCATAATGATGAATACAGTCAATTCGCTTAGTTTTTTGCCTTACTTATAAGGCTTCCACAGGATATCCCGGTTAAGCAGTATCCTAGGTTAACCTGCGAGATGCCATTCAGAAAAAAAACTACAAAGAGTTTTAGGTTAAACAAAAAATAAGGTTGTATATCAAATGAGCATAATAATCAAAGCTCTACCATATCCAGAGAGACTATTACACTAAACAGCATAGGTACTACGGAAGTGACAGTATAAAGCGGGGGAAATGACGTTGTCGAGGCGTTCATAGTAAAGGCATCTTATTTCCTCCACTACCAATAGTTCGCATCCTGAATATACAAGATATTATGATAATCGGGTCTGACTACAATTTTATTTCTATAGAAAGAAATGAAGCCTCTATTTTATTTCTATAGAAAGAAAAAGAAAGAAGTAATCTACATTTATTTAGCACAGACTATGAGGCACACAACGTACCTACAAGTAAAAAACAAAAAAACCGGCCAAGTGCGAGTCGGACTCGAGCACGAAGGGTTCCGTACCATTATCTATAAAAATGAGCAAAAATATCACGTTTTTTGTAGTGGAACCCCCTTAAATATTTATTTTATTCTGTTTTGTTATGTTCAATTGTCTAACTATCACGGTTCATGAGTTACAGCCTAGTAACAGACGGACGGACAGCGGAGTCTTAGTAATATGGTCCCGTTTTACTTACTTACTCTTTGGGCACGGAACCCTCAAAAGGAAACAAAATCACATAATCTATCTACCGAATCTACATTTTTCCGGGAATCTTTCACCTAATTAATAAATAAACTCTTGTTTAGGTTATGGTCTTGCTCTTTTTCTTTTATGTTCGTTTGGTTTAAACCCACCTTGAATATTAGCTTACCTTTCGTCTGGATAATGTTAATTAACAAATCCCATAATTTTATTAACTTCAATGATTACATTAAAAACGTTACCTCTGTTAGCCATCACAACATCGGCATCCACGCTAATATTCAAGTTATCAAGCACGTCAATCAGGGTCGCGTCACGATCGTTATCATACATGGTCATATTGATATCAGTATCATTATACCTCTCAGTTTTAGCTTCATCATTGTTGATAAGGAGCCATTTGTGACTTGCGTCTAACCACATGTTTTCAGAGGCCTGGAAATATAAAAAAAAAAAAAAAAACTTGCTTATTTATATAGTTGGTTTTAATCAGTAATTTTAGTTAGTTTATGGAGAATAAGAAGTTTATCAATTTTACATTTGAATTAATAAAGGGCCAGATAAAAAAAAAAAAACAAAAAAAGTGTTACCTACTTTTAAAAAATACTTTAGAATACTCGAACTCAAAATGCCTATCTGACCTCCACAACCCAGTTACTGAGTAACACAACACCCATTTAATTGGTTAGACCGGTTGTCAGACTTTTGGGTGTCGAGTTATCCGTAAAGACTGACAAACATCGATGAATGACAGCCGGGGCCAACGGTATGAAGCACGGGGAGTCTCGGTATGAATGGATGGTCACCCATCCACGGCCTGAACTCGGCAAGCGTAACTTTATCTTCGATTGGACCGTGCAGCTGTTATTCCTTAGCCACGAGCTCCTAAATTACAGATTATACTTACAAAATTCAAGACATCTTCAGATTTTCCACATCCAGCATCTATGATGACTCCTACAGGGTTCAACTTCCGCTGCAAGCAATTCTCAACTCTATTGAAATTAATCAGAGTGTCGTCTATTGATGTAGCGGAAACGGCCATCATGAGATTTGACGATAATTTTGAAAATTGAAGAGGCCCTGAAAATAAAGATGAATTATTTTAGATATTAGTTGTGCAACTGACGAATATCAACAGCTACTAATTATCACATATTCGACCGACATTAGTTCGATAATTTCTAATTATAAAATGCTTAATTAACAGCAACGTCATTGAATTCATTTGGACAGAGATAGGCGGTGCTCAAAGTTTAAAAGCCAACGTTTTGGCTTATTAGGAAACGCGTAACTTTTTGAGTGTCAATTTAGGTGAGGTTTGGTTTGGTTCAACTCACAAGAAATATTCTTTTCACAAGTCAGTAAGCAGATGAACTTGGCATCTCTATGCTTCAGATATTCAATACTGAGCTTCAAAGCATTTCGGTCTAGACCCAAAATTAGGGACGGAAATATTAACGTTAATAATATTTGACACCACATTATGACAAAACGCGTTTGGTATCGAGTACTGGTTGTGATGTCATTTGATTTGCGTTTTATATATTTTCGCAAACTAGGTACGGTCAGGTAGAAAATCATACCAGTATATATTTTTCCTCGTAAAGGTTTTTTTCCAACAAAATCACTTTTCTTTTCAATTCCAGTAACGTAAAAGGAAAAACTCGGATCCAATTAATCCTCTCATGCAATTCCGAAGCAAATTGGAAAACAAACAAATTCCTTTTCTCTGAAGAACATTATCGGAGATTTTTCACAATAAAAGCTTTAAGAAAAGCTTCGATACTATTTTTAGAATAGTTCTTCTAGACTTTTTCGTTGGTTAAATGCTCGCAAGGCTCACTGCCGAGTGTGGAGTCCTGGGTTTGATCCCTAGGCTGGGAAAAGTGTCATTGGAGTTTTTTGCCCGTTCTTTTCCAGGGGAACTTACTAAGCTTTGGAATAGGCAACTAGCTTCATTTTCTAACTGACTGACCCCTTAACAATTTAAAAGTGTCTGTAATTGGTTTATTTGAAACAAATGCTTTAAGTTTAGGATTTTCTAAAAAGGAATTTTGAAGTACCAGCCCGGAGTCTAGATTTGCGCCCCGGTTAATGGCAAAAAGCCTACCCCCCATAACATAGGACTTAATCATAACTGGTAACATGGGGGTGTCCCATAAGCCTCTGACAACCCCATTGAGGTATTCCTCAAAGGGGTTGTAAGCAAGCAAGATATAGTGAAATGTTTTCGAAATACTAGGAAAATAGTATTATCTGTAGTAAATGTACACACGTGATAAATTGTTTCAGGGCTGCGCCTGACATGTTTGTAGTCGCCAAACCCCTCGGTAAGAAATATGATAAAATATTTTGGCATCCCTACTAACACGGGTATGCCGAATTTACATTTCAATATACATCTTATGTATTAAACATTAGGAATATTTTGGTACACGCCAATTGCCAGTGCATCGAGCTCAGTGGTTCGCAGTTTGAGAGGCTTGTCCAGCTGGGGGTGGTGTTAAATGATGATTATGCATGTTAGTGTGTGTGAACCTACTGGGATTTTTGGTGTTTTTAAGAATCACCTTAAAGTAACAGTTATAGCATCAGATTAAAATATGTAAAAACAACCATGTCTGATCTGAAAGGGGCACAGAGGTACTGCAATAACATCACATCAATTTCATTATAAATTAGCAAATTTTCTACAGAAGTCATAAGTTATGACTTCTAGAAACCCACTAACCGACCGCGCGTCCATGCAATAAGCCGGTAAAATTCCCCATTGAAAAAAAATGCGGCGAATTTTTTTTTTTTCTTTTTTCTTCCCTTAGTAGCCATAGTGAGCTAGCAATTTACAACACCCATGAATGAAAAAGAGATATTATCCCTTCTTCACTCATGGGTGAAACAAAACCCCGTTAAAGCATAGCTTTATTTTGAGATTATATAATTGATCCTCTAAAAACTTTTGATTTTCTGATGATGGTCGCCTTTTGTACTAACCGATCTTCTTTTAACATTAAACTTGTTCGCGGTTACTAGGCTAGGTTTACAAACAAACGGTCAGAGAATATAATATTACCGTATTGATTAGTAATTTTCTAAACAAAATTGGGAATTCCACAAACTTTTTTTTTTGTGTTTTTTCTTTCTGTCGTGTTTTACCGCGAATAAAAGGTTTTTTAATTTAATTATTTGGCAATGTATAAATACCTGCCTACATGCCGATTTATTTGACAACTATACGTATAAATACTTACCAACTTGACATCATAATGAGATAGCAATTGACTTGTCACAATTCTATAAAAGTCTTTTTCTCTTTGATAATATCAGTCGTTTCCTGGTTTAATCCTAACAATTTCCATAATAAATTGGAACCTTTGATGATAAATAAAACTTAGATAGTAATAGTCTCATAGATTTATTATTTACGAAGCATTTAATTTTTCGACGTAATTCTTATAACCAAGTCGTGACTCTCGTGACAAGATGTTACTGCGTTTGATCACAAGATATTAGATGACAGATATAATGTATACCGGCGAGATCAGGGGGCCTAAACCGGCCACATTAGCAATTCCTCTAAAAGCAGTTCATTTCCTGAATCCCAGCTGTCATGAGCAATTCCTCTAATTTGACATAAAAGCAATTCATAATAATGTGGTCCATTTTACGAATCTCCATAGAAAATTGTCAAGCAGATGAATTATTTCGTATTATGAATTCATGCAGGCATATCATGAATTTTCAGTTTGTGACATTTTACGATGATTCATAATATTTTCATATTATGATTCTGCTAAAGTAACCGTTTATAAGCCCCCCGAGCTCTATTGGACATTCTGGTAAAAAAGTGGGTGGTGGTGTTTCTATTCATAAATATTTTACGGATGAAGTCTTAGGAGTCTGAGTCGGAGGAGGTGTGGTGGATCTCCGATAAAATAGGGCAGAAAAAAATGCGTTTATATTCAATATTGTTCTGTTTATTATGGTACCGCCTGTCAATACCGAGGTTGAATGCTGGTACAGAAAATCGAAAAAAATAAATATCTTGGTTACCTTATCGGTTTTTTTTTTACTGTTCAAATTAGTTGTTGGAAATGAGGTAAGCTACCTACCCGTTACGTTTGATCCATTATTTACGGGACACCCTGTATAGGAAAGGACCAATTGGAACCGAGCACCAGCTTCTGACGTTTCATAATGCCCATGTAGGTTTTTGTGTTTTTTTAAAATAATATTGCAAAAAGTCTAACCAGTTACTAATACGAGACATCAATTCTCGTATCTCATGGCAAGGGAACGCATCTTACGGACTATGTTCGCTGTTGTTAATGGAGATTGTGTTGAGGGGAGATATGGATATGTTCTGTGGTATAGATCAGAACAATCACATTTATAACGAAAACCAACGTGTATTGGATTGAATATTCTCTAAAATCCCTGACCCTTTTTCTACCTATTTTATTATTTGGGGGGTTGACGCTGATACCCAAAATACAGGCTTTTGCCTAGTCCCGCTACAGTTGTTTAATTCATTTGTAAAAAGAAAATGTAGCCTTAACATATTTGTATCATTGTAAAAAATAAGAAAAAAATACCTTCAACAACTGCCACACAAAATGTCAACTCTCCATTCGTAAATCTCAGCATATCAGGTAAGGCTAGACCCTAAACACTCATGACGTCAGCATTTGTGTGACGTTTGCGCTGAGTTATTGCGGTGACGTCATAATTTTAATGCCTTCTAAACTTCGCTTTTAGCCCTTTGGATGTCATACAGGAGGTAAGCAGAAATGTAAGTGATATATCTAGTTTGCGAGTAGATAAATCCTAACTTATTATATTTTTATTATAAATGCCAAAGTGAGTTTGTTTGTTTGATACGGTTTCACGCTAAAACGGCTAAACGGATTTGGATGAAATTTGACACAGGGGTAGACCATGACCAGGGGGCCAAGTCTACTAATTTACAAACGTGTCAGTGGTCTCACAATGATCAGTTTTTGACAAATTTTATAAGGCATATCTGTCAAAAACTGATAATTGTGAGACCACTGACACGTTTGTAAATTAGTAGACTTGGCCGCCTGGACACTTGACATGATGATATCATGACATAGGAGACTTTTTATCCCGATATTCCCATGGAATCGAGACTTACGCGGGTGAAACCGCGGGGCACAGCTAGTAAATTAATAAGTGTGGTTTCTGAAAGAGAAAATACTAGACCCATTTTTCCTGTTGCTGATGGAACTAAAGAAGTTGCAATATATACTACAGGGTGTTAGGGTAGACACCGTTATCCTTGAAACTAGTGGTTCGGTGTCATCTATAATATACTTTTTCTATGGGAACAACCTGGAAATCGCGAAAAAAAAATCAGCGGCTCCATACATTTGTGTTCACTTAAATCGACAAAATGTATGGAACAGCAGATTTTTTTTGTTGCGACACTAGTTTCAAGGATAACGGTGTCTACCCTAACACCCAGTATACATAATAGTAGAAAGACGTAGGTATTTGTTTGTTAATCTACGGAACTATAGATCCGATTCCGAAAATTCTTTCACTAATGAAAAGCTGCAGTATTGCCGAGTGTCTTAGGATATATATTATTTTATGTGAAAACAAGAAGTTTCACGCGGGCAGAAGCTAGTTATATGATTTCACTCTTGAAGCATTCTTGATCTTATAACACTCGGCAATACTGTAGCTTCATATTTGTGAAAGATTTTCGGAATCAGATCAGGAGTTCCGAAGATTACCCCCTACGCACAAACTCACAAATTTTACCTCATTTGGATGAAATTGGAAATGACACGTGGGTAGATGACCTGGATTAGGACTTTTTATCCTGATATTCGTACGGTTTCGAGACATGCGGGTGAAACCGCGAGGCGCAGCTAGTATTAGTATAGATGTCACTTAGGAATAATGTAGCTTTATATTAGTGAAAGATTGTTTGTAATCGGATTGGTAATTACCGAGATGACCAGTTACAAAGAATCAAAGAATCCAACTTCAAGAATGCTTCAAGTGCACCTATTTTTACCCGACTACGGCGAAGAAAAAAGGAGGGTTATGATTTTGACCGGTATGTATGTATGTATGTATGTTCATCTGTTCCCTCATATCTTCTAAACGACTCATCACAATTAGACAAATGAGGTATTGGTGGAAGCGTCTTGATCGTCCGCTGGTTAAAGGCTATGTGACGTCACATTAAATAAAAAATGGCGCCCTCTAGACTACATAAAGCTAGGAACATTTAAAAAAAAATTGTTTAATCGTACCGTGTTGGGTATCAAATGAAAGGGCTTAACCTTTGGTATGTCGGAACGTAGATCTCGTTGAGACACAATGGATTTTTAATTGTGTCTGTAATTACGACATACGACGGGTTAATGAGCACATTTCAAAAATATATATGTTATAACCCCAAAAGAATAAAAAAAAAATTAAAGTAATAAAAACTAAAACCCAACTACGACTAAAAGGGTATAAACAAGACCCAGTAATAAAACCCAACTACGACTAAAAGGGTATAGACACACCACAGACAGACAAATAAAAAATCCGGAGTCAAACGTAATCTGTTCGATTTATTCCCTAACACGTGTGACTCCGGATTTTTCATTTGTCTGTCTGTGGTGTGTCTATACCCTTTTAGTCGTAGTTGGGTTTTATTACTGGTTTATCATCTAAAATCTAAAATATCCGTTCGGTAAGACTAGCTTCCGTCTGTCTGTCTATCATGTTATAATTCCACTCCCCAGCTGCGAATTGATACGTTATGTAAACGGAGATCAATGAATTAATTCGATTGAAACATGAGTTTATGGTACAGATGAGATATTACCTCTGTTGGTCCCTAGTGAGCAAATATTCAGGCGATTGAGGACGACTTACCTACATTGGAGGATCGAGTATTGAACGAAGTTTCTAAACGCAAGTTATCTGCATACTTGGCGAATGAGAAACGTTACATTTGTTACGTAACAGAAGTGTCGTCAAAGTGTTACACTTTTTTTTAACATGTGGGTAACTTATTAACTACCTCATATATAAAAAAACAGGCCAAGTACATGTCAAACCATGCACAATGAAGGAATCCGTAGTTGGGATGAATTTATAAAACAAACTTAACATTGTAGTTGAAAAACTTTTACAACTGCTTTAAGTTGGTCGATTATTACTCGGTGACTTGTGGAGACTACGTAGCAGTGATAGTTTTCCTTTTAATTTCGTTATATATACTACTGCCGTGAATTTTTTCACATATCCAAACCCAACCATTTAGCGGGCAGGGGGGGGGGACACTTGGCTCTAACAAAAATGAGCACTTTAAAGCTTAATATTCCGCAAACGGATCCCTGAATCCAAAAATGGTTTTCACAAACTCACCCACACTATGGGATTGACGAGAAAAAAAATAACCATACCAACTTTACGTGTAGGGGAGGTACCCTAAAAAAGAATATTTTTCATGATTTTTTTTACCACTTTGTCGGCGTTGTTTATATGTATATCCATACCAAATAACAGCTTTCTAGTACCAACGGTCTCTGAGCTAAGCCGCGGACAGACGGACAGACGGACATGGCGAAACTATAAGGGTTCCTTGTTGACTACGGAACCCTAAAAAACCTAAAAACAAAAGAGGAACACTACGAAATATCTTCCAGTTATTCTGTAACAGTGCAGTAAACTAGAAAAATACAACGACTAACTTTACGGCGCTTGCGTGAAACAGTACTCGGCAGAATTTATAGTTTATGCAGTGTTTTTACTGAAGGCTCTTCAGGGAATGAATCCTCTTTGACAACACAAGTGCGCAATCGACTATGAAATGAGTACGTAATTGATTTTTGGTCAGGACCCTTTGCAAGTAGGTATTTTTTTATTATTTTTTATTATTATCACTTTATTTAAGTGTATTATTTAATTTATAAATTAAATTAAATATACAATCTAATTCTAACACTACGTACAAAGGTAAAAATAATATATAAAGGAAGGGCTCATAGATGGGGTCAAAAAATTCTTCCGCATCGCTGTCAGTGGGAAAAGTGCCCAAAAGGTGAGTGTATCACTTAGTGGGAAAAGTCCCGGTATACTGTTCGGACTTTCCCGCAACCCTGGCAGTGGATGGCAATGCTGATTCTTTGACCTATAAATAAGCCAGCCCTCTGGTCACGTGAAGAGTCGAACAACCGCTGGGCGATGTCCCGAAATACTCGATGAGCACTCGAACCCCACGGCCCTAGTGTTTCAACCCCAAACGGCTCAAAAATATAGCTACCAATTAATTGTTATATTTGCGCCGTTTGAGGTACTCTGGGTTTGATTCCCAGACAGCTGTTCCGTACATTTTGACGAGTTATGCGAACATAAATGTACTGAACAGCTTTTTTACGCGATTTCATATTTGTTCCCATAGTAAAAGTTGTTCGTAATGATGAGTACAATGACTCCTTAAGAGGTTGTTGGTGTTTTACCAATAACCCTGTATGTATATGTACAGTTTTGACTTCGTTACTATTTTATTAATATGTATAGATAACATGCATGATGACGTTATAAATATTTCCTGCCATTTATCAGAAGGATGCCGATTATGGCACACGTTTTACTTTATATAGGTATTGTGTATCTTACGACTTCCACGCGAACGATAATGCGGATAGAAACCAGTTGTTAATACACGACCATCATCCCTAACTTAGATTGATAAAAAACTAAAACCCAACTACGACTAAAAAGGTATAAACAAGACCCCACAGACAGACAAATTAAAAATCCGGAGTCACACGTAATCTGTTCGATTTATCCCTAACACGTGTGACTCCGGATTTTTAATTTGTCTGTCTGTGGGGTCTTGTTTATACCTTTTTAGTCGTAGTTGGGTTTTAGTTTTTTTTTTTTTTTTTTTTTTTAATTCTTTTGGGGTATAATATATATATGTTTTTTTTAAATGAGCTCATTAAGCCCTTTCATTTGATACCCAACATGGTACGATTAAACATTTTTTTTTTTTTAGTTCCTTACTTTATGTCCTCTAGAGGTCGCCATTTTTAATTTAATGTGACGTCAAATAGCCTATAACCAGCGGACGATCAAGAGGCTTCCAACGATACCTCATTAGTCAAATTGTGATGTGTGGTTTAGAAGATAGGAGGGAACAGATGAACATACATACATCCATACATACATATTTAGGTCTTTACCTATGAAATTGCCGTTCTGCAGTACTGGCCATTTCAAATCAAAATAATTTTTGTTTGGCTAAGAATTCTAATTTCAAATTAATTTTATTTTAAAAACATGTTTTTTTTTCCAAAAGTAGTCATTTCTTTATTGATTAGTGTTACATTTTCATCGCATTTCAATCTTTTTCGTCATCATGGATACGTTAAAAATTCGAGTAATTATGGAATATGAGTACCGTCGTGGCAGCAACGCGGCACAAGCGGCACGCAACATCAACGACGTTTACGGAGCTAACACTACAAACCAACGCACCACCTGTTATTGGTTTGCTCGCTTCCGTTCTGGAAATTTCGACCTGAAAAATGAACCTCGCGGTCGTCCGAAGACTTTGGTCGACAATGACGAATTAAAGGCGATTGTGGAAGCTGATGATACACAATCTACGGCTGAATTAGCAGCAGCTTTCGACGTTAGCGTCAAAACAATATTGGTCCATTTGCGTCAAATTGGCAAGGTAAAAAAGCTTGACAAATGGGTGCCCCACGAACTCAATGATCGCCAGCGCGAAGTACGCGTCGAGACGTGCCTTGCACTGCTCAACAGACACACAAATGAAGGAATTTTGAACCGCATTGTTACCTGCGATGAAAAATGGATTCTGTTTGATAACCGCAAGCGCTCAGCAAGTTGGTTGGATCCTGGTTCAGCACCTAAACAATGCCCTAAACGAAAACTTACCCCTAGAAAAGTGATGGTCACTGTTTGGTGGTCTAGCGCCGGTGTGATTCATCACAGCTTCTTACCAAACGGGGTGAGCATTACTGCAGATGTGTACTGTGAAGAACTGAACACAATGATGGAGAAGCTGGCGCATCTCCAACCAGCATTGGTCAATCGCTCGTCCTGCACGACAACGCGCGACCTCATACTGCACAGCAGACGGTCTCCAAGTTGCAAGAACTGGGGTTAGAAGCTCTCCGTCATCCGCCCTACTCACCAGACCTTGCGCCTACAGACTACTACTTTTTCCAGAATTTGGATAACTTCTTGGCGGGAAAAAAATTCAATACCCGAGAGGCAGTACAAAATGCCTTTGAAGAATTTGTTGCCTCCCGTCCAGCTGATTTCTTTAAGAAGGGCATCAATAAACTGCCACTGCGATGGCAAAGATGCATTGATTGCATGGGTGATTACTTCGACTAATACAAATAAAAAATTCATGAAAAAAATTCGTTTAAATTTTTTCATACAAAAACGGCAATTTCATAGGTAAAGACCACACATCATAGGTAAAGATACATACATACATACTGGTCAAAATCATAACCCTCCTTTTTTCTTCGCCGTAGTCGGGTAAAAATAGAAGCATTTTATTCTGCAGAATTTTCCCTAAAAGTCGGTTAAAAGAAAATGTGTAATGACGTTTGGCATGCCACAGGGGCGAGCGAAATCCGCTGAAACTCGTCCAATTACATCGGGAATGTTTTCAAATAGCTACAGTACCGCTGTGGGTGGGGTGACCACTGTGTACTTGATCGAGATAAAAGAATGAAAGAAAAAGGTCTAAGTAGGTAATGGTGAATGAACTCGATGCGCGAAATTGGATAATTTGATTTTATTGTGTTCGTAAATCAGACCCCAATTGGCTAAACTCTGAATCTTCTCACTCGCTCTCACTCGTTCTCGCTCTCGTAATAAGATTTAACCTACACTCACCCATTTGGAACATAGTCCCTCCAATAAAACTTAGTTTGACTTCGGAAAAAACAGAGGAGTGGACTCTTTTTGACCATGCGGGTACTTGCAAGGATTACCTACATGTAATTTAAAAAAAAAACACTTGAATAAGTGGTTTTCACCATACTGATGGAGTGCGTTCGGATCGAGGCTGAAATAATCTTATTATTATTATACAGTTTAGTCATTAGTCACTGGATGTTGATAGGTTAGGTATTTCATGAATTCTTGCGTCCCAATTGTCAACTAAAGGATGCAGGACTTTTGTATATGTTAGCAAAAATAGGATTTAGATCTTATGGTAGGTATAATTTTTTGTACCGACGAGGGTGGCTTAATCAGTTTGTGATTAAACTCTCTATAGATAAAAAAGTTTTTATTTGGTTTTTGATCAATGAGCGCAGTAAAGGACAGTCATACACACTAAAATCCTTTAGTATAACTAAAAAAATGGGTCCAAAATTTTATTCAAAAATTTGTACAGTCCACCATAAAAGCCTTTTTTTTTCAAAATCATAGCCACACGTCCGTAGAGATATAACAATGCATTTACCAATGAATCGGTATTTTGAAAACTATTCACGAATGATTCCATTCTATCCGTTTGTACACGTGTTTGACATTCCTGAACTTTGAACGATGCAGCTTTACAAGATGTTCGAATTTGAACGTTCAAAAATGTTCGTGTGTGATGAAGAGTTTGAACCACGGTTTGAACGATGAATAACATAACATCAAGCCTGTAATCTCCGAAGGTTTAGGCAGAGGTGTACCCATAGTACACCCACATTTCGCCAGTTATGTTGAAGCCCGATGTAATGGGGGAGAGCCTATTGCCATCAACCAGGCACAAATCCAAACTCCGGGCTGCTACTGCTGGAAAATCAAATAGCACTTTGCCCGACCTGGGAATTGAACCCAGACCTCAGGCTCAGCAGTAGCGCTTTCGACCACTTATAAAGGTGAAAGAATTTTTAAAATCGATTAATAATTTTTTAAGTTTATCCATTACAAACAAACATACAAAAAAATAAATTGGAACCTTTGATGATAAATTCTATTTAGTAGTAATAAATGTCTATGCACGACTAATATTAAAAAGAGAAAACTCTTTTTAATATTAGTCGTCCATATTCCAACTCATTTAAGTAGGTAAATGCTTTTTAATATTAAATCTATGAGACATTTATTACTACTAAATAGAATTTATCATCAAAGGTTCGAATTTATTATGGAAATTGCTAGGATTAACCAGGAAACTACAGTACTTACATCAAAGAGAAAAATACTTCTATAGAATTGTGACAAGTCAATTGCTATCCGGCATTATGATGTCAGGTTGGTGTATTGAGTATTGATACGTATGGTTGGCAAATAAATCGGCATGTAGGTAGGTATTTAATCGATTCCCAAATAATAATTTTAAAATACGTTTTTTTGCGGTAAAAAACACGACACAAAGAAAAAACACAAAAAATAAAAAGTTGAGGGAATTACCAATTTTATTTCCAGAAATACTGATCAATACGATACCAATATACTCACCGATTGTTTTTTTTTGTAATGTACCTAGCCTAGTAACTGCAAACAAGTTTAATGGGTACCGATTGCTTTTTTTTAAAGGCCAGAACTGTAAAAGAAGATCAGTTAGTAAAAAAGGCGCTCATCATTAGAATATCAAAAGTGTTTAGAGGATCAATTACATATTCCTAAAAATAAATGTCCGATTATGTTCTTCAGAGAAAAGGATTTTTTTTTTTCCTATTTGTTTCTGAATTGCATGAGAGGATTAATTTGATCCAAGTTTTTCGCGTTACGTTACAGAAATTGAAAAGAAAAGTGGTTTTATTGCAAAAAACCTTAACGAGGAAACATAAATATTAATAAATAAATAAAGTTTATTAATCAAAAAGTAACAATACAATTTAGCAAAATTCGGTGAGCCACAAACTAAGCGTCGCTTGTATCTTGTGGCTCAGGAGTGCGATTAACAATATTATGGTAACCTTTCAGTGTGAGGGTATTACCTATTAAAAACAAGATTAAAGAGAAATATAACAATAAAACATATTTCAAATTCTGGATGTAAGATAAAGAAAAGTAAAAAAAACTTTTTTACAAAAAACAAACTACCGACTTCCAAAAAAAACACTACAAAATGGAAAATATCTTTGGTTTTGAATTTTCGTTTTTGCCACCGACTTCCGAAATTAAAGTTCTTTTTCACTTTGTAGTACTTTTTCTCCTGTTACTTCACCATCAGCTCCACTTCACCATAATGTATTGTGACGAGCATAAATTGGAAACCAACCGACCTTGGGCACCATAAGTATTTAAGTAATCGAATCGTAACACGTGAAATACTTATTATTGGGTAGTTCCGGTGGCCATCTGTTGTCTTCATCATGCAGTTCTACTTCACCAAATGGTGCTTATCGAGAGCAACTGCACGAGTTACTATAAAAAATACCCTAGTCGCTATAGGTATTCCTATAATACTTGAAGAGTTCCCTCGATTTCTCCAGGATACCATCATCAGATCCTGACCTGGTGACAATGGAACCATCTCGGAAGTATACCCTTTCAAACATAAAAATAATTTTGCAAATCCGTCTATTATAAGGCGGAGTTATGCCCGAAAAAAGATTAAAATATATATATACATAAACATCCTAATTGATACCTCCTCCTTTTAGAAGTCGGTTAAAAATGGTTTACATTTTGTTGAGCTTGTGTAGTTGTGTGAGTTGACATGGGGTGTGTGGTGGGGTGTGTGATGGAGTGTGTGGTGGTGTATGTGTAACGTAGGTTCTATATCAAGGCTTCGGTGTATATTAATATTAGAAGAGCTGAAGTTAGTATTTTCATAGCGTGGTATGGTCGTGTTGCTTGGAGTATAAAAATTTGCCGTACTTTGAGGACTTGAAACTCACCAGCCAGAATTGTTTATTTTAGTTATTTTCATAGTCTTATGTCAAATGGGATTCTTCTCTGGGGAACCTGTGCGGACATTAATACTATCTTTTTTTTTACAGAAAAGGGCTGTTCGAGCCATTTACAACCTAGGTCCAAGAGATTCCCTTAGAGAAAAATTCAAAGAAGTAGATATTCTGACTGTAGGCTCACAATATATATTTGAAAACCTGTTGTATGTACACAAAGATATATCAAATTTTAAGAAAATGACCGATATTCATAGTATAAATACCAGGAACAAACACAATCTTGCTGTACATTGCACTCGTCTCCACAGAGTAGGCAACTCGTTCATGGGTCAATGTATACGCTTTTACAACAAAGTTCCCATTGATATTAGAAATTAACCATTAAACGATTTAAAGGCTGTATTAAAACCAAACTTTGTAAAAAAGGGTACTATAACATTGCGGATTATTTAGAAGACAAAAAAGCATGGGATTGAGCTGCTCGCTCTGCTAAGCCTTGATAAAACCCTAGAACTTGACATTTTAATTATTATCTAAAATCATTACAATAAACCAGTTTTATAAACCTACAAATTGACATTGTTGAATATTTTATACCAAACGACATTATTACTTTGTAAAGTATTCTTTTATTTTAATTATTGTGAATGTGAGGACTATGTGGATCATTTTTATTATCTCCTCTTTCTTTAGTTTTAATCCACATTACCCAAATGTCCTTTCTTTGGTATTGTTCGTCGAGTCGTTGAGCTCCTTAAGCTCTGAGTTGAGCTCCTCGGTTACTGACAAATGCTTGCACCGACTGGACAGGTCCACTCAAATCTGTGTGGTTCTTTCCTCAAAAGACCATTTCAGACTCTAATCTACATGGTCCTCATATGGCCTGACCAAAATTATGTCTGGACCTTAAAAGATACTCGACCTCTGAGTTTGTTTCGGCCTTTCTTCTCAGAGTAGTCAGATAGGAAACGCCGACCTCATCTAGGTTATTTGTTTTTTTTAAATATGACGTGTAAAAGTGATTCTGATATCCTATTTACAGAATAAATAATTTCATTTCATTTCATTTCACGGTTGACAAGGTCTGTAGGGAACCTGAAAGGTTTTTTAAGAGCAACCTTAATTAGTGCCCGTTGCGCCCTCTCTAGTGTGATAAGTGTGCTTTTGCCAGCGCTTACCCATACGCAGATACAGTATTGTATGATTGACTGGCAGAGTGCGGAATAGACCATTCGTAAAATATTATTTGGGGTACAGTCACGGAGCAAGTGTGTATTTTTAGGAACATAGTTTGAGAGGAGCTGGAGCACTGGTTTTGGAAAAGTCGATATATTTGCTTTTACTGACATTAAAAGGTCAATAAGTTTGTGTCTAGGGGGTGCGCTATCTGAGTGAGGTCTTGTTCCGCGAGATGAAACACCCGCTCCCAAGTCTTGTCATGAAAAACAATTGCTGTGTCGTCAGCGTAGGAGATCACTTCAGCGTTACCTATAGAGAGATTTACTACGTCGTTTATGTAAAGCGTGAACAGCGTTGGACCGAGAATACTGCCCTGCGGGACACCAAACGTGATAGCCTACAGAGACGAAATGCTGATTGCAGTAATTAAAGGATGTTGTTGGAGAGATATCATCATCTGCCTAGCCTATTCCCAACTATGTTGGGGTCGGCTTCCCGTGTAAGCGGATGCAGCTGAATAACAGTATTTTACATGGAGCGACTGCCTATCTGACCTCCCAACCCAGTAACTGGGTAACATGATACCTCTTGGCAAGATGGTTGTCAGACTTGCAGTCTTCTGACGACCCGTTACGACTTCCAAGATCTACAAATGACAGCCGGGACCAAAGGCTTAACGTGCTTTCCGAGGCACGGAGGAGTCTCGGTATGTAAAGATGATCACCCATCCACTATTAACCCCAGCAAGCATGGCTTAAACTGATTGATCGACCCGTGCGGCTGTATAACACGAGTGCAGTGTAAACAAATAAAAAAAGCGAATTAAATAATAATCCGATACCACGAGTGCGCCGAGGTAAGCTCTTCTCGTTGTGGATGACAGGTAAGCAGTCGCTCCATGTGAAATACTAGTAGGTATTCAGCTGTATCCAGTTTGACTGGAAGTCGACCCCAACTTGGTTGGGAAAAAGCTAGGCAGATGATGATGACTGCACTCCACAATAGTCTTTTATCACAGTGACAGTTACGGGTCATAGTTACTTGGTATTTTTATTAATTTTTGAGAGAGAATTGAACACGCCCACTCCTAAAACGCTCTGGATCGACACTCCCGACATATAGATACTGGAATAATTTTCTACCTGACCGTACCTAGTTTGCAAAAATATAAAAAGAGAAAATCAAATAAAATCTTACCAAAGAACCAGTACTCGATACCAAATGCGTTTTATCATAATGTGGTGTCAAATATTATTAACGTTAATATTTCCTTCCCTAATTTTGGGTCTAGACCGAAACGCTTTGAAGCTCAGTATTGAATATCTGAAGTATAGAGATGCCAAGTTCGTCTGCTTACTGACTTGTGAAAATGATATTTCTTGTGAGTTGAAAGCCAAGCCAAGCCTCACCTAAATTAACACTCAAAAAGATATCTAAATTAATACATATTTAATTTCAGGGCCTCTTCAATTTTCAAAATTATCGTCAAATCTCATGATGGCCGTTTCCGCTACTTCAATAGACGACTCTCGAATCAACTACAATAGAGTTGCGAATTGCTTGCACCGGAAATTAAACCCTGTCGGAGTAATCATAGATGCTGGATGTGGAAAATCAGAAGATGTCTTGAATTTTGTAAGTATATCCCTGAAATCCAGGGAGCTCGTGGCTAAATAATAACAGCTGTACGGTCCCATCGTTGCCGAGGTCAGTTCGTGGATGTGTGACCATCCATTCAATACCGAGACTCCTCCGTGTCTCGTGTCGATTCTGACAGTCGTTACGGGTCGTCAAAAGCCCAAAAGTCAAAACAACCAGTCGTACAAATAGGTGTCATGTTACCCAATTATGGGAAATGGAGGTCAGATTATGCATTCGCTCCATGTAAAATACTGGTATTCAACAGCATTCGGTTGAAATGAAATGAAATGAAATTGTTTATTCTGTAAATAGGATAATGAAATCATTTTAAAACGTCATATTAAAAAAAAAAAAAAAATAAGCTAGATGAGGTCGGCGTTTCCTATCTGACTGCTCTGAGAAGAAAGGCCGAAACAAATTCAGAAGTCGCAGCCTCTTTTAATACCCAGACATAATATTGGTCAAACCATATGAAGACCATGTAGATTAGCGTCTGAAATGGTCTTTTGAGGAAAGAACCTCAACGATTTGAGTGGACCTGTCCAGTCAGTGTCAGCATTTGTCAGTAATAGTGAGCTCAACTCAGAACTTAAGGAGCTCAACGACTCGACGAACAATACCAAAGAAAGGACATTTGGGTAGGTCGCATAAAATACTCAAATTGCCAGACCATCGTTAAAACTAACTGAAACCGAAAAAATAAAATCTAAACATAAATAAAAAATCATATTGTCCTCACATTCACAATAATTGAAATAATACAATACTTTACAAACTAATCATGACATTTTGTATATAAAAAAAAACTTTTTACAAAAAAAAAAAACCGACTTCCAAAATCGGAAGTCGGTGTCTTTGTTTATTTAATTTCCGTTTTTTGCCACCGACTTCCGAAATTAAAGTTATTTTTCACTTTTTTTGTATTTTTTTGGAAGTCGGTTGTTTTCACACAAATCCGAATACCACCACCTGCTATGTAAATAACAGTGAAGGAGTCAATAAGGATATCGTCTAGATAAACTAAGTGGAAAAAATACGTAATATTGAAGCTTACTCAAAAACTACGCAAGCAAAGTTAATAAAATTTTTATGGGACCACCTCGGAAGCAGGACCTACCAAACAGAAAAAGAATCATCAAAATCGATTCATAATTGGCGGAGTAATCGCGTAATAAAACTAAAAAAAAAAAAAAAAACAAACAGACGAATTGAGAACCTCCTCCTTTTTGAAGAAGTCGGGTAAAAAGCTTAAGTAGACTAAGCTTTACAATCCCCTATCAATGAAGCCCTGAAATTATTAAATGCTTACAGTTCCAATCATTATTGATACTCGTACGATGATCAAAGATAAAAACTTTTTATAAAAAAAACAACCTAGTTTTTTTTAAACAACCGGCATCCAAAAAAACACAGTAAAAGAGAAAAATAACTTTAATTTCGGAAGTCGGTGGCAAAAAACGAAAGTTGAAAAGCAAAGACACCGACTTTTCACATATTATAGAATATTTTTTCACTATTTTTGTGTTTTTAGGGAAGTCAGTTGTTTAAAAAAAAACATTCTGACGAACATAGAACACTCCTCCTTTTTGGAAGTCGGTTAAAAAGACTGTTTCATTTGTTTCTAAGCGTGACTGATTACGGAATCAAGAATCCTTTATTGATAACTATAACACAATAACACTATGATCAACAATCCCATTACTAAACGCGAAGATTTATGGGGATCATGGCAACATGCTGTCATAGCAGATCATACAGTGATGTTGTGCAATGTGGGGCATGGTGAGTGAGTCTAGCACAGCGAACCTTATTAGTGAACAGAACCTCAAATACCACGTCTGCACAACACCTATAATAATTCACGTATTTATCTCGGATCGTATGCTCGATGTCCGTATGTCACTGCAGGGATCCAGCAAAATCTGAACGTCAGGTATATTATATTTGCCTCCTGCCAGGGTTGCGGGAAAGTCCGAAAGGAATACCGGGACCTTGGCAACAGGCAACTGAAGGACCACGGGTGGGTTTTATAGTCAGTAAAAGTCTGACACGCCCTTCCACTCCGCCCAGAGCGGGAGAAGGTATTTGAGGATTTACCGAACTCAAAAAAAAAAATTGCCTGACACATGCTGAACTGGATTCCCATTTGGTGCAACAAAGCCACATAGTACGTTCATTTTTTTATAATTTTAAAATAAATACTTTTATTAAGGAAATAGATTATTAACCATTTTCCCCCCTTAACACCGAAACTACTGAGCCTATTTTTTTTTTGTAATCAGAAGAATTGGTCTATACATAAAAGCCTATAAGAAGTCTATGGTCTTAAAAAAACATGGTAAACTCATCCCAACTACGGAACCCTTCATTGTGCGTGTGCGACACGCACTTGGCCGGGTTTTTCTTTCTTTTTTGTATATTGGCACCTTGTAGCAAATATCTTTCTTAATATTCATGTAATTTATTATTATTTAATCGAGCTTTTGTATAATGCACTATATCTTTTGTGTGCACCAAATAAATGATTTATCTGTCTATCTAAATAATATCACCTACCTCTTTCAAAAGGTCGAAAAAATATCAATTTCAGAACGTCGAGACAGGCCAAGTACCTATCTAATAGATAAATTAAAAGATATACAGGATTAGATGAAATTATTTGCCAGATAAGTAACTCAAAAATTTTTAACGATGTTGAAACTTTCTTGGTAAATCCTTAGCAAGTAACTTTTCTCCCTCATCAATAAAAAAACAAGCCATATATCTGTGGTAGTGATGACTGACACAGTGACCCAGTTTTTGTAACCCTTTAAATCACGTACGTGATTCTGTTCCTAGTCAAGGGCTTATTGCATAATTGATTATCCACCAGCCGAGTAACTATGAAACTTTTGTGTTAGTAGAACTTTCATAGTGCACTTGTGTTTTTGAACAAGATTACTATTTGCTTGTAACTTCAAATTATGTGAGATATCGTCTTTGAAACCTATTGAAGTTTCATTTAGTTTAATTACGAGATCGACTCATAAATTACATATTATTTTAAGAACCTCTTTTTAAGAAAAAAAAATTTTTAGGCCTCCAAAAACATGTGGCTAGATGCAAGTCACAAATGGCTCCTTATCAACAATGATGAAGCTAAAACTGAGAGGTATAATGATACTGATATCAATATGACCATGTATGATAACGATCGTGACGCGACCCTGATTGACGTGCTTGATAACCTGAATATTAGCGTGGATGCCGATGTTGTGATGGCTAACAGAGGTAATGTTTTTAATGTAATCATTGAAGTTAATACAATTATGGGTTTTATTAATCAACATTATTCAGACGACAGTAATATTCAAGCTGGGGTTAGACCAAACGAACATATTAAGCAGAGCAAGAGCTTTCTTTTCTTGATATTCTTGACATTTTACGGATAGACAAACGAAAGAATTTAGTAAAATGGGGATGGAATGTACATTTGCTCGTTTGATCTCTTACACTACGTGGTGTTTAGGGTCTAATGATGAAGCCGGAAGGCCATAGGAACTTCTCAACAAAACAAGATAGCACCATCGTGTTTAGACTCCTTGGCGTTGTCTTGACAAGGACTTTAGCCCAAGGTAGTATCCAAGGTCTGTTTATGGAGCTGGAAGGTGGCCATAGGAACTCCTCAACCAAGCAAGATAGCCCTTTAGTCTTGGGCTCGTTGGATTTGTGAAGGTGATAAAATAGATATTTAAACAAATTCTAACGCTAAAAAGTATAAAATAAAATGTATGTAAAAATCTTTTTTAATTCAAGCTTAATTAACTAAAAAGTACTGAATAAAACTTACGTAAACTTTAATATTTTCTTAAAAGCTTAAAGCGTGAATGTCCTTCTTACACTCAAAGCTTAAAAAAGCTTGACGCTTAGCCTCAAGCTTTTTTAATAAATTACATATATAAATGTAGAAATTTTACGTAGAGTGACGCAATGGGCGGTAAAAGCGATCTTTTAAATATATCCTTGGATGGATTTAAAAGGAGAAGGAGAGACAATGCTGCAGGTAGTCTGTGATGTAACATAACCCATAACATAACACTTGATTTGCTTTTAAAGATAACTCCAACTACACACTCTACGATGTATACAACTATGGCAAGATCCAAGGAGGCAATTTGATCGTACATGAAGTTGGGTCTTGGGATGCTGGTAATGGCCTTTATTTGAGTATTAATTTGAATATGTATAAGTACTATCGAAGATGGGATTTCCAGAATATAACAATGAGGATGATTTTGGTCGTAAGTATCTCCATTTATGTTATTGAGATGAATATTATAAGGCCTTACTATCAGATATCTGTATTCTTAGGCCCATCGTCCACGCTGCTACTCAAGAGTAACCAGTCAAATCACCAATGAGTACACTAGTATTAGTATTTTAATGGCGGTTCGTTCACGATGCAACCAATCACATACTAGTAATAATGCGTTAATAAGTCGCGTCGTGTACGAACAGCTGCACCCTTACTTTTCAGTAGCATCGTTGACGATGGGACTTGAACTTTTCAGACTATGTGCTTTAATATATTTCTTTTAGGTTCAACCAGCCCCAAAAAATTTCGACCCAGAATCGTTAACAGGTCCCGAGCCAGTTGCTGGGGTTGCCATCATAACGCAAACACCTGCTGCTATTCTTTATGTTGTTGCTAAAATGCATAGCATTAGGTAAAATCAATTGATTATTTAACACTGTTTCTATTATTTAATTAGTAATAGACCTTCTATGAATGAGTTTGTCTCCATTTTTATTATACTTTTTTCAATTGTTATTTTTACAGGTATATTCCCACCATTACCGATAGATGGATTGGTACATACGAAAGAAATAGCTCGAGGGTACTCTTTATTAAAAATGTTCATTTTGATATTAATTCTACATGGACTCAGTATCATACCTTGAGGGACACCTAATAAGACTAAGTTTATATTTCCAGGTAGTATCCAACACTTTATACTTTCGGGAACAAGATCTGTCACCAGTCATTCGAAATCTCAAAAGCGTTCAAGAAAATAACGATGTGTTGATCACACCTCTGACTGCAATTGAGTAAGATTTTTTCTCATAATTGATTAATTAAGAAGATGCAAGACACTATATACTAAAAAATAACAGCCATGTTTTTGTAAAACTTCCCTGTAAACTACGTTTGTAGTTTTGGTCTCAACAGCCAAAATATGAAGAGAGTCAGAGGCCCTAGACAAACTGACATTCTATCAGCTAAAACGATGATGGAAAAGGCAAAAATGTATAGGACTGACATAAGCTATCAAAAAGTTTATGTCAATCCTGTTGAAAGTCGTTGTAGAAATACGAAACGTTTTCGAAGCGATTGTCACTTGTCTAGACCCTCTGGACTGGTGACGCAGGAGCAAGGGTCGTACAGATGTCCGTCTGAGAAGCAGCTCGTCCGGAGGTCGACCCGCAGCCTTCAGTAGCAATTTCCCAATGCTTGCGTTTTTTTTTTTTGTCATTTGATGAACACCTGCGTTCCTGCATTTACTATCTAATAACACGACACTGATACACTGACTGATACATTCGTCAAGATTATTCCTGACGAACAACTATCACTAAAATAATATATTATAACAGTAGATAGTAAACACACGTGATGTCTCATTACCAGTCACCTAACCGTAGATATTTTTGTCTTATAACCAAAGATGACCGGAGAGGCCTAAACTTTAGGGCCCTACCACAAAAACTTAGACAACTGTTCATCGCGTGTTTAATGTCAGTTTTATGTCAAACTCCATACAGAAATGTTATGTTTAAAAGGTGTTTAGGGTAAACAAATGATAAACACGGTTTAGTGTTAATAAGGTATATTTTTCTGTGTACCTACGTTCTACGAATCATAATTATATAATAGTACCTGCCTGTTTGTTTCGGCCTTTCTTCTCAGAGTAGTCAGATAAGAAACGCCGACCTCATCTCGCTTATTTTTAATATTTTTTTTATATGACGTGTAAAAGTGAATCCAATATCCTATTTACAGAATAAACAATTTCATTTCATTTCATTTATAACAAAATGTAAAAAAGAAGCACAAAATATATCAATTGTTGGGAATTGAACTTACGATTTGCAAAGCAGTAGAAGGACCGCTAAGCCTTAAACATTCTAGTACTTAAACCTTAGTTTATCTCAGAGTTTTTTGATCCCCATAATTTGAGGCTTATATAACAAAGCTACTGGATATGGCTGTAATACTACTTGGGTGTTTGCACACTGTCGGATTATGCATCGCATATCGTCAATCGCGTAACGCCAGAACGGACAAATAATTATTACACGCTCAACCGATGCCGATGATGCGTTAGTACGTCGACCATACTAAGAGCAATGCCACACGAGCGTTGCCAATGCGTTGCGTCGGCGCTGCGACGCCTGATAATTAGTTTTAACGAGAAGTGGGTTCTCTTCACCAACCTTAACCTTTGGCAGGTTATACTATAACTCAGGGGTTCCCAATATTTTTCAGCCCGCGGCGTTGTTTCAAGTTTAGTATTTTGTCACTGCGCCCTACCCTATCTAGCCATTTGGAAAAAGACACAGTGAAATAGGTACCTGCAATAATAGTAGTTAGGTTAGGTATCTACCTAATAGTATTTTTATTTTTTTTATTTTTGCTTATTAGGAAAAAAAATTAAAACATCCACGATATGAAATTGAGTTTTTATTATAAAAGAATTGAAACAGAAAACAACAAGAAAGATATAAGAAAAACAAAAATAAAATACGATAGTTACTCAGTCAAATCAATCAGCTCACTTGTAAATAAACAGGCTAAAAGGTACCCGCGAATATTTGTGGTTTCGGATAATGATAGAGGATCGACTCACGGCGCCCCTCTTTACTTTCTACGGCGCACACTTTGGGAACCCCTGCTATATATAAGTCATGTATTTCTTCTTCCAGAACTCGCTACTACTACCGCATACCAACAGTAGGTCCTGGAAAGTTCGAGAACCAGTTCCTTATACCTCTAAGTCCCACAGCATGGTGGACTATGATAGCAGTATCAACATTATGCGCTGCTCTCCTTTTGCTGTCAGCATTGTTTGAACAGCGTCGATCGTCGGTTCAGTACGCTGTGTTCTCCGTTGTTGCTTCTATTTGCCAGCAATGTATGATGAACAGCATATTTTCATTTATTCTATTCATTATAACAATTATTAGTTTATTATACAAATATATAGCTATAATAAAATCCAGATAAAGTTTCCTCAGATTACAAAGAATTTAGAAAGGAAAATGCGTTTATTGGCATTAGTACTAAAAACACTTTAATACTATGAAAATAGAAAGAAAACATGCTGATTACATTGATACAGATTACTAAACAACTAGATTATATAATTAATATGGCGTATGTGCCTAGTGCATACAAACAAAAGATTATACCGCAAGATTATAATGATCATTTTAAGATTTCAGCCATATTGCTTTTATGAATTTTGTGAAATAATGTTATGAATATTTTACAGTTTTCCAAGACATTGATGATGGTGGAACGAAGAGAATTTCAACAGGTAATGCTTTCATTTAGTAGGTTTTAACGTCATTATAAATTCGCTTTAGTTTTAACTTTTTTCTTAGTACACATTGATGATCCCAAATCTGATAAATTCGGGTCGGTCGTTTACCTTTGAAAGCTAACACAAGCGATATTAACAGTTTATGACTGACAAGCGATTATTACAATGGCAGACACGCGATTAAGTTTCTTTGATAGCGATCAAAGTGAGCTTGATCGAGCAAAGTTATCAAAAGTCGAATAATATTCAAGATTCGTGTCAGGTTCTTATGTTAGTATTTGACTACGCGACAGACATTGTTTTAACCTCAAAGCTATTCATACTAGACTAACTTTATCTACTGATGAACCTTGAAATATATTTAATGTTAAATCTTCAACTGATAATAACAGGTTAGGTAAAAAGTATATTTAGATGAGTAAATTGCAAACTGCTTTCCAAAGTTCTTTCGTAAATAAAAACACTACCCCCATTTTCGACTCAACCGCAGTCGGGTAAAAGAAGTGAACTAGTGAAATATCAACAAACCATAATTCAACATTACTGTTTTTCAATTGGTGAGCTCGTGGCTAAGTAGTAACGGTCGCACGGGTCGATCCATCAGGTTAAGCTACGCTAACCGGGGTTGGTCCGTGGATGGGTGACCATCTTTACATAACGAGACTCCTCCGTGCCTCGGAAAGCACGTTAAGCCGTCGGTCCCGGCTGTCATTTGTGGATCTTTGACAGTCGTTACGAGTCGTCAGAAGCCCGAAAGTCTGACAACCAGTCTTGCCAAGGGGTATCATATTACCCAGTTACTGGGTTGTGGAGGTCAGATAGGCAGTTGCTCTATGTAAAATACTGGTATTCAGCTGCATCCAGTTAGACTGGAAGCCTAACTAGCCTAGCCTTTGAGTTTGAGTTTAAGTATGACCCCAACATAGTTGAGAAAAGGCTAGGCAGATGATGACTGTTTTTCAATTGGTAATATTTTTTACCATCTTTGTCACTAATAAAAACTATTCCACGATTTAAACTCTCCATACTCAGCTCGCAAGGTGACAATCCTGGTGACTGGACTGTTTTGCGTACTGGTATACAACTACTACACCAGTTCCGTGGTCAGCTGGCTACTGAACGGTCCACCACCTTCCATCAACTCCTTGAAGGAACTGCTTGAGAGTCCACTGGAGCTGATTTATGAGGATATTGGGTATTCGCGGTCTTGGTTGCAGGTGAGCGTGTAATAATTAGCATTAGTAATTAAGTAGCACCAACGTTAATCTGATCTTGTGAATGTTTGGAGGCTATAGTATAGGTAATTGGCATTGTATTCTGCCAGCTCGCGTAGCATGGCTGCCATAGAAACGGGTTTTGTCGACGGAAGAATAGACAAAATGACAGATTGTGTAACTGTCATATTAATGCCTGCTTGCAATCTAAAATAGGACACATACTGGGTGTTAGGGTATACACCGTTATCCTTGAAACTAGTGGTTTGGTGTCATCTATAATATGTATACTTTTTCTAAGGGACCAATCTTGAAATCGCGAGAAAAAAATCAGCTGCTCCATACATTTGTGTTCACTTAAATCGACAAAATGTATGGAACAGCTGTTTTTTTTTTTGCTATTTCTATGTTGGTCCCATAGAAAAAGTATAGTATAGATGACACCAAACCACTAGTTTCAAAGATAACGGTGTTTACCCTAACACTCTGTATAATATACGAATTTTGTTAAAAAAAAAAACATAAAATTGAACTGTTATCCAACATCCAACCCATTCGCAAAATTTTAGGTGGGCCCATGTCACCCATGCAAACATAATATTTTTAGCCCTATGGCGTGTCTAGACACACTAAAAACTTCATCGTGTCTGATGTCGCACTATTCATGCATAGACATAAATAAAATAGTGTACGTTTATGGATTTGTGTGTCTGCTTGGCGTCATGTGTGGGACGAAGCTCGCTCACGCTGATTGTACCGATTCACTTGTATACGACTTGTATGGAGTTGTTCGTGCTGTCGCGAATAGTCGATAGACATCGTCAGTGGCGTAGTTAGACCACGCCGTAGGGGAGTATATGTTCCTTGCGTTAGACTTTCAAATAGAAGTTTTCAGAAACGACAAGAAACAAACCAGAGCACATATTTTTAAATTATCCTAAATTCTACTCCTACAAACTTACCATCAAACAATTCATTGGCTAACTATTTTTTTTTTTGATGGTGGGAAATCATATAATGACGTGTCAGACTTAAAAAACTGAAAAAATCCCACCCGTGTTCCATCAGTTGCCTGTTGCCAAGGGCCCCGGTATCCCTTTCGGACTTTCCCGCAACCCTGGCAGGCATCGGTCCTAGCGGACCCCGCCAATTGTGCTGACATCTCTTTGAGGCGCACGTGGAACACAACGCGCCATCGACCCGTGCCTGGTCCTTATCGGACGGCGAGCTACCAATTGCTCGCCGTCTGCAAGCCTGCGCCTACGGTGGCCGGGTTTCCCGCAACCCTGGCAGGTTCATTGGCTAACTAATCTCATAATCTTACAGACGCCTTCATACTACTTCAACAAAAGGAACGCTCAGATTGAAGACGAGTTGCGTAAGAAAGTACTGAACAAGAAGAAGGACTCACCGCTACTGGTGGATCTGGTGGAAGGAATCAAAATGGTGCAGAGAGGAGGTTAATCTGATTTACTCTTTAATACGACAGCGACTGCGAAAAAAACAAATGCAAGAAGTTATTTAGAGAACGCCACGATTCATCGATATTGACGCAAGTCACGTCACAAGCCGCATCACCATAAAATTATCTTTAAAATTAATCTTTCTACTCTTTAAGTTAAACCAACTGTAACTAAAATAATGCATACTTTCTTACTAATATTATAAATGCAAAATTTACTCTATCTATCTGTATGTTAACTTTGCACGCCTGAATGGCTGAGCGGATTTCGAAGTTGCACACAGACGACAAGAATCACAGACAGACAAATTAAAAATCCGGAGTCACACGTGTTAGGGCATAAATCAAACAGATACGGATTTTTAATTTGTCTGTCTGTGATTCTTTTTTATACCTTTTTAGTTGACTTTTTTGTCGTAAATGGGTTTTAATTTTAAAACTTTTTTTTGCTAACTAAGCCTTTACAGTTGACACACAACATAAACATGACTTTATGTCCTCTAGAGGGCGCCAAATTCATAATTTAATGTGGCGTCACATAGCCTATAACCAGCGCGGCACCGGACAATCAAGACGCTTCCAACGATACATAGCTCATTTGTCAAATTGTGATGAGTAGTTTAGAAGATATGAGGGAACACAAGAACATACATACAGACCTAAATACATACCGGACAAAATCATTTCCCTCCCTTTTGCTTCGCTGTAGTCGGGTAAAAATGGAACCACTAGGTTCAAACATAAACTCACGCTGTCTTCCCATGGGGGTAGGTAGAAACTACAGAACACCACCACCTTCGATCTTTACATAGTCCTTTTGCCTCGTTTACGTTCATACATCTGGTCATAAACGATCACCGGTTGGGATTATTACGCACCTGGCCTTTCTGAAGAGCATCACCAATAAGGTATACAACACTATACAACATTATTTTTTCTATATGCTAAACCCGAAAAGGGGTCATTGTACTCATCATTTTGAACAACTTTTTCTATGGGACAAACAAAAAAAAAAATCAGCTGTTCCATACATTTGTGTTCACTGCAATCGACAAAATGTATGGAACAGCTGTTTTTTTTTCGCGATTTCAAGGCTTGTCCCATAGAAAAAGTTGTTCAAAATGATGAGTACAATGACCCCTTTATCGGGTTTAGCATAAAGAAAAAATTATGTTGTATATTCAGGACAGCGGGGACGGGTTATGCTACCGTCCTCCGATATTGTTGTGGGCTGCTTGTGGATCTCAGGCAATAAAAGATGATAACAGCTTCTTACACTTAGTTTATGGACACTTAGTTTATACAGTTACACAAATCACAATTAACAACTAATTTCAAATTCTTCTTCAAATTTTCAATTTCAAATTCATCTTGTTCATTAATAATAATAACAGAAATAAAATAATTAAACTTTGGAAGAATAATGTGCGCACGCGTCTCATGAACGTGTGACAGTTCCTAGGGATGAAGGGTGACTGGCGCTCCTGTTGTTCCCGCGCCCTCGCCCGTCTGTCCTTAGACTCCGTCATAGCGCACCGACTGAGAGCACTTCAGTCAGAAACACTGTATTTCATGCAACTTATATTATGTATGTCCCCCTAAAGCGTCGGTCCCGGCGTTTCGAATCACTTAGGCCTTATCAAAAAACCTTTTGTAAGTCGCCATTCAGTCAGTCATACGTTTAAAAAAAAAAACTATAAAAGCATCTAAACAGGCTCTTTTAAATTTTTATCGCATCTTCTAAACCGTACCGTTGCCATATTATCACATCATTCCTCAGCGTATTATTCATAGTTAGGTTCTAAATTAAAAACTTCCAATACAATAGTACTCTTGTTCCTTATAATCATTTTAAATTGTTTTATGTAATCATCTACATGTTTCAGGCTACGCGTTCCACACAGAAGTAAACAGTGCCAACGCCCTGATATCAAAAACGTTTACTCAGGACGAGCTATGTGAGCTGGGTTCTTTACAGTCGATGGAGAAGACCTTGCTGTATTCTGTGCTTCAGAAAAATAGCCCTTTTAAGGAGTTTATGACTTGGAGGTATGTTGACGCCAAAATTTTACATAAACTATCTCAAAAGCCTTATAGGAACGCGATGACATTTTACGAAAATGTTTAAAATTATTACTATGAGTGTTCGTTCATTGTTTCTTTTATCTTCTCTCCCTTTCACTCCTCTTACTCGATCTCAATGATCGAGAAATAAAAAGTACTCACTTCGGCCATCTTCGCGAATATTCGGGAAGTGGCGGCCGCCATTTTTTTATTTTGTTCTAGTCTAATGCGCCTCTCAGAACAAGGCATAGTCTCCTGCATCCAGATCCGCAGCTCCTCATCCGAAGTCAAGTGTGAGGGAAGTTCTCCTCGAGCCCTCGCTTTAGGAGGAGCAGCACCAGCTTTCATACTCCTTGCTGGAGGGTACATGCTGGCTACAGTCATTATGATGGTAGAAAGGTCAGTGAATGCCTGAATTACTGATTTTTCTCCAAATCGATCTCATTTTTGGAACGAAAGCTTCAACTTTTCAACCGTTTCTTTTTTATGTGTGGTCAATACGTCTGTAAAAAACCTTCTTTTCGTTTCAGAATGATCTACAAAATGAAACAAAGCCACGATATCCCGAAATAGATTTTCATCATAATCAGCATATAATGTTCCCACTGCTGGGACACAGGCCTCCTCTCTTCGAGAGGGAGTGGGCTGAGATCTACCACGTAAGCCCGGTGCGCATTGGTAGATGTCACATGTCTTCGAATTTTTGGTTCTGGACATGCCGGTTTACTCACGATGTTTTCCTTCACCGTTTTGAGAGCAGTGGTGATGAAATAATTTACACTAAGTAAAGCGCCTGTCTAGTTCGAAGACACGACCTACAACTCGTGGTCGAAGGAAGTGGGGCTCCGCTGCTCTTAAAAAATATATAGAAACAGATTTTGCAATGTGTTAATTACTCATCACAAGGCACGGAGTAGGTAATCCAATTTCACAATTTGTAGCAATGGAGCGAGTTAGTTACCAATTAATGTTTGCACCGGGCGAGATAGTTTTGTATGATCTATATGAGCACTAGTACAAACTTTATTAAAACAAAAATATATTTATTTTATTATTTACGTATGTAACTAAAATTTTTTTTTTTTTGCTTAAAATAAACAAGTTATTGCAATTTGAAATTCACACTTTTAGTACCAAAACTACCCCAATTTCATTATAAATCAGCAAATTTTCTTCAGATGTCATAAGTTATGACTTGTAGACACCCACTATACGACGGCCGCCCGCGCCACATGTTATAATCCGGTAAAATTCTTGATTGAAATAAAATGCGGCGTTTTTTTTTTCTTTTTTCCAATAAAAAAATTCCCATAAATAGACTCTAAGTATGATTCTTAACAACACCCTCACGGAACGGCGACACCAGCTGGCCTTTTGACATGACTCCGGCTAGTCGCTTTCACCTAGTGGTATTATGTGGGTCTGCCACTAGTTGGCAGTTGCGACCAAGTGCGCGATTCATATCGGATTCTATAGTTTACCTGGTCGCTGCGACCACTGGTCGTGGGCGTGGCCGTCTAGTGCGCGAGATCCCAGAAAGAGCAAATAGTCTATACTTACTTTTGTGTAGCTTTATGAGTTCACGAATAAATAAGATTTAAATCATGCATCTTCACGTCTTTTATTTAATTTATATCTTTAAGTAAGTTGCTTCGCAAGGAGCGTAGAGTCCTCTCTATAAATTCAAATCATGTTTTTTGCATTCCACTTAATAAAAAAGAAAATAACTTTCCATCTATTTATTCTCAATATCAGCTGTTTCACTACCCAATACCAGATTTTGGCACTACATTTTTACATCAAAAACAGAAAATACTAGTTTTCGGGCATCGAAACGTCGATTTTCAATCAATGGCCTGGCACATCGCCACGGATTATCAACGATCTATTAAAATAAATCCAGTTGTGACTAACATGTTGACATACGAGCCCTTTGTTAGTACAAATTGGAAAGTCTACTGCAGTGGAAATTCGGGGAACTTCAATACAAAACTTCAGTTGAACCAATGTGCTTGATTGAAATTTATTTAATCAGACACTCATGGAAAAACTCCTCGCGAAAACGAATTAAGAGGAATTAGGTTCTAGTAACTTGAATAATCTACAGCATTGCAGCTTTCTTGGCGGGAAGAACACTCGCTAAAAGACATTCACAGAGGTGGAGTGGGAGCAATGGTGGCCCTCTGGTAACGACCCCGACTTACGAGTTGTAGGTCGTGGGTTCGAACCCAGGCAGCCGCTTTATTTTGCGTAAATAATTTTATCACCACTGCTCTCAAAACGGTGAAGGAAAACATCGTGAGGAAACCGGCATGTCCTAGAACCAAAAATTCAAAGACATGTGACATCTACCATCTCGCACTGGGCCCGCGTGGTAGATTACAGCCCACCCCCTCTCGAGAGAGAAGGCCTGTGTCCCAGCTCAGTGGGAACATTATGGGTTGATTATGCTATGCGATATAGGTACCAAGCGTGAGTCTCTCAGGGAGTGTTCTTCCCGCCAAGCGACGCGTCGCTGAGCAAGTACTCTCTTTGATAGCTCTCGTTGCTGAATCAAACAAGTACTCGGCGGCGTTGAATAATCAGCGATCAACTATTAATATAATTATGTGCCTCTTTCACTACCACGGGATCTACAATCTTTTTTACGTTTCTTGAGCGATAAAATCGTTGTTAGCTATACAGGGTGAAAGGAACAGCCCTCCGCAGACTGATGGGATGAATTCAGGATATCATACTAAGATGACCGGTACATGAAATTATTTCAGGAACGTTATGGGAATCCAATAAACCTGATTTGTTTTATTACCTCACACGCTATGTATCGTTACCGTGGCACAATGCACGGGCGCTCGCGCCGCGTGATTTATCATTATTCTGAGCTTCACGCGTCGTTCGCTATAGTATTTCAACATCCATTGCTGATTTTCTTTATTTTAGCTGTTTCATTTACATAAATGGAGTGCTGTATACAGAGAATGTAATTTCTCATTGAAATAAAGAAAAAGTAACTGAAAAAACTAAGTTTTTCTGAGGAAATTTCCGGTGGAATAGGATTCAAAATAAGGAGCTGAATGCCACCTATTAATTTGCGGAGGGCTGTCCCTAACACCCTGTATAGTTGCTTCCTCATTGGTGGTTTGGGAGGACAAGTAACATCAATGCCATTACTGTCCACTAAAAATCTAATTAATATTAAATGATGTGAAACAATCTTACAACAGCCTTCGAATACGCTCACTCATAAAATTCACAGAAAAGTGTCGCAGTACATAAAACTCAAGGTTTGTGTGTACAACGGGGGCGTCATACAAATGATTTCTATATATATATATACTACGTTCCAAGATTTCCCCGGCGACGGAAAGGGTCACAAATTGGACGGTAATAGAATTACTGTAATGTATTGAGAATTGAAGAAACAACGTCACTTCAGGTTTACTTGCGATCTAAGTTAGAATTAAAATTACCTTTCAGGAAATTCGTGCTTCACAAACTAACTTAGGCTGAGTCATTTTCTTATATTTTTCTTAGATTGGGCAAGCGATGTAAGAATTAATAACAATAATAATATCTTTATTTCCAGTTTACATTTTTTTTTTAGCACTTGGTATAGTAACATTTTTTTTTTTCATATAAACTGTAGGCTAATACAGTGATATATACTTCTGACACCTAAGCTAAGATTAGACTTGTGCTATGGGCGTCAGTCCGGGCTCTCAAGTTAACACCAGTTTGACAATAAAAAGATCGGAGTTTCGCAGAAAAAATTACTCATGCGGTAGTAAAATATAAGCGAGTCAGCAAGTATGGACAATGATGTAGAAGTCTGTTTGAAAGCACCCGAAAAATATAATGTGCCTTAACGTCAAGTTTTTCAATTTTGATAATGTTATTTTGATTTCAAAGTACGCAATAGATACCTACATAAACCTATTAAATACTTTCACATTACAATACTTATATAATTATTTTTTTATTTTATTATTTATGTACACACAGTAAAATACCTATACATAGGACATAAATATTGAGATAGTTAATCATTTTTTTTAAATCCCGAAAAGTTGCTTAAAGATAGTAACTTTATCTATTTAACTAGCGACCCGCCCCGGCTTCCCACGGGTGCAATTTACATGACTTTGAAGACGGTATTCTGTTCACGACACGAACGAAAGTGCACAAACAAAAAGTACTAGGCTTTCATGAATTCAAGATAGTATTTCTTTAGTGTTATTAAGTGCTCTGTATGTACATAATATATTTACATAGCATGTGACCGTTATCCATCTGGAATAAAGTAAAATGAACTGTTTCTTTCTATCTTGAACAGTTTGAAAGTCCTTCATTTCTGAAGTCAGATTTATGCTACCACGATGTTAAAAAAACACTTATTTTATTCATTCATTTTGACCTAAAAGTTCGATGACACTCTCTGACATTAAAATAAATTGTAAGTATAAAAGTTAAAGTAAGTAATTGAAATAAGCCAGTCACTCTAAAAATGAAAAATGCAAGCTTCGTACATAATTACTTCATTTATATTGAATGAAACATCACAAAATACATAACACTGTTATGTATTCAACGATAAAATGATATATATTGCAGAGCTTTATAACTTTGTGCAGTTGAATTTGATTAGAATATATTTTTCCCTATCATAGCTTCTACTTCTTTTCAAGTCGATGATGGCAAAAGTAAAAAGTATATTGATAAAAAATACTAGCTGCGCCCCGCGGTTTCACCCGCATAAGTCTTGATCCAACGGCTTTACCCGTTGGTCTCGGCTGTCATTTATAGATCTTTGACAGCTGCAGTTACAGGTGACAACTGGTCTTACCAAGGGGTACCGTGTTACCCAGTAACTGGGATGTGGATGTTAGAAAGGCAGTCGCTCCATCCGCAAACACTGGTATTCAGCTGCATCCATCATAGTTGGGAAGAGGCTAGGTAGATGATGTAGATGACATAATAAAGTCATCTCGATGTTTTGTCTAGTCGTAAAAACCATGCGAAGCAGAGGCGGGTCGGTAGTACTGTTTATTAAAAACTCTGTAGCCTTCCTCGCTACTGTCAGATCAATGAAGCAGTGAATGGAAAAGCAATGTCAGAAAAAAACAGAGAAGTAAATTACTATTTATTTTTCCTTTGCATTTCAACACTATCTCGCCCTGATTTATGCAGACACTCTCCTTTTCCATTCCCTCTCAGAATAAAATTAAAATAAAGTTTTATTTCTAACTATAAAATTGAAAATATTTCTAAAGTTTGCAACTGAAATGGAATTGTGTGCAGTAACATTTAATACTATCCACTGAATCCTAGAATTATCCTGGCTAGCTTCCAGGACCTTTTATCATCAGCCCTGAACCATTTCTTTGTGAGAAAAAGGCATAAAATACACTGTCATAGTTTTATCATATTTCTATGATTATATGACAATGTAATGGTGGCCGTATCTGCAAAATGGGGTGAAAAGTTTCGCCTTTTGTCATTGGTTGGTTGCACGGTCGTACGGTCAAACGCACGTTAGCGAACTACGAAAACCGACCTTACTGGGTCCACATAATTAAAGTTCATGTCAACGGGAAATTGTTACCACGTGTGGTCGACGGTACTTAAAAGACTGATTGATTGCTTGTGTCGTTTTAATCAATTTCATTGTGGACGAACAACTGCCCCCCATTGTTGTACGGGCCACAATAACTACATACCGCTATTTTTTTTAGAGTGGGAAATCATCAAATGACTTCTGCCGCTCTGGGCGGAGCGGGAGGGCGTGTCAGACTTTTATTGACTAAAACCCACCGGTGTTCCTTCAGTTGCCTATTGCCAAAGTCCCGGTTTCCCTTTTGGACTATTTCGGGATAATTAACCGAATCGATAAGCTACTTCTAAACTACGCAAAGGATTTTGATGCGGTATTCGCAATCATTTTCAGGACAGGCTGCATCCGGTTAGACTGGAAACCGACCCCAACATAGTTGGGAAAAGGCTAGGCAGATATGATTCGCAATCATTTACAGGATTTTATGCGTATAATATAATATTAACAAACTCACATATAGAAATCACGAAAGTTTATCAAGTCATAAAAACAAGTATGAAGCGGGTCGCTAGTTTTTTATTTTTTGTAAGGCCTGAATTCCTCTTACGCTGATGTCGGTCGCGTACGTCGGTCACGCGTGCGTATATACATTGTGTTCTATATAGCACTATATGATACTGCGACGCTGACGTCTGCCACGTACTACGTTACTACGCGTACGCGACCGACATCAGCGTAAGAGGAATTCAGGCCTAAGCTGTTACACACAGCCGCTATTATACAGTGCCACTGTTTTATGAATCATCACTCATAAAGCTTCTTTCAATACACCCGAGTCTGTCTGTCTCATACCTACATTATTTCCCACAGTTTATTTATATTTTTCTCAAAAACTCGTAAAGAATAATTTTCTTTTATTTTACGATTCTTTTCAAACAGTACACAGAAAGCTATTACACTCAAGTACTAATAAACTCAAATAACTTGAGTAAAAGAAGACTTCAATTAAGGGGAGGATTACATAATGGGGACTTGCATTAAATTAGATTAGGAATTCCAGAGATAAAAAGTTCTAAGTCGCTGCATTTTTAGTTTTACTACACGTTTTAAATCTGGTATTTTAGCCACGTCTGTCCGTATTTCTCTACTAGCTTTTTAGGATTCCGTAGCCAAAGGTTACCAACGGGATACTACTACTAGTCTCCACCCGTCCGTCCGTCTGTCACAGGACTGTATCTTTTGAACCGTAATAGGTAGACACTTGAAATCACAGCGTGTGTACTACTGTGATCGCTATAACAAAAAAAAAAAAAAAAAAAAAAAATAGATCTTTATTTTATTTGAATAAGAAACGTTTTTTTTTTCGGCGATTTCAGCAATGTATTTCAAAAAAATATATATTAAAAACCCTTCATGTCCAACTCGCGCTTGGCCGCTTTTTCATTACGAAATACCATGTGGTCACCTGGAATTAGCCAACTCAGTCCACTGCTTAAATCCAGATCTATTTGAGTTGACCTACTTACAAACTACACTCGGTTCTTTGTTGGTATAGTAGGTATGCCCCTAGTATAGGGGTCCCTATATGTATATCTCGTGGGTATCGTAAAAAAAGGAAGAAACTTTATGAGGCAACGGACACCAGTATAATCTTGTATAAAACCATGAATGCTATTGATACTATCAAGAGAGGCTAATTACTGACTAATTCGGTACCCACCAGCTCTCCTTTAGATTCATTAATTAATGCGAAATCATGTGTAGATACTATACATGATTTGATGCTTATTATAGGTGTTACAAGGATTTTTTTGGCTCAACATGTTTGACCATGGCTGGTGTACAAATTCGAGGTCGAAAGACTAAGTCTTTATTCTTTTTATTTATTCTTTTTTCAAAATAAAAACACAAAGAATAAATTGCATTTCACCATCATCGTCAGCTTTTCAGGTATCGTACGGTATCGATAAGTCTTTTCACTACGGCATGGGCTGTGCGTTACTTAACATGTCAAAACGTCACTCCTGTTGAAGGGTTAGACAGAGGTGTGAGTACATACATAATCCACCCACGTTTCGTCAGTAATGGTTAAGTCCCATGTAATAAACGGCGAGCCCATTGACATCAACCAGGCATAAATCTAGACTCCGGTTAGTGACTGGGTTCGTGATGGAAATACCCATTGACCTGGGAATTGAACTCAGTATCTCATGCTCAGTAGTAGAGCTTGTAACCACTAGAAAATAACTTAGCACTATGTTTAAAACTATATGAGTGAAGATCACAACTTAACAAATCACAAACTTGTAAATCTCCTGAGGGCCTAGACAAGTGACAATCGCTTCGAAAGCGTTTCTTATTTCTACAACGACTTCCAACAGAATTGACATAAGCTTTTGGATAGCTTATGTCAGTCCTATACATTTTTGCCTTTTCCATCATCGTTATCGGTGATAGAATATCACTTTAGTCTAGGGCCTCTGTTTAGGTACCCATGACATCATCACTAAATATCTACCTACATCAATATAGAGCTAGTTTAAGCTAAAACAAAGGGTACACACCCTCTGACCCTTCACGTTTACAAATCTCGAAGAAAGTACACATTTTATCGATCTTTCATTATAAAGGTTGGGTTACACTGATAGCAGATTAGTAGACTTATTTAATTCTAGATTCTCAGCCTCATACTACATAATTATTCTCCATGAAAAATAATAACATCCTATAACTAGTAGAACCATGATAAATTACCGAGGCTACTACTTACTATTTTCGTTTAAAAAATACATTAGACGTAGATATATTTAGTAATCTATTCCGCTTTACTATTCCTAAAGAGTCATAAAATACCCTGTAAGAAATCGACACCTGTTTCACCTCTCAACGAGGCATCCTCAGGATGACGATGATAGACTTGTCGCGAACCTGAACAGGACATGTTGCCACGCCGAGTGCCGGACGCAGAGAATGTGTTGTGTGTTGAATTTCCGCAGTCACGCCAGATTTAATTAAATATTATAGTTTTTTCTGTATCGACAGAAACTATACAGGGGCTAACGTAAAACCTGCATGTATTCAGTACTACATGATTCTGGGCATGCGGTGAAATTTTCAACAAACTTCCCTCTGCATATTTACACACATTTTATTTAAACATACATTTATAAAATTCGCTGACACTGAGCCCTTACTTCCACACAGTAATACATATAAAAACAGTACATTATGTATACCTGTCCGACCCGTATAATTCCTGGGGCAAAAATTTGGGACCTCTGCTATAGCTAGGCGGATATCTTTCTCTCCACAAGGCCTTTTTCACTCTTTAAATCTTCTCGGAAAGGTTCAATGGTAACAACAATTTTCACGGAATATATAGCGTTTTAGTTTATTTGTAATTAGGTATCAGAATAATACATCATTGGAATATTTACTTAATGCCCTACTCTACCTCAAACGTCATCTCTCTCGCACCATACCACTCGCGGCCTAGTTGGCCGCGAGCCGCCAGCACCTCGAATAGTGTAGGTAATTGCTTTTTACGGTGAAAATACTGGTGATTTAAAAACAATAAAAAACATAAGACCTGCTTTATAGTTAGTTCAGTTATTATGCAAAGTTTCATGATCTAATTTGAAGTATGTTTTTGAATACCAGAATACCAATTTATTTAGCGGCCAAATAAATTACTATGAAAACTCATATCTGTAGTGTTATTTAAAAATGGAAATAATTTCTTACTTCGGCTCATGGCAACCAAGGAGGTAACTTATCAAAGATTGTATTTATATTTCGAACTGGCTTAGCCAATAGAGCTGTTTAAAGTATTGAAGAAACAAATGAACATATTGGCGCGTGAAACAGTATCATTGTTCGTCATGGATTCTAGATTTTTTAATTAATTATCTCAGTTTGAATTTCCGCGCATTATTTGAGAAAAGTACTATACAAGCCTTGGCCGCAACCAGGCATTGATGGACTCACGTATGTGTGCCTCGGCTTCGCCTCGGCCCACATTTTCACGATCGTCCGTCAATAGCCCAGTTTTGGTGTACTATAATAATATAAAGCATATTCTATATATATATTAGGACTTTACCTATGAAATTGCCGTTCTGCAGTACTGGCCATTTCAAATCAAAATAATTTTTGTTTGGCTAAGAATTCTAATTTCAAATTAATTTTATTTTAAAAACATGGTTTTTTTTTTCCAAAAGTAGTCATTTCTTTATTGATTAGTGTTACATTTTCATCGCATTTCAATCTTTTTCGTCATCATGGATACGTAAAAAATTCGAGTAATTATGGAATATGAGTACCGTCGTGGCAGCAACGCGGCACAAGCGGCACGCAATATCAACGACGTTTACGGAGCTAACACTACAAACCAACGCACCACCTGTTATTGGTTTGCTCGCTTCCGTTCTGGAAATTTCGACCTGAAAAATGAACCTCGCGGTCGTCCGAAGACTTTGGTCGACAATGACGAATTAAAGGCGATTGTGGAAGCTGATGATACACAATCTACGGCTGAATTAGCAGCAGCTTTCGACGTTAGCGTCAAAACAATATTGGTCCATTTGCGTCAAATTGGCAAGGTAAAAAAGCTTGACAAATGGGTGCCCCACGAACTCAATGATCGCCAGCGCGAAGTACGCGTCGAGACGTGCCTTGCACTGCTCAACAGACACACAAATGAAGGAATTTTGAACCGCATTGTTACCTACGATGAAAAATGGATTCTGTTTGATAACCGCAAGCGCTCAGCAAGTTGGTTGGATCCTGGTTCAGCACCTTAACAATGCCCTAAACGAAAACATACCCCTAGAAAAGTGATGGTCACTGTTTGGTGGTCTAGCGCCGGTGTGATTCATCACAGCTTCTTACCAAACGGGGTGAGCATTACTGCAGATGTGTACTGTGAAGAACTGAACACAATGATGGAGAAGCTGGCGCATCTCCAACCAGCATTGGTCAATCGCTCGTCTCCGCTGCTCCTGCACGACAACGCGCGACCTCATACTGCACAGCAGACGGTCTCCAAGTTGCAAGAACTGGGGTTGGAAGCTCTCCGTCATCCGCCCTACTCACCAGACCTTGCGCCTACAGACTACTACTTTTTCCAGAATTTGGATAACTTCTTGGCGGGAAAAAAATTCAATACCCGAGAGGCAGTACAAAATGCCTTTGAAGAATTTGTTGCCTCCCGTCCAGCTGATTTCTTTAAGAAGGGCATCAATAAACTGCCACTGCGATGGCAAAGATGCATTGATTGCATGGGTGATTACTTCGATTAATACAAATAAAAAATTCATGAAAAAAATTCGTTTAAATTTTTTCATACAAAACGGCAATTTCATAGGTAAAGACCTATTATATATGCGCTGTTAACGTAACGCACGCAAATGTTTATGGTTGCATGCAACAGTACAGAGTTCGTGGGGGTATTTAAAATTAAGATGTAACATTAAAAACTTGCTTTCTTTAAAAAACGTCTGAAAAAGTTGGAACTTTGACCTTCAATATCTCCGTCACCAGAAGGTTCCCAGGTATAGAACAAAAAAACGATCACAATGACGGGAATAACAAGTGACTTTCGGCTTCGTTAAGTCTCTTTTTACACCCGTTATAAAGCCAACTTCACACGACACACATTAGCGAGTGTTTAAAGTCACAACTGGGAAATATACGAGAGTTAGTCAGGCGCGGCGCGGCGGGGCAGCGCGTGCGGTCACAGTAAATTAATAGTGATGACCGTAATAGTCTTGCGGACTGCGGTGGGTCGTGGCCAACAGTCCATTTCTTGCTAGTATGGTAAGATTTGTGGCGGTATAGTTGATGCAGTGTCTAAGCCATTATTGGCGTTTGCATTTCCGGCTCAATTTCTACCCGAAATATAATTACTTATAGGATTATATTACTTCCAACTCCCATATTTAAAAACATTCAAAATTGCGTTGATAACTTATCTCAGTGATAATCAATGTCAAAAGCTGTCAAAATGTAAATAAATTAGAGGTGTTTTTTGACAGAAGGGGACTGCGAATGTTCTTAAAAATTTGGGAATTGCCCCTCTGTTAGTGTTAGTGTTAGGTGTTAGTGTATGTGAGACTTGTGTATCTAGCAAACAAAAGTAGGAGTCAAGATAATGCTAAATGATTACTTCAACAATTTTGTATGCCTTCTGGTGGGTCGTAGTATGGAGCAACATTTCTTTGTAAAACTTCTTTATAATTTTTTACCCTATGTTCACAAAATTAATAAATGAATTGAATTGAATTGAAGAAAAATAATAAAGTAAAGAAAGAAAAATTGTTTATTCTGCACAAAAAAAAACTACAAATTACAAAAAAAAAAAACATTATAATACCTACTCATTTACAAATTAGCCAAAAGCCTCGCATTCAATATTCAAAACTTATAAAGGTTTGACAGATTTTATAGACATTTATTTCAGACGTAGTCCATCCATATACTGTTAGTAACACAAAAATGTTGTCTACGAGACAACTTTTTAAAACGTTTTAAAATAACACCTCAACGATTATCTATACAATCTGCATTCGTCTACTGCTGTATTTAGGATCTTTTTTCTTGAATTAGGTTCTAGGTGAGCTAAGACCTACCTGCACCCTAGTTAGGTAACACACGATCAATCACAATCTGTTTCATTTTGACAGTTCAACTACATTCATTGCATTATTTACGTTAGTTGTTGAGCCGACAAATTTTTCAAACATTAAACATTTATGTATGAAGGCAATGGATGAGCAATATCCTTGAAAATGATTCAGATTTTTATTGATCGTGTGTTATGTAATTAGGGTGCTAAATAGAATGCTGGTTAGGACACAGATCTTTTCAGCCATTAAGCTTGGCGCGATGCAACGGCGCGGCGTGACACCGGCAATTGTTAAACCGTGAACTTTTCTTACAAATTGTTTTGTTAGAGTCGCGTTGCGCCAGTCTGCACGCGGCTTTATTCCACTATCACCGCCAACAATCATGCGTACCCGCTTCGTTTCTCACCCCGTATATTTCCACTATCGTTTCAAACGGGCTAGATAACAATAGTTTACGATTCCATTCGTTGCTTGAACGTTCACGTCCAGTGAACGTATTCGAAAGGAATCCACGGTTTACTTGGTTTTATGACTTTTTTAAAGAAAATACTGCAAATAAATAGATAGGAGTTAACTGGTCGTTGTTTTCTTAACATTTTAAAGTACAGTCTGCAGGAAAAGTAAGTTATCACAGCACAATTTCTTAAAAAAAAATTTTTTTTTGCCAAACAGAACCCTAGTAACCTTTGCTGTCCGTCCGTCTGTTTGTCAGCGGGCTGCTCGCGTTAATGTTGGCGCGTTAAAAAGTTTTTTTTTAAATCTCTTATACTAATTTGACAGGTACAAATGTCAAACTCCAAATTGAAAAAACAAAGAACAATCACTTGAAATTTCAAATTTCAAGAACTTTAGATCTACATAAATAACTTTGTTTTTTCGTTTTAGTGGTGGTAAAATTATGAATGGTCATTACAAAAAAATCAAAGCAATAACTCATGAACCATAATAGATAGACAGTTGAAATTTTCAAATTGTATATTTATGCCGCTATACCAACAAATAATAAAAATAAAATAAAATTAATAATTAAAGGGGGTCGAATACCCATACAAAAAACATGTTTTTCGGCGATTTAACTCGATCTTTGTACGGTATTGTTGTGCCTCTTTATAAACAATTTGTTTTAATAGCTAAGGAATAATGACGCACTTACTGGTTTTAGCGACAAAATGATTATTCTTTTAAATTATTTTACCCAAAATTGGTGCTTAGATATAATACTATGTAGGTCCTTCAATGGTCAATTAAAATTCTCTAATTTGAATCATGTTTTCTACTTTCGTTTCTGACCGTACTTTTACACTTTTGTATGCTATGCTCCTCTTATCTCGAGTAGCTGAGTGGTCCCAGGTTGTAAATCCACTCTATTTATGCTCTTGAGGGTTGGCAGGAGCGTCTAAAATTGTATCGAGTGGATGGAGTGGACCTCCGAGTCTGAGATACGTTTCGTTAAACAATTTAACGAAGGCTTGAGCTGCATCTCCCTTGTGATCTTTTGTTGCAACACAGTGACTGTTGACAATTAAAAAAACATTTTTTTCCAGGTAAAATCCATTACCTACATTACTTTAAATTAAAACACAAAATTGATATTAAAATCACACATCCTAATCCTAATCGTAACTAATATTACAAATGCGAAAGTGAGTTTGTTGGTTAGTTACGCTTTCACGCTAAAACGGCTGGAAGGATTTAGATGAAATTTGGCACATGGGTAGTGGTTTTGGGGGTTTTATGACTTGTGAATTTCACCTACTATTATTTTGATGATAACTCTTAAAATGGCTGCGATTCCACAAAAAAAATAGCTTTACAAGTTTCATAATAAATATTAGAAATGTTGCAATATCAGGAAGTGAAAAATTCATGAAAAAAAAAATATGCTTACAAGAACACCAGTCATTATTGTCAAACCCAATTCAATAAAAAAATAATCACAATAAAATAAACGCCACGCAATAAAAAGACACAATTTTGATATTCTCTGCAGATATTTTCATTTCCAAATCCTTCGAAAAGTGTTGCCATCTAACAAAACCTAATCTTGAAAATCAAGTTCTTTATATGCATAGCTTGCTTAGAGAATCTAGAATTATATGTACGATTTCAGGAGCATTTTTCAGAAGATTTGGTCACGTACGCTGAAGGGTAGTTGTCATAATATATTTTATGGATTTTTTTATTATGTGGCGGGGATATTGAAATTGTAGAGGGTTTCTCTTTAATAGTGAATTATTTTACTCTAGTTACCATTGGCACTGTAATTCATAACAATAGAATAACGTTCACATGCAGATACATGTTGATTTTATGTGTATTATAATAGTACACCCGCCAAAGGAGATACGTAAACAGTCACGCACACTACAAAACTATCGCTGCTGTGTAAACGATTCATTACGAACTGCTCAATGACAGCCACGCACACATAGCATTCGTAGAGTGAGAGCGTTAATGTCTTCTAAATGATAGCATATCATAATTTCGCCACTTAGGATCAACGCTCTCGTGGCGCATCAGGTAAACATTCAACCCACAGTGACAAATGGTTTGAGTTCAATCCACGGTTTTACTTAATTACTATTTTTGAGATTTTGTAACTTAGAATTAATATACTAACTGATAAAGCAATATTCTGACCGGGTGTAAAAACAGACTTGTTCTAAGAACTTATGCTACCTACAATAACATAGGTAACTATAGAGATGATGATAGATTTATAAAGCTGACCTTTGTCGAGTATTTTAACATTTTCCATAAATGGAGTGCTGCGTACAGAGAATGTAATTTTACATTGAAATAAAGGAATAGTAACTGAAAAGCGGACAAAAAAATGAAAAGTTTCCTGAGAAATTAAGTTACATGAGAGAGAAGAAAGATATCCTAACTCTCTCTGTTTCACACTAAATCTCTCATAATCTTATTTTGTAAGAAGTTGCACTTTTATCACGTGAACGGTGCTGCTTGCAATTTTTCTATTTATATTTTAAAATAACACATTCAGTTCCCAAAGCTTTCATCAAGAAGGTCTAAAAAAAAGAAGTTTTATTTCTTAATAAAACTTCTTTTTCCAATATACACATCCAATTTCCCTCTAAGCCAATAACATCAAAGCCAATAATAATTCATGTATAATATAAGAACATCAATTTCCATTGGCCACGTATCTTTAAGAACATAAATCGTCTAGAGACAGGAGGTACAAAAATTTATGGGCCAGGCTGTGCCAGGGACGGCGCACGCGTTAGTTGATGGACAAGGCTTGGGATGAAGCGGTTAACCCTCACTTTTGGCACAGCTGAACACTCCTGAAAGTAGGAAACAGGGGGCCTACCATCAGAAAAACCAGGTGAATCCTTCTTTCAGGAATGTCTATGAGATACCTAATAAATGCTATGACAGCTATGCAGTTTATTACATTTATCGCTTAACGTCAGGGCCGTAATTGCCGTTTATGAACGTTCCAGTCAACTCACAGTCAAGCTATGTCTAAAAAAAAACGTGTGCCATCGGTGAAAACCGTAGTTCCTTTTCACGTCTAATTCAACTCTTTCTGGTTTGGTGGTTAGTGTCACTAACCAACTGTTTCACTAAGATCCGCGCTATCTAATTATGAATGGTTTATAAAAATCTGAAAGTAAGTCGGTAAGAGTAAAAACAAAAACAAACAGCTTGGATTTTCATTTTGACCTCACTATCGAATCTAGCACCCTCGAAAACTATGAAAACGATACCCATGGTGAAAAATCGGCAACACGAAACTTCAAGCGGCTTTTACACTCTCGAGAACCCATAAATGTAATAAATAAAAACGATACTGGCCTTCAAATGGATTTACATAGTTGTATTCATTCTAAACAACAAAACAATTTCCAAATACGCCCATCCTTGAATATCTCCATCCTTAAATTCGCTCACAACTTACGTCCAAAAAAAAAACCCTAAAGTTATCTACAACTTTGTTATTGACGTAATAATATGAAGTAGGAAGGGTAAGCAGCATTCGAGGTCAATTGTCTGAACTAAACGTTTACTATGCCGTTTGCGTTCGCTGTAACATCGTGATTCTGTTCTCAGGACGACCTGAGAAATATTAAGGAGTTCGAATGATGTATTGTTCCGGGGTCAAGGATGGCAATATGTTCTGGTTGGATATGTCGGATAAGACGTTAGCTGAATTATTCGCAGCTTGGAATTAATGGCTCGAAATATTTCTTGAGGGTATTTGTGTCAAGAAAAGAACTCTTCTTTCTTATACAATTGATCACCAGTTAAGTTATTGGCAGATTTTCTTAGGATGAGTTTTTGTTATTCAAAAGCGACTTGGATTACCTTAAAAAGATACACAAAACGTATAAAAAAGTTTCACTTACATATGACCCGATATATTCATTTGTAGAGCTTTGACTGTCGTTACGGGTCGTCAGCAGCTCGAAAGTCTGACATCCAGTCTTGCCAAGGGTATCGTACTACCCAGTTACTGGGTTGTGGAGGTCAGATAGGCAGTCGCTCCATATAAAATACTGGTATTCAGCTGCATCCGGTTAGACTGGAAGCCGATCCCAACATAGTTGGGAAAAGGCTAGGCAGAAGATGATGATGAGCCGATGTATTCAGTAAAAATATGAATGAGAACTTGGCTGATGTGAGATTGAAGTGAGCTGTCAATAGTGTCAATCAAGTGGAATGACAGCGAAATAAAGCTCAGATCACCTAAAAAAGAATGGCAAAGTGTTTAATCGCAGAAGTAATTTTTTAGTAATATTACCTCTGCCAAACTGCGGAGCTCGTGGCTAAGTAATAACGGCCGCACGGGTCGATCCATCAGGTTAAGCTACGCTTGCCTGAGTTGGTCCGTGGATGAGTGACCATCTTCACATACCGAGACTCCTCCGTGCCTCGGAAAGCACGTTAAGCCGTTGGTCCCGGCTGTCATTTGTGGATCTTTGATAGTCGTTACGGGACGTCAGAAGCCAGAAAGTCTGACAACCAGTCTTACCAAGGGGTATCGTACTACCCAGTTACTGGGTTGTGGAGGTCAGATAGGCAGTCGCTCCATATAAAATACTGGTATTCAGCTGCATCCGATTAGACTGGAAGCCGACCCCATCATAGTTGGGAAAAGGCTAGGCAGATGATGACCTCTGCTAAACTGCACAAGCCTAAGTTAAGCCTAAATTTTAGTAAGTGCCTAAGTACAAAATGAGTGTAAGTACAGAATGGACCCAGGTTTTAATCCCACAACCACAACCATATTTTCATACCCAAAATGGGTCCAAAAACCATCGCATCATCACGAAATGAGCTCGCCGGTAGACTTTTACTGAAACAGTTTACTCTAAAACAAAAGCAAAGCGGCTCAAAAAACTCGAAATAGTACTAAAAGACTCAAATTCAGTAGTAATAATACACGAACACATTTACAACATCAAGTTCGCCAAGTGTCGTAAAAATAAGACAAAATAATATACGTGCTTTGCGTACTCTGTGTATCATATTTGTATATACATATGTTCAAACTTTTATACTGTAATGTGAGCGGAAATTCTTAATTATATCGTTATGATATAATAAAGAACAATCATATGTTTTTCGTCTTAACTTTTTTTGGAAGAAATACGTCTTTTTTTGAGTGAGTATTTTAACTTTTTGTAATAAGTACATTGACTGCAAATTTATTCAGGGTAATGTTTCAAATAATGCCCTAAATGTGCATTTGTAAGTCCAGGCGCGGTCGCAGCCCAAGATTTTGGGGGGGGGTCACCATTGGTGCCGAGGAGTATTTTTAGGGTAAAATACTCTAAAAACTTTTTTATATATATGCCCATCGGGGTCACTGTGGCTCAAGTACCTACAGTTTTTAGTTAGTAAAGCATGTAAATCATTCAGTCTCTCGACAGCTTGAATGATTTTGGGGGGGGTCATGACCCCCAGGACCCCCCCCCCGTCGGACCGCGCCTGTGTAAGTCTGAAATCGCCAACCCGCCTTGAATGAGCGTGATGAGCCTTCTCTGTGTAAAAAGAGGCCTCTGTTCAGCCGTGGGACAGATAATAGGACGGTATTAAGGCGCAGCTCCACCGCGGCTCACGAAGAGTCTACGCTTGTGTGTTAAACTTCGCTTTGCAAGGAAATTTATGGGATTATGTCCACTGCAGCCCACGGACACGCTAAGCATCAATTGACGTCATTGATACATGCGTGGTTTGCTCAAATAGCCGCTTACATAGTTCAACATAGGCCACGACACGGTTGGCGCAGTGGCTGAGCGATGGACTGCTGCGCAACGTGTCGTGGGTTCGATTCCCGCACGGAACAAATATTTGTATGATCTGCAAGTAGTTGTTCCGGGTCGGGGTGTTTAGTGTATGTGAGTTTCTATGTTTGTAAACGCACCCACGATACAGGAAGAAATTCCTAGTGTGGGGCAACGTTTTAAAAAAAAAAAAAAAACAAGACAGAGCGCTGCGAACAATACAGTGAAGCATGCCAAAACTACACCACCGCTCTGTGCATACACACTCACGCGCACATTTACAATCAAACTACACCAAAGTATGTGCACACATGTTTACGAAACCGGCCTCACGTCACTGTTGACAGCGCTCTGTCTTGGTTTTTTATTTGATCTGAGAGTTCAACGGTATCAACGCCATGCACGCTGTGCATATGCTACACGGCTTGTGTATCTCATCGCTGCGCATGCTGTGCACGAGCACGCAGCGCATTTTAGCTGCGTGGCTTTATTTGGTTGACCACGTGGGTCTAGGTTTCCACTGCGGCACACACTACACACGAATATTAACCCACAACTGTAGCGTGCACGAATTAACCCTCCACGACGCACGAAGAGGCTACGCACGTGTTATCTGCAGTCATTTAAAATGTCGTCGAGATATACTAAGTGGGAAAAATACGTAATATTGAAGCTAACTCAAAAACTACGCAAGCAAAGTAATAAAATTTATATGGGACCACCTCTGAAGCATGCCGTACCAAACAAAAAAGAATCATCAAAATCAAATCAAAATTGGCGGAGTAACCGCGTAACAAACATACAAAAAAAACAGACGAATTGAGAACCTCCTCATTTTTTAAATCGTTTAAAAACTATCTAATATTATAAACGCGAAAGTTTGTAAGTATGGATGGATGGATGGATGGATGGATGAATGTTTGTTACTCTTTCACGCAAAAACGGCTGAATGGATTTGGATGAAATTTGGCAAACAGATAGTTTATAACCTGGATTAACACATAGGATACTTTTTATCCCGATATTCCTACGGGACCGAGACTTGGGGGACCTGACGCGGGTGAAACCGCGGGGCGCAGCTAGTATTATAATAATATTATGTTGGAGGGCCCAGTAGGTGGCCACGCCAATCGCATTTTGGTACCAGTGACATTTTTTGAGTCCTCAGCGGGCCAAGTCTTCTAATTTACAAACGTTCCAATGTTCCAACGTTCCTCTATTGTGAATTTTTGACAGATTTGCCATACAAAATCTGTCAAAAACCTCACAATGGCGAGCCATTGCAAAGTTGGTAAATAAGTAGACTTAGGCCCCTTACATACTTTTGACAAGGTTTTGTCTGGAGCACCACATTCGCACTGGGTGTCGGTAGGGTCAACACCCCCCATTTCGCTAGATTGTGCTTGCCGCGGCCAACTTGGGTTCGCAGTCGATAACTAAGAAGATCAAACTACTATTTAACACTGACTTCCATAAATCAGTAACAGCGCAAGTCTCGTTTTCGATTAAACTCCCCCGACAATAACGCTATAAATCGTGCCGCCATTACAACTACCCCCGCTTTCGTCGCCAGTTTTTTTGTTGACCCTACTATTTGAAACTTTTGGACTAACATTCGTTCTTTTGAACATGGGTTTCATAGCTTTTTGTGTACCTGCTTGCAGTGGTATTGCTTTTTGTGTACTTGCAGTACTCAATTCTATTACCACAAAACCGTGTTTATCAATTGTTTAGCCTAAACACCTTTTAAACATGACATTTCTGTATGGAGTTTGACATAAAACTGACATTAAACACGCGTTGAGCAAGTGTCTAAGTTTTTGTGGTGATATGGGATTTCCCATCGGCAAAAATGGCAACCTTTCTTACAAACTTTCATCCCCTATTTAACACTTAAGGGGATGATTTTTCAAAAATCGTTATATAAAGCCGACATCAGACGCTTCATTTTCGTTAATTTTTTTCTTTCATCCGGCGACTTTTACTCGAAGGTAAACGTCTGAACACAAAATGAATCAAAAGTGACAAATGAATTCATTAGTGAACCGATCCAACGACGTTGGATTTTGGCATTCCGCATCTTTCACTCGCCTACCGAATGATCAAAAACTGAAAAGATATCGGCTTAAGGAACTTAACTGCAAAATTTCATGCATTGAGGCCTTTTTTTTTTCCCAGGGAAATCCTGATGGGTACCCTCCGTCTGGGGAGAACGGAAGCTTATGATGGACTCCTAGCGTCTAAAACCCCACAGTACCTACTACTAACATGTGTCGGGGGCGCGGGAGATACTTGTACATTCGCCGCACCCCCGACTGGTATCAGCCAGCCATGCGCAGCGGGCCCCATCACCCAGTAGGGCCTCGACTGCACGTCCTCCCATAAAGGCGCGTATGGCACACTCTTAGGCATCCTCTAGACCCAGCTGTTTATGTTATGCGTTACCTATCAGTGAATTTAAGAGTTTCATTAAGTAGATCTTACGCCACGCGTGGTTTATGTGCGCGTGCTAAATTCATTTTTTTCATCATCAACATCATTATCAACCCACTATACAATAGATATACTGTCGACTCTATAGTCTAGTAGTCTGCTGAATTTAGGCCTCTCCAATCACACATCTTACCCGGCCACTCTCATCCATCTGCTAACCGCTATTCTGCGCAGATAGCCACTCGATTCTCATAAAATACTACTTAGGTAGTATCACAATGAGACTGTAGGTACCTACTTGTGAACATGTCAAAGAATTTTCTATTTATTTACCAACTAGGTAGATAATATCATCTCATGTATTGGTGAATAAAGTTGTACCTACTTGTGTTATGGAAATGCAATTGGAGTGGTCCATACATAGGAATGAAGGTCGGATCATAAAATATTGATGTCTCTATCGAGTGAATGCGATACCTACGATAGTAAAGTCCTGTTTATCGCACGAGTGTTGTGTTGCATTTCAATAAGTACGCAATTTTATAATATCTATGAAATACGATGACTGATTAGGAATAGGTAGGAACCTAGGACGAGGTGACTTTTTTTATATGGTTTTCAAGAACTACATGGCTCTGTAATAAAACCTGTATAAAACATCAGCCCGACCCAGAAAGGCTCTTGTATGCGGAAAAGGAAATGAGCTGGTTAATGAGCTGGCTAAATGCTGGTCCTGCTCCACAACCACAACTAACTAATTAACATTCGAAAATACTGTTGGAGCTGCTGAAGATTGTAAGACCATCTTTGCATTGTATAAACTCAATCTCCTTTGTATTATATAATTGCACAGGTGTGAGTACTTTGTACTATAGAGCTACCATTTACCGGGTAATATGTCTTTCATTGACTTGAATGTGCGCTGGCGGCTGGGAATGTCATGCTCACTCAAATGTCTCGCTGATGGTGGCGCGTGGGTTGGATCATTTAGCTCCCTTCAAAATGGTTGAGCTGAATGGTGCTGATCCATGCGTCATGTCCGAGAACGGGCGCCGTCAGTTGTGACTGGTCATCTCTTAGCTGCCATGGCTTATTTTAATTTTTGAATTGTTTTTATTTTCTAATTGTGGACGTTTTTAACGTGCTTTCTACATTGTTCTCACAAGTATAATTTCAACATGAATGATGTAACTAATATATTGTAACAATATTTTGATTTAAAAGAGTGTCCATGGAGTTTCTTGCCCGTTCTTCTCCATAGGTACCTACTACGCTTTGGAATGGGCAACTATAGCTTCATATTTCTGACTGACCGACTCCTTGACCATTCAAAAGTGCCTGTAAATGGTTTAATTGAAATAAATGCTTTGAGTTGAGTTTGAGTTGGGCTTTGATGCTTGCTCACTGCGTATAGGCCTATCTTCTTGATTGGCAATTACTTTGAACTATAGACTTAACTCTTTAATCCCCAGAACCAAAACGATATTAGGACGTTTCTTCCGTCCTGGGAATCCTTACATATTCTAATTACAGCTTTACTGGAGTTTCAAAAATTAATACCGTAACGTTTCCAAATGACATTGTTTTTAACTCTGGTATTAGCATTGTTTCTAACAACGCTTTTAAAATATTCCGTAATAACATTTCATTATACGCAATCTGAAAACTTTTTACGATTACAGTTTGGGGTTTTACCAGAGCTTAGGGTTAATAAGGTCATGTCAGTTACATTGTGACTACTTTTTAATTTAAGTTAGCAACTAGCAAATGGCCCAGTAAATGTGGAGCAATCAAACTTCTAAAGAAATTATCCAAATCCTCACAACATCTAAATTTTGAACGAGTCAACTACCAAGCTTCCATTATTATTTATATATGCATTGTCTTGTAAATGACGTTTGCCTACCTGGGATCTGTCGTTCGTGTCACTTCAATGCTATTTATAATTATATTATTATATTTTTACCCGACTGCCCCAGAAGGAGGGTAATGTTTTTCGAGAGTATGTATGTATGTTTGTATGTATGTATGTCGATTTCTTTGGCACGCTCTATTAGCCTACACGGCTTAATGGATTTTAACATACGAGGTGTCGTTAGGGTCGCCTTAAATGTTTTTTTTTTAAATAAATTACAATATTCGTATCAAATAAAAGCTAGTAATGAGTTAATTCCAAATATATAAATTAATTAAAACTAAAAATCTTCAAAAAAAAATCAAATTATTTAAAAAACAAAAAACCCGTCTGCAAAAAGCATAACTTAAAAGAGAAAAATAAGCATTATAATCTGTATAATTTTGGTATTACAGGCGGGGAACAAACCAATAACCTGAAATATGGTGTAACTTTTGTTCGTTCCCTGATTTTTTTAATTTGATATTCCGACATGACCTATTTGAGGTGCCTTAAAGAATTTGAATTTAAAATGTCGACTAATTACAACGTGAAACTACGCGGGTATGATGGTAAGGTGGTAAGTAATACAATATCTAATTGGTGAATCTAACTTTACAGTTATTGGTAGATTTAACTCCTACATATTAACAATTTTCTTTTTAACAATTTTCTTTTTGCTTGGCAAAAATCCCAAACTCGCATACTTTTCTTTTTTATTCTTTCGAGAAAGGTTAGTAACACCAAATTCGCCAATACGGCATATTGTGGTAATGTCCCCGCCGGACCGGTGATAAATATGCCAACTGAAGCCATCGCCTTGATGAGGGTACATGTTAATTTAAAGTCGATTACCGAACGACTTTCATTTGAAGCCCAAATTACCCATCGTATAATGTTTACTTTTTCTAATGGGGGCAATGGTCCCTTTTTTCACGGATTTTTAGGTTGAGAAGACATTAGGTATTGATTTCTTCAGTTACCATTTTTTTTGCGTAAATAAACCTAATGGTTTTCCAGTGATTAACACTTTATAGAATGTTTATTTTTTCGCTCTTTTCTTGTGCAACTCGTGTAGGAGAAAATCCTATTGTATTATGAAAACCGAGTTTTCACATTGATTTGGGAAAACCAATCCGATTTCTTTTGTAACCAAATGTTCCAGCGTAAGTATAATGGGTTGCCTTATGTCGTAAAAATATTTAGATTCCAAAAGAAAGAGGTAATACAAAGAGTATTTCCTCTTTCTTTTGTAATCTAAATATCGTGAAAATGGTAAAAAAAAAATCTCCACAAAGGTTCACATAATTATAAACATAGAGAAAAACTATAGCGTGCTAACAAAAAAGCATAAAATATAATCATAATCATAAATCTTTATTTTTCTCAACATCATATGGCGTCCATACTGTCATCTTGTGAGCCGGATGACCAGGCTCTCATCCCGAATGTAATTTAATTAATGGTGTTTAAAGTCTTGTAGAATCTCGTTGTATGCAAGTCGTGTTTTACATCCTCCTGCCAAAGAAGCGTAGTAGACCGGTGTTGGTTGATTTGGCGTAGTAGGCACAGTTTACTTGTTCAAAACAAGTATCAACCACCATCTAAGATATCATTTATAAGCTGCCATGTCATTAATTACCCCCTTTCTAATCACATGATCGTTCATTATCGTCTTCCTGTAGTTTTTAATAATAATAATCATTTTATTTCAGTACAAATATCTGCCCAACGAGAGCCTCCGTAGATGTTGGTCGAGGCTCTTGGCAATTAAGCCATTGGCTGATACGACTATCGGCACAATGATCGCAGAGTCTAGTCGAGTCAAGATACTTGATTTGTTTATCTTTCTCAGCCTTCACGAGGTTCTCGTCATGCGGGACCGTTATGTCAATGATCATTGCGCGCCGCTCTGTTCGATCCACCACCACTATATCAGGCTTATTGGCAACAATAGTCCTGTCAGTGATGATGGATCGATCCCAATACAATGTGATATTTAAAGGAGATAATAATCATTTTATTTCAGAACAAATATCCATAATTTGTTAGTAAACAATTTACCTTAGATAACTATGTTAGTATATGTGCAGATTTGATAAGTAATGAACGAGCGGGCAATCAAATTTCCCCGCAATGACACTCAAGCGACTGTTCGCACTGCCCCGGACCCTCTGCAGTAGCGACGCGGCACGCTTACGTCTGATCGCTGCGTAGCCATCTGTGTGCGCATCAGCAAACATTCCCGACGCACTGCAGAAGCGTGGCAGCCCCAACAGCATCCTGAATGCATTGTTGTATTGAACTCGAAGAGCATTGATGGCTTTCTGCGTACAACTTGTCCAGAGGCTACACGTGTAAACTGTTTGACAATAATGGCCAACAAAATTAATGGCCGTCCTTATTAAATCGCGAAGTTCTATTTTTAAACTCATACTCAAAGCATTTTTTTTTTCAATTTTAAACCATAAATAGGCACTTTGAATTGGCAAAGGAGTCGGTCAATCAGAAAGATGAAGCTTGTTGCCCATTCCAAAGTGTAGTAGGTTCCTATGGAGAAGAACGGGCAAAAAACTCCATGCACACTCTTTTAATCTACTAGCTCGCAAGGACAATATTTTACTCTACAACAAAACCGACTCCTAGCTACACGGACAAACATTATGCTACTATTATGTACTCAGTAACAGTAACTGAGTAACTCCAACAGCAATACAACAACAATAACAACTTGTACTCGTATCAGTCAACTCCGTTTTAATGTTGACCCAAAAGTTCTATAGCTTTTTGTTGGCTATCCGTGACTGGCGGTTTTGTGTGCTTAATTAAAGCACTTTTTTTGTAATGAGCTAAAACAAAGGAATAAAATTATATCATGACTATATTCCCTAAAGTGGTGGACAGAGATCTCACTCAGACACTCTCATATTGTCAGTTATGTAGATACTACGGTTTATAATTAGCGATTGACCGAACGCAGCTCCAGAAATTGAAAAACCTAACTTTTTTTTTTTGAGTTTGGGAAATCATCTAATTACTTCTCCCGCTCTGGGCGGAGCGGGAGGGGATGTCTGACTTTTATTGACTAAAACCCACCCGTGTAACTTCAGTTGCCACTTTCCGACCTTGTGGTCGAATTCAGAACACTAAACTCAGTCATCGTGCTTGCAATTAGTAGACCAACGAGGTTATCTACAAAATAGTAGATTATTACAGGGGAAATTCCTTTTACCCCTTAAATGGAATTTCCCTTGTAATGAGGGAAATTCTCATTATCGTACACAGCTGGAACGAGCATAGAGTACCTACCAGTAGTAATTTGAACTTGCAATTGACATTTATTTGGTGGAATACCAGAGGCCCTAGACAAAGTGACATTCTATCAGCGATAACGATGATGGAAAATGCAAAAATTTATAGGACTGACATAAGCTATCGAAAAGCTTATTAAAAGTCGTTTTAGAGATAAGAAACGCTTTCGAAGCGATTGTCACTCTGTACAGTTACTGAAGGAACTCTGGATAACTTGACAAAGAATTACCTAATTACATTACCAATAGGAGAAAAAGTGCACTTCGTTACTAATGGTAAAAAGGTCAGAGAAGATTTAGTAGGTTTAATTTTCCTGGAAACAATATCCTCTGCTACAATGTTACCAGTTCAAATAGTTTTCTTACTGTTCTCGGCAGGATTACAAACAAAACGGCAATCTGAAACCTGACCCATTCCTTCGTTTCAGTGCAGAATGAAAACCAAATACCAATTCGCCGAATTCACAGACATCTATCTCAAAATGCATACAGTTCCACAGGGCCGGCTCGCTTGAAGTGTTAGCATACATTGCTGGGAATATTCCGAATGGTTTAGAAAGAATTCTAGGCTGGTATGCAATGGACGCGGGGAAACTTGAAATTGTGGGCATTCCTCGCGATGGCGCATTGGCGTAGTGTGTACCGTTTGCTCTCGATTGGTTCTCGAAGCTCAACTTTGGGTGGACTAATAAGGGTTGGTCGAGACTTTACAATTAGTATAGGATTGGGAGATGGGAGCAACTGTTTGTTTTGTAATCTGTATGAGTGTTTGTCTAGGTTGTACCTTTTGTTAGTGTCATTAAAAAGGAGCTTACAGGTAGTCTGTTGTATGAACAGGAATTAAAACATTGGCTTGTCTATTTTGAATCAGAATAGATATTTCGATTCCTGCTTTATTTAAAATATTCAAAGTACTATAAACACTTGTCAAGAATGTAGTAAGTATGTTGATTAATTCCAGGAATACATCCCTGAAATACACGTTGGTCTGTGTACCTACACAATATACCGAGTCTTCACTGTGGGCATTCTCTAATAGTAAGTATGCGTAGTATGTAGTGTATTTGTTTTTACGTGATTTAAGTTCTATTTTGTTTATATTTTTTCATATCGCAATAAACTTCACATATACGCGACATAGGCCAACATTACAAAAAAAAAACAACCGACTTCCAAAAAAAACACTAAAAAAGTGAAAAATAACTTTAATTTCGGAAGTGACGGTGTCTTTGCTTTTCAATTTCCGTTTTTTGCCACCGACTTCCGAAATTAAAGTTATTTTTCACTTTTTTTGTGTTTTTTTTGGAAATCGATTGTTTTTTTTTTTGTAAAAAGATTTTATTTTTCACTTTTTAGTTGTGGTACCCACCCCACACAAATCCGAATACCACTACCTGCTATGTAAATAACAGTGAAGGAGTCAAACAGGATATCGTCTAGATAAACTAAGTGGGAAAAATACGTAATATTGAAGCTAACTCAAAAATTAAACAAGCAAAGTTGATAAAATTTATATGGGACCACTTCGGAAGCATGACCTACCAAACCAAAAAAGAATCATCAAAATCGATTCATAATTGTCGGAGAAAACGCGTAACAAACATAGAAAAAAAAAAAAAAAACATACAGATGAATTGAGAACCTCCTCCTTTTTGAAGAAGTCGGTTAAAAAGAGACTCTGTTTTAAACTCTACATAACATGCATAAACCGCAAAACAGACCTACCTTCCAGAGTAAGCATAACTTACACCGAACCAACATACACAACTTATTTGACAACTCCGGATTTTTTCCGGCCCACTCAAAATAATGCGTTCAGGGAGTTTTTTTTTTTTTTGAGGTTCAGATGTCATCAAATAATTTATCTCGCTCTGGGCGGAGTGGAAGGGCGTGTCAGACTTTTACTGACTAAAACCCACCCGTGTTCCTTCAGTTGCCTATTGCCAAGGGCGCCGGTATTCCTTTGACAGGGCTGTCGTAGTGGCGCGGTTGCGCGGCAGGCCCAGTGCCATCCTGGCTGCGTGCGCCAGCCTATGGGAATCGGTACTGATTGATGGCCCATTGGATAGGTTTCCACGCGAGGGCAAGCGCCTGTACTAGTAAACTTGTACTTTTACTAACACTAGGTTTAAGATACTAACAAAATTGTGGACAAAGTCTGAAACAAATTAATCTGTTATGTATATTAAAATCAGAACCGACATTTCGCCTGTAAAAATCTTCGGTTAAACCAACAAATAGGTACTGAACCATGCCAGTGCAATTCCACAAAGTTCTGAAGCAACCTGACCGCCGGTTGGCGCAACCCGGCCCGTGTGTTGCCAAAACTGATTTGGTTTTAAAATGAACCAGGCTGTTCTGCAGGTGTTTTCAACTAAAATAGCTCCTGAAGTTTTGTTGCTAGTTGATTTTCGTTTGACGTCACTTTGGTGTGGGTGTAGTGTAGGTATAGAAGTTAACTGTTTATCAAATTGACACACTACGTCAATTGTAACGTGTTTTAGCTATTTCATACAACTGTCAAAGACAGTTAAGTCGAATATACGGACAATTTAAGTTCAATGAATCTGCCTAGCCTTTTCCCAACTATGTTGGGGTCGGCTTCCAGTCTAACCGGATGCAGCTGAATACCAGTATTTTACATGGAGCGACTGCCTATCTGACCTCCACAACCCAGTAACTGGGTAATAATACGATACCCCTTGCTAAGACTGGTTGCCAGGCTTTCGGGCTTCTGACGACCCGTAACGACTGTCAAAGATCCACGAATGACAGCCGGGACCAACGGCTTAACGTGCTTTCCGAGGCACGTAGGAGTCTCGGTATGTAAAGATGGTCACCCGTCTACGGACCAACCCCGGCAAGCGTAGCTATACCTCGTGGATGGACCCGTGCGGCTGTTATTACTCAGCCACGACCTCCGGACAATTTAAGTTGTTATGGTTTATTCTAAAAGTATCAGATAAAGGTGTAAACAAACCCTTTTCAGGTTAAATTATTAATCGCAATCACTCACTATAGAGGAAAAGTAACACTTCCATCTGTATTTTGAAGGTTTAACTTTATATCTCACAACTTTTTATAACAATTATTATTGCTTGAATAACATTATTAAATTGTTAATGAAAAAACATCGACGAAAATTTGAGGTTATAAAATTTTACCTAAATAAAATTGGGAAACGAAAAAAAAAATTTCAATTGATTTATCATTTAAGTTTGGTTTAAAGTATGCAAATAATCAAATCAAAGCAAGCTATTTTGTAACTAGCATTAAGAATTGGTATCCAAAGGAACGTTTTGTGATCCATTTGTTTATATTTTCATGAGACTATAGTTAATTTGATAAACAAGTATTTTCTCTGACTTTACCTACATAATGGGAGTGTGTGTGAGTGTGTGTAATGATACACTAGCTGATGATGTATTTGTATAGTACCGGAATTCTACATAGTATAAAAAGATCAACTGTATATTTACAGTAAAGTTCTATCATTACTGTACCTGACTTTTTTTGTACACAAATACGAGTGACGTGTTTTTCGGGTTCATATATCTATGTGGAATTTTATCATATGCTGCTGTTCTTTATTTTTACCCGACTAAGGCGAAGCAAAAAGGAGGGTTATGATTTTGACCGGTATGTATGTATGTATGTATGTTCATCTGTTCCCTCATATCTTCTAAACCACTCATCACAATTTGATATCGTTGCGAGGCGTCGTTGGAAGCGTCTTGATCGTCCGCTGGTTATAGGCTATGTTACGTCACATTAAATTAAAAAAGGCGACCATTAGAGGACATAAAATCAGGAGCTAAAAAAAAAATTGTTTAATCGTAGCATGTTGGGTATCAAATGAAAGGGCTTAATGAGCACATTTCAAAAATATATATATTATAACCCCAAAAGAATTAAAAAGGTAATAAAAACTAAAACCCAACTACGACTAAAAAGGTATAAACAAGACACCACAGACGGAAAAATTAAAAATCCGGAGTCACACGTAATCTGTTCGATTTATGCCCTAACACGTGTGACTCCGGATTTTTAATTTGTCCGTCTGTGGTGTCTTGTTTATACCTTTTTAGTCGTAGTTGGGTTTTAGTTTTTATTATCTCTTTAAGCTAAATAATCTTAGATTTTTCCAATTTAGTGAATGGAAACTATGATAACTATAACTAACGATATTGGAACAGATACAGCAAACTTTTCCTAGAAAAACATCATAATTTCTCTGTACACATGAAGAATGTAAGTCAGTATGTCAGTACATGCATGTTGCCAAAACTGCGGTATCTCGCTGCGCCACGGACTGCGGTATCCTCTGCCAGATGTACGGACTCCAGGAATTTAGGCTACTACATATTATCTAGAATTCAGGTCATAACCGCCTGGTAATACTAATGTGAAAATTCAAAACTTTCCAAAGTATTCTACTTTTCATAGTCAGTTGTTGGCATTTTCGTTTAATCGTACATTAACTCTGTTGATTTGTAAAAACAACATAAAAATGAAGATTTTATGAATAAAACCTTTTTACAAAAAAAACCAAACCGACTTATATGTAACACAACTAACTATTTACATATAACACTAAAACTTAAAGAACTAACTAACTATACCTAAAGTAAGGCGTCGAAAAATTCCTCCGCATCGCTGTCGGCTGGTAATGTACCCAAGAGACTGGCGGCATTGCCACGTTGAATGGCAATGCTTAGCCTCTGACCAAGGTAAAAGCCAGCCCTTGGGTCACGGGAAGTGTCAAAATAAATATAAATAAATAAACATGAATAAAATAAAAACTTTTTACAAAAAAAAAAACAACCGACTTCCAAAAAAAACACTAAAAACGTGAAAAATAACTTTAATTTCGGAAGTCGGTGTCTTTGGTTTTCAATTTTTGTTTTTTGCCACCGACTTCCGAAATTAAAGTTATTTTTCACGTTTTTAGTGTTTTTTTTGGAAGTCGGTTGTTTTTTTTTTTGTAAAAAGTTTTTATTTTTCACTTTTTAGTTGTGGTCCCTACACACATTCGAATACCACTACCTGCTATGTAAATAACAGTGACGGAGTCAAACAATATATCGTCTACATACACTAAGAGGGAAAAATACGTAATTATTGAAGCTAACTCAAAAACTACGCAAGCAAAGATGGGACCACCTCTGAAGCATGACCTACCAAACAAAAAAAGAATCATCAACATCGATTCATAATTGGCGGAGAAATCGAGTAACATACAGACAAAAAAAAAAAAAAAAAAAAAACATACAGACGAATTGAGAACCTCCTCTTTTTTGAAGAAGTCGGTTAAAAATAAATCGTCATCAGTTGGATTAAACATTTTACATAAGAATGAATATTTATTTATTTTATTAAACTAACACACCAACACATAATCAACAAACATTATAATCTAAGTACCAGGAGCCCATAAGGGTAACAGAGACTGAATCCAAGCCACTATGTGCACAATAATTACAAATCCTTGCCTTGGTGCGAAGCTTACGGCACAAGAATTCATTGAAAATGCTTCAAACGCTATAATATAAGTACCAGGGCCGCATAAGGGTAATAGAGGTTAACATCCCAGCCACTGTGTGCACAATAAGTATGAACGCTTGCCTTTGACCAGTAATATTGGTGCGAACTGCGAAGCTCACAGGCACAAGAAGTCATTGGAGCAAGAGCTGTGTCCACACGCAGTCGACTGGCACGTCGACAGGCTTATAAAGGGTTAGACAGGCTTCATGCAATAAGTAAGGTAGCCAACAATTAGGTTTGATTAAAATAAAAATAGTTAAGCCAGGCAAACAAACTCGTACTTGAAGATTTTAGGTACTATTGGTACTTTATCGAAAACAAAGACCCATTTAAAAACAATGTTTTTATTGTTAGCTAATCTTCTTTATAAAGAAAAGCAAAGTACAAAGTAGGTAGGTAAACTATTTGTAAGATAAGTCTGCGCGCGGCTGGTGGAGCTCTGGCGTGCTTAAGTCTATACTGGAATATTTAAAATATTTAAATCTATATAAAGTAACAATTTAATCTCTTATAATTATTAATTAATTTAATAAATTAATATCTTATATTAATTAAACTATTTAATATTAATGAATTAAATAATTCCATACTTAATTTGTCCTTAAACGACAAGAGTTCCAACTTCAGCTGCGCGCAGACAACTTGCGCGCAGTCTACTTAACAAATCGATGTGCAATGTGTGCAATTACTCTGATAATAACTGCGGGTTTTTCCATGGAAAATTGTAAACGGCAGCCTGGAAAATTTGACCGATAAATGGCAATAGTCCCCCTTTATTGCTTGAAACCTAATATCGTAACGACGAAATGGGGGAAAGTGACTCTAAATCTTTTTGGCGATAATCACCCGAGTAACTGTAAATCAGTCCCCTATACTATTAGAAGAATCGTTAAAAGAAATTGTACGTAGATATGTAGATATAGGTTTTCTTGTCTCAACTACTTGCTTCATACTTTCTGTGATACTGTGCAGTGATAGCCTAGTGGTGTGACCGTCCGACTGCTAAGTCATAGGTCTCAAGTTCGAACCCAAGACACCCACCTCTGACTTTTTGGATTCATGTGCATATTGTACACTTGCTTCAAAAATGAAGGAAAACATCGTGTTGAATCCGGCATGCCTGAGAGATATTTCTCCACATGTGAAGCCAAGTCAGAGGCTCATGGGCAGCATAAAAACTCTGACTCCAAGTTAATCACTAACCACGCGAAAAAGAAAGAAAGAAAGATAGTCCTAACGATTAGACATTATCCTTATTACCACAAAATTGTGTTTATCAGTTGTTTAGCCTAAACACCTTTTAAACACGATATTTTTAAAGGGAGTTTGACATTAAACTGACTTTATACACGCGTTGAACAAGTGTCTAAATATTTGTGGTAAGACCCAACCTTTGGGTAAAGGTATTACCCAAAGGTTGACTGGTAGAAAATACCTATGGCATCCAGTCCGCCTCTGTACATTTGTGTGCTTAAAGTATTAAATAAATTAGTTAACGTTTCTTTTTTAATTATTATTATATATTTCTTTATTTCTCTAAATAGGGTATAAATCTAAACACTAACTCTAACAAAACTAACTATTACTAATATTAATTAAAACTAACTATACAAATAAACAATTATTATCTAAAATATGGCGTCGAACAATTCCTCCGCATCGCTATCGGCTGGTAATGTACCCATGTTTAAGTTAGTAGTTAGAGTTACTCTTTCATCTGCCTAGCCTTTTCCCAACTATGTTGGGGTCGGCTTCCAGTCTAACCGGATGCAGCTAAACACCAGTATTTTACATGGAGCTACTGTAGAGTTACACTTTCTCAATACTTTATTGCATTCCACAATATGTACTTCGGTAACTTTAACTGTTAGCCTACATCATCCCACTGCTGGGCAAAGGCCTGTCCCACGACTTCCAGCTTTTTCGATGCAGCACTAATAATGTACACTATGGGTCGTTCGTTTTGTCCGACTCGTCCCGCTATTAGGTGGTAAGTTAAATATATAATAATGTCATTATGGACCCTGTCGGGAACCGCAAAAAAGTAGGACTAAGGAAGCTACAAGAAAAAAGGAGAAATGGGAAACAGGAAAAATTAGGGATCCATTTCTTTTGGTAGGGTTGAATTTGATCATTATCTCACCTACTACCCATCGACTATGGTGTATGCTTGCTTAGGCGCGGGATATACACAAGTGGTGAGTGGCACGGTCGAGGCGGCAGTATTCAGCGGGCGTTGCGCCGGTCCTTTCATATTTCATACAAAATGTCCCGCGCCTTACCGTGCGTTTGCACTAGCGAAACATTCACGACAAAACATGTTGAAATCTCTATTTTCTGTCAATGTTTGATTTTTGACAGGAACTAGAGATTTTAACATGTTTTGTTGTAATGTTTCTCCAGTGCAAACGCACGGTTTGACGTCTAATTGTCTTAAAATAATAAAATTGTATGAATATTATTTTCTTTGTTTGTGCCACCTATTCTAGCGACTACCTAGCTCTATACCATCTAGGGTGTTCGCGATCAGTGCCTAGTCGGGCGGAAGCGGAAATAGTGCCCGTTTGATGCACCCACAAAGCTTGGCTGAAAGCCCCGCTCAAACCTTTTACGTATACGATCGCTTTTCATAACGACACCTCTGTGGTTTTTCAGGTTCCGTCCCAAATTTAGTGCTGGCTTCCAAAAAGGTGGAAGAGTTGACGACTAAATGTGTTAAATAGGCTTTGTCTTTTGATTGTGTAGTGTTAGAGCCATTCTCTGTATACGATTTGAGCCATAATTTGTTTTAGAATACTTTGATTTATAAGTAGAATCTTTAAGCTTTGGAAGTTATTTTCAAATTACAGCATAAGTGAAAAAAACAGTTTTGAATAGAACTTCCAGGTTGCGTTTTCTTTTATGGATATTTATAATTACGCCGAAAGCCCGCGAAATTCAAATTTTCTTAAGTTTTTAGTTTTTTACAGATTGTATGTTGATCTAAATATATATAATTCGCGTCATGAAATTCCATATTGAATGACTATTTTATGAAATCATGACATTTGAGGATTATTCTAACTTATGGAGTTGTATTTTTTTATTGCTGAATCGAATGATTATAATTAAGTCTGTAAAGCCATATTTGTTACGATCGGGAATGATATTTTAATCACCATACGACCTGACACTTGCAAACTTGCTTGTAAGAACATTTGAATTTCGCGGGCAACCTTGGTGCGTCCCTCTTAACGCACGGTGATAGGGGGGGGGGTGATACAGCTTTTATGAAGGTAAGTAGATACAGTGGATAGGTACCATAGAATATCGACTTTGCAACCTTGGGAACCTAATTACAATATAGACCCCTCTGACCTCTCTTCACCGTATCCGGCGACAGCGACCCTGACTAATTTTCTTGCCTTTCGTGAGCTTTCACAATTAATCGATCACAATTACTAAAGGGCATCGTAAAAAAGATCTCAACTGAGTGCCTGCAAGAACCACCCCCACAAAATTAAATTAAAATCGCTTCCAAAGATACCATGGACAGTTTCATAATTCATGAATTCTTATGATTAAGAAAATGCAGGAGTTTCTACAAGTCGGGACCCAGAACTGAAAATAAGTAAGTTTGGAAGGCCCATATTTTAGCGCGAAGAAGGCGTGAAAAAGTTAAAAGGGCCGACTGAGTGAACGATTCCGTTCAATGGGAGTGTGCAAGGGAGGAGCGAGAAGCGATTTTGTTTTATCCAAGTTTCCTTGTTTATCAGAAGCCTGCTGTGTTGGACTGACGTCAACATTACCCATAACATAATATCACCTGTATTCCTCAAAGGTAGTAGACTAACATTTCGATAATATAATTTACAGACAAGTATAAGCCCAAGGAACATAATGCACTATGTGTCCATTCTGGGCAGCTCTTGGTCCAACTCCCATATATGGATTGTCAATGTCCTTTATTTATTTTAAGAAAAATGCGTAACACGTCGTTTTCTGGTTTGCGACTGGTCATTTGTCACCCTGAGGTGAGTGAGGATGCCTCGTAGACGGATGAAATACGTGTCGATTTCTTACAGAGTTTTTTATGACTCTTAAAGCGGACTAGTTAAGCGGAATAGATTACTACATATATCTTCGTCTATTGTATTTTTTAATCTTCCCCAACTATTCGAAAATCAAACCATCCAAGTAATCGATATAAGTAGACAAGAAAGTATCTTCCTCGGCATATTCTCACAGTTTAAGCCACACATTCAACGATCATCGATCAAATAACTTCTTATTACATTCGCTTCGAGTTTCATCCGTTTGTCAGCCGAAGTTGGGGGAATAACTTCCAGAAATATGCTACACACACATTAGTTCAACAGAATGAATAGATGCAGAAGTTTTGTTTCAATTTGGCTTCTACGTGTGTCATATTAATCATCGTGTAATGAGCTCAGTATGGCAGATACGAGAAGAATGTTCGCTTTTTTTTTGGGTGGGAAATCTTCATATGACTTCTTCCGCTCTGGGCGGAGCGGAAGGACGTGTCAGACTCTTACTGACTAAAACCCACCCGTGTTCCATGTAATGAGCACAGTATGGCAGATACGAGAAGAATGTTCTTTTATTTTTTTGAAGAATGTTCCCTGAGGTTTTTAAAACGGTATTTGGTCCTCTTAGGTCCAGTCTACAGGCTGGAAAAGGTACAACCATATTCTGGTTGAGAGCGTTTATTCTGAAACTTGGCAACGTCGCAAATAACTGTCTAATATTTACCTGTTTTTACCCGACTACGGCGAAGAAAAAAGGAGGGTTATGATTTTGACCGGTATGTATGTATGTATGCATGTATGTATGTATGTTCATCTGTTCCCTCATATCTTCTAAACGACTCATCACAATTTCACAAATGATCATCATGGTATCGTTGGAAGCGTCTTGATCGTCCGCTGGATATAGGCTATGTGACGTCACACTAAATTAAAAATGGCGCCCTCTAGAGGACATTAAGTCAGGAACTAAATAAAAATGTTTTGTTTAATCGTACCATGTTGGGTATCAAATGAAAGGGCTTAATGAGCACATTTCAAAAATATATATATTATAACCCCAAAAGAATAAAAAAAAAATCTGTAATAAAAATTAAAACCCAACTACGACTAAAAAGGTATAAACAAGACACCACAGACAGACAAATTAGAAATCCGCAGTCACACGTAATCGGTTCGATTTATGCCCTAACACGTGTGACTCCGGACTTTTAATTTGTCTGTCTGTGGTCTCTTGTTTATACCTTTTTAGTCGTAGTTGGGTTTTAGTTTTTATTACTTATTTTTTTTTATTAATGTGGCAACATTAGTATAGGAACATATGAAATATGGCTAGACAACTGTCTAAAATATTTATTATGATAATAATAATAGTCCTCCAGACCGTATTTTCGGCCACGGCGGCCAATCTCAACGGAGACTAGCCTTCGGCGCGGGAGATACTATAGTGCACAAGGGTGTGCGCAGACACAGGTGCACTCTCTTAGTCCGATGGGACGTCAATCCAACACGACCAGAGAGAGATCAGGCGAAGGACCAACGGCTTAACGTGCTTTCCGAGGCACGGGGGTATTACACCTCCAACTTCCAAACTCCGGGCTGTTACTACGAATTTCCAAATTGAAAAACCCAATAACACTTTGCCCGACCCGGGATTCGAACCCAGGACCCCACACTCAGCAGTCGCACTTGCGACCACGAGACCAACGGGGCAGTTACGTTGAATCAATCAACAGAATGAATAGTGAGTCGTTGAATTGATTATGATAATAAGAGGCGTGAGAGGCCGTTGTCTGGCGAATGTCTACAAGTCATAACATATGACCCCTGCAGAAAATTTACTTCCTTAATGATATTCTTATTGTCACATGAGGAGGTTGTGTGTTGAGGAGCTCGTGGCTAAGTAATAACAGCCGCACGGGTCGATCCATCAGGTTAAGCTACGCTTGCCGGGGAAGGATGACCATCTTTACATATCGAAACTCCTCCGTGCCTCGGAAAGCCGTTGGTCCCAGCTGTCATTTGTGGATCTTTGACAGTCGTTACAGGTCGTCCGAAAGTCTGACACACAGTCTCGCCAAGGGGTATCGTCAGGGAGGGGAGGTCAGATAGCCAGTCGCTCCCTGTAAAATACTGGTACCTATTCATGTGCATCCGATTAGAATGGAAGCAGATCCCAACTTGGTCGGGAAAAGGCTAGGCAGATGATGAATGATATTCTTATTGTACCCTCACTTTACCGACATACATTCGACATAGAATGTGGTTATGCTTGAAACACAAAACCATATTTTTTTCTAAACCTTCTGTAGTTTCTAGTTCTAGGTAAACATGGTATTAGCGTTATTCGTCTACTAACAGCCACTGTAAGGATTATCATATAAATTGCCGATGATCCTACGATAAGAATGTTCGGCTATAGAGCTTGATAGTGGATGTTAGTGAAAAGATAGTTGAACATCTTTTGATAGCAGACTATTGATAAAGGAACGTTTGAAACTCAATATCTTCTGTGTGGTTAGTGTATTTGGAGAAGGTTTACTACGCTAAGCTCACGGACAAAGCATACCCAATCACCCAGAAACATAATTTAGGTTGTAAGCGATACAAATATTTTCTCTTTCTTACTCATGAGTCGTAGAACAGTAGCCAATCGGGTTTCCAGAAATAATAGTCTACCTCTATCCGACTGTGCGATTCGTAAGAGTTGAAGAAAAGTTTAATATCGCATCGCCTCTTTGTCTATTCTTTTCAGCTATTAAAAATCCATTTTCTCTTGTGACTTTCAAACCATAGATTCTCAAAACTTCAAACAATACACAGAAAAACCACCTTACCTACAAAAACCAAGTAGGTAAGTACCCGACCTAATACTAACATTCTTTCATTCTCAATACGTAACAATATTCTCCCTTTTCTACGTAAATTTACCAAACAGGAGCTAACGAACCGTATCAGATGCCATTAAAGATATCGTCTATCACGCTTCCTGAAATGTAGAGACAACCAACGAAGTATAAAGTACACGGGCAGACTCCTATATTGCAACTACTACTATCTACATTTAAACAATGAATGGTAATTGTGTAGACAGGTCAAGTCTTTTATATCACTAAAAGAAATCACGCATACAGTAAGAATCTTAACAGACGGACTGCATTTAACCGCATAACAGCTGCAAAATTGCAGTTCGGATGCAATGTTTGTGCAGTTGATATAACTGCATCAAACCTACCAACTGATTACATAGTTACTATCAGTCGGCATGTAGATGACGTGGTGTTCTAATAACAGTTGATTGACGGTTTTGATGCAGTTTTGTCAACTGCACAATAACTACAATATTGCAGCTGGCGTGCAGTTCAATGCAATGTAAGTTCAGACCCTAAAAAAATATTGGCAGTGTATTTGAAAAGATAAATTGTTTTGTATGTTAACCAAACTCTTTTATGCGACTGTACTAGCAAACTAGCAAATAAAATGTTTCGCACATTTCTTTCTACAGTATTTACATAAAGTGCTAAGCTCGGAATATTATTTCTGAAGCTCTCTGGGTAATGTTTATCGGGGCAAGTTTTTGGACTTCTGTCCTTGGGGACGTCGTTAAAAGTGGCACAAGGTCTCGCAGGTCGATAGGGCTACAGAAATAAGTAGAAAGTTTTGACCAGCACCCTAATGGCCCATTGCTGCAATATTCAGCTTGTGGCCTATGTGTAGGGGGTTTGATTCTTACACGAAAAGAATAATGGTTGTAGGTAAGTTTATGTGATTCAAGACTGGTGTTTGAGCACGTGGGTCTCATTATCAGTAACTTATTTCTTAACATAAAATTCCTGACAAAATTAGACAGACATGTCAATGCCTACATACACACTATCAATCTGCATAACCTTTTCCCAACTATGTTGGGGTCGGCTTCCAGTCTAACCGGATGCAACTGAATATCAGTATTTTACATGGAGCGACTGCCTATTTGACCTCCACAACCCAGTTACTGGGTTACACGATACCCTTTGACAGGTGCATAGTCCTGGGTAAACTTTTAAGACGCATATTTTTTATTTGATTGTAATTTTTTTTTTGTATTTTTTGCTTGCTAGTTCTCTGTCAAATTTTTCATTATTTTCCCATTATAGTCTTTTAATCACACTGAGCTTTAGTTTTATTTCAACCACTAATACATACAGTCCATTTTCATTGCATTCACAGACTGTCAGCATTGCACTTGTCAGACACACACGCATTTTGTATTCTGTAGTATTATAACTTCTTAATTGTTATTTAAAATTAAAATGTCTTTTAAAATTAAGTACTTAAGGTGGATGCACTAGGGTAGCCCGCGAAATTCAAAGTTTCTTAAGTTTTTTTGCAATTTACAGGTCATTAGAATTAGCAATACAACTCTCTAAGTTCATGTAAGTGTATTGACTGACGATTTCATGAAATTTTCATTCAATACACTAACATGAACTTAGAGAGTTGTATTACTGATTCTAATGTTTATAATTCTGTAAATCCATATTTGTTACGACCGCTAATAATATTTAGATCAACATACAACCTGATACTGACCTGCAAATTGCAAAAAACATAAGAAAATTTGAATTTGGCGGGCCACCCTAGCGCATCAACCTTAAATGAAATATTTTTTGCATGCCCATATGACGGTAGAACATGGAGTAGTGCTCCACACACTCCTTTGCAAAAAAAACGGGAAGCTGTTTTTTTTTTTGTTGTATACAAGAAATGAAAACATCTTTGTACTAATTACCCATGTTTGCAAACGAATACATGATTTTATTTGACGTTACTCTAATAGGCGAAACAACGTTAATGCTAGATAGGTACCTGTTATTGAGTACTTTATTTACTTACATAACAATTCGCGGAAATAATAAAAACTCCTATGTTTGAACATTCTAAACTCCTCCCGTTTTACTGGAAACATTTTTAATCAGATTTTCAGGAACTTTTCAGGAAAATGAACACGAATGAAACTGTTAATTCCAACATGCGGTCACTATTAAAGTATTTTAATAAAGATAATTAATATTTCCTGCTGTTTAAAGCCAGCTGCGGTACCGTGTGCGTTTATGGTTTTAATTATGAAAAGTATTTAAAACATCGTGTTGTCTGTCTTCGTCAAACGATTAACAAAAAAACAGAACAATGTTTTAAATACGTTTAGCTAATATGCTAAATTGCAAGCAAGTTGATGAGTTTAGTTGTTGCACAGCATTCAGTATACATTATTAACATAAAAATAATCAGCCTATGTTCCCACTGCTGGGACACAGGCCTCCCCTCTGTGAAAGGGAGTGGGCCATTATCCACCGCGCGGGCCCAGTGCGGGTTGTGGACATCAGTGTCTCCGAATTTTTGGTTTTAGGACATGGGTTTCCTGACGATGCTTTCCTTCACCGTTTTAGAGCACAGTTTCAGAAACTAACAAGTGTATGTCTGGTCAATTTTTTGTAAGTTTTGTTCATTGATTCCTGCTTTATTGAACAACTGTCGTGAAAATTTAACAATTGTGTAATCTTTTGCCAAATAAATGTCTCATTGTCAAATAAATTAAGTTAAGCCAAAATCCAGGCTTCGCGGTTTCACCCGCGCATAAATTAAAAATCCGGAGTCACACGTAATCTGTTCGATTTATGCCCTAACACGTGTGACTCCGGATTTTTAATTTGTCTGTCTGTGGTGTCTTGTTTATACCTTTTTAGTCGTAGTTGGGTTTTAGTTTTTATTACTTAATTGAAAATCAATGTATTACATAGCCTGCATAGCAAAATAAAGTCTAGCTGCGTTCTGTGAATCTCGCTAGTAAATAGTTTTAGACTTTTCAATATCAACCCATCCCATTGTATATTCTTTTACTTGGCGTAGCTACAAGGACGCGGCAGTCGGCAATACCCTTATCAATAAACCTTCAAAGTTACCTAAGGATAAACATCCTCCCTTGCCCACAATAAGAAGCGACGGAAAACTTTAATTGCATAAATTATCATGCTAATTCCTACTTGCTTTGAAGTGCCTGCACACATACTTTATTACTGAATGTTATTGCCATCCTAACTAATCCGTACTAATATTATTAATTCGAAAGTAACTATGTCCGTCTGTCTGTCTGTATGTTACCTTTTCACGCCTAAACCACTGAATAGATTTCGATAAAATTTGGCAAGAAGATAGATGGCATCCTGGGGAAGGACATAGGCTACTTTTTACCGACATACCACGCGGGCGAAGCTGCGGACGGAAGCTAGTATTATAAATACGAAAGTGAGTTTTTGTTACGCTTTCACGCTAAACGGCTAAACGGATTTAGATGGAATTTGGCACATGGGTAAACCATGACCTGGAAGAGGACATAGGATATTATTCATCCCGATATTCCCACGGGATCGAGACTTATGCGCGGGTGAAACCGCGAAGCCTGGATTTTGGCTTAAGTTAATTTATTTGACAATGAGACATTTATTTGGCAAAAGATTAAATAGGTAATTGTTAAATTTTCACGACAGTTGTTCAATAAAGCAGGAATCAATGAATGTACTTATATCTGAAATAAATAATTTGAATTTGAATTTGAATTACTTAATTTTTTTTTTAATTCTTTTGGATTTATAATATATATATATTTTTGAAATGTGCTCATTAAACCCTTTCATTTGATACCTAAAATGGTACGATTAAACAATTTTTTTTTCCAAGTTCCTGACTTTATGTCCTCTAGAGGGCGCCATTTTTAATTTAATGTGACGTCACATGGCCTATAACCAGTGGACGATCCAGAGGCTTCCAACGATACCTCACTTGTCATATTGTGATGAGTGGTTTAGAAGATATGAGGGAACAGATGAACATACATACATTCATACATACATACATACATACCGGTCAAAATCATAACCCTCCTTTTTGCTTCACCGTAGTCGGGTAAAAAGTAGTAGGTAATTTTTTTTTCAATCTTTCAGCTTAAGCTAATTGAAAACTTGTCAGCAAGGATATGGGCTAAATTTAACCAAAACAGTTAGCCTAATTTCCCCGGCCTAAGTTCCAACAATACATAGACATGCTTCATAAAATGGGATTGAAAGGAAACTGGACACAGCACACTTTAACCGACAAGACGACAATAAAACAAGATATATGGAAGCGTGGAAGGTACTTATATCCGTTCATTTCCCGTTCAGAAGTCGATATGGTGTGGACTGACACTTACCGGCTTCCGGAAGGGCACTTCACACTTTCCGGGTAAATTGAAGTTGGGTCGAAGATTTACAAATACATTTTTGTAGACCCTTACACTGAAATAAAAGTGCATGTTTTGTTAGCTTTTTTTCATGCAATCCCATTTTGAAAAAAAACTCTAAAAATACTTAAAGTAATCAAATTAAAATGTTCAAATGAAAGAGATATTAACATGACATTACCCCACATTGATATGCCCATTTGCCTTCTTTTTAACCCCCGACTGAAAAAGAGGGGTGTTATAAGTTTAACGTGTGTATCTGTGTATCTGTGTATCTGTGTATCTGTGTATCTGTGTGTCTGTGTATCTGTGTATCTGTGTATCTGTGTATCTGTGTGTCTGTCTGTTCCATCGTAGCTGCCAAACGGCTGAACCGATTTTGATTTTTTTTGTTTTGTTTGAAAGGTGACTTGATCGAGAGTGTTCTTAGCTATGATTCAAGAAAATCGGTTCAGCCGTTTGAAGATTATCAGCTCTTTTCTAGTTGATGAATGGATGTGAGCATCTTTCGCTTGTCTAATCGATTGGAAATTTAGAATTCTGTTACTTCAATGATATTAGAAGAATATAGTAACCTGGAACTGATGCTGCAGCATCACCTGGATGCAGGATACCCAACTTCCTCACCAACTTACAGCAGAGGTATCGTGTTTGGGCTCATTGGAAAGGTCTCAAAAAATAGGTTACAGATGGATGGTGATCAGGGTCTGATGATGGAGCAGGAAAGAGAAATGAGACTAAATTAGTAACTAGCTTTACTGTAGTAAAAGTACGTACAGCTACGCAGATTTCGGCGAGCCGCGTGTTGATCGTAGCGTTTCTACTAGTAATATAATATGAAATTTAAAAAGCTGGAAATAAAAGTTAAATTTAAAATTTAAAAAACCCCCGACAAAAACAAAGCATTTAAAAAGTAAAAAATAATATGTATTGGCCCTTTAAGTTTAATATAAAAGTTGTAGGTAATATTTTGATCCAAGCGTCGTCGCGTCGGGGGACGGCTCATGATAATAGGAAATTAACAGCAGCTATCCTTTCTACAATAGCATATATTCATTATTCCTAGTGTATGTTGGCGTTTTCATTAGCCGTCCCCCGACGCGATGACGCTTGGATCAAAATATTACCTACAACTTTTATATTAAACTTAAAGGGCCAATACATATTATTTTTTACTTTTTAAATGCTTTGTTTTTGTCGGGGGTTTTTTAAATTTTAAATTTAATTTATAGGTACTCCTATAAAAAAGAAGGCATCGCATCGCAGATATATTAGGAATCATCACCCATTTTTTTTAAATCTCGTATCTTAATTTGACAGTTGCAAATGTCAAACTCATTGGAAAAAACAAAAAACAATCACTTGAAATGTCAAATAAGATTTTTTTAAACAGAATAGCTAGCTTTATAAAACATTGTATTTCAATTCCAGCTTATTTTATAACACATCTGAAAGTCCAAAATCCAGACAGAAATAATGTACACGATCATTTATCATTTAAAATTACTTTTGAAACGGCGTTTTTATGAGCCATCCCGACGGCTTCCGATATACGATTCTATTGGCTTTTGGCACCGAATCGTCTCGATAATATTTCCAGAAATATCGGTTTGTAAGTAATAACGCCTGGCCAACTTCAATTGCTGCAAGCGTTGGAAACAAAAGTTGTAGCTATACGAAATTGTAAGGCGTTGTACAAATTTTGCAATGATAATAAATAAAGGCGATGAAATTTTAAATTTTCAACAGCCTGTCTTCTCATAGCTTCATTATGATAGATCAGCCTCAGAACTGAAATTCCTAAAGCAGCCAGTAAGACCACAGGTGCAAACAGAGAAATTAATTGTTAAGTAAATTGACACCGTCAATTTGCCTTGTTACCTAGCCATTTTATATTAATTTAAAAGAAGGACAGTTGTGATTTGGCGGACAATTTAAATTAGTAGTCAATTTAATTATCTTTCAATTTCCCCGACTTTACCTATAGAACCGACCTCATCAAACTCTACCTAATCACCCCAAGATCAAGCCTACCTAAATTCCTACCCATAGTGACGCAGCAGTGTGGAGGACCTCGTGGTAATAACAGCCGCACCGGGTCGATCCATCAGGTTAAGCTACGCTTGCCGGGGTTGGTCGGCGGATAGGTGACCATCTTTACATACCGAGACTCCTCCGTGCCTCGGAAAGCACGTTAAGCCGTTGGTCCCGGCTGTCATTTGTAGATCTTTGACAGTCGTTACGGGTGGTCAGAAGCCCGAACGTCTGACAACCAGTCCTACCAAGGGGTATCGTATTACCCAGTTACTGGGTTGTGGAGGTTAGATAGGCAGTCGCTACATGTAAAATACTAGTATTCAGCTGCATCCGGTTAGACTGGAAGCCGACCCAAACATAGTTGGGAAAGACTTGGCAGATTAGTGACGCAGCAGCGTCTCTTTAAGACGCTGACAACAGATAAACCGCGGTCACTGTCGGATTGCATAGAAAAGAAAGAGAAGCGCGATGACATAACGCTTGGAATTTATTGCAAAATATGAAGCAATTATCGATTTATTCAAGAATGAGTTGAATAATCGAAAATTAAAAACAACCAAGTTCTACATTGAAATAAGACGTTCTTGTTATTAATTAAAACACCAACGTAGGTTGATATTACAGATACAGATATTTTGGATTAAGACTCAAGGTAAGAGGTTAGTATACCGCTAATTTGTGTCGAGATTTTTTTTTCAAAACGTGTTTTGGAAACAACGAAGTTCTGAAAAATATGTTCAAGTTACACATTTTTTTTTCCGCTATCACAAACTATATAGATTTGGCAATTTTTTTGTTTAAGGCAAGCCTACTTTTACCTTTTGGCTGTTGTCAGCGCCTTAATGTTGTTTTTAATGTCATCGGCGCAAAATGGCGATTTCAAGAAAAGATTATCTCATATTCTTGTTTATTCTAACCTTCCACTTATTACCTAGGTACCAACTTATATATTAAATGCCACTATACCGTAACTAAAGTATTAGAAACATTGCGTAATCATCTTCAGAGCGCAGACGGTCGTTGACTCTCGCCCTTTAAAGTACAATTCGCTAGTAATTCATCGCAGTTGGTTAATTTTGAAGCATCTTGTTTATGTTACGTCTATTCTTGTGATGTTAGTAAACATTGCAGGATTGAGGAGTACCTAATCGTGGTTATTTTTGCAATCAGCGGAGAATAGGAACGTATTGCCCATAATCTCTTAGTTCTGACGCATGCATTTTAAAACTCTGTTATAAAAACATCAACAAACATCTGTCACAAACACAATATGCATTTTACGCGATTGCTCCGCCAATTACCTATGAATCGATTTTGATGATTCTTTGTTTGTTTGGTAGGTCATGCTTCAGAGGTGGTCCCATATTTTAGTAACTTTGCTTGCGTAGTTTTTGAGTTAGCTTCAATATTACGTATTTTTTCCCACTTAGTCTATGTAGACGATATATTAAAAGTGAAAAGTAACTTTAATTTCGGAGTCGTCATCTCGGTAGTCACCCCGTTACTAGCCATATATCAGGTTTCAAACAGTCCATCTATCGTTTCTTTGGTCTTCCCCTACTCTTATATAAATAGTGTGAATAAGGTTTGAAATTGGTTGGAAATACGAATGGTGATGCATCACATGCAGGCCAGCTTAATAAGTGCCATCATTTACACTATTATATGTTCCGGGTTTACTGGCGACCTTGCCTTTTGACTTCTGTTATCTTTTGGAAAAGCATTATCACAGGGTTATAAATAACAATGATTCGATTCCTGTTTTAAAGCAAAGGATTAGATTTCTATAAACCAATAATAAACTAGAAAATATTCCGGTCCTTCCATCCGAAATATTCCTCAATTCAGAAAATAACACAGCAAGTAACATAGCGAATTAAAAACAACTTTGTACTTAAATCATAAATATTATTTATCTTAAAACAAGCAGATAGTAATGTCAAAGATCGCTGGCCTTATATTTTTACGCATTTTAAAGTTGTACAAAACTGTGTTAGTTTTTAAATACATCTGCAAACTGATTGTTCTTGTGTGTTAAAAAAATGTGGTCTAAATTAGTATTTCTGTGTATTTTTGGGTTTAGTGGATCTGTGAGTATTATAATAAATAGAATAAACTTATTTTTAAATGAATTTTATACAAATATTTAATAAGTATAAAAATGAATAAAAGAAATAAGTAATAGAATAAAAAGTTACCTAGCTCACTGTCTATTTGGGAATTAATTTCGCAGTTTTGACTTAGCGGTGCGTAAACTGGCGCGATATCGCGAGCGCGACAGGCAGCGGAACCCTTGTCACACCCGTGATATCGCGCGTATTTGTGGGAGCCTTTAAACTCATTCATAAGCTTGTTTAATTTCATATAATATTTTCCAAATGTCCCTAACATTTTCATGCTGTCCGTTTAAAACATCGAAAGATAATGTTCAGCAGTGAGAAATTTTTCATAACTAACTTTAATGAGAATAATGTGGTTACTTCGTTTTACCGCAACGTAATCCTTTCTTATTAGACTAAGGTTTACTATAGAATAGGTACTCTATTATTCTCACTTCGACATAACACTGGCAGCCATTATTATGACTAGTATTTCAGCTCACCCCCTTTTAGCAACCCTATATTATCAAGTTATGACTACCGAGAACCATTATAACAATCAGAGTACAGAGATGCATGAAGATCTGTAGGTATCATATAGAAATACTTGCTGCGCCCCGCGGTTTCACCCGCGTGAGTCTCGATCCCGTGGGAATATCGGGATAAAAAGTATCTTATGTGTTAATCCAGGTTATAAAGTATCTGTTTGCCAAATTTCATCCAAATCCATTCAGTAGTTTTTACGTGAAAGAGTAACAAACATCCATCCATCCATCCATCCATACTTACAAACTTTCGCGTTTATAATATTAGTTAGATTAGATTATTGGATCAGTAGTATTAGGACTACAAAGTACAAACTGTAAAAACTGACTCATGTAGTCCCAATACTTTGTAATACAGTTTTCGTGCCAACGACTCGAATTAAGCCAAATGTATGAAAGTGCCAAGGTTGGACTTTCAATAGTGCTACGTTTCGGGGATACAACAATTCAGAACCTTTCCCTCGTCAAACCTAAGCTTTGACCATTAGACTCTTATCATTTCAAGAAGATAAAGGAAAAGATTATGAGGAAATCAAAACTGCGAAGACTTGTAACATCCACCAACCCACACCGGGCCGCGTGGTGAATAACGGTCCGCTACCTCTCACAGAGGGAAGAGAATCCCAGCAGTGGGAACAATATAGGCTGATAGGTACTAAAACTAAAATAATTAAGCCTCTTCTCCTTCTTTCATCATCATCATCATCTAAGGCTTTACATCCGCGGATGGGCCTTAGCCTGGTCAAGTATATTTCTCCAACATGATCTATTACCGGCTTTTTCTCTCCAATTTCTCACTCCAACAGTCCTTAAGTCTTGGTCTACGCCATCCAACCATCTGAGCTTGGACCGCACTCGACATCAACGACCATCTGGTTTACTGTCCAGTAAACGTTTGGGTGCTCTGGTCTCGTCCATTCTTGAAATTTCCAGCCCATTGAAGACGACCTATTATGATGGTTTTTATAACATTAGGCTCGTCATACATCTCGTAGAGCTCATGATTCCTGAGAATTTTCGGCTCCAATACGACATACGATCCTTTCATACGCGTGATAATATGCAACTAGAAGTTCACTGTATATTTTTTTAAGTATATTTTGCTAAAGAAAGAACCCGCATTTACCATAACAATGAACAGTTATGGGAGAATATCGCAATAATGACTGCGTTTCATAGCCGATTAGAGTTCACGGTAAGCAAATAGGCGCTTCCATCACGGAATGATTATGTTGTGTTCATTGCAGTGATAGCCTAGTGGTGTGACCGGCGGAATGCCAAGTCATAGGTCTTGAGTTCGTACCCAAACCACGGACTTCTGACTTTTCGGATTCATGTGCGTATTGTATAATTATCACTTGCTTCAAAAACGGTGAAGGAAAACATCGTGAGGAAACCGGCATCAATCAATCAATCTGCCTAGCCTTTTCCCAACCATGTTGGGATCGGCTTCCAGCCTAACCGGATGCAGCTGAATACCAGTATTTTACATGGAGCGACTGCCTATCTGACCTCCATAACCCAGCAACTGGGTAATACGATACCAAGGGTATCGTAAGACTGTTTGTCAGATTTTCGGGCTTCTGACGACTCGTAACGACTGTCAAAGATCCACAAATGACAGCCGGGACCAACAGCTTAACGTGCTTTCCGTGCTTTTTTGTGAGGAAACTGGCATCCCTGAGAGATATTACTCGACGGCATGCATGCACATGGGTGGCATAAAAATCCTTGCATTTCTTTATACAGGGCGGCGATTTAGGCAATTGCATCCGTCAAGGGATTTACCCGTCATACTAAACAATTTTCGATGAAATACATATCCGATTCGTGAAAAAAAAAAACAATTTCTATTCAACCGTAGACAGACTATTTCGATGATAAATAATAAAAACCGGCCAAGTGCGAGTCGGACTCGCGCACGAAGGGTCTCGTACCATTATCTATAAAAACGGCAAAAAAAACAGGTTTGTTATATGGGAGGCCCCTTAAATATTTATTTTATTCTGTTTTTTTTTGTATTTTTTGTTATAGCGGCAACAGAAATACATCATTTGTGAAAATTTCAAGTGTCTAACTATCACGGTTCATGAGATACAGCCTGGTGACAGACGGATAGACAGACAGACGGATGGACAGCGGAGTCTTAGTAATAGCTAGGGTCCCGTTTTACCCTTTGGATACGGAACCCTAAAAATAACAATATCATCGTCATTTCAGATGAAAGACGTCCCATTCCTGGACGAAAATATATATTTATATGCAAATAGTTATTATTTTCACAAACCTTTATCTTCCAGTTGACAACATCATTCGATCTTCGCGGTGTCCTCGATGGCAACCGCATGGCTGGCGTCCCTCTGGGCATGACCCTTGGTTCTGGAGAGCTGGACGTGGAAGGCATCTGCACGAAACCGGGCATGGCTTGCCAGAACTGTAGTCAGGCTGTAACATGTGTCCCGCTACCTGTGGGTTGGCTGAAGGTAAGGTGTTCTTGGAGAAGTGTTTCAGATGACGTAGTTTCGTATAACAGTTGCAGAAAGACACAGTGAACATTAAATGTTTTGTAAAACCGGGCGACAAACCCAGTCCAGTTCTGTCACAGTAGAACTTAGAGTATCAGATTTGAAGCTTACGTCCTGTGACTGAGGTTTGGAGTGAGAGGGTGGGTGAGCAGGGAAGGCTGTCTTACCAAAAAAAATGCATCAATCCTTTGCATGCTAAAGTTTGTCAATCCATTATTGAGACAATTGCACCCTATTTAGCTTTAATATTTAATTTGTGTGTTGATCAACGGGTATTCCCAGATTTAATGAAGTACAGTAAAGTTATTCCACTTTTCAAATCCGGGGACAGCAAAGACACTAATAATTATAGACCCGTTTCGGTTTTGCCGGTTTTCAGTAAGGTGTTTGAAAAAGTAATGTTAAATCAAATGCTCAATCATTTTAATCGTAATAACATCCTACACGATCAACAGTATGGTTTCACCAAAGGACGTTGCACAACCGACGCCGGTGTCACCTTATTAAAACACATCTTTAACGCATGGGAAGAGGCTCAAGATGCAATAGGCATCTTTTGCGACCTATCTAAGGCATTTGATTGCGTGAATCACGAAACACTGCTCTTGAAACTTGAGCATTACGGACTGGGTAAACTTGCGCTTAGCTTAGTAAAATCCTATTTGAATGACAGACTGCAGCAAGTTCAAATAAACGGTGTGAATTCATTAGGTTTAAAAGTCAAAATGGGTGTACCACAGGGCTCGATATTGGGTCCATTCCTTTTTTTAGTATATATAAATGATTTACCTCATCTACTGAAAAACCGACCACAAATGGTGTTATTCGCTGATGACACATCACTGATTTTTAAAGTAAATAGACATGCACAGGAGTTTGACGACGTAAATAACGCTATGCTTAAGGTCCATAATTGGTTTACTGTAAATAATTTGGTATTAAATGAGAAGAAAACAAAATGCATTAGATTCGCGTTACCGAATGTTAGAAGTAGTGATTGTCAAGTTGTACTGAATAAGGAGATACTACAATTCGTCGAAAAGACGGTTTTCCTGGGGATTACGCTTGATTCAAAATTACAGTGGGGTCCTCACTTAACATCACTTGCAGGGCGACTTAGTTCAGCCGCATACGCTGTTTGGAAAATCCGCCAACTAACAGACGTGGATACCGCGAGACTGGTCTATTTTAGTTACTTTCATAGCATCATGTCTTACGGTATTTTGCTGTGGGGACGGGCTGCAGATATTGATTCTATCTTTATTCTGCAAAAGAGAGCTATTCGAGCCATCTACAACCTCCGCAGACGCGAGTCTCTAAGGGTACTGTTTAAAAAAATTAACATCATGACGGTACCTTGTCAGTATATATATGAAAACATTATGTACGTTCGGAAAAATCTACATCTTTTTAGTAAAATAAGTGACAGGCATAATTTTAACACTAGAAATAGGAACAAATTAGATCAACCACGTTTCAGATTGTCTAAAGTACATACTTCTTTTATGGGGTATTGTGTAAAATGTTATAATAAAATTCCACTCGATATTCTTCAACTAAATGAGAAGAAATTTAAAACATGCATTAAACGCACACTATGTAGACAAGCATATTATAAGTTGGATGATTATATCGTAGATAAAAATGCTTGGCTTAACGCTAGTCCTACTCCACAGGCACTTGGGCTCACTAGTTAAAATTTCATAATTGGAAGTGTTGCTTCCCCCTTTTTACTATTTTTTATTTTTTTTCCTGACATTACGAAATTATTGTTTATTCTTATTTAACTTATCTGAAAATAATATTAAACTAATTGCTCAATTTCTTTGCAAACTAGTTTTGTATAATTTAGAAGCATTTTTTCAATTATTGTAAATGTGAGTACCATGGAGCCGTTTAGTATGGTATGATGTATGTTGACTTGAAATAGCATGGCAGATGAGAGTATGTCATGCTCACTTAAATGTCTCGCTGATGGTGGCACGTGTGTTGGATCATTCGGTTCCCTACAAAATGGTTGAGCTGGATGGTGCTGATCCACATGTCATGTTCGTGAACGGGCGCCGTCAGTTGAGACTGGTCACCTCTTATTTGCCAGAGCTTATTTTTAATCTTAAATTTTGAATTGCTTTTGATTCTTTTTTTGTTTTACATTGTTCTCACATATAGAAGCAACATGAATACTGTACCCAGGATTTTGTAATATCTATATCCATTTTTTAAAAGAGTGTCCTTGGAGTTTCTTGCCCGTTCTTCTCCATAGAGATCTACGTTTTGGAATGGGCAACTAGCTTCAACTCTCTGACTAACTGACCGACTCTTTGACAATTCAAAAGTGCCTGTAAATGGTTTAATTGAAATAAATGCTTTGAGTTTGAGTTTTGAGTTTGAGTTTTGTAACTTAGGAGAAAACCTCTAGGCCTATAGGCATTCATTTGAATGCTATTCACTTAGCTGGTTGATCAGGATTCCTTCTCGAGTAAACCTCATACCTCAAACGTCTTATTATTTTTGCAGGTGCCTCTAGAAGAATGCCAAGAAGGCTTCACATGCAATGCTCATCTAGGACAGTGCTCCAGTGTACCTGCACCTGAATGTAGTGAAGCTGCGCAGGAGTTTGAACACAGCTGTGAACAAGTCAGTAGATACACAATTACCTGTTATTTATTATATAGCATTTACGGGAGCTGAGATGAAAATACTTTTATGTTCAACTCTGACTTGATTGCTGCCTTTTTTGAACTTTTAAATCCTGTTAGAGATTTGTTGATAAACACAAAGAATTTTGTAGTTGAGATCACCAAATAGGGTTGCATAACCTTGACCTTAGTGTCTGCAATGTCATTACAAACATTATGGTGACTCACACTATGATAATTTTCTGAATTAATTTCTTCAGGTCGGAATATTCCCAGACGCTCACGATTGCCGGAAGTTCCATCTCTGCTCGCCACCCGAAGGTTTGCCTGACGGAAGACCCGCTGATCGTAGAGCAGCTCTCTGCCCAAGACATTATGGCTACAACCCTGCCACAGCCCAGTGCTCAGTAAGTTTTATTTTGGTCATATACTGGGGTGTTGAATAAAAAGTGATAATGAGTATGACGTAATTAACTGTTAAATGAAATTTGATTTTTCGACGCAGTCACCTTTCAGGTTCATACACTTTGCATATCTTTTTCCTAAACCTAAAATTCCCTTTCTAAAAAAATCTTCTTCCTGATCCCTTAAAATAACGTGTACGGCGATTACCGCGTCATCATCTTCAAATTTCTGGCCCCTGAGATTATACCGCGAAAATAGGTAAAAATCACTAGGAGCAAGGACCGGTGAATATGGAGCATGTTCCATCAATTCGAAGTCACCTTCGTGAACGGCAGCCATCGCAACACTGGACTTGTGCGCGGGGGCGTTATCTTGGTGAAACAAACAAACAACAGAACACGTTCCGAAACGACTCAAACAAATTCTTCTATTTTTGAAAAACAAAAGAGTATTGATTGTTTTTTCATTATCATCATATCTAATGTCTGGGCTATGCCTGCCAGTGTTTATATTTTTTATTTCCAAGGAGAATGTATCGCATTATCATTATTTATTGAACACCCCTCGTACTTACCTCTGTTGAGGAACTTTATAGAAACTATTTGTCTTTGGTTATAAGGATGTCCTAGGCGCATTCAAAGGCAGCTAAAAAAACGAAAAGTTCGAACACAACGCTAACTCCATATCTGTTTCTCATTCCAGGTAAAACTGGAACACAGCCAGTGCACCGACAGACCAGTCCCAGAATGCAAAACCATCGGCCAGCATGGAGTCCTAGCCTTAAGCTCCAACCATTACTACGTCTGTCTCACCAAGAACGGAATGCTTCACCCTCAGATCTTCATCTGTCCCCACGGCTGGCATTTCTGGGGAGAATTCTGCCAACCGGAACCTGAAAAGAAACCAACAGAGAATACTATAGTTAAAGAGAGTTCAGAAGAAAAAGGTTCAGAAGAGATACTTGTTGAGAAGACTACAGAAGAGAATATAACAGTGGAAGCCGCAACTAATAGAATGGATAGTTTCTTTTCAACGGAGAAGTCGACAACTTATGCTCCTGACACTTTCTTGGCAGACAAGATAGATCTTGCAAATTATGAAACTCCCGAAGATGGGGGCGAAAATGAGAATAACGATTACGCCATGTCCATTGAGTATGGTTTTTAAGTGATTCTTTAAATGTAGGTAAAAATATTCTGGAAATATACAAAAACTAAAACGAGAAAATAAAACCTAGATGATTGAAATTCTATCTATGTGTAATACGATTAGAACTATGTAACCAGTATTTAAACTAAGAGTTTGCAAAACAATATCAATTAATGATTTAATTTATCAATAAAACACTAAATACTACTTAGCGTTTTTCTTGCATTCCATTGCTATATTTATGACTTATTTCGCAACCGTCTGAGAGTCCCCCAGTGGATAATTTGGCTTAAGGTAAGTCGTGTTGGCCTGACAAGAGTAATTCGTGATTTGTTATTAATTTTTCTTGCTTTCACAGCTATTTATTTTTTATGAATTCTTAAAGCTTTACTGTTGGCTCTTAAAGACAATGGTGATCAACTTATCACCGTGAACCTCTGACAAGTTCTGTTGAGCAAAAATCTAATTCTGTCATCGTGGTTCACAATAGGACAATCGCGACCGATACCGACCTTTGTGGTGGTACAAAGACGGTGTTATCGCTACCATCTCTGCCAAGCCCCGCTACGACATGGCACAAGCGAGAAGATATGGCGACGTATTACTGAATCTTACAATGAAAATTTTTCTATAGCAAAAACGAGAAAAGTGACCGTGACACAGAGACGAGCTCTTAAAACTAACCATTGGTTCCCGTTTAGATTTTTTACAGGTGTATAACTATTGACGTCTATAGAATAATCGCAACATAATAATAAAACGATCTCAATAAATTATAAAATATTATAGCGTGACATGCCTGTAATATGTTTAATTAAATCTGCTCATAGTCTGATCGCATGATAAAATCGGAAAAATATATAATAATTACTAATCAGTATTGATGAATAGGGATGGTGGCTTGATAACTGAAATAGGAATTTAAAAAGCGTGAAAAAAGTGAGTCCATTTATTTACTAATTCGTAACCGCTTTTAACATGGACCATACAGAATTCTTGCTTTAAAATTAGACAGAAAATGTATTCTGTTTATAAATTCTTGATTCCCAAACCTGTCAGACGCTTTCATGAATGCGTGACATTTGTAAAGAACAGTGAATGGCTGAACGTGTAAATTGGTATTTGTATATATGTATAAGGATAATTATGCGAAACTAGTTTTTTTTTTTTGTTGATAAATCTATGTATTTAGTATCGGAGCACCATTTAGTTTACAAGTACTAAGTAGTAAAATGAGTACTAAGTATAAGACGAAATATTTATTTCGTCTTATAATCTTAATATAATCTTATAAAATATAATCTTTCGTAGCCAAATATTGAAATTCTAAAAACATGTTGGGAAGAAGGATTTACAAAAAAAACATTAGTGTCGCTAATACTCAACTGTATGCAATTAATACTAGACCCTACTGCTTTTAACTTACACCATACACCACTCGAGATTAACGGTAAACAAAAAGATGCACCTTTGACATTATACTTTGGACCTGCATACAACTTTCTGCTTATCGCCCCCGCTACCTCCTCTGATATGAACCACACAATATTCTGCACTTTGATTAACAAAAACATACAATAACCTTTGACATTACATTAAATGGAATTTTGTGTAATGAACTAATGATTTAACAACCTGTACATCATCATAATTATTATTAAGTACCCGCTTGTTCATTGGTTGCTACATGCTTGAGTATTTTTGTTTTGTCGTATGGAAATCGAGATTGTTTAATTAGGATACAAGGGATCTGTCATAATCTTCAGGATACTCAGTATTCCTTCAACTACTAAGTAATTTACTATAGTCGGTTACAATAGTATTTCAAGAAAATGTACGATATTTGAGGCGGCCCGGGTGGGTATAAAATAACAATTTTCTATGTTTCCAAAATGTCAGTATGCCACAAACACAAATTTAATTCATTTCAGTGTTGGGTGCCTCTGACTCACGTGGCGTAATTGTCGCGTTATGTATGCGTATGTTTGCGGTACCCTTAAAAACTACATGAAAAAGAGAAGCCGAAATTCTAATTATCTATCACCAAAACGATATCTTTCATTGGACAATTTTATTGAGGTTAACTTTATAACAGCAATTTTTCGCCGATGATATTTCAATTATAAATGTAATGTAATATCTAATAATCTTATTCAAACAATAATTGTTGGACAAAGTAAAAATACAGTTGAAACCATATACTGATGCATAAATGTTAGTTTCCCTTAAAAGACTGATTTCATAAGAATTTAAACTGAATAGGGTTTGTTGATACTTTTGGCACAGATCATACGAACTTAGTATTTCAAGGCCTTGTTTCACGTTATTCGCTACTCACTTATCCCATACACCGTTTTTCAAGCACACAGATGAACCAAACTGTAGAACACTGTTTGAATTTCGAAATGCTCTTTGATTGTCGATTGGCTTCAACTTGTGACACTGCTTTTCCAGGATCATAGTTCGTTGCCTGCATACTAAACTTGCAGTTTTTGAAAACAAACGTTTTCATGATTTAAGATAGAGAATTATTTTCACATGGAAACATCACATTTGAATAATAGAGATGTTCAATCGAGCAACGGAAGCGTGCAAATATCCCGCTTCCGATTATGACATCGCCCACCGCTTCTTAGATACACCCCGCAGCGTGTGCAGGGCTAAATAACGGTGTACAAAATATGAACACAACTCACATAGAACGAATGAGATTTTCTATCAAGCTGCAACAGTTTACTAGTACCTACGTACCCCGACACGCTTAGGAAACCACTCTTTTCTCTTCACACACACCACACAGTATTTTTGATTTGGCTAACAATGAAAATTTCAAGCATATTCTTTCATTCACTCCAAGCACCAAAAGTTCGCTGGTTTCTCAGTATCCCGCTCCCGCTTATAAATCTGCTTGCCGTTTCTTATAAAACCACAGAGCAATTGTGCAAGGCTAACTGAGTACAAGATAATATATGCTCACTTTGAATATAGAATAAACACCATGAATCGTATACCTTGTCTCAGCGGCAGAAGTGTGCTTGTGCCTGCGTATCCCGCTACCGCTTGTGACATCGCTCTCCGCTCCTCCCATACACCACACAACATTTGTGCAGGGCTAACGGTGTACAAAAAACGGGCACCTCTGACATTAGACACTAGAATTGCATCACAGTTCACCGTGGGAAGCTTACCTATAGACGCATACGCCGCTACGAGATAAGTGGTATGGAGTTGGCTTTTTATAAAATCTAAGCGTTGCCGTCTTCGGCTGAGCAACTTTCAGAAAGGAAGACAAGGAAGTTCTAGTTCCGATTCGTAACAATTTGTACAAAAGCTGGCTGAATAACTATCTGGCAGACGGGTGATAAAAGGACAGTGAGCTCGAGTTACACACCAAAAATTGGGTTCCCTGTTGACGTCAGAGAGCGTCTTCGGATTACACATCAAGGGTAAAATATAACAAAAAGATTAGAATCATGTTTAAGAGCCTTAAAATCGAGTAGTAAAACTCTTTGTCAGAGATTGTTCGTTAAATGAGAAGCCTATGAATGATGAGAATTTTCAAATACTATCCTTGACACAGTGATCGGTTTCTATGAGTGCATGTACAAAAAACACATGCTGTATGCTGTAAGGAATAGGATTACATCATCATCTTCCAACTCATTAAAACATTATCATAAAAAGCTGCCATTATTATGATTAATTTTACATTAAATACTATTTAAATAAAAAACAAAAAAACATAAAACTGTGACAATGACAATAATAATTATTAATATGTCACTATTACCATATTGACCTTTTATTAAATAGATCATAATTTTGATAAATGAAGTGTTTTAAATTTAATATAGTTTCCTAAAAAACTTCAAAACGTCGATTAGTCATAGCTTCACCTTGATTAACACTAAAGTTGTCAGCAGGATTTATCATGTTATTTAATTTTATTATTATGATAGAAGACATCATGAACACATACCTATACAACAGAATCCTGCGGGGCAATTCCCTTATTTTTAAGAACGTTCACATTCGCAATCACATTCGTAATCTGTCAAAAAAAAAAAAACATCAGCATTGCTATTCTTAACCATCTCACCGTAAAAACTTAGGTGAAGTGAGCGTGGAGTGAGCTGTCATTGTCATCGATACCTACTGATGCCAAGGCAGTGACAGTTCACTCCAAGCTCACTTCACCGATGAAATTTTTACAGAATAGCACAACTGTTTACCAACATTTTTGACAAGTTTGACAGATTGCGACTTGAATGTGAACGTAAGAGAATTGGCCTTCTGATGACATTGTTGTTCCCAAATCAATTGAAGACTTGAAAACCCGTACCTACTCTTTGAAGCGATTTCTTAGTCACTTTATACCATTTATCCATTGTTTTGATTTCTAAAAATAAATCAGAATTGATTATTTGCAAAAAACAATAAAATAAAAATTAATAATTCACTCCACACTATCCAGCATCGGCGCGATCGTTTTGTCAGCCAAAATGCCAAGTCGATTCGAGACTACAGACCGCTACACTATGTACTGCGACCGAGGTGATTTGATACATCCTGACTGTGCTTAATTACGTTTTTGCAAAGTTTTCTCTTTTTTATTTAGCAAAAAAAACCCAAATAATTAATAAAAAAAATGGGTTTTTTCTCAAACTGCAGTTGTTTTGTTTTGTGATTTGATTGCTGCTGGGCTGAAGTTAGCCTTGCTTTTTATTGCAACTATTTATAGCTAAATAAAAAAGCACAAAGAAAGAGCTAAATGACATCAAAACTTATTTTTATTTTGATGTAAAATATTTTAATTCCTGTAAAAGGTAAAGGAATGCTATCATTTTGAGCAACTTTTATTAAGCAAGCTTTTTCAATTCCCTTGATCAGTTACATCAATTCCTATACATTTATTGAAAGTTAACTCCATATAAAATAAATCAGCATCTATTCAGAAATCCTAGAAAGGCGCCGAACATTCATAAAAAAGTCATAACTCATCATTTTCACACTACGATCCCGCGAACGCGCGAAATCCAATCAAAACTATCAAGTAGTGTTGCGCCAATCACATTTTAAGACACACATTTACCGCCAAAGCCGTTCAAGCGGGCACCTTGCTTCACCATTCATTACTGTACCGTACAAACTGATGCACTCGTTGCTAGCTCGAAAAAGCCTGTCTCGAAAAGCCTGAAAACTTCTCTAAAAGCCTGTATCACTCATTTTAGCTCGAAATTTTGGGAGAACTTCTCCAATTTAGTTTGGCACTACCCCAACACTGTTAGTTCTCATTCTGAAACTGACATTCGCGAGTTGTGTTTTTTTAAATTTATTTATTTTGCCAGTGTTTTTTTTGTGGCTGTTTGAATTTAGATCTCGTTTGCGGAAGAAGGTGAGTAACTATTTCTTTTTATTTTATTTCATTATTTTTTTCAGTTAAAATTGCAATGTTTTTATTTCGTTCCTGACATTTTAAATTGCTTTTTACAGTTTCTCAAATACTTGAACGTCAATTGATTATGCTATTCAATAAAGAAGTGGCCTTTGGACCCACATAATATGAGTAACTATAAAATTGATTACTAGGTGTCTAAACTTATTCAATTTTACATTTCAAAACATAACTAGAATGTTTTTGTGTATTTATTTTATGTGTTAAATAATCGACCTACTGTATAAAGCCTATCAAATTAATATCAACAACAAAAAACTAATTGCGGTTCTTGGTTGTCCAAACAAAAACGATCAATAGTAAGAAAAAACAGTTTTTGCGTATGTTTATGTTTTTTGCAAGTTATTCTGCGTTTAACTTGTTATTTTTTGTTGCTGTTAAGTAACCTGTCTGTCTGGGTTTAAACTACAATAAATCAGTTTTTTTTATATAATTTGCTCCATTTTACATAGGATTTCTTATGCATTGTGAATCAATTTTCAAACACAAATCTCACATCGTAGATAATTGATCATCTACTTTTTTTTAAACTTACTTATAAACGTTTTTTAACCATATACCATACCATAAACCGTGCTGTGCTGTAAAGCGTGCTGTGTCCAAATAATCGTTCCAATTTTCTTTCTAAATGACCTATGGTCCCGGAACAATGAACTAACTATCGTAAGCACTTTAATATCTTTTCATACGGGTATTGAACCCATGACCCGCAACGCAGAAGCCACCATAAGTACTTACCTTACCACTGCACCAACAAAACTAAAATCGTTATTCCGTACAGTTACTTCTACTATTAATCAATTAACTAAACAGTTACCTATTACCAATAATAATAACAACGTTCAAATCTATTATTCCCGTTAACTTCTTCAACTAAGAGTACTTGTGTTAAGTGCTTCAGCCGAGATACGAACCTGCGACCTATCGATCGAGTCTTAAAGTGCCAATTTACTTCCTTATCGCGAGGGCACTGGAATCTAGATAGTCTATGGTTCACATGGCGATGGACAAAGGTCCTAACACGAACGATCGACGTAGACATTGCTTTAATTTGAACGATTTTTGAACAGAAAATACAAATAAGTATATACAGGGTGTAAGGGACAGCCCTCCTCAAACTGATGGGATGAATTCAGTTTAACATACTAAGACGGCCGCCGCCGGCCGGTACATGAAATTATTTCAGGAACGTTATGGGAATCCAATAAACCTGATTTGTTTCATTACCTCGCACGCAATGTATCGTTACCGTGGCACAACCCACATAGCCGCACTCCCCGTGGCGGGGGGAGCGTCATTTATCTATGTTTGAATTTCACGCGTCGTTCGCTATAATTAGTATTTCAACATCCATTGCGGTTTTATTTTAGCTGTTTTATTGACATAAATGGACTGCTGCCTAAAGAGAATGTAATTTTACATTGAAAAAAAAATACTGAAAATAAATATACATTTTCCTGAGAAAATTTTCGGTGGAATAGGATTCAAAATAAGGAGCTGTATTTATGCCCCCTGTTAATTTGCGGAGGGCTGTCCCTTACACCCTGTATACTACGGCCGATATAATTTGGCAGTTCCCAACTTCGCGCAGAGGAGTATTAATTTTTGAACCAAATGGTGACATGAGGCGAGTGTGAGTGAGAGAACATGCGCCTATGTTCAGACCTGTCAAGTTATATCGGCCGTATTGTGCCGTACCTATTGAGTAGAGGAGCTCGTGGCCAAGTAATAACGTCGAAACGAAATAAGTCGATCCATCAGGTTAAGCTACGCTTGCCGGGGTTGGTCCGTGGATGGGTGACCATCTTTTCATACCGAAAGTCCTCCGTGACTCGAAAAGCACGTTAAGCCGTTGGTCCCCCAGGGTTGCGGGAATGTCCGAAAGAGATACCGGGACTTTCGGGAAGGAACACGGGTGGGTTTTAGTCAGTAAAAGTCTGACACGCCCTTCCGCTCCGCACAGAGCGGGAGAAGTCATTTGATGATTTCCCAGCCTCAAAAAAAAAGCCGTTGGTCCCGGCTGTCATTTGTGGATCATTAACAGTCGTTACGGGTCGTCGGAAACCCGAAAGTCTGGCAATCAGTCTTGCCAAGGAGTATCATATTACCCAGTTACTGGGTTGTGGAGGTCTGATAGGCAGTCGCTCCATGTAAAATACTGGTATCCAGCTGCATCCGGTTAGAATGGGAGCCGACCCCAACATAGTTGGGAATAGGCTAGGCAGATGATTGTGCCGTACCTATTGAATATAGTAATTTTATTGTAGTTACATCGTCTTCACATATACCTTATTATAATTACATAAACATAAACTCACGCCTTCGTTCATGGGGGTAGGCAGAAACTACAGACCGCAAACTGCTACGATCACACTCCAAATTAAATCGGTAACAGTATACTAAAACTAAAAGTGAATCAATAACAGTATCGCTCTATCGATACCGTTTCAATACTTATTAATTTACATTGTTCCGCAAAACGGCACGAAAACGCTTTATGATCATAGCGGTATTGTCACTTTTAAGGTGATATTTTATACTAACAATAATATAACATAACATCACGGCTGTATTCCCCTTAAGATAAGGCAGAGAAGTATCTATCTGCCAGGGTTGCGGAATAGTCCGAAAGGGATACCGGGACCCTGGCAACAGGCAACTGAAGGAACACGGGTGGGTTTTAGTCAGTAAGAGTCTGACACGCCCGTCCACTCCGCCCAGAGCGGGAGAAATAATTTGAAGATTTCCTAAGCAAAAAAAAAAAAAAAGTATCTATAGTACACCCACATTTCGCCAGTTATGTTTAAGTCCCATGTAATAGGGGGCGAGCCTATTGCCATCAACCGGGCACAAATCCAGACTCCGGGCTGCCACTGAGAAACTGCAGATGAAACAACTCAATAACACTTTGCCCGACCCGAGGATCGAACCCAGAACCTCATGTTCAGCAGTAGCGCCTGACCACTACATTAACGAGACAGACTAAATAAAACATTAACTATTAGTATGTACTCGTGGCTAAGTAATAACAGCCGCACGGGTCGATCCATGAAGTTAATGTATGCTTGCCGGGGTTGGTCCGTGGATGGGTGACCATCTTTACATACCGAGACTCCTCCGTGCCTCCGAAAGCACGGTAAGCCGTTGGTCCCAGCTGTCATACGTGGATCTTTGACAGTCGTTACCGGTCGTCAGAAGCCAGAAAATCTGACCACCAGTTTTACCAAGAGGTATCGTATTACCCAGTCACTGGCTTGAGGAGGTCCGATTGGCAGTCGCTCCATGTAAGATACTGGTATTCACCTGCATTCGGTAAGACTGGAATCCGACCCCAACATAGTTGGGAAAAGGCTAGGCAGATTTATTTGTACTTGGTTTAACACTCGGACTTGATGAAGGGGTTATCCTGGTGTTCTAGCTCAAAAAGATAAGCCGTCTTTGTTACTGGGAATCTCTTCCCATTTCTTGCACTTAACTGACACTCAGACTGAACACAATACACTTCAATTAACTACACAGCCCCAGAAAACACCCCTTCATCAAGTTCAAGGATTGACCTTGGTCCTTCGAGCCGGATAACCAGTACTTATAACTGCTAATGGCTAGTTCTATCTTTCAACTTATTTTGGCAAGGTCTGGTCACCAAGCAATGAATAAATCAATTATCATAACATCAAATATTATAAAGTTGAAAGCCATTGCATCCGTATATAAAATGGGGTCGGCTCCAGCCTATACGGATGCAGCTGAATATCAGTATTTTACATGGAGCGACTGCCTATCTGACCTTCACAACCCAGTTACTGGGTAACACGAAACCCTTGGTAAGACTGATTGTCAGACTTTCGGGCTTCTGACGACCCGTAACAACTGTCAAAGATCCAATGACAGCTGGGACCAACTGCTTAACGTGCTTTTCGAGGCACGGAGGGGTCTTGGTTATCAAATTATTGGCATAATTAATACAAATATACTCCATCGCAGATAAAGCCGGGAGCTAAAATTATGTCGTTAAAATAATTAATAATTAGTTGTTGTTAAAATGTTACTAGCGCTTTACAAACTGCGCCGTAAAACAGTAATTTTGGTAATTGAAATCTAAATGTTAACGACTTCTAAGTAAGACTCGAGGAACAAAAGTTCAATTAGTAAGTAACAAACACAATAAACAGTACCTTTGTACTCATATCATAATTATGTCATATATCTTTGTATTTTACTGTGTGTACATAAATAATAAATAAATAAATAGTCGGAATTAGTTAATCCTAAGTAATATTATAATGGTCGTGCGAAGGTCTTCGATATCGGAAAGCTTCTTGTGGTACTCAAATGGAGTTGGGCAGGACACCTGGCAAGGCGCAGTGATGACTAGTGGTGTAAGCCTTTTTTTTTTGAGTGTGTGACATCATCAAACGACTTCTCCCGCTCTGGGCGGAGCGGGAGGGCGTGTCAGACTTTTACTGACTAGAACCCACCCGTGTTCCTTCTATTGCCTGTTGCCAAGGGTCCCGGTATCCCTTTCGGAATTTCCCGCAACGCTGGCAGGCTCTGTCACAGCCGTACTCCATCTGTCATCACTGTCATGTCCAAGGACTGGAAGACGAGATGTCAGTCGTCAGGCGGCACGCGGCGAGATGAGCGGATGACTTGCCATCGCGGACAAAACCTGGATGAGCGGGTTCCGTACCACCGCACAATATATAACTCATTTTTTTTTTATAGACACTTTTCGTTTTTGGGAACCCTCTTTAATTTTTATTTAACTTTATTTTAATTTTATTTGTTGTTGTAGCGGCAACTATCGGTTCTACTGTAGGTACCTATTACGGTTCATGAGATACAGCCCGCTGACAGACAGATAGACGGACGGAAAGCGGAGGATTAGTAATAAGGTTAATTTAGGGGTATGAGGAATAGGGTGTAAAGTTCACTCATCCACCATAGAAAAGGGAGGATCCTCCGACCAGACGGGTGTTGTGTCTGGCGGGCAACTGCCCAACGGTTGATGTTGGGTTCTTGTAATATTATGTCCACTGCACGGTTAACTTTAATTGCGCGATGCAGGATTTATGTGACGTCAGGATTTCTTTGTGACGTCAGATTTTTTATTCATAGTTCGCATGTAGATACCGCCACAATTAGTAATAAGGTTCCGTTTGTGCACCCTTTGGGTACGGAACCCTAACAACTGCAAAGTGTCTTTAACATCGAAAATCTTTGCCCTCAAGATAAATTTCTAATCCGTTGGGAAACCAAACGACTACTCAGTACGTGACGATTAGCTGGAAAAAGACTATTTTCTTGAAGAAATCCCAGTTCTTATACTTTTTCAATACGAAATAAACGGAACTAAAGTGGCAGTATCCCCTTGTGACTTGTCGTTCATAGCACTCGGTTGGAAAGCCGGATAAAGTTTTAGAGGTATGAGGAACAGGGTGTAAAGTTCACTCATCCACCATAGAAAAAGGAGGATCCTCCGACCAGACGGGTGTTGTGTTTGACGGGCAACTGCCCAACGATTGATGTCGGGTTCTCGTTTATACAGGGTGTTAGGGTAGACACCGTTATCCTTGAAACTAGTGGTTTGGTGTCACCTATAATATACTTTTTCTATGGGACCAACCTTGAAACCGCGAAAAAAAAATCTGCTGTTCCATACATTTGTGTTCACTTAAATCGACAAAATGTATGGAACAGCAGATTTTTTTTTCGCGGTTTCAAGGTTGGTCCCATAGAAAAAGTATATTATAGGTGACACCAAACCACTAGTTTCAAGGATAACGGTGTCTACCCTAACACCCAGTATGTCCATTGCACGGTAAACTTTAATTCCGCGATGCAGGATTTATGTGACGTCAGGATTTTTGTGTGAAGTCAGGTCTTTTGATGCGTAGTGCGCATGTGGCGATGTAGGTACAAAGTCAACGATCAAGTAAGTATCTCGAACCTTATGTAAAATGTTTGTGGAGGTCAGATTGGCAGTCGCTCCATGTCAAATACTGGTATTCAGCTGCTTCCAGTTAGACTGGAAGCCGACTCGGTAAAACCTCATGTACTCAATCTAATTTGAGCCCAATTTATTGTTGCTGCAACCGGATATAAGCAAATTCGTTCAACATCCCATTAATTTATGTTTATTAAAGTGCAGTAATGAGCAGTAGCGCAATCTACCAACCTAATTATGTGCACGGCACCGTCAGCAACGTAAATTAGTACAGACAAGTAGAATATCAGTACAACTGTTACTAGCGAGTTTTAATTTCTTTGCCATCGGTACCAATTTAGTGATAAAGACGATATACAATCTGGAGACGACAATACAACAATAAATGAAAACACTGGCTATACTAATGCATAAGAGTATTATGGAACTATCAAATAAATCCTAACATGGAAATTAAAAAAGTCATTTTTTCAAACAAACTAAATAGTAGTGATGGGCCGACTATGGGGTTTTCCGATCTTTGACTAGCTATCGTAACTAAACTTTTGGATATATTTGATTAATTTTTTGAATGTAGACCAAGAACGTCATTAGATATACGGAGTTTTATTTTTTGTTGTATTGTCGTCTCCACCTTGTATAAGTGTGGAGCCATGAAAGCAGCGAATGTTACACTTTACTGTTTAGTTAACGTCGTGATTTTCATTTGTTTAGATTTTCATAATTTTGTGTATTTTATGACTGGATTTTTCTTTTATCTTTGTAAGGGCTTGTACACAAAACTGCGTTGCGACGTCGCATCGCAAAAATCTGCGACGGTACCCTAAGATTTTTCTTCTGCGCTTAGCTTCTGCGTTGCGAATTCGCACGAATTCGCAGTTTTGTGTACAAGCCCTAAACCAGCCAAAACCTGAAGCCAAAGCGTGTAAGGAATATTAAACACTAGCTTTTGCCCGCGGCTTCGCCCGGGTGGTATGTAGATAAAAAGTAGCCTATCAGGCTCTAGACTATCTGTGTACCAAATTTCATTTAAATCGGTTCAGCAGTAAATTTGTTAGAAACAACCAACACTTATTCACTACACGAGAAAACATACAAACTAGATATACATTACGACACAAAAATAGACTAAACCTACCTGGTGGCTCTAAGCTGAAAATGCACTCAACAAGCACTTTTGTAATGTCAGTTAAAATATATAATAAACTACCAGAAGCAATAAAAAATGAACAAAAATCTAATATATTTATAAATAAACTAAAACAATACCTAATCCATAAATGCTATTACAATATTAATGAATATCTTAATGATAAATTAAATGAATCATTAAAAATGAATACCAAAAATAATAACTAAAATTAAAGTGGGAGTGAGTAGTAGAAAAACATTTACCTATAATTTATTTCTATCAAATAATAATAATATATAATATTAGCCCTCTTCCTCTATCCTATCTTGCTGTGCCCGACAGGGTCCACAATGATCTAAAATTATGTATATTTTATAATGTACCTACCACCTAAGTTAACATTGTGGAATGCAAATAAATATATTGAGTATTGAGTATTGAATAGTTTTGGCGTGAAAGCGCGACAGACAGACAGAGTTACTTTCGCATTTATTATATGAGATTTCTGATTAATTCCAATAATAATGTCACTTGTCGACTCACGGGGCCACCATATTGACATTTATTATTCTTTCAAGATAGAGAAATAACTATAATTATTTATGTTTCATTGAACAAGGTAAATATCGCTTTGATACGACAAAACTGATAAGATAAAAGTTAATAGTTCCATAAACAGAACACGAAAAAATAAATTTTCCAGATCATCACGGAAACAACAGTATAATAAATCATTCTCATTTTATATGAACAAGTTTGTAATCTTGCCTTTTATTAACTCGTAAAGTTCCAATGTTTTCAAGAAAATGTCAAATATTTTTGTCCGTTTACTAAACCAAGGCTAAACTGTTGCTACTTGCAGGAACCTACATTGTCATTTATATGATCAGGTTTTAAAAGATTAATTATTATGCACACAGATTTTGTAATTTTAAAATGTATCAGTAGTCACAACAGAAATAAAAAAGTTACTGAAAAAAATGTTTAACAAAGTGACTAAAGGACGACACTTAACATTTTTAATTTAATTAATCGTTTGTCTGTTTTTATTAAACATGGGCATTAGTCTTAATGACAAACAAACAGGAAAGTGTTCTATAATAAATTAACTTAAATGAAGTCTGTCACTTGACTCATGAATTTATGCAGCCATTTAAATACTTATTAACAATTTTATTACTGCCTACTACTGCAACAGGAGAGATCATAGCATAAAATATAATATATTAAGTTGTTTTTAGCTTAAACATAAATAGCTTTAAAAAAAAACGTCTAAATAAGTTTTGGTTTCAGCAACACTTCGGAATATTCAACAATTTATAAAGCAGTCTTTTGAATAGCTTTATAGGTAATTCTCTTTAAAACAATAATAATATTTTACCTTATTCAAAACTTAGTGTTAAATAATCAAAAAATCAGAGCAGAGCAGTGTGATAAGAGCAGTGGTGGCCCAGTGGTAACGGGCACGACTTACGAGTAGTAGGTTCGAACCCTGACAGGCGCTTTACTTTGTGTAAATTATTTCATCGCCTCTGCTCTCAAAACGGTGAAGGAAAACATCGTGAGGAAACCGGCATTTCCTAGAACCAAAAATTCGAAGACATGTGACATCTACCAACCTGCACTGGGCCTGCGTGGTGGATTACGGCCCGCTCCCTCTCACAGAGAGGAGGCCTGTGTCCCAGCAGTGGGAACATTATAGGCTGATTATGTAATCAAAAAATCTGCCTAGCCTTTTCCCAACTATTTTGGGGTCAGCTTCCAGTCTAACCGGATGCAGCTGAATACCAATATGTTACATGGAGCAACTGCTTATCTAACCTTCACAACCCAGTTATTGGATAAAACGATATTCAATGTCAAATAATATTTGAGAAATTGTTACTCTATGACTCAAATCACCTAGCTAACACGCTAACTCCCTAGCCACAATACACCTTGATAAAACTGCTCAACAAATAAATTGTTTTATCGGCAATCCAGCGTGATTCGACTCCATGCCGTTATTGTTCTGCATTACGACTCTATTTCGGATATAAACGAGCTGTCGCACTTGGTTTATTAGTTCTAATGTCTTCTCTTGTCCTGTTTGACGGAGGGTGCTATTACGGCCCAGATTAAGTTGGAGAAGGTATTTCATTTGATATTCCTTTTATAAATTAGGTATTGACCGAGTTTTTTTGTTTTCTTGTAGGTAACTAGGTACTTTCTTAGTCTATTTAGGAGATTACTAACATAGGTATGATTAAAAATAGCATTATAAGGTGGCTTCTGACGTCACGGCCCGTAACGACTGTCAAAGATATACGAATGACAGTCGGGACCCACCCATCTCAAACTCAAAGCATTTATTCCAATTAAACCATCACAGGCACTTTTGAATTGTTAAAGAGTCGGTCAGTTAGTCAGAAAGTTGAAGCTAGTTGCCCATTCCAAAACGTAGATCTCTATGGAGAAGAACGGGCAAGAAACTCCAAGGACACTCTTTTAAATAGATATTACAAAATCCCTATTATTGCTTAATGTTGCTTCTATATGTGAGAAAAAAAAGCCTTGGCAGATAAGGGATGTCCAGTCTCAACTGACGGAGCCCGTTTACAAACATGACACGTGGATCAGCACCATCCAGCTCAACCATTTTGTAGGGAATCGAATGATCCAACACAAGCACCCCCATCTGTGAGACATTTATGTGAGGATCCACGGACAAACCCCGGCAAGCATAGCTTTACCTGATGGATCGATCCGAGCGGCTGTTATTACTTAGCCACGAGCTCTCACTAAATACTACAAGTACTAACTAAATACTCCATCCAGTCTTGTAATAGCATGTCAAGTAAATAGCTACAAAACGTTTGCCACGCTCGAGAAACTTGCCAGTACTTTCTAGGTTCAAAGTCCTAGCTTTCTCCTAGGTCTTGTGATGCTCTTACGATGCCTAGGCTAGATATCTTCAAGACAGTGTCTGCATGAGACGGGGTAAGCAGAATTGGTTGTGTGAGGTGTATTAATATGGAACGTCGTGCGCAAGTGACATTGGTGGAATATGATACAATACAGTCAGATTAAATTACTTAGCGAAACTCGACAGACGTTATGAGTTTCCAATATCTAAAGTTAATAAAACAAAAAAAAGATTTTTTTTTTGGGGTCAACGACTTGTCTGTCTGTTTTTGGGGTATATGAAGTTTACTCAGAAAAAAATAGATTTTTAAACCGATATTACAAATAACTATTAGCCGTAGATATCCGCTACTAGCAGTAGAAACATTTATGTTCGCATAGGTCGTCATTTTAATGTAGGGTTTTTTTTAGGCAGATTTTTTCGCGATTTTAGGGTTGGTCCCATAGTTTAAGTTGTGAATAATCATGAGTACAATGACCCCTTAAGAGGATTAAAACGAATAAAATTTCACTCTGTATATAATTCTCATGCATTACTTCAGCGCCTTCGAACCTACGTCATTATTTTATGAAAAGATTTTCCGCTATTTTTCTCGACCATAATATATTATTATATTGCTGGAATTTCTTCTCAGAACGTGGATACATCGACTGTCAAGTTCTTATGAAGATTGACATCGATTAATAACTTGGAAAACCACTGAGGAAATTGTAAGATGCTAGCATTTCTTAGAAGTTGTTCTGTTATGAAAAATGATCGTAGTTTTTGGGTGCATTCTCGTTTTACAAAGTCGTGAAAATGTATATATGTGATATCAAAAATTAGATGTATTTTCTTTATTGAATAATAAAGAACCGTTTACATCGTTAATACGTGATTTATTTCAACGTTCGTCTTTTAAACTGCTATCTTTAGAAAATTTCTAATTAGTAATTTTTCTCTCAAAAAGATGAATCGATAAAAAGAAAAAAAGAAAAATAAGTTTATTTGTCACAGAAACACGTGCATAGTAAGCATTAAGTAGATAATTAACTCGAATAAATCAGAACAATTAAATAAAACACAATAGATTTAATATCACCAGTAGAAAACAAAAAAAACTTTTAAAATTTTTATGTTTCACTTTTTGGTTGTGTTAGCCACCCCACACAAATTCGAATACCCCTACCTGCTATGTAAATAACAGTGAAGGAGTCACATAGAACATCATCCAGATATACTAAGTGGGAAGAAAATACGTAAAATTTAAGCTAACTCAAAAACTACGCACGCAAAGTAACAAAATTATATATGGGTCCACCTCGGGAGTATACCCTTCCGAACTAAAAAAGATTTTTTTAAATCGGTTCACAATTGGCGAAAATATACATGAAAAAAAAAACAAATATACATATAGACGAACATAGCATCTCCTCCTTTTTGGAAGTCGGTTAAATAGTCGGCAGCTGCCGCTGCTGCGATGACGTGCACTGTGCCCGTTAAAGTTGAAAACTGAGTTACATCCCAGGACCTTCCAGGTGTTCCGATCCTAATAGGCTAAAGTTAACGCTTGGCTTGGTTAAAGTTAACCCTAGGACTATAACTGCCAGTTCCGTCACTTATGTAAGTTACCGAACCGTATACTACCTACTGAAATAGGTTAGTAAAAAAATAGGACTGGCAATTGTGGTAGATGTATTTCTTCATTTTATTTCCCATGGCGATTTTGTAATGGCAAAGGATTTAATACCTTACGAGTTGTAGGTCGTAAGTTCAAACCCTGACAGGCGCTTTACTGTGTGTAAATTATTTCATCGCCACTGCTCTCAAAAACGGTGAAGGAAAACATCGTGAGGAAACCGGCATGTCAAATATTAGAAGATATGTGACATCTACCAACCCGCACTGGGCCCTGGTAATTATTGTAAATGTGAAGACTATGTGGATCATTCTTTTCTTTTTATTATTTATTTTTCCTTAGTTTTAATTAATCATGGTCTGGCAGTTTGAGTAATTTATGCGGCCTACCCAAATGTCCTGTTTTTGGTATTGTTCGTCAAATCGTTGAGCTCCTTAAATTCTGAGTTGAGCTGTACGATCACTGACAAATGCGTGCACTGACTGGACAGGTCCACTCAATCTGTGTGGTTCTTTCCCCAAAAGACCATTTCAGACACCAATCTACATGGTCTTCACATGATCTGACCAAGATTATGTCTGGACTTTAAAAGAGACTGTGACCTCTGAGTTTGTTTCGGCCTTTCTTCTCAGAGTAGTCAGATAGGAAACGCCGACCTTATCTAGTTTTAAAAATGTGTTTGACGTGTAAAAGTGTTTGTACAAACCTACTTACAGAAATAAATCATTCATCATTTATCATTTTTCATTTATCATTTATAACTCATGATACAAACGATTTGAACAGGACAGCATCTGTCATAGGTAGGTAATAGGTAGCTAATCCTTTTTACCAAGGCATTACAAACCATTATAGCCCTAATGAGTAATGATGTAGGTAATGAATCGTGATTCATTCCGCGGCCTTCGTTGACAAAGAAAGTGACTAAACATTGGTACCGATAGCGTTACTCATTAGTTTATTATTAATTTGTAGGTAGCGATATGTTTGACCTTGTCAACTGGAATTCCAATAGTAATAAAATAAAAGTATTACCTACTAGCTGCGCCTGCGGTTTCACCCGCGTAAGTCTCGATCCCGTGGGAATATCGGGATAAAATGTCCTATTCCAGGTCATGGTCTCCCCATGTGCCAAATTTCATCCAAATCCGTTCAGTCGTTTTAGCGTGAAAGCGTAACAAACAAACATACACACTAACAAACTCACTTTCGCATTTATAATTTAGTTAGGATTAGGAGTTAGGATTAGGAGTTAGGATTAGGAGTTAGGATTAGGAGTTAGGATTAGGAGTTAGGATTAGGAGTTAGGATTAGGAGTTAGGATTAGGAGTTAGGATTAGGAGTTAGGATTAGGAGTTAGGATTGGGAGTTAGGATTAAGAATTAGGATTAGGAGTTAGGATTAGGATTAGGATTACTTTTGTTTCATTACTCTTGGAATAAAAACAAAAAAACAACCGCTTTGGCTTATGCTATCGGTTGTCTTTTGTTGGAACTATCCATGCTACGATTACTTACCGTCGAATTCCTCTCTTTGATGTCCCGGTGTTAATCAACTAGATCAGTATTCAAACGGTACCTTTTATCAAATGTACTTATTAAGTACTTATGTTGAAACTGTTTGTACTCTCCGTCACTTTTCCCTAAAGGTTCCTTAGAAAACCAGCGTCAGACAGTATCTGTCTGGCATTAATGCTAAAAGGAACCTTTTTGGTGCAGCCGTGAGTCACATAATATACACTTTTTTAATACACTTTTTAATTTTTTTGTTATTTTTATTTTGTGTTTCACGAACTGTGTCCAAATAAATGTTATTCTTTCTTTCTTTATCATGAAAAACTCTGATAAAATTAATTGAAACATTAGATGCTTAGGCCAGTCATTTAAAAAATTTTATGTGGGAAAAAAATTACTGAACAGATTTTTTGGGATGTTGTTAGTTTGCAACTTCGATAGATCTCTGTGTGTGTGCTCGAAAAACGATTTTTTGTTTAAAACCTCTAAAAGGAAAAGTTATACTATACATTTCATCCTTTGGAAAAGTTATACTATACATTTTTAAAGCATACATTTTTTACAAAGCTAGTGTGTGCTCGAAAAACGATTTTTGGTTTAAAACCTCTAAAAGGAAAAGTTATACTATACATTTCATCCTTTGGAAAAGTTATACTATACATTTTTGAAGCATAAATTTTTTACAAAGCTACAATAATTCAACAAGCATTTCTTTTTGGATGGGCACACGGATAGACCATGACCTAAGATATGACAGTAATAATATTATACCCCAACTAAAGTACCTTAACCAGGATAGAAGATACTTTTTATCCCGATAGTACGTTCCCGTGGGATAATTTCCGACCTCCACACGGGCAAAACCGCGGGCAAAAGCCGAAGTTCCTCTCTTAAATGTCTATGAATACCAAACTGACACCTAACTACAATAAAATGAGGAACTCAACCGCCATTCCTACATGCCTACGTCAATCATTACAGATATACATTTAGGTATTACATTTTGATCAGCTCGCGACCTCGGCACTCGAGGTAAACCCGCGGTTTTGCAGGCATGCCGACTATCTAGTGCCTTTTTAAAATTGTTTTATTTAGCTTCATACCTACTGCCTTGAAGTTCAAAGGTTTGGTCTTGTTAAGGTTGTAACCTCTTAGAAAATGGCAAATGCTGGTCTTTGTAACCCCTATTGGAATGAGCTGTTCTTTATTTTCTAATGTCTCGTCAGGGCTGACGACCTGATGGAATACTGGATGTGGGAAGCACAGAACCATTGGATTTAGCAATACTTGGGGTTGCCTATCTCTAGCAGTGCACATCCATCCAGCCAACCATAGCAATGAAAAGGCCAATCCAATCTGCCTAGCCTGCAAACAATGCAAGCAATGAAAAGGCCATTTGATTAAATATAAAAGCGTTTTTATTATTTCTAACGTGACGATATTATAGTGGACGTCTGCATCCACGTCACGGCCATCACTTTAACACAGGGAAGTAAAATGTATGGAAATATGTACAATTATGAAAACGCTTTTTTCCGTCCACGATAACTTTGTATCGTGCATGTATTTCCATACATTTTATGGACGAGGACGTGGACGTCCACAATAATATGGTCACGTTAGAAAATTATAAAAACGCACTTGGGACACATCTTTAAATGACATTTTACTTCCGTATTTTCTTTTACCTAAACCAATCCAATATACATGCACAATATTATTACTAACTGACTAGTTAATTGATTCAGGCGTGACTTTGCGGAAATCCATTATAAAATACAATAGACGTCGATATATTTAGTAACCTATTCCGCTTGACTATTCTTCAAGAGTCCTAAAAAACCCTGTAAGAAATCGACACGTGTTTCACCTCTCAACGAGGCATCCTCAGGATGACGATTGACCAATTGCAAACCAGAACGCGACGTGCGACGGTAAGAATAGTCAAGCGGAATAGGTTACTAAATATATCTACGTCTATTGTATTTTACTAACTGACTATTAAATAAAGTTAATCCATTAGTGTTATTGATGCTGATTTAGTAAAGAGGACAGGCATAGGAGCTTACGAATAAAATAGAAAACACACTCTAAGATACAAGCGAAAAGCGATTAGCGTGCCGGCTGTCACTGAAAACCAGCGCTGGGGCTCTGTCAGCGCTGGGGTTCTGTCTTGCACTTTGACGTTTTGCGTGTATTTTTCGCGTATTTGTCCTTTCTTAGCGTCTTGTTCACCGCAAATAAACGTAGGTATTTTCTTTCTTTTAATAGCGGAAAGTTTATTTTACATATCCTGTCAGGGTATGTTGGGGTCCGCTTCCAGTCTAACCGGATTAGTATATCAGTATTTTAAATAGAGCGACTGCCTACCCGATCTCTACAACCAGTTACTGGGTACCACGATACCCCTTAGTAAGACTGGTTGTCAGACGTTGGGCTTCTGACTACCCGTAACTCAGCGGTTATAGTTTACCACGAGGCCATGCATGACCAATAAAAAATAAAACAGTTTTTGTAATTAACCGATTCGCAAAAAGTACGCCTAACAGTTGGTATTATAAAGGAACCGATTAAGTCAAATGTCAACCCATTGTTTGTGTTTTATACCATACATTTATAACCATTTCCAATCAAACTACACCCTCACTAAGTGCACACATGTTTACGAAACCGGCCTCACGTCACTGTTGATAGCGCTCCGTCTTGGTTTTTTATTTGGTCTGAGATTGAATTTCATTGATTAACATTTACGCGAATAGGTGGAACAGAAACTAGTTTTACTGGATAATCTAAAAATCTGCGATTTATGCGTTTTCAAGATATCACAATAGCTTTACGACATTAATTATTAAAATTATCACTAAAATAACAATGAAAAATAATAATTCATGGAAAAACTATACCATGGATAGCAACTTCGTCACAAACAACGTCAATTCGAGATTTCTCCATACAACGTTGTAATCAAGAGAGCGTGTCACTATAATTACAGCATTTGGCTGACAGACTTTTTTTTTTTTTGAGGTTGGGAAATCATCAAATGACTTCTCCCGCTCTGGGTGGAGCGGAAGGATGTGTCAGACTTTTACTGACTAAAACCCACCCGTGTTCCTTCAGTTGCCTATTGCCAAGGTCCCGGTATCCCTTTCGGACATTCCCGCAACGCTGTCAGGACGCCATTAGACCTGTGCCCTGTTTATCAAAACTTACAAGACTTGTATTACCAAATGTCATTATTTAGTTCACAATAAACGTTAAAATACGATTTTCTTTTTTTAAATGTGGTCCAAAGAGAGAGATGACGTTACAAGTCTACACGTTCACAAGTTATCTAGAATGTAAAATGTGTCTAGAATGTGAATGATGATGGAAAAGGCAAAAATGTATAGGACTGACATAAACTATCTAAAAGCTTGTGTCAATCCTGTTGAAAGTCGTTGTAGAAATACGAAACGCTTTCGAAGGGATTGTCACTTGTCTAGGCCCTCAGGTGAATGATCCTAAGGCGACTAAGGATTCACCACCTACCATAAAAACTACTCATCTTTCTGGTCCTGTAAATCTACTACTGAATGCGGACTCCATAGATGGTGATACGTCTTTATGAAATAAATAAAATGAATCGTCCCACGATAATACGATCGTCGCTTTCATTTTGTTAGAACCCGAATGCGTGATAGCGTCGACAGAGAGCGGCTTCCGGTTTTCCAAGCAAATGATGAAAGCGACTATCGCGTATTCCCGCGAAAGATCTTTTTGGTTAGCACGCGGGGCCAGAACCTCAACAATAAATATTATTTAGTTGGTTGGGAATCGCTTCACTGAGCGATATTTTTCAAGAAGTTTTCTATGAGATAGAAATTGACACTTTTTAGGGTTCCGTACCTGGAGGGTTTCAAACGGAACCCTATTACTAAGACTCCGCTGTCTGTCTGTCTGTCCGTCTGTCACCAGGCTGTATCTCATGAACCGTGATAGTTAGACAGTTGAAATGTTCACAGATGATGTAGTCTGTTGCCGCTATAACAACAAATACTAAAAAACAGAATAAAATAAATATTTAAGGGGGCTCCCATACAACAAACGTGATTTTTTTGCCGTTTTTATAGATAATGGTACGGAACCCTTTGTGCGCGAGTCCGACTCGCACTTGGCCGGTTTTTGCTAAATATTGTATGGTAGTACGGAACCCTTCGTGTGCGAGTCGGACTTTTTTTTACAGTTTTGTTTTACACAGTTGTGTTCTACGTTTAAAAGTTTACAGTTGTGTTCTACGTTTAAAATAAAAATAAAAAAACTATTCAAATCGCTTTTTCTTTTACAATTCGACCAGCTCCTTAATAAAATCAGTATAGGAGTAGTAGCAATTTATCTAAAGCGAAAATCTGTAAGCGCTAGTGATCGGCACTTAGCTTACGTAAATGTACCACGAGGGTAGATTGTAAGGGTTGAGACGAACACGATACGATTACCAGGCGGCCATGACAGTTAATGCTTAACTGAATGGGTTTTTTTTTACTTTTGTAGAGAAGATCCAGAATTTAAAGTAAAGTTATACGCAGTGTTGAAATAAGGAAGTTACATTTTCCAATTCTCCTTAAGTACACTAAGGATTTTATATTATTCCACTTAGATAGGTTTCCCACACGTTTAAAGAGTCTATGTTTTTTTGCGAACTTTAACTTGTGATAACAACAATTGACAAGCGACTTCCCGTCACAAAATATTTTAATCTATGAATGAGTTTCATAAGTTTAAATAAATATAACATTCGAAATTCAAACATTTATGAGCAGCCAGGAGCGCAGAACTTTCAGTGTTTATTAATATCATGACCATTTTTGCGTCTTCAAAAAACATGATCTTGAGTCTCATAAGTTTTCATAAAGATAACACATCATAATCACCGCACAGACGGACAGGCGACACAACGTCGGTGTCCATACACAGCGAATAATCGAAAATGCATCAATCAATCAAACTGCCTACCCTTCTCCCAACACTACCTACCCTTTTTTTGGGGTCGGCTTCCAGTCTGACCGGATGCAGCTGAATAACAGTATTTTACATGGAGCGACTGCCTATCTGACCTCCACACCCCAATAACTGGGTAATACGATACCTAGAAAGAAAGAAAGAAAGAAAATACGTTTATTTGCGGCAAAAATGACGCTAAGAATATTATATTTGTCCTAAATATAATAAAATTAAAATAACCAGTTGCGTACCTCGGTTGTGTACCTCTTGGTAAGACTGGTTTTCAGACTTTTGGGCTTCTAACGACGTCAAAGCTCTACGAATGACAGCCGGGACCAACGGCTTAACGTGCTTTCCGAAGCACGGAGGAGTCTCGGTATGTTAAGATGCATCAATATCTCGCCAATTCAAATAAACAAACAAATCATTCTCTCCCATTTTCAGTAACAAACTTGTTCACTAAGTAAACAGAGTATTGAGTATTTGCTAAATAAACAGACACTGTCCGTCTGTCGCCTTAGAAATGTAGCATTAAGTTGTTTAGATTTCTCAGTAACAGACGCTGTTAGGGATATTTGGGTTCAATGGTTAGTTACCATGTTCAAAATGTCTGGACTGAAAATTAGAGTAGGAATTTTCTTGTGGAGGTCTGTCTATTTGACAGTAACAAAAGGCTTCATTATAAGGCAGTATACCAGAATAGAAACGAAGGCTGAAAAAAAATGTGCAATTTGTAAAAAATATACTCTTTGTCCAATAAAGATGTGACAGTGACGTCTGAAAATGATGTCACATTTTTTCATTTTGAAACAAATGAATGAACAATGATTTTATTTCGATGAATTTTTGAAATAATATTTGTGTTCTCGGTTATTACATATCCAGTTCCTAGACTTGTTATTGAAATTGAAATAATAAATGAATGAATGAAAAAATCCAAACAAAAATGCACGATAGTTTGTTTATATAAAAAACACTAGCCGTGCCCCGCGGTTTCACCCGCGTACGTCTCGATCCCGTGGGAATATAGGGATAAAAAATATTCTATGTCCTATTCCAGGTCATGGTCTACCCATGTGTGCCCATCCTCTCCTCTCTAGAGTAGGGAACGCGGCGGCGTGCGGTTCGCGTATTGCATTTTATACTCGTGATAACTTCGAAGTTAAATGTCCGATTCTAATGAATTAAAAAGTATTTTACTGCTACATAAATATCCTTGATGTTAAAATAATTCATTTGAATAAGAATTAATATTATGTTGATAAAACTCCTTCGCAAATAATGTACTAATTTTGAACAAAATAGATTACCATAAAAAAGGTTATAGTGAGTCAATCTTAAAAGATTAACATATGCTGTCGCGGACTTTTTTTTAGAACTTTTTATATGGAACAATTCCATCTTACATGATATAGGCGTAACTTAAACCGTTTACGCAGCGCACGCAACGGAAGCTCTCAAAAAGGAATCATTTTTCCCGTTTTTGCAACATTTTTCATTTATGCTCCGCCCCTATTGGTCGTAGCGTGATGTTATATAGCCTATAGCCTTTCTCGATAAATGCACTATTCAACACAAAAAAAAATTCAATTCCAACCAGTAGTTCCTGAGATTAGCGCGTTCAAACAAACAAACTCTTCAGCTTTATAATATTAAGTATAGATTGTTCGCAATCCAATTTTCAACAAAAATAAATACACAGAAGCCACGTTAAATAAAGTTCAAATGTTTTAATGCAGTATTTCGTTGTTCAATAACAGCATTTTCAATTTTATTTTTTTTAATACCAGAAAAATACATGCATGATAAAAATGTCTATTTAAAAATAAAGTCATGTCATTTCTCTATGGTCTGTTTCAAAATCTCTGTTGAAATTGTAAACAATGGATCAGAGAACGTACCTGTGGATGCCAATTTCTACTCCCACTTACAAATTGACTGCTTTGATTTGATTATTTGAATACCTAACCCCGGAATTTGACGTTTAAATCTCCCTATAGGTGTTTTTCATTTGACAATTGATTGGTTAATTTTATAACCTCAGTTTTCGTCGATGATTATTCAATTACAATTTAGTAATGTTATTCAAACAATTATTAATTGTTGGAAAAGGTGGTGAGATATTTTGAAACCTTTTATATACAGATGAATGTGTTTCTAAAGCCCCATATTGTATGACTAGTGTGCTTACGTAAAAGAATATCCTGAACTGGGTGTGTTTACACTTTCATCAAATACTTTTGCGATAGATTACATAATATATATTATTTTCTAGTGCATAGCATTGGGTTGAAAAGCGGTAGTGAGAGATAAAAATAATAAATTAGTATTATTTACAAACCATTACCATAATCAATTAATGTAAATTGGTTACAATTTATGTTACCGATCCAGATAATATGGCATTAATAAACGGAATCATAATAATCATATTTTGCATACTAGGTAAAGTTTGTTTAAACTAAAATCATCTGATGGTCTTTCTATCATTTTCTTAGGTTTAGTGGTTGCAAGCGCTACTTCTAACCATGAGGTCCGGGGTTCGGTTCTCGGGTCGGGCAAAGTGTTATTGGATTTTTCCATAATGGAAATTCTCAGTAGAGACCCGAAGTGTGTATTTGCAAAGGCTATCCCCCTAATACATTGGCGAAATGTGAAACATAACTGGGGACCACAATTCCAGTATCCAGGCGTTAATTGAAATCCAGATGTTATTTGATAATTTCTCACCTAAAATAAAGCCCTAATATACAATAAGGTCCAGGGAATAACATCTATATTCAGCCAACTATGGCCCATTCCATCCATCTTACACCATCTTTTCTGACAAACAGTAACAAGCTGATGAACAAGTTATCGAAAGCGTAAGCTCCGTTACGGAAACGCAATCAAGCATCAGGGTTCAAAACAACAGGTTTATTCACCTAAGCTTTTACACGAGATGGATCCGGAATCAACCGGATTTCACACCTCAAGTTTCAAAACAACCGGAATTTGAGTCCTTCCTTGACTTAACAGGCTAAGAACATTCTTAGGTTCATTGTTTTCATTAGCAAACTTAAAGTCCCAGGATTTTTTTTTTGTTAAATCCCATTAATTTCCGGTTTTTCCCTGTACAATGTGTAGCAGCATTAACGGATGTCCCTATTATGTGACGCGAACCCGGATGTGGTCAGCTACCGTTATATCATTGGCACCGTATACTCAATATATATACACAGACATACACAATTTTTAACTAGTATTACATTTACTGTGGTGCTTGTCCATTTGTGGGTCATTATTGTAAGTAAATATTTTTATATATTTTTCTTTCGTAATTTTTTCAGTATTGATGATAAATGAAACTTATGGTTAATGGTTTGTGTAACCAGTGCAGTGAACATTTTTTGGTTTTCTTTATCTATATAAATAAGGTGAGGGTTTTCGCTCAAGTGATTTTTATCGAGAATTTTCGTGAACACCTTATTTTTTGCGAAACTTCCGGATTTCCCGAATCGCGTCTTTGATCGTAGGATAAAGACCAATTCCTCCGATACTTGTTTTTGAAGTTAGTTCTATTTTGGTAGGTGGATGAAATTAGGCAGTGTACAATTTCCGGGTAAGTAGGCCCCTATTGATTTTTAATCATGAGAAAAAAAACTTTCCGTGAAGGAAATCCCTTTGGGGAAAGTTTCCTTGTTCTTGCTTACGCGTTAAAACTTTCTAACAACAGTATCTCTCGAATTTTCAGCAATGGATTTTCAGTTCCGTCCAAGTTAACAAAACTTGAGGTTTAATTTAAGAAAGAAAAAAAAATCTGTTTTATAAAATAAAATTCAGAAAAAATATTATTTTTATAAAATACTAATATAATGTAATTATAATTATGTGGTATCTCTATATATTTTACTGTGTACATCGTTAATAAAGTCTGGATTCTGGAGTCTGGATTTGTGCACAGTTGATGGCAAAATAGGCTCGCCCCTTATTACATGGTACTTAAACATAACTGGCCAAATGTGGGTGTACTATAGGTACACTTCTGCCCAACCCTGTGGGGAATACAGGCGTGATGATATGTGTGTATAAATAATAAAATAAATAAATATTATCAGCCAGTGATTGCCCCAATACTAATGTTCTTACATATAGGAGAAACTTATCACCACATTGAAAATCATTTTCAGATTTTCCCAGTGTTTTCACTATAAAATTCCAACCTCTCCAACTTATATATTAGGTGAAACTACTCGAGGTAAAACCATATCCTCAACATAAACTTCAAATTTCCCCGGAAACTACTAGAACAACCTCCGACAAAAGCAACTCATGATAGTGGAGCGCACAAATAATCCCGGTCTCAAATACCGATACCGGTTTGAAGTATTCAGAGCATTAGGTCACCTCTAGTCCGGTCCTCCCGTTAGCCACTGCACTATAATTATTGTCTAGAGAATGACCTGACGATGTCTGTGTTATTCGAGAATTTAGGTTGAAATGTGCAATATTGATAAATGACGACGATTTAGTAATGTGGTGAAGTTGGATGTTTAAAGTTCAAAAGAATTGATATGGCAGTTCATGAAGATGTAACCGAAGAAGAATAGGAATAATACAATAGGGGAATGGATGACTTTAATATGTCCGGCGCTCACTAATCTACATGGTCCTCATATGGCCTGACCAAGATTATGTCTGGACTTTAAAGAGACTGCGACCTCTGAGTTTGTTTCGGCTTTTCTTCTCAGAGTAGTCGATAGCCAATCTCATAAAGGTTTTTTTTTTAATATGACGTGTAAAAGTGATTCCGTGTTTACAGAATAAACTAATTCATTTCATTTCTCCCTGAACAGTCAGATTTGCTTGTCTATGAGATGATATTTTTATTGCAGCATAAGTTGTACAAAAGATGGTTTACATAAAAAGCAAAAACCCATTTTATTTCTTGCAGCGAAGCATCTTCCATCGCTCCTCAAGATAAGATTTTCCGTTCATAAAATTGGGTTTAGTTAAAAACACCTTTTTTTTTTTTATTGCAATTTTTTTTTTTTTTTTTAAAACGTTGCCCCACACTAGGAATTTGTTCCTGTGTCGTGGGTGCGTATAAACGTAACATATAAACTCACAAACACTAACACCCAGACCCGGAACAACTACTTGCAGATCATACAAATATTTGTTCCATGCGGGGATCGAACCCGCGACACGTTGCGCAGCCGTCCATCGCTCAGCCACTGCGCCAACCGTGTCGTCAACAACCTTTGACGAACAGTGAAAAAAAGCATCGCCATAATAAACCTATCTTGAGGGCCTAGACAAGTGACAATCGCTTCCAAAGCGTTTCGTATTTCTACAACGACTTTCAACAGGATTGACATAAGCATTTCGATAGTTTATGTCAGTCCTATACATTTTTGCCTTTTCCATCATCGTTATCGCTGATAGAATGTCACTTTGTCTAAGGCCTCTGAAATCACCAACACAGAGAGAGTAAACGTGATGATCAAGGCTTATAACTTCTCTATAATATTATGAGAAAAGGCGTTTGCCCTACAGTAATAGAGAAATTACATACTCTTTTACCTGTGGTATTCCTCTACGACTTTCCGTTGCAAAATCCGGCAAATCCGTTCTAAATTCTGAATCATCAATGTAATATATTTAAGTGGAACACTCGATCATTTATTCCACATAAATAATCCTTGATTCAATAAAACGCGGACATCCTTTAACAGGTCCGGCCATTTTGTATTTAGATATTCATATATTAGCTCCGGCACATTAAAGATATTTGTTAATCTGGTCTGGTTATTCCTGATCTGTTGTTTTGTCTGCGTAGTTGTATGTGACAGTTACAATAAAAATATAATCGTTATAGTATCTTGTAAGTGTACAAGAATGTTTTTCTGTAGGTATATAAAGAAGGGAATTCGGCCCTGTTATGACGAAACATTGCTACCCGGGTTACATTGTTTTATGGTAATACAACATAAAATAATCTACGCGATGTAATCTTGGTACGCGTTCGATCTACAGTTCAATAATGGTTTCCATTACCAAGAAAACTCAATAATACACTTCACTGTAACCTGAAGTTCGGGTGAAATGTTTTTGCTAAACGCTGTATTCTAGATTTACCGTGATAGGACCAATGTAATCAAGGATTATATTGATACGTCACAACTAAGACGAATATTCGCTAGCTACATGTTGTTGTAATTGTGTTACAATTTTTAATTATTGTGAGGTCTCTTTAAAAAATACGATATTATGACGTTTAAATGAAAAAGAGTATATTTATGACAAATTTGATAAAAAAACAATAATACGTTTATCTATACTGGATAAAATTTGGTAACGAGCTAAGGATGTAAACTTTTAAACCCGTTTTTCTCAAATTGATGTTTTACAGATTTACAGCGTTTTGTCCTAACAGGGTCGAATTATAAATCTGGAATACTGGTTAGATATATATTATGCTTTATTTGGATTATTCAAAAGTAATATACTAACCTATAACACACACTAATAATAATACTATACGCCTCTAATAATAATATAACGTACTTATATACTAAACCGCAGGTAAAGCTTTTGTTTTCAACTTAGGCTGTCTTAAAATGTTCTGTTTTGTGCGTTTAATTAAAATAGTCTATCCGAATAAAGACAAAATGAATTTTCCATTTGATTTTGAACCTGTCAATTCAAAACAGTAGTGATTTGGAATTGGAAACTTTAAAACGCTTCGCCTTTTTGATGTCGTATGTACTGCTGGCTAAAACCCACCATTTTGGGTACCTTTTTACCTAAAAAATCATAAATTTTCTGTTTTTATACCTGTCGTAAAAATCCGTCAATTTTGTATTTCTTTACAAATAACTCTCATTAACAAATTAGATTAATAAGACCCTGGCCCCTGACCAATTAACAACAACTTACCACAACGTATCCATTAAAAATAATCTAGACATTTCATCAAGCTCACACGTACATTCATAAAACATTTCACTGAAACATTGCGACTTTCTTAGCAAATTAACAAGAAAAAAGTAAGTGCTTAAATGCTAAGAAAAATGAATTTTTCATAATCCCGTAAGCGGGGGATTACTCCGGCAGATCCAGGGAGGTTTTGCACTGTACCAACTTGTTTATTGTGGCCACTAGCGTCGGCCGACGACTTTTCTTTCATTTTTGGTACGGAAGCTTTTACATTATTTTCATTATTAGTATATAAATCTCCTCGTGGAAGACTTCTTCCGGGAAAGTAATACCATCATTGCTAATTCTGTCGCCAAAGTTTCTAGAATGTAGAAAGAAAAATGCACCTTAAAACTATAAAAACAGAAAACAATGATAAGAATGCCAAAAGGGCCTCAGCTCAGAATAATGTTAGATGACAACACAAAGTGTCAAAACAACACCTGACGCTGATTTTCAGCTGCAAACCACGAGTGTCTTATGCGAGAATAATAAATTAAAACTGATTTATAAGATAAAAGAAATAAAATACCTAATAATTAAATTATGAATGTTTATAAATAAAATATAATATTTAAAATGGCAACATTGCAGGTGTTGATACTACTGAATAATTTACAAACCCGTGAGACTTCCTCATTCTCATAATTTTAGTGCAATAATAACGACATTTAGGGCATATTTTAGGATTCTAGATGAATAAGGCTGATTTAGACAGCCTCATTGGACTTGTGGTTGCGTTACCGCGACATGACGTCTTGGGTTCGATTCCGGGGTCGGGAAAAGTGTTATTGGTTTTTTCCATGTGGAATTTTGCACCGGATGCAGCTGAATACTAGTATTTTAAATGGAGCGACTGCCTGTCTGACCTCCACAACCCAGTAACTGGGTAATACGATACCCCTTGGTAAGACTGGTTGACAGACTTTCGGGCTTCTGACGACCCGTACCGACTGTCAAAAATCCACGAATGACAGCCGGGACCAACGGCTTAACGTGCTTTCCGAGGCACGAAGGTGTCTCGGTATGTAAAGATAGTCACCCATCCACGGACCAACCCCGGCAAGCGTAGCTTAACCTGATGGATCGACCCGTGCGGCTGATATTACTTAGTCACGAGCTCCTCGTGCAGAACGACTTGCAGATGTAAGGCTGATTTAGTTAAATAGGCAGTTTAGTTTATGTAGCAAATTATATCCAAACGTCAGTTTAAAAGGGACAGTTTTTCATTGTGAAGTGTCACTTCTACGAAAAGAGACTTGACCAAATGCAAATGGCAACCAGCCTTTACAAGGAATTGCAGATATATTAGCCTGAGGTAATTGCTTGACTCTTGAATTTGGTGTGCCATCTGTTTGTCACTAGTCCAAATAAAGGCAAACTTAATATCTTTGGAAAACGCAAATACAGCATCCTAGCTGTAAAAAGATCTTTTGGCGCGCGGTCAAAACTTACGCTGCCACCTTGTTTTTTCATAACATTTCACATTTATAAAACTAAAACCCAACTACGACAAAAAATTCGGAGTCACACGTAATTTGTTCGATTTATGCCGTAACACGTGTGACTCCGGATGTTTTATTTGTCTGTCAGTGATGCCTTGTTTACATCTTTTTAGTTAACTTTTTTGTCGTAATTGGGTTTTAGTTTAACCAACTTTTAGAGGGCGCCATATTGAATTTAATGTGAGGTCACATAGCGTATAACCAGCGGACGATCAAGACGCTTCCAACGCTACTTCAAATCAAAATATGATGAGGAGAATAGGTTTAGAATTTATGAGGGAACACATGAACGTACATACATAAATACATACCGGTCAAAATCATAACCCTCCTTTTTTCTTCGCCGTAGTCGGGTAAAAAGAATTGCACAATGCTAACCAAAAAAAAAATGATCCTTGTAGCAGTACATGGCTCCTATCTGACTTGCATATTCATGTCTGACGACTATAATCTAGAAAAGACTAGATACATATTCAGATATATATTCCATCATGGATGATAAAGACAGGTCATTGACCCAAGTCTTGACCGCAGCAACATTTCTTAACCTCACAGATCAAGGCACGTGGTACCCATTTACGTAAATTGAGTTAAAATTTGAATTCTTGTTACAAACTAACAGACAAGTATTCTGCAATGTTAATTAGAAACTCTCGAGTGTCTGGTGAGAAGTAAAATTAAAAACGATACCTCAAAAGTTAAGGTTCTTTTACGTTCTAATTGGTGCTAAAAGATATAATTTTCTCTCTCTCGCTCTTCAGTATAATTTAATTGGTGTGAAAGAAAAGTATACTTTCAGTTTCATAAAACTAAATTAAAAACTACTCCGTGCGATGGCGATAGACCGGAAAGGCTTTCATTCACCAAAACCGTTAAACTGAAATGATTACCGGTTCTGACTTCGCGTTTATTAAATAAGCGACCTTATTGATTATATTCATCAGAATGGTCAGGTGCGGAGGAGCTCGTGGCTAAGTAATAACAGCCGCACGGGTCGATCCGTCAGGTTAAGCTACGCTTGCCGGGGTTGATCCGTGGATGGGTGACCATCTTTACATATCGAGACTCCTCCGTGCCTCGGAAAGCACGTTAAGCCGTTGCTCCCCTATCCATTTGCATAAAATTTTAAGACATAATATAACATGGCATACTTTTGTTTAGCCGAACAATATTTAAGCGTAATATTATTGACGCATAATAGCATACGCATAATTATTTTAAGCGTAATTTCTCCAATCATAATAATGCATAAGCATAACATTCAAAAGCATAAATATATTTACGCATAATGACATTAAAACATAATTTTTGGAGGCATGCAGCGTGCAGGCAGGCATGCAACATGCAGCAAGCATTATTTCTATCACGGCTCCGGCACTGCGAGGTTTGGGCGGCCCCACGCGAGCTTATCGTCGCAGATGATTTTCACGCTCACCACCGCAGCTTCGGCTCGCTGGCCGGCTTTGCCGGCCATCCTCAGCCACGGCGGCCGGTCTTCAAACCACCTGCTCCTCAGCTCGCGGGCTGCCCCACCCCTCCGCGCCTACGCGGGCTTAAATTACACTCTAGGGGTAGGGCAGACAAGACTACGTGAAGTCGGTTTTGCAGCGATTCGTTTTTGTCACTAAATTTTGTAGCTCAACATTACGCCTAGTAACATTATGCGAATTAAAATTATACCTAGACAAATTATGCAACATAATTATGTCAACATAAACTATATGCCAAAAAACAATTATGGCAATGAATTATTAGACCAAAAAATATTATGCCAAAATCGTTATGCCAAAGAATATAAGGAAAAACAACATTATGCGAAAAAAAGGGGTCCCTGCTCCCGGCTGTCATTCGGTGATCTTTGACAGTCGTTACGGGTCGTCAGAAGCCCGAAAGTCTGACAACCAGTCTTACCAAGGGGTATCGTATTACCCAGTTACTAGGTTGTGGAGGTCAGATAGGCAGTCGCTCCATGTAAAATCACGAACTCCACTCAAGAACACGTATTTTCCAACGGTCATCGGTTCTAACTAACTAGCTGATGCCCGCGACTTCGCCCGCATGGATGTCGGTTATTATATACTAAAACCTTACTCGAGAACCATTCTATCCATTGGTGAAAACCGCATGAAAATCGGTGGAGTAGTTTTTGAGTTTATCGCGTACAGGACGACAGACAGACGCGGTGGAGGACTTTGTTTTATAATATGTAAGGATATTGCCGACCCATTTTGTCACTTTGGCTTAATTATTCTGTGGGTTATGCACAGACAGAAAAAAAACCCTAGACAGCGCTGTCAACAGTGACGTGAGGCCGGTTTCGTAAACATGTGTGCACTTAGTGAGCTGTAGTTTGATTGTCAATGGTTGTAAATGTGTGCGTTTGAGCGTGTGTAAGCTAAGAGCGAAGGTGTAGTTTTGGCATGCTTCACCGTATTGGTCTGAGGGGTTATGTCGATTACTCTGGTTCGTTGTTGGAACACCTCATCTACCTATCTATACGTAGTATAAAACGCAGTCGCTAAGGCTCCCACAAACAGGTGCGATATCGGGGGCGCGACTAGGGTACTGCTGGCTGTCGCGCCCGTGATATCGTTCCAGTGTGCACGAGCCTTTAAGGCTCCCACAAACAGGCGCGACGCGACTTTAACAAAGCAATTTCTGCGAAAACTTCACAGGGAACAATCCGGCGTCGCGTCGCGCGACATGTCGCACCAGTATGTAAGAGCCTTTACGCGTCTGTGTGACTGCTCGGTACACAATAGATTTTGTTGCGATTTTCACAATTATTTTAGGAACTTATTTCCGAAGGTTAATGTAGATATAGCAGAGCAATCCGATATTTAGACTTGTCGCCATATAAGAATATTGTTGCCCCGGGTCGGTTGGGCGGGTCGCTAGTTATGAATAAGCCCAGGTTCGCACGGGAGTTCGGGGGTTTATGGTTCCAGCGGTGATTTTTTTTCGCGCACTGAATTTTCAACGCACTGCTTAGCGCCGAGAGTTGAAAATCCGACTGTGTGTTTTTTCGACGCGCTGCTGGGATACACTGTGTTGGATTCTCAATGCTCGGTTCAACGCCAACATCAATCTACCTAGCCTTTTCCCAACTTTGTTGGGATCGGCTTCCAGTCTAACCGGATGCAGCTGAATACTAGTATTTTACATGAAACGACTGCCTATCTGATCTCCACAACCCAGTTACTGGACTCGGCTCAACACCGAGAGATGAAAATCCAATGCGCGATAAAATGCCGCCGCGATATTTTTACGTTCGTGCGAACGTGGGCTAAGTCTTAGTAACTTTTAATTTTCTGCATATATTATGGTGAGTGTGGTAAATACACTCACCTGATTTCATATCTTGAGATTAGACTATTTAAATACCAAACGTATTGCTTGCAAATCAACATGTAAACAAGTTATTACAGTCTGGTATGCAATTTTAAATAAGACAAGTGTCAATTGGAATATTAAATTATGCAGAGTTGCTGCAGAGATTAGTGGTGTTGGACAGTTAGATAATTATGTATCACGAAGTTGCAGAAAGTTAAGTCAAGAAAATTAATTGCTAAGCATATTGACTACCAACTTAAATTGACCAACTGTTCTTTGACAGTTGTCAATATTTGTCCACTTTTAAAATTCTGGTAAAAAAACTCTCCTTAAACATCGTCATTAAATACATATAGCTCTTTCCTCCTGTTACATGTTTATTATTGATATATATATATTTATATGGAAAAGTATATGCTTTATGTATGTATGTATTTATTGTATATGTAAATGGTACACCACTCTCGCTTTAATCCATCTAAAGGTTGTCTGTAAAAGATCGCTTTTAGCGATAAGACCGCCCATTGTGTCATCCTGTGTTTTTCTACATTTATACCTGTATTTTTTATGGTGTACATATTAAAGAGTATTCTATTCTAGTTGTATGAAATAGCTATAACACGGTAAATTGACGTACGGTGGTGTCAATTAGCTGAACAATTCATTTCCCTAACTATACACCGACAACATTTTTAAATAAATTAAATCAAGTATGTTAGCTGGGAGTGTCCTGTGTTTTTGTTAAAGCTACTGTTCGTAATGTAGGTACCTGGTAAATTTTTAACTTCAGAAAATCTACAGTAGGTATGCTAAGCTTCAGTAGCATCTAAATCATGTTTCAGAGTAGATATAGTGAATGACCAATTTAAAAAAATCATAAGAATTAATAAGAAATAGCATAAGATTTTTTTAAATTGGTCAGTTGCGATTTTTTACTTGGTTTCTCTGCTTTCTGAAAACAAATATAGCCTCAAAGTAACCTACATGACCAGTCGAATAATCGGAGCAACAATCGAAAATGCATTAAGTAAATATATACATACACTTATGTATATTATTTGAAAAGTAGGTATGCGGTAAAATTCCGTGTTACACGGTCGCCAAGTCGAGGCAAAAAAAAAATGCCACCAAAAAAACGAATTCACACCCTTACCACGTTATAAATAAGGTGCAAATAATAGTTTTTGGTGTGAAAAACTTAATTTTGCAATTGTATAATCGCTCTATATTAAATTCGAGAACAAGTCCTTTTCAAGGTGAAGCTCGGTTGCCAAGTGCATTATGATTAAAAAAGGTTGTTTTTTTTTCATGTTAAAAAGTCAAGAGTGTTAGCAGTTACCGAGATTTTCCATGAAGCCTTTTGTCGAGGCATAAACGCGAGGCATCGAGGCATGAGAAGATTACATTGTTGTTGTTTGCTGAAACCGAGGCATGTGCATTTAAAGCCACAATTGCTCGTTTAATATATGTAAAGTAACCTAAAATAGTTTGCAGATTATGCATCGTGTTATAACAAAGGCAATGACGTCAAAAGTAACAAAGCTTTTAAAATTAAAAAGTCACATAACATAATTAGTCATCTATCCGATATTCCAACAATATTTTCAAGCTTGAAAAAAGCTTTTAAATTCTCATAAAGAGTCACAGATTTATCAAATTACTCCGTCCGAGGCACAACCGCTTGCCAACACGTGGTTGCAGAAGCAACACTATTTTGCCCCTTTTTAAAAATGCTCATCCGAATTATAAAAAGCTTCGCATAAAAACGGCATTTTTCTATGTCGGTACAGTCAACAAAAAGAAAATGGGTAATCCATTTTGACGGAACGCCAAAAAAATCCCGAGCACCCACGTCTGAGGGACAAGTTAGGAGCGGAAGCGAGTTAATTAACGTGGTAATGCTAATTATATAGTCTACTTTGATGGTAACTATGACGCCTACTAGGTGCCTACCGAGAAAATGCATTTGTCAAATAAGAAAAGGCTTTGTTAGATTGTGCCATAACATCGACATTCGAATCGATAGTCAACCAGCACCCTAATTGCGAAACACATTTTCAATCACAATCCGAAGGATTTTGAAGGTAATTGTATCCATTGCTTCATATGTTTGATAAATTCGTCAGCTCAACAACGTAAATTACGCAATGAATGTGGCAGAAATGTCAAAATGAAAGGTATTAGTGTATTACACAATAACCCCACTGACTTTTAATTTTCAAAATTTGTAGTTAAATAGTAGGATCTAAAAGATCCTGAAATTAAAATAGGTAATTAACATAAATACATCTAACCTGCTTACTATAATTTAAATGATCATGACGTCACATTAATCGCGTATAGACGTCACTCAAATCACGATCGAATCATTTACGTCACTCATCGAAATCGAATGAATGGATCAACCAATAACAAATCCGTCCCGTTACTTTGATCTGACGGATCACGGACCGTTTCTTATATTAGAACGGGATTTGATTCAATAAATCTAATCAAATATGGCTAGAAAGGGGGTGACTAGCGAGATGACAACTAATAGAGAAATATTGAAGAAATTGTCGTGCTGCACTGACTCCAAATAAATTGGGCCAAGGGCAGATTCATTGAATCAATAGGTTTGGTTAATGGTGCATCTGCTTCCGTCACGTGATAATTAACTTGAAAAGACATATTCCTGACATATTTTTCTGAAGACAATTGTTTTTTCGCGTAAAGATCATGTAGGTAACTTGAAGTCACATGATTTGAAACATTTACACATACCATCATCATTTTCCTGCCGTTTTTATTAGTCATCATTAACAAAAACCAAAAGAAAAAACGAAAAAATATCCTTGCCACATTTTATACTTTCTTAAAGTTTTATTACAAATCAATCAATAAAATACTATCGTTCACCAATAAACTATTTAGGGCAATACATTAAGTAACCAATGCATTATTTAAGTTCGGAAGTACCCCATACATTATTAAAGTCCCAATTACTTCATCGCATGACATCAATTTCAATTCGAGTTCTGCTCAATCTTTAAACAAAATCTGAGTTAAAGCCACATGCCGATTGCAATGAACCAATGCACTTTTACACGCCGCGCTGAAAGTGATCGACATAATAATTTTAAAAATGCGTCAGAATCAGGCCACATCGTGATGTGTCACCGATAACGCTGTGAGTGTGTCGCAAGCCTCTTGTTTTGATAAAGACTTGCTCGGTTTTGATGTTAAGACATAATATGCTTGGTCTACCTGATAAAATTATGTTTGTTTCGGTATTTCGTTTCAGAGTAGTAGGATAGGAAACACCGAACTCATCTAGTTTTAAAACATAATTTATTTTTAACGTGTAAAAGTGTTTTTTTTTTTCGGGTCCCAGCATTTACAGTTCCTTATAAAAAATTATTTATCATTTTTATGTCAATTTGTAGTACAAACCTGAACGGTTTAGAAATTGAAAACGTTTCATATTGATAAAAGTTGGGAGAAAACATGGATTTACGTAATGTTTCTAGGGCGTATTTCACCAAACTTTTATACGGAGTATAAGTCTTATCCTGCGAATAAATATTGAATTTTTGACAATTTATCCATACGAAAACTGTCAGACGACAATTTTATTCCACGGATAAAAGATATCTGACTTTGATGAAATCAGCCCTAAGCCATGTTTTTCTAAACTCCATTCATCGTTTCATAAAGACGGCAAAAAACGTTATCTCATTCATTTAAACATTAAATTCCAAAACCTCGAGTTTCGATTACTAGCATCATCTCTCTGCCCGTCTCCTGCAGAATTCCGCTGAATTTCGATCAGAAAACCTAAATTCTAAATACATTTTGAACGAAAACTTCAAGTATATTCTCGCCTTCAGCACCGCTTTCAGTTACCCTCTTAAACGAGTTACCTCGTGAAACTGCGGTGACACTAGATGTATGTAACACCGATAGTTTACGTCTAACAGTCTCTCCCCACGATAGTTTCCCAGCGTTTATATACTAGTAATAAATTGAGCACATGTCTGAAATACGCTCGCGTTCGACGGGTATTGAATTTTCGACATCCTGATACTGATATATTTATGAGAATGAGTGCTGAACACCCAGGTAGGAGGTACTCTTGAAGTTATGTGGGAAAAACAAAATTGGATAACATCACACCTGCTTTTGGCGAAGGGTTAAACAGAGGTGTACTTCTTAAAATTAATCATTTTTTCGATATAGTTATGCGTCTATCTGTAAATAAAGTTAATGTAACCTACCTAAGCTTATCAACCAATTATATTATTTATAACACACATAACTTTATATGTTACTTAAATCAATTTAAAATTTCGCATCACTTGATCTCGTAGATATTTATGGACAATTTGAATAAATATAACAAAAATAAAGGCGTTATTCAATAAAAACTGACAAAGATTATTTCTTCCGTGAAACACTATACCATAAAATAACAAAATTCAGGTTTTTCAGGCCCTGAAACATAGGCCCTCCAATAGCTAAAGCATTTACTTATCAAGATCCAGTTCTTAAAAACTTTCATAATTATTCATTCTTAATTACCAATTAACCGCCCGCTACCGCTTATGCCTCGCGGCGCGTATTTAATTGTTCGTTTCGTGTTACAGTTAGTAACTGTACCGCCTCAGTTTCGGTTCACCTGGTTTTTTTTAATTACCCCAGCCACCGTCCACACGAAGACATTGCAACTCAGATCGGGTTTTTTTCGTTTTTTTGTACATAAAATATAAGTGTAGTTAAGTCTCTGACGCCGACTGTACTTCGTGTTTAAAGCGGTATGTAAATTGGGTGTGATAATGTGAGAGTAATGGTGGTCCGCTAAAATTGGGCAGTTGATTTTAAAGTATTCTGAAATGGGAAGTATGAAACAAATATTATGCAAATGGTGAAGACAGTTTTATTCCATAATGCATCAGATTATGGAATAAAACTATCTTAAAATTATGCTTTCCAAGGTTTTCGCTAAAACCTGGACACTTCTATATTATCGAAGTGAATCGCAAGAGTGTCCATTGGACTAGGTATATATCTCCTCAAATTAGTCCGGGACACTCGTCCTGCTATCAATATCTGTCATGCTTGCTACAAACTTGTTAACTAGCTTATGTTTTTTACCTTTCCTATATTCAATTATTTTTTACATTCAAATTACAGCCACTTATCATGACATCTTTAAAAGTAACACACAGGCCTCCTCTCTGTGAGAGGGAGTGGGCCGTAATCTACGATGCGGGCCCAGTGCGGGGTGGTAGGTATCACGTCTTCGAACTTTTGGTTCTAGGACAAGTCGATTTCCTGACGATGTTTTGCTTCAACGTTTTGAGAGCAGTGGTAATGAAATTAAATACAGAGCGTAAAGTAAAGCCTGGGTTACACAACTACTCACGATCTACTCATAAGTTGTGGCTAACTGGTATCACAGTAAGCCACCACTGCTTTCCAAAGAAAAAAATAGTTTACATAATTTTTTGCCACGAACATCGGTATTTCTTGCTATGTGTATGTTCTTGCTTTATGGGCTCTTATCGAAGTAAAATTTCATAAATATAGGACCGATATAACTACGTCAAACATTCACAAAAAACACATCATTTAAACAGCTTTGACAAAACAATTTTGGTTGCACTAAAACTGCTGTCCAAATCCCGACTATGAGCAGAAAGCAGACATAATTTTTAATTATTCAACAGAATTAGCGCCACTAAAACGTCCCAAAATACTCAAAGACAAATTGTTTTATTATTTACGGTCGACCTGATAGTCTGAGTTATGTCTAGACTACACTAATTAGTGTCTAAATCTAAACTTGCTGACCTTTTTATCTCTCCAAAATGTATGTCATAATAATTAACGTAATTTTCTTTTGGAGGGCTTCAAAAAGTCTTCATCAGTACATAAGCATAAAGCCTATAATGTTCCCACTGCTACGATACAGGCTTCCTCTCTGTGAGAGGGAGCGGGCAACAAGATGAGGACGGTGTTTCCTCTATGACTCTGAGAATAAGTATTGATTCTCAACTTCTCACAATTATAATGTAATGCAATGTTACTAAACAAGCGGTTGGTAGCCCATTGCGAAACACATAATACACTTCCTCCAATTAATTTAAAACAATCCGTGAATTAATAAGTAGATGATGCAATGCTTGTTTTTGTTTTCATTCTCATATTTATCCGGAAATCATTTTATTATTAATATTGAGACCAATGGATCTCATAGTTTTTAAGGCTCTGTAAAACAGTTCCGGATAAGCATCTAGCTTTACCACGGTAATAGTTTTACTAACATACATACATGCGTACATTAATGAACTCACGCTTTCTTCCCATGGGGGTAGGCAGAAACTACAGAACCCCACCTGCTAAGATCCTTACATACTACTTTAGCTTCGTTTACGTTAATACATCAGCGCCCTAATTACGTAATACACGATCAATCAGAATTGGAATCGCTTTGAAACAAATGTCTTATCCATTGCTTCATAAGTTCGAAAAAAAAATCTGCTCAACAACGTACCTAAATAAAGCAATAAATGTGGTTGAACTGCCTCAAATTTTATCTCGCTCGCACCATACTACTCTGTGCTGGCGGCTCTAAAGCCTCGAATAGTTTAGGTAATTGCTTTTTACAGTGAAAATAATGGTAATTAAAAATAAATAAAAAGCATTAGACCTTCTTTATAGTTAGTTCAGTTATTATGCAAAGTTTCATGATCATCAGCATCAATCCTTAACTTTAATTTATATTTATTTCAAAACTAATGCTGCAGTATTTTCGGCATAACAGAGGATCATGCTAAGCTATTTGAGGTAGGGTAGGGCAGTTAATTGATTCAAGCGTGACTTTGCGGAAATCCATTATAAAATACAATAGACGTAGATATACTGGGTGTTAGGGTAGCCACCGTTATCCTTGAAACTAGTGGTTTGGTGTCATCTATAATATACTTTTTCTATGGGACCAACCTTGAAATCGCGAAAAAAATATCAGCTGTTCCATACATTTGTGTTCACTTAAATCGACAAAATGTAAGGAACAGCTGATTTTCTTTTTGCGATTTTTGTGGTGAAAAAACCCTGTAAGAAATCGACACGTGTTTCACCTCTCCACGAGGCATCCTCAGGATTACGATTGACCAATTGCAAACCAGAACGCGACGTGTTACCACACCGAGCGCTGGACGCAAAGAACTGTCTGAAACTGTCTTTGCGTCCAGTGCTCGGTGTGGTATTGGTCAATCGTCATCCTGAGATTGCCTCGTTGAGAGGTGAAACACGTGTCGATTTCTTACAGGGTTTTTTAGGACTCTTGAAGAATAGTCAAGCGGAATAGGTTAATAAATATATCTACGTCTATTGTATTTTGTAGGGTAGGGCCTTAATTAGTTACGAAAATAAGTCACGCGATTAGACACCTGGTCATACACGCTCGCTACTTATTTACATTATAACAGCAGATCTAGTCATTATATTCAAGAGAAGATAACAAGACGATGTAGCGATGGCCCATCGGTTATAACCTGACCTCTCATGCACGTGGCTGTGGGTTCAAATCCGGGCCAGTACCAATGTGACTTTTTCATATCATATATGTACTTTCTAAGTTTATCTTGAAGTTCGCTAATATCGGTGATGGAAAAACGGATTAGTCCACATTCAACCCCTAGAATCTCAACCCCTGTCCACGTTCAACCCCTAAATGGACTGTAAAACACAAAAGGTTTTCTCATCTATACATAACTAGCTGCCCGACCCGGCTTCGCTCGGGTAGCAGTATGTACTTATCTACTGCGCACCTACCTACCTACATAGATATGTAGGTAGGTTACACAGATATGTAGGTAGGTAGGTGCGCAGTAGATAAAGTAGATACCTACATACATACTTACACCTACCTACCTACACCTACCTAATTTCACCTACCTACCTACACGAAGCGAAAACTACACATACAAACATAATATTTATGAAAAAAGTAATTTTTGCGAGGTCAGGGAACGATCCTAATTAGTGATGTGCCGTTACCAGTAATTTACTCCAGTCGAGTATTTTCCCAGTAGCGTTACCAGTAACATTCTACAAAAATAGTAATTTAGTGTAACAGGGAAAAATTATTTATTTCTTAAATTCAATTTGTGATTATGAGTGCGATAAGACTTACGATAAGACTACCACTTCTAGTTTAAATGCAACCAAAATTTGAATTTTAAATACTATTTTCTCATTATTCCTAGTAACTTACCGAGTAAGTTTTGAGAAACTTACTGAGTAACTTTCCATACAGTAACTTTCTGGGTATTTTCTCATTGTTCCTGTCAAGTCTGCAAGGCTGGAACTGGTAATGTCCTTTACTAAGTAAGTAATAAATAATAATAATAATAAAAATATTTTATTGACATAAAAATGCTGCACATACATTTGAAGCCCTGACTCCTGAGCTAGGTGAGACCTGTGTTACAGGAGTCAGTGTCTTCACCTGCTTTTAGAACTAACAATTTTAATACAATAGGAAAATAAGAGATAAAATTTTAAAATACTTTACTTAAAATTAAACATACTTGCTCTTGTTTGTCGTGCGTGTGAGTTTGTGTGTGATGTGTGTGTGCGTGTGTGTGTGAATGAGTGTATGAGTGAATGATCGTGATTATTGGCTGGACTTAGGGTTTTAAATAGGAGTTGATTTGCGTACATATCTATTTAATCATCCCGAGTACTGTTCCTTAATTAAGTTTTCTGTTTGTAGATAATCCAGTGTTTGGAGCCAGGAGTTCAGCATTGTCTTTGCTTTACTTTTTGTTAGTGGGTTAAAGTTGAGAATGGTGTTTATTTTATTATATATGTGTGTAGATAGATATAGTCGTTGTCGCCGAGCGGATGCGGTCTTACATTTAATTGTGCTACATACATTACCGACAGTTCTTTTTTGTTTAATTGTGCGATTTACAGGTGTAATTTCATGTTGTTTTAATATTAGATTAAAGAGGTATAGTTGTCTCACTGAGAGTACTTGACAACTTTCATATAGGGTTTTTGTAGGGAACCGGTATGGCTTGAAAGTCATGACTTTTAACAATGATCGTTGGGCTCTCTCGAGGCGTATCATATAGGTTTTACAAGCACCTCCCCAGACCGTAATACAGTAACCCAAGATTGACTGTGCCAGTGCCAAATATACAGTACCTACAAAAAAAATATTGTTTAATCGTACCATGTTAGGTATCAAATGAAAGGGTTTAATGAGCACATTTCAAAAATATATATACGATAACCCCAAAAGAATTTAAAAAAAAAAAAAGTAATAAAAACTAAAACCCAACTACGACTAAAAAGGTATAAACAAGACACCACAGACAGACAAATTAAAAATCCGGAGTCACACGTGTTAGGGCATAAATCGAACAGATTACGTGTGACTCCGGATTTTTAATTTGTCTGTCTGTGGTGTCCTGTTTATACCTTTTTAGTCGTAGTTGGGTTTTAGTTTTTATTACTTAATTTTATAATTTTAACATTAACAATGTGCTACATTACAAAGAATTGTTGATTATTACAAAATATAAGCATAATATGTCTAGGAAATGATACATAGTGTAAAGTACATGTTAGTGAGTTAGGTGACAGCAATCGCGCTGGACAGGTGGTAAGTGAGTAACGTTAATCCACCAAGAAATGGTGATAAGGGAGTTTGTACTTGTTATAAGTCCTGGCATAAGGTAATCGGACTAATCTACTCTTACCAATGTGTGAGACCAGAGTATTACGATGACGTGGATTATTATCTTCTCAACGGGTAAGCTGCGCGAACGCTGCGTGGAGCTACAGTAACCACTTCTGGGTGGTCCCGTAACATGATAGCGCAGTGGGACCACTTGAGATCTTATAGAGATAGAATTTTCGGGATACTTTCAGAATGAAATCCTTTAGAGGTGGAAACTTGATTTATCATTATGTAGTTGTTTAAAATTTGTGTAGAGAGGTGTGTTGAATGCTATTTTTACCCGACTACGGTGAAGAAAAAAGGAGGGTTATGATTTTGACCGGTATGTATGTATGTATGTATGTATGTATGTTCATCTGTTCCCTCATATCTTCTAAACGACTCATCACAATTTGACAAATGAGGTATCGTTGGAAGCGTCTTGGTCGTTTGCTGGTTATAGGCTATGTGACGTCACATTAAATTAAAAATGGCGCCCTCTAGAGGATATAAAGTCAGGAATTTAAAAAAAAATTTTGTTTAATCGTACCATGTTGGGTATCAAATGAAAGGGCTTAATGAGCACATTTCAAAAATATATATATTATAAACCCAAAATAAAAAAGTAATAAAAACTAAAACCCAACTACGACTAAAAAGGTATAAACAAAACCCCACAGACAGACAAATTAAAAATCCGGAGTCACACGTGTTAGGGCATAAATCGAACAGATTACGTGTGACTCCGGATTTTTAATTTTTCTGTCTGTGGGGTTTTGTTTGGTGTCTTGTTTATATCTTTTTAGTCGTAGTTGGGTTTTAGTTTTTATGAGTGCTTTGTTCTGAACGGCCTGGAGTTTACGAACGGCCCCTCGGAATTACAGACCTGATGTTATGTTACTTTATTATAATCTATTCTTCTTTAGTGTAGTAACAGCCTTTGTGGTCAAAGCGACCTGTTTTAGATCAAGAGATCCCTGGTTCGATTCCCAGTCGGGGAAAATTTTCTGCTCGGTTTTCTGCTAGCTACCACCATCTTATCTAATTGTAAAGCCATAAAAACTACGTGTGTTTCGGCAGTTAGAGGTAAGATAGCCAGTTCCTCTGTTGTTGCGAATTCCGGATGAAGCTCGCTTTCACCTTTGGCCTGATCATCACTTACCATCAGGAGACATTCAGGCCAAGAGCTTCCCAGTGTGGTTAAGTATAAAACTGTTTTTGGATACGAGAGACTGTTTTTTCATTAAGTGCCTGTATTTCAGTGGTTTTTATAAACCTGCGGAACAATCGGTCTTCAGGGATAAATTCTTAGTAAGAGTTACGATGATCGCAGTAATAGAACACTGGTGAATACTACCCACATTTCTCACATATATAATACCGTTATCGCCACTCAAGATAACCGTAGAGTTACTGCGAAACACTTACAGTATGTTGCTGAGATAAAATGTAATAAATATGCTTCAAGAAAATATTCCCTGATTTTCAGCTTTACATTATATTGGTAGAGATTTAGAAAGCCTGACAAAATAAAAGTTATATGACTAAAGCCCAACTTCGGCAAAAATGTCAACTAAACGGTATAAACTTAAAAATCCGGAGTCACACGTGTTACGTTTTTTATAAATCGAACAGATTAAGTTACACACACACGCATACGTTACAGGTTACGTTTTTTTGTTTGCGCACTTAGTTTTTTTTTTGAGGGATCGAATCCGCTACGAGGTGATCCGGCAGAGAACCAAAGTTGTTGTTGTTTCAGTGGCAATGGGCCGACCATATAGCTGTAGAACCGATGACCGTTGGGGTAGACGTGTTCTTGAGTGGAGACCGCGAATCGGCAAAAGTAGGACGCCCTCAGGCTCGGTGGAGCGACGAGCTTCGCAGGGTGGCTGGTAGCAGCTGAATGAGAGTTGCCGGAAATCGAGTTTATTGGCGTGCAATAGGAGAGGCCTATGTCCAGCAGCGGACTGCAATAGGCTGATGATGATGATGAATTGTTTTTGGCTCCTCTGATTAATTATCCACAGCGACTGCTAACGTGACATTTTAAACCATATTTTGATTTTTATTTACTTTACCACCAACATAATAGACAACTACAGATCCCACCACTTCTGTCTCTAATCCCCTGTACTAAAATTTTTGTTCATTTCATCTATTTCCAGAAACACAGGATGTCTCAAAACTGCAAATCATCGTACGCGACCGCAACCACACGGGACGCAAATAACAACACACTGTATCATGGAGGGACTGGCCAGGGGTACGGGGGGAGGAGTTATGCACCTCCTAGTGTTGCCAGCAATGGAAACTATCAGGTAAGACGTGTATCTATTTGGTCATTGAAATTAGTCTTAAGATATAAGTACGAATAAAGACTTGTAGCGAAATCACCATCCTAACTCTCCTAACTAATATTATAATTAATGCGAAAGTGAGTTTGTTTGTTTGTTACGCTTTCAAGCTGAAACGGCTGAACGGATTTAAATGATATTAGTCACAGTGGTAGACCATGACCTAGAATAGGACATAGGATACTTTTTATCCCGATATTCCCGCGGGGCGCTCATACTAAGTATATATCTAATATACAAATGATCTGATTCAAAACCATTTCAACAAAAACTGTAGATTGGCTCAAAGAAACCTTGCTTTACTCAAAGGCTGCTGGAATGATCTTAAAAATATTTTTTAAACTGTCTTATTTACAATGTTAGTACATTGTAGGCATTAGAATATCTTGAAATGCTTATTTCCTTTGCTTGTAATCACAACAAAAAATGAAGCAATACAATTATCCGTTCTGTAACTTCCATACATAAGAAACGCTACATTTTTCATACATTATGTATGGAATGTCTGGTCGATTGCGACGTCTGTCCGTCTGCGGTGGGATGTTCGCTTCACTGGTCAATTGTATCATACTCGTATGTGTAAAGAAATATCATCACGCTATTTCTTATCGAAGTAAGTAGAGGATCAATGTTCTTGGTTTGGAGTCGATGGAATAGGTAGTACATTTAAGTACATATTGTATTATGTAAGTTTGGGTCAGAAGGTGATAGCATCAATAGCGTGTTTTAGGTGCTCAGAAGTGCAACCGATGGGGCATGGTTTGATCAGAATCAATCTTATGAATGATAGTAAAAGTAAAAGCTAAAGATTGAATAATGTTTTCTTGCGTTTAATGTAATTGGCAAGTAGTTAGCAAGTACAAAATATTGCGGCTATATTTTGAAACAACATTCTTTTTAACACATCTAACATCAAATCTTGACATACCGAGACTCCTCTGTGCCTCGGAAAGCACGTTAAGCTGTTGGTCCCGGCTGTCATTCGTGGATTTTGACAGTCGTTACGAGTCGTCAGAAGCCCGAAAGTCTGACAAACAGTCTTACCAAGGGGTATCGTTTTACCCAGTTACTAGGTTGTGGAGGTCAGATAGGCAGTCGCTCCATGTAAAATACTGGTATTCAGCTGCATACGGATGGACTGGAAGCTGACGCCAACATAGTTGGGAAAAGGCTAGGCAGATTGATTGATTCTTTTACACATAAAAAATCTGAGCATTGACAATTTTCTCGCAGGCTGCTGTTATTGAAAACCTATATGATATAGCAACAATATTTATTAAGAGTTAGCGATTTTTTTGGCTTTTCTAATAACTTTCGTTTTTAGTTAGCTTGGTTTCTTTTTAATAATTACGCCGTCTCAATTTTCCTCACTGTAGATAAAGCATTCTACTGGAAATATTGCACCACAGGGGGCCTAAACCTGGCAACAGGCAACTGAAGGAACATGGGTGGGTTTTAGTCAGTAAGAGTCTGACACGCCCTTCCGCTCCGCCCAGAGCGGGAGAAGTCATATGATGATATCCCAACCAAAAAAAAATAAAAAATAAGTCGGCCTAAACCGGCCACATTAGCAATTCCTCTAAAAGCAGTTATAAATGATAAATGATTTATTTTCTGTAAGTGCGTTTGTACAAACACTTTTACACGTCAATCACATTTTTTTACAGCTGGGACTCAGGATATGAACTCATCTAGTTAAGATGAGTTCATATCCTGAGTCCCAGCTGTCACTAGCAATTCCTCTAATTTGACGTGAAAGCAATTCATAATTTGTGGACCATTTTACGAATCTCCATAGTAAACTGTCAAACAAACGAATTATTTCGTAATATGAATTACACGCAGATCATATTTCATAATATTTTCATATTATGATTCTGCTAAAGTGACCGTTTAATAAGTTATCCAATTAACAAGAACAAATATAAGTTTCCCTTCTTTATAACAAAACCACAGATATATTTCATCTTCCCTTTTATAACATGAAATCAAAAATCTTAATCACTCATAAAAATATCGAAAGTCGGTCAAAAATGTGTATACCTACATTAAAAATTTTATTGAAGCAGAGGAATGATCCAGATTCGTATTTTTTTACATACGAATTGCGAATTACTTCGATCTACATAACTATATCATATCATGCGGCTATATGGCTATATGGCCATGTAGCCAAAGATTGTAATTATTAAATGTGGAGCACCCAATGTTGATCGTCCACTTAAAATATAACGGTTAAGGCGACGCTTCTGGGGCGAAAATTAAGATACAATAATAATTTCGAAAATTATTTGTTCTGTAACTCACGATTTTGGAGTTCAAGGGATTACTCATGAATAGTGGCGGATCTTTTTAGTAAAAACCTTACCGTAACAATCGTTTTTTGCCACTGACTTCCGAAATTAAAGGTATTTTTCACACATTTTTGTGTTTTTTTGGAAGTCGGTTGTTTTTTTTTAAAATTTTTTTTTTTCTCTTTCTAGTTGTGGTACCTACCGCACACAAAATCGAATACCACTACGTGCTATGTAAATAACACTGACGGAGTCACATAGAACATTGTCTACATAAACCAAGTGGGAAAAATGCGTAATATTAAAGCTAACTCAAAAACTACGCACGCAAAGTTAATAACATTTATAAGGGACCACCTCGGAAGTATACTCTTTTGAACAAAAAAGATTTTTTTAAATCGGTTCACAATTGGCGAAAATATCGATGACAAAAAAAAATACATATAGACGAACATAGAACCTCCTTCTCTTTGGAAGTCGGTTAAAAACTTGAAGTGAGCTGTCAATATTATCAATCCCGAACATCAGGTGAAATGACATCGCACTTCAAGGTCAGTTCACCCAAGTGACCCTAAGTGTCGGTGAGATTTTTACACAATAGACCAACTGAATTTACTTCTAGTAGTGAAATTGGGTGCAGACTCGTGGTCACACCAGGTTGTAACACCAGTGTGACTAACAGGACTAGTAAAGTTATCATAGTAGTCTTCCTGATAGTCACACTGCTCATATTTCTACACCATGTACCATTGAATTAATAGTGCGGTGAAAAAATATCGAAATGAATTTATATCAACAGTCGAGTAAAATTTTCGTTATTCTAGTAATTTTCCGGACACTACCAAGTTGACTGTGTTGCCATCTTTGTGCTTCAAGAACATTTAATTTTGCTGTAACATATCCCTGCTAACATGTTGTAACCCCTGTTGATCCCTGAGTTAGTTTTGCCATTTCCAGCCATTTCCAGAAATAATGAGGCATCATTTGCATGAATTATTCGAATTAATCAACCATAATTTACATTTCGGGTACCTAGTCAGATAGGAAATGTCGACTCCGTCTAGCTTTTTTTTTAAATTAATTCTTGTAAAAGTTATTAATATCCCATTTACAGAATAAACCATTTCATTTCATACTTCTGAATTATTATCATAATCATGCCCCCACATTTAAGATTTAGATTACTGATACATGCTAATGATATTAAAGGTCACATACCCTGTAATACTATTCAAGCCAAAAATAAAAATTCTGACCCAGAGATACAAGAATTCACACTTCACCCTACAAAACACAAACAGACAACATCCCCCACAGATAACTATTAATTCTAATTCCCACAACACTAATTGCTTAAACACAAAACGAAATAATTCGGGCAGTCCTTTGTCCGGCAGAAATCGATATATACCTTAACAGCCCTTTCTCTGTGGGACACAAATGATAATGGCGTGCCTAATTGCGGCCGTTCGTTTCGACACGATCCAATTTCCAGCAGTTGGGCAATGTGTAATGTTTTTGGCAAAATGTGGATCCGGAATTGTATTGCCGCAGGTAATGATGGGTAGTTGGTGGATATGTGATAAGTGCATGCCAGAAAAGGACATTAAATTTTTGCGAACTAGGTATTATTTTATGTCTGATCGACAGCAGGGATCCGAAACCCGTCAATCAATCTGCCTAGCCTTTTCCCAACTATATTGGTGTCGGATCTAACCGAATGCAGCTGAATACAGTACTTTACATGGAGCGACTGCCTATCAGACCTCCACAACCCAGTTACTGGGATACAATAAAACCCCTTGGTAAGACTAGTTTTCAGACTTTTGGATTTCTACCGACAACAAATACCGGTAACGACTTTCAAAGATGTACGAATGACAGCCGGGATCAACGGCTTAGCGTGCTTTCCGAAGCGCGGAGGGATCTCGATATGCAATGGACGGTCAACCATCCACGAACCTACCGCGGCAAGAGTAGCTTAACCGTCGATCGATCGACGGGTCGATCCATCAGGTTAACTTACGGATCTGTGACAGTCGTTACGGGTCGTCAGAAGCCCGAAAGTCTGACAACCAGACTTACTAAGGGGTATCGTATTACCCAGTTACTGGGTTGTGGAGGTCAGATAGGCAGTCGCTCCATGTAAAATACTGGTATTCAGCTGCATCTGGTTAGACTGGAAGCTGACCCCAACATGGTTGGGAAAAGGCAAGGCAGATGATGAGTTTGAAAAGGCTTCTGAAATGAATATTGTTTTGTTAGTTTGTTTCTATCATCGACAATCCTCTTGTTTTGCAAGTGTCCCTAAGCTGGCACGGTAGGTAACTTTCCATTGGATATTTTTACTGTAATGTGCAAGCGCATCATCAATTCTCAATGGCTGCTTTCGCAGACAGGTGTAACTTGGAACTTTGCCAATACCTTGAGCACTTAATTTCGCATGGTCTCTGACAGTGTCCATTTATTTACGATTTATGTTCATCCTTTATCTTCATCGATAGATAGTTGTATGAGTAGGCTCAATTTTTCCGATGGTATTCATTCCCATCGAATTATAATACAACTTAATAACCATACACCTTAATTATAGCTTGTGAACCCAGTCTGTGGGCCGAGTCTAGTCTGCAAATGAATATTACCACATAAGCTTTGTTTACTACCTAAAACTAGACCATCATCATCATCTAAACATACATAATGAGGTACTCATTAACAGCATAATTAAGTAAGAGGGTATATACATACTACAGTACCACATAGAAAAAAAAACAATAGACGTAGATATATTTAGTAACCTATTCCGCTTCACTATTCCTCAAGAGTCATAAAAATCCCTGTAATAGATCGACACATCGTGTTTCACCTATCAGCGAGGTATCCTCAGGATGACGATTGACCAGTCGCGAACCCGAACATTTGTGTTGCCACTCCGAGCGCTGGACGCAGAGACTAAATATATCTACGTTATGTCTACGTTACTAAATCTAGGTTTATTGAATTTTTTAATGCATTTCCACAAAGTCACGCCTGAATCAATATTAATACTATCTACAAATAAATAAAATTTTGTCTGTTTGTAATGTCAAAATAGCAGCTTTTTACTAAATGCATAATATGAAAGTAGGATATACGGTACTTATTTATAACAAAAAGCAGATTTTTAATTTTTTCTCTGTTTTGTTTGTTCCGGCACATTAACAAAACCGCTAGGTTTTGTTAATTAAATGGAAATTGGTGAATTTCAAGCGTTGATAGGTATATCAAAGTTCTGAAATTCACCAATTTCAGAGACCATACTTCATTTGTGCGCAAATCGTTTACAGTAGCACTCGAAATTAAGACCACATTGAATGCAGCAGTAGCCCATTATACTGAACACAAACACCTATATAACTAGTTTAACAATAAGGCGTCCACGAAAGAAATGGGGTTGCACCTACCCCAACAGTGCCAAACAAAAAAATGTACTCATTAATAATTATTTACTTTGGAACTACCAATGCAACAAGTTCATTTCCATTTTACAAGTTAACCAACGTGGTCAATCAATCAAACCGCAATAGTGATTAAGAAATATTTGTATTTTTGCAGCAAATGACAGCGAAAGTGCTGTTTGGCGGCGTCCCCACGATCAATGACCTCAAGCGGCAGGACAAGACGGAGCGAGAAGTGCGGCGGACACACTAGCGACATCTAGACTCAGGTGAGGGAAACTTAGCCTTGGAGCTGTAATGAAAGATGGCGTTAGTTGTGTGTAGTATTTAGTAGATTAGTTTAGCAGCACTAGATGGCGCTTTAAGTAAATAATTAACACTTTTTGCTATATTAAAAGTTGGTGAGCAGATCACAGTGTGCGCTTTTTGTAATTTGACTCTTTCCGGTTTAGTGGTTAGTATCACTAACCCTTTTTTTTTACTCAGATCCGCGCCATCTAGTGATGATTGGTTATAAAAAAATCTGAAAGAGGTGGTTAGTAACACTAACCACTAAACCAGAAAGAGTTAAAATTAGATTATTCATGTTAAATTGGTAAATAACCTATTCGGAATTGACATAGATTAATTGAGCCTAATAAATACACGAAATTTGAGTTTGGGCCTTGAGTCCGAAACTAAAGGGAGTTGTTGGTATTACTTAAGTAGCTACAGCCACGTATTAATTGTTAAAATACTAGAAATACTACGCGCGTTCTAAGGCTAACAAACAACTGCTTGCTTCAATATTAGTACTGTATATTATATTACTATTACTGTAAAAACTGTATATTATTATTACTGTAAAAACTTATTTGTATTACCTAACCTTAGAATATTTTTGTCTATTTAGGCACAAAAGTAAATCTTTTTTGTTTTATAATTTCAGGAGCTGATTATGTGATAAGAAGAAATTATTGGAAGCTAAGGAGTGATCTCGGAAGACAGAGTTTATGTCCATAATAAATATTTTCATATACATTTTTATAATACGATTAAGAAAAGATACATATTTAAACGTAACACTGATTTTAGAATAAAACGTTGAATTCGTAATTAATACAGTGACATCTATTGAGCGCTTCATCGACCTAAAATTAGTGTTACAATAATTATAAATACTTATAATTATTTTTAATTTAAGATAGATTTTAAAAGAGATTATATGTAAAACTGAAAGAGTACCAACCGAAGCCATGATGTTTCCTATAATACCGCCTTCTTGTGAAATTTTATAAAAAAAATATTATATTTTCTAAATACTTTTATAAATTCCTTTGTAGATGCTATAAAAATTATGAATAAGTTTTTTGGGAAAAAAAATGAATAATTTTGCTGATTCTGCAAAGGAAAGTCAGTTTTTAATGATTTTATTCCTTTTTAACTTTCTAAATTTTCCTGGATCTTATTTTTTGAAGTTATTAATTATTATTAGTGTCAAGACTGGAGGCTATTGGAAGAAATTAAACAAATTATTGTGCACCAACGTTTTTGAAGAAAAACTGTAGGTATCATGGAAAAACTTAGACTTAATTTTAATTTAGTCAACAACAAGGACAACATTTTGTTGATAAATCACAACACTTATCTGTGATCTGTTGTTTTTTTAGAGATTTTATTAATGTATTAAAAACTTAATTTTACATTTTATTTTTGTACTAACTAATTAAACACATTTAAAATTGACGTAAGTACAGACTTTTAATAAAAATAATAAGTACCTGGTAGGTAGGTATCTTTAATGGAAAATTTATTAAATATTAGAATAACCGCGTAGGTCATGTGATGTATACGTATCCGTCATTGAACCGGCATCGCGTAAAAAAAAAAATACACTTTTATGAACCTTATGCGCTTGAATGACGTTGACAGGGGGTTGTTGGTAATTTGTGAAATTATTTATTGTAATGTATAAAAAAATGGCGGCATTACTTCTGATTTTGGCCACGCGCCAGAAGATTCTTATAAAAATATACAGCTTAATATATGTACCAGTAATTTCACCGGTCGATCTATCGAACTGGAACCCAGCAAGGCTGCATGGCAACAGAACACGAAACAATCGTATAAAAAACTTACAAAACGCAAAAAGATGGCAGCTGAAGTGTGACTAAATCCCATTAGTTACAGCAAAACTATGTAAAAACAATACTTGCCCGACAATTAAGACTCTGTTGAATAATTAATAACAAAAAAATATTGCGTTAAATGCAGGCAAAATTATACTTAACACCTGAGGCCCTAGACAAAGTGACATTCTATCAACGATAACGATGATGGAAAAGGCAAAAATGTATAGGACATAAGCTATCGAAAAGCTTATGTCAATCCTGTCGAAAGTCGTTGTAGAAATACGAAACGCTTTCGAAGCGATTGTCACTTGTCTAGGCTCTCTGTACACACACTACTGTCTAACATTTCGAAGATTACCAGGCGAGATATTATGCATTCTATTAATTACTCATACATGCCAAATTAAATCTCTATTTTGCAGCACAGAGTACCAATTCATCAAATCTACAAAAAAATATTGGTACCAGAAGTAGCCATAATGAAACGTGATTTACAGATTGAAAATAAGATTGATTGAATCTTGAAAAAAAGTGTTGCTTCAATAAATTGATTGATCGATTTCATTTCCTTTTTTGCCCACACTTTGAAATCCAGACAGAATGTCAGGTGATTCATGGTACTGTTGTATTGTGGTGAAATCACATCTAGATCAGACATTGAACTCCTAATAAACAATTAGGTATTTATTAATTAACTGATTTTCAGGGGCTCGTGGCTAAATAATAACAGCCACACGGGTCGATGATCGAAGGTTAAACTACCCTTGCTTCGGTCAGTTCGGGTCCATTATATATCGAGATCCCTCCGTGCCTCAGAAAGCACGTACAAGCCGTTGGACCCGGCTGTCATTCGTAGATCTTTGACAGTCGTTACGGGTTGTCAGATGCCCAAAAGTCTGACAACCACTCTTACCAAGGGGTATCGTGTTACCCAGAAACTGGTTTGTGCAGATCAGATAGGCAATCGCTCCATGTAAAATACTGGTATTCAGCTACATCCAGTTATACTGGGAGTCGTAAAATATTTTAAATTCGTTTAGTGCTAAATGCAGTAGTTTGTGATGCGAGAGAGCCTAATTTTTTTTTTTTTAAAGTCTGTGCCTTCGTCAGTTATTAAAGATGATATTCAAGAAATACTTATTATAGAATTATTTTAACTAGGTTAAATTATAACCTATATTGACTGGACTGAAGCATTGAATACTCACGCCAAGTATAGATTTTTGTGGACTAAACAGTAAAGCCAGTTTTTAAGAGAGAATATTTTTAATTTTGTATTTTATACGAAATAACAGTAAAATAACACTAAAATCTTGTTTATGAATATTTGTTTTATTTTTAAACCAATTCCAAACCCCTTCGAACGCAGAATTACCTACTCTATGTAGAAAAAGGTTCATAGGACAACCTTCATTCGGTGCAATACAAAATAATATTAATAATAAAGGTAGGTATCTACACATTACAAAAAAAACCGGCCAAATGCGAGTCGGACTCGCGCACGTAGGATTCCGTACCATTATCTATAAAAACGGCAATAAAATCACGTTTGTTGTATGGGTGCCCCCTTAAATATTTATTTTATTCTGTTATTAGTATTTGTTGTTATAGCGGCAACAGAAATACATCATCTGTGAAAATTTCAACTGTCTAACTATCACGGTTCATGAGATACAGCCTGGTGACAGACGGACAGACAGACACACAGACAGACAGCAGAGCCTTAGTAATAGGGTCCCGTTTTACCCTTTGGGTACGGAACCCTAAAAAAATGGCACATACGTTATTGTATAAATAACTTGTCTCTGTGATAGCATAATCCGTAATGCCTCTGGTATTCCAAATGCCCATATACGGCAGTGACCACTATCTGTTAAGTGAGCCACCATGACCAGACGGGACCATAACAAGCTACCTTTCATCGAAACCCCATGGCTCACTAGATCAGTCACAATTAATTGACGATCGACCACCATAATATTACGTCATCAATTCGCAACAAAACTAAACAGGTTAGGGTCATCTCTACTTACCCACGTCACGTTCTGTCATACACGTTGCGCAAGCGCACCTTGGCTGTTACGAGCATACGTTGTGCACATATCAAAAGTATATCGTATACTTTGATGATTAGGAAAGTCTGTATACCTTTATAACTATAGTCGAATGGTGGCTGGGATAGACTGGATGCGGAAGGTGGCGGATAGGATATTGTGGCGCACTTTCGGAGAGACCCACGTCCAGCAGTGGGCTGCGAAAAGCTAAGGCTTCCTTTGACTTCATATTGATATTCAATCTTTGTCAACCCTCGCATTCTTTTAACCGACTTCAGAAGGGAGGAGGTTCTCAATTCGTCTGTGTTTTTTTGTTTGTTACGCGATTACTCCGCCAATTATGAATTGATTTTGAAGATTCTTTCTTTTTTGGTAGTTCATGCTTCAGAGGTGGTCCCATTTTAGTCTATCTGGACGATGTTTTAAGTTACTTCGTCACTGTTATTTACATAGCAGGTAGTGGTAATTAAATGGCCCAAATTAAAGTTATTTTTTCCGTTTTTAGTGGGTTTTATTTGGAAAACAGTTGTTTTTTTTTTGTAAAACGTTTATATTTAGTTTTATGTTCTTTCATTGCGTCATGTTTACCGCAAATAAACGTTTTTCTTTCTTCTTTCTTTCGATACCCTTCCGTCTTCTACGGGCCGGATCAATAAGATTTTCCCACGAAACAGAAAGGTTTCTGACCGCTGTGACAATCATAGGTATTCGTATGACAAATGGCTGTCCCACAAAATGACCAATATACCGTTCCACACGCAAATTAATCTTGGCCGAAAATTCTCAGAACATTTGTGACAATAGCTTTGTTTTTTTGTAATATTGTTTTTTTATTGAAGCAAAGGTCTTTAACCGTTGGGCTAAATCGCTCATGTCCGGATTGTGATATATACAGAATACAATGATTGGCCTAAGGCGCTTTTGATTCTATTACACCGAACCGAGCACGAGAACATAAGAATCAATCAATCTTCCTAGCCTTTTCCCAACTATGTTGGGGTCGGCTTCCAGTCTAACCGGATGCAGCTGAATACCAGTATTTTACATGGACCAACGGCCTACGTGACCTCCACAAACCAGTTATTGAGTAATACGATCCCTTGTTTGGTTGTCGGACTTTCGGGCTTCTGACGACCCGTAACGACTGTCAAAGATCCAGAAATGACAGCCGGGACCAACGGCTTAACGTGCTTTTCGAGGCACGGAGGAGTCTCGGTATGTAAAGATGGTCGCCCATCTACGGACCAACTTCGGCAAACGTAGCTTAACCTGATGGATCGACCCGTGCGGCTGTTATTACTTAGCCAGGAGAACATGCGAATGATCTTCTAATATTCTGTGAGTATGTTGAAAACGTTTATCCGCCATTTTGGTCAAGTAGTCGCAAACGCTACTGCTAAGCATGAGGTTCGATTTCCGGGTCGGGGCAAAGTGTTTTATATTTTTTTTTCCTTTTGTAAAATTCTCAGTAGTATCCTGGAGTCTGGATTAATACCTGGTTAATGGCAATAGGTTGGCCCCCTGTTACATGGAACTTAGACATAACTGGTAAAATGTGGGTGTACTATAGATACACCTTTGCCCTTCGGGGAATACAGGCGTTATGTTATGTTTACTGTCAAAAAATCTTCGGTAGGTACAACGAAGATGATCAAATGATCACAAGCACGACTTCCGAACATAATTGTCAGAGGTTCGATTTTTTTATCGGATAAGAGCTTTGAGCTTTCAAATCAAATCAAATCAAATCAAACAGAAATTTATTTGCACCCCAAGATATACTGGGTGTTAGGGTAGACACCGTTGTCCTTGAAACTAGTGGTTTGGTGTCATCTATAATATACTTTTTCTATGGGACCAACCTTGAAATCGCGAAAAAAAAAGTCTGAAAAAACTGTATGTATATCTATTCTACGGAGCATGCAAGTATCCAATGATTTCATTCTCATAATAGCCCAGAAAATAAATAAAAATTAAACAAAGGTAATTAAGTGAAACTCTTAGACGTTTTAACGACTAATAAGTCGGTGTTAAATTTTATTATGACAGTTGATAGCGTGATAGTAATTAATTTCAGGACCTTGGTCCATAAAAATCTCTGGTTCTATAACATAGTATAACAAGGAAATAAAATTATTACAAAAAACATAAAATAATTATAAGAGTGCTTCCTTGAAAATTCCCCGACCCGCTAACATAGAAACCAAGGACAGAATTTGCCACTACGTTTATATAAGTTCCCTTATCATCCACTAAATTTAATTTAAACAGTTTATTATAAATCTAAGGTTAAAATCTCTGAATTGCATTTTTTATTACACTGATTAACAAACAACTGTTGATTTTCTCGTTACTTAACTATAACACTAGTTTACTTACTAAAGATTCTAACTTTTAATAACTATTTTATGCCTAAAGGATAGTTGAACATATGTGTGTAGTAAGATGAACAAAGTATACCATGGGAAGCAGAAATGGCCAGTGTAGGTGACGTAACATAGACAAGTACGTATAAAGAATTGACATAGGTTCCATAGACAATGACGCTGTAGAGGAAGCTGTGATCTTTGGAGAAAACAATCCGCATGATATTATTGTCGGTGTTAGATTTGCAATAGAGTAAGATGGTCGTGTATCTAGCGACGAATCATCTAAATAAATCAAGAATCGTTTCACAGCCAGAATGATTTTCCATACACCGTGCCTAGATATGGTAGAGGAAGTAGTTTTTAAATTTTAAAAGAGTTTTTTTAAGTTTAAAGTTAGATTTAATTTTTTTTAATCTATAATTATCTACAGTGCGTAAGTTTAAATTTTCTATTTTAATCAAAAATTAGGATTTAATTCAATCCATTTAATTGGAATGTAAGATTAGTAGCGCTACTTGGACTGGATACGACCAAAATTGTTCCGATTCGAATTGAAATTCTTCACTAAACAATTTTGGGAAACAATCGCAGAAATCTTAGATTACGAATTTAGAAGAATATGGAAACTACGTATCGCTTTATAAGTAAACTTTCAATGACTTAGGTAGAATTCCGTCTGTTTAATTTTGAATTATACTAAGCTAAATGAGTGCTAGATCTTTTTAATTGTATCTTGATAGTTTGAGTTTAAATACTTAGTTTTAATATGTTAGAATTATTAAATACAAAGATTCGTGAGCTCAAAGAATCTTCACATTTAACTTTTATTTTATCCTTAAACTTGTGGCAAAGTCTGTCTGAAACCAGTCGAAGTGACATTGAACACTTTGCCTGGTTTTATTAGAATCCATCTCAAATCCATACAAACAGATGAAAAAGGAAGTTGCTTATATTCGTATGGAACTGCAAAACAGCTAGGTTCCCCCATACAAGGGCCCCCATACAAGGGCGCTTTTAAAGCTTTTGCAAAAGTTATCCCAACTCTTGATGCGAAGCAACCGACTGGTAAATTATAGTTAGCCAGAATTAAAACGACAAAACTACGTAAACCAAAGATTTCAGTTCAAAATACGTTGTTTCTTACAGGTCCTAAAAAATGTCTGATAAAAAATCAGCGCCACAGCGTTTAGTAAACTTTATTAGATTTCTTTCTTTTACATCCAATTCGCCGAAATGACATCACCAATTCACCAAGAGAACACTACAAAAAAAAGCTATCGATTTCTTGCGAATAAAACAAGTATCTATGGATATAACAATGTGGTAACGGGCGCGTCAATTAAACTAACGTTTTTGACCGCAAACATTATTGATCGCAAAAAATTGGCCAAGGGTTCTTTTGATACTGGAACTTGGATTCCGTCGAGATTCGAGAACCTATTCTTCTTCTATTGTTTATGGTTACAAACAGCTATCTAGATTTTATGGTAGCATGGTAGCAAACAAGGCTCTGGTCGTTATGTAAATAATGTATGAAATCTGAATGCAGTTGATTGAGCAATATTATTGCAGGAATAAAGTAGTTCGAAAAAAAAAAGTTCGCAAAAGCATAGATAAAGGCCTATAAACATTGATGACGCAGCAGCCTAGCCTAAGCACTGGTAAGCACACTTCTTTTTTTTACCTTTTTTTTCTTAGTGTCCGTAATCGGGACAGTTATGGTAAATGCTACAACTCGTCACGATATTAGAGCAAAAACTCGAGCTGCGATCTGCAAACTTATAACATCACGATCCTATTGCCACTTGCCTTGATTTGCAGGTGGAACGGTGCCAACAAAAAGAGTGTTATATCATCACGAATTGGAGCTTTTTCTTCAGTTCCAGCAGTTCATATAAAACCGGCAGGAATTAATGAGCGCCGGAACCGCACGCAGAAATCATACAACTTATATGTCAAATAACGTTTTTTGAGTCTATCGCCAAATCGACATTAATATTTATATTTCGGCTAATCTCTGCAAAGTACACATAATATCGGTAACAGGGCAATTTTAACGGAATCTTAAAAAACGTAACACAACGGTGTGAGCGAGCCAAAAAAGCTCATTTCGCCACAAAACGAGCAAGCGGACGTGAGACGAGATCATCGCTCGATGCGAGGTCTTATAACTGTACTTTAATCATTCCAGCCTCCCGACGTTATGTAACAGCTAGTCCAATGGCGCTTGGCTGAACCACAACACGCGCCTGGATCACAACGCGAATTAAAAAAAACAAGGATTTTTAATCTGTCGAGCGAGTCGTAAACTGTCAAATTTTGGCGGGAGTGGAGTTGTTGTCTGTGATTTTTTGGTTTAAGAACAGGATTTGATTTCGGACTGCGAATTATGGAAGTTTTAAGGTTTGTTGTGTTTATTTAATTTCAATCAACTACAATGTTTTATATTTGGGACTGTGTAATAACAGTTATCGTTACCTAGAAGAAACGACAAAATAACAGTAAGCGACGCAAAAATAGTGATCTACCCTCAATGTTGTCCATTAGATATACTTGTTTTACATTATAATTCATGTGTGCAGCTTCACATCAAAGTGCTTGTATCTGCTATTCTGTTCCATGTTTATATCAACATAATTATAAAACATTAAAGCGGAAATCTGCTATTAATTTATCTACGCTTAATGTTACCTCGTAAACTAATGAGTACAATTCATCAGCACGTAATATTTTCATATTAAATCGTTTAGCAAAAACTATAACATTCATATAACATGACTGGTAATACTCGCAATTTGTCAAGCATTCATCCGTGGTCCGACAAGAGACTTTCCAGTTTATCTCTTAGAAATTAAGCTTCAATTCAGCTTTGTCTACTTGTTTTTCTCACTACCTGCATCTTCGTGGACCAGTAATAGATCGGTAACTCTTCGCTGCCATAACCATAGACAGAGAATGTCATAACTACTGCAGTGGTAGTGATAACTCATTTTATCAGTGTTTGTACCTAAATCGTCGCGACGGTTTTGGATCGTTCGTGTTCGTGGCATGATAAGAGTCACACGAGTCGATCAAGGGTTAAGCTACGCTACCCGTTGTTGGTGCGAGATACTTATAAACCTTCCGGAATAAATTCTCTAAAGTGAGAAACGCATCAAAATCCGATGCAAATTTTCTAAGAACTACCTACGCAAAGTTTAGAAGCACACACAGACAGACACGATAAACGCTCTTACATACTGGCGCGAATTGTCGCGCGACGCGAATTTAAACAAAACAATTTCTTAGAAAACTTCATGGCGAACAATGCGGCGGCGTCGCGACGCGCGACTTTTCGCGCCAGTATGTAAGAGCCTTAAAGCGACATTAATTTATAATATGTACTACCTTCTGCCCGTGGCTTCGCCCGCGTTGATGACGGATATCGTCCCATGGGAACGTACTACCGGGATACTTAAGAAATGCTGGGTCCCTATACAAACTTACATCCCCTATTATACTATTTTTAAACAAAAAGTAGCTTATATCCCAGGATGCCATCTTCGACGAAATCCGTTCAGTAGTTTAGGCGTGAAAAGGTAAACATACAGACAGACAGAGTTACTTTAGAATTTCTAATATTATTTATTTAACCATTTATGTACACACATAATAAACAGAGAAGAAAAAAAGAACATAAATAACTTTAATTTCGGAAGTCGGTCTTTGCTTTACAATTAACGTTTTTTGCCACCGACTTCCGAAATTAAAGTTATTTTTCACTTTTTTAGTGTTTTTTTGGAAGTCGGTTGTTTTTTTTTGTAAAAAGTTTTTATTTTTCACTTTTTAGTTGTGGTACCTACCCCACACAAATTCAAATACCACTACCTGCTATGTAAATAACAGTGACGGAGTCAAACAATATATCGTCTACATACACAAAGTGGGAAAAATACGTAATTATTGAAGCTAACTCAAAAACTACGCAAGCAAAGTTAATACAATTTATATGGGACCACCTCTGAAGCATGACCTACCAAACAAAAAAAGAATCATCAAAATCGATTCATAATTGACGGAGCAATCGCGTAACATACACACAAAAAAAAAAAAAAAACATACAGACGAATTGAAAACCTCCTCCTTTTTGAAGAAGTCGGTTAAAAAGATCGTACAAAGGTGATGCTTATTTCTAAAGAAATCTCTTCCAGCACACCTGCGATAGGAAAGTAGATAAGAGATGTAGACACCGTGTGTAAAATTCGTGAGAAAGTAAACTACATAATAATCAAAACAATTCACTTAATAAACTAAAACAAATAATATGATCATACACTTACATACAAATATACATACATACCTACTTCATAAATATATATCTTTATAATAAATAAATACATACGCAACTATGACGAAGTGGAAAGATAGTGTTCTTTCACTCTTCTTTTAAACACTGCAACAGTATTAGTATGGATAGACTGTTATTATTTTAGTATTAGTCTGCGTTGGTAGTAGACAATAGCGAGTCTGACTGACCGCGGGTGTTCCGGACGTAGATTTCAATATCGCCAGATGTAAAGGCTATTTAAAACTGGTCCAAACCTTTTACCATACTAAATAATAATAAAAAACTTCAATATATGCGAGGACTGAAGTTTCTCTTAAAGCGAGTTATTTTACATAACGAAACAACTCGCACAATACTTTCCTGTCTCCCGTGACACGGAACTTATTCTTGTAACTTATACTTTACATAATATAGTGACGTATTTTCTCATTGAAAGTAAATTGATGACAAACATATTTATTTATTTTATTTATTCATAAACAATTTCCATTGTGTTGAATTTACATACAAACAAAAAACAATAAAATACAACTATGAATTATAGTTAACACATACTAGTAATTATTATTATAGTATTATATTTATTAGATTAGTAGTAAACATATACGGATATGTTGTGATTATGCTGTAGGAACTTTGTTTTATGAAGGGAGTTTATTACCAACATACTCTTCATCAGGGCCGTAGACGAGGGTTAGGGATTCAAACAAACCACCCCCCGCCCCCCTCCAAATTGTGAGAATCAAGAATGTAAATCCAGAAATCGACTCTTCAACTGCAGCATCGTCTGCGAGAGTCTAATCTATCCCAGGCCGGATGCTATTAAAATCATCCCACATTCTCATAATTCTCAAGCGTTTCTGCATAAGTTGATAATTTAACTTCCATTTCTGTACGAATGTTCAATTTGTGTCCGACGTGGGAATTGAACCCCGGACCTCATGCTCAGCAGTAGCGCTTCCGACCACTAGACCAACGAGGTAGGTAGTCAGAATAAATAATTTAGTAGAATAAGTAGTTTCAAATCAAAGAGTAGCTCGTGGCTAAGTAATAACAGCCGCTCGGGTCGATTCATCAGGTTTAGCTACGCTTGCCGGGGTTGGTCCGTGGATGGGTGACCATTTTCACATATCGAGACTCCTCCGTGTCTCGGAAAGCACGATAAGTCGTTGGTCCCGGCTGTCATTTGTGGATCTTTGACAGTCGTTTCGAGTCGTCAGAAGCCCGAAAGTTTGACAACCAGTCTAACCTAGGGGTATCGTATTACCCAGTTACTAGGTTGTGGAGGTCAGATAGGCAGTCGTTCCATGTAAAATACTGGTAAATACTGGTATTCAGCTGCATCCGGTTAGACTAGAAGCCGACCCCAACATAGTTGGGAAAAGGCTAGGCAGATTGATTGAAGTAGTTTCAAATCCATTAAACTATTGGTAAAGACCGACTTCTATCAATTCAATCGCTTCTCATTTCGTTCATAAATCATGCGCTTCTTAGGTACCTAACAATTACTTTTTTATCGCCAAATCATCGCAAAAAGTCTAACATTGAAAATCACAGCTTGGCTAAATAAATATTACTTATCCCAACCGATAATCATTCAATTGACTTTTTTATTAAATACCAAAAGACTTATTTGGCAACCCAATTTGCACGATGAAGTAAACGTTCATTAATTTGCCCAACAATGACGCTGGCCTTAGTTGCCCAACCGAGAAAGCTTCGCAAAACATCTCAACTTGTATTAAACTTACGACATTTTCAATGGATTCTTATTCAAATTAGGCAATGTTTAATGCATCGGATCGCTTATAATTTGATCTCTTTATACAAATGTGTAAAAATATTTTTGTCATCGTGATATCCCTGGCATAAAAAGATAGTGTTTTTTTTTATCTTGCGAATATATTTACAGGTCATGTGTCTATCTGTGTTAAATTAGCAACGCCGCTCCCTCTTCGCCCTTAGGAAACTCTAGAGTGAATATTAGGTCTTTACCTATGAAATTGCCGTTCTGCAGTACTGGCCATTTCAAATTAAAATAATTTTTGTTTGGCTAAGAATTCTAATTTCAAATTAATTTTATTTTAAAAACATGGATTTTTTTTTTCCAAAAGTAGTCATTTCTTTATTGATTAGTGTTACATTTTCATCGCATTTCAATCTTTTTCGTCATCATGGATACGTTAAAAATTCGAGTAATTATGGAATATGAGTACCGTCGTGGCAGCAACGCGGCACAAGCGGCACGCAACATCAACGACGTTTACGGAGCTAACACTACAAACCAACGCACCACCTGTTATTGGTTTGCTCGCTTCCGTTCTGGAAATTTCGACCTGAAAAATGAACCTCGCGGTCGTCCGAAGACTTTGGTCGACAATGACGAATTAAAGGCGATTGTGGAAGCTGATGATACACAATCTACGGCTGAATTAGCAGCAGCTTTCGACGTTAGCGTCAAAACAATATTGGTCCATTTGCGTCAAATTGGCAAGGTAAAAAAGCTTGACAAATGGGTGCCCCACGAACTCAATGATCGCCAGCGCGAAGTACGCGTCGAGACGTGCCTTGCACTGCTCAACAGACACACAAATGAAGGAATTTTGAACCGCATTGTTACCTGCGATGAAAAATGGATTCTGTTTGATAACCGCAAGCGCTCAGCAAGTTGGTTGGATCCTGGTTCAGCACCTAAACAATGCCCTAAACGAAAACTTACCCCTAGAAAAGTGATGGTCACTGTTTGGTGGTCTAGCGCCGGTGTGATTCATCACAGCTTCTTACCAAACGGGGTGAGCATTACTGCAGATGTGTACTGTGAAGAACTGAACACAATGATGGAGAAGCTGGCGCATCTCCAACCAGCATTGGTCAATCGCTCGTCTCCGCTGCTCCTGCACGACAACGCGCGACCTCATACTGCACAGCAGACGGTCTCCAAGTTGCAAGAACTGGGGTTGGAAGCTCTCCGTCATCCGCCCTACTCACCAGACCTTGCGCCTACAGACTACTACTTTTTCCAGAATTTGGATAACTTCTTGGCGGGAAAAAAATTCAATACCCGAGAGGCAGTACAAAATGCCTTTGAAGAATTTGTTGCCTCCCGTCCAGCTGATTTCTTTAAGAAGGGCATCAATAAACTGCCACTGCGATGGCAAAGATGCATTGATTGCATGGGTGATTACTTCGATTAATACAAATAAAAAATTCGTTTAAATTTTTTCATACAAAACGGCAATTTCATAGGTAAAGACCTATTATAAAACTATGCCATTCTTCGTCTCTTCGTGTGGTTGAAGACTAACCTGGTGTCAGATTTTTAAAGCTGCCCAAAGGCCTCTGACTTGGCTTCACATGACGTCGAGGAATATCTCTCAAGCATGCCGGTTTCTTCACGATGTTTTCCTTCAACGTTTTTTAAGCAAGTGATAATTATACAATACGCACATAAATCCGAAAAGTCAGAGGTGCGTGACTTGGGTTCGAACTCGAGATCTATGACCAGGCAGTCCGAAGGTCACACCACTAGGCTATCACTGCTTATACTAGGCCTTTGATTTCTAATACAACAAAAGACAATCATCAATTCCTTTCCTAAGCACGGTGATCATAGAATCATCACTTTTGCCCCGTTCGCTAGAATACCCATAACCGTGGTCTTTATCGAATTGATACTTAGTCAGAACAATGTTCCACTTAGCAGTCACATCTAGCCATTCATTTAGTTGATAACACTGTTATCAAGTGACTATGTTCAGCGATGCAGTTTGCAAATGCATTTCCCAATAAAAAGAGCGTGACAAAATAATACATTGACATTTAACGTACGGGTGGTTTACAATAACGAGTAGACACAACGAGTCGTAGAGAAAGCATACTTTCCATTTCTGACGAACGGTCGCTTGTTGAAAGTATATGCAGTATACAATCGCGCGTAACCTATGACTATACGCACGTAATGTGAACTTGTGTAATACACTGTTTGTCTCAGGATGGACAGTCGTAAACTAACATGAGTAATTGATATTTTGCACACTAGTGCGAATATGACCTAAAGCAAATACACATGGCTGTTAAACAACTTCTGATTGGTGAAATGTCACAATGGCATGCAAGTTAGCATAATTCTTTGCAAGATATGCACATCTCTCATCAATAAAGTTCTTGTAATAAAAATACCATCTGTTTGCCTTCTCACTCCAATGCCATGAAGATGACAAGGTCAAGGAGTATTTAGAAAGAGTTTATAAATTACAAGTTTTTATTCATAAGAAGCCAGTCTAGAGTCAGTTCGGATCGGATGCTCATTAGGTCAAAATGTAGTTTTGTCAATTTATATCGAAAATACATGTTTAAAAATTGCCTTTCTTTTTACAGGTACAAATACATCTTCATAGTAATATCACTACTACTCAAGAGCGTCAGTAACGAAGAATCAAAGACAAACTCCACAGCGACCACGCCAAATTGTCCATTCTCAAAAATCATAGAAGATGTCTTCAAAACTAACAACAAAACTTCAGACAAAGACTCTCAAAAGAAAGACAAGGAAAGAGTCAAACAATTCCTGAGTACAATAGCCAATATTACAAATGAAAATATAAGTAGAAAAGAAGAAGATCTCATAAATGTTATCATAGCTTCAATAAATAGAATTAAAAATAATATAAGTGATACATCTGATAAATTAAACGAAGCTATCATAGTGACATCTCCAAAAGGTAGTATTAGAGATAAAACTAATGATGTTAAAAAAGTAAATCAAATTAAAAGCGGTCTCGAAGACAAGATTGATACTTTTCTAAATTATAATACAACCAAGAAACATACCACAAAAAGCATAGAAACAATTGAAGACACTACTACAGAGAGCACTAAGTATGTAGAAGTTCTAACTAAAGATCCTCATACCAAAAATAAAACGTCTGCAAATATCATAGAAATTTTAAAGCATCTGATGCCTTTATTCAACAGTACTTTGACTAAAGAAGTCCATAATATAACTATCATAGAAAGAGATCATAGTAACAATCATTCGTTTTCTGCAACTAAGAACGTTTCAACCATCATAGTTACATATTGTGATAACGACAATTTGACAAAAGAAAACAAAACGATTGTTAAAGAAGAAAATGAGGAGAAACCTGATGGGGTCAGTAATGATGACTACTATGATGATGAACTGGGTCTGGAAACGGATGGAAGCGAAGGTGAAGCAAGGAATATAACGATAGGAGAAAAGAAAGAGATCATGGAAGCCGCTGAGTATGGCTTGCAGAAGATGCATGAACTGTACACAGTTTTGGAGCCTAAGCTATATTCTATGGGTGAGTACTAATTGTTTTTTTAAACAGATCCTAGCATAGAATACAAGGCAATAGGAAAGTGGCGCAGTGTGAAGTGTGTAGTTGGCAGGTAAGAGTCCATTTTAAGAGGCGTTTTCGATTATAGAGCCTTTCAATTGGTGGGTAGAAACTCGTGTACTGCAGTAGAAATTTACGAAACGGTATCATGAAAGCAAACATGACTGGAAACAAGGCTCTCATAGGATAATATGAAATAATATCTTCCATTTCACACAATTATTAGAAATTGCTTTGCTAGCTTATTAGTAATATGATATTAGTATGATGATGACTAATATGATAGATATATGATGTGTTATGATCATCAGTAAGACTATACTACACAATTGCAAATAAGGAACAGTAAAGGAAAGTAACACAGGAAAGGAATAAGAACTGAAAAGAATATTCATAACTGTAACGACTATGCTAATATCAGAGCAAATTTTTATCCAGCCAAAGTGAGTTTTATACTTTCGTCATTCCTTATATTTATTTATTTAAACTTTTCGCACACAAAAAAAGGTACAAAGGCGGACTTAATGCCTTAAGCATTCTCTACCAGTCAACCAAGAGTGGTGAAGAGATTAGATGGCGGGTGCTCTGATTGAGAGGAACAAAGAGAAAAAAATATAAAAAAAATAAGGAAAAATATATATATCATAAATAATCATAATGCTTTATAGATAAAACAGTTTTTACAGTACATAAATGCGCATTCAACTTATGATACATAATTACTTACATACATATTTACTATAATATATACCTATAATATTAGGTTTTTACCTATGAAATTGCCGTTTTGTATGAAAAAATTTAAACGAATTTTTTTCATGAATTTTTTATTTGTATTAATCGAAGTAATCACCCATGCAATCAATGCATCTTTGCCATCGCAGTGGCAGTTTATTGATGCCCTTCTTAAAGAAATCAGCTGGACGGGAGGCAACAAATTCTTCAAAGGCATTTTGTACTGCCTCTCGGGTATTGAATTTTTTTCCCGCCAAGAAGTTATCCAAATTCTGGAAAAAGTAGTAGTCTGTAGGCGCAAGGTCTGGTGAGTAGGGCGGATGACGGAGAGCTTCCAACCCCAGTTCTTGCAACATGGAGACCGTCTGCTGTGCAGTATGAGGTCGCGCGTTGTCGTGCAGGAGCAGCGGAGACGAGCGATTGACCAATGCTGGTTGGAGATGCGCCAGCTTCTCCATCATTGTGTTCAGTTCTTCACAGTACACATCTGCAGTAATGCTCACCCCGTTTGGTAAGAAGCTGTGATGAATCACACCGGCGTTAGACCACCAAACAGTGACCATCACTTTTCTAGGGGTAAGTTTTCGTTTAGGGCATTGTTTAGGTGCTGAACCAGGATCCAACCAACTTGCTGAGCGCTTGCGGTTATCAAACAGAATCCATTTTTCATCGCAGGTAACAATGCGGTTCAAAATTCCTTCATTTGTGTGTCTGTTGAGCAGTGCAAGGCACGTCTCGACGCGTACTTCGCGCTGGCGATCATTGAGTTCGTGGGGCACCCATTTGTCAAGCTTTTTTACCTTGCCAATTTGACGCAAATGGACCAATATTGTTTTGACGCTAACGTCGAAAGCTGCTGCTAATTCAGCCGTAGATTGTGTATCATCAGCTTCCACAATCGCCTTTAATTCGTCATTGTCGACCAAAGTCTTCGGACGACCGCGAGGTTCATTTTTCAGGTCGAAATTTCCAGAACGGAAGCGAGCAAACCAATAACAGGTGGTGCGTTGGTTTGTAGTGTTAGCTCCGTAAACGTCGTTGATGTTGCGGGCCGCTTGTGCCGCGTTGCTGCCACGACGGTACTCATATTCCATAATTACTCGAATTTTTAACGTATCCATGATGACGAAAAAGATTGAAATGCGATGAAAATGTAACACTAATCAATAAAGAAATGACTACTCTTGGAAAAAAAAATCCATGTTTTTAAAATAAAATTAATTTGAAATTAGAATTCTTAGCCAAACAAAAATTATTTTGATTTGAAATGGCCAGTACTGCAGAACGGCAATTTCATAGGTAAAGACCTAATATATATATATATACTATAACTATATATCTTATTCTCAGGTCTCTGGTTGGACGACTCCAGTCCAGCTCGTTACGTGGCAGCATTCAACGCACCTTCAGAAGAAGCTGCCAAGTTCTCTCAGTACGGGTATGCTTCTCTGCAAGCTGCCACCAAACTGAAGCAACTGACCAAGTTAGTAACACAAAATTAAATTAGAGAAATGACGAAACTCATTGTGGCTTTCCATAATGATTTGTCGAATAATTTCCTCATGCTTTCCTTTCAATTCAAGCAAGCATAATAACAAAGCAAAAATTAAATTGAATTGAAATTGAGCTTTGCATGACTTGCGATGTCTATAAATCATACAAAATAATTACGGACATTTTTTGAAAAAAACATCCAAAGTCGTGTCCCCGCTTCGTCACATAAGTGATGGATACCGAATTGCAAATTAAATTAATTAATGAAATCAAGCAGAGTTATGATGTAACAAATTAATCAATCATCTAGCAATTAAAGTCCTTTCGCTCTTAATTTGGATCATGTCAACATGGTGCCTCTTTAAAGGGTAAATATGTAGACTTAACGCAATGAATTTGCAATCTTCACTAGAAATGTTTGAAATATTTAGAGTAGAGCTTCTCTCCATATAAATCCTATCAAAGAGGGCATTGGCTTTTGGCTTCAAAGAGGGCATGGACCTCCATGGGACTCCTAATATCTTATGCAATTTACTGAAGAGTGTATGCCTAAATTGAAACGGCGATACGTTGGAATTTTAATTATTTACTGAATTAAGTGTGAAATTAAAACGTGTAGCTATGTACTAGTTGTAATGAAATTTTATTTACCTTTACGCTGGTATATGTATACTAAATGTAATGCTACAAAATCTATTATATAAAAACCTAAAAGTATATTATATACATATTATATACTTACCTACGTTACTCTCATAGCAACACATTGTAGACAGATTTGCCTTGCTGGATCCTTCAACATTCATTTGATAGAGATTACAAAATAATTAAGATTATGCATTTATATCAGGCATAATAGAGAATCATAAGATTCCATAGAAAATGAATCCCAGAAAAAAAAACAACGGGAACTAGCCGATTCAAAATCAATCCAAGATTACCAGACTACCATGCATCCGGCCTGTAATATACATTACAATATAAATGACTTCCCATCCACACAGTTGTTCCATCCCAAGGATGTTAGTGTTTACGTAATTATGTCCAGCGCAGCCGGAGACGGCTCTCGCAATAAAATGCGCAGACGCAGGCGCCATTCCGATCCATGCAATTTCTTGATAATTCTCAAATGATACGGTTTCAAACTGTGCAGTGAACTTTGCATAAACTTGTTCAGAACTGGATTTGTGTTTAACAATGATTTCAAAAGTAATTTTGTGGTTTTGGAAATGTTTTGCCAACATCGCCATTATTGGTAATCTAAATGGTGATTGCATTCTGTTAGATGCTACTGTTCAGTTTCTTAAAATAATACTTAGTGAACATTTTATTTCAATTTCCAATATAATATGACGACACGGTTGGCGCAGTGGCTGAGCGATGGACGGCTGCGCAACGTGTCGCGGGTTCGATCCCCGCACGGAACAAATATTTGTATGATCTGCAAGTAGTTGTTCCGGGTCTGGGTGCTAGTGTATGTGAGTTTCTATGTTTGTAAAAACGCACCCACGATACAGGAAGAAATTCCTAGTGTGGGGCAACGTTATTTAAAAAAAAAAAAAAAATATATAATAATATTTACATAATTTTTAATAATTATAATTATTTTTCGTTGGATATTTCCAAATGAAGTTATAATGTGGGAAGTTTTGGTAATAATATAGCCTTCACTATTATTCCAATAAAAAACCTCGTTTTCTACCCATATCGAATTTGAATGACAATTTGCACTAAGTAAAAACATGAGTAAAAAAAAAAAAAACATTATTTCGGGTTTCGCCGCATTCAGGAAAAAAAGGCCAACACTTTTGACAAAAATAACTGTTCTGTCATCACATTAGGACCATGAGAGCAGTGGTAGTCTAGTGCCCAAAAAGGCGCTTTACTTTGTGTAAATAAAATCATAACCACTGCTCTCAAAACGGTGAAGGAAAACATCGTGACGAAACTGACATGTCCTAGAACCGAATAAATTCGAAGCCATGTGACATCTACCAACCCGCACTGAGCTCGCGTGGTAGATTACAGCCCACTCCCTCTCACAGAAAGGGGGGTGGGCTGTGTCCCAGCAGTGCGAACATTATAGGCTGATTATTTATTAGGCCTATTGTCATTAGAATAAACGAAGATATAATATAGTCATAATCGCTATTGCAACGTCCACCGGATAAGAGGACCTAATTTACGTCTTATTGGTGACATTTGACTGCCACATCAGAGGCCCTAGACAAAGTGACATTCTATCAGCGATAACGATGATGGAAAAGGCAAAAATGTATAGGACTGACATAAACTATCGAAAAGCTTATGTCAATCCTGTTGAAAGTCGTTGTAGAAATACGAAACGCTTTCGAAGTGATTGTCACTTGTCTAGGCCCTCAGTTTGTTTAAGTCTCAATCCTATCAGAGCGACAATTAATGTCAAAAAATTCTCAAAAATGTAGGTCAATTCGAGGTATTTTTGAAAGATTAAAATACCGGGAATCACATATCAGAGCATTAAAAAAAGTTTATTGTTTATTTATTTATTTAACTATTTATGCACACACATATAAATACAGACAACAAGAAAGAAACAGAAAAATACGTACAAAGGCAATGCTTATTTCTAAAGAAATCTCTTCCAGCATACCTGCGATAGGAAAGTAGATAGAAGAGATGTAGACAACGTGTGTAAGAGTAGAAGAGAAACAAAATCCATAAAATAAGAAAAAATAAACAAAACACACATAAAATTGAGCTACTTTTCACAACTTTCAAGGTGATTACTAATGAGAAATGCTAATGTATAACACCCCCAGTCAATCCTAGCCTTGCTATTTAGGATGATACACCTTTCTAAGTGTTGCAAGTGATCAAAATTCACACGAGATCTAATAAATCTAATTTCGATTAGTTTAAGATGGTCGGACCACGGTCAATTAACTTCAAGGCTTGATACGATTGCATTGGAAAAGTAGTTCGGCTTATTTATTTTTATTGATGTTATGATGCAGTGAAAGTGGTAGCAAATAGAATTACAAAGAGCTAGATAAACTAATGGCCATACTGACTCCAAAAATAATAACGATAGTAGCTACTACAGAAGTAAAAATCTATAGGTACCTAATCATTCAGTTACCTTTGTCTGTTTCAAATGATACCTAAAATGGCTTGTTCTCGCTGGTTTTAATTTTAAAGAAGTTGTATAACAGGTAGTGTAGGTTATCATTAACTAGCTGCGCCCTGCGGTTTCACCCGGATAAGTCTCGACCCCGTGGAAATGTCGGGATAAAAAGTATCCAAGTCATGATCTACCCATGTGACAAATTTCATTCAAATCCGTTCAGCAGTTTTAGCGTCAAAGCGTAACAAACAGACCAACAATCATACTCCACTTTCGCATTTTTATTATTATTCAGGAAGTCAGGATAATAATTGAAATTATTATTGATGTTAAAATTGTGAACCCACCAAAAGAGTCTCTTAGAGGAAGCCTCACCAGTAGTTGGATTACACAAACTGTTTCTCAAGTTTCAAAAGTTTAATTTTCTTACAAAACATATATGTAAAGCTTTAGACAATTTCAAAATTCAGGTGCACGGTTCCAATTAACCGGTTCTTAACAGAAACATCAACAATTAACAAAACTAGTATTTTTATCAAATAAAAATTGCAGAGATATATTTTTATTTCAATTCTTTTTTCTTGGGCAACAGTATGGAATCAATAAAAAACTTATCGCCATTTTTAGAGTTCCGTACCCAAAGGGCGCCAACAGGACCCTATTAATATAAAATGGTGTAATTATGTCATATGCGGATGACACAGCCCTACTATTTGCAGCTAAATCAAAAGCCGAGGTCTATGAGGTAGCACAGAATGGCTTTAATGCGGTGTCTAATTGGCTTCATGAAAATCTCTTAACATTAAATACAGATAAAACCAAGTACCTATTGTTTACAATGAGAAATACTAATCCAACGCTTACTAATCTGAACATTCAAGCGCATAACAATTGTAATTTACATTATGCTGACATTGCATGCACTTGTCCCATTTTAACTAAAACCGACCACATTAAATATCTAGGCGTCACGATTGACACAAATCTGAATTTCCGCAAACACATCGATTTATTATGCACCAGAGTGCGTAAACTAATATACATTTTTAAAAATTTACGTAACATTGCCGACTTTAAATTAATTAGACAAGTTTATTTGGCGTTGTGTCAATCTATTATTACCTACTGCATAACGTCCTGGGGTGGAGCCGCTAAATCAATTTTACTGCACCTAGAACGCGCCCAAAGAGCAGTTTTAAAGGTTGCTACTTTTCGTCCATTTAGATTTCCCACACACCAGCTTTTTATGGCATGTAAGGTGCTTACGGTACGTCAATTATTTGTTTTGAATGTAGTTTTATTCCAACACACTGAACTTTATTATAACCCAGTACCTTCAGATAGGAGAAGAAAAGATTTGGTTTGTGCTAACTCTCAGACTAAACATGCTTTTGCTAATCGATTTTATTTATTTTTAGGACCCTACTTGTATAACCAGTTTAACAGAGTGCTAAAAATTTATAGTTTAAGTTATAATAGGTGTAAGTCACTAGTACAGGAATATTTGGCAAAACTGAATTACGCAGACACGGAAAAACTACTAGAAATTTTAAAATAAAACTTCTTTCCTTTACCTACTTTAGTCTCCACTTTATCTGCTTTAATATTATTCAGTAATTTTATTGAAACATAATCTAGTTTTAAAATAAGTAATATAGGCACTCAAATAGTTACTCTTCAATTCATTGAAAATGTTATGTCTTCTTTTGATTTAGCTTCTAGTAAATTAATTGTTGCCTTCTTTTTAAAATGTTTGATGTAAATTGACGGCCTGAAACACAGGTTTTCATAAACCTAGCTCAGGCAAGTCTACATTACAGTTAGAATTAATTTTTCTTCGATTGTAATTAATGTAAATCATAGTTATACTTTATACTTGAATAAATTTTATTTATATTTATTTATTTATATAATAAGGCGTCCGTCCGTCTGTCACAGGGTTGGATCATTTGAAACATAGAAATATAAAGAAACAGACTTCTATCTTATATCAATGTACTAGGAACGAACCGTAATAGGTAGATACTTGAAATCACAGAGTGTGTAAAGCAACAAATAATACAAATTTCAGCAAATAATAAACCTTCGTGTGCGATTCCGACTCACACTTGGCCGCTTTTTTTTCGAATGCAAATACTACCTTCCTATTATTCTAACCAATTTAATAACACAAATATATTTTTTATTTTTGCAACAACAGTATCGAATCAATAAATCACGTAGATATCACCATTTTGCGCAAATGTTATAATTTCGCAAACAGTTATTTATGTCGTCACCATACAAACTAGTTCTTCATTGATAGCTCACATCCGACCACGCTATCGCAAGATTTAGCATTTAGAATATTTTTAAACAATTTTACAACCGGACAAAGTTGTGTAAATAGTCACAAAGTTAGTTAAGATACTAATCTAAACATTTATGCATTATGCAGCAGTTTGCTGGTCTTCCAACGATAAAATTTAATATGATTTTTATTAAAGAATCTTGGAAGCCCTTTACATAATATTTCAAGTGGGTAGCACAGAATGGACTTTTCACGGAAGTTCCTGGAATAACCTTACCGGCATTTAAGTAGAAAATAATGCTCTATTGTTGACCAGAATAGAGAACATTTTCTGATCTGATCAGATTGCGTCCGAAAATCGATGCGAACTATCCTTCTTCAGAATGACTGAGTAAGGTTTTTAAAAGGCTTTCAAAATCAAAATCAAAATCAAAATATTTTATTTCACATAAACCTACATGGGCACTTATGAAACGTCAGAAGCTAGGTGCACGGTTCCAATTGGTCGTTTCCTATGGAGAAGAGCCGGCAAGAAACTCCACGGTTACTCTTTTAAAAATAATTGGCTTTTACAATATTTTCAAATTACAGTATTAGTAGGCATGGGAGGACAATGTAGGCCTTTCAACAAGTAAGTACCAGGTACTTAACAAAATAGATGTTCAGTAAATCTACAGTCCAATAAGCCTACAAAGTTCTCACATTCACAAAATAGAAAATAATCTATATAAAAGACAAACAATAAAAAATAAAAATAAAAACCTATTTCAGCCAAATGACGTGATTGCTATTACAACTGTAACAAATTGAATAATTATCATGTCCACAAAAGCTACTCGGAGTGGAAATTAAATTGGAGGTATCTATAATAATAGGAATAATGTCAAATACAATGATTATGTCAAGGATGAAATTATCGTTAAAAATTTCGTTGAGGGTCAAACTTTTATATTTTCCATCATACATTTTAGAACACGAGTTGCCCTTATGGCTCTTGGAACACGAGGTACCCATTTGGCTCTTGGAACACGAGGTGCCCATTTGGCTCTTGGAACACGAGGAGCCCATGTGGCTCGTGGCAAGCTCATGTACGGTGTGTCAGACTCCTTGACCGCCAGAGAGGTATGTTAAAAGTTTTGTTGAAGTAGTATGAAGGGGTCTGTAAGATTAGTTAGCCAATGAATGTGCCAGGGTTGCGGGGAAGTCCGAAAGGGATACCGGGACCTTGGCAACAGGCAACTGAAGGAACACGGGTGGGTTTTAGTCAGTAAAAGTCTGACATGCCTCTTTCGCTCCGCCGCGGGAGAAGTCATTTGATGACTTCCCACCCTCAAAAAATAATAATAAGAGAGGTATGTTAGGACTAAGGAGTTCGTATACTGGGTATCTTAAGAATCGATTTTTCGTCTCATAAGGCTTTGAAGAACCTGATATGTATGAAATAAGTAAAATCATGTAAACTAGTAAACTTTATCCCTAGATCCCTCAATCTCTCACGCACTCCAATCCGATGTCTTGTAATGCACACATCTAACAGCGATCCTTGATCTAATCTGTAACTTCCACTGGTAACTGGGGTACAGCCTACCCACCAAACAGGTCCTCCTTGATGCCTCACGTCCGCTGAGTCATGGCTGTTGCAATTTTGTTGCATCCACCGCTAGGCTATGTCCGGCCATAAACATACTTATTAAATTAAGCACATAAGCTATTAATTATTACCTACCATTCAAGTTTGTTCCTTTGGTATGTCGCATACAATCTTAATGATAACCTTACTAAAGTCTGTTTTTCAAACTCGTAGACTAATGTGCCAGGTGCCAATGTCAGACTCGAAATAGTAATAAAAACTTTTTACAAAAAAAAACAACTGACTTCCAAGTCGGTGTCTTTGCTTTACAATTTTCGTTTTTTGCCACCGTCTTCCGAAATTAAAGTTATTTTTCACTTTTTTTGTATATAATATTTTTGGAAGTCAGTTGTTTTATTTTTTTGTAAAAAGTTTTTATTTTTACTTTAGTCGTGGTATCTACCCCACACAAATTCGAATACCACTACCTGCTATGTAAATAACAGTGACGGTGTCAAATAATATAATTATCGTCCAGCAAAGTTAATAAAATTTATATGGGACCACCTCGGGAGTATACCCTTTCGAACTAAAAAATATTTTTTTAAATCGGTTCACAATTGGCGAAAATATAGATTAAAAAAAACAAAAATACATACAGACGAACATAGAACCTCCTCCTTTTTGAAGAAGTCGGTTAAAAAACAAACCACAATCACTTGAAATGTCAAATTAGTCTACGAGATTAAAAAACACATTTCAGCTGTTCGCTTGCCTTCGTCTGCGTATATTTTTTAATCCATATTTTTTTAATACATATCTACAGGGTGGCGATTGAGTCAGCTGCATCCATCAAGGGGGTGATTCTACCCGTCATACTCGAGGAAAAAAATAACAAATTCCTATACAACAGTAGACAGACTATTTCGATGCAACCATTTTTTTCTTTACGATTCCTTTTTGTATTTTATAGCCAAAGTTGTTCAGTTTGACAGGTAAACTCACCCCCTTGACGAATGCAGGTCATTAAATTGCCACCCCGTATCAAGTATTAAATAAAAATATCCTGTGTCATTCTCCAGGTTCCGTGCTATCTATCTGACAAATTTCATAACGATCAACTCAGTGGTTTAGGTGTGAAAAGGCCACACATTCTGAGCTCCTTTCGCATTTATAATCAATCTGCCTAGCCTTTTCCCAAATATAATGGCGTCGGCTTCCAGTCTTACGGGATGCAGCTGAATACCAGTAGCAACTGTCTATCTGACCTCCACAACCTAGTAACTGGGTAATACGATACCCCTTGGTACGACTGGTTGTCAGACTTCCAGACTTCTGACGACCCGTACCGACTGTCAAAGATCCACGAATGATAGCCGGGACCAACGGCTTAACGTGATTTCCGAGGCACGGAGGAGTCTCGGTATGTCACCCATCCACGGACCAGCCCCGGCCAGCTTAGCTTAACCTGATGGATCAACCCGTGCGGCTGTTATTACTTACGAACTCCTACTTTCGCATTTATAATATTGAGTAAGACTTATGCTCGGTTCCTATAAACAAAAACTAATCGTTTTGCTTACCAATGGTAGCATTTTTTATTGCCAAACTGGGTAAATAAATAAATTCGTAAACTAATTTTACCTATGATATCTTCTTCCATATGGAAGGCTGTACTATGCAAAGCTATGAGGTTTTTACTTTATTATTGGTAAAGATACAAGAGTTTTAATTTAAACCAATAACTGTCCGTTCATTATAGGAATCGGCTATTAGAGTATAGATGAATTCGTAAATGAAGACGTTCTCAATTCAACTGCAGTTTTTGCATTTCTAAACAGATTCCGATGATTCTTAATTTAAACGGTTCTTTGCCTGTATCGTTTTCTTAAATAAATTCATTACTCCTCTTTTTGTCGTCACTGTCGAGTAAATAATATTACGCAGACAATGTTACTCCAAAACAATTCGTCATAGTTTTGCGACATTTATTTTATTACAAAAATTTGTTGCCCGCATCTGTATCAGTGGAGATTGATTTGTCATGAATCAGTTCTAGAGTTAATCAGTTGAGGAGTTGCAAATCTTCGGTTACTACACTGTCATTTTGAGTCAACTGCTAGATAAAGCTGGGAGGGGCTCGTGGCTAATTGATAACAGCCGCACGGGTCAATCGACTGTTAGATTAACCTTCGATTGCTGGCTTGCCACGTTTGGTTCGTGGATGGGTGACCATCCATTACATATCGAGACCTCGGAATGCCTCGGAAAGCGCGTTAAGCAGTTGGTCCCAGCTGTCATTTATAGATCGTTGACAGTCGTTACAGGTAGATAAAAACCCAAACGTCTGACAACTAGTCTTACTATTGTATTGAGTTACCCAGTAACTGGGATGCGGAGGTTAGATAAGCAGTGACTCCATGTAAAATACTGTTATTCAGCTGCATCCGGTTAGACTGGAAGCAGGTCCAGGATGGCAGTCCTTTGTGAAGGATGAATGATGAATTAATAAGTTATCAGCAGCTTAATGTGAATTTAAAAAAGACTGTAAGAATGGGATCCCTTTGCACTCTTTAAAAAGTAATAAGAAAAAGAAAGTAAAAATAAATATAGTTCTGTAACAAATAAACCATGTGCACACAAAAAGTCAAGTTAAAAATAAAAATATAAAAAAACTGAACGTCATGACTGTGACAAGAAGGCTTCCACTCCGCATGGTGCTGTGCTAAGGGGAACGCACTGTTGAAAATCAGCATTTTGCAGTGATTTAGTAGTTTCCCGAAAATGACGAACGGAAACCAAGTCAGAAAAGATTTTAGTAAGAAAGATAAGAAATTAGGAATAACTATTTAGTTAATCTTAGCGTGTTCTGAATCTGGTGATGTGTAAACTTGTCTGCTAGTTATCCATTCCAGCTAGCTCATTTAGAGACTCATTACCGTCTCACAAAAACATAACAAAAAATAAAAAAACAATCACAAGAACACTCAGCTTCCGTATAATCCATACAAAAGACTTCAACGCAAAACAACAATATTATGCAAATCTCTTTCAAATAAAACGCCTCTAATTTTGTTGTAACACTAATCAATAAGAGAAATACTGCGGTCCGTTACAAATCTAACTAACCGTGTTTATGACCTACTTGTCTATTCTATTGGTCTGTGACTTTATGTAAACAATAGCAATCGCTTTAGCAATGAATCGAATTTAGATTGGATTTGTTGCAACTTTAGACAATTGATGGGAAATGCTGATTTGATTGGGGTACGCAATGGAGACAATCAAAACATTAAAGATGTTTTGAATATCCCTTATTTATCATATGGGATATTCAAAAAACATTAAATAGACATGATGAAGAAAAAAAACAAATAAAAAAAAAAAAAAAAAAACTTTTTTTTCTTTTCTTTTTTAATGAAAGAATCTTTGGTTCTTTTTCTTTCACATAGTAAAGAAAATACATATTTCGCAAAGAAATATCAGACAAAAAACCGGCCAAGTGCAAGTCGGACTCGCGCACGAAGGGTTCCGTACCATTATCTATAAAAACAGCAAAAAAAACACGTTTGTCGTATGGGAGCCTTAAATATTTATTTTATTCATTTTTTTTAGTATTTGTTATTACAGCGGCAGTAGAAATACATCATCTGTGAAAACTTCAACTGTTTATCTATCACGGTTCATGAGATACAGCCTGGTGACAGATGGACGGGCGGACAGCCGAGCTTTAGTAATAGGGTCCCTTAAAAAGCATCACATACTTAATTATGACGATTGCAATAAAAGATTAAAGCAGAAAATCGTAGCCATTGTGAAAGAATTGTTGTAGAACTTTTGGAACCAAAAATATGAGCCCTTTGACGAAGTCTTTAAAAGCAATCACAATTTCTGTTACCGGAACACACAATTAGTTTTAATTCAACGACTAGTTATTAGATATAGGAACTTTGCAAACACGCGAACACTTCGGAATCTTTTGTTTGTATCGCGATGTGCCGTAAGATACACAAGCTTACAGAAGTGGGTGTGCATACCGTGTGCAGTGGCTGAAACTTTCCCGAGGTCTTTGTATTTACTACTTAAAATAAAGCAGAAGCTCGCGTGGGCTGCGCCTTGAACTAAAAACTTAAGAAGATTATGTTTCAAAGTAGATACCAAAGGTATGAACAAACGAGTATATATATGTATTCTGCAAGATACTAAATTGTAGTCCTTTTATACCTTACGCCTACTTGCCTTTTGACGGGGTCCGCTAGGACCGATGCCTGCCAGGGTTGCGGGAAAGTCCGAAAGGGATAGCGGGGCCATTGGCAACAGCCAACTGAAGGAACACGGTTGAGTTTTAGTCAGTAAAAGTCTGACACGCCCTCCCGCTCCGAGCGGGAGAAGTCATTAAATGATATCCCACCATCAAAAAAAACATTACTTGCCATTACTTCTTATGTCTGAAGGGATCATTATTATCGGGAAAGAGAACTTTATTGAAATAGGTACCATTAGTGTCATCATCTGCCTAGCCTATTCTCAACTATGTTGGGGCTGGCTTCCAGCCTAACTGGATGCATTTGAAATACCAAATAGCACTGCACTTTTATTTTGAAGTTTACTCACATACAAAATTAAGTAATAAAAACTAAAACCCAACTACGACTAAAAAGGTATAAACAAGACACTACAGACAGACAAATTAAAAATCCGGAGTCACACGTGTTAGGGCAAAAATCGAACAGATTACGTGTGACTCCGGATTTTTAATTTGTCTGTCTGTAGTGTTCTTTTGGGGTTATAATATAAATATATTTTGAAATGTGCTCATTAAACCCTTTCATTTGATACCCAACATGGTACGATTAAACAATTTTTTTTTCAAGTTCTTGACTTTATGTCCTCTAGAGGGCGCCATTTTTAATTTAATGAGACGTCACATGGCCTATTACCAGCGGACGATCAAGAGGCTTCCAACGATACCTCATTAGTCAAATTGTGATGAGTGGTTTAGAAGATATGAGGGAACAGATGAACATACATACATACATACATACCGGTCAAAATCATAACCCTCCTTTTTGCTTCGCCGTAGTCGGGTAAAAATGGAGGTTGTTCTGCTAACGCTTCCAACTGAGGTTAGGGATGTATCAATCTTTCAAGCCTTCTCCCAACTATGTTGGGGTCGGCGCACAGTCTAACCGGATGCAGCGGAATACGAGTATTTTACATGGAACGACTGCCTAACTGACCTCCACAACCCAGTAACTGGGTAATACGATACCCTTTGATAAGACTGGTTGTCGATTTTCGGGCTTCTGACGACCCGTAACGACTGTCAAAGTAAAGATGGTCTCGGTATGTAAAGATGGTCACCCATACACGGACCAACCGAGGTAAGCGTAGCTTAACCTGATGGATCGACCCGAGCCGCTGTTATTACTTAGCCACGAGCTCCTCGAGGTTCGGGATGTATGTTAAAGGTAAAGTAAAGTTACGATTGTGATAGTATTCCGATAGATATTCTAATGTCAATACTCATTACTTAAATGTGAACTTATGTGGTAGGTTTTACAAAAACTTGATCATTGTGGACCCTACCGGGCACAGCAACTTAGGACCGGACCGGGGACCGGGTGTCTTACCTTCGATCTATTTCCGCTCTCGTTAGATCTAAGCTATGGCATAGTTATTATAATATTAATGGTCTCTAATAAACGTTCTTTATGCTTCACAACAAACAGTTAAAAGTCATAACTTTTCATTCACCTCTGAACACCGTCTAAACCAACAATCAACACACACAGTATAGCCATGTTTACAAACGACATTTAACCTCAATTATATAACTTTAAAACATTACACACACGACGCATGCGCGACAATGAACTAGCAGGCGTACCCCACAACATAGATAGGTGCAGAAGTTCTGCTCCTACATTCTATGCGAAAAAAAACACACACACTGAGCGAACTCAAACTCAAACTCAAACCATTTATTTCAAATAAACCAATTACAGGTACTTTTGAATTGTCAAGGGGTCGGTCAGTCAAAAAAATGAAGCTAGTTGCCCATTCCAAAGCGTAGTAGGTTCCTATGGAGAAGAACGGGCAAGAAACTCCACGGACACTCTGTTAAATCAAAATTTTGTTACAATACATCATTCATATGAAATTAAACATGTGAGAACAATGTAAAAAGCCGTGGCAGCGTAGAGATGACCAGTCCCTACTGGCGGCGCCCGTTCACGAACATGACGCATGAATCAGCACCATTCAGCTCAACCATTTTGAAGGGAACTTAATGATCCAACACACACGCCACCACCAGCGAGACATTTGAGTGAGCATGACATACTCTCAGCCGCCAGGGTACATTCAAGTCAATGAAAGACGTACCTAGTAAATGGTAGCTTTAAGGTAGGTAAGTACATAGTGCTCACATATGTGTTAAAATGCACGCATACACACGTGTCACGTACAGTGAGGGCACGCGCACTCACGATGGTGACCACGACTAGCGCTTGTTCGAGATCTCCATATAGAAGCGTATACAATATGTTATCTAAAGAAGGGCGTTCTCGTTAACCTGCAATAGTATAGCGTCTATTAATGCTAAAAAAAAATATAACCATATTGATTTTTTCATAGTAAAATATTCACAAAAAATATTAAATTGATACGGAAAAGAAACACTCTGTACACGCACACTTGTCACACTTGTCTTTCTACGTTGAAATACAAGTGTGCGTGTACAGAGTGTTGTTTTACTTATTAATTTAATAGTTTTGTGAATATTTCACTACTTATATTATTTTTTTTGTGTAGTATTTTGTTTTAGCTTATGTGTACGCTATACTATTGGGGGTTAAAGATTAAAAAAAAATCTATCCCACACCGTGCTCGCTAGCGAAACAGCTGACTGACTCAGATAGGGGTCGCGCTTGCAGCTGGTCAGGTCACGTCCGCGCCACCCACCCGTGTTGAGACGCAAGTTCGTTGCCCTAGCGCCCTAGGGTGAAAGGGTGAAATACTCTTGTGGTAAAATGTAGATTTTCTTTTTTTTTTTATGTTGTAATTTTCCAATGATTTTACGTTCTATAAATGAAACCAAACCGCTGGTTTCTAGGATAACGGTGTTTACCCTAACACCCTGTATGTGTGTGCGCCTGTTTCTGCTCGTTGTACCGAGCTGACCTTCTGCACTCTTCAGTGACTACCCACTTATTGTAATTTTTACGTTTTGGCACACACATCGCATCTACACCACAATGTCAGTTTACGCAAGTGACAATGAAAATAGGGATTCTGTCATGACTAGGATTTGTGATTGACTATTGTTGATATACAGTTATGGTAAAGCGTAAATTACTGGATGGAACGACAGTCGATGCATCTTAAAAGTTAAAATCAAAACCTTTTTGGCATCAATTTCGGTAGGCTCGATAGACGTAGTGTAGCGGTTATCTTCCGCGTTACGAGCTGATTGAATTCACACACAGAATATTCGTTATTATGTATTTGAATCGCCAACTGATAGTTAAATTGCTTTTGTCAATATGATTGTAATTTATGTTTATGGGAAATAGTTAAAAACGATTTGTAAGGGAACGACAGAACCCTTGACCGTTTATTGCTTAAAGCCCGTGTGTCGTAGGTCGCGTTAGTGGCTTTTGTCGACAGGTTATCAATTCAGATTTGTTACAGATTTAATGGCAATCATTTGGTTTAAATAGGTTTTTATTTTTATTTATTTTTTATATAGATTCTTTTATATTTTATGAATGTGATAACGTTGTAGGCTTAACTGAAGATTTGTAGACCATTTTCTATTTTGTTAAGTACCTGCCCGGTACTTCTTGACAGGCCTACACTAGGACAGTGTAGGCCTGTACCCAGGCAGTGGCCCATACCTAAAAAAACTTACCGACTTCCAAAAAAAACACTCAATACTGAAAAATAACTTTAATTTCGGAAGACGGTGTCTTTGCTTTTCAATTTTCGTTTTTTGCCACCGACTTCCGAAATTAAAGTTATTTTTCAGTTTTGAGTGTTTTTTTTGGAAGTCAGTTTTTTTTTGGAAAAAGTTTTTATTTTTCACTATTTAGTTGTGGTACCTACCCCACACAAATTCGAATACCACTAGCTTATGTAAATAACAGTGAAGGAGTAAATGAAAACATCGTCTAGATAAACTAAGTGGGAAAAATTCGTAATATTGAAGCTAACTCAAAAACTACGCAAGCAAACTTAATAAAATTTATATGGGACCACCTTGGAAGCATGACCTCCCATACAAAAAAATAATCATCAAAATCGATTCATAATTGGCGGAGAAATCGGGTAACAAACATACAAAAAAAAAAAAAAAAAAACATACAGACGAATTGAGAACCTCCTCCTTTTTGAAGAAGTCGGTTATAAACACTGTAATTTGAACAAATATAAAAGCCAATTATTTTTAAAAGAGTAACTGTGTAGTTTCTTGCCGGCTCTTCTCCATAGGAAACGACCAATTGGTACCGTGCACCTAGTTTCTGACGTTTCATAAGTGCCCATGTAGGCATAATTGAAATAAAATATACTTTTATATATATATTTTTTACACCTTCTTTTCACTACTGCTTACTTCTTATTTGAATCCCTTACCTCTAACTTACGACACCTAAATAGGGCCACCTATATGATGACATTGATAGCCCTACTTAGATCAGTCTTTTCGTAACCTCTATGGCTGCACGTCCTGTCACAAGAACCTATCACCCCATAGCGGGCGCTACTTTCGCTCACACGGCACGTTCGTCTCAATGTCAGTTTGCGTAATTGACATTGAATTTGGCGATTCCGCCATGACATGAGAATGATAGGGTTTGTGTTTGGTACTGTAGGTAAAGCATGCTCTGCCAGGGTTGCGGGAAAGTCCGAAAGGGATACCGGGACTCTTAACTACAGGCAACTGAAGGAACACGGGTAGGTTTTAGTCAGTAACAGTCTGACACGCCCTCCCGCTCCGCCCAGAGCGGGAGAAGTCATTAGATGATTTCCCAAAGTCAAAAAAAGAAAGAAAATAGGAAATGCATGCTATGATTTGCAGTTGATACGGCCCATTGATAAATTCTCTACAGAGCCTATAGTTTGTGTTGTGCACTTATTTATTAATTTAAACTTTTCGCACACAAAAAAAAATAAGGTACAAAGGCGGACTTGATGCCTTAGGCATTCTCTACCAGTCAACCAAGGGTGGTGAAGAGATTACATGGCAGGTGCTCTGATTGAGAGGAACAAAGAGCAAAAAAAATAAGGAAAAATATATATATCATAATGCATTATAGATAAAACGGTTTTTACAGTACATAAATAGGCCATCAACTTATGATACATAATTACTTACATACATATTTACTATAATATATACCTATAATATATATATACTAACCGCCTTATTCATAAACGCTGCATAAAGTTAAGTTATAGATTAGCAACGTTTAACCATACATTTTCGACGTTTAAACGTCTCTTTAACTTTAAGAAACGTTTATGAATAAGAGGGTTAATATACAAATTCTAGGCAGAGAGGTGTATATGACTCTACTCTATTTATTTTGAAAAAAACTGTGCAATTTCCGCTTAAATGCATACCGAATGGTGGCCGTCCTCATATCAAAAGGAAGCGCATTCCAAAGAAGAATGGACTGAATATGAAAAGAAGACTGCACTTGTGTGCAAAGATACCCTTAATTTAATTCGACTTATCTTTTTGTATGCACATGTTCCTGTGACAAATAAACCAGTTTTTCTTTATTTCTTTCTTACTTATTTTTGGGGCAGATCTCGATATAGGGTAACTTTTGGTATTCTTTCTAAAAAAAGAAGATTTGTACCAAATATCATTGTGACCAAGATTTTGAGAGGTGGTGATAACATTTTGCTTTCCAAATCTTGTCTTGTGATACTGTTTTCTGAAACATCGCATTTAAAGTGCTAAGGCATTTACTATTTATGTTTATTGCTCAATCAACCCATTTAGCGTATCCTAACTATGTATGTATCCTTACTATAAAGTTTATTAATGCGAAAGTGAGTTTGTTTGTTTGTTACGCTTTCATGCTAAAACGGCTGAACGGATTTGGATGAAATTTGGCACAGGGATAGACTATGACCTGGAGAAGGACATAGAATACCCTTTAACCCGATATTCCCACTGGATCGAGACTTATGCGGGTAAAACCGCGGGGCGCAGTGAGTTATCGATTATAAGAAATCGATTTATAAGTTGTTCCGGTTTCGGTTTCCTATTTATTATTCTTAATTTTCTCTCAAAAACCTTCTCACTTGTCTCAAGTTACTTAACGCCAAAAAATTCCATAGACCCACGTAAAAGTTTAATCTCAGCATATTCTATATATAGAAAACGTGTTATGACAGACGCGCGCGCAGGTTGGAAAGCTGAGCTCTGTAGAAAGCACGGAGACATTGCGAGGCGCGACCGGTTCAGCAAAAACCGGTGTTTTGTATGGGAAACTTTGTGAGATTCGCGTTGATAGCATTGTGTTTGAGTTGTTTGTTATTATAGGTTTTTTCATGGCTGTTAATATATGTTAGTCTTTCCATTATAAAGGTGTTGGTCTTCGTAAAGATTGATATGGGCAGATAGTTTTTTTCGGATTTTTTTCATTTTCAAGCTTATTTTCTTATATTATTTGCATTTTTTAACATTGCCAAAAATTGCGATTAATGCATTATCACTTTACAAATATTTCAGTTCATTGCTATAATTAATTTGTACCCACTACATGTACCCGACGAACCGAACGTTGGAAGTGTGCATAATTATAAATTAGCCATACAAAATATAATAACGCAAGACAAGTTTAATTCAAGTTATTTGATAAAATACTTCAAGCGTAGCGCCACGCTTCCTAATGTAATTAAATTATGAGCAAAAGTAGGCATTACGTAAATAAAATTATGAGTTTATTTTATAATAAAAAATAGTAAAATGACGTAAGAAATAATTATTTAATTTTATTAGCTCTCATTAATTAATTAAAGAAACAATATTTCTAAATAAGGACTAATTATGTGTCCTTTCACTAGTTACACTTTTATATTAATTAGTAAAATAAAGATAATGTAATTCTTAATTATTTTACCTATTGTGGTACAGTAATCTTATTCTAGGTGCATCGTCTTTACATATAATTTACATATATTTTTTTTTTCTATCCTAGCCTGTCCCACTCCTGGGCAAAAGCCTCCTTCAACTACATTCATCTTTCGCGAGCCCGTCCCGACCCATCTCCTACGTGGTCTGCCGCGACCCCGTCTCACTGTCTCAGGGCACCAGTTCTGTGCTATTTGGGCCCACAGTTTGTCCGGCATGCGGCAGACGTGTCCTGCCCAGTCCCATTTAAGTTGGGCAGCCTTTATAATTGATTATAAATTTGACTTTGCCTTTGTCTTTTACTTATTCTTTCAATAATTTAGCATGGATGGTTATAGGCTCTCATACAGTCTTATTCTAGACGTATACAAGGTCAATTTAAATTAACTGGTAAAACTTCACTGACGTAATGAGTACTTATCGAATATCAATATAAAATAAAAAATTAATGATTTTCTAATCATAAAATCCTAATCCTAACTAATTTATCCTGTAAATACGAAAGTGATTTTGTTTGTGTTTGTTACGCTTTTACGCTAAAACGGCTTATCGGATTTAGATGAAATTTTGTATGGGGATACTTTGAAACCTGGAGAAGGACATAGGCTACTCTTTATGGACATAGGTACCACGCGAGCGAAGTCACAGGCGAAAACTAATATAATTTCAAATAACTGGAACATAGTCATCATCACTTTAAGTTTTGCCGACTAACTTAGTTTGAACTTGTATTCTTTCATCATTTACATATTCAGACATATTTATAGTTTTAAGTATTACAAAGAACCACGACTTAAGTTCGAATAGTGCACCCTTGGTATCCTAACAGAACGTCAATTCTCGTACTTAAAAAATGTTCACATACAAGTCGCAATCTGTCAAAAATGTTGGTAAAATGAATGTATTTTTGACAGATTGGGAATGAGATGCGAATGCGAACGTTCTTAAAAACTACTAGAATTGCCCTTCAGGCTAATATTTTCCACCGTGTTATGAGCTCTTAAAAGTTATATGAAACTATTATGTACGATCGCATATTAAAACTCACCGGAAGATAATAGACCTCGAGCTAGGGAACGCGTGTAAAATATAAAAATAAATATTATTCTACTAATCTAAAATAGCGATTATCTACTGACAGGAACTTCCGACAGTTTATGTTACATAACAACAATTCAGTTTACTTGCAACTTTATATAACCACTTATTTATTTACTTTGGCGCACTTACTGCATAAAATATTTACTTTTTAACAAAAAAAAACAACTAGAGAAAGGATTATTTTTAGTCTGTCAGTGACTAAACTAATTAGTATTTTAGTCAGACTCTTCACGTGGAGGTGATGACGCTGGTGACAGATCCAAAACGATGTATCTTTAATACATAAGCAATTTTGTAGAGGAAGTCAGATGACAATACATACATACCTAAACTCACGACTTCTTCCTAATGGGGGTAGACTGAAACTACAGAACGCGACCTGCTACGATCTTTACATACCTACTTCTTTCAGTTCGTTTACGTTCATACATCTGGGGGCCAAGTCTACTAATTTCCAAACGTGTCAGTGGTCTCACAATGATAAGTTTTTGACAGATATGCTATACAAAATCTGTCAAAAACTGATCATTGTGAGACCACTGACAAACCACTGATAATACAAGTAATATGACGTTACATCTGGAGCAAGCGCGGGGATCAATGCTCGAGCCTACTCTATAAAGAGAAGGCTCGAGCAGCAGAGTAAAGATCGAAGAAGATGAGATCTTTACCCTGCAATCAATCTGCCTAGCCTTTTCCGAACCATAGTTAGGGTCAGCTTCCAGTCTAAAGGGTCCCCGAATTGATGAATTGTAATTGCTATTGTATTAATATTGTCATTCGCTTCAATTGCATTGATTAATTAATATTGCTTTGATTTTTTTGTAAATGAATGCAAATCTAGTCGACTTTCATAATTTTACCACGACAAAAAAAAACAAAGATATTTTTCAAGTACATTTCAAGTGATAGTTCTTTGTTTTTTCAATTTGGAGTTTGACATTTGCACCTGTCAAATTGGTCTACGAGATTAAAAAACAAACTTTAAACGCGCTAACATGAACGCGAACACAAGCCATACACAACTCAACATAATAATATTAAAAATACGTATTGTAGTTTACTATATTGTAGTGTACTTGGTGTTTTAAACCACAAATAGACAAAGTACACTGATATCGAACATTTCACTCGATCTAGTGATCTAGTGAAATTTTGATTATTTTCGAAATTTTTTCGTTTCGAATAGCTTTCATAAACTTCAAGAAAAATAACATAGGTCTTATAGAAGAATTTTGTGGACACATTTAGCAAAATAGTTTATTTCTTTTAATAATAAAATATTACATAATAAAGTGGCGTTCGCATAAAGTGAAAGCGTTAAATGCCTACTTCGCTGGGTCTACCTGGCTAAAGCGCAGGCTACACGGTAAAGAACGGAACAACCTGTCTCAAGGAAAGAGGAAGCCACGCCCACTGCACCGACAACTGTAGGTATAGCTTAGCTTTTAATACACATTATTATGTACACTTAAATGATATCCGATAGCTTTAATGAACTAGTAGGCAGTTTCTCCTTATAAAGCCAGGGAAATTAATTGTTAAACAAATTGACAGGAACTTAAATTGTTGTAAACGATGGTCCTCTGACAGTTATTGTATGAAATAGCTATAATAACACGGCAAATTGTCATAGACGACCTCCATTTATTAATATATCATTGCGAAAGTAACTCTAAACTGTCTGTCTGTTACCTTTTCACCCCCTAACGGCTGAACGGATTTGGATGAAATTTGACACAGGTGAGCAGTGGTGGCCCAGTGGTAACGGCCACGACTTACGAGTTGTAGGTCGTAGGTTCGAACCCCGACAGGCGCTTTACTTTGTGTAAATTATTTCATCGCCACTGCTCTCAAAAGGTGAAGGAACACATCGTGAGGAAACCGGCATGTCCTAGGACCAAAAATTTTAAGACATGTGACATCTACAAACCCGCACTGGGCCCGCGTGGTAGATTACGGCCCGCTCCCTCTCGCAGAGAGGAGGCCTGTGTCCCAGCGGTGGGAACATTATAGGCTGATATTGGCATTTGACACAGAGATAGGTTTGCTAAGACCTGGGTTTGGACTTGGTATGCTTTATATCCTGGTGGTACGCTCCCGTGATAACTCCTGACTTACACGCGGGCGAAACCTCAGGCATAAAATAGTACGCCTGCCAGGGTTGCGGAATAGTCCGAAAGGGATACCGGGACCCTGGCAACAGGCAACCGAAGGAACACGGGTGGGTTTTAGTCAGTAAGAGTCTGACACGCCCTTCCGCTCCGCCCAGAGCGGGAGAAGTCATATGATGATTTCCCACCCAAAAAAAAAAAAAAAAAAGGCATAAAATAGTATACTTACCATAATTGCTTATATTTTACGTAACTTTCCATTCCGAGCCTTAGGGAGCTCGAAGTAGTCCTGTATTGACTACAAAAAAGTAGAAACCGATCCCAACACACAAACGACATTTGTTTTGTAACCAAATAACATAATATTACAGTTACAAATTAATAATAAACGTACGTAACCGTTATAAGTTATAATTTATTGTAACGCATATTATACGCCTACCTTATTTATAATAAAACGTGTAACTTTGTAGACGCTTTTATAATATTATGATAATATACACTTAAATTATGTTAGGTAGGCAGATTTGAACCCAAGTGTTTTTGGTAAGAAAAAGATTGTTTGATAAGGCAAAATTAAGAATGTTATTTTCGTCGTAGGTACAACCTCAAATACTGACCCGCGTGATATCTTTATAAATTATAACATATTATGTTACTCAGTGAGAATATAGCGTTCTTAAAATTGGTTCAGTCGTTTTTGAGTTTATTCATTACAAACAAAATTACAAATCTTTTCTCTTTCTATTATAAAAAGTGTGTATAATATATACGAATAGAAATATGTGTAGAAAAATACCTTGTAATCAAACAAACAACCATTTCGACCTTTTTAAATCACCCGACAAAAAAATTAATATTAGTAATATGCAGGTAGGTCGCGCATCACACCGTAGTGTAACGATAACGAATAGATTGTCACGTTATGTTTTTTGAGACCATACTCCATTTAAAATAAGATTAGACATTTAAACAAACCTTTTTACAGTCCGGTCAACCGATTTTGACTTCTATTTCGTTGGTGGGACGACAAATTAACCTTCGTAAAACATAATGAATCGATTTCAACAAATAATCATACATACAAATAAATCATGCAGTTTAAAACATCATAACTCCGTGTGTCGATAAAAAAACTGAATATTTAAAAATAGGCTTCTAAGAATTTCTAATTGAACCGAAAGGTACAGACAAGCAAATATTTTTTTCTATCTTTGTTTTACAATATTTCTGAACATACATTTTTAACATTTTTTGTTAAATATTTAAATTTTTTGCATTAACAATTAATATTAGGTCTTTACCTATGAAATTGCCGTTCTGCAGTACTGGCCATTTCAAATCAAAATAATTTTTGTTTGGCTAAGAATTCTAATTTCAAATTAATTTTATTTTAAAAACATGGATTTTTTTTCCAAAAGTTGTCATTTCTTTATTGATTAGTGTTACATTTTCATCGCATTTCAATCTTTTTCGTCATCATGGATACGTTAAAAATTCGAGTAATTATGGAATATGAGTACCGTCGTGGCAGCAACGCGGCACAAGCGGCACGCAACATCAACGACGTTTACGGAGCTAACACTACAAACCAACGCACCACCTGTTATTGGTTTGCTCGCTTCCGTTCTGGAAATTTCGACCTGAAAAATGAACCTCGCGGTCGTCCGAAGACTTTGGTCGACAATGACGAATTAAAGGCGATTGTGGAAGCTACACAATCTACGGCTGAATTAGCAGCAGCTTTTGACGTTAGCGTCAAAACAATATTGGTCCATTTGCGTCAAATTGGCAAGGTAAAAAAGCTTGACAAATGGGTGCCCCACGAACTCAATGATCGCCAGCGCGAAGTACGCGTCGAGACGTGCCTTGCACTGCTCAACAGACACACAAATGAAGGAATTTTGAACCGCATTGTTACCTGCGATGAAAAATGGATTCTGTTTGATAACCGCAAGCGCTCAGCAAGTTGGTTGGATCCTGGTTCAGCACCTAAACAATGCCCTAAACGAAAACTTACCCCTAGAAAAGTGATGGTCACTGTTTGGTGGTCTAGCGCCGGTGTGATTCATCACAGCTTCTTACCAAACGGGGTGAGCATTACTGCAGATGTGTACTGTGAAGAACTGAACACAATGATGGAGAAGCTGGCGCATCTCCAACCAGCATTGGTCAATCGCTCGTCTCCGCTGCTCCTGCACGACAACGCGCGACCTCATACTGCACAGCAGACGGTCTCCAAGTTGCAAGAACTGGGGTTGGAAGCTCTCCGTCATCCGCCCTACTCACCAGACCTTGCGCCTACAGACTACTACTTTTTCCAGAATTTGGATAACTTCTTGGCGGGAAAAAAAATCAATACCCGAGAGGCAGTACAAAATGCCTTTGAAGAATTTGTTGCCTCCCGTCCAGCTGATTTCTTTAAGAAGGGCATCAATAAACTGCCACTGCGATGGCAAAGATGCATTGATTGCATGGGTGATTACTTCGATTAATACAAATAAAAAATTCATGAAAAAAATTCGTTTAAATTTTTTCATACAAAACGGCAATTTCATAGGTAAAGACCTATTATATATAATAATAATAGTACCGCTCCTTAGTATAATTTTTTTTTTTGCCGTTATTGGTTCTGGGTGGTCTAAGTTCTAGTTTATTGCGATTTCTAGATATCTTTGATGTGATTAATGTGTCATAGATAAGTCAGAATATTCAATCATCCCTGTACTCTTCTTCTTCACGCCTTTTTTTTCCCTAAGCCTAAAAAATCATGGACTGTGAACGCAACATTTCACGATGATTATAGTCATATCATACTTTTCTTTTTAAATCTAAGTACATCCACTTTTCAAGCATCTTATTACATACGCCTACTGCTCGCCCATAAAACATAATATTGTCTACTGTTTACCGTGATTCGTGAACAAGGTAACAATATGTGTTATGAGCACCTTTCGCTTTCAAGAGCAAGGTCCCACTTTCACGCGACCACTTTCGATTTTATGCGTTCCTGGTCGGGCCAGTGAACTCTACGGTGAATTTTATGTTGTGTGATGGATATTATTATTTCCTTTATTTTATTCTAAACTTATTGATTATATTTTTTAAATATTAGAATAAAAAGTAATATAAAAACATTTCTTTTTTATATAAAAAACTAGCCGTTTCCCGCGGCTTCACCCACTTGACAAATTATATACTACAACCTTCCAAGAGAACCACTCTATCTATTGGTGAAAACAGCATAAAAATCGGTACAGTAGTTTTTGAGTTTATCGCGAACAGACAGACAGACGCGGCGGAGGAGTTTGTTTTAAATTATTTAGTGATAGTAGCCCACCGGTATCGGGTGATTGATGTTACGATTATGGTAATAATAAGAAACCAATTTCGTTTATTTCACTTTAAATACATACAAATTATATTTTTAAATATTAGAATAAAAAATATATAAAAACATTTAAAAATATAAAAAGTAGTAGCCCACCGGTATCGGGAACAAGGTGGACAAGAAACCAATTTGGTAAGTAGATGGATTCACAAGAAACACATCTGTTTCTTGTGAATCCATCTACTTACCAAATTGATGTCCTCTGCAAAATATATGAAACGATTTTAGTTGGACAAGCCGCGTGTCAGATGGGATTTGCCATCGGCAAAAAATGACAACCTTAAACATACAAACTTTCATTAACCCCTTACCCCCTCCCCCCCTTTTATCCCCTTATAGCACCCCCCCTCCCTTTTATCCCCTTTAGGAGATGAAATTTCAAAAATCCCAGGCCCTGATTTTTTATTTGGGCCGTGTGTTAGTAAATAAATGAATTTAAGATTTTTAATATAGATAATAAAAAGTAAATAGTTAGTTGTGTCATAATTTACTTTTAATAATAATAAAGTATACATATATTAGAGCTACGTAGATGGATTATGAATTAGTAGAGGTGTCCTCTGCTAAATATATGAAACTCCCATAGTTGGGGACAAGATTAACGTTTTTCAAGAGTATTATGAAGCAAACTATCGATCGCCAAGACAGCTGATATCCTGTTGTTTATGAGTATAATTGAATATATCTGTCTTTCGACGCGGTTTCTTAGCAATCAACGAAAATAATGCTACGCATGGTCTTGACATAAACTTAATTATAAACTATTTTCTATTGCCTACATAACAACTAATGATACTAATAACAAATAAAGGGGAGGGGCTCATTGGGCATCAAAGAATTCGTCCGCATCGCTGTCAACGGGAAAAGTGCCCAAAAGGCTGGCAGCATTGCCACGTTGAATGGCAATGCTGATTCTTTGGGCTAAAAATAGGCCAGCCTTCTGGTCACGTGAAGAGTCGACCAATCGCTTAGCGATGTCCCGAAATACTCGATGAGCACTCGGACCCCACGCCCCTAGTGTTTCAACCCCAAACGGCTCAAACATATAGCTCCCAATAAGGTTGTTATATTTGCGCCGTTTGAGGTTCTCTGCTCCTGTAGCAGCTGCCCCAATTATAAACTAAAATTCAAACGTAATTACAACTCGGCAAATTGACAGAATTATAAAATGAAACTTCATAATAAAGCGTAAAATTAAATAACGTCTTAAAGCAAAAAATAATCATATAAAACATATATCTAATTTTAAAATATAATTAAAGTTAATGTAGTTATTAAATCTCTATTACGAACAACAAGCTATAATTATAATTAATTACCCGTAACACACAATAATAAATTGAATTCCTTAGTAAATAATATTTTTATCAAATAATTCACTACTTTCTAGCAAATTGTAGTTGATACACAATGGAGAGAGTACATTATATGCTGTCTTTGTAAATGATATCTCTTACTAACGACTAGACATAACTGTAAGCTATTATAACTAGATTAGTTTCTGCCCGCGTCTTCATTTGCGTGTAAATCGTAAGATACACAATATACTAAAACTAGCTGCGCCCCGCGGTTTCATCCGCATAGGTCTCGATCCCGTGGTAATATCGGGATAAAAAGTATCCTATGTCCCAATCCAGGTCATGGTCTACCCATGTGCCAAATTTCATCCAAATCCGTTCAGCCGTTTTAGCGTGAAAGCGTAACAAACAAACAAATAAATTCACTTTCGCATTTATAATATTAAAAAAATATAGTTAGGATAACAGCCACATTTTTATAAAACTCCCTCAGTCTCCGACCAAACGCGTCGCATCGCATCGCCCGTCCGCGCTAGTACATCGTTTTCGCATAGTGTTTTTTGGCTTTTTTTGCTTTTTATTCGGCTACTAAGGGTCGTAGCGTGGTTAAAAAAATAATTCCTCAATACGTAGTCAATCAAATTAAAACATATATTTTCAAATCCGACTGCTAGTTCCAGAGATTAGCCCGTTCAAACAAACAAACTCTTCAGCTGCATTTTATTAGTATAGATTATAATTGCATGCGAATAACTACAGCTAGTTATTGTTAGATTCGTTTGTTTGAATGTCTTACAAAGTGCACTGACATCCATACTGATTTCTTGTCTTATAATTATGCCTCTGTGTGCCATGGTTAAGATAAAAATGACTTATTTAAGCAGCAATCAGGTAATAATAATAATAAAGGATTTCAGTGAGTAAAATTATTTATTCGTAATTAACAACAGCAAATATTATAGAAGTTATAAAACTAAAACCCAACTACTACGACAGTCAATTAATATAAACAAGACATCACAGACAGACAAATTAAAAATCCGGTGTCACACGTGTAAATCAAACGATTACGTGTGACTCCGGATTTTTTATTTGTCTATTTGTGATGTCTGTTGTCTTATATGAGTAGTTTAGAAGATATGAGGGAACACATGAACATACATACATACCGGTCAAGATCATAACCCACCTTTTTGCTTCGCCGTAATCGGGTAAATATACACATCATTTTGCTTACAGCGAAATGTGTGTGTACTATGGCTACATCACTCCCATTGTGTCACCCTATGTTTTTCTACATTTATATCTGTATTTTTTAGGGTGTACATAATATAGAGTATTCTATTCTATTCTATCACTGCCTTACCCTTCGGGAAACAGAAACGTGATACAGTTTTTTATCTACAAGCATGAGCCATCCAATGCTACTTCTCTGATCTTCATTACAAAACACTGGTTTTAATATAGGAAACCTTTTATTACCAAGCGGCCATCTTTATATCATTATGTTAATATAAACCTAGATTTGAACTGGTGGACGTTACGAGGTAAATGTCATGAACTTCAAGTAAACAGGACGCGTCCAGTAGGTATGTACATTCACTGATGACATTCAATAACATCGTACCTTGTGAAGGAACGGATTTATCTATCAAGAATGTCAATGAATGTCGTTGAATTTTCAATATGAAAAGCATTGCCATTGTAAGTGTGTTACGCAACTACCTCGCTGTGTTTATATGTTCGTTTATATTATATTATTATGTTCGTTTATCTTGTTAGCACCGAAACACTCTAACCTACATTTCGCACAAAACGTTTTCTAAACAAAACAAATAGACGCATTTTCTTTTTTTCTTTTAAACAAACTTTTTCAGGAATTCCCATAGACCATAGAATTCAAACAAAGATACTTTCTATTTAATCTCTCACTATAATGCACGCATGTAACACAATACTGAGACTCTTCTTAACAGGCTGAATGCGTTACGTTTTTGCTGCGCAAGAGTTTCCGATTTCTATATCGATAAAAAACTACCTAATAACAATAGGAAAAGTGTCGTCGACAGATTGAATCGATATTTTCTAATTCTCACCGTTAAACTGTATTGAAATAGCTGTCGTGTGGGATGCTGGCGTTTCAAATTCGGTTCGGTTTAAAGAATTTATTTCTCATAAGGAACACGACAGTTCACTTAAGATATGAGATATACAGAATAAAACTTGCAGTTATAATGTAACATAATGACTCCGTGAGTCGACAAAAGGAAAACAGTTTAGTTTTATTTTTAACCGACTTCTTCAAAAAGGAGGAGGTTCTCAATTCGTCTGTATGTTTTTTTTTTTTTTTGTATGGATGTAAAATCGATTTTAATGATTCTTTTTTTGTATGGTAGGTCATGCTTTCGAGGTGGTCCCATATAAATTGTATTAACTTTGCTTGGGTAGTTTTTGAGTTAGCGTCAATATTACGTATTTTTCCTACTTAGTTTATCTAGACGATCTTTTCATTTACTCCTTCACTATTATTTTCATCAGCTAGTGGTATGCGAATTTGTGTGGGGTAGGTACCACTACTAAAAAGTGAAAAATAAAAACTTTTTACAAAAAAAAATACCGACTTCCAAAAAAAAAACACTCAAAACTGAAAAATAACTTTAATTTCGGAAGTCGGTGGCAAAAAACGAAAATTGAAAAGCAAAGACCGAAATTAAAGTAATTTTTCAGTTTTGAGTGTTTTTTTTTTGGAAGTCGGTATTTTTTTTTGTAATTTGTTTTTATATTTTTTATACTAAGCTTCATGAGATTTTTCAACATAAACTTTAAACATTTTTTTTTAAATATGTTTTTTCTTTTCATTAACTATCTTATCTGGCAACTTATTGTACAGGACCGCTCCTTCGTACAAAATGTTTTTCTTTCCGTAATTGGTTCTGGGTGGTCTGAGTTCGAGTTTGTTGCGATTTCTAGTGTAGTATCCGTGATTTCGTTTTTTGAAAGACAATTGAGAGTGGGTTTCCTTTGTTATTATTTTCCTAACTAAAGTACATGTTTTGTATATATATAGTTGTTGTATGTTATATAGTTTGGTGTCGTTATATACTTGTTTAGTTGATTTTAGGTAGGGGTAATTGTATAGGGTTTTAATTAATTTTATATTTTATATTTATTTTACGCTTATTTGATTTATTTTACGCTTGCCGGGGTTACTCCGTGGATGGTCCGACCAATTTTAACCGAGACACCTCCGTGCCTCGGAAAGCACGTTAAGCCATTGGTCTCGGCTGTCATTCGTGGATCTTTGACAATCGTTACGGGTCGTCAGAAGCCCGAAAATCTGACAACCAGTTTTACCAAGGGATATCATATTACCCAATTACTGGGTTGTGAAGGTCAGATAGGCAGTCGCTCCATGAAACATACTGATATTCAGCTGAATCCGATTAGACTGGAAGCCGACCCCAGCATAGTTGGGAATAAATAGGCTAGGCCGATTGATTGATTTATTTTAGGTATTTTTACTGTTGTCTGTGTGGAATATGTCGATAAATATTATGATAGATAGTTGTATATGGCCTATTGTAATGGTGGAGTCTGGTACGCATGTACATAATGACGTGTCATCGCAAGTACTTTATGGTTTATTGTCAAACGTCTCTGAACAACGCACTTTGACCCATGTAGGCCCCGCTAGCCCCTTGGATCTTGCCCCTAATTACCTAAGTGTACCCACCCACTCGCCCCTTTTAATATTAGATGACCCCAGTCGCCCCCGATTGTTGGTAGGTTAAAAGTTATTAAAATAAATATTGTTTTCTTAAAACTTCAATCAAAACCTAACAAAAAGTACTAGGATTGCATGAATTCAAGATAGTATTACAATCATCATTAGTATTATCCCCACTAATAAGATTTGGATGAAAGGCACACAAATAGTTTATAACTAACAAAAAAGTACTAGGCTTGCATAAATTCACGTTTAGACACTTGGAAATAAGTAATAAACTAATTAGCAAATCGCAAAACGCATCCCTTCCACATTATAATACGAACATAGAAAGAGAAAACATTCATAATATATTCGACTCTCATTCGATTTTCTCAACGGGTAACATATTTTATCAAACGTTTTGTTTATTGAACTTATGGAAAAGGTTCCTTTTGTTATTATAGGTCAGCCAGGTAGCAACAACTATCACAAGTGTCACGAGTTGGTGAGATTACAGATAGAGTTATTAAAGTAATCAAATGTAGCGTTATTCATAATGTGTGCATTTTTCTGTCTGACTGTACCTTTTTTGGTTAAATTTCAAAGGAAATGCCGCAAGGGGCGAGTCGGTACATCAAAATAATTATATAAATGTCAATTTTCCACTCGCCCCTTCGTAAGGGGCGAGTCGGTACACCAAAATCATTAAAAAACGAGGCGAGCGGGGCATTTTAATCACAGGGGCAAGATCCAAGGGGCGAGCGGGGCCTACATCCTTTGACCGGTATTCAGAGAGGATTGACATGTGACAAAAAATTAATATGGAATACTTAACTGTTTTTTTTTTGGTTTATTACGCTTTCACGCCAAAACGGCTGAACGGATTTGGATGAAATTTAGTATGGGGATACTTTGAACCCTAGAAACCCTAGGCTACTTTGTATCGAAATACCACGCGGGCGGAAGCTAGTGATTACATATTTATACAACACTAGTTGTTACCCGCGACTTGGTCTACGATCCAGGATGAAAAATTAACTTATATCCTTCTCCAGGTCAAGGTATGTGCCAAGTTTCATTCAAATACGTTCAGCCAATAAAACTCACCTACGCATTTCGAAAGATATTTCGAAAGAGAGAGTGAAAATAACGACTTTTAGTAGTATAATCATATAGGCATCAGAATATTAATAATTGTTTTATGTATGAGTTACTTGATTCGTCAGCCTAATTAGCGCCTCTTCATTATGTATTTTCAAGTTATAAAATAAATAAAAAGCCATTTATTTCCTGCAAACTATACAATCATTATCCTAATAAAGGTTAGTTATTTTAATTTGCGTGTTGTTTTTTTATTTTTATCTATGGTTAGTTTTGGCTAAATGGTATGTTACTAGTTTCTATTGTTAGTTTTGTTAGTATTTATATTCCAGTTTTTAATTTTAAATTAGACAATTCTACACGAACCCCTGTATGGGTAAATAAAGACCTCCTCCAAAGAAAACCAGATATTTCCATCTTGGGCTGCTTGCATACAACTTGGTCCGGCCGCCTCGATTAAATCATCGTTACGAACATTTAATTACAACTCTTTATTTTTGCGGACGTGACAATTATTCAGATTTGTTATAGTTGGAATAGCAATCAGGTCATTTGGTTTAAATAGGTTTTTTTAAATATTATTTTATTTGTTTTTTATATAGATTATTTTCTATTTTGTGAATGTGAGAACGTTGTAGGCTCAGTGGACTGTAGATTTGTTGAACATTTTCTATTTCGTTAAGTACCTGGTACTTGTTGAAAGGTCTACACTGTCCTCCCACTCCCATAACTATTAACACTGTTATTTGAAAATATTGTAAAAGCCAATTATTTTTAAAAGAGTAACCGTGGGTAACAGTTTCTTGCCGGCTCTTCTCCATAGGAAACGACCAATTGGAATCGTGCACTTAACTTCAGACTTTTCAAAAATGCCCATGTAGCTGGTTCATGTGAAATAAAATATTTTGATTTTGCTAAATCAACTTAAATTACATTTCCATAAATTCCCATACAAGGCGTGGGAAAAAATCACACAAACTACATAAAGTAAAAACAGTATGAATTTCAATCATTTACCAGTATTTAAAAAAACAGTTCCCATGTGTTATACAGTTGGGTAATACATAATGACTGGCAAACATACTAACGGATCGTTAGTGTTCGATACTAACGAGGTAAAATATCTGATAAGTTACAAAATCACCATGAGATGTGGGTTGATAAGGGTAGAAAAGAAAATCCGGCAAGAAAATGAAATAAGAAATCATTCTTAAGAGTTTCTTTCAGTTAGAATAGGGATGTTGTCTGGGTAAAAAAAAAACTGCATTGTCCGCCTACGCGTCTAATATTTTTTTATTAACTGACTGGTGCAGTCATCTGCTGCTGGTAACATAATTTTAAAAAAAGTTGCGTATTTTTTGCTTTATCATACCTACTATTAAAACAATTATTTAGATAAAGCACATGTTGGGGAGTGGGGGTTCGCTACGTCACAATTCAGTATAAAATCTACCGAACAGTGACGTCATGCCACATGTTGATTTTCAACTCAATGTATTGCCGTAATTTTTTAATTACGTAAAAAGAGAAAAATACGTGTCCTATATTTTTTAATAATCTATGTATCTGACGGACGAAAAATTTTTTAAGTCATCATCCCTTTGTTTTATTTTATTTAGATAGGTACTTAATCCATTGTATGCAGGCAGACTTTACATACACAAAATCACGCATTCTTCCCGTGGAGGTAGGCAGAAACGAAAAAAAACCACCTGCTACGATCCTTAAATACAAGGAGTAGCTAAAACATTTGCTGCAAAAGCTCCATAAAAACAAAATACCAAGATTGTGCTTTTGACGAACATTTATATCATGGTAATTTAATTTAATTCAAAATATGTTATTCATGCGCCAGGACTTAGGTATCGGGTTAGCACAAGACGAGTGTATTGTTATTAATCCGCCATAAAAACTGTATACTTAAACTCAGTTTTTTTTTATATATATACGATCTGTAGTGTAGTCTGCGACCGTTAAATCATACTACCGTATAAGTAGGCAATTTAAATCAACACGTAAATAAAATTACACCCAATACCTAATAATAGTAACCCAATCATATTTCATAATCAGTTTTCTATTATATCAGCATAACTCCCACGTCTACCCGATGGATCATAACGCGACTGTCCCCGCACGTACGCGTTAACGTTACGCAATCGTACGCGCCGGTAACGGAAACTAACGTAAACGTGAACGCTGTGTCATTTGCGGTTGTGGTATAGCGGGTGCGGTATTTTGGAAAATATTATTATGTAAAAATTACGGATCTTAATTTGGTCTTAGTAAAAAACTGAATGTTTAGGTTAACCCAAACATACAAATCCTTTTGAAATAAGTAAGAATTTGGTAGGTATTTAATTTTTAAACTAACTGCCTCGGTGGTCCCAGGTGTTACTGCGGAGCATGAGGTCACGGGTTCGATTCCCGGATCGGCCAAAGTGTTATTGGGATTTTCATCTGAAATTTCTCAGTAACAACCCGGAGTCTGGATTTGTGCCCGGTTGATGGCAATAGGCTCGCCCCCTATTACATAGGACTTAAACATAACTGGCAAAATGTGGGTGTACTATAGGTACCTACACGTCTGCCTAACCCTTAGGGGAAATACAGGCATGAGTTATGTAATTTTTTTAACTATTTTGTAACCATTACCAAAAAATACGAAACATCCCAAATTCTACAAAAAAAAAAAACATCTACTCTAACACTAGGTACTAGCTGCGGATGCTGCGCTCTTAGTGTGCCTCGATCATTCACACTTTTCTCTAACAGTGAAAGCGCTCATTACATATTTGCTAATTACGAACGATGACGATGATTATGTTACGTGCCGCTATGATATATTGATTTACGACTGATGTAACATACATCGATTTTTTGTCCCATTTTTTGTGTATCCAGTCATTTTTTGTACGGAAATCTAAAGCCAAACCAAATGAATGGACGTGTGGTTCCGCGGACGAATAAGCTTTCAAACGAAAAAAATATACTAACGTAACCTACTCGTGGTCTTGTAGCGTTTTTTATCATTGAAATCACATCGATTGTCAATTTGGATGTCAAAGTAACTGAGTTAGAAAGAGAAATTAATTATTGTAGATATCTAATGTTGCAGTGCTTCAATACGATACTATACGATAATCTGGGGGCACGGCAGTGCGCCCGCAAAGTCGACCAAAAACAAATAATGTGCATAAACCTAGAAGCCTGTATTTTTGGTGACCAAGAGGGCATAATATTCTTTATTTCTTGTCCACTTTACCTACTATTATCGACCATGATACAATAGTTATCATAGGGTTAAACATACAAAACACTTGTCAGATACAGCAAAGTTGGTAATTAAGAAGATTGATATTCTAAAGTTTAAATTAAAGTTTGAACTGTTTCAGGCAAAACTTTTTTACAAAACAAAACAACCGACTTCCAAAAAAACACTACTAATTGAAAAATAACTTTAATTTCGGAAGTCGATCGTATTTCGTTTTGAATTTTCGTTTTTTGCCACTGGTTTTTTTTTTATAATATCAAATTTAAATAGCCCAAACAAACATGAAAAGAAAGATATTACCATCCGAATTGATAAACTCCTTTCAGAAGTCGGTTAATAATAGACAACTTTCAGAAAAGTGAATAACCAATCCTGAACGAAACCTCAGTTACATTTTCATCTGCCAAGCCCTCAATCTCTGGGAAACCATCTAATTTTTTACATGTCCTCAAGCAACCAACTTTCTCTTACACAATACTTGCCAGGTCCAATTTACAGTTTTACACTAATAAGTACTTTCAATACAAACTATTATTCTAAAAAAACGACAAAAAAAACAATCTTTTGACGGACTAGTGACAGTAGATCTATTGAGATGGTCAGGTCATTTGAATATTTTCTAATGACTATACTTGCGTCATTTTCGGTAAAGTTATGTGGCATAAGAGTGGCTAGTTCAGCTTGACATACGGCAAAGTAGGGAACTAACTATAAAAATGTACTAGACTTGTCCTTTTTACTTCGCCAGCAGCGCCACCAGAAAATGTCAAGTTATGTTGGTCGTCAGATTCTAGTTCTATTTTTTGTGCATTGTGGTCTTTGGCCTGGTCTTTTGTGTTTAATTTAAGACTTTTTATTCATGGATTTTTTTTGTGGCTTTACCTCACAATTTCTTGTGGGCTTGTGAGATCTGTTTTGTAACTTCCAGTGGTTTTCGTAAATCGTCTACATGAAAGTGAGGAAAAACTTATTCAGAAACATTTATTGTATTCTTAAAAAAGGCCATTTGCCTTCAATTTTTATATATTTTTAAAGCTATACAATTCCTTTTTGTAAAATAGTTTACATAAATATTCAGCAATATTTCATTGAACTTTCAACTGCCTTCTTCTTTCATAGCTACATATCTATAACAGTATTGTCAATAACCAGCTGCAATAGTATACATACTTTGATCACCAAATCAACATATCCATTAGACAATGCGTTACAAAAAAAAATTAAAGCTTTCTCATGGATATTTTTGTTCAGCTACTATTTTATCAGCCAAATTTTTTATTATTTTGTGTTCAATTTTATTTGTGGCAACCCTGTAGATCCATCTTTCCTTTCATATTATTTTCAAAGAACAACAAAAAACATGATAAGAGAGTAATCAGACGGTCTACCACGGTTTTTAACCAATGGAAGCTTCCGACCATGCATCCATCAACAGACTGTGTCCATTAAACCGCCATTACGATGCAAATGTACGCTCATCCTCGCGAATTCGCTGATCTAATGAATACGAAAGTGCAACTGTGCATTGTAAAGTCGACCGTCCACCGCTGCGTAGCATGTGCACGGAGAAGTTACCCACGTTATCTGCGCGGTTCATTTGTTTGTTCGCCACGCATGCGTGCGTAGCGTGACCGTGGGTCGCAGCGGACGATCCCGCCTGCTTCCATATTAATCCATACTTCCATGCTAGTATTATCAATGCGAATGTAACTCTGTCTGTCTGTTACATTTTCACGCGTAAACCACTAAAACGATCGTTTTAAAATTTGATAGAGCGGTAGACCTGGAGAAGGACATTTTCGTCCTGGATATTTGTTTAATAAAAATGATGACACAAAAAATACACGCAGATGAAATCGCGGATAACAGCTAGTTTTTATGTAAAGCGAAGCGTGACACGTGGGTACACACTTAGCCTTGGGCTGCTGTGGACCGACGCCTTTATATTACCAGAGAACATACAAATTAGATAGAAAGTAATATTACTGAAACCTAACTCTCACTTGATTGCCGCGAGTAAATTATGTTTGAGTGCAGACTTTCGCTGTGTTATGGGTAAGCTCTTAGACTATCATCAAGAGGTAGCTCTTTAATGGCATATTAAATATATTATTTTCTTTTACATAGTTTTATATGTAATGTCACTTTTATTGGAAACTAGCTTCTTAGAACTTCGTCTGCGATCCAGGATAAAAAGTAGCCTATGTCCTTTTCCGGGTCATGGTCTACCCTCTTGGCAAATTTCATCCAAATCCGTTGAGCCGTTATAGCGTGAAAGCGTAACAAACACAGAAACTCACTTTCGCACTTATAATATTAAAGTTTATTTATCTAAAGAAAAAGTTTAAATAAGTTCTTGAAAATTAAATTCTATATACATGCCCGTTAATTACAGCTGACCTGCGTTTTTCAGTAATTTCGACTTTATTTTTACTTATAAATTAAATGGAAAACCTCAAACACTTTCAATTCGGTGCAACATGAAAGGTGTACCTATATATTAATTCACAAATCAATTTTTTTCTTCTTTTAATATCCTTCATATACATAAATACTATAATAATATTATAAAGAGGTAATATTTGTGAGTATTGGGGGGTCATCTTCGGAACTCCTGATCCGATTACGAAAATTCTTTCACGAATGGGATTCTACAGTATCGCTGAGTGTTATAGGAATTATGTTCGAAATCTCGAACTGAAGCTAGTTGTGGATATTTCCTTTTCATCTGCCTACTTTTACCTACTGACCAATAGAACATAACTAACGGTTTATCTATTCATTCATGCCTATTACGTATTCCTAAAATAACTTCCAATTTACCACCATCCCTTTCTAACATACCACATAAGGGCAGACAGCTATATGTTTCCGATCGCAGTCGGTAACTTTCTCGCGTGTGAGGCACATGTCCCACAACCAGCGAGGAAGCGACTAGCTATCAACGATTTTCTCCCTCAAGAAACTTAGAAAAGGTTGTCGGTCCCGTCTATGTAATAGAGATACGTATTAATCGTTGATCGCTGACTGTTCACGGCAAAATTGAGTACTCATTTATCACAGTGTCAAGGGCTATCAAAGAGACTACCCACTCGCTCAGTGACATTCGCTTGGCGGTCAACACACTCGCTGAAAGACTCACGCTTGACACAAACGGCTACACATCAAGCTATACATTTCCAGTTTATGCTGTACTCGCATTGTATAGGATTTCCGTACAATGCGAGGTCAACTTATACTGGAAATGTACGCATACCAGCAAGTAATCACTCGCCGTCGCGCACTCGCTTCTCATTAATCGCCCCCTGTGAGACATGTGCCCAAGACAAGTTTGTGAGATAGCCACTTGTGACATACGGATGTATTAAAAGCATATCCGTTCGGTTTTCACCCTGATTGGAATTAATGATGTTGCGTGTTTTCTTTGGCTTTACGAGTTTCTGTTCGCTTTAGGTGTGACGAGACAAGATTTACATAAATATTTATTACTAGCTTAAGCCCGCGGTTTCGCCCGCGTGGAGGTCAGAAATTATCCCTCGGGAACGTACTAACGGGATAAAAAGTATGTTATGTCCTATTCCAGTTCATGGTCTACCCCATATGCCACATCCAAATCCGTTGAGCCGTTTCAGCGTGAAACCGTAATAAACAAACTCACTTTCGCATTTATAATATTAGTAAGGATTGTTTCTGGATGTAATGTATTACCAGATTTTAGGTATTGTAAGTAGGTTGGCACAGCGTTCATGCTATGCTATAATTATATCTTACTTTAAAACCATGTTTTAGATCTTTTAGCTAAAATAGCTAAAAGATCCATACAACCTGTAAAAATCGTAGCACGTTTTGTGATTCTTCTTAACCCCATAGATCCAGACTATCCTATAAAAAGGCATGTGTTGATATGCGTATCGACCTCATAAAGCCATTGACACGACACTTGACAGTCAGTACCTAAATCTTGGTGCGCACACCGTGAATCAAATGTGAAGAGATTTCAAATAATATTCTATCAAAGCTTTCACCACTTACCAAAACCTTATTATAACACAAGTGTTCCATTAGTAGAAACCACCATCATATAATTTCTACCAACATCACTAACTTATTTTTACATTGACCTAACAAAAGAAGCGAATCTTAATATCCTAACTAACATTATAAATGCGAAAGTGTGTTTGTTTGATACGGTGTCACGCTAAAACGGCTGAACGGATTTGGATGAAATATCACACATGGGTAGAACATGACATGAAGAAGGACATAGAATACCTTTTACCCCGATATTCCCAAGAGATCGACACTTATGCGGGTGAAACCGCAAAGGCAAAACGTATCGTAAAAGTACTACTTTTTCAGGTATCATGTATACATGAAAAAGGTACACCTTCCTAAATGCCACGACTGCCTCATGAGGATGAGGCATTGGCATTAAGGATGCCAGCATGAGGTCCTGGGTTCGATTCCCAGGTCCGGCAAAGCGTTATTGGGATTTTCCATCAGGAATTGCTCAGTAGCAGCCTGGAGTCTGGATTTGTGCCCGGTTAATGACAATAGGCTCGCCCCCTGTTAGATGACACTTAACATAACTGGCGAATTGTGGGTGTACTATAGGTACACCTCTGCAGGCGGGATGTTATGTTGAATTTCAATGCATACCTAGCAATAAAAAAAAAACAAATACAAAAACTAGGTTTGCAGCTTCCACTGCAGTGTTATGCGGTCGTTAGTATGAAGTATCATCTCTTGCATCACGGAGCATTTCGTGCGGTTCTAAGAACATTGCCACTTGACACGCGGTTCCGTGCAGATGGGTATGTATGATGCAATAGTATCTTATGTAAAAAGAATTTTAGATTTTTCACGCCCGAAATTGGTTCCTTAATTCCGATTGTTTGGTAAGGGTTCCTTGAAGACAGAGAGAACTCCTTTTTTTTTTTTTGTTGGTTGGAAATCTTCAAATGACTTCTCCCGCTCTGGGCGGAGCGGGAGGGCGTGTCAGACTTTTACTGACTAAAACCCACCCGTGTTCCTTCAGTTGCTTATTGCCAAGGCCCCGGTATCCCTTTCGGACTTTCCCGCAACCCTGGCAGGCATCGGTCCCCTGACAGGCATCGATCTACAGAGAGACCTCCTGGGTCAGTCGGGTAAAAAGGAGAGTGTATAACTTTACCCGCATAGGGCCTTACCACAAAAACTTAGACACTTGTTCAACGCGTGTTTAATGTCAGTTATATGTCAAACTCCATACAGAAATGTCATGTTTAAAAAGTGTTTAGGCTAAACAACTGATAAAGACGGTTTTGTGATAATAAAGATGGAATTTAATCGACTAGAATCTGTTTTTTAATCTCGTAGATTAATTTGACATTTCAAGTGATCGTTGTTTGTTTTTTCAATTTGGAGTTTGACATTTGCACCTGTCAAATTAGTTTACGAGATTAAAAAACAGACTTTAGTTGATAGATCCTATCCCGATTTTTATTGTGTATCTATTTCTCCAAAATGCACATAAACATTTTACTAAATGATGTAGTTTTTTGAATCCTAGACCTGTTTCTTGTCCTGTATCAGCAACTGTGTAGCTGCAATACCTCATGGCATGATAAAAATATTAGCCAATTAGGAAGGTCGGTAAGAGACTGCTAGGGTGCGCCGGAGTCACGGAAACTCTTATTTCAAAATAAAAAATTCAAACTTAAGTCATTTATTCGTCAAAATTACATATGGCAGTCCCCCAAAACGCCCACTCTTCACCACTTCCTAATTCTTTAGCTGGGAAGAAGAAGTGGCGCAACAAACTCCTCAGCTCTGTACATATCTCTACCTCCACTTGAGCCTCACATTGGATTGTCGCCAAAGTACAATTACGTAAGCATAAAACACAATACGAATGTTTCCCGAGATCACACAACTTTCGCGTTACCTATTACTTCGGAGTATTGAAATAAACTTTCACCACGCGGATGTGTTGACAAAAAAATAAACACGAGAAAATAATGAGAAGACGGGGATAAAAAAAATTGAAGCGCTGGACATCAATTTACTGTTGACTACCTACATAATAAAAACATAATAATCTTATTAAGATGCTGCAGCCACGGCTAGAGAAGGTACTCAATCGAGAGAAACGTTGGTTTAGTGACTTTGTATCGACTTTCGAATAAAATAAAAATCATAAGCATCATCATCTGCCTAGCCTTTTCTCAACTATGTTGGGGTCGGCTTCCAGTGTATTCGGATGCAGCTGAATACCAGTATTTTACATGGAGCGACTGGTTATCTGAACTCCACAACCCAGTAACTGGGTAATACAATACCCCTTGGTAAGACTGGTTGTCAGACTTTCTAGCTTCTGACGACCTGTAACGACTGTCAAAGATCCACAAATGACAGCCGGGACCAACGGCTTAACGTGCTTTCTGAGGCACGGAGGAGTCTCGGTATGTATTAGATGGTCACCCATCCACGGACCAACCCCGGCAAGCGTACTTAACCTGATGGATCGACCCGTGCGGCTGTTATTACTTAGCCACGAGCTCCTCAAAAATCATAAGCATACTATCGATAATAAACCGGTCACAATGGAATCAGCCTGTAAGGTCTTACATTCATTTCGTTTTCTTTTGAACCGCTAAAGTCTTGCTAAGAAGCTAAGAAGCTCCTCATATCTTAGCAGCCGCATGATGGTCTCCCTCCATAAATATTCTGTTTTTTTTATATTAACCCAATACTTTACTCAATAATACTTATCTTTTTCAACATTGCACAGTTCACGGAAATGGTCGTCGTTATGATGGTCGCCCATTCTCTGACATTTTCCATGCCTATATCGACGTGTTATTTTATGCTTCCTCGTCAAAAACAATAATTTACCACTGAAAGCAAACAATACCACACATGACAAAGCAATCAAGTGAAAACTGTATCTATCTCCCTCCAACTGCAAACATAAGAAAAAGATGGTTATATAATATTAATTGCGTTTATCAGTTACGTATCAGTCGCGTGCGCACATCGCATGACACTTCCTTGCTATGCGCTCGTTAAATAGAAAAGTTCCTGGTAAAAAAGATTAATATCAATGAACTATAAGGTATGGGGAATCCGGAAGAACTGGGGCTAGCTGCTGAACCGTGTTTCCTAACTAGAAAGTCAGATTTTGTTCTGGAAAACATCGAAAGACGCATGGTAGCTCAGGTAGATCTTGGCTGGAGAAAGGCAAAGTTTCACGCTTCAGGTTTCCTCACGATGTTTTCCTTCACCGTTTTTAAAGTACGCACATGAATCTGAAAAGTCAGAGGTGCGTGTCTTGGGTTCGAACTCGAGACCTATGAGTTGGCAGTCCGACGGTCACACCACTAGACTATCACTGATTATAAATTACAATACAATAAATTAAACTGCGTATATCTAATGACGTTCCCAGCCTGCATACGAAAATTAAATCAAATATATCCAACAGTTTTGATAGTCCAGTTTCTGGATGGTTGAACCATAAAATTGCCCACAAATCTGTATCAACACAAATTCTTCCATGTTCCATGGCTCGTTAGGCATCAGTTATAGGTAGCCTGTAGGTTTTGCAAACATTTCCAAGGCGTCCACTGCTTTGAGGCTAAAAAACCACCATTACGGAAACCAGTTTCCCTCACTCGACTCTCACAAATTGCATTGAATGAAGAAATTGATGCGCGTTTTCCATTTCTAGATTCTAGATCTGTTCCATGGAAAATTTATAATTATGAATTTATTTTCCAATTTTTTATTGTATTTGTATACCTAGTTCTTATGTTTGCAGTCCTAAACTTTTTTTTTTATCTGATCTTATCAATCAATCTACAAAACTATCAATCTGCCTAGCCTTTTGCCAATTATGTCGGGGTCGGCTTCCAGTCTAACCGGATGCAGCTGAATACCAGTAGATATTTTACCTCGAGCAACTGCCTTTCTGGGCTCCACAAACCAGTTACTGGGTAATACGACACCACTTGGTAAGGTCTGACATGGTTGTCAGACTTTCGGGCTTCTAACGACCCATAACGACTGTCAAATATCTACGAATGAGAGCCGGGACACGGAGGCACGGAGGGATCTCGATATGATGATCATCCACAAGCCGACCGCGGCAACCGTAGCTTAACCCTCCGATCGACACGTGCGGATGGTGTCCTTTAGCCACAAGCCAAGGGTTGGTCAAAGCAATTCATCAATCAACAAAAAAAAAAAAAAAATTTGTAGATTGAATTATTACAATATTACAAATGTTATGGATTAAAAGAATAAAAAACTGCTGTTCCGTAATCGTTGTAACACTATTATAGAAGTAGATCGAAACCACAGTTATCTTGTGGTCAGTTACAACGGCCACTTTTCTAACCGACCGCGGAAGTGCGGTGTGTTGTTGCTTTAAACTTCTTGCTAACCTTGTGCTCACTAAACTTCGGTTATAACGTTATTGTTATTGGAGAAAGAGTGATGTTTTATTGTTGTTTTATCGTTTACGAAGACAATTTACAATAATGCAACGCAGTTTTTTCCTCATTTCAACGGTTTTATAATTGTAGAGTTTTATGTTAATAAAGAATATTCTGAAGATTTTATGTTCGGCTGTTGTATTATTTTAATACCTTCTTTTAAGAATGTGTACATATCGCTTTATCTGATGTAACTGTACTAAGATATTGTCATGAATCACGAACGCAGAAGAGACGGGAGACTTTATTCCGGAGGTCTAAACCAATTTCGACATAGCAATAAGAAATTAATTATTAGTACTAGACCATGTCTTTGACGTCTATATTCCGTCGATTTCTAGTGACCAGAAGTAAATCCTATCCTATACTATTCTTCTTCTTTTCGTGTGGTTATTGACTAACCCGAGGGCCTAGACAAGTGACAATCGCTTCGAAAGCGTTTCGTATTTCTACAACGACTTTCAACAGGATTGACATATGCTTTTCGATAGCTTATGTCAGTCCTATACATTTTTGCCTTTTCCATCATCGTTATCGCTGATAGAATGTTACTTTGTCTAGGGCCTCTGGTGTCAGAGTTTTTTAAGAATTAAAAAAAAAAAAAGTAATAAAATCTAAAACCCAACTACGACTAAAAAGGTATAAACAAGACACCACAGACAGACAAATTAAAAATCCGGAGTCACACGTAAGCTGTTTGATTTATGCCCTAACACGTGTGACTCCGGATTTTTAATTTGTCTGTCTGTGGTGTCTTGTTTATACCTTTTTAGTCGTAGTTGGGTTTTAGATATTATTACTTTATTTTTAAGAACGTAAAATCAATGGAAAATTAAAACTTTTTTTTTTTAATCTACTTTTTACCCCAAGAGACGCAAGTTCCTTGCCATATGCGCTAGGGCAACGAACTTGCGTCTCAACACGGGCGGGGGGTGTGGGATGTGACCTGACTGGCCGCGAGCGCGATCCCTCCCTCAGTCAGTCAGCTGTTCCGCAAGCGAGCACGGTATCGGATAGAAACTTTATTTTTTTTTTAAATGAAAATAACGTTTTTTTTTATATTGTTTTCGGTCATTTATTATTATATTTAAGTATTTTACATGGAGCGACTGCCTATCTGACCTCCACAACCCAGTAACTGGGTAATACGATACTCCTTGGTAAGACTGGTTTTCAGACTTTCGGGCTTCTGACGACCCGTAACGACCGTCGAAGATCCGCGAATGACAGCCGGAACATACCGCTTAACGTGCTTTCCGACGCACGGAGGAGTATGTAAAGATGGCCACCCATCCACGGACCAACCCCGGCAAGCGTAGCTTAACCTGATCGATCGACCTTTGCGGCTGTTATTACTTAACCACGAGCTCCTCCGTTCAAATCAAAAGTCATTTATTCAAACTAGGCTGAGAATCAGCACTTTTCGAACGTCAAAATTACATAAGACAGTTTCCCAAAACGCCCACCCTTCATCACTTCCTAGTGCTTTAGCTGGGAAGAAGAAGTGGCGGAACAAACTCCCCAGCAGCAGTTCGAACAGCAGGTACTAATATTAAAAAAAACTAAAACAAGCAAGAAATAATATCAAGTTTTAAAAGTTTTATTACTATTAGACTCTAAAGGCGAAGTCGAGAACGAAGCCATAACATTATAAATTGCCAATAAAAAAATAAAATATTGTTTTTAATTGAAAGTCTGTGAGAAATCGATAAAATGCAATACGGATCTCAATAAAGATGTGTACGTGGTGTTAGGAAAGTAAAGAGAATAATTTCAGTATAAATAACTTTCCTAATACGTAGATTTAGATTAAATTAGAGTAGATTTAGATTTAGACTGTACGTATGTGAAGACCGTTCACCTATCAACGGACTGAACGTGGCAAGCGCAGCTTAACCTCATAGATCAATCATCATTGTCGTTGATATATCACATAATTGACATTAACCCACAACGGAACACAGAGTAGTAACAGTGCAGTCACAGGCCACTGACATCCATTGATTTACAACAGCAACAAAAAAACATTGACTGTGGTTACATAGAACCGACGTGATGTTTCAATCCGGGTCATTTTGAGCAGTTTTTATTACATCTCTGTAGGAGGAGAAGCAATGTAATGTAGCTATCCATAATATATACGTATAAAAAACCCTATCCTATCTGAAAGTTACCAAAAAGTAAGTAAAACATTTTTTGTTTGTGAAACTTAAAAAGTTATTGTTATTTAAAATTCACGTTTTTAGTACCTCAGTTTCATTATAAACTAGCAAATTTTCTACAGAGGTCATAAGTTATGACTTGTAGATAAATCCCCCTTCCAAAAAAAATGCGACGATTTTTTTATTCTTTAAAAAAATAAATCCGCTTAGATTCTCAGTACGATTCTTAACAACACCCTCACGGATTGGACAGGGTTTTTGTTACACGCTGTATATAAATAAATAAGGCGCTGTGAGATCGTGAAAGTGGTGATAAAAGTCAAAATGTGGGTTTAACTATTATGGATTGAGGACCATCTGTTACTGACGCATTCTTCCCATAAATGGGAATCTACCGAAAAGTGTAACTATGGAGAAATCTGTATTATCTATACTCCATTTCGAATAAGATTAGACATTTAAATAAGCCTTTTTACAGTCCGTCCAATCGATTTTGACTTCTATTGCGTTGGTGGCACGACAAATGGCAGCTGCAGTAGACAGTTGGTATTGTGTAACTTTTGTTGTTTTTAATGCCATCCTTATACCTACGGTATAGAAGTCAAAATCGGTTGAACGGAATTTAAAAAGGTTTGTTTAAATTTCTAATCTTATTTTAAATGGAGTATAGATTGGATTATCGCTAGTAGGTACCTATTTTGTTTTTCTGGTGTAATAATGATGTTCCTACACTACCGGTAGTACTGAAAAAATATGAATTATGTCAAAGCTGCTACCTACTTAAGTATCTAAAGCTCTTTACTCTTCTCCTCTTTTAACGACCTCTTAGTCGGTACCTACAAATAAAGTCCTAAACATGAACCCTGAAAACATTACACTCCTTTTTGGGCAGTCGTGTAAAATATCTATTTGTAACAAATGTTATGGTGAACACTGGTACATTTGAGACACCAAAGCTTTCCAAAATTAAACAGTTGTGAAAGTTTAATTTTGGAAAGCTTAATTTTGAAAAGCAAAGTTTAATTTTGAAAAGCAAAGTGTCAAGATTTAAACGAAAATATTCACCCAAATAAAAACCCCAAGATTTAAGAGAGAATCCCATACATCTCTTCAAACATCTATTCATTGTTTATAGCCAATTCAAAAGGTGAAAGAAAACATCCGCTTATAGTAAGCACTTGCCCCGACAGTGTTAAAGGTCATAATGTCACGCGGATCTACCGGAGCTGTATAAAGACATCGACACACGACCATTCACGTACTGAGATGAACGGCAGATGCAATAATATTTGCAGACTTATTAAGCATCGTCGTAATACTCATAATTGTTTCATCAGTTTGAAATTTTCCGTATTAAAATATCATAATATATTCCGTAAAACAAAGAATATTCATAGGTTAGCAACAGCAAGTCTTTCTCAGTCCATCGCCTGGCGGAAATTTAAACATTCAACAACACATTAAAAATAATTTATAAATTGTCAAAAAATTATAAAATTCATTAAAAATAATTCTAACAAAAATTATAAAAATCTCAGAATCGTACAAAAAAAGAAAATGTCAAAATTGTTCTCGATAACAATTTCTGAGTCAATTGACTCGGTAATAGTTATCGATAATTTTATTTTGGATTTTTATCTTTTTAGAATTTTAATTTTTAATTAAATGTATTAGTGTAAAACTATGGACTACAGAGAATTATGTCTGAAACAAATAATATTATATTATACTTTTATTTTTTTTCCTCGCCTTTCCTTGTCCGCTCCTGGGCAAATTCCTCCCTCCACTCCTTCCATCTGTCGCGAGCCCGCGCGTCCTCTTTCCAGTTTTGATAGAACCTATCCAACTCGTCCCGCCATCTCCTACGTGGTCTGCCGCGACCCGTCCAAATTATTATTATATAAATTTTTTTATTCCAAGATTCATTAATTCTCTCTAATGCAATGATCATTCGAGTTCTTTTAAAAGTTGCCACAGTTTGCTTATTTCTGACAATAACTAAACTCTCCGTACTTTGCTTTACTATCTAATTTTATCCATTTGAGTCGGCCTTGAGCATCCTCAAACGGTCGGGTTATTGGCTTTCATGTCGGCTTTCACAACAACCAGCCGGTACCTCTCGTCCCTCCTCCACACAGACCAAAATGCATATAGTGTACGTGTACATGTGCAAATACACCTATACAGGGTGTTTAATTCACGGGCATTCGCGGGGTCATTGTACTCGTCATTATGAACAATTTCCACTATGAGACCAAATCTGAAATCGCAAAAAAAAAGGTGTTCCCTACATTTTGGCGAGTTATGCGAACATGTGACCCCGTGAGAGGATGCCCAGAATTAAATTTCACCCTGTATATAATTATCTAAACTTATTGTTTTATTTTCTGTCTGTCCTTCTTTCTTCAAAAATGATTAATGTTCATCATCTGCTTAGCCTTTTCCAACTATGTTGGGGTCAGGTTTGAGTCTAACCGGAAGCTCGCCGGATATTAGGAATTCGTAAATCCATTTCCTTTTTTTTAAGACACTACATACAACATTATTTGGATTAAGGTACTGTTAGTCAATTAAAGACAAGTTACCTACTAAAACAGTATCGGCTATTTTATGGTGAAAGAAAATCTAGAGACCTACTATCAGGAAAATGTTGCTACCAAATAAAATCAATAAGATCACTGATCATTCACGCGGGAAATCTCGACTACCTATTTCATAACTCGAACACTCGATATTGCAAAGACAATTTTTCTGTATCAGCTGCAAAAAGTCGATACTTATCCGAAGAATATCGAACCCCTTAAACGAATTGATCAGTTCCAAATCAAATTGTTTAATACTGTTTATCGTACCGTAGCACCCGCTAATGTCAACATGCACCTTTTAAAATTATAATTACGACATTTTGCGAGTAGTAGTGGTAGTATTTGAGCGCGCGCATTCCTCCCCCCTTGACAGTTACGCGCGGACGCCATGGCGGCCCCACGCGCACTGACATTCTCGCGCGCCAAATTCAAATTCTAGTCATTCTTTTTTTTTTCGAACATAATCATAGACGAGATAAATATTTTGACGGTGTTTTTTTATGACTGAAGACGATAGTAATGACTGACAAGTGACGTGACGGTGACAGTGACTAGTGTGACAAAATGACGTGACTTGACTTGGATTGACTGACTGGACTTGACTTCGGAGCAGGAAATGCAGGTTGGTAATGCACTTTTTATTTGGAAAAGCTTTTAAAATCATGTAGTATGCAAACGTTATGTACTTAGTGCTGCAAAAATAAAAATTAGTCACTAATAAGTAAAATATTACCTCTATCTTTCCTGAAATAACGTGAAAATATTTCTAGAAAAAGATAATTATTTCATAACCTTGACCCTGTAATGTAGACATTTAAATCATAAATAATGATTACGAAAACTAAGTTTAAGTATGTCACTGCCATTATTAAAAATTCAAGAGGCACAAGGTGTAACAAACGTCATAATGTTAATCATAATAACACTTTTGAGCCTGAAACTTCCAAATGCTAATACGATGCAAACAAATTCTTCTTTAGCGGTTGAAAGATTAAGTATACGTTTTTCCTTCCTTGCTGAAAGGGGGTGAAATCTCCCAGCAAGTTTAAACAACCAACACAGGGCCATATTCACCCCAAAACTTGGAATTGATTCCAAGATGAACCAAAAGTACCATATTTGCAACTTATGGTTACACCTTGCACATATGGAAACGAATATCCAATTTCCAAAAATCTAAGTAAATGAAAACTGTGAACTCTTGGAAACAAAAGTTGTAGTAGGTAATTAATATTTGTTAGGTACGTTCAGCAACGAAAGTTGATTAACAATTCAGTTTTTAAACAATATTTTCTTCGGGTAGGTACACATTTTTTTTTTGCAGTAGTTAAATTCAGATAAAACAAACTTTTAACTATAACATGAAATGCTGAAAACTAGTGTGTCGAATAATTTTGAAGAATCCATTTTATTTAGAATTATCCTTTTTTTAAATTTCATCAACAATAAATATCAGGAGATTGGAAATTCAAGCAAACATCAGTTTACTTCAAGTAAACCTATTTAAAATTTTGTGTTTTAACTTCATTTTACAAGTAGGCAAATCATACCAATAACTAATAACTTTCTACAAGAAAAATAAACTAAAGTTACCTAAACTAAAGTAAGTGTAGTAAGTTGTTATTTACCAGGTGAACAATCGCTCGTTTCGCTTTCATAACAAGCGATGCTCGTATACCTACATACGCAAATCTATAATTATTATGTGAGCGAGCGAAAGCGAGTTCGCTTTCACCCGAGGTCACACATCAAGGTGCATTATCACATAAATTGAGAAACGAGCCTGTGGTATTTCATATCAGAACTTTTCTTTACTTTTATGTCAAGAGAAATTATGGATTGTTAATACTCTCTAGCATAGAACGGAGTCCTTTGCTTCCTCCAGGCTCCAGCAGGGAGTTTCTCTTCCCGAATTTACAGAGTGTTTGGAAGACAATGATTTCATATGAAAGGCCTGTAAGCCTATATAGAACGCTGTGTTTATCTTAGACATTACTGTCGGCGAAGGAAAACATCGTGAGGAAACCTGAACTTAAGTCTAAAATCGCTAACCCGTCTTGAGAAAGCGTGATTATCAATGCTCGTGCTTTCTCTATATCAGAAGAGCCCTTTGCCTTTGCTTTGCAGTGAGACAATAATAGGCTAATAATTATGTAGAAAAACTTTTTACAAAAAAAAAACAACCGACTTCCAAAAAAACACAAAAAAAGTAAAAAAATATCTTTCATTTCGGAAGTCGGTGTCTTTGCTTTACAATTGACGTTTTTTGCCACCGACTTCCGAAATTAAATTTATTTTTTTACTTTTTTTGTGTTTTTTTGGAAGTCTGTTGTTTTTTTTTTTGTAAAAAGTTTTTATTTTTCTCTTTTTAGTTGTGGTACCTACCCCACACAAATTCAAATACGTGCCTGCCTGTAAATAACAGTGACGGAGTCAAACAATATATCGTCTACATACACAAAGTGGGAAAAATACGTAATTATTGAAGCTTACTCAAAAACCACGCCAACAAAGTTAATAAAATTTATATGGGACCACCTCTGAAGCATGACCTACCAAACAAAAAAAGAATCATCAAAATCGATTCATAATTGACGGAGTAATCGCGTAAAAAATACACAAAAAATATAAAAAACATACAGACGAATTGAGAACCTCCTCCTTTTTGAAGAAGTCGATTAAAAAAGCAACAAAATACACTCACAAATCACCTTCAAACACAAAACTCACCACTACTACACCAGGAATGGGGATAGTATTGAACTGCCTTCAGTTAGGACCTTGTACGGGAGATGAAATAAGTTACCGAAAGAAATAAGAGATTCTTCATCAGTGAACACTTATAAGAATAGATTAGAGTTGTATTTGGCTGACCAACAACAATAAATCATTACTCACTGTATGCACTCGATAGATCGAACGACAATTGTGTTTGTTATCTAGAATATTTTGTTAAGTTTCTCATATTTAAGTGAGAAATAAATTTCTTTAAACCGAATTGCTGAACAAAGCCTTCTCTGACTCTCTTTGTTTTGCCAATCTGGACGATACTCTGCCAGTCCTATCCAGGTCCGACCGATGGCCACAACCAATTAGTTAAAAGGTTCACTGATAATTTTTCTTTCTAAAACAAAAATGACGGACTCCCCATAAAATGACGGGCTCTCCATAAAAGATGACGGACTCCCCAGCATAGATCCGTGCTCCCCAGACTTAAAATCGTATGGTAAAATTAACAACTGCTTATTAAATAAACGTTCTTGACTTTAGCTAAACTTGAAACTACTACATAACTTCTAAACGCCTCGTGAAGACAAAGTGGACAAGCTACGAGATTTCCACTATGCAAATGTTAAATATTGACCATCGTAAAGAGGTATTTATTCGACATTGATTGTTGTTGAAAGAAAACCGGTACTAAAATGCGTAAACCACACTTTTACTGAGGCACTGACAGCTCTTACGATGAAGATGTTAATTCTAATATTTGTATTTGATTTAGCAATGGAGACATGTTGAATAGAATCCTACACTCTACGGTATAATTGCGTAACACACTTACAGAAGCAATGTCTTTAATTTTAACAGTTCAACAACATTAATTACATTATTTACATTGTTATGAAGCATAGCTGCGCCCCGCTCTTTCACCCGCGTAAGTCTCGATCCCGTGGTAATATCGGGATAAAAAGTATTCTATGTCCTATTCCAGGTCATGGTCTACCCATGTGCCAAACTTCATCCAAATCCGTTCAGCCGTTTTATTGTGAAAGCGTAACAAACAAAAAAACAAACTCACTTTCGCATTTATAATAATATAGTTAGGATTGGATTAGCAATAACCTTGAAAATCATTCAGATTGTGATTGAAAGTGTGATGCAATGTGCTGGTGTTCAAAGCCAGAATATTGTGCTCCAGGTTTTTGTAGATCTATCGAAAAGGTTACAAGATTCTGACATAAGTTGAACGGACAAGCGATTGAAGAATTTTTGGAAGACGGAAACATACTGCGCTGACCCAAATTACATTGGAATAGAGGCAGATGATGATGAGGAAAACGATATCTGTGGTTTGTTAAAAAAAATGAAGGGATCTATTGGAAACTAATTATGTAATAAATATTATATTATATCTAAGTATAATGGCTGCGCATGATTCTAAGCTACTAACGCCTGTAGGCTATTGAGCAAGATATACAATTACACTCTGTTTTTTCATGTGCATCCAATAAATTTTAATGCCGACCATCATTAAACGCAGAAAATTGTTTCCTGATTCACTTGGCCGCTCTTCATTTTAATAAAATTTGCATTCATTTCCCTCACGTAATGTTGCATGTTGCTTCTTCGCTTCATGTCCTTAACATTGTATTTATATAACTAGGTAAGTGTCCTTGAACACCAGTATAGTAGTCCATGGAGCGCCTGCCTATCTGACCTGAACACCCCAGAGAACCACCACTGCGGTCTAGTGGTAAGAGCACCTGTCTCAAACCCAGAGGTCCTGCGTTGGATTCCCAGCTGGTGCAAACTTTTCTGCTCAGTTTGGTTGGTGGTAGGGCTTGTTCTAAGTCCGCCTGGATAGCTACCACCATCTTGTCTAAGTCTGTCAGCTAAACAACAATGCTGCAATCCTCAGAGCAACTAGCTATCTTAATAGCCAGTTCCCCTGAGGTTGAGGATTCCGGGTGAAGCTCGCTTCCACCTTCGGCCTGATCATCACTTACTATCAAGTAAGATGAAGGTCAAGAGATTCCTCGATGTGGTTAACAAAAAAACATATATTAACCCAACATTATTTTGATTTCAAAATTCAAAAGTAGGTAAGGATTGCATCAAGTTGCAAAATCAGTTTTTTAACCATCAAAGAAATACCGTACTTGCGTAGGATGACTTCAGAGTCAATAAACCACGAAAAAGACAATTTTAAACCCAAAACAAACGTGAGATTTTTTTGAATCACTTTCTCCCGAGAGAATTCTCCATTGATTTTCGAAACAACATTTACATAATACATTTACACTTTCCCTTGATTTTTTACGTATTCAATTATGTTAATATCGAGCCTTGGGACTCTTATTATAATAGTAACATTATTTTTATATAAATAAGGAAAATTTCAAGCGATTATAGACCTTATTTCTTGGTATAAAGATTCTTTATTTATGGACGATAATAATAACTGACCTTTTAATACTGGATTTTATTGCAAAATAAGTACATTTTGTAGGCGATGGTTGAACTACTGCTCATCACGATTCGTTTTGAATCCGTTTTTGGATCCGGCTGGGTTTTGCAATGTTTTTATTTATTTGCAATAATTTGTATTCTAGATCGAGGTAACCGTTATTAACTGCATCATGAATTAATTTGAAATTAATTTAATTTTAAGCAGATGTAGTCTTGGCTCTCGAACCTACCATGAAACGATGTAAGTACAACACGATCTAATGTTAGTTTCTAAAAGGCTGAAAAAGATGTAATTTTCTTGTAAGATAATTCTGAACATAATATATAATTTTTAAACATTCTTAATAAAATGTATTTTGTGATTTCATAATAGATACGTAGGAAGCTTTGCTACACTTCAGTATCTACAGAAATAATTTAACATTGATATCATACCACACTTTTTTCCGGCAGGGGTCGGACACAGGTGTATACACCTACCGTTTTCCTAATCAGTATAATTATTGTGAACTAGGATCACAAGCATCGTAATTAATCAGTTGCGGTTTCATTGGATATTGATACAACGCGATAATGCCTGTGGTTCACCGAGCCAGATAATTAATTAGTTAGCGATCTCACCGCAGCACGCGATTGCCATTAACATAATGTATTACATCGTGCAGTAGTTATCACATTTACGTCAAATCAATCATTATTACAGCCGTGAAGACGCAGGGGTAACCTACACCCGACTTGTAGTAGGGCTGTAGTAGGGCTGAGTGTTGGAAATCATTTTATTATGACTTCTCCCGCTCTGGGCGGAGCGGAATTTTTACTGACTAAAACCCACCCGTGTTCCTTCAGTTGCCTGTTGCCAAGGTCCCGGTATCCCTTTCGGATTTTCCCGCAACCCAGGCAGGACACTAGGCCCTACCTGGGAATCGAACCCAGGACCCAGTTCAGACCCAGTTCTGCACTTTACCTTGTGCATTTTCTCCACCACTGCAGCGGAAACGTCATAAGCTGATTGTGTTTTGTATCATAATTAATTTGCCATAATTGAGGAAGTTTCCTCCTGTCTCATATATTATCAATGTATATTTAAACAGATAACAAATATCTTCTTTGACCATTGATTGCACCGGTCATTGGAGCACATAATAACGTGACATAAACTCACCCAATTTTATAGGAAGACTAGCGACCCGCCCCTGCTGCGCACGAGTGCTACGTCAAAACATCGAGATTTTTTGCTAAATCAATTAAATATTAATTTATTCTGACCTAAGCCTCCCGGAAACTCTCAAAATGATAGTGATAAACCGCATCAAATCTATCGTGCAGTATAGAAGAACTAACCGGTCACACGGACAGATATGACTTATTTAGATTTTCCCTCTCGTTCTTACTCAAATGATAATTTACAAGTTAATACACACCTTTGCAAAAAAAAAACGGGCACCTTAACAGTAATTGGCTTTTCTATGGATAATATTAATTATGTTTACTATGTCAATATCATTTCTGACTATGACACTATGCATAGCACAGGTGTGAGTACTATGTACTATAGATCTATCATTTACCGGGTAATATGTCTTTCATTGACTTGAATGTGTCTTATTGGCGGCTGGGAATATGTCATGCTCACTCAAATGTCTCGCTGATGGTGGCGCGTGTGTTGGATCATTTAGCTCCCTTCAAAATGGTTAAGCTGAATGGTGCTGATCCATGCGTCATGTTCGTGAACGGGCGCCGTCAGTTGTGACTGGTCATCTCTTAGCTGCCATGGCTTATTTTAATTTTTGAATCGTTCTTATTTTATAATTGCGGACGCTTTTAACGTGCTTTCTACATTGTTCTCACATGTATAATTTCAACATGAATATGTAACTGTATTGTAACAATATTTTGATTTAAAAGAGTGTCCATGGAGTTTCTTGCCCGTTCTTCTCCATAGGTACCTACTACGCTTTGGAATGGGCAACTAGCTTCATATTTCTGACTGACTGACTCCTTGACAATTCAAAAGTGCCTGTAAATGTTTTAATTGAAATAAATGCTTTGAGTTTGGCTACTTAGTAATTCTTATTATCAATAAGAATTTATAGTTTTTTATGTTTCGCCCCTCTTCCAGCAGCGCTACAATTTTACTAGCTCTTATTGCTTTTTCTGCCATTACAATCGACACAAAGATATCTGCTTAAGTCACAATAAGGCTGAATTATGCGACAAACATAAATTCTTCTACTGAAAATAACGAGCAGTTAGTTTTAGTTGCCAGGATAACCTTTTAACGGCAAACCCGCAAAAAAAAGTAGTAAAAGTCACAAACCGAAAAAGGGATTATTATTGTTTTAAACCTTTAAACAAAAGTTTCGAATTTGGAATTAACTTTTTTTTATACCCATCATATCTTTATTACCTAAGTGCCAGTAACATAGTATAGTATGGCTATCCATCATATATCTTTATTACCTAAGTGCCAGTAACATAGTATAGTATGGCTATTAAAACCTCTTTACAACTAAACGATTACCAATAATGTAGAAAAATCAAAACCACCCGTTTTTTTGCAAAGGGGTGTATAACAGGGCTGAAGCAACTGAAGCCTTGAAATTGTTAAGCAAATGAGTCTGCTGTCAAATACTCACCGTTATCTCTTACTTGTTACAGCGGTGGCAATGGCGAGGGTCTGGAAGGTCGCACGGAGGAGACGCAGTTCCCGACGGCGAACATGATGAGGCAGTCGCCTCTGATGAAGAACTGTCCTCTGAGGGGAGCGCCTAAGTGTCCTCCAGCTTCTAAAAGGTATGTCTCCTTTCATGGAATTGATGATGATAACGTTTCAACTCATACGTTTCATACTTAGAAATAAACGTTCCGTTGAATAGTTCAAATCAATATAATTGCTAGAACTTAGGTTTACAATGTATCATGTTATAACTATGTATGATGGCCCCTTTACATTCTACCGTTACATAAGGTGTGCAAATATTTAATTTATTCCAACACAATTTTTTTTTTTTTTTTTAACGGCAGCAACGTCATTTAACATCTCACGCACGAAAAGTTGTTTATAATTTTTTTTTAAATCAGTGGCAGCATATAGAGTTAATATCGAGGGCATAATTTTTTCAGTGTTTGAGAGAAAGTTGACTTAAAACTTGAAGCCAGACACGCTTCTTTCTTGACACAAGTTTCATACGAGCAAATTAAGAGACAAGAGTACCTAGAGCAACCTCCAATATTTTTAGCCATAGTAAATTGTTATCTACTTCCAGGTACCGCACCCATGATGGCACCTGCAACAACTTCAACCGTCCCCGCTGGGGGGCTACCATGACCCCTGTCCAGCGTTTCCTCTCACCTTCCTACTCCGACGGCATCCAAGCTGCCAGGAGGTCCATCTTCGGCTCCAAGCTCCCATCAGCCAGAGAGATCAGTTCCACCATACATGAAGACAGGAATGCTGAGACCATAGGAGTGACGCATCTGCTGATGCAATGGGGGCAGTTTTTGGACCATGATGTGACATCTTCTTCGCAGTCGAGGGGGTTTAACGGATCAGTGCCGAGGTGCTGCAAAGATGGTGGGAAAGACTTCGTTCCTAAGGAGTTTATGGTGAGGATATTCTAGGTCTATAATAGTATTTCAGTGGTGGTGGTACTCAAAGTAAAACAAATAACTCCTAAATAAATGGAGGACATTAATGACCTGATCGTGCTCAAGCACAAGACCAGTTGCTTTAGATACAGGTTTTAAACTCCATAAAGGAAACATACAACAGCAATCAGAATTTAACAGTAAAACAAACAATATCCTATGCTCGTTTTTCGACTGCTTAGAATTCTGGAATCTCATTTAATAATTTCTACGACGTCAATTTTAATCAAACTTTTCCTTCTACAGCATCCCGAATGCTTCCCCATCCCGGTGCCAGAATCTGACCCGTTCTACGGTCCCCGCGGCGTGCGGTGCCTGGACTTCGTGCGATCATCGCCGGCTCCTCGAGATGACTGCGCGCTCGGCTGGCGGGAGCAGCTCAACCAAGTGTCGGCGTACATTGATGGGTCGCCGCTGTACGGGAGTTCGGCTACCAAATCGGATAAATTGAGGCTATTTAGAAATGGTTAGTGTATCGATATATCATTCGTTTTTTAACCTATACTATCCCACTACTGGGCAAAGATCTACTCTCTCCCATATTTTTCCATTCATCTTTATCTGTTGCCTTTTCCAACCGGTCAAGAACGAGTTCAAGTCCTGAATTGACAAAACGCGCGCGTGAATTTTCTAAACATAAAGAATCAACCGGTTTTAAGGGCACTGCTCAATTTTGCAAAAGTTCATCCATGAGAAATCAAGTTTCAATAGGCTTATAATATACAGAAACGCAGTTTCTTTTACACCTAATCTTAAAAATCTTCTCGTTTCCACCAGGCATGCTCCAATACGGCAAAATGCAGCAGCGCCGCCCGGTGCTGCCCCCGCAGCGCTCGGACGAGCTGTGCCGCGCGGGTGCCGTGTCCAGCGACTGCTTCAAGTCCGGAGACGCGCGCGTCAACGAGCACCCGGGACTGGTGGCCGCGCATATTGTGTGGCTGAGGCAGCATAACAGGTGAGGAAGCATTTATACTGCTGTACCATCGAACATGGCTGTACCATTTCAAAATAGATTTACAGATAAATACATATAGTATTTTTTTATTCAACCTGTATCATCTCACTGCTGAGCAAAGGCCTCCACCATGGCTTTCCACTCTTGCCTCAAGTCACCAGGCCGGAGTTCCCTATGCCTCCCTCGGCGACGACTGCGTACCATTATACTGACATTAAATACTTCCAGAATGGCACAAGAGCTAACACATCTGAACCCGCACTGGAGCGATGAGAAGATTTACCAGGAAACGCGCAAGATTGTGGGAGCCATGATACAGCACATCACTTACAGGGAGTTCCTGCCTATTGTGCTGGGTGAGTTATAAGCTATATTATCTAGTCATAGAAGAAATGACAAAGGCCTTACTTAACCTTTGGGAGCAGTAGATGTGTCATTGCTTAGACTCTTCTTTGATCCAGTCATCCCCAGACAATTTTTGTAGCCCTTTTTCCTCAACCTACTTATACAAGTACATTAACAACAACACATGCCGCAGCCGATACATATCTTTCTTAACTCCTACCAAAAATCTGCTTATTAAACCGTTTCATCACCAGGTTCCGAAGTAATCCACCGCTTCGAGTTGGAGCTGCAAAAGAAGGGCTTCTACAAGGGGTACAACGTTAAGATCAACCCTAGTCCAGCCAGCTCCTTCGGTTCGGCTGCCTTTAGGTTCGGCCACAGTCTCGTGCAGTCTTCCATGGTGCGCTTCGATAGGTTCCATCGACCTATGAGTAATAGTAAGAACTTTACAATAACTAGATATAAATATAATGTCAGACAGAATTTTTTTTTTACAAAAAAGTCTTGGAAGTCGGTTTGATTTTTTTTGTAAAAAGTTTTTATTTTTCACTTTTTAGTTGTGGTACCTACCCCACACAAATCCGAATAGCACTACCTGCTATGTAAATAACAGTGAAAGAGTAAATAAGGAAATCGCCTAGATAAACTAAGTGGGAAAAATACGTAATATTGAAGCTAACTCAAAAACTACGCAAGCAAAGTTAATAAAATTTAAATTTTATACATATACATATAAATTTTATTAAAATTTCCTCGGAAGCATGACCTACCAAACAAAAAAAGAATCATCAAAATCGATTCTCAATTGGCGGAGTAATCGAGTAACAAACATACAAAAAAAAACATCCAGACGAATTGAGAACCTCCTCCTTTTTGAAGAAGTCGGTTAAAAAGAAGCTAAATCTGGAACAGTTTGAGAGTACTCACGTATGTCTTTATTTTTGGTAATTAACGAACCATGGATGGTACTCATTTAGAACACAGACCGTTTGCCTAGTTACTATTTTCTACATAAATTCATACAACACCACTGTCAATTCATGTTGGTTGAATTTTTTTTTGCCCATATGCCATGGTCTTATGAACGGATTCCACCGCTCCACCTGCAAAAATGGCGGAATGATTATACAGCACATAATTAAATGAACACTCAAACCTCTTCCAGACGTATCCCTCCACAACGAGCTGACCAACCCCTCCAACATCTGGTCTATCGGCGCAGTAGACCGTCTGCTCCTCGGCATGCTGAACCAGCCCATCCAGAAACGAGACGAGTTCATCTCGGGAGAACTCACCAACCACCTCTTCCAAACTCCTCAGTTTGACTTCGGGATGGACCTGGCAGCTATCAACATTCAGAGAGGGAGGGACCATGGAGTTCCTCCGTATACGTCGTGGAGGGAACCATGTGGGTTGACAGCTATTGTAGACTTTGAAGATCTGCTGAGGGTGATGCCGGCTAGAGCTGCAAGGAAGATGAAGGCGTTGTACAGGTTGGTCATTTTTGCATATACGTTGCAGAATAACAGTCAAATACTTGTGTTTTAATCTGGACTCCTCCGTGCCTCGGAAAGCACGTTAAGCCGTTGGTCCCGGCTGTCATTTGTGGATCTTTGACAGTCGTTACGGGTCGTCAGAAGCCCGAAAGTCTGACAACCAGTCTTGCCAAGGGGTATCGTATTATATACCCAGTTACTGGGTCGTGGAGGTTTGGTAGGCAGTCGCTCCATGTAAAATACTTGTATTTAGCTGCATCCGGTTAGACTGGAAGCCGATTCCAATATAGTTGGGAAAAGGCTAGGCAGATGATGACTTGTGTTTTAATCTAGCAGCAAAATCTTAAGAAAGAATACTGTCTAATTGTATTGTCTTATTATGTCAGGCACGTGGATGACATAGATCTATTCACGGCGGGTATGGCTGAGCGGCCGGTAGTGGGTGGACTGGTGGGACCAACCTTCGCCTGCATCATAGCGCAGCAGTTCACCAACCTCAGGAAAGGAGATCGATTCTGGTACGTCGTATGTAATACTCTATTTTGCATCACCAATGTTCTTAGCTCTTAGTAGGTACAGATGGTTTACTGCGCAAAAACATTTAAATAAAAAGCGACTCTTTATAGGACAGAATAAAGTGCACTTCAGGTTGCACAGCGCTAATTACCTACAGTTATATTATTCACGTAGAAGTTGCTTCTCTTTCTACCGCATAACTCTTAGGTAGGTATATCTTCTGACTACCTAGCCCTACAAGACGAGCCTGCCGCATACTTGTAGACTCATAACTATGTAAAATATGGAGTGCACCTTCTGTAGGTACTATTCTGTGGTAATATTATCAATCTAAACATACAAAATTGCCACTTGCACACTAAAATCAAAAAGTATATCAACAATTTTAATAGATTGTATTTATAACAATTTATATTTTTAGGTACGAAAACGGAGGATTCGACTCGTCATTTACGCCAGCACAAATCCAACAAATTCGTCGGATCTCCTTGGCCCAAATCCTCTGCCGTACTTTAGACAGTATCGAAACAGTTCAGCCCTTCGTCTTCCTCTCCACTGATAACCCTGACAACGACAGGATATCCTGCCAGAACGGACTACTAAACAACTTTGACCTATCACCCTGGATTGAAATAGACTCAGAATCTGACAATAATATACGAAAAACTGAGGAGACTTCTCCGAAACCAATCAAAAGACCAACAACTACATCCAAACCTGCAACGACTAAAAAGACTGCACCCAAAGGTGGTTTAAAACCTAACAAAAAGAAACCAGACAATACTCCTACTGCTATTAAAAACATGACTATTGAAAGTTTGACAAAAGAAAACCTGACTGACAAACTTAACGCGACTGAACTGAAAAAAGACAATGACAGTGACCAACTTAACCTAACATTGACAAATGACATGGCTAGCACGACTGCTAAACCTAACATGACGACTAAACCCACCGTGACTAGACGTGACGTACAGATTGACGACAAACTTGACTTCAAAAACAAAAGCCGACGATTTGATGACTTTAAAGTTGACTCTAGACGTAGACCATCGAATAAGTATGACGAATATGACTATGAAGATGACGAAGACACTCATCAAGTGCAGTCTGTTGTCATAAACAACGTTGCACATACAAGACCTCAATATAACAGACCAAATAACAGACCTAATAACAGACCAGTGATTACAGTAACTGAGAACATTGACAAATATACTTACTTGATAAACTACGTGCCGAGACCAACTGAGTCTTGGCGACAAACGACTAGACGACATACTACTGGACGACCCATGTCGGATAGAGACGTGGTCAAAGTGACCTATCAGACCTACGATGACACTTACAGACGACCCAACAAACCTTACTATTACAACAGACAAGACGACCCACCGACTAATTACAGATACAACCGACCTACTCATACGACTAAATACAGCTACCCATCATCAGCTAGGTCCAATGATGAGACTGTAACACAAAAAAACAAAGTGACTGACAAAACTAAGACTAAAGCTGAAAGCACGACTGACTTGTACAAACTAGTAACTTTTGGCTACGTAGGGACTTACAAAGGTGAAGCTAGTACCACTGGAAAGAAAATTACTGATACGACTGACAAAATCAAGACTGTAAAGGACATAACTAACAAAAATGAGACTGTAAAAGACATGATTGACAAAGAAGTGACTGAAAGACATAACGCCGAAACTGTAAGCAAAGACTTTTCTACTTTTGACGCAAATGATAATGAAAACAAAAACATGAAACTATCGACATTCTATGTATACGAGACTGCGACAAAACCATACTTACAAAGACCGACAAGACGTAACGACGAAATCCCTATACAGACAAACAAATACTATTACATAAGGAATGTTCTTCACAAATACTCTGACACTGACAAAAGTACACCAAAACCCACAAACAAAGAAGAAAAGAGAGAGGTTATTGCAGACAACTATAACTACCCTGGTCATGAAGAGGTCAACATAGAAGAAAGATCTGCCATTGATAAAATGGCGTCGTTAGATGACATAGAAGTTAAATCAAAGGGTGAGCATCGGCATAGGATCAGGGTGAAGCCTTCAAGCCCTGCTAAGACTCCATCAGTGGCTTTCCAAGTCATACCCAGTGAGAACAGGTAGGTACCTAAGTTTTTTAATATATCTTAAGTCTAGTCTTCGGAAAACTCATTATGATAGATAAGATAACAGAGATTAACTACAGCGGCTGATATACTTTATACTATATTGCACTGTTTAACACATGTCTTGTTATCATAATAATTAAATTATAATTTAGAGTTCACTTTATGGCTAACAAACTTTTATTATAAATTACTCATCATTTTTATAATTTAACAGTGCTTGGAATCTAAGATCACATAATTATGATGCCTGCAAAATTCATTCAAGTGTTTACTGTTACATACCTAAGCCAAGTGCATACTGAAATGGAGTTATATAGGCTGCTAATGAGCAAAAGGACAACATTTTCTAATTAAACAGACGGTGGAAACTATTTTCTGTATTATTGTTCTTATCTACTAATACCATCTTCTTTTGCAGTCCATCGCAATGGGCGGTCTACGACGAGAACTTGGATATACCGGAACAGCACATGATGCCGGCAATGAAAGCGGACCCCTACGCTCTAAAGGAAATACCCACGCCCATCATTTTCAACAGTTTCAGAAGACGAAGACCAGGACTTGGGAGAAATTGACGTATACCCAGACTAAGAGGAAATCTTGCCTTGACTCCAAATACTTAGATAATTTGTAAGGACATTAACTAGTTAGTGAATTGATTTATGTCCTATACTGCCTGATAATGTTAAGATATTATGGCAATTCTAAATAGAAATCTTACTTTTGGCTTCAATGGAATAGACCGAGGATCACTCTATCTGACACGGTCACTCAAAGATAAAAATTCCCTGCTTGTTTTTTAAATTAGGTTGAAAATTGTATCTTAATTGATGCCGAGAGTAAGATCCCAGATTCTATTTGATATGTATTGTAGAAAAGAAACGTATTATGATTTGCTTCTAGCGTTTATGGACCGAGTAGAAGCAAACAATTATTGAATAGTAACGGAATGACTATGACATGACTAAAAGAGATTGACAAAATAAGAGTGACTGACTAAAATGTTGACTTTCTTATAAAAAACTAGACTAATTTTGACTTTGACTGTTATTGCGACTGAATTGACTGACTTACTAAATACCTACCTACTTACACAGTGTTGACTGACTCACGACATGACTGAAATTAACCTTTTAACCGCTTACGACGGATTTATCCGACAAATATTTTCGTGTCCATTTCGCCAGAGTCGTATATTTACGACACTCATTTAATCATTTTTTTTATTTAATTACGCTTTGCACACCATCTTTGTTGAAGGTATTTATTTTTAGATTTTTCGATGCCAGGCGCTGGGGGCACGAAAACCGATATAAAGCCGGGCGGTTAAAAGGTTAACATAAAAATATTCAATAGATAGGTATGAAGATCTTATAATCAACGAAAGTATTGATTATAAAATATGCACTTAGTTTAAATTAATGACAAGCGACATTGACCTATAACGAGCTATACCTTACCGACTACCGACTTGAAGGAAAAGTTGACAGACAGAAATTACCACTAAATGCACCTACTGTACCTACCCTGTACTGATTGACCACTTTATGTAGGTACCAACACGTCCGATTGACTATTAAACCGACTAAGTATGTTACTGACTAAATACCTAAATATAAGGTTGACTAAATGACGTACGACTTGGGTATCAAGACTTGACGATGCATAACCATGGACATTATAATTAATATGTCCATGTAGGTACTAGGTACTCGACTGATAGATTTAAATTAATGCCAATTATCTACATTAGTTTCTAACGACTAATCTGATGTAGGTATCTGACTGACGTAACAATGACTTGACTAATTGATTGTAGTGTGACGAAGCCTCGACATCTAATTATAATATCAAATCACGGACGGAGACTATGACAATGGGACATTATGAAGTGCCTATGGTGTTATCGCTATAATAATAAGACCAAAGACTTACTGTGACACACTTTGACAAAGTTTTATTGACTGACCTGAACATTAAACAATATCTAAGAATGATACTTACTTTTGTTAGTTTTGGGTTAAGTATTTTGGTTAGATGTAATGGTAGCAACCCATGACACCAAGATACTGACAAAAGTATTGGACTGACTAATAAATGGACTAAGTTACTGGACAAATGGACTAAAAATTACGACAACCGACTTGGACCAAATATAACTTTATTTAGGTGCTACATCACATCGACTTACATGCATATTTATATTTATACAATAATATGACTTTTCTATACCAGATCTCGTCATGACAAAGTTAGTTAAGTATTGACAATAATGACTGACCAACTTATAATACGACTAAAGACTGTTTGAATTTTAACATAAATATTATTTTAATTAAATAAATATCTATAGTTAAATAATCGTGTATTTATTTAAGTTGGGAATTTAAATAAATTGTCTTAGAAGTGGTTTCCTGCCATGTAATGGTGCCCAAATTCAAATAATTTGTGTCAAAATAAAATAAAAAAATAACAATGTCTTTGTAAAAAAAAAGTTAGGAAGTAGGTGTTGTATTTTATTGAACTATTTCAGTATTTTTGACCACTACTTTGATATTTTTATTGCATAATGAAATATTTCCTACAGTATACTGATTTAACCATAAATATAGTACAAGAACTATAAGTAAAGTAATTAAATAAATAAACTTCGAGAAACAAACAAACAATATTATTATAAATTATAATTAAGTAAGTACATTGTTTTAATTTCACAGCATTAATTTAGGTACATGATGTATTTGTAATTGATTTTAAATTGCCTAATTACAATAATAACAAACATTGTGAATAAATTATTTTAACAATATAATAACTATGTTCCCTTTATTCATTAGTTTGTCTGACCTTAGCCTACTTTTTCTATTAACTTCTTTGAGATAATAAATTATTTCATATGCCGCTGCAAAACTGAACTGCACTATCAGGAACTATTATAGTTTGTTTCAAGATTTACTTAAAGAATATTCTGTATCACAATCAGCATGTGTGTATAAACAACTGTATGAACTTAAATGATGCTAAAAAGAGTATGTAAGGATTGATGCCAGTGGGATTCTGCCTGGGAAAAAGCAATGAGTTTATGTATGCATGTGCATTGTATCAAAAGAGCTCTTTACCTTTTTGTGACTATGACTTTTATGACTTTGCAAAGCAAAGGAAGGGTAATGATAAATTAATTGAACAATATGGTTTCGTACAGAGTACTTATTGATAAATTGAAATAAATCTTACTCATTCTCATTCCCAAGAGTAGCTGTTTGCAGTTCATAATCAGCTTCATTATACAGGAATGATAACTTTGATATAATACTATTGTCCTTTAACCTTATGCTGGATATACAACAATCCTTGTTTATCAATATGAGAGGCAGTATTATACACAATGTTAATAGTTTACCATTATCCAGAGAGTGATTGCCTAATGATTATATTACTGATAGACACAACAAGCCTTTAAGTATTTCTGAGAATGATTTTATAGATATACACACAACTTACTATGAGAATCAGAACAAACCACAGGAAGGGTTTGATCATGAATAAATGAAATAATAGATTTCTATAAACTAAAATAAAATAAAGAAACTGGTTAACTATCAAATAAGTAAATTAAATATCTTCAATTAATCTTATAATCACAAAATGTAGGTCTAATTAAATCATTATATATGTATATCAGTATATATGTAGAGATTTTAGGTACATGTTTTTGGCTTTTAAACTGAACACCAACACACAATAATTATATTGAAATTATTTAATCCCTTTCTGGGTAAATCTGCACCAGGGTATCAACCAACTCCTGAGCCAGCTGAGGAGTGCTGGTACAAAGCACTCTGCGAGATAGCAAGTCTAATGGCTTGCCACTGGGGTCTATGCAGACACCACCAGCCTCCCTCACCAAAATATCTCCAGCAGCAATATCCCAAGCATGAATCCCAAACTCAAAATTGGCATCAGCTCCACCCATTGCCACCATAGCCATGTTCAACGCAGCAGAGCCCAGCGACCGCAGGCCATGCCCTTTGCTCACAGTGCGCTTGAAGTTCTCAAATACAACTTTACACCTCTCTTCGTCCCTGGTCGTACCAACTTCAAATGCAACTAAGGCATTGCGCAGCTCTGTACAATCTGACACATGTATTTGTTTGTCATTTAGAAACGCACCCTTACCTTTCTTGGCGGTAAACAGTTGCTGCAAAATAGGATTGTAGATAATACCGGCGACGACCTCCTTGTTTATCGCAAGACCCAGCGATATGCAGCTGTGAGGGAATCCGTGTACAAAGTTGAGTGTTCCATCCACTGGGTCAATGATCCAAGTCGGGGCATCAGTCAGCTCGCACTTGGCTCCAGCGGCGACTGATTCTTCACCAATAAACTTATGATCTGGGAACTGTTTGGATAGACCCCCAATAAGCATCTCTTCCACATTTTTATCTATTTCAGTAACAAGGTCGATATCACAGGACTTCTTCTCGAAAGCTTTGCAGCCATTTACGTGCTCAGTTATAAGGTTTCCAGCGGATTTAACGAGTGATAAGGCAACGTCAAAATAATTGTCTATTTCGCCCATTTTCAATGTAAAATTGCGTTTAATAACTTGAGGTTGAAGGCGAACGTGAACCGGCAAACGTGCTATGATTCTGGAGATAATGATGGCAGAAATACTAATAACAAATTCATGGAAAATGGTCGGAAATCATCGAACCGATATGTCACAGTAATGCCTTGATTTTCCTTTCATTTTGACATTGGCAGTACCCTGATGACATTGACATTGACACTATTTAATTTTAATGACATACTAACTAAACGTAGAAAAATTAAACCTATTTTAGTATTTTCGGCATCGACAACTGAATTTTACAATTATTTTAGTGTCTACTAGTAGATTCGGCGCCGGCCACAGAATTTAGCAAATTTTTCATAAGAATCTCTGGGAACTAAGGGCTGATACACACCGGAGCGGAAGAAGCCGGCATGACGTGACGAGCCCGGCGGAGCCTGGCGGCCACGCGCGGTCTGCCGACTGCGCCTTGTGTCCTCTTGACTAGTTTTGTTTCTACATACGCCCGCGCGGCGCCGCGAGCCTGACAAGACGCGTGGCCACCAGGCTGCATGCGGTGACGCGAGCGGCAGCGCGATTTTTTCAAGCTTTTGAAGTAAGTTTAAAATGATTTCACACTTTGAAAGTGCTCGCTGCGCCGCTGCCGGCCTCTGCTTTCCCGATGTGAATTGAGCTTAAAATGGGTGATAGACGTGCGTACTTAAAGTACGCGGTGTTTAAGTTCGCGACCTTACTCGGCTCGCCGTCGGTGACACACGTGAGCTTGCTTAAAATTTCATTGTCAAATTGGCTCGCGGCTCGCGGCAATGACAGAAGAGCGAGTAAGCTCGCCGAGCCATAAGTACGAGTACTTGCTCACACGTCTATCACCCCTTTTAGGGTCAGCACACACCGAACTGAAAAATGCTCGCGTATGGTCGAGATTTATTTTTACTGGTCGACGTTTAGCAAAACGTGAGCAAGCTCCGTTGAAAATTCTCTGGGTTGCCAGGCAGTGTATGATCAGTTTGATCCAAAATCCAACGTTGGCAGACGTGTTCAATATGGTTGATTGGATCTTACTAATAATCGGCCTTTTAGCAGAGGAAGCGGAACATGAAGGATAAGATTGTGAATAAAATAAGACGTTATAATTAATTATGGAAATGCAGGAGATGATGATAAGGGCCGAGTCACACCGGAATGGCAGCGGCCGGCAGCGGCCCCCGGCCTCGCCGCTGGCGGCCTCGCGCGTCCTCCAGGCCCTACGCGCCTGTGGCGGTATCTACATCGCCACATGCGAACTACGCATCAAAGACCTGACGTCAGACAGACGTCACATAAATCCTGAATCGCGCAATTAAAGTTTACCGTGCAGTGGACATATATACAACAACCCAAGATCAATCGTTGGGCAGTAGCCCGCCAGACACAACACCCGTCTGGTCGGAGGATCCTCCCTTTTCTATGGAGTATGAGTGAACTTTACACCCTGTTCCTCATGCCCCTAAACGCCTAGTCTCCTCTTCACTAGTTTAGTTTCTACATTCGGCACGCGGCCGCCCGCGGTGCTGCGAGCGACCTCGCGTCGCCGCTGCCACTGATAAGAGGCGCGCGGCAGCTCGCGTCACCGCGGGCGGCCTACCGACCTTTCAAGCGATAGGATAGATGGTCTTTTAAGTACCTATGTAGATAAAGTTTAAATTTATTTCACACTGAAAGTGCTCGTCGCGTCGCTGCCGGCCGCAGCCATTCCGGTGTGACTCGGCCCTTACTCGAAATGGTCGAGCATCAAGTTTGGACGTGTACAATGTATGGAATTGTAATAAGATTAATTTTTCAGTAGTCTCAGAAAATGCTCTGCTCTTGGTGTGCGCTGACGCTTGTATGCAGCTATGTCACTCGCAGAAAATAGTTGGGAATGTATTCAAATAAAACAAATAATATAAAAATCATGAAAAATTGTTTAATTGGCATGCCAACTGATAACTTGTTACAACCTATGGCCAATTTTACAATTATCAATATTGTTAATAATTAAATATAATATTTATGTAAAATAAGTTTATGCTTCAATGTTTACTTACATTAAAATTTTATATTATTATTCGGAAAACTATAATAATGAATAAAAAAGTGGTCATGAAGACTCTGGTAAATAATGATAAAAAAATGCTCGCACGATACAAGTTAGGCCTCTGTTACAAGAGACTAATTCCAATCCATATTACGTATTAAGTCGATAATAAAGAAAACTTAAGGCCACAATTTATTACTACGAGTCTTACCTAAGTCTAAAGAGCAAGCCGTTCTAGCGCAAACCCTCGCCTGCAGACACAAATAATACCGTTTTGTATTTAACGTAAACAATTTACATGACACCACCTAGCCAGGTGTATTTACATTCAAGATGTTACGGAGATGGTAAGGGACTTTATTGTTAAACACTTAAAATAAGATGTGACGGCGCCTCGCTCTTTATATAAAACGTATTCAAAAGTGTGCAACTCGATGCAGCTCAGAATTTCAATAAGAAAATACTTATTGGCTGATTGAAAGTTTATTTTTTGTTTAAAAATATTTTCAAAATCTGAGCCGACAGAGCGTAAGGTAAAGGTTAGGTTTAGTCAGCCGCAGCGCCGTCACACCCCATCACATCAAAAGCTCACAAGTTTACTTATCAACTATCATTAAAATTTGTATGGCAACTAAGCGCTCAGTGACTTACACTGATTATATTTACATTGTATAGATGAAAGTGACGCGAACCGAGCACGCTCAACAAACTGAGTGAAACAAGAGTCTGTTGCTGTAAAAAATAATTTATAAAGTACACATATTGCGCTCAGTTTGAATTGAGCATGCTCCGTGCGTGGTTGACAGATCTCAGCAAACGGTACAATTGATAATGGAGGAGGAGTCAATTATCGCAACAACAGTCTTGGTTACTCAGTCGCGTTTTAAATGCAATCATCAAACAGTATAAGTAATATTTTGCCACAATTTATTAATACTTTAAAAAAAATTTCATTACGAATATCACCCAATGAGTAATTTAACAATCTACCCGTCCGACTTTGTCTGGGCAAAGTGAAATCTCGATTGTTAGGAATGTATAGTTTAATACTGGGATGGGGTTTATCACCAATTGCTATTGTTTTTCAGAGATTCGACTGTTTAAATGCAATTTATTTTAGTGTAAAATTGAGCACCCGCGTTATTTATTGTAGTGTTCTAGACGTACGAACGTGTACACCAATAGCAACTCTTGCACGTACACTACGCGCCATACGCCGCTTGTTACCAATAGCAACTCCTGCACGTACACTACGCGCCATAGGCCGCTTGTTACCCATGATCTGTTTAGAATTTTTCATGCATTTAAAAATATATCGCCGTATAAATTGCATACAGATTCATACACCTAAAACTGAAAAATAATATGTACTCAAAATATTTCATAATGACAATACAATTTCACGTACATATTATATAATATTATACAATGAAAGAAAACATATATTTAGATACAAAAGCCTATGCGTTCTCAGCTGTTCGCTATATCCATACATTAACTCGATTTACATTGACTTTTAGGCCACATCTATACAATCGCAATTTTGTTAAACTAATGTACAATGTCTTATATCACATTTAGGGTAATTAAATGTGACAGCTAATGTGAACACGAGATTATATCATAATCCCTCGCTAAAGATTTTATGTACAAAAATACGATTGCAGTATAACATAGCTACATGTAAGAGCGTAATATAAAGAAATGTATTCTTCAGTAATTAAGTACGTCGATAAAGTTGAAGAAAGAACAGTTACAAGAAGGAATAACAATAAATTTTCAAAAATAACTACTTAGCCTAAGATCAAAAAGTCATTAAACTGAAAGTTAATCACGTTTGACATTATTTTATTAATTAAAAATGAATACTAGTAATATGTGTTGCATATTACTAATATTCCGGTCTACCTCTCGAGCTGAGCTACATGTTTGTCGAGTGCCACAATAGTCCACAGCTGGGCTTTGAACTGCAATCGCTTGTCTTGAGCCATTGGGCTTTTGCAATTTTAAAACGCTTGCAGTTCATAACATTAGTTAAAAAACCTAAAAAGAACACATTACCTCACATCTGCTATTACATGTAGTGATTGCGTGGACATTACGTGACGTCACCGCTATCACAAGCACGTCACAAATCGTCGACAACAGCTTACGACTATGATTAACTAAGCAGCGCTAAGAGCGAATTCAACTAAACTTTTAGCCCTAGTATAAGTCTAATCTAGTGAATAAATATTCAATTTTTGACAGATTTTTTACAAAAACTGTAATTTTATTCCCCGAATAAAATATATCTGGCTTTGGTTAAATCTGCCCTTAACCGAAGACATAATCGCACATTTATTGTAAGTACAGAATACATAATGTAACATTACAACGTGCTGCTTAGTTACGGCTACGTCAACTAGCTACAGTTCTGACGTCAAAAGTCCCTTTGACTTCACAGCTGTAACGTCAAGTGTGGGTGTTGTAGACATCGTGACGTGCCGGTGTGTGTGCGCGTGCGTGTGTGTGTGTGCTACTCGACGCTGTTGGTGGTGTCGTTGACGTCATCGAAGGACTCGTCTCCGGAGCCGGCGCCGGGCGCGAGCGACGTGCGCTTCATGCGCGACGACGACGAGCCGCCCGACAGACCGATGCCGCCGCCCTGCCGTCTGGAGACAGGGACATTTAGGTTTTTTCTTAAAATATTAGGAGATAGAGTGAGAAGTGTAATTCTTAAGTTTTAATTGTATATTGTCAGTGAATTAGGTTGTTATTTAAAGAAAAGTAAAAAAACTTTTATTATAATGGTTAAAAACCAACCAACCAAAATGATTATTTAACACGGTGTAGGACAGCAGCTTTCAAATTCAAAATAACTTAAGTAAAATAATAAGTTTTTATACATCGTGTAGTAAGTTATACAAGACGTGTATACTTAATGTCAAATCATTCTAACTCTAAAATTATTATTATTCTCTAAGAAAAACGGACGACACACAGTTATTTTTATTAAAGCGACAAGTAAACCCACACTTTTGACCCCAAAATGCGCAGGTTCAAAACCATCCATGTTTCTTTACCCCACCGTTTTACCGCATTTAGCTCACCAGACGGGTTAGGTGGAATATCAGCAACGTATTACGACACGATTCAAACTTAAGGCGGTTCGGAACATGAGGCGAGTCGCTGCGCAGTAACGAATTCATGGCTCAGCGGGGTGAGGGGTGGGGTACTGCGCAGCGAGTAGCGCAGTTCCGACCCGCCATTAAGTTGGAATCGAATCGTACTACTGACAGAATTGTGCCAATTATCTGGCTTTCAGTCCAGTTACATTGCAAATATTCCAAATAAAACAACACAATAATGAAATGAAGTTTGTCGTTTCATGATTTCAATCCCATTCGATCATTCGATGACAGTAAAGAGTGAAGAGTTTCAAGCATATGACCGGTCAGTAAGAATTCTATATTATAAAGCGAATGCCCCATTCCACATGTATTTAGCTGTCCATTCCGAGCGACCCCGTTAATACTCGAGTCTAGTTAAACTAGTGCCAGCCTAGTGAAGCCTAGATCTCGAGCATGATAGTTTGAGCCCACTCTACTACCTGTCGCTAGTCACTCGCTCGCTGTTCGTCTTACTCACTCCCCCACTCGCTAATCGTTTCGTCGTCGGCAAACGACGGCCTAGCGGAAACATACAACAGTTTATCCACATCATTTTGTAAGTTTTTGACATTTTCCAAGTCGTTTGTAAAGGATTGCTCGCGTCGCCGTAACTATAAATAAGTCACGACCAACATTCGACAAGTGATTAAACAAAAATTAAGAGAAATAGAAAATTAGTTCTATGAATCTTCCTACACTTCAGTAGATTCAAAAACGGTTATTGTTAGTCACGATGATACATCAAGAAATAACTTTAAATACAGCAGCATAAGATTCAAATTGAAATATTTAGAGACCAAACTCATGGCACAATAATTTATGGATTTGTAACTTTAACAGTAAAGTAAAATATTGGCAAAATTATCTATGCTCTCAAAATCAGCAAATACACACCTGCCGCCGGTGTAAATAGGGCAAACCTGCACCCTTAATGCGGAACACAATTGCAATCGCATCACATTATGCTTCATAGGTTTGAAAAATTCATCTACTCAACAGCGCAATGAACGTGGCTGCACTGTCCAAATGAAAGACTGCGATCGATTGTCATTGTATGTGTGTAACGCAATAACTCCACTAATGCCTCATACCCTGCATTCTGAAATAAACGGGTCGGCACGAAACACATCGCACCGTGAGTCTGGTCTCCATACTTTAGCGCAGTATTGCGCAGCATGAGGTCCTTACCTGAGCTTGTTGCGCAGATTGTTGCACTCTCTCGTGAGGGTCTCGTGCGTCTCCAGCATGTCCTCGAGCTCGCGCTGTGCCTTGCGCTTGCCAACCTTTTCGCGTTGGACCTCTTCTTCCACCTCGTCGAGTTGACGTTTCAAGGCTTTCACGCGGACGTTCATCTGGAAATCGATAGGATATATTATTGTTACAGACCAGGCGCAGATAAGCAGTATGTTTATTCGTGAGTGCCTTACCGATATGCCAATGATTCGAGAACGCAAGGATAACATAGTTCGCGGGGTAATATTTGCACAAGATTGTTTAGCGCATGTTTCTAAACAGTGCACTATATTCCTAATATCCCAGCATAATCTCTTATTCCCCACAGTAATGGTCTAATCCTACCTTCTCGATCTGCTCCTTGTACTGATCAGCATGCCTCCTCTCCTCGTCCAGCTGCAGCGCCAGTTCCTTCATCTTCTTGTCGAGCTTGCGTGAAGACTTCTGCTGCGCGAGGCGCTCGCGAGACTCCACTTCTAGCTGTTCTTCGAGGTTAGCCACCTTCAGCTCCAGGGAGGTGATCACGCCCTGTGACATGAAAACAAGAAAATTATACAAAATCCTTACATATTATAAAACAAAGTCCGCCGCCGCGTCTGTCTGTCGTCTTGCTCGCGATAAACTCAAAAACTACTGCACCTATTTTCATGCTGTTTTCACCAATGGATACGTAAGTGGTTCTCGAGGAAAGTTTTAGTATATAATAACCGACATCCACGCGGGCGAAGCCGCGGGCAAAGTGTTAGTGCTACATAAGTTTTTACAAAGATCTTCTATCCAGTTACAAATATTAAATTGTTAAAGAAAAACGAATATCATAAGCTCAAGAAAAATAATCTGCAGTTTAGCTACTTACACTTCACTACAAAAATGGTCAAGTTTAAAATTCCTTTGGTTTCTTCTGTGAGCCTAACTCTTAATCAATCCAATCAGTTGATAACATGCACATAAGTGATAAAGTTGACTAATGTTTTGACAAACCGATCACAAAAGTTACCATGAGATTTGACAACAGATTTATCAATCGGGGTTTTTGAAACCGGATCTTACTATGACGTATGAGGACCAGGATGTAAAGTTCACTAATTCTCCATAGAAAAGGGAGGATCCTCCAACCAGACAGGTGTTGTGTATGATGGGCAACAGTGTATATATGCTGGGCTAGGCGTGCGGTAAACTGTGCTTGCGCGATGCAGGATTTCACGTGACATCAGTGTGAAGCCTAGTTCGCATGTGGCGTTGTAGATGCCACCACATGACTATAACTGAAGTTAAGTACCTTGGTCTTGGTCCGTGCAGCAGTCTCTAGTTCTGCGAGCTTGGCCTTGAGCTCCTTGTTCTGTCGCTCCAGCACTAACTTGCCGCTCTCCAGCTTCTGGGTAGCTGACTTCTCGGTGCCCAGCTCCATTGTTAGCTGGTCGATTTGGTTCTGAAGATTTTACAAAAATAATCAGATAACACATTTATGCATGAAATATGAAACAAAATTGTTACACTTATGCAATGAAAGTATGCTAAACTATTTACTACTACTGTCTCTATGTATTTTACTGTGTGTATTTAAATAATAAAATAAATAAATGATAAACGAAAAAAAAAAAAATACCATAGACTACTAACTACCATAGACTACTACTACTACAAGCTGAACATCAGAAGGTTCAATAACAGAAGGTTATTTCCTTCCCTCATTGACCGACTTGAAAATGTGGTACTTCAGAAAATGGCTAGGTATACCTACTCCATTTCCCTATACCAAAACCTGATGACGCATACCTGTGACTTCCTGAGCCTGTCGTTTAGGATTTCGTTGTTGGACTGCTCCTCATCCAGGTCTTCCTCGAGGGCTGCTATCCGTGCCTCCAGACGTTTCTTCTCGTCGATGAGAAGTGTACTCTGTTGAATACAATATTAACGTTTAGTGAACATCTATTTAGGTATAATGGTGGCTATGTAAAGATGTATTTCGGGATCGGCAAGTGTATTTATTTGGGGCTACGCAATTATAACTATTTGCAGGGTCGAAGGGAGTACACGACAACCAGCCGCCGTGGTTCAGACTGCACCAGTGACTGTACAGTTTGATTCAGGCGGCTCGGAAGTTCGATCCGCCATTAAGTTTGAATCGAACTATACCATTTGGAGCTACAAAAATGGGTTTCTGGAAATGTTTAATTGATGTTGTTCCCTCCTATTCCCAGAGAGGTCTGTATCGCAGCAGCGAGAATATGTGTGTGGTTCAAAAGCCTAAAATAAACCTATACATACCCAAAATATGTATGTGTATTTAAGAGTGCGTGGGTACCTTGGCAGACGAGTTGTTGAGCTCGTCCAGCAGGTCGTCCCGCTCGGCCTCGGCCTGGCGGCGCGCGCGGTCGGCGGCGGCCAGCTCCTCGGCGTGCTGCAGCGCCTCCTGCTCCAGCGCCTTGCCGCGCCGCTCGGCGTCGCGCGCGGCGGCCGCGGCTTCCTCCCGGCCCGCGCGCGCCTCCTCGGCTTCGCGCGCGGCTTCCTTCAACTGTTGTTGGAGTTTCTTGACCTGTTTGGCTGCGTCTTCTTTCACCTGAAAGGGAAAATTTTGAACTTAACACTACGAACATTTAACACATTAACGTTTTTACTGGTAATCGTGGTGATGTCGGATCATGGAGCTCATGATGCCACGTATGCACGTATGCGTTTACCAGACATTCGTATGATAAACGCATACGTGATTGGCCACCGTAACCGAAATTCGGTCAGGATATTAATGTATACTTAAGAATCAATTTTCGTTCATTGCCACTTACTCAATTATCAACTGAATGAAGTATTAGTTGTTTTTTTTTTTGTGACCATTTGTAATCATAACATTGAGCTTATTGTTCCAAAATTTGTTAATTATCTGTGAATCTAGCATGAAATCTACGTAGTTCACCTTATTAGCAAGATGCAGGGCTTGCTCAGCGTCCTTGAGGTCTGCGTCTAACTTTTTGCGCATGGCGAGCACGGCGGCGCGCTGTTTCCGTTCCTCTTCCAGTTCACCTTCCAGGTCGCGCAGCTGTTTCACGATGCCGCGGCGTTTCTCCTCGCCTTGCTCTTCCTTAGCCTGCGAATGGGTAAAAATATAAGGTAGTACATTGTTGAAATAATATTAATTTCAATTCAGACACACCCTCAGGATTTCGAATGTAAGAAATGTATACGAGGCTATTCAACGAAATACACAAAGCAGCAGTACCCGACATGCAGTTATATCACATCAAGCTTTGAAAAAAAAACATTCACAAAGGTATAGTTTGTGCTGTAGTTTCGTAAAACAAAATTTTTGCTATGTATAATTTATACTTTTGCCAAGACATCTGCTTGATGACACTAATGTTCGCCGTATTTTAATTTTGTTATAATTCTTCTCTTCTGAAATACATTTCTGGGCGGTAATACATTATTAAACTAGTAACGTACCTGCAGGTCCCTCTCGAACTGCGCGCGCATGGCCTGCATGTTGACCTCGAGGCGCAGCTTGGCGTCCTCGGTGAGCTGCAGGTCGTCCTCGATCTCCTCGTTCTGCGCCTTCAGCTCGGCCAGCTGCGACTCGAGCGCGCGCTTGGCCTTCTCCAGCTCGTGCACGTTCTTGTCGGCCGTGCCCTGCGTGTTGGCGAGCTCGTCCAGCTCGGACTGTAGGAGGCGCTTCGTGCGTTCTAGTTCTTCGACCTGTGGGGAAACGTTATGTTAGAAACCGTTTTGTTGTCGAGTTACTTGGGCAGCAGGAAAAGGCATTGATTTACGAGTTCGCTGGTGTGCAATTTAAATTGTACAGTTTATTTCATTATTAATGCTCTAATAACGCAAACATCGTGTAGGGACCGAAATATCTTTGAACCAAAAATTTGATGAATCAAGATATACATTCCGACGAAAATGAGCACTCACAGAAAGGAGAACTGAGTCGAAACAGTAGAAACATTTTGTCAACTTGTATTCTGCTATAATGTCCAGAAGTAGAAAATAATAGTCCTTTTTATGAAAGAAGTCCCGCAGACAGTGCTATCGTCGTGGGACGGAAAGTTGCTATCCTTTCAACATATCTATTATGAAAAGTCGTTTACCTTCTCAGCAGCAGTGTCCAGCTCCCGTGTGAGTGAGAGAACACGTGTTTCCTTGTCTCTCGCGTCTCTCTCGGCCGCGTCACGTTCCGCCGCGTATCGCTCAGCGATCGCACGCTCTTCTGACACCACCTACGACACAGCAAAAACATTTATACAATAAAACTGTACAAATATAACATGAAATATTGTTTATATACACTAAGTCCAGAAAGTCCAGAGGAATGAAAAAAATAAATAAATAAAGACTGTCCCGAGAAATTAACCAGGTAAAACGGGTTAGTATTAAAATAGAAACTTTACACAGATTAAATGCCATTGGAACAATCATAATCAATCAATATTCTTTGTAGCTAAGGTGGTAATAAGGCAGAGTTATTCTTCACAAGCGATAAGAATAAAAAATACCACTCCAAAATACGAAAAGCATAGTATCTCCTTCATTTTAATTTTTTATTTCTTCATAATCAGCCTATAATGTTTCCACTGCTGGGACACAGGCCTCCTGTGAGAGGGAGCGGGTCCGAGGGGCGATCCACCACGCGGGCCCAGTGCGGGTTGGTAGATGTCACATGTCTTCGAATTGTTGGTTCTAAGACATGCCGGTTTCCTCACGATGTTTTCCTTCACCGTTTTGAGAGCAGTGGCGATGAAATAATTTACACAAAGTAAAGCGCCTGTCAGGGTTCGAACCTACGACCTACAACTCGTAAGTCGTGGCCGTTACCACTGGACCACCACTGCTCTCACTGGACCACCACTGCTCTCTTATTTATTTCTAAATAACTTTTATTACCCGACTGCGGCAGAGCTTAAAAAGAGGGTGATGTTTTTAAGTTGCTCTTTACTTTTCAACTTTCACATTCTCGTGCAGGTAAATTTAAAAACCTGTAACTACAGTAGTATGTAAATATGAACTATACCTTGTCGAAGCTCTTTTGTTTCTTCTCTAGCTCCATGACCTTGGCTCGCTGCGCCTCCAGCTCAATGTTCGTGTCTTCCAGTTCAGCCTGGATCTTCTTTTTACCTGAAGCGTACGAGAACGTATAAAAACAATATTATTCGTAAACATTTTGATTTCGACAAGCGCTTTCACGCAGGAAAGAAAGCGCGTGTAAAGATGAAAACGAGAACGAGAAAGTACGCGCGCGCCGCCCGCTCGCGCTTTCATGCGTTCAAGTCTGTGCGCTTCGAACATAATTCAAGGCACATCAAAATGGATACAAACAATTACACACGATTGCGCGGGCAAGCTTTCCCGATTTCAATAGCCGTCTTTACACGACTAGCGCTTTCACTCGCGATCGGAGTGTGCACGATTGAACGCGGGCAAGCTTGCACGCGCAATCGTGTGTAATTGTTTTTATCCATTTTTGTGTAAAGGCGGCTATTCGTGCACACTCTGCCTTCATTCTTGAGTAATGAGAGTGATCTTTGATCAGCAAGATGTGCGCGCGGATGTACTGCCAAATCACATGTAGGCAGTTGTGGTTTATGGTCTAAAATACCGTTGTTGTCAACAGCTTATATGCTTTCACAAAGCATTTTTTTGTATTATTGAAGCATTTCAGAACTTTTGTATGTAGGCATTCCTTTTGGTTAACAGTTGCCTCTGGAATGCAGAGAGATAAGTTGAACTCTTTTAGCACTCGTGTGTGGTGTGTAGATTCATGGCACAACTATTTTGTAAATTGTCAAATGAAAATTTCGTTGGGTCCACACTCTCAGTGAGGTACAGTAAGTGTCACAGACGACTCACTCTTGTCCAGCTTGTCGTTGGCCTGCTGCAGCTCGTCGATCTGCCTGTGCAGCGCCTCCACGTCCTTGCTGAGCTTCTTGCGCTGTTCCTCAAGCGCTGCAGCATTCTCAGCTTCTTCCTCGGCCTTCTTCTTCGCGTCCACTACTTGCTGGGTAAGGACTGTGACCTGGGGAAATGGATTTTAGATTAAAAGTGAGTCTTTGTGCATCCACAATATTCCAGCAGTCTTCTTTCTAATCAGCTAAATGCTGCAAATAGTAAAAGTACACACAATGGCGCCTAAGGAATTGAGTTTATATTCATTTTTATTTACTTGAATAAAACATTCAAGTAAATTAAAAATAATAATATCCCGCACGGTTAGCATATGAATGCGGGATATGATATTATTTTCTGTAACAGGTTGACAAACATGCTGTCGGTCCAGTTGGTGGGAACTGATAACAGGCGCATTTATTAAACAACGTGACTAGCAATTTGATTAAAATTGAACAAAATTATAATCTCATTTGCTTCTTGCGTTTAATTCGATTGAAATCTTTGCAATAAATATACCGGTAAAAGCAATACTGTTACACGACAGAATAAATTATTGTGGTAGTACACTCTTTTATAATAAAAAGTTTCACATGTTACTCACTTGTTTCTCTAGATTCTTCTTGGCTTCCTCTTCCTCCTCGAGCTGGTCTCGTGCCTGCTCCAGCTGTTGTTCGACGTTTCGCAGCTTGGTCTGTAGAGACAGCTTCTGTTTCGTCTCCTCTTCAAGTAAAGCCTGCACGCAATAACACATTTTCTATTATAACTGTGAATCTTAATTTAATTCACTGACAGGCAGGCAATTTTTCACAAGAGTTCCTTATATATTATAACGAAAGTCAACACTACAGAAGGATTATTGAAAATTTATCCGCTTAAGGGGTTAAATAGGGGATAAAAGTTTGATTTGACCAATGAGCGCGCGTGCTAGAGTTGGTCGTCAGATGGAACCAACCCATTTTCCGAGATGTTGGAACTGTCAGTCAACGAGAATGTTAGATGTTACACATCATTATGCGACTACGGACTTTCATTACAACCTGCTGGTCAATAATGGGATTTGAATTTGAACTTCAACAAAAAATTTAAAGTGTGAAAAGTAGAGTATTCTTCTCGGGGAATAAGGTGTCATCGTCTTGGGCGAGCTCGAATACGTCGCTACACTCAGGATTCTAGTCAGCGCCCGGAAGCCCCAGAATCCTTCGCTACGCTCGGGATTCAATACCCTTGACATAAGACCCTGCTTTATCATAGGCCCATCAGTAGGAGGTAGGTAGGCACCTGCGCCTCGCCCAGCTGCGCGCCGGCCGCGGCGGCCAGCTTGGCGGCGGCCGAGGCCTTGAGCTCGGCGTGCTCCAGCTGCGCCGCCGCCGCCTCCGCCTCGCTCTGCAGGCGCACGCACTTGTCCTGCAGCTCCGACCTGGCCGCACAAACAGTACATGTAACGAATAGCTAAGCTGACGCGCCCTATCCTAGCAGACCATACACAGGTTTATATGATACGTATACTTGAAAATCCCGTACTGTCAAAAAAAATAATAAGAATCCTAAACATTCACTTATTCAATAAGCGCTACAAGTTTACCCACAATGTGGGTTTAGATTTTTTGACAGCTAACAGATTGACATTCCACTTCTGGGAGTTTCTGGGATAACTTTTTAATTAAGAATTATAAGAAGTTTATCCTTCGTGACAACTTCGCGATAAGGTTCTCTAATTTTTCGCATTTATATTTAAACCGAAGTTAATACTAGGTTTACTTTACTCCAGTTGTATTAATAACAAGATAAAATACCTGGTTCTCTCCACGTCCTGTAGCTTGGCCACGAGGTCCGTGAGCTGCGCCTCGGCCTGCTTGCGCCGCCTCTCTCCCTCGGCCCGCGCCGCGCTGGCACTCTTCAGTTCGGTAGCGAGGTCAGCGTTCTCCGCTTCTAACGATTGCTTCGCTTTTTCAAGCGCTGGAAATAAAAGTTTAGGCTTTTAGTATCGCTCGGAAAACTTGAAAACTTCGAGCTTGAACACCGATAAATTTTATGAATAGGATAGACCGCATCTCCCGACTAGTTTTAGAGTGACTGGACAGGAACACTCAAATCTGTGTGGTTCTTGCCTCAAAAATACATTTCAGACTTTAGTATTAATTTGTAACATCAAATACTATGGGTATTTGAGTTTTAGAGTATTAAGTTTATCTGAAATAAAATATTTTGATTACTAAAAACGACTAATTTGGAACTGTGCACCTAGCTTCTGACGTTTCAGAACATGGGCAATGAAACATCAGAAGCAGCACGGTTCCAATTGGTAGTTTCCTATGGAGAAGAGCCACCAAGAAACTCCACGGACCACGGTTACTTTTTTTAAAATAAATCGCTTTTACGAAGTTTTCAAATTACATTGTTAATAGGTATGGGAGGACAGTGTAGGTCTATCAAAAGTACCAGGTACTTACCAAAATAAAAAATGGTCCACAAATCTACACCCTATAGCTGTACTCAAATCAATTTATTTGATTTGTTTTGAATACCTTTACATAATAAGGAATCTTGTGTCCTGCGTTCTGGCCCCGGACTGTTGCACATGTGTTGCCAGTAGTCACGTGCGGAACTAAACGAGGTAACATTCTCACACGGAAACGTTGCGTTCTCCACTTCAAAGTTATCGTCCTTAGATATGCCAAACTTTACGTTCTTCTGCTTTCGCTCCTTTACGCACGCCATACGATCATTATAATGTATAATAAAATATAAGTAGGTACTAAAATATTGGATAAATTTTTTATTAGTGTAGATAAAAACTAGAAAATATATTTTTGAAGGTTAAATTAGTTGTTCGAATTTCGAAGCAGGTAGGTTTAAATTGCTTTCGAATAAATTTGTTGTCTGTCAGTGTCATTTAGTAGTTTTATAAGGAAAAGGTTTTGGTCGCTTTAGATTAAACCTAAAGTCGTGAACCTATTTTCCTTGTGAAAACTGTATTAATTAAAAGCGCAAAGCTCATGACGATTTTCAACTCACGCGGGCGATCGATTTTGAAGACGTAAAAAGATACTGAAGTTGATGAGATGGGACGGATCTGAAGGTCCTGACTAAATAGCAAATACACATGAATATAAGTTGCAAAATTGTGCAAGTAGCTTGCATGCCATTATGCCAGAACAACTTTAAAAAAATTGTGTGGTGGTGGTGAATTGGTGAATGTTACAATAGCATGCGAGGTGAGTGCTACAATATGAAGTATCTTTTGGCGCCTGAATGACACTGACAGGGGGGCGTTGTTGGTTATCATTTGGGGAAATAGTACAGACGCATCAACACTATTCATACTACAAAAACGACTGATTAGAATACTAGTTAACATAGATAACACAGACAGCTGCAAACCCTACCTTGCATATATATCTTGGAAATGTGCAAATTTGGTAGAAATAATCAAAAACTCTTTACTACACGCGAAAACATACAGACTCGCTACACACCGTAGTGTGTAGCGAGTCTGTATGTTTCTTGTTGTGCTTGTGGAGTGAATTTTTAGAAAAACAGACTAAACCAACCAGGTTCAAAGCTAAAAATTCACTCCACAAGCACTTTAGTAATGTCAGTTAAAATATATAATAAACTACCTGATGAAATTAAAAATGAACAAAAATTTAATATCTTTATATATATTTAAATGTTATTATAATGTACATGAATATTTAAATGATAAATTTAATAAATAAACAATAATATCAACAAAAAAAAAACTCAATAATAATTTATTTATAATTACCAATGATAATAATAATATATGTATAATTTAAATAAATATTAATGTTTAAATCCAATATATGAGTGGTAAAAATTATATGTACACAATTAGTTATCAGCCTACCTACCTACACAAAACGAAAGAGTAGATTAATATTAAAATTGTTAACAAATATCTATAATAGCCCTCCTCCTAATTTTTATGTTGTTATGCCCGACAGGGCCCACAATGCTCCAAAACGAATGTATGTCTTTATGTACCTACCACCTAAGTTCACATTGTGGAATGCAATAAACGTATTGAGTATTGAGTATTGAAATTGGTACAGAAATTATGACAAAACAAGATGGCGGGCGTTAGTTCCGATTTTGGTCACGCGCCAAAAGACTGGTCGAGTTGCAGAGTGCTACAAGGATCTTTTATCGCTTGAATTACATTAAAGGAAATCCGTTGCGTGTCTTGCGTGTGTTCGCACAGTACGCACCGGATTTCGGTAATCCTTTTACAGGTATATTTTAGTGCAAGTTACAGGCATGTGTATAATTGGCTTTTATAGATCGTAACTCACCAGCCTTAGCCTTCTTGATCTGTTCGTGCTGTTCATTCAGCTGCTGTAACTCCTGCGAGTGCTTGTGTCGCTGGTCGGTCAGTACGGCCTCGTGTGACGCCGCCTCTTCTTCAAGACTACGCTTGAGTACTGCTACTTCTTGCTCGCGCTTCGTTCGGAGCTCTTGTTGGGCTGTTGGAGAAAAAGAACTTTATTAGCAAATTCTAGGATAGAAAAAACGAGTCATAAAACATGGAAACTTTGCCTAACAGAAAGATTTAGGTTCGTCCAACCTTCAGCTGAACTATAACTTTTTCCAATGATCGAGATCATTATCCGTCAGAAAACAGTAGTTTTATGTTCTGGCTAACACTTATTTTTATGTGCAAAATGTTTGGCGCTAGAATAATATCCTTAACTTCCCAGCCTGGTCCTAGTGTTCATGTGCTCCATTAGTACACACTTACCGGCAGTCGTGTCGAGCGAGTCCAGCAGCTCGCTCTTCAGCGCCTCCAGCTCCTCGTTGAGGTCCCTCTTGAGCTTCTCGGCCTTGGTCCGGGCGGCGCGCTCGGCGTCCAGGTCCTCGTGCGCGTCGGCCAGCGCCGACTCGGCCTCGCGCGCCGCCTTCTGCGCGCCCGCGCGCAGCGCGCTCTCTTCGTCCGCGCGACTGATGGCCACGGCTAGCTCTTCCTCGCGTTTGGCTGTGGACGTGAATAAAGGGTGTTAGTTGCGAGGCTACACTTGAGCTTTGGATACCAAACTATTCATGGACCTAAGACGTTCAAGTGTCTGTAGATTTGTTATATCGATAGCTCAGTGGGAAATGATTTGACTTCAAGATTGTATGTAACATTTCAGTGCAATAGGCGCATTATTATACTCACTGAGCACGATCTGCAACTCTTCGAGCTGCGCTTTCCTTTCAGCGAGCTGTTCCTTCACATCTTGTAGTTCAGTCTCCAACTTCCGCTTGGCACGATCCGTTTCTTGGCGCATTTGGTGATCCTGATGATACAAAACATTGTGTTATAGGAAAATAACCATTTGCTTCAAGTAGTGGGAGAACTTATTGTGTTTGGTTTAGACGATAATGAATAATCAGGTTTAAAAAAACTATTTCTACAATAAGACCCTGTTTAACAAAAGAAGCGCCATAAGACCCTATTTAACATTAGATGCGCCAAAAGACCCTAAGATATAACATTAGAAGCGCTATAAGACCCTGTATACAGAAGCGCCAAAAGACCCTGTATAACATTATAAGCGCCAAAAGACCCTGTATAACATTATAAGCGCCAAAAGACCCTGTTTAATATTATAAGCGCCAAAAGACTCTGTATAACATTATAAGCGCCAAAAGACCCTGTATAACATTATAAGCGCCAAAAGACCCTGTATAACATTATAAGCGCCAAAAGACCCTGTATAACATTATAAGCACCAAAAGACCCTTGTCATTAGAATGATGACGTTTTTGGTAATAATTTGTGAAATTGTATTAAAAACACAAGATGGCGACGTTAGTTCTGATTTTGGCGCGCTAAAACATCCTTGTACATCTATATGTGGTATGTAGTAGCGTACCTTTAGAAGTTTCTCCTCCAGCTCTGCGATAGCGGACTCCTGCTTGGTCTTCAGTTTGCCGAGGTGCTTCGCTTTCTCTTCTTCTTCAGCTAAAGCTTGGGACAGGTCGTTTGCTCGCTCCTCCAAAATCTGAAATATCACAATGATTAAAATACCTGTTTTTTTTTCTACGGGAAATCAGTTTTCAGAAATTGATTAGGGATTCTCAAAAAACTGGACATTATGATTTTAATTATGAATATTTCTTTGTGATATGGAATCATTGAGAAAAATTTGTTACCGTGTGCGTTTAAAAAATTAGCACTGGTACCGCAACTGTTTTACCGGGTTGCGAATGCTAACTTAATACAATAAATGCGAAATTGAGTTTGTTTGTTTGTTACGCTTTCACGCTAAAACGGGTGAACGGATTTGGATGAAATTTGGGCCCATCGGTAGACCATGACCCGGAGAAGGACATAAGCTACTTTTTATCCTAGATCGCATTAATAAACGAAGAAGGTAGAACAGGTGGAATAACTAATAATACGCACCTTCTTCTCCTTGACGAGTTTCTGGTTGGTGTCGTCGCTGAGCGCCAGGTCCTCCTCCAACTTCTTGAGCTTGGCGTCGCATTGCACGCGCTCCAGCTGTAACTTCTGTCTGGCAGCCTCTTCTTCCTCAAGTTGTTCTTCTAGGTCCTGCATGAAGAAATCTAGTTAGTTGGTGTTGCTATAGACACATTTCACAAGTGTTTGTGTGTGCAAAATAAATATATTTTCTTGAACATTATTATCTTGCACCAAACCTTTTTCTGGCCTTAATTCCTCATCTCACCTGTATATTAAGCTGCAGCCTCTTCTTTTCCTGTTGCAGCGAGTTGCAACGCTCCTCTTCCTCCTCGATCCTGCCCTCCAGGTCGTGGAGCAGTTCCTCCAACTCCTGCTTCCTGGCTGCAGCACGGGCGCGACTCTCTTCAGCCTCAGCACATAACTCTAGTTCAGCCTGGAAGGGATAATGTGTTTGATGTAGTTTCTTTGTTTTTTACAGTTTTTTGTCAAAAAAGTAAATTTCAAAATTGTCTAGTGACAATTTAAGTTTTGTAGAAAGATAGTGTAAAAAGTGTTTGAAACTCAAAGTCCTTCTTATTCATTGAAAATAAGGAGACATTGTTCACTTACGCCCTGGATGCTATGAACCTCAATTCCAAAATAAATTTAATTTTTGATTATACATTTTGCTTTGTACGAGTTTAGCTTTATGCTGGGCTTATAGATGTCTAGAATACATATAGGCCTTGTTATCTACCATAATATTCAGTTCTCAACCAGCAGAGGCCTATGTCCAGCAGTGGACTGCGATAGGCTGAGTTTATTGATTGATTGATTGACTAAATAATTGTATTGTATTGTAAGTCACTTCACTAGTGTCATTATAATTATGATTTTGAACCTAAAATAGAAAAACATCTTTAACTAACCTGCAACTGCTCAGCCAGCTGTGTCTTCTCAGCGCTAGCCTGCTGGAATTTCTGTTCATACTCCTGGCACCGCTTCACCTGCGTGTCCAACCGGTCGCGGACCTGACGCAGCTCATCTTCCTTCTGCGTCAACTTCTCTTCTTGCTTCGTAACTTCCAGAAGAGGTTTCACCTGGAAATGCGGTTAGGAAAATTCGTGACGTGTCAGGGTACATTCTTGCACTTACCTAGTCAAATTCTTGATACTCTTGGAAGAGTATCTAAGATAAGAACTCTTGGAATGGAAGAGAGTTACATAAGATTATACTTCTCGTTTTTTTAACCTGTTGAATAGTAAAGTGTAAACAAATAAAACATAAAAAGAATATATTTTTTACATACATACGAAGGAGAAGGAAAAGAAACCCCTCACTCTTGAAACAATTTTCTGCGTTTACGCAACAGTGTGCTTAATGACGTTGTATAGAAACCGAGCATACATTTCTATAAAACACCATGCCGCATGCTCTCGCATAAACGTAGCTTAAACATTCGCTGAAAAAAAAGGTATTTCTGATATTCAGATATATATTAAAGTCTAGCAGATATATTCATAATATACTTATAGTATTAAAAAAAGTGAAGCAAGTGTACTTCTTAGGCTGCGCTTATGCGCCGGGATCTGACGTTGCATAGAGTGGTTGGTGTGGATGCATTTCTATATAACGCCACAACAAACGTTGCACGCATCTTTATAGTGTGATCGTAGCTTATGTTTGTAAAGCGGAGATGAGCGGAGAGAAGTCGAGACGTCTAAAAATAGACCAATCAAATTATTTGAAATTCACATCTCATTTTCACGAAATATTTTGACTGGTCTTATCCTGGGCTTGTAGTTGTAGCCCCTGATTCTGAAAGCCTAATGCATTAAAAATCTACTGAAAAAATATCACGTATACTAATCAATTAATGAGATCAGTAATCATGAGATTTGGCAGTAGGTTTGTATTGATTAGGCTTTCAAACACTGAGGGAAAGCGTGCATGGAGTCAGTTGTAGAATAATGTATCCAGCTGACAGTTTCATACGATACCCGTTATCACCAACACTGGGGCTGAACTACCCAATATTTCTATAAGTAACTGGTTCAATGAATTCCTCACAACCTCTTCTCTACAACTAAATAATCGTGTAGGGTATTGTCCCCCCACTATCTTTATTTTCTCCATGTATACAACTACTGTAGATCAAACATTCACTTAGCTGGTGAGACATTTATAGTTAACAATAGTTTGAACTCATTAACAATAGAGATGCGTGTATCGTTGTAATTTGTATAAAATTCATAATGTATAGGGATGGAATGTTTCCAAAACAAAGCGTCTAGTAGGTTATGTAATTTGTGACGTACGTTGATGCACGTGTGAAGTAACATGAGAAATATTGTTTTATACAGTATTGCGTATTTAGAATTGTATGAAATCATCTCTATTATCATCGCCCGAAAATACTATTATTCGTTTACGAGAAGGCCCGTTGGGAGAGGTATTTTTTTTAAGCGTAAGATTTTTGCTGTGTGGTGTATAGGTTATGATAATTTTTGATAGCGTATGTAGATAATATTGAATATAATAATCTGCATAATGTAAGATCAGAACCAGAAGTAAGCACATTATGTACAGAGTGAGTTTTCGAGGTGGGAACTGCAGATCCGAAAGCTGAAACTATAAGAAATACAAAAAAAGAGTCATGGGTTCGATTTTGGATAAAACAAGAAATGCAGTTTAGTTTTTGAATAACAAATCTTGGTCTAACCAAAAGTCGAATCCAAAAGCAACACTTTATTCTACTTAGCATAGTTTCGATTTTCGTCTTACAGACCCATCTCATAAACTCACCATGAAAATACCATAAGGCATAAAGTAGGCTTACCTTGATATACAGCCTCCACCATTGCCAATTCCTCAACTTGAGGTACGCCGCACAATTCCTCTGAATGATCCTGATAGCGTTCAGCTGTTGTAGTCTCTTCTGATAGTTCCTCCTAGCAAGGTAGCCTCGGCAGAACGCTTGGAAGTTGACTATCAAGTCAGTGATCTTGTAGTCCCGTTCCTCCTCAAGATGTGCCAGAACACCAGCCCGGAAGAAGATCTTGGACTGACCGACGCGGTATAGATTGTGATCTAACTCTAGAGCCTCGATCATCTGCTCGCAAGCCTTCTTTCCATCCATGAAACCTTTCGGAATAATGTTCGGAGTCAGCAGCTCATAGCGCTGTCTGAACTCCTGGAAGGGAATACGGTTGGGGAAACCTTGTCTGCAGATCCTGATACCTTCGAGCACACCGTTGCATCGCAACTGGTCGAGTACTAGAGGCGCTTCGATCTTTCCAGCCTTCTTCTCATGGTTGGGAATGATACACCTTACGAAGTTCGGGTTAGTATTCCTGAGCGTTGCCATCAGTTTGGTCAGCTGTTCCTTGTATAACTGAGAGACTGTTCTGAACATGCCCTTGCGGGTTCTTGCGCCGAATTGCGTGTCAGTCATGGCCTGCTGCGCCATGCCTACTATCTCTGCGTCCTTCCAGATGTGACACACGAACGGATCTTGAGACGACTGCAGCAGCTGGACGACATTCTCGTTCAGGGGATCCATATTCTTCATTAACCATTTTTCTGCGGAATAGTCTACTTTGCCGGCGTAGTGGATTATTGCGAAGTCGGCAACACCACGGAAGTCGGTCTTCATAAACTTGGGATGGACGGAGTGAGCCGAGACGAGCTTCTCAACGAACGTCTTATCAGTAGCCTTGGGGAACCAGCACTCCTCGTCCAATAAAGCCATTATACCCATAGGTTTGTCGATCAAATCGATGGTCGGTTGTAAATCGAGACCGAAATCAATGAACTTCCATTCGATACCTTCGCGCTGGTACTCTTCCTGTTCGAGGATGAACATCGTGTGGTTGAAGAGTTGCTGAAGTTTCTCGTTGGTGTAGTTGATGCAGAGCTGTTCAAAGGAGTTGAGTTCGAATATTTCGAAACCGGCCATATCGAGGATGCCGATGAAGGAAGCTCCTTGTCTCTTGGTCCTGTCAAGGGAGCGGTTGATCCTGTTGACGAGCCATCTGAACAAGCGCTCGTAGCAAGCCTTGCCGATGGCTTCCACGGAGAACTCTACTTGCTCCTTGGTTTGTGCTTTCGTGACGAAGTCGCGACCTACTTTGATTCTGGGCTTGAGGTATGCCTTTGTCATTTCTGTGACTGACAGACCTGGAACACCAAGATGGCACATTAGATCATTAATCATAGCACACGTCCTCACATGAAAAAAGTCACTTACCAAGTAAATGTGCGATCTTTTGCGCGACCGTGTTATCGGGCAACGTAGCCTGATCCGAGTTCCTCTCCTGCTTGAACTGCATGGAGCCGAAGAGCAACACCGCGGACACTATCCTGAAGATCGAGTTGAAGTCTTCGTTGTTCATGCCCATAATGTTCATGGACTTGATGGTGGCTTGGAACTCAGCGGCGTCATCAATACCGGGGACGGGTAACGCAGCATTTGACAAGAATGGGTAACTCTTGGGGTCCTCTAGTATGTATTCAGCTCTCTGCTGCGTCGTCGCACCGGCTAGTAGCTGGTAGAATATGTGGAATGTCCTTTCGTCTTTCGCTTGCCTGATCGCCCTTGATTTCTCGAGTAAGTACGTTTCGATGTTCGCGCCTGCTATGAAACCTGACGCGTCAAAGTTTATTCTAATGAATTTTCCCTGAAAACAAGAAAGCAACACATTTAAGGATCTATTCAGCTAGCTTATTTAATATATTTAATAGGTGATTAGTTCGTGTATACTTACAAATCTAGAAGAATTGTCGTTTTTAACAGTCTTGGCGTTACCGAAGGCTTCTAAAATAGGGTTAGCTTGTAGCAGCTGTTGTTCCAGTTCGCCCTATAAGACAAAAACTTGTTATTATCGATTCAGTATCTAAAACACAGGATCATGCAGATGAGATGATGTTGGTAATGAACAAGCTTTTAGTGATGAACTCAGAGGACTTAGTAATAAAAACAATACAGGGAATGTTCTTTTGTTAGTTGGAATAAGCATCTACAAAATATCAATCAACACAAAATATGTAGCTTCAGTTTTAAAACTTAAAACATCCGTTAACAACCTCGTAATAAACATTGTGAATTCAACTAATTTATTCCTTTTGAGTTGTTCCACGTTTCAAGTAATTATTGTTTTAGCATTTGTGCACAAGAACATGAATATATTTTCCAAGCATTGATTTTGTAAAAGGAGTTTGAGCAAAATTAAAAAACTAAGGTTTTAGCGGTCCATTACCTCGAATGTAGGTCCGTTTGTCTACGTAGGAGTTAGCAGCGTGAAATGAAACGTTACAGGTTAATGATACAGGGTTAGTAGGGTACAACAAATTAGCAACGTCACAACATTAATAATATCTCAAAATGTACGGCTTTAGTGTTTTTTTTTTTTTTTTTTTCAATTAGGTCAACCTGTTGCAGATCTTGTTACAAGGTGTGTTGCAGCAACAATTGAAAAAATTCATAACTTCCAAGTATCTTTAAATTACTTTTATGGTCTTGCTACAAGTTGTTACACTTTGTATTGTTGTGTTGTTGTTGTTGAACTTGTCCACTCTGAATTGACGCCCCCCACTACTGCATTATGCTACTGCACACACCGCGTTGCAATGTACGTAAAATTCTGTAGTGGGGCGCGTCATTTCACAGCAGACAAGCTATACACGACAACGCTTCACTTTAAAACAACATTTAGTTAACTGGTTTTCTACAAGATTAATTTACGACAAACAATAAAGAGGTACATTTACGATCGTCTGTGAAAATTGTCCATTGTTATGCAAGTTAAAATGATAAAGTAACGAACACACAATTAGCACGTGACGCAAGCAAAGCTTCTTATTTATAAGGGTGTGGGTTTAAGAATCTATTCTAAAACAGACATTAGGAATTCTGAACATAAATATGTTGGCGATGTGAATATATTTTATTATCAATAATAAAAAAGCGGGCAAGTGCGAGTCGGACTCGCGCACGAAAGGTTTCGTACCAGCGTGCGTGACGTATTTCTTGTAAAAGTAAGTAGACATAACATAACAATATCATACACTAGCTGCTCGCCCCGGCTTCGCACGGGTAGCACTAAATACTTATCTACGGCTATTTCAGGTATTTTTTTACACCTTGGGTTACATTATTGGAGTTTTAGTAAGGAGCCCTAATTTTTTGAAAATATGATTTAGCCTATGTTAGCCGGGGATAGTGTAGCTTCCCAACAGTGAAAGAATTTTTCAAATCGGTTCCGTAGTTTCGGAGCCTATTCAATGCAAACAAACAATCACATCTTTCCTCTTTATAATATTAGTATAGAAGTATAGATAAGCTGTGTTATAAATAACATACACTCTTTTATACTTTTTCTTTTAAAATAATATGCCGCTACTTATTCCGTCCATTATTTATCTATCACCTAAAGAACCAATAAATATACATAAAAATAAAATAACGCAGGTATCATACAGGGTAACCGTGCAAGCATGCATTAAGCTTCAATTTTCACCATAGGATAGCCATTTTTTTACAGCTCATAAACAAACTGGAAAATCCTTTCACCACGAAAGAAGAATAATGTTGGTAGAAAACCATTTGTCATGCTCATTTTATGTCAACCGTTGGAAAAAGCACCCAAATAAGGCCAATTGTGGTTAATTATTCTCAAAGACTACCCAGAAATAAACAACGATTAAATATTTGAAAATTACGCAATTTTTTTTATTCTCTTATATTTTATAAAGATTTTAGCTTCCAATGATAAAGATTCAATTCAACAAGAATAATATACCACACCAAGAATGATATCCCCCAATATTCGGCAGGCGATTAGTCGAATTAATTCTTTTGTTTATTTTTCCTTGACTTACTATAATCAACTGTGGTGTCGGTCCCTGTTGTTGTCGTATCGATTTCCAGGTTCACGAAGAAGAGAGAAAATAAAAAATATACATCAGTGTGTTGTAGAAAGATATGTTTAAAAAGAGTGCTGCCAGAAAAAGAAAGCATTTTTTTTTTGTTTATTAATCTGTTTTTTATAAAATATCTTTGTTTTTTCTAGCAGCACATACAGAAATAGCATACAACCGTGTGCTGTACACAATAACACATGCCACCTCCATTACATGCAGGTGTCAAAGTGGTACTTAACATAAAAGATAATAGCGTACAGTGAACCACACAAGTTACGCATTTTTATATACGCAGTCGAAGATCTAGCTGTGAAACTTTTGTGCTTTATTTTAAAATAGATAGAACATGATGCTAAGTAATACAAACATGTAACAATTATCATTAATTAGCAAAAAAATTGTAATCTAGCAAAAAACACTCAACATTGTGACCTAGATAATCAATACATAATTTTTCGCAATTGCAGAATTTATTTCTTGCAGTACAAGACTTATAACGAAATAAATACTGAAGAGAAAGTGCCTATATCATTTTATTCTAGCTATTTGTACAGTAAAACGCAAAGAGGCTAGCCAGATAACGACAAACTGGTTCCATTCCTCACCCAAACGCGATAGTCGAACCAGTAGACATGTGAACGCTAACAATAATAGAACATGCGAGTTAAGTTACAAAACAACAAAACACAGTTTAACTTAACAAAATAGTCCCTATATATTTGTTTATGTGACAGAAATTGGTGAAGTCACCCGTACGATACTAAAGACTTCTAAATACAGAAACTTTGTTAAAAATAAACAAGTTGTTATTGATTCTATTTTTCTAATACTCCTATAATTTCCCCCATTTACGTCTAAATATAAAATGAATCAAACATCCCCTTATAGCCTACTTACGTTCAAAACGCAGTATTCAAGTTACTCATTTATTTAAGTGACAGTTAAGTCCACGCCAGTCCCCGAGTAACCTACAGAACCAGGTAATTACGTAAACTGTAGTTACTGCATTAGTTAACTAAACATTGTTATTTTACTCGTTAAGGCTAGGAAAGTGAGTCTAACTTAGGCGTTTATTTATGACATGAAATACTAATTTGTGAAAGTAATTGGAATGTTCCTATACAGGGTTAAATATAAATTCATGGGTATCCTCTTAAGGGGCCATAGTCCTCATCATCACCCTGTATAAGCATCTAAGTGATATCTTAAGACCACACGTAACTGTAATTAAAAAACTTTTTACAAAAATCAAACAACCGACTTGGCAAAAAACGAAAATTGCAAAGCAAAGAGCCGACTTCCGAAATTAAAGTTATTTTTCACTTTTTTTGTGTTTTTTTTTGGAAGTCGGTTGTTTTTTTTTTTGTAAAAAGTTTTTATTTTAACTTTTTTTAGTTGTGGTACCTACCCCACACAAATTCGATTACCACTACACGCACGAATTGAGAACCTACTCCTTTTTGAAGAAGTCGGTTAAAAACAAGAAACAACTTGACATGAATTTTGGTATCTGTGCTTACTACTTGTCTATTGTCTAGTGTATTTTAGTACAAACAAATAAAACACTAACAAATAGCCTATATTGCTCTTCTTGAAATACAATAACATACTGTAACTATAGTTTCACGTATTCCTTTTGTATCATAGGCTCCTAGTATTTACTTACAAGTTTATCTAACCACCCTAAAATAATAATTCTTCATCACACAACGCCGAATCTCTTTGGTAAATACTTTAGGTTCAATCAACACTTTTCTGTTCGAATCAAAACTATCAAAATTTTACTGAATAATCTACATGTTCAAAGGATCTACATCAATATTTAAATGTCTTACCGCGCCGGATCCTTTGGGTTTGGAGGCGGCGACGTACGCCAGGTACTGTATCACCTTCTTGGTGTTCTCTGTCTTACCAGCACCCGACTCTCCTGTGCAAAGGATTGACTGGTCCTCTCGGTCTGGAAAACAAGATACAAGTTACATTAGCATAATCAGCCTATAATGTTCCCACTGCTGGGACACAGGCCTCCTCTCTGTGTGAGGGAGTGGGGTGTAATATATCACGCGGGCCCAGTGCTGGTTAGTAGATGTCACATGTCTTCGAATTTTTGGTTCTAGGACATGCTGGTTTCCTCACGATGTTTTCCTTCATAATTTTATGACCACTGCTCAGTGGTCATAAAATTATTAACTCAAAGTAAGTGTGGTGAAAGTGCAGCGAATATGGAAATACTTCCTAGTCATCATCATCTGCCTAGCCTTTTCCCAACTATGTTGGAGTCGGCTTCCAGTCTAACCGCGAAAGTGAGGTTGTTTCTTAGGCTTTCACTCTAAAATTACTGAACGGATTTGGATGAAATTCCGCACAGGGGTACATCATGACGAGGAGAACGACATAGGCTATTCATGCTGGATCGCAGGCGAAGTCGCGGGCAACAAATAGTTTCTAATAATTCAATACACTACTCAATAATAACAACCGTCTATTTCAGGGCTAATGTGCTGCGCTTATGAGTACTGTTATAAATCCGTAGGGTGTGACCGTATGTTGATGATATTTAGGATAAGGAACGTATTTCATCTGCGACAACTTATGTGCTGATGGTATCAGATGGAGACAAACTATGGGAACAGACCAGTGGAAGGTGCCGAGTTCGTGTAGATTGCTATTGTATTTTGAGATGAGATATGATTTGTAGTGCAAGAAATACGAGCGAGCGGTGAAATTAGGTAGGTATGTGAAATGACTTTTTGATATCAACCAAATCTGCTGGTAGTTTAGTTATGTCTTCTTAACAGTGCTGTTGTTCTATACTGAATAGATATTTATCTATTCTTCTCAGGTTAACCAAGGAGTCATCGACGGAATCGTCATGAGGAAGAGGGAAATAAACTAGTTCTGTACTCAAGTTGGAAAGGTTGGGTTCTCCAAATTGTGTGTAGACTTTGACGTCAACACAGGATTTGCAAATTTTCATCAAAAATTCAAAACATGTAGAAGACAACTTTAATTATATCGTGAAAATTGTATACATTTTCCAGACAGCTTTAATCCTCCCGACATAATAGTGGTAGCCGCGGGGCTTGGGAGCAGTGGTTTTCAGGACGACCCTTTTATTAAAATGAATACATTTTGAAGTAGGAGGGTTACCAGCAGGCTCTTGGTGTTGCTGTGAATTTTATATGAAAGAGACCGTGAACTGTAACAGTGACTATATTTTCAAGATATAAGTTCCGTCTTTCAATCAATCTGCCTAGCCATTTCCCAACTATGTTGGGGTCGGCTTCTAGTCAAACCGGATGCAGCTGAATACTAGTATTTTACATGGAATTACTGCCTATCTGACCTCTTCAACCAATTAACTGGGTTATACGATAGCCCTTGGTGAGACTGGTTGTTAGACTTTCGGGCTTCTGACGACCTGTAACAACTGTCAACGATCCACGAATGGCAGCCGGGACCAACGGCTTAACGTGCTTTCCGAGACACGGAGGTATCTTGGTATGTAAAGATGGATGGCAGCACATAAATTTACGCTAGTCGCACTCTGGGCAGTGAAGCCCGTTATATTTCTGAGTGACGGATAATTTCAGCAGCTATTCTCATAAAAGTAGTTCGTGTCAACCTGAGAGAAGATAACTTTCATCTGCGGTATACCAGGTACACGTGTAGATTAGGATCACATAGTTTGAAATCAATCTATTTCTTGCACCGTTATCAATTTACTTTGTATGTGAAAAAGGCGTGAAGATAAAAATACATTCTTACGTCGTTGATAAGAAACTACCAGCTGGTATTACACGTATAACTGAGATTTCTTTGTAGAATTCATATTACGGTAAACCTATTTGAAACTATTGGGCAAACAACTCGTGGCTAAAGTTCTGAACACCAAGATCTGCTACTTGCTACCGCCGAATTGACTATGAGGACCTGTACTCAGTTTCGGTGTGTTTGGGTGATCACGACACGGAACACATGTGTGTCTGTTCCTAAATTACCAAAGCCTGAAAAAAAAGGTATTTCCTAATTGTTAAGGTTGGCTCCCCCTTTTAAAAGAGGTTTTTATATTATGGAAATTACTTGATACACATCCTACTAACGATGTTACTCTACATAAGGATATTTGCCAGATATTTCCAGGACAAAACCTCTCAATAACAGCCGCCTGTTACTAGTTACACAAATAATTTTCCTTCCTGCACCAATACTTCCTTGGATTTGCATTGTATGGTTAAATTCTGTCATTCTGTCGCCATGTCGTAGTTAGTAGTTACGAAACGTTTACTCCGACGTGGGCGTTGCCAGTTACCTGCACACCAGGGATCATTAGTGCTGTCGTGTCGTAGTGATGAGACACAGGGGGACAAGTCACATTGTCTCTTTGGCTCATTTTGTTTCTAGACACTTCGGAATCCTTGTAACATAGGTATCTAATAGGTACCTACGTAAGTTCAGACTTGGACCAACAATTATACTCTGCTCCTTTGTAATCATTTTAATTAAGTGTCAAATACGGGTACACTTAAGCAATATAATAGAAATACCGATACCAGTATTGGCAAGTACTTTAGTTAGACAAAGATAATTTACTAGGTCGCTCTAATTGTTTAGTAATAGCTCTCGATACGACGTAAATTATGCCACAGCTGTGAGGGGACAAATAGCTAATAAGAATTTCCCATATTTGGCTTAGGTAACTTTTGTAAGCGCAAAATGACTAAAGAGAGCATGCAGTCTGCCTTGGGCAAAATACTAATAATCCGTTCGACAATCGTACAAAATCGTGTTATGGATCGGATTACATAAACTAAGTTACTACTACTATAAGCAGCCGAGTTATTTTTCGAAGGAGCTATTATTATTTTTTGGAAAAAGGTTAAAAGCATTCACAGATAAATAAACTGCAAGAGATTCTTTCATTTTCTTCTTAAGTTAAAACTGAAAATAAACTCGGCAATATTTCTGAATAACCTTCTCAAACGGGTATCGATACCGGGCCCCTCACTAGAGTTCAAAGATAAGGGCCGTTCGTCTAATTGTTCTGTAATGGCGCCGATACGGAATGACTTATGGCACAACTATCGCATACCACTTTATTTCGTACAGGGAGAGGTTATTTATTGCGAGAACCTGTATTTTTTCAATTACGGATGGCTAGCTATTGGAAATGTGTCGAAAATTCTAGTTTTAAGTTTTAAATATAAAGTTAATTTAGAGTTAATAAATTGACACAATTTTAATCTCGATTATCAATTAATACCGGGAAAATTAAAGGCAACAGAAGCACAAGACAAAATTGTCAATTAGGCTACAGTTACCGTGCGTTTGCACTGGCGAAAAATTCACGACAAAACATGTTGAAATCTCAATTTTCTGTCAATGTTCCATACAATTTTTGACTTCAACGTGTTGTGTCGTGAATGTTTCGCCAGTGCGAACGCACGGTTACTCAAGAACCAACTGCTTGTGAACGTAAGGCATCTTCCAAAGATCACTAAATCCTTTCACCCTTAACTTGGAAAAACGCAAACCGCAAGATGCTCAAAGTAACAAGTACACTTACGCGCAGAAATTCATACCAAATCTTTACGTAGCTTCTAGGTCACTTACGAGGCTGATGCATAATTCGGTACTGTTAGGATTTTTTTTTTTTTACATTAACTAACCTTGTAACATAGAACGGTAAGCTGTATCTGTGATGGCGAAGACGTGGGGAGGTACTTCATGCCGCTTTATGCCCTTATACCTCTCCATGATCTTCTCCGTGTAGATGGGCAGCTTCTTGTAGGGGTTCACCACCACGCAGAAGAGGCCGGAGTATGTCTGTGGAAGAAGAGAGTGAAGTTGGTAAGAAATTTCATAATACAAGTTGTTTTCAAGAAGAGGGAAGATTAGGTTAGAGTTTTCGTCATCTAAGTTGGTTTTCAAGCATTTATGGAAACCTACATTTGTTTGTTTCAGGTACTTCACTATGATACCCAATGTTACCAAACTACATGAATGCAATAAATGATGATTATGATTATGTTTTCTTATTCTTTGCGAGGTTGATGTGGAGGATTTTTTGATGAAATAATTAGCAGTCATACGCTTTGTAGTTTTATGGTAAAAAAGATGTATTAAAATTCCATCCCCAAATAGGATGGAATTTTAATAAATCTCAACAGTCATCGTTATTGGCCCAAAAGGAGAAATATCGTCATTGATTTAATATCAAAGAGTCACGGCAATAGAACGTTCTATTGCCACCGTGACTCCTTGCTATTAGTTACTTTTAAATGAGATAATTCAAACACTCACACACAAATATGCATCCCCTTTCTGAACTTTCTTCTCTGCACGACAAACTTTAATTAATCGCGACCATAAGTTTCAAACTCCTAGTAGTACGAGAACTTCTTAATTAAGAAGTTAATCAAAGCAGCTATCCTTTTTGTTGACAGCTGCATAAGGTTCCAAATGGCATAACATTTCCACAATTATAGCTGTCACTAGGAAACAAATACTGCTTCTAATTATTTTGGTGAAAAGGCAATTCGATATGGCTATTAGAAGGATCGTAAACTCAATTTAACACGGAGAATGTGTGCTATATGATAGGTCGGTGAGCTATTGGGTAAACAGTATTGAGGCTGCGTTCATTACTTGGACTCTACCAACTCAATTTGATGACTGAATTAGTTGGTTGGTAGTACACGTAATTTTGGTAAAGCTGAGACTTCGCAGATTAAAGGACCTGAGAAGGTTCCGTTCAAACCCACAGCTGTGCATACCTAGACAACGCAATGCCTTTTTTTAACCGACTTCTTCAAAAAGGAGGAGGTTCTCAATTCGTCTGTATGTTTTTTTTTTTTTTTTTTTTTTTTAATTTGGGAAATCATCGAATGACTTCTCCCGCTCTGGGCGGAGCGGGAGGGCGTGACAGACTTTTACTGACTAAAACCCACCCGTGTTGCCTATTGCCAAGGTCCCGGTATCCCTCTCGGACTTTCCCGCAACCCTGGCAGGAAACAACGCACTGCCTAAACCGCTGGATTCAGAATCATGAAATGTTGCGCAAGAGTTCCTTATATAACGAAAGTGAGCACTAAGGAAGTATTTTGAAAATTTGTCCCGTAAAGCGTTTAAATAAAGTATAAATATATGAAAATTCGTAATTTTTATCGATGGGAATACTCATCGGGAACATGACTTGTCTTAAAATAAAATGAATCCTTTATGAAGAGACATTCATTACCAGATTGAGCAGGAAGAGAGGGCGAGAGCAACTCTCCATATTACTCGCGAAGAGACGTAGAGAGGTTACTTACAAAAATTCGCGAGAAATTATGAATCGTGTCGCACTACCTGTTTCCCACATAAACATGGAACTTCAATACTAACAAGCCATATCAATGTCATAACATCACAGGGAAAAACACAAACGAAAACGAAAGTATCCGCATCCGTAGAAATGGCGGCAAGAACGAGAAGTGCGCAAGAATGAATCACGCGCAACAATCGCGAACATCCGCGCATCTGCGCCCGCGCATAAACTATTGTGTTGTTTCTTATAAGAAAATTGGCTTTTGTTATGTTGGGCTTTTTGTGATGTCTCGTGTTACATGGAATGTTATGTGTTATGTATATGCGTGTTCTTTTTAGTTCCTTTTAAACTTTTTATCGTATAGATGTCATAAATGAGAAGACACTGCCGGTTTCGTGTTAATGGTTGAAACAGATTCTAACTAATTGGTACATCGTTCAAATTGCTACGTTATAATATTAATCTGCGCCTTTGTAAAGCTAGCTCTCTCAAAGCTTTGCTTCATTCTGAAAATCGATCCATATCTCAACGAATTGGATCAAATAAAATAATAATATCTTCCATAATATATCTTCAAATGACAGGTTCATTTGAAGTTATGGGAGATATTTCATTTGCACTAGTCTCAATCTCAATTATCCATAAGTAGAACGACAGGCTAACGCTACGCTCTAAATTTCATTTAATAAGTAGTCAATTAAAATCGTCCTTTGCCCACTTAATGACATTTTAAAACACGAACAGTTGAAATTCCAATCTACATAACACTGTATTCGAGTGCCCAGTTAGAATTCAATCAGACTTGCTCTGCCTACTATCTGTGCAAATGACTTTAACACTAAAACATTAAGTTATTTAGGTCAAGTAGATAGTACTAAAGCACTAGTATATCTCAGAGCAAACAAGTAATTAGTAATAGAATTACAAGTTGGTGCTAATTGGCGGGGTCGTAAAATTGACGGAATTGATATGGTAAGATTGATTCCTGAACTTGTTAGGGTTACTTGTTTACGATTCGAAGTTTTGGAGTCATTTATAGCTGGAGAAATAACCTAATATAGAGTTGGTTTCGTGTCCTATGCGCATACGCATGAGCTTTAGGGTCAGTACAGATCGTTCGACGTGAAGTGACGCGACGCTGCGGGCACTTTGTAACAATTATCGAACTAATTTTCTTCACGAAAAGGTATAATTTCGTGCGACCGTTGACACGTGTCAAAGTACACTGAGATGCGCGATGCTGTTCAGCGCGTGTATATGTATTGATCATAAAAAAATACGCATCGCGTCGCGTTTCAGTGTGAACTGAACCTTAGTTAAGATTGGAAAATGGAAGTCATTTTGATCACAGGCAAATATTTAGAGCAGTGCAAACTTTACAAGAACTTATTTTGTGAAGGAACAAAAATATTCTTCCCGTAACGTACTGAAGGACTAAACATGGTTAGCACTTTTCATCAGATTGAAATCAACAACGTATCTTCAGATAACTGCCAGTTCAGTGTCTGCCAACTATTTTCGGAACACAATTTTGCCAACCATATCGACCAAACATTGTAGATAGTACCGGCAACATCAAAGATACGTTATCACAAAGATAAACGCAATTATATCAATCAATTTACGATGTGACCCACGTCTACGGGGTACTGCGCAGGAGCATAATGTTGTTTGTGCTAACACCTGACCTAGCCAATGATCTATACATCGATAAGTTACGGCTGATTCTACAAAATATGAGATGAAACCACTTCTGATTTAGTGTCGTGGTTGGTGGCCATGTTCTATGAAATTGTAGTATGAATAATATTAGAATATTGCTGTGAGCGCTGAATTCTGATTAGTTTAATGGTAATTTAACTGTTGATAACGTTTTTATTAATGTTATACAAGTAGGTAATGTGTTTAGGTCTTTTAGATTTTCTGCTCTGAAGAACTGGTCGAAAACTTTATCATTTTATCCACAAAACCATGTTTATCAGTTGTTTAGCCTAAACACCTTTTAAATATGACATTTCTGTATGGAGTTTGACATAAAGCTGACATTAAACACGCGTTGAATAAGTGTCTCAGTTTTTGTGGTAAAGCCCTTTAAGTCTATTTCTTGCATTTCTTTCAGTTAAACGGACACTGGAGTATGTTAGGTAGGGGATAAAGCCTCTATTTGAAAATCTAATAAATAATAAAATAATTAAATCTTATTTACCTAAGGCTGCCAATTGAACCGGTCTTTGATAGACCATAGTATGTTGAAGGCAAATGCAAGCTTGTTAGATTTTGAACGAAATCCTTCCACATTCTGAACGCATTAGTAAGCCGAAAATAATATTAATTAAAGTAACATTAATGTAAAACTATAATGGCACTTTGAACGGAAAAGATAATTCCAATTATAATTTACTAGCTGCGTCCCGCGGTTTCACCCGCGTAAGTCTCGATCTCGTGAGAATATCGGGTTATAAAGTATCCTACGTCCTATTCCAGGTCATTGTCTACCCATGTACCAAATTTCATCCAAATCTGTTCAGCCGTTTTAGCGTGAAAGCGTAACAAACAATCTCACTTTCGCATTTATAATATTTGTTTGGATTACGATTTATACTCCATTCGAAATAAGATTAGACATTTAAACAAACCTTTTTACAGTCCGTTCAACCGATTTTGACTTCTATACCGAAGGCATAAGGATAGCACTAAAAGCAAAAAAAGTTACACAATACCATCTGTCTACCGCAGCTGCCATTTGTCTTGCCACCAACGCAATAGAAGTCAAAATCTGTTGAACGGACTGTAAAAAAGGCTTATTTAAACGTCTAATCTTATTTCAAATGGAGTATAGGTAGATACCTAATGAGTAGTGTGTAGAATTTGATTAGTACCGTGTTTTATGAGAAAACTTAGCTATTCTTTGTTTTTATAACGCTGGTCCTTAGAAAATAACTTGGAAGGACCAGCTTCGATAAATTACTAAAATGACTACGTCCTAGCAGGGAATGTTTTGTGTCATATTTCGACAAGTGTCATAATGTCATAAACAAGGCTAGGTGGAGCAAAAATCTTCGCAAGGTGGCTGGTACTAAGCAGCTGTAAGGAGAGTTGCCGAGAATCGAGATGAATAGTGTGCAATTGGAGAGGCCTATGTCCAGCAGTGGACTACTGTAGGATAATGATAAGATTAATATTTACACAATTTTTTTTTGTCATTTTAAAGCAAATTACTTCTTGAATACTGGGTGTAGTAAGAAGGTGCTTGTCTTGTCTCACAACCCTTAAACGATATTTTGCCGATTTCGCTGATTTATGCGAGTTTAAAAACGTGATTTTATACATAGTTAAAATACCTACTGCATTTCTATAAGTTTTAATTCACAACATGAAAGATCATTTCAATTATGATAATGAAAAAATAAAAAACTTTTTATTTTTATTATTTTTTAATATTATAATGTATAATTTAGTATACGGCCTCTTATGAATGTCAAACCCAATCAAGTCAAGTCCGAGATAACGCCACATAACATTCTGTCTCTAACACAAACTTAAACGTTTCCAAAGCGGTCGCTAGGTAAACTATTTAAAATATATTAACCGAAGATAACAGGCGAGTTCTAAGCAACAGGAAACTTGACAGATAACACCGTACCTGTTTACAGTTCTATAATAACGACATTTGTATGCAAAACAATGTGCTTTTGATAATAATTAACTGGTGTGTTTTTCCTTTGATCCTGATATTATGTTGTTTGTTTGATGTCATCGGAAATAAATAAATAGAAAGTCTAAAAATATATAACGATCGTGACTTCGGTCGCTATTAAATTTCATACCTTTGACCCGCTCACTTAAAAAAAATCTTAATTTAAAACAGTTCTAGGTCATGTACCTATACCTTCTCAGGAACACATTCCAAATTTTTTTAGGGTCGTATGTTTTGTTGGTTATTCAGATGGTGATGGGAAGATTTAAAAAGAGAAATTTTGAAACTTCCCTGAGAATGCCATTATCTTAGTCGGGCACCCTATTGTGGATCCTATCTTTATCAAAAACTGAGTGTACGATAATGCGTCGCGGATTAAACGTCTGGGACTATAATCACCGATTATGTTAATCAGAAAGAGAGCGGTCGTTTATTGGAATATTTTTCATTCCAACCTTAATTGGGTGTGAAAGAATTTCACGTATGCAAGAATTCTGCGAAAGCGTAGAAAATATTCTCCCTTCTTCTAAGTTAGGGGTTGGAGATAGATTTGCAAATCCAGTCGTAAGTATATTAAAACTTTAAAATATTTTCTGATGATGTCAGGTTTATAATTTCGCATAAAGAATTCCGAAGGCTCTGCCACGGGCATTTGCCGTGACCTCATATAAAAAGGCATTTCGCTCCGGAATTCTTGGTGGGATTCCTCGACTATGAGTCCGGAGCTTCGACCTAATATTAAGATCGATACTAGCGCACAGGTTGTTCTAGTCCCATTCATACATTTTGACTAGGTTTTCTTCACAGGCCCAAAATGGAACACATATTTTTGAGTCATTGTCAAATCAGGCTGGTCTGAAACATAAATCTGAACCAACTGTCTCCACAATTTCATATAGTTTATCTTTAGTCAGCTGTGTATATCCAATTGTGAGGTGTGTCGCAACCTCTCGTTACGAAGGACCACAAAAACTAATACGACACAGTTTCCACGAGACTGCTGCCTTATTTGGTCGTGTTCAACGACACCCTTACATGGTATACGCTAATAAATACTTTGGTAATGCGCCGAAGGCTTTAAAAGTCCGACTAATGACATTTTACAAGATCTAAGTGACAAAATGACAGCTGGGTAAGCGTGAATGCTAGAGTTTTTTGGGCAGATTTAAAGCGTGCGTATTATTGCTGTTTCCAAGGATCGGTGTTGAGGAAAAAGCAAACTAATCAAATAGCGGCAAACGTGTCTTTCAATTAGTAAATACCAAAGGGATAATAAGCTGACATAATTGATCATGTAAAACAGTTACAAGGTGAGGAAGAAAAATGTACTAAACTTTGGCCACCACTTAAGACTTATGTATGACTGAAGACCGTTAAGCAACCGTCCAAGCGAAACCCAAAACAAGCAACCCGACATTTTCCGACACGACTTGACCCCACATTCTTAATTTGTCGAAAACCGTCGTTACCACCGATGTGTCATCATTAGGAACGCAATCACCGCGTGCGCACAATGGGAAGGTGAGTTACAACGTAACGTATGACTCACCACATCGATATTCGGCAAACGAAAATGGCCGCGAATATATTTTATGACCCAGTTTACGAGCAAGTTCGAGAAATTCTTTTATATAATGCTAAAATCCAAAGATGGAATGAGATTTACAGCGATAACCGAGATTGTGGTAACGTATGAATACAGAATAGAATCACATATTTTCAATCAAAACAGAACTATGCATTCAAACCAATCTCCGTATAAAGGAGTATTGGAGACAAGGCTAACTGCGGTACTTTAAAAAACCGCAGACAGTTCGAAGGTTCTACGTAACACGAACTTCTATTTAAACAAAGTGCAAAAGGACCAACATCCGCACATTTGAAAAACATTCAAATCCAACTATCAAACTACTAGTCAAAACCATGTCTATGTATTAGCTACAGAATGCCATAAATTAAATTCTGTACTCGACAATAGTACTAAATTCATAAAATATATTAGCTGATAATTATCATTGTTCCAAGAAATGATCAGACCTTGGGGTACCACAACAACGAGATTAATAAGAACCATCAAGGCTGAAGACAAGTCCACAAGACTTTTAATGGAAGACGACACTGGACAAATTGATGGTTCCCCGCTAATTAATATTGAGCAACCGCGTCTCGAATGCAAAGCGAACTAAAATGGTTTTAAATTACTGAAGAGGTCTTGAAATGCAAAGGCGATGACGATACATCCTTGTGCTATCCAGGTCAATTACCAGGATGCGCTTTGCATGGCGTAAATGGTGAAGAGTCGATCGATATTGAAACAAAGCTCGTTGATAGTGAGTTGCTGGGTTGACGTGATGTGTGCAACATACGTTGTGTGTAGCGACTTTTGTAAATGGAACCGATGGAAACCCCTTTAGCTTTTCGAGCAACAGCTTATAAATAATTAACATATTTGAGTCATAAAAGCGATCTACTCCCACCTATAAATGAAAGTATTCAATCACAAAAATAAATAATGATACATTTACAATAAATTAATATTGATCCAATAACGTTATCTCAACGCTCACACTCCTGACTCATGCGCCGAACGATAGCCTGGGCCTGCGCATCTGTACAAACGGTAGGCAAGGCCGCGCGAGGCCGCCTTTTAATTACTGCACTGCTAACTACGCTGGTATTATCTCTTATTAGAATGTAGACATGATTATAGCTTTTACACAGGTATCAGCTATAGGATCCGCTAGTTATTATAATATAAGAACATCATTTTAGTATGGGTTTCAATTTGTGTATTAGTCAAGCACTGACTGGACAGGTCCACTCCTCAAATCTGCGTGGTTCTTTCCTCACAAGATCATTTCAGGCACTGATATACATGGTCCTCACATAATCTGACCAAGATTATGTCTGGACTTGACTTCTTCGATCCGTGAGTTTGTTTCGCCATTTCTTCTCAGGGGTAGTCAGACAAGAAATGTCGATTCCATCTAGCTTATTTATTATTTGACGTTTGTATTTACAGAGTAAACATTTCATTAAATTATTTCAAGCCACAATTTAATGCTTCGGAAGTTTTACTACCATATAAAATTAAAACGATATCACATTTTGCCCGAGACCTTATCGTCCGGTCTCGGGCAAAATGTGATTTCGTTTGCATTTTGCCCGAGACCGGACGATAAGGACTTAGGACTCAATGATCCAAATGAGGCAGCCATTACAGCAGAATGTACAAGACTTATAATTACACTCATTGCAGTCAGTGTGTTAGAATGCAGAGTAATTATAAATATTAACGATTCAGTGGGATCCTTTATTGGTATAATGAATGGCGTATTGAGATGTTAAGTTATAATTGGTTGGTCTAATCAACATTTAAGACTTGGTTATTACTCCAGCCATTTAGAGATTATGGTATCTTTCGGACAGCTTAGGATGATAATCGAATTCTTCAACGCTGTGTTTGTCATGAATTGAGTTCTTCGTGAAAATAAAGTGGGACATTAAATAAAGTAAATTATCTGTCACCACCACATTAAAATTCGCCATAAATGCTACTGCTGCGATGAAAATTTCCACCAATCGACAGTCAACTTTAATTCCGAAGACGATATAATTAACCAGCGCATTAGTATTAGTACGGTGACGACGGTAATCCTTATCTAACGCCCACATTACCTCAGCATTACGCCAAAATCACCCTTACCACCTTCAAATTCTTCAAAATTCTAGTTTACTTTTGCATGTACGTGTGTGACTAAATATGTAAACAGTGCATGAGTCATGGTACTCATGGTTAACAGACGTGTTATGGAGAAACGTTTGGCTCACGTATGTACGTGACTTGAAGGTCTCCATAAATGGTCATTCAAGTGTTTTGATATAAAAGTGGGCTGTGCTGTCTGTATATTACAAGAATAAACCGATGACTGATGTAGTAAATATTGCATACTAGCTAGAATCATGAAGTGGCGTTGGGCGCGCCAATTCTAGATTATCCATCCAAGATTGGAGTACCTATTTCAGAGATGGCCCAAAAAGGATTGCTAGACTATATTTTTTTTATCTTCAACAGCCCATCGTACTCTCGTGTCATTGCCAGGGTCAGCTTTACCTAAAAAGGTTCATCTACTAGTCCCAATTTCCTATTGTCTCGAAGACAACGATCTCATCTGTTACATTCGTTGCGTTCATCAAACTCCTTGATAATTGCAGCCTTTCCTTCTTTTTTAACTTCATCAATTTATTTGTCAATTCCCATTATAGATCAAAGTTTACCCATAACTCTAACCAAGTTAAGACATCAATCTAATCTGATCATAGCTCCATATATGAGTGACGGCTAATCACTATTAACGTTATGCAAATCTATGCTCTCTACTACAAACAGTGAGCTTTTAATATAAATCACCCAAATAGTGCTGCCGTTAAGGGAAGCACGTAGGCGAAGCAGCTATTGTTTGTCGTAAGATACTGCTTCAAATGAGCCTAGATCGAGATTAGATATAGCATTTTGTTTGTAGATAACATTAAGATTGTCTAGCGGTAGTTTGTAAAGGCTTTGCAATATATTGATTTGATCGGGAGCCTAGATGTCTCATGATTATGAAGAGGGTTATTGTTAATAGAGTATGAAAAATTAAATTCATACATCATGCTCACGTACTTTTGTGTATAGTAACCTCCCACCTTCAATGCTAATGATGTTAGATATATAATGTGGTAATGAAAAATTTTCTACGATATTTTTACCTGCAACATTAATATATATTTTTTTCAATTATTCATATCAGTGAGGAATATCTATATTCTATTTCTAGGTCAACTTTCATGCCATATTTATTTACCATCTACTTCCCTATACCCCACAATCTTATCAGTGACTAAGCCTTACGTAACAATAGGCTTATCAGAGGAAGGAACACTGAGCATTGTACACTGTTATTTAAACAATTTTTCAACAATTACAATTAGCGTTAATAATTAGTTTATTATCAGAGGAATGGCGGGGGTCGTTCAACTGCGCTTGCGCAGGATATAGGCTCGTTTCGTATCGTGGCATCCGTTGCGATATAAGTGCGTTTTGTTCTTGTGATGCTCTCTTGTTTTTGTTGACATGTATTGGTCAATGTAGACGGTTTCCAATGCGTTGTGAATGGAAGGGTAATCCAATTCTGTGAATGCAATCCTATGACAAAAAGCACTATAAAGAAATATTTTTATTGTTATGTGTAATAGGGCTTGCTGCAGTTTCGTTGATGTCCTGTCATTCTCAATCCCAGGAAAAAATAGAAAGGGAGGTAATTTTCACAATACCTCTTGAAATATTCTGGTTATGTTCCAATCTTAACATGTGTGTCACGGTGTCTCAAAAACATACAACATACACTGAACACATTAAATGTTGCGAAAGACGTGTGTACGGGCTCACCCAGTTGTTGGCATCATAAATAAATAGTACATCAATCATTTGGGCCGTTGGGCGGTCATCCGTTCCTGATTCAAGGTCTGTTTGTGCGCCCTGGAAGACCTGATGTAATGCTCAGTAATAAAATGTCGATATATTTTCATTACATGAACGATATAGCTTCTTGTTTTTCTGTCTTAATACATATTTAAAACAGTTTCACCAGGTTTATTCAAATGGGCTTAGATAGGATCTGCATTATAAAAACAACGGTTAAGGTTCATGTTATTAGGTTACGCCTACAGCAGTATTCCCAAAATGGCAGGTGGCGTCTGTCTGTCGCACACATGGCTGCTTTACAGGCCTACACAATGGCCCATCATCAAGTCATCAACTTCAATATTCATCGGTTCATTTTAGCAGGTCCTTGCCTTCAATATATATCTAGTCCCTAATACCTTGCGTAGTAGCAGACTGCAGGTCAAAGTATGTAAAGTACTGATTAATAGTGAAAGATTATTCTGAAATCAGCTGCTTTATTATCATATCTTTGCCCTTTGGCTCTGCGAGTGCACTTAGATAAGCAATAGATAGGTACTTAACGAACCTCACGTACTCTGGAAATAAATAGCAGTCAATTTAAAAATATTGTATAATTATCACTTGTTTAAAAAAGGAAAACATCGTGAGGAAACCGGCTTGCCTGAGAAATATTTCTCGACGGCATGTGAAGCCAAGTCAGAGGCCCATGGGCGGCATAAAACTCTAAAACCAGGTTACTAACCACACGAAAAAGAAAGAAAGAAGAATTTGAAAATGCCTTTTGGTGCATGCTTCCTGATTCCACATATAATCTACTGGCTACAGTCCTACATGCATCCTGCATCATCTCTCTGGTCTGGATTTGACATAGTGAACCTACGACAGTACTCAGACTGCAATCATTTTAATAAAAGCTCTTTTAGGTACTTGGATTTTAAAAACTAGTATTTGGTTTTTTTTTTATCATCAAGAGTAAAACAAGCTTCGATTGTCCAAAACTGGTAAGTTGTTTCTTGTTGCTAGTTCCTTCTTCTTCAAGAGATGACAAAAACAGAACATCTGATCGAAATTAGCACTTGAATGAACTACTTATGTACGAAATTGTTTACAGCCCTCATTGTCCGCGTTCAAATCAAACAAACATTGTAAGTATGTGTAGTGGATTAAGACTAGATTATGGATGACGTGATCGCGTTGTGCTGACGTCAGACCATATCCCACGGTGGCATTTGTATTTTGTAACTCGTTAGTCGAATGGTTCAATGGACAATGCGGATGACCTTCCCAAGAAGGTCGACAAGAAAATGAGGGATTTGTGGGAAGGTGTGAAAATTGGTAGAGATTATGGAGGTGTAAAAAGGTGGTAAAAAGGTCAGACATCTTTTCCGTGGCAGTAAAAGAGAGAGAGAGAGCTCCAGAGCATCTGAAAATGACTACTGCGATACCGCAAGGCCTTCGATGATACCAAAGGCAGTGGTAATAGCGCCACTATTTTCAAGCAAGATTAACTTAGACTCTTTTGGTGTAATCATAGTAATTCATGTGGAAATATCTGCCAAGTTAGCCCACTAACTATAAACTAATGCTAAAAGGGTTGGTATTTGTACGCACAACCATTTACAAATAAAGTATGGTCATATATTTCAGCTAGATACTCGAATGACAAATTATTAATTACTGCATCCACTTAACTAATGAAACACCTCATTTAATTAATAGATAGTTGCGGCAAACGACGTGAAAGCCCGGAAATGGATGACAAAAATGTAAATAGTAAAGAAATACAACTGCTGACGACGTCGTAATAGTAGTAGTAGTAGAAAAACATTTTGATGTTGAACTCAAAATACATCACACAGACATTCTAAATATTAAAACAAACAAAGGATTATTTCTTAACTGACGTACCAATAAGTAAGATAAACAGCACCTTATACTTGAACGAAACCCTCTTAAAAGGACACAAGAGGACAAAAGTTCAATAATACCAAACTCTTGAACATTGACTTTCTACAAAGCCTATAATCTTCGAGACGGGCCGAGTTCGGGGGGCAATGCACCTGCACCAGGCAGGGACGAGGGGGGTGGCACCACCTGCCGCTTTGTTGGAAAGGAGACATTTCAATATTAAACTGGAACTGTATCCTATGGCTTCTTTATTAATTGCAGCTCGTCTGACATTGGGAGGTCGAGGTGCGTGAACGAATGATATAGGTTTCGTATTAAATGTAGACAGATAAATAGATTATGAGATTAATGGCTTACATTAGTCTGGTAGGAATGTTAGACAGGACGGATATAATGTTAAATTACTGTTCACAAAGAGTAGGCTGTTTGTAGATTATGTTACATTAATTTTATCATGGGCGCATATATCATATATGGCGAGATCATCGTAAATGATCTTGAAGAGCTTTTACAGACAATTCGCGGTATCTTCGACTAAATCGATGAATAAAGATTTAACCCTTGTGATAATGTATGTATTATATTTAATTTTATTTCTACTGGTCTTCAGCAAAAATATAAAATTATACAATTAGACTGTAGACGCGCCGCGATGTCGCGCGCCAATTTTCCGGTCTAACGCCGAACCGGTCCGATCAGGGCCCTTCTTGATACGCAAGCTATTTCTTATTGTACCACTACCACTATAGTATTAAATCTGATTAAATCTTTATTTGAGCTGCGGCGCGTGGCTTTGTGAATAATATCTTCTTTTCAATAGGAGCACAGACCACGACAAATACTGAAAATGATGTCTTTGCAGTTACAGGCACCCCGATTATTTCTAAGTGACTAATCGGTTTAATCTTTTCCTGAGTTTGAGTATGTCCTAATTCTCTTCTTACACAATTTTTTGGTTAATTGCTAAGATCCGCACTACAACTTCAGATATCTATTCGGCCACTCATCTTTTAATGTCGGAATTCTGGCTCCCATAAGCGTCCATATTTGAAAAACATCCTACTAGTACTTCTTTCCAACAGTAATTTAATTGTTTAAGCGTATCTATCATTTTTCTGGTCTGATGCTTGAATTATCTTAGACATTAAAATCAAAACATCACACTCAATTAGATTCTTCAGTCACTACAACTATTATGGTAAAATCGGTCGTTAGTCACCTACTGCTAAAAATCCTATCCTCAAGTGTTTCTTAATGTAAAGTTGATGAGCCTTCCCATTTCCAAAACAAAACTATATATTAAAATGTAACCAACCCGTCAGAGACCTCCAAACTATTCTTGCACACCCTTCAACTCAAACAATTTCCTTCTCCACTCCACCTTCCAGTAACTAATTAGCGATCCAACCAATAGCAGTCGTACGACAATCGCAAACGTCTAATACAATTAGGTCGGTGTCTTGTCGCCGGGGCGTCGCGTTGTCGCGCGCCAATTTTCCGGTCTGTCGCCGAACCGGTCTGGTAGGGCGTGCCCTTGTCGATCTTCCTTTGGTGCGATATCTTATTAAATGCTTTTTAGATTCGTTGGTTTTTCTGCAGCAATCTAAATGATTTTATACATGTTTTTTTTTTAACTTGGGAACTTTGTCCCAGATATCGATCGATTGTAGTTATTAAAAATTTTGTCCAAAAGCTTGGCCAATTCGTGTCACACACAAGATACAATGGTCATTGTACCATTTCTCTGAATGCGGGGAATCCCCGCGTGCTCTTAACATTCTCATTCTTTACTGATGTAAACGAACCGTGACGTTACGAGTTACGAGACATGTTGATGACATTTGACACCAGTTCCAAAGTTTTATGATTGAACAGACGCTGTGTTAAGAAAAAAGCTATGTGAAGTTTGGACAAGAAATGTATTTCTCTCCACTTTCAATCAACGAATGGACTCCGAAATTCTATGTTTCCTGAATATACGTTAAAACTATTGGATCACCTCATCACTAGAGAGAGAGCATGTTGGATTGTAAATATTTTACACAGAACATGATTAATTACTGCAAATGGCATTCAAATAAGTCAAAGTTGTTTACAAAAGCAATAAATCATCCATATTCCGATGGAATAGATCTCATTAGCATCAATTAAAGGTAAAAGGACAGATTAGCATACTGATCAGATCCAATGGTCATTTACGTCCTGCTAGCTTTAGTGTGTAGCTTTGTCAAGAAATAAGGCGTTTCCATTCTTTGGACATACTTGGCCTACCAACCAAAAAGAAAGACACAGGACATACCAAAAGAAAACTATATCATGTTTCATAGTAATCGGATTCTGGAAGAACAAATAAACACACATAACATGAAATAATCATAAAATCAAAAGTCATTTATTCAAACTAGGATGAGAATCAGCACTTTTCGAACGTCAACATTACATACGACAGTCCCCGAAACGCAACGAAACCTTATCTGGGAAGAAGTGGCGCAACAAACTCTCCAGCAGGAGCAGCACATATTTCATTACAATTCTGTTACGGGAATGACAGATAAAGTTCTGCTGATTGTTTGTAGGACAAATAAGGAAAATTGCTTATTTAGCTAGTCTGATACGATCCGTCACGATTTGCACTACTTGGCCGATCAAACACGGTACGTCGTAGTATGTATGAATGACCTCACGTCAAAGAACCTATTGTCATGAGTAGAGATATGAGGTAGAAAAACATGGCCATAATGCGTGTATTGTGTGTAAGATACGATGAGGCCGTAAAAAGGTTACAAACGAACCACTATTTGTTTCTTAATGGCATTATTAGAACTCAATAGGCACAGGGATATAAATAAAGTATGCACAACAAACAAGTGCTATTAGTTCAGTTCGCTGATCAAACTTGGGTTGGTAAGGCAATGACTAAATCCAACATAAGAGACGTCAATTGACAACAAAATTCTTGCTATCATGACAAACTACATCTTAAGTCCAATAATACCGTATTGACCGCAAAAACGTCACAAACTAAAACAAACAGTAAATTCAGACAACAGCCGGAGGATTCTTATAAAAACAACGAAACTAATGCGTCACACACATCGTACGAGTCAAGCAACTATTTGAGTCACAGCAAACCAGAAGCGATTGGAAGAAAGAGCTGTTAATTAAAAGTTAGTCACCGAACTGGTTAATGAATCAAAATCGGATATGGAAAACCACTTGAAGACTGCAGCTATTGAGTTTGGAAACAACAGTCATGATTGTGGAGAAGCAAGATGACTAAATAACTATCCATCCACTCTATTTTCGACGTATCAAAACGTAAGCTGAGTATGAGAGAGGGGCGAAGCTGAATACCGAACGGGGTTTTGCCAGTACTTGATGTTACAAAATCACTGCCCTGACTTCCGGCTGTTTACGGGAGCTGATAAAACAACTTAATGGAAAAATCTGAATGAAATCCGTTTAGAAACCTTTCACTTACAACATACTAGGAATGAGTAATGAATATAATGGTATTGGTGACATTCTTTGTAATGCTTAATTTGAATTGAATTGAGGACTTTTGATCAAGCAATGAACTTCAATAGGCCGCTGACAACGGTAATTGGACGGAACTCATAGTAAAGATGTTGAACAACCATTAGAACCAGTCCCGAATACATTACCATACATAACAGCTATAAACATGTCATATACCATGCAAGCCCTTCATATACCTTCGAGCAAGATGAAATGATTCACTTAACAATTATCCATGTATCATCGGGGTCAAGCATCCATCTTGCTTGACTCATCGCCGGTACGAAGCCTTTCCCCGGCGAGCTAACACGCGAAATATTTGCGTTACCTGATGATATAGAAATGCAGAAAATCTTTAACGAAGAAAAAACAACTCTTAAGCGTCGATTTGTGCAAAGGCAGAGATAAGGAAACCTAATCAAATGCGTAGATGATTGAATTGGTGACACAGAACAGAAATCATTGGAAATCCAATGGAAAAAGTACAAGGGCGCTGTGCGTTAACAGATATAGAGAAAGATAATATATCCAGAATAAACAGTCACTGCTGTCAAAATTGAATTAAAACTCTTTCGGAGTTACCGAATACAATTACAGAAACTAAACAGGTCTATTCGGGAATTGTTTGCGAATTAAATCAGGATCGAAGCCGTATCGATCGTGTAAATGCTCTCATTGTTTTCACTCTAAGAATATTTTTAGAAGTGGTGGCGTATAAAGCACTAGCAGGATTGGGCATCGGCTTCTAAAGAATGAATTCAGCGTAACGGTTGCAGGGACGGACTGAAACTCACAATCATTCACTGGAAAGTCCAAGGTTATTATTATTTTCGCTTAAAATGGTCATGCTCATTTGAATTCGTAAACTGCTTCGGCGAATTTTGTAAACTTAAATATGCAGTGTGTGAGTCACGAGACATTCTTCATTTCCTCTGTTACCAAGTTCCTACTCCGACTGAGAATGAGGATTTTCGGGGCATCAACTCATTATTATATTATATAGGTAAATTACTAACTAGTAAATAAAATATTCAAAAAACTGCAAGTATGAGGCCAAATTCGACTTTGATGCCAGTACTCATCGTCTTTGATGAGGCGATTGGTAATATAAGTGGAAAACTTCAAATAAATGACTGAAAGAAATGAATGATTCGTCACTATAATTTAAGACCATGTTACTCAAGTTATGACAGATTCATTAACTTAGATCGTAAACTCGGAACTTCCCAATACGTGACTCTTAAACCGTGGCAACTAGTGATGCGATGACTTATTGAGTACAGGTAAACTTTAATTAAAAAATAATTACATTTTCAAGGGATAAGTCATCGTTTCTCGAAAATAAATTATCACCAAACTAGGCAAGGTGTTACTCATTGACCTGAATACATTAATTCTATATAAAAACAATTACGCAAACTACTTCAATGTTTTGAATGCGTAAGCGCATTTTTATGCCAAATACTAAATTTTTATCGCTCTCGCATATAATCAATGAATTAAATTTGAAATGAGTTCAATTGACGCATGAAGACATGTTGTTGTTTGTCTTTTAAACAAATTTAAATTATTGCAGCATATTCAAAATAATCGATCCAAAAACGCTGAAGCATAACAACCATATCGTTAGGTTCAAAGTCCATAAAACAGCATCGACTTTAACAGTGGTGTGAAAGGATCGCTGTGTATCTTCAATGAACAGATAACCTTTCTTACTCAATACACAGTACCTTTCGTTCCCAAAAATACTAGTGTGAAAATCAACACGAGCCCTAATTCTTTGCAATTTAACAGTTCACTCAAATTGGTCCCACGTGGCAAGTTGTAAAATCAGTTTTGTTTTGACGTTTGCTCCGCACACCGTGCGTTGACCGCACAGCATTGTTCGAACGGTAACGACCACCGAAACGACAGTAGGGTTGCCAACAACAATCAAACTCACATGTTCACGAGACAAGTGTAATACCCTGCAAGTAATCATGTTTATGCCACTATTTTTACGTTACTGATTGCTGTCATTGGAAACAAAAGGTTACGCGTGTAAGTGTTGGTTAAAAATATCGTGAATTAAGGTTTCTGAAAATAGCCTGATAGTTGACCAAAAGAACTGCCAGCACGTTATTATTGATCCGATATTCCGATGTATTACAAATAAGCTGCAATAATATCTGCCACTTATTGTCTTCAAAAATTAATTTTCTCGTAAGAAAGTTGCGAAAAACGAAAATTGCGTAAACTGCATCATCAACTTTCACGATCATGCGCCAAAGGACCATTTTTATTTAAGCACGGTAACCCTAATACTTTGCAATTATGATCTGCAACACAGCGTTCATTGCCTCCATATTTGTTGTTATTAACACAACAATTCACATTAACACTTGTATTTCAGCGATTAAGACACACCACCATTAGAATATCCCTTGTCTCGGTGTTCTGTGTAATACAGGTATGGTGTGATAGAGGTGTTAATTGCCGGGATCTGACTGGAGGAAAATACAATGGCTCCTTGATGAGCAATAAAAATGCAGGAGCGAGGATTTTGACGGTTGTTCATAATTTTTTGGGTGTTAAATGAATTTAATCCAGGGGTTCACAACCCGTCAATGTCTGTATGAACAACGGCTTTTCGAAACTGCATTTGTTTAGAATCCTTGGAAGCATAAAACATTATCCAATTTATCATACCTCTTTGTTTGTTGCGGTTTTTCTTCTCAGAGTACTCAGTTAGGAAACACTAAATTCATGAAGTTTTAGAAACATAATTTAATTTTGACGTGTAAAAGAATTTTTTAAACCAATTTACAAAAATAAATAAAATTTATCATCATTACAGTGAACTTCTTTCTTTCGTCAATTTTTCATCCATCTCTTCAAAACCTATTTGCCGGCCCCCAAATCCGTACATAAACGGAAACTATTCAAACTCAACGTCTAATGATTCACCGGCCATGTGTTACTGTCTAGTTTTATTAGATTGTTGTGTAAAAACTTGCCGAGCGACCGTTAACATGACTCATGAGTTGCCAGTACTAAATATGTCGCCAAGATCTGCGCACAGCACTAAAGGTGGCAAAGGTCAAAGCAAGTTGCCATAAGTTATAAAACTGCACGCTTATTCGGATGATTGGTTAATCAATTTGGAAATTGAAATTTGTTTTCGTTTATTCGGTCTTATTTGGGAAATCTAGAAAGCATGGGCTACTACTATTTTGTTAGAGATAAACGCAAAATCAAGTCAAGGATGTCTCTTATAAAGCAACTTTTTACTATAGTGAAAACCTAACCGAAATCAGACCAACAGTTTTTGCGGTATAACCAGTGGTCTGATGATAAAATTGGAAAATTTAACAATCCTCTGCTCTTCTCCTTGCTTCCTGTCTAGTGTCTACTACACACCTTCCATGCTTCGAATTCCTATCTACTTCAGGCGCCACGGAACTCAATTACCGCAAGAACTAAATGCCACAATAGATCTAATTAAATAATCCTCGTCTATTAACACTGAAAGTTCTACAAGACGGTCCTTTAAAAGCTTAGCTCTAGACAGTTGGCAGTCAGCCAGACGCTACTTGTCGAATAAATAGATATTGCTCCGTCTCCTGAATGTCCAGACATAGTTGGAGTGATGTGGCGGCTTAGCCAGCTTTAGTGGTTGATAACATGGCAGGAACTGCGGTGTTTTGATCATAAACGTCACACTGGTTATTGCTTAGATAGCAGAAACTGCTTTTAGCAATTTATTGGGGAATATTATGAATGCTTTTGGATATGTCAGCTGACTTTATGTTGAGGTTGTGTGGTCTTTATAACTATTTTGCTGCATTACGATGAAAACTTAATTATTCAAAGTAGGCGGAGAATCAATACTGTTCGATCGTCATAATTACAATAGACGGCATAAAAGCATACAATTCACCGATCTTAGTCTAAAAACACACCAAAGTCTAATAAAGAAGTTAGGAAGAAACCGTTAATTAACTGAATGGGCAGTATTTAAATGCAATACGACACAGCGATAGTATCGCAACGCTACACTCCGAAAAACTTAGCTCCACTTAACTTAACTTCAAACTATGATGAAGGGTACTCCATGAATGGAAACTGACTCCTATAGAACATCCATAAACAAACATTAAAGTGCAACATCGGTTTCTGTTTATGAGAGCCATTACTTTAGACATCTTATGAGGTGAATAACAGTTATTACAGTTTTATGATGTCCATAAATACATTCGTTTACGTGTGGAGCTTATAGCGAGATTCGTGTACAGATCAATGAAGCCACAATAGTCCAATATCTGGGCCAACATACTGAAGGTCATGCTTTGAACCAGCTTTTATTGTGGTCAACTTCGACACAAATCCAAATCTTAAGCTTGGTATTACCAATAATACCAGTTATTAGTAATGCATCATAAAGCATTGCTATTCTTTGAAAAAAGTACTAAGTTATAGTCTTAGTGTCGAAGATTCGTAATTAATTCTGTTGGTTTTTTCTAGTCTGCTTTTAGACCATGATTAACTTTGCATTTAAGGAAAATATCATTCTACATATAAGCTGACCTAATATAGTATGGAAATCCTATACAATGCGAAATCAGCCTATACCGGAATAGTTTGATTTGTCGCCGTGTGGACTAACACATTACAGTTCAGCTTTACCTGTTAGATAATATTCGCGTTACTACAAGCATTGAAAACAACAACAATTTACATAGTTAATTAATATAACGTATTACCTATGTACAGGCTTTACTGAAATCGTGCCTTTTCCGGGAAACAGGGCAAAAATAAAGATTTGTCAGCAATTCCAACTTTGACATGGATTTACGAGATTCGCTCGAACTAATTACTGCCATGACAATAGTTCTGTCGCGCGTGTTTGCTTGACTACGGGGACAGGGTAAAATTACTTGGGTTTTAAGGTTTAACGAACATGAGGAACGAAACATAACATTACGACCGTATGAGGTAATCATGATAAAAAACGAGATAACTTTCTCCGACCGTGGATCGAGTTTAACGAGTCATAAGTTACTTTAAAAGGATATTAAGTAAAGTATTTTTAGTATGAACAGTTATTGGTCCATAACTTAGGACGATAAAAACCAGCATCATACCTGAATTTGCGAGACTTCAAAACCCAAACTTGATTCGAAATATGGCTTTGAATTTAAGTTGGTGTTTACAACACAGAATTGATTAGATAAAAGTGTCGAAAAGTCTGTAAACAGAAGCTATCTAACTGACATACTTGTCCCTACAGAATACAAATAATACCGATCATAACGATCGAAGCATTGGCCAATGATCATAACTCAGAAGCTACAAGACAATAGTTGGCTCCATGACCCCAATCCTTTGCGGCGGGCGGCGCGGTTAAAAAGTAATTATTACTATTGTGGCCACGACACGTACGGTAAAGATTTCATGTTATTATGTCAAAATCGAACACCAGATTTCCTTGTGAATGCCTGAAGTAGAACTGGAGTGGTTTGGTTTAGCAATAACTGCAGTTCCTAGAAACTTCAAATGCATTTAAGATGTAAGGAAGTAAGTCTTGTAATTTTTGTAAACAATGCCCAGAATTGCATTATTAACTACATCTTTTTTTAGTCTCTTTGTATACTGAAGGTGACTTGGAAGTTATTCAAGATCGAAGAAGAACTCTGATAATGAAGTTAAAGAAACATTTGAATTAAAAACATGTTGGCAGCGCATGCGTAAATAAAGTAACTAATTAATATCCAGAAACACGCCAAAAATACATTCGAACACAAACTCTTATCAAAATATTGTGTCGTAGCTATATTTGTACCTGAATGAACAGAATTAGTCGCAGTTATGTCAAGATTCCATATCTAGGCCTTATTGTATTCAAATTAATCTATAAATTAGAAAGTTGCTCTATAAGTTGCTATCAAACAATCTCTGATAAAAGCAGGCACAATGTCAAGTTTCTGAGTTTATCGCGAGCTAGTCTACTGAGATAAGATTGGACTTCACTCGAGATTTCAAGAGTCTTAATGCATTGTATGTCCCATTCTAGCTTGCAGAGCAGAGCTTCTCTTTTAAACCAGATTCAAAAGCTTACTTCGTTCATATACACAGACTTCGAACTTTCCCAAAATCCTTAATACCATTTCCAGTCCTGTCTTCACCATCAGACACGCCCAAATATCACAGAATTTGAGTACAATCAAATTAAATTATGGGCAAAAAGTGAACAATTATGCTGTTATTCTAATGTGGGGCGTACACAATGACATTCGCACATTTCAGCACGGCCGTTGAACCAGCGGCGCTTGAGCTGAGCATGTTACACCCAGTGGGTGGGCTGGCTGCACAAAAATTTAATTATAAGAATTTATCTCGTTCTGTTTATGGTTTTGATTTTAGGTGGCGTTCAATTGTATGTTTGACTGCTGGAAATTTTCTGCAGGATATGTTTGTTGCAGTTGAAAACGACACTGGCTACCTAAAGCAATAGAAAATGAAGGGATCTGGTATATAAATTGGACCATGTTGTAATTCAATGCTGTGCTAAAACTACTAGTGCACCATCATTCACCACATACCTAACTTTTATGTGAAGTTTGACAACGACTTTTTCTTTATTTTTCTGCTTACGGTGGATGCGCTAGGGTAGCCCGCGAAATTCAAATTTTCTTACGTTTTTTGCAATTTGCTGGTCAGTATCAGGTTGTATGTTGATCTAAATATTATTAGCGGCCGTAACAAATATGGATTTACAGACTTATAAACATTAGAATCAGCAATACAACTCTCTAAGTTCATGTAAGTGTATTGACTGACGATTTCATGAAATTTTCATTAAATACACTTACATGAACTTAGAGAGTTGTATTGCTGATTCTAATGTTTATAATTCTGTAAATCCATATTTGTTATGGCCGCTAATAATATTTAGATCAACATACAACCTGATACTGACCTGCAAATTGCAAAAAACTTAAGAAAATTTGATTTTCGCGGGCCACCCTGGCGCATCAACCTTAAACAGACACAAACTTATATTTACGAATAGCTAAATCTCGAAGAACGTTATGGTCACCACGATCATTTGATCGAATGACAGCTGTATAATCAACCGGTATTTTGTTTCTTTTTATGGTGTTTTAATAGTGACCACTTCTAAGTTGCATTTCTGGTTCAACTAGATCTTCGGGCTATTATGTTCTTTTAATATTATCTAATACATTTAGTTTACTATTCACAACCACACTGGTAGATAGATTATTGGAATCGCCGTCTGAATTTCATAATCATAATACTTGAAAATTATATTTATCATTTAGAAATCAAAGTGTGTCCGTTTGTTCGAATACATGGAAAACTATTTCAGCCACAACAATAATAAAATATAGTTAATTAATACGTTTTCCGGTAATGCCGAGTCATGAATATTCAATGTGCACCCAAACAAGCACATAATAAGTCAAAATAATTAAGTTTATCCGTCACGATTCAATAATAATCTGTCCAATTAACATGTTCCATACAATTAATACCTAAACTACTATGTTGTTATTCAATTAGGAGCTGATAACCACGGAATGTCTGTCTGTCACTGACCTTTTAACAGCATTAATAATTGTATGTATTTTTTCCCACTTAGTGTATGTAGACGATATATTGTTTGACTCCTTCACTGTTATTTACATACCAGGTAGTGGTATTGGAATTTGTGTGGAGTAGGTACCACAACTAAAAAGAGAAAAAAAAAAACTTATTACAAAAAAAAAACAACCGACTTCCAAAAAAAGTCGGTTGTTTTTTTTTTTTTTAGTGTTACACATAATTTTCTTAAGTCTATAATGTTTATTTATTTAACTTAACACTATATCTGGCACTATAAGGCCTCATTTTTTAATTTTGTAATCTGGCGAAAAATCTAGGATAGCATTTAAGGCAACAAAAATGTTACAGCTTTTAAGAAAGAATCTAGTTTGACCATCATCATCATCATCGCTCAGTTCAGACAGTTTATTCCACATTGTGCCAAATTACTAAAACAATGGAACGAAAAATTCGAATTTAGCGAATCGTTAGTAGCGGACGACACATCCGGTACGAGGCTGCCATATTGTCGTTGGTACCATTCAAAATTCGAAGAGGTGCGCGTGCGCCGGCCTTCGCCCGCTGAGGAGTGCGGGAGGAGCGGGAGGGACTAGGGCTGTCATTGACAGGAAAATTGGTATTGTTTGTTAAACATATGAAAAACTACTAGGGGCTTAAAACAGTCAATTTAGCAGAATCATAATAATGAAAATATTATGAATCATCGTATAATGTCACAAACAGACTACAGTTTTCTATGGAGATTCTTAAAATGGTTCACAAATTATGAATTGCTTTTAAGTTAAATTAGAGGAATTGCTAATGACAGCTGGGATTCAGGAAATGAACTGTTTTTAGAGGAATTGCTAATGTGGCCGGTTTAGGCCCCCTGAACTATGAAGTAGTAGAAGGAGATGGTGATAATAATAAATGGCACAATAAAATCAGACTAAAGTTGGATGAACAAGCATCAAAGTTGTTTGTATTACAGATTTATTTGGGCTAAATTTAATTGCTCACAATGTTGCCAATATCTATAGGATTAAAATGAATTATATCCTATATTATGGTACTAGTCTATTTATAACATTAAATAAATAATCTCAACAGGTGATTTATCAAGTCCTAACTTGACCGTACCAACCCTAAGATCAAGACACGAACTGGTTAAAAAAAGTTGAAACAACCACAGTCAAACGTTAAGTGATGTCCTTGACGCACCTTGCTACATTTCCAGTTAGATCACCACCAAAAACAGTGTTTAATGCTTATCGCTATTGTATTGGAGTTCAAAATCCTGTGATATCAGGATTGTAATTTGGTAAGCCTGGACATTAGAATTCAGAATGGGTGGGTACTTGAAGTATGGTAGTTATTGGGCTAGCACAGCTGTGACCAAACAATTCATCATGGCGGTCGCCGTGAATTAAGTAATCTAGTTGACCATATGGTCGCGAGCCAAGATGCTGTAGATCCTATTTTTCCACTGTAAGTACATAATTATGAGGTCGGATGTTTACTCGCAATTGCTTACGATATGCTAAACGTATGAGAATCCGTGATAGATTGTGTCGATACGATTAAAGTAATCTTGTTCGCTTAGCTACTGATTAGTCATAATTCGCATTTATTAATATTATAAATAAACAAAGATATGAAATAGATTATTTAAATTAATTAAGCATGGTCAAAGGTTGCATAAAGATATAAATCTCCTATGACAATGGAAACTATATGTAGAGTTCTCATAGACATCAAAATCGAATCTGGCAGAATCTACGAAAAGTCCAAAAATCTACAACAAAGATTCAAAACCCATCACCATAAAAAGCATAAACAAAGAAAGTGCAGAGTAGACGGAGAAAAGAGAACAAAATAAAATAAAAGCCACAGCACAGTGGACCCGACTCGTTCGGCGAGTGACGACAATGACCGGCGACCACGTAACGGAACGACCATTATGAGATACTCAATTAACTGAGAATGGAAGGATTTATTTAGTTTTTCTTCACGCTCTTTACCTGGCTTAGTAAGTGGAGTTTGACTATTTGAAATGGTCAAATTCATATAAAACGCTGATTATGACACTATTTAGTCTCGAAAACTTGTTGTAGTTGGATCAGCCGACTTTCTGGTTACTGATACTGATGATGATGATGCAAATGAAACAGCAGGAAAGAACGGCGGATATTCTGATATACCTGAACTAGATGCTAGAAACACTTGATCATATGAAGCTGTAGAGACGTAAATAATTGACTTTGGGAGTTTAGTACCAAAACCTCTTTTTATACTCAAATATATGATATATGTTTGAACCATTATATATACATAGATAAACTTGCTGAAATTGACCTTTAGCTCTAATTATGCAATAAGCATAACTAGATGACCAACTAATTCACTAAGCATTTCTTTCATTCAAGAATGAAAATAACTCTATTGTCCCTAATGATTGTTTGAACTTTACATAATGGCCAATTGTTACGCATATTTCAATGACATGATATCAATATACAAGAAGTTCATTTCTAAGACGTTGATGAAGTTGAAATATAGCCAAAGTTAAATTGGTAACACAAGCAGCTGAAGTTACTAGAAGGATTCGTCCTGCATCTTTTTGCACTTAACAAAAACAAAATTCCATTCAAAATGCCGACTCAAAATCAGGACGGTAATACTTCTTAAAAAAATCCTAAAGCCGCCGTCTGGTTCGAACCCGCAACCCATAAACAAAATGCCACTGGCAACGGTACCTATACCGGTTTGTGGATCGCTCGCCTCGACATATTATATCGATCTTATAGGGAAAGACGATTGTAACGAGAGTGGAGAAGATATTATAACTGTTGCTAACAAGGCGTAAACGATGAAAACTAACAATTAATATAGATATTACTTTGTCATATGTCTTCCTAAGATGCAACTACAACCTCTCGATTTGCCTACGGATATATCTTCCATGTCTGGACGTTTTTATTGTTATATGTCTCTGTGAACTTACTTTACCTTCATATCAAACCTTTATTCCAATAATATCCTGAGTAGATTAAAATCGGGAACTTACCTGCGAAAAAAGAAAGTTATTTATTAAACTTATGTTACACAAGTAAGTTATTTAATATAGCTTTAGCCCGCGGCTCCATTCACTTGAATGTTCAATGCTCAGCTACTGCATATTATTACACCACAGCTGAACGCAGTCAGTTTTGAACTCACGACCTCTTTGATAGGTAGTTAACACCTACCAGGTAGTTTATTATCGCTTTAGATATTAATTTTAAGTTGCTGCAAAAGTGAGTCAAGAAATGGACAGGCTATTCTATCGATGTTGTAAAAGCTTAATCAAATAGTCAGGTAGTACATAATGATTCAATATAATCATCCATTATTTATTGTGGAGGGAGAGGTTAGATGATGGCTGTTCCATTCCATGTAATACTGACATCCGTTCAGGCTCCAATATATTTGAGAGAAGATCATGCCAAGATCAATGAGAGCAGTCGTATCTAAATCGAACTTGGATGGGTTATTATAATAAGTAAATAATCTAAGTATAATATTAAAAGAGAGAGTGTAAGTGCAAGTATCGGTGCAATAAGGATGTGTATCACGTACTACACAATGCTGAGAACCAATGACGAGCCAGCGGTAACATGATGTCACCTTCACACAATAGATATTAACAATAGGAAGAATAGTGACACCTGTGAATATTATAATGATGTATGAAATATATGGTATGCAGGAATTCAAGGAGTAATCAGCAGAACATAATATGCCGAACGTCCTTCATTCAAGTAAATGTAACTATAAGGACTACAAGAAGTAACAACAACGTGCAAAAGTCCAAAAGTAACAACTTAATGTAAAGGAACTAATCGGAAACAATCTAAGCGTTCGAAAGTAAAAACGTCAAATTCTAAAGATATGATGGAACTGCTTCCGAACCAAAACCAAAAATTTTAGGGCAACCAAAACAATATCAAATAAAACAAGTATCGTGATTTTTTATGGTATGGTAACAGGATAGTCAGCGAAGGTCACAACAACATAGCAACTAGTCCATGAGTTAAAGCTACTATACCCCTACACTGACGATTCATCAGCGTGTTACCGAGGCGATTGTTTAACACGCTTGCTACGTGTACGTAGCAAGCACGCCACGTGTGCGCAACGTGTTCGCCGCGTTTACGGAACGAGAGCAATTGACGTGAGTGTGCAAGAGAGAGCGAGACAATTGATTGTACAATATTGTGAAAACGCAGAGAGCACGTCGCGTGATCGCGGCTAGCTTGCTTCGCACTCGCGGAGAGCACAATCACAAATCGCTTCGCTGGAAAAACGCCAGTGTGATAACGCTCTTAGGGCCTACAGACAGTCAAACGCTTCAGTTGGGTCGATGACGTCCGACACTTCCAAGTAACGTTGAGTCATCATGTTATTGATATGTGGATAGATTTGCAAATTGACGAATGCTGCTTTTTATTCTTGAGGCTACACCGGTGCATTAAACTATTAAAATTTCTCGTAACTGAATCAATAACTTTCAGGAAAATCTTTATGAAATGGGCTCTGACTTCTGGCAATAAACTTCAAGTTCAGATTTTTTTTGTGTCCTTGAATCCTCATATTTGAAAGATACTGTGATGCGAACTCCAACAACCATACTTAAAATAACTGAGATGAAGCACAAAACTGTTGCAATGTTTCAAGCGGTAAATATACCATGACTGATTAATGTAATCTGTTCTCCCAACGTTGGAACAACAACTTCAGATAAGTCAACACTTGAACCTTCACAAGGACGCCCACATAATAATACAATTTGAAATATCCACCGCATTACGGAATAAAAGTTCGCAAAACTTACATAGAGTAGAAGCGAACAGTAGTAAATTAACGATTCTCAAAAGGATCAAAACCGGAATGGCATACCGTCAGAATGTTAATTAGCCCTTAGTTCTCTCACACGAGGCATTCTGGTACCGTTACGGTGGTATTACACCACAGCGTGGTTGCATCGCGCCCTGTCCTGTCTGACCAGATGGCATTAACGGCGACCCACTTCTTGAAGGTCCTATACCGGCCCGACTTACGCCATGTAAGGAATTACATGGTTACGCAAGTCGCTGATTCTGCGAGAAACTCTCGTATTGTTCATATTTTATTATATACAATTAAATGTTGGAAACTTTACCTTACTTGGCAAGTAAATTTCGTTTGATTAAAACATAAATCTGGCAGTAAAACTCAAATATGGTAAAAAGACATAAAGGGCGAGAACTGTCTAGATTGCTATCAGTAGTGCAATGATCATAATTCAGAGGTTTTACGTTCCAACTGTTGTCCTTATTGTGGAGCAAGACCAAAAAAATACAAAGTCCAAAACTGTAACTAAAACTGCAAAACATAATTAAGCATAAACCGTATCATTGATGAAAAGAATGCCACATAACGATTTAAAGCGCGGTATCAATATCAAGCTGAGAACCAACAAAAAATGGCGCTTTGCTTTCAATGCGATCGTTGATTGCGCTCCAAAGCCGTTTACAGTTAATCAATGCACCATGTGTAATGACCAGTCGTGGCCGGCACGGTACATGGCACGGCATGGCATATGGCGGCTAAAACATGGCCATATAAGGTGGCACATATGGACGACATGGTTTGTTCGACGAATTCAGCGGTACATGCGTTTGTGACAACTTTTACGGACATGATGAATGGACGTGTCAAAGTTACGAATATTGAAGTCAATGAGGCTGACGTGGATTGTAATGTAACGCTTTCGAAACCGTGTTGGACAACGTTCGCAAAATGATGTATTACATACAACAGAAATCTGATGAGGAAAAGGAACCTGGTATAAAATAGCAGTTAGATCCGATTCGAACGACTTAATATAACAGAACAAAACAATAACAGTAGTTTAGTTAGCGCTTGCATGATTTAAGACGATCTAAATCAAACGAACTAACGAGCTGGCCTTAATCTCGCAGCCAAGGGCAATTCATGACTCTATGCATTGTGAACTTTGACCCAAGTAACACTCCATATCGAGAACGTTTAGTTGTATTCAGACCATTAGGGCAAAGTACGGAACACATTGTCTCAGAAGTTGTACATAAGGCAAGCTTTTTGAGGAGTTATAAATATACGAATGTTTTAATAATTTCGAATATGATGCTTGAGCGATAATTGATCGAATTTACGGATTAGATCAATTTTGCCGATTGGATTGATCACTAGACATGGCGCCATATAGCAATGCGCTCGAGCACGTTCAGACGTAATTAACAACAACTTAGCTCTACGTATTATATTATAAATGCTACGATCGAAGCTCTAATAACAATCACTTATAAATATAATAGATCGTCAGATCGCTCGCAAAAAGCAATAAAGAGTTTAATTAACAGATGTCCTGGACGAAGACAAGAGCTGATTATGCTAATGTAATATCTGATATGTTGTTGGATGATTTTCAGCCTTATTTTTATGTAAGTTAGGGTATAAGATTGTAATGTGTTCGGTTACTGTTGGCAGGTCAAGATACTATAATATGAGCATGTGCTTTGTTTGTTTGAAGCACCTCCCGCATTGATGTGTCATCATTTGTGTTGGTAGATTTGCTATATTTGTACGAATTTACGCATAATTATTGTTAATATTGAAAGCAGTGGTCTTCTTGGAAACTCTTCATCCACATTAGGTAGAACATTAAAATTTAATAAAAATTAAAACATGTCTCTAAACTAAAAATATGAGTATAATAATCGTTCAAGACCTTATTTAAAAGGCAATTATACATAACGGCATAGGGCCCTGATTGAGACCAACATGGCTTATAAACCTTAATGTAGTTGAATTAATTCTGTCTAATGAAATAAGGGATAATTTTATAGCTTTGGCTAAGAGAACATAAGCAATATCTTAAGTTTATTTTTCCTTTTATATTGGTTGCTCTATTATGGTTACCTTGTATTTGTAGCGATACAAATACAGCAAAAATAACATTAAGTTAATAACGTTTACTACACACTTGATGTTATAGATATAAACGATGGACCTAAAGACAAATACTGGGTGTCTACCCTAACACCCTGTATATTAGCGAACAAGTAAAAACTTCTTGAACTTTTTTTTTCTTCACCGAAGACCGAAACGAAATGAAATGGAGTAAGGCTACGGAGAGAATTTTTCAGCTAAACAGGCGTAACATTTCACTATTCACACTCAAAATGTCTCCATAACCTCAACAAATAACCTTTAAAATTGTTAATAAAAATAATCAACATTCTATGTTAAAGAAGTAAGTTAATATCAAACTCGATTACAAAATAGACACAAGGCAAAACGCACTGGATTCCTTAAATTTTAGAAATGCAAGAATTACCTTTATTGCGTACATCTTCATACTTCTACACTCAGAAAATTCAAGAAATTTTCGTGCTTCCGATATTCTAAGGAAGTGGTTCCAAGGCAGCTTAGAATCAGAGATTAATGCAGCCTATAAATTAAAAGTTTCCTTGAAATAGTGATGGTCAACATTGAAGCTATCTTAGCAGTAGGTTCCGACTACGACGATTCAGTAAATATTCATGTAAACTGAGATAACGTAAACTGCGATAATGTAAAAAGACAATGCAATGAGAAACTGAACATGTACATTACAACCAAACGTCCTTTAGTTTTCTTCAAGTGGTTAGGTAATTACATTTCAAAGCAAAGAAATGCAATTATATTGACAGCCAAACAACAATATTTGCAAAGGCTCTCCTCTCCTGAATACCGTTCCCCAAGGCTTGGGGCAGCAGGCTATATTACGACTAGCTTTTACGACGCACTAGTCTAGACACCTAGCACAACAAATTAATACATTGTAAAACAAATGGTGGACCATAAACATTTTGAAGTAATAAAAACTGCAGACCGGAAGGTTTGTAATGTATTGGCAATTACTTAATCGTAGCTGCAGTTTCGGTAGGATTGAAAGTTCGCAGTAGGGTAGAGGAAGTCATGGCATGAAGTCAATATTTTTTTGACTTAGTTTTCAATTTTAGAAAGTGATACAACGTAACAAAAGTTTGACACGACACGAGGGTATTAGTTTTGCTTCATAAATCCCACATTCAATAGGAAACATTTTGAATAATCTGTAAGTTCGATTCGACAAACAGACATAAACAAAGAATACGTAAAATCAACCAAAAACAATATATGTTCTAAATGTTTGCTTTTCATCCAAACACACCAAACTACAATGTAGGTAACCTCACTGATTCAATGAACTAGAAACCGTGATGTGATGATCTAATTTCACATTAATTATGTAAACAATGATTTTATTTTAGCTTCTGACACGATAGCTTACTTGTTATACGGATATATTTATGATAGCTATGCTAATTATTAATAAATTTAATATTTTGCAGATATAGAGACTTTAAATTTAATTGCATCATATGATAAAAAATACGAACTAAGGCAGTATTTCCTAAATAAGTGGGATTCGGCAAGGAACGACAATGGACCCAAAATTATTTTGCAAATTCTTTGTATGCATTCTACAATTTTACTGATCTAGCTCAAAATTCTACGATACAGAAAATTGCGTAAGGATATTTCAATCGTTCACGACATTGTGCATTCCGCACATATCAGATAACATACCAACGTGACTGGACCAAAAATAACTATGTTCTAACTATAGGTCACTAGATATGGTAGAAATTATTCCTCCAGTGTAACAAGGAGTTTCATTCATAGTCAATTATTCCATATTAATTTTGCACGCACGTGTGGCCTGGCGATCGTGGATCACGACTTGTGGAAGGTCGCAGATGGTTTAAGAATGGGTGAATTGAATAGAAACTGTTGTACCTTCGATAGTGCCCCGTTATTAAATGTGAAAATAATTGAAGTATAATGCGTGCGGCGTCAATAATGGGTAGGATGCGCGGAAGCTCCAACAATATCCTAAAAACATTGGGCGACAAGGTGGACAGCCCCTTTATTAGGCACTGGATGCGGAGGCACGTGCCAACATGTGTTGAGCCACGTAGTTATTAGTAACTAGTCAGTTACGTTAGTTTTGTAAGTTTTTTTACTAACATAGTTTCTAAGTCTCTGTTACTAATACTGTATGGATTGTATGTTTTTTATGTGTGATCCGCAATAAATGAATTATATTATATAAATCAGAATGATTAAAAAACATTTTGTTAAAACCTATTTTTCAACTGAAACCCAAAATTATTATTAAGTTCCAACGGACCAGTGCTTAAAAATAAAATCTGAACCCAGTTTATTGTTACTTATTATAAAATTACCATGTTGAAAATGTTGCAATTGTTGCAACAATAAAAACTTTTTACAAAAAAAAACAACCGACTTCCAAAAAAAACACTAAAAAAGTGAAAAATAACTTTCATTTCGGAAGTCGGTGGCAAAAAACGGAAATTGAAAAGCAAAGACACCGACTTCCGAAATTAAAGTTATTTTTCACTTTTTTAGTGTTTTTTTTTGGAAGTCGGTTGTATTTTTTTTGTAAAAAGTTTTTATTTTTCACTTTTTAGTTGTGGTACCTACCCCACACAAATCCGAATACCACTACCTGCTATGTAAATAACAGTGAAGGAGTCAAACAGGATATCGTCTAGATAAACTAAGCGGGAAAAATACGTAACATTGAAGCTAACTCAAAAACTACGCAAGCAAAGTTAATAAAATTTATATGGGACCACCTCGGAAGCATGACCTACCAAACAAAAAAAGAATCATCAAAATCGATTCATAATTGGCGGAGTAATCGCGTAACAAACATACAAAAAAAAAAAAAAAAACATACAGACGAATTGAGAACCTCCTTTTTGAAGAAGTCGGTTAAAAATAGATTTTATAGGTAAATTGTGATGCACAAATGACCAGAATGGGTTATTGAAACGCACGTAGGTAAAGCAAACCAGTTACTAAGTACTACGTCAGCACAACTTTAGTTATAAACAAGCTGATGCACACCACTATTGCAACAATTACTTCAAACGATTCACCTCCTTTTGATATTGCAGCTAATTCCGCACATTACTTCATAATTTTGGCATAAACGCACCAAAATATTATTATTACGTTTATCATTAGATTCATTCATACAGCTGGCACCTTCCTCCAGAACGTATATAAAACAAACGATAAGCCATACGTAACGTACAAATATAACATTAGATCGAAGACCTCTCCTATGTAAAAGATCGGTTGCATCATCCGTCTTTAAATAGATCGCCAGGACTATTAGAAACAGATAAAATTTATATATCGTCGCGCGTTCTCTCCTGCATGGATAGAAAGACTTTGAGATATATTAATCAGCTCTAGTTGTGCACACGAAGCGTAGTGCGCACACACTGCACACTATTGTTGTCTAGCATCTCAATAATTAGCTTCACAGACTAAACGACTTGCAAAAGACTTTCCTATTTTAGTCTCAAGAGCAAAGTCTAACAATACTTGACAATGCAGCCAGCAATGCTAAAACCCCTTATCTTTATTCCAAGGAAATCCATATGGATTTAACTAATCAATGGACTTTAACCCCGGCCTGGCAAAATCTGACTAATGACTTTGTATTTTCTATACAGTAACGGAACTTTAATTAAGATTAGACGATTGAGAACGATTTGTAAATAAAACCTGTTTCTATCGATTTAAAGTTAAGCTTTACAAATAACGTTTGAATAATATGTTTAATATATTACCCACTTCAAACATTTCACGATTTTATAAGTGTTTTAACCGTTTTGAAAGATTATCCAAAGCGAAATTCGCAATCTTGAGTTTGCAAAATGTGGTTTTCAAATCGTCAAAATAAAGCACTTGCAATAATAGATCTAGCTCATAAATCCTGGCTTTTATGTAAGAGTAAATAAGATAAAGAGAAACCATAGATCTAGCATTTAGAAAAACTGGTTTACTATATTCAGATCCAAGTTTTGATCTTAATAAAAATTGAGAAAGTTATTTTAAATATACTCCGAAGCTAATCTAAAACCGTTCTAGAACTGACTCAAAATTGAAAATTGCCTATGTTTTTGGGTCACATCACTTGGTAATGCAGATACCTGGTCCATTGCGGCAACGGTATCCGCAGTGCAGGAGAGCCCTATACATAAGCGTCCATAGCTAAGCTTTAGAGCGGCCGTGCTAAGCCGCAGGCAACATTTTTGCAACTGAACGAGCTGAAAGCATTTGCGCTGATAAAGTTGTTAGTGAGCGAAGATAAAGAGTAATAAGGTTCGCTTGTTAAAAGTTTAAGTTTACTCGTGAAGGAGTAAAACATTCTATAATTAATTTCACTGAGCAATATTTTACGTTTGTACTTATGTATTCAACACGTTTGTCCTTAGGTCCGAAACAAATTCTATCACAAACTCAACTCGAAATCTAGTCTAAATTGCGTCTTGTCTGTCACTAATTATTTCAGACTTATCCGTCCAAAACTGAGCCTCCTAAACCAAATATGAATGTAAACCGATATAAAAGGCAAATGCAATAAAAAAAATCCTTGCAATATCATTGGCAAGCCGTAATCCATCAGTGTTATATTTCAACACATTACCATGTTGCTCGCTTGCCAAAACAAATATACTTTCCTTCGTCAGACGTCAACCGTAATGTTTTTGACGACCGCAAAATGGATCGGTGATTTTTATTGAGGTATTAAAATGACTTGTACGATGTAAAACAAATAGGGAAGAATCATCGGCGCTGTGGGTTGAATACATGATGGTCAGTTTGAGGCCGAGGCTCCTCCAAGGTTTCTTACATAGAATTCTAAGTGTTAAATGACGTATTTATTGGTTGGTTATAAGGTGACACTATGCGTAATGATTAAGCTTGGCTTCTTGGTGATACTTACTGGGAAATAGTATGTAAGCAAGGTGCTTTAGTATGCAGGCATAACTCACAACAGACAGCACATAACGTTACTTTTCCATCCCCCAAGGCACCTGTATTTTCCCCGCAAAATGTTCACCCTTTCAATCAGAAAAAGGAAGACCCTAATATTTTGTCGGGAAGCCCCTACAATTTACGAGCCATATGTCGGACATATCCTGCGCAAACAATCCGTCGTCTGAAAGTTTCATAACCCCGTTTGCACCTACCCTGCACCCTGTGCAACCCCCTGGGGGTGTCTGCGAGGGTGCGGCTCGTTCAGACTTTACTGCTGATTGTAGGGGTAGGCAAATTAATGGATGACTAAGTGCTTACTGTTGCTAGTGCATTATTTGGGGGCACGGCTGCCTAGATGAAAAGTCAGTTTTAAAGTGACTAATTGCGTTCCGTCATAAATGCTTGTGCTGAACGGTTCAGGTGTGCAACGAAAAAAAAAAGGTTTTCCAATTTAAGACATAAGTAATTGCCATACTTTAATAATATTATTATTTTAAAAAGTAAGTAAGTAGTATAATTGCTACCTTATGTAAGTACTAAGGCAACGAGTTTCACTTAAAACTCAATCTTAATTGAAAATGAATACGTTGACATTTTCTCTGGCTTTACGTCATCGTATACTAACGCATGTCGATGTCCTACGACCCTGTATTATTGTCTTTTAGATAATTATCGTTCGATTTTTATGTTTTTATAATATCCTAGTAACAATAAATATCAAATAGTAAGTTATTCGAACTGCATTACGATGCTCTTACTCATCCTTCCTAGTGCACTTATCTGAACAACAAGCCAATTGAAGCGGCCACAATGACTGACGCATTTAGCTAATTATGTAATCTTTTACCGCATACATAGGTAAGAAAAGTCGAAGTCAAATCATTTATTTCAAATAGGCACATTAAAGGCACGTTTGATCGTCAAAAACTAAGAAATAGAACTGATTCTAGTTGCCCCTTCCAAAAGGTCGTTTTCGTATGGAGTAGAATGGGCAAGAAACTCCAACGTTACTCTTTAAAAAAATGTTTTACAATATTATAGGTAATTAGATTTTACTAATCATGTTTTCATTTAAATGAAAAACAGATGTGGTCAGATAATGGGGTCACAAGTTAGCTAGTTTTGAGAGGCGGATCCTAGAACCTTCAAATGCTAAAACAACAAAAATCAATTGACTTAAAAACCAAAAAGCTTAAAGCATTGAGAAGACTGTTATCTAAGAAACCAAGTAAAGAATGTCGACAGGTTTTAGACAGGTTCTAATTTGAACCACAACATTAACCCTGACCATTTTATAACTTTAAAGAAATCCAGTTAGCTTGTGTTGATTAGAAAATTAAATTCATACGATATTCTTGCGTTATCGGTGTGATAAGAGGTAGATATGGTGGATAGCGTCGATTGTTCAAGTGTCGGTTCACGGAGCGACTATGGACAATCTGCATGTTCTATTTTAAATGCCGCATGCGGATTCTGGCGCTACTTGGGAGAGGCCTATGTCCAGCAACGAACTGTAATAGGGAGAGACGTTTGAATTATTGATTCGAATTCTGGAGACTATACGTAAGGGGGTTTGGGGATTCATGCTTTGGGTTTCAGCAAATGTAACTATATTGTTTTTTCGTTGGTATTATAAGTTTGTCTACCGTTTCAATAACTTGGGCCTATTAGGTACAGGATACGGAGATGTAAATTATCAAAAGCGTTCGGAGGTTTTTTATTTAAATAAGTTGACAATCTGGTATATGGGGTTAATAAAACGTTAGTTTCGTGTTTTGCGTACGTTTTGGGTACAGAAGAGCACCCTACATAATAATATAACGCTGTTAATACTAATAATATCAGGGCTAACGCAATTCCCACTAGTATGTAATTGAATTTTTTATCAACATAGTGATAGACTAAGTAAAATTAAAATCAGCTGAATTAATCACATTGTTATCAAACGACCTTGTTATATCAGAAATCTGCCTTATCAATGCAATAACATGAATTTACTGACGTGCAAGATTAGTAAGAACTACAATAAATAACATCCTGGATTTGGTCTTTTCATATCAAAATAGAAGAAGCAGAAAATAAAATTATATTCATATTTAAAATATTGTTTAATCGGTATATTGTATATATCCTTATATTTAAATAAATATTAATTACACAATTTTCGTTATTGCACCTACCAGTTTGTTTCTGCATCACCTAAAGGTTGACTGGTAGAAAGTGAAATTTCATCAATCCGCTTCTGTACACTTGTGTGCTTAAGTATTAAATAAATAATAAATAACCTTTTGTTTTCTTTAGAATAAAACTTTGCTGTAACTGTTTGTAAAAACACCCCTAACAATTCTATTGAGTTGCAAATTTTGCTCTCCCAGGCAGGACACTTCATATAAAATGCCAGACACTAGACAGCCAATGACCTGACAGTTAATGAAAAAGCTGCTACAGGGCGAGTGTAGGGACACTTAATGAAATATCTATGATAATATCCCCGTGGTGATTACTCCTAACTTATCCATGAAAGGCCACTGTCATGAAATATGTATAGCACGTATTCCACTTTATTTAGGAATGGGATGATACTCTTGAGCTTTCCATTACTTCGAACGAGGTTGAGCCAAAGTTGATGTATGTCGACACGACATGAAAATTTCATGAAATCGTCAGTTACATGAACTTTGAGAGTTGTATTGCTGATTCTAATGTTTATAATTCTGTAAATCCATATTTGTTACGGCCGCTAATAATATTAAGATTGACATACAACCTGATACTGACCTGCAAATTGCAAAAAACGTAAGAAAATTTGAATTTCGCGGGCTACCCTAGCGCATCCACCTTAAGCTGGTGTATCTCCACCTGCCAAGAGAGAGGTAAATAAACGAGAAGAAGAGGCATTTGATGGTACGATGCTGCAATCCTGTAGTATAGCTAGTTGTCTGGACGTGCTTTATAAGAGTTTAAGAAATAAAACGATTACGTATCGACGAGTTATCGGCCGTGAACGTGACTTACGATATCTAACGTTAAAGCGGTAAGCGGATATAAGCGTAATTTCAACTTTGGAAGACCTGGCAACATTTTGTACACGTAAGTTTGGATTAGGACAGTTTCGTCGTAAAAGCTCTTCTGTTATTGCTGTTTCAGAGATCTACGAATACAGTGCAAACGAGAATGATCCCAAATAAACTAAGACGTAGTATTCCCTCTTATTCTGCAGATCGTTAAATTAAAAGATAAATATTTTTTTGGTCCGCAGCACGTAAATATTTGTGCGACTTGATAACAAACATACAAAAAATCACACGAGAGTGAAAAGGACTAACAGTCAAGTTTGCCACAACTACCAGGATGTTAGAACGTCGGTGGAGGTTCAAACGTAGTGTACATATTCGCGTGGGCCGTCCCCCCCTCATCCCCCGCGCCCCCGCCAGGTCAACGACATCCGCGGCCGTTTCGGCCGACGGCGCGCCTCACCTTGACATTCATCTCGAGCACGACGCTTTAGCCAAACGTTTGAATTAACTCGAACAACTTTCGAACGCCGCTTTAGAATTAACCCTTCTAGGGTATCAGCTGCCCACTCGAATCAGTCGTGTTGCATTTTGGTTACTCGCGACAATCTTCTCGATTCCATGTTGCCCTGGTACATGATGCTGGTTCTAACGAAGAAATTGAAATTAAATCTTGTTTGTCTGCAAGATAAAAATTGTTTTTTCGCAATCGGACGAAGTTTCCTATTGCCATTGTGGATACGTGACTCATCAGTTAAATTGATAAGTAACGAACAAAGAGAGATCTATGTAAAACAATCTGCATATAATAGAAATATTTTATATCACGGAAAAACGCTCAAGGAACGCCTACTGGTAATGACGTGAACTCATCACGTCACCATACATACTCAAACTTACAAATCCCCTAATCCTATTCGCAGAGGTCAACACTCTTTAATTAAACAAGAAAATATTTTTGCGTGTAAGTACTCGTAGTGAGTACGTATATACTCGTTATCCCCGATATAATGAAGTATTCATGTGAACTGTACATTAATTGTCAAACAGTTGGGCGGTCAAAGGATAACAGTTAATACAATAAGTAAAAGGTACTACAACGATATCCTAACAAGGAGAAGAGGAGTGTCAAATGCATGAAATATCTTATAAAGAGTATACTGGCAGCAGTGGACGTGATTCCACGACTAGCGCAATAGACTGTACGTCAAGAAACTTAACAACTTCAAGCAGTGTTAAAAAACAACAATAATCTGCATAACGTAGATTTTGTCCATCGCCTTGATACTGAGCTCACTCATTGTTGCTCTATATAAAACGGTATTAAACTAATAAACATCTTAAGGGGCAAAGAAAATTAACAAAAAAAGCAAAAACGTGGCTCAATGGAGACCACCATTGTTAAAAATGTGAGTCACAATCACAATAGGAAGTTATGGCTCCATTGGGACCACCATGGTTTTGAGGGAATTTGCATGGCGTAACTGTGACCTCATACGAGAACTGAGCAAACCCTGCTATTGGGTTATTATTTTTGAGGACCTGGAGTTTGAAGAAAAAATACTTATAACAAAACCGGAGAGTTTCATAAATGTGGCAACTAAGTATATTCTCAAGTCTATAGCAAATTATCAGTAAGGACACACTCAGGAATGATAAGGCAAACCAACTTCAAGGCCCAACGGCGAAGGTATTACTTATGCAAGTATTTCGGAACTAATCATAATTTACCGTTAATCATCCCACGCAAATCGTGACTATTAATAAAAGGAATCGGTTTAGAATGGCCCCGTAGGCGATCAGCTAAATAACTTGTCAACAAGCATTACTTAGAGTTTTGAAGTTCTTGGGACACCTGTGTCAGACCTGCTACCGAGTTTGCTGACTGGGCCACATTTTTACCACGGCAACCACAGCTAGTGCCAGCTCTAGAGAAGAACAAGAATGTAAAGACATCAGAATTCGTCCTGATAAGGATGTCATACTAGAAGTAGCAGGACTCTTTTCCTAACTTTGTAGACCATTGGTGAAGGAATCAAAATCAAGCCTGTTTTTTATTCCTCGCCAGTTCAAAACTAACAAGGTTCGTTGCAATTTGTAGATTATTTTTTTATAGCAGAGCTGATTAGTTTTGACGGGGTCCGCTAGGACCAATGCCTGCCATGGTTGCGGGAAAGTCCGAAACGGATACCGGGACCCTTGGGTTGGTTTTAGTCAGTAAAAGTCTGACACGCCCTTCCGCTACGCCCAGAGCGGGAGAAGTCATTTGATGATTTCCCAACATAAAAAAAGAGCTGATTAATTAGAACAGGAGGTTCGTTACTGTAGCATAAAAACAATATAATTTCGAAACGTAGTGGAATACCCAGGACTCTCATGTCGAAGAACTAGAAATTCGACGGCCAAATCTACCGAAGAAAGTAGACTGCTGCTAGAAAACTCATAACAGACAATGCCAGTACGTTGTAATCTAGTCTTCATGATACATGCCAAGTCTGTCACTAGCAGCCGTCCGGACAATCGTTGACGGCCACCATCTGACAATGAATGGTGGCACCTTTGTTATGTAAATCGAAGGATTTCACGCCCCATTAATATCGCGAACACGGCTTTAATTGATGACACTTATGGTTGCATGCAGAATGGTACTTAAGACTAGGAATAATGAGTTTATTGTTAAGTGAAAAATTCCGATGTGGAAGCCATTTTGGTCGGATTTATACTTTTGGCGTTGTTGTTTAGCGATTTTTATTTAAACTTGAAGATTTTGATCGTGGTTTTAAAGTAGGAGAGGCGTTTTTAACCGACGAAAAAGGAGGTTCACATGTCGACGCGTATATTTTTTTTTTTTTTGGTGCAGTATCATACTGGGCGCGAAGGAAAGGACCCGAAAATTGTAACTTACGTTCAATTTCAGGGTCTTCCTCGGCGTTAGTTTTGAGCGTTTAATGTTTAGCCATCTTTAAGGAACCTTGGAGATGTTGCACATGTTTTAGAGGTTGAAGACGCATTTCTTGATGCGGTATTACAAAAAAAAAATTATCGGACTTTTAATTTTTGTCAGTAATTCCCTTATTTCCGATAATTTACCTATGTATTTAGCGAATTATCTTCTGCATTGATACTAATTGGGCACGCACGTGACGGCTATCAATCGATGCGATGTGTCAAGAAAATAAAATTACTTATTATGTGAACTGCAAAAGGTGTTTTTAGGTTATTGCAAAAGCTTGTGCAATACAGTATTTAATTACACCATTTATGCAAAGAGGTCATTAAAGAACTGGGCGCGTGCTGTAAAAAGTAAGCTGTTATCAGATACTGTGGACGTGACAGCTAAAAATGGAGGACAATAATGTACATGTAAGCGTATGTGCAAGCTATTACGACACAGATACATGGCTTGTAGACCTTTTTTGAAATGTTGTGAAGTTAGTTTGTCTGATATTCACGACAGAGGTTGTTTTATGTTATGTACACACACATGTTATGTACACATGCACAGAATGATAAAATTAAGCATCTACTTCATTTTACTATGAATCATTATTTCCGACAACATACTGAAAATTACCGTTTGACAACGTGATATGTGGCGGATATGCGGGATAGAATGAGTTCGCAAATTGCTAAACGTTTTCCTACCGCGAGTGTACACGATACTGGTCAACAGTGACACCTACTCAGGGCAAAGTTGCTTACCTTTCGTGAGCAACTATGTCCAACATTAAAAATATAGTTCAAATAGTTTAACTTGTGCATGTACTTACCATAATTATGTACCATTGGACTATACTAAGTACACAGAATAAGTTACTGAATAGTTTTAGGAATAAGCTATATCCAAACCACGTGAATGAGCTTGAAAAAAGAAAGATATGCAGTTGTTTAAATAAAATGGAAACAAAGAAAAAAGCTGTGCATGGTAAAAATAACATTGGCTAAGTAATTAAATACAACCTCTTAAAAAAATTCATTATTCAATACAATAAACTAAGAGGGCCAAGGCAAGCATATTTATCCTCTCTATAACAATTATGACAAAACTTAAAAAATATTTAATTGTTCGCTCAAATATCAAGCATGGCAACATATAGGGGTAATCAGTGTTGACAGCCATATAAGAATTTGTAAATTGGTAACATGTACTATGTAAGGCCTGTTTGTGTGACCTGGACATATTAGGAGAACTATAATGTGTCATAAGCTTCATGCTTTCCTGAATAGAGATGGATAATTTTATAATGGACCATATGGTCGACAACACTATGTTGTACAGAATGGTGACCATATGTCTGTACTTTACCGCTTGTCAATCAAGTTGATGGAGTTTTTTCATGTTGGTAATAGAATTTATATGGTAAAAATTATGCAAGCTGTGAAGAATAGTGCGGGAGTCATATTAATTGAAACTTTATGTAACTTAATAAGTAGCTTCACTTTCCTATAACTGGAAATATGTTACATTATTCAAGTAACAGAAAAGTGAGGTAAAATAAGGAGGCACTTATTTTATGTATAAAGTTATAAACTCAATACTATGTTAGAGGCTTTGAGGCTTTTACAACTTTTTCAAGTGACAGGAAATCACATTACATATCTTCTATTATTATAGTGTCAAGTGTGCGCTAACAACAGATAAAATATAATATAAAATCAATCAAATTCTCCTTAATAGTTATGACTGATGCACATTACATTAAGTAATCGCCCATTTTTATATCAATGACTCACTATTTATATTTTAAATCAAACTAAAAAAATATCATAAATAAAGAGTACAAACTGATAAAAATAATCAACCTATTCCTGTAGTTATCAGTGACAAATAAGGTAAGGTAATAAGACAGTGATGTCATTGTTGTTACTGGAATCATGGATATTTTTATGGAATTTATCCTGTGTTTGATTTAATAAAGGCGACCTGACGACTAATAACTGGCTAAATATAGCAGTCATAAATCAAGGAAAATATAAATGAAGAGTAAAACTTAAGCTAAGTTTTTTAATAAATTCAGGACACCATGAAATAAAAATAAAACATTTTGTCTCATGGTTTCCTGAATTAAATAAAAAGCAGGTTTAAAATAAGGTCTGTGAAAACTTTTTTTTTAATGAGATATTAATCTGCTCTTGACCGCAATCTAGACATCTTTGTCAAGATGTGGTCGACGATGGAGCGAACAAACCTATTAAGTGCCGATTCACTCCAGCTTTAAAGTCATAAATTTTTACAGTTCAAGGAAATTGTAATCCCGATAATGTAAAAAACAAAGAATGAATATGTTTAACGGCTTTTATTTTGCCTTCAAGTGAACCCGAATCTATTTACATAAAAAAACAGCTTTTATTATTGTACTCAGAAATGTAACAGGGTACCTACCGATCTGAAAAATTAAATCATGCAAAGCTATTTAGAACTTCATACTGTCTAGTTTTATTTACAAAATACTTTTCATAAATATGTTACTGTATAAAATACAGGCAAAATATCCTTACTAATTGTATTATAAATGCGAAAATAACTCTGTCTGTCTGTCGCACTTTCACGCTAAAACTACTGAACAGAGTTAAATGAAATTTGGTACACAGATAGTCTAGAGCCTGAGAAAGGACATAGGCTACTTTTTATCGACATACCACGCGGGCGAAGCCGCGGGCGGAAGCTAGTGTAATAAAAGGTAAAGTAATGACAAAAAAATATTTTAGACATTACTAGATAACTCATCAACAGTGTTACCAAAAAGGTTTGTTCAAGGTATGACTTCATATTTATGTAAGAATGATTCATATTAACCTTCATACATTCTTGAAATATGGTTATTGGTAAAAAGAGTCATTAGGATTTGTTATTTGGTATGTAATTATGTGCTTAATGGCGTGTGGAGTAACTGGAAGGTAGATAACTATTTTCATGGTGTCAGTTAGTTAGGTGTGGCTCGTATACTGAACTCAAAGTAGTGGTGTGTCATTTAGTTGTGTAGTTAGATAAATATTTTAACAATGAGTAGTAAAAAGTAGCTTGTGTACTGGCAATTACTGACTTGTAATATAACTAGCTTCTGCCAGTGACTTCACCCGCCTGGTTATTTATTATTGTAGTGTTATTTATTAGTGTAGATTGGAGAAATATAGCAGTACTTTAAGTCAAAGTCAAAGTCAAATAATTTATTTCAAATAGGCACATTATAGGCACTTTTGAACGTCAAAACAAAAAAGAAATAGAAATGATTCTAGTTGCCCCTTCTAAAAGACAGTTTTCGTATAGAGAAGAATGGGCAAGAAACTCCACCTCTTCACACTCTTTAAAAAAATGTTTTACAATATTTTGTATCTTTACATGGTCATACTACCTACACCCTAAGAGAAATGCAATTAAGATGTATTGTTTTATGTACCTAGTACTTATTGATTTATTCAATTCCATTTTATTTCCAGGTTATAGGTTCTTTTCGAAACATTTCTCCTTTTCAAATTTTTGTTAAAACTTAACTCCTCCTTAACATTATTATTTTACCTTAGTTATTTGCTGTTGACAAAGTTTGAAGCAGTTTCATTGTTCATACTTACATAAAAAAAAAAAATTAAGTTATAAAAACTAAAATGTGGTTGTTTTCCAACCAACCATGCCTTGAAAAAAAATTATTATTTTGATAACAGTTTTATGGGCATGCTTCATAAGAAAATTTAAAAGTGCATATTTTTAGCAAGAGTAATGAACTCTTAGTCAGCGTTTTGACCTTATTTGGGGTTACATTGATGATTAGGAGTGTGAAGATAAGATAAGCATCCTAAATTTGGTGAAACAGATGATAAAATGAATGTATTCAGTAGTTTTACCTTGAGAGTTGTATATTATGTATTGTTTCATCTATAGGTAACATATGAAATAGTAGTACAATATGAATACTCACATAAATCAGTCCAGAGTAGTATCTGTCCTTGATGTTGTGCAATACAGAAGCTTCATTCAAACAGGTCAGCTCTGCCATGTCCTCAACTTTGTCAAACTTGGGAGGGTTCATCTTCTGAATATCATCTTTGTTAACCAGGATACGCTTCCCTGACTCAGCTATCTCTACCTCCAACTCATCACCCCGTTGTTCGCCCTTGATCCCAGCCGCCACAAAGCCCTGCGACTCGTGGGGCACCCACACCAGCCTCTTCTGCGTCCATTCCGCCTGAGTGGCCGGGTCATTGAAGCTGTTCCTATCCACCGACAAGTACCGGAGCTCCGGGTCGTTCCTATCCATGTCCACCATCGCGCCGCCTGATCACGCCGCGCGGCCCGTACGACAGCTCAACACCGACACTAGATACCACATTAATCGGTCACTAAGACCGGCACACCACAACACACGTTCCTGCTTATTGCTATACACACGGCGTTGCTCTCTTGCCTCGCGTTTGCCGTGACCGCGTACGGCGCTGATACGTATAAAATGACGATAGCGCGACTGACAGCACAGGCGGCGACGGTTACGGGTAGGTAGAAGGGATGGACCGGTCGACGCCCGATTCACGTTGATTTTAGCCGAAATAAGAACACGATTTTCGATGTTTTACTTAAATAGAAAGTTGAACTTTATATTATCCGATTGATGGACATGCGTTAAACATGTTCTCACCGTAAATAACTAAGTAAAATACACTTTATAATTGAAAAACAACTAAAATAAGCTAGCGACTTGTCGCCGACACTTCTTTCTTGTCGTCAAAGTTTGATTTCGATTACACAAAACGTATGATGACCGTTAAATCTATTCCCTTTTGATTGGCGGCTGGGCAAACTTAATAAAAAAAATTATGCTCTAACCAATGAGGAAAACTTTTAGTTCGCTGTCAAAAAATGTAATGGAGAACAAATTATGGATGCGTTCACAAAAACAAAACTTACTAAAATGGATTGTCACATAATTCGGATACACCTAAGAAGAGTTACGGTTGCTTGGCAGTTTTGAACATAGGCACTACGAACGAACTTTCACGCTTTGGCGCATGTTCTCTCACTCACATTCGCCGCATGTCACCATTTGGTTCCTAGAAAATGTTACTGCTGCAGCCTTCTGCGCGTAGTTCGGAACTGCCAAGTTATAACGGCCGTATTGTGACACCTACAAAAGTAGTACGCGGACTTTAAAACCGCCGAGTAAGTTCGTCGGCGATCCAACAGGTTTGAAATTTTGCTCGTAGCCCGCCGTGGTTCGTCGTCTGCCGGCTCGCGGCTCGCCGTGTTAACAATGAAATTTTGAGCAAGCTTCACGTGTGTCACCGACGGCGAGCCGAGTAAGGTCGCTAACTTAAAAACCGCGAACTTTAAGTACGCACGTCTATCACCCACTTATTTGTCTTGTTTATATCTTTTTAGTTGTCTTTTTTGTTGTAGTTGGGTTTTAGTTCTATAATTTGTAAAAGTACTTTTTAGTTGAATCATGTGGTTGTGGCATCTACTGCACTACTTACTTATCCCACACAAGTTCGTTTACCACTACGTTTGCAACAATGACAGGAACTAAGTATCTAATATTAACATTATGATGAAAAAAAATGACTCGTTGAATGCTTATCGACACCGCCCTAGAACTTTGGACTGTTATGTCTGTAGTCCTTTTTTTAAATGATTATTATAATACTATATTCCCACTCTTACTGTTCCAGAGTTCCAGACTTACGTTCAGCTGCGTGCGTCAGGATATGGATTCACTAAACTTGGATGCACGCAGTACACTAATTTTACACACAGCTCGCAGCGTGTATAAATGGCGGTAGTAAGTCGTAGTAGTATCCAAATATCCGAACGTGTCTTGTACCAGTATTTTATAGTGCTCTGTGGTGTCTTGACTTTGACCAACATCAAGAAAGTTAATGCCGTCAAGAGAAGCTATAAGCAGATTTTAAACAATAAAGGTTCTTAACTCGTCAAAAATAAGGTTCAAATTGAAATAAAGATAAAACTGGTGTGATAATACAAAGTTATGCAATGCAACCATCCAATATATAATAAACGAATAAACGCACAAGCACAATAAAAACAAACTACAATGGAGTATTTTATTGGCTCCATTTGGTATTCGACCGAATAGTTATCTCAGTTCAAGGCGAGCACATTGATAATATGAGTTAGAAGAGATAAAATAAACAAGAATGATTCAATTTTTATCTTTTATGTTTCCCTTGTAGCGACGGCGACGACGTTCACGTTCACGTTTTTATTCGACATTCGACTGCCGGCGTTCAGTCAGACTAGTTGGTAACTTGTAAGGTTACTTTGCAGCTAATATATTACATAAATATTGTTTTTAAAGTTTTTAACTATGGCTTACATAGTAGATTTGCGATCAGATACTGTGACAAAGCCCACTGAGGCTATGAAACATGCCATGGTTAATTCAGCTTTGGGGGACGACGTTTACGGAGAAGACCCCACGGTGAATGCCCTGGAAAGCAAGTTAGCAGCTATGCTGGGGAAGCAGTCGGCATTGTTCGTGCCTTCTGGCACCATGGCCAATCTCATAGCAAGTGAGTGGGTTTTTCATACATAACATAGTGATGGGCTTTGAGGCTGAATTATCATTTCTGTCTGACACCTCTCTATTTATATTTGGAATTAGGAATTATTGACACCTCTCTATTTAGATTTAGAATTTGGAATTATTTCACTGTTAGGTACATTTGGTAAATATTTTTCGACTCTCACAATGCATAGTGAAGCGTGTAGGTAGGTAGGTACTTACCTACTTACCTAATTAACACTGCAGGTTCGGTTGGTTTCTTTACCACAAATTATTTTTTTGAAAAATATAAAATTTAATAAATACAACATAGACGGATAGGTGTTACAAAAATAAATCAAAATAGGTAGCTATTGCATAATAATTGCAAGAAGTTTCTCCTGAGTTTCTCATCCATTTAGTTACCTAAGTTTTTTTGTGCAAACAGCAGCATTCTAGACGCAAGTGGCCTCTTCATGTTGGTAAAACCTCCCAACCCTAACGATTCAGTCGTTATAGGTAGGTAAGTACCTATGTAAAAAAATCAGAGCATAAACGGGATAGCCCCATAGGTAGGTTACGAAGTTATCCATGGTGAGTCAGTTAAAAACTGTGGGATCTGTACTGTAGGTGTCGAACCCCCTCTACCTACGTGTTCGCATCGAGTTACTTCACAGTTCACCACGGTGGTTGCTGAAAGTTTCATGACAATAGGCGATAAAATATCAAGTTAAATGGTCGTATTTCCAGACTACTTACCCAAGCGCACTTAGGTAAGTAGGTACCATTATGCCGTTTGCCGGCCGGCACTTGCCAGACAATTTTTTTCTTATTTTACGGAAATCGTTGATTTTATGCAGAAAGCCGAAAGACACCTTAAATTACCTAGTAATAGTTTTTGTACGGTCAACAAAAGAAGTATACTAGATTAACACTGGCAAGTACTTTAACATTTTTGCGATTTAGATGAACAGACCCAAAAGTTATTCGACACTCTACTTTTAAGCAGTTCATGTAGGTACACATAAGTACCTACTTAATAGCAAAGACTTGCAAAATGTAGCCACAGCGATCACTGCATGCGCTGCGCTACCACCAACGATGCCGTGGAAATGGCAATTCAAATAAAAAAAATCTAATACCATTGTCGTGTTACCGACCGACAAGATGAAGAAGAAGCAAAGAGTTATCCAATACAACCAAAAAGTGAAAAAAAATAAAAAAATACAAAAAAAAAACCGACTTCCAAAAAAACCACTCAAAACTGAAAAATAACTTTAATTTCGGAAGTCGGTGGCAAAAAACGGAAATTGAAAAGCACACCGACTTCCGAAATTAAAGTTATTTTTCAGTTTTGAGTGTTTTTTTTGGAAGTCGGTTTTTTATTTTTGTATTTTTTTTTTCACTTTTTGGTTGTGGTGCCTACCCCACACAAATTCGAATACCACGAGCTGATGTAAATAACATTGAAGGAGTAAATGAAAACTTCATCTAGATAAACTAAGTGGGAAAAAGACGTAATATTGAAACTAACTCAAAAACTACGCAAGCAATATAAATAAAATGTATATGGGACCACCTCGGAAGCATGACCTACCATACAAAAAAATAATCATCATAATCGATTCATAATTGGCGGAGTAATCGCGTAACAAACATACAAAAAAAAAAAAAAAAAACATTCAGACGAATTGAGAACCTCCTCCTTTATGAAGAAGCCGGTTAATAAAATAAAATAAAAACTTATCTTCTTAGGTTTATTAAAATTGAAATGTGAATCGACTTTTATTGCTGACCGTAACTATACTCTACATAATAACAAAAAAACGAATGATCTCCATTGAACAAAGTTCGAACAAAAAACGGAATTCCTAATTTTGTCGCTTTATTTTTAGTAATTTCTGAGATCAATAACATAGTCACTGGTTCTGCTCACGGTAATGACCTGCAAACTGGTATTTTGGAGCATTATTTTTTAATTATTATATAAGTATACATAATAGGTAATCTATGTTAAAAACATGATTTAAACCGGATTTTTAAAACAAGACATCGACCTTTCTTTACAATATAACAAACAACTCGTTGCCTATCGGTGGCGGATCGGTTCTTACGATGTTAATAAAAAATCAGGCAGTATTTGGGAGTATCATTTTAGGCAAGTAGGTATTATAGTGTAAAAGTACAATAAGCAGATGAGGCTGGACAGTTACACTCAAATCTGTGCGGTTCTTTCCTCAAAAGACTATTTCAGACTCTAATCTACATGGTCCTCAAATGATCCGGCCAAGATTCCCTATGTCTGGACTTTAAAAGAGACTACTGTGACCTCTGCACCCCTTAATTGCGTAACACACGATCAATCATAATCACAATAATTTTGAAGGATATTGGTAATCCATTGCTTCCTATTTTCTAAAAAGGGCTTATTGGTGATTCGCGAAAATTTACTCGCCCGAAACGGTTGAATCGACACTTGAATAATAATATTTTTTCTTGAGGCGATTCGCACGAAGTTAATTTATTTGTAGGCGAATCGATTCAGAAATCATTGAGTGAAGCATGTCTTATGTCCACGAGATGAAAAATCTCGCATATTGTGAAAGCTGCAGGCTCAAGTACCGACAAGAGTTTTAGCTCTTCACAAAATTGCCAAAACAGAAACGGACCAACTAATAACCAAAATGTATAAGTCTTACCTACGTAGGTATAGTAATAAATAAAACCACAGTTTTATTTTCGACAAGCGTCGAACCGAGACCGACAGCGGTTGCCTTGTTGAGTTTGTCCTTTGTGCAAGTGAATGACACATAATTAGCATGACTGCAACAATTAAAATTATGGCTACCCTTGACGGATTATGTGACATACTTAATTAATTAAACAACAACCGCACGTAGGAGTTAGGACACGGATACAATCACTACCTACCTACTTAGGAGTCTATACCCAGTGGCGTATTTCAAGATTCAGCGCCCTGGGCCTGTCAGGTTTGCCGCCAGGAAAAAAAAATCCTACTAGTAAATCCTAGTAGTGTGTTGATGTGGGCTGAGAGTGATAATGGTGCCGATTCTGTTGTTCACAAACTAAACTAAATTTAAGTTCAGTGCATCTTTTTCTTTCTATTTCATTAAGAAAAGGACAGAAGATAAATTTTAGTTTAGTCCTGTCAAACTGTCACTCCTCCAAACAAGTTTAGACCCGATTAAATACTTGCCTATTAAAATTACGTCAATTTACGTCAGGCGCTGATTAATTTGACAGGACTAAACTAAAATTTATCGGCTGTCCTTTTCATATTGAAATAGAAAGAAAAAGATGCACTGAACTTAAATTTAGTTTAACTTGTGAACAAGGGAATCGGCACCATTATTGAATTAAAAAACTAAAAAGCCCATTCAAAGAAATAAACACCATTTTTCAATTTATTTTTTTCTGTATCAACCGGATGTACTTTTTGGAATTTACAAGAGCCGCTCTTATTTGGCTCCAATCTTCAAGGCTGGTACAAGCATCGTTTCGTGGCTTGCGTCGCCCCTCGCAGCCTACCGCCCCGGGCCATGGCCCTTTTGGCCCTAGGGTAAATACGCCACTGTCTATACCTACATAATATTAGAATAGGCAGCTATTTAGACAGGCCTTACCTTATTACCTATCTAATTGCGTAACACTTTTCGGGAAATGATCAAGACTAATCTGTTTCATTTGACAGTTCAAAAATATTCATTGCGTTAATTACGTTGTTGAGAAGATTTTTTTTTCGAACATAATATTATGAAGCTATGGATTTGCAATCTGTTTCAAAATGATTCAGATTGTGATTGATCGTGTTACGTGTATTACGCAATTTCCCGAGTACTGGGTACTACCAACATAAATAAAGCTGCCCGTTAGTGCATGTAGGTAGTATGGAGTGCTAACGGACAAATAGAAATACCAGAGCAACACCGATCGATCGGGTCGTCTATTTGTTTCCGCAGTTAATGCTAATCTAAACTCTATGAAAGTGTGTTGTAAATCGTATTTTGAAAAACTGTTTTTGAGGTAGACGCTTCTTTCTTATATCTATGACTCTTATATCTATGATCTATGACTAAGATAAAGAACTAAAGGAGGTCTCATAGGGTTTAAGATTGTATTGTAGGACACCATAACCCTAATTGCATAACAAACGATCAATCTTAATCTGAATTATTTTGAAGGAGATTACTAATCCATTGGTTCATAAATTCGAAAAAGTCTGCTCAACAACGTAAATAACGCAACGCAATGAATGTTGTTGAACTGTCAAACGAAACAGATTGTGATTGGTCGAGTGTTACGCAGTTAGGGTACCTACAGAACTACAATTAATACCCAATCCTAAGCCTAGAACGGGTGTCTGTAGGTAGAAGATACCTACAGTTTTCGTTATCCCTTCGATAATCCAACCCCCAACTCTAAATAACAACAGCTACTGCACCAATCGTTACCTATGTCTAAATAACCGGTTCTTGTGCTCATTTTATTTGCAAATTATACAAAAAAAAAACTTCAAACAAAAAACTCGAGACATCCTGGTTCTGTACCTAGAAGATGATTTTGTACGTGTGTAGACTACCAGGATGACGGGATGACCACAATCATTCCCAATCGTCGTATGAATTGAGTAACTTACGCGCTTGATCGTTACGGTGGCAAATTACAGTTGAAGACCGAACAATCTTCGCACTAACAATATTGCTAAATGATTTATTGGCATAGCGTCACTGACGACGCATAAATGATAATATTGATTATGATTTTATTTCTCCATTTAAGTAGGTTTGTACAAACACTTTTACACGTCAATCATTTTTTTTGGCTATTCCTATTTCCTATCTGCCTACTCTGAGAAGAAAGACCGAAGCAAACTCAGAGGTCACAGTCTCTTTTAAAGTCCAGTCAAGTCTTGGTCAAATCATTGTGAAAACCATGACCAAAAAAGTTGTTGATCCTTTGAATAAAACAAAATAAAACAAAAAAAATTGGAGCAGCTCAATCCTAAGCCTTTTTGTCCTCAACGGTTAATATTATAAAGGCTTACATACTGGCGCGACTTTTAAAAAACAATTTCTGAGAAAAATTCACGGCGAACAATGCAGCGGGGTCGCGCCTGTAATGTTTCATTTGATATGTCCACTTACGAGGTACAGTTTGCAAAACTATTTATTTTCTTAATTGCCCCCATAAGTGAAAATTTCGTCTATTTAGTAACAAAAAATTTTATTTACGTTACACGTCCATTTTCCGTGTTTGGGTCACAGAAATACATATATATATGCATATATGTGTTTAATCGTTCCATTGGATTCGGAGACAATTGACTGTGACAGACAGACATACACACATACACACCATACACACTTTCGCACGAGTGATCCTATAACTTTAATACTTTATAGATGTCCTAGATGACCTAGAGCTTCCGAAGCGTGCTCCGCCTTCTTGATTAATCCTACATCGCCTGATTTTATAATAGAAGTTGCTAAGATACTTAGGTAGGTACTACAAACGATCATCTGTCATGTATTGACAGATGATCATTTGATAACATTAATTTAGTATCAAATTACCAACTTCATCTTAAAAATAAAAACACACACGGTCAGATCTGTTTCCCAGAGAGCCATCATGGATTTCCATGTTCGTTCTGTCCCTCTTGCTTCCTTCACTCTCATCGTCGCATCACATATTCCCAGATCTACCTAATTAATTATATATACCCCTACTAATATTAACTGCGAAAGTGTGTATGTGTGTGTATAGGTATATCTTACTTCTTCATGCAAAAAACTACTGAATCGATTGTGAGGAAACTTGGTATGTAGACAGGAGATTAAAAAAAAAAAAAATATTTATATATTCTTTATTGTACACCACAAAAATATATAACAAAAAAATAATAACAAACACTACAAAATATACAATGGGCGGCCTTATCGCTATCCGCGATCTCTTCCAGGCAACCTTGGAATGGACAGTGATTTGCGTGGACATAAAATCGGGCTGTCGTAGGTGCAAATAATAAGTCTACAATATACTAAAATAGATACACATATACAGAAAATGTATATATGACCGCTCGGGGGCGTCAATGAGGTGCTTGCCTAGGGCCCTCTCGATATTTTTAATCCACCTCTGCTCAGAACAGCGTCCTAAAAAAGAGATGCTGCACAAGTTGGAGAAGGCAGAAGATGGCTATCATAAAACAAATTACTTAAATTAGGTTGAGAATCAGAACGCTACCTCCAAAACGCTAATAAAATAGTTCTCATAAGTACCTCTTTGCTTCAATAACGTGATAAGTCCGACAATTCATTATTTTTTGATAATTATCATAATAGCATAGCATAATGAGCCCATAATGTTCCCACTGCTGGGACACAGGCCTCCTCTCTGTGAGAGGGAGTGGGCCGTAATCCACCACTCGGGCCCAGTGCGGGTTGGTAGATGTTGGTGATGTTTTTAATTATCATATAAAAAAAAATGATTTGTGGGACTTGTCACTTTATTGAAGGACTCGTATACATCTCGTCTCCTGGCGCCTGGCACCTACATTGCTCCGCTTAGAAATTAAACCCGGGACAGGCAGCATAGCAGTCCATCACGCACTGCACTATCCTGGCGCTTTCAAAATGAACTTTTTTAAATGATTCATGACTATCATAGCAGATAAAGATTGTTTATGCTTATTTATCATGTTTGTTTTAGTAATGGTGCATTGTAACAAGCGTGGCTCTGAAGCGTTCGTCGGCAACCAATCACACATCTACAAATATGAACAAGGTAATGTTATTGATTGCATTGTTGAAATTGTTCTAATCGGGCCGCAATCACTACATCACTATCAAAACGAAGTCCCCCCGCCGCGTCTGCCTGTTTGTCTGAGGATAAACTCAAAAACTACCAACTGTCTTTCATACGGTTTTCACCAATATGGACGGAATGATTCATGAGGAAGATTTAAGTATATAATTTATTAAGGTTTTGTGTAAATTGGCTGAAATATAACGATAATTAAGTAAATCAATAGAGTTGTATTACAACACAGAATGGTAGTTTATAACCTGGATGGTACTTTTAATACCTGTAGTACGTTCCTGTGGCTATTTTCCGACAACCACGCGGACGAAGCCGCAGGCAAAAGCTAGTATTAGACAATGATGTAATGCTATATCTATCATACAGATAAGAAATAAGTACCCTACACCTGCGGGTAGGTAATGCAAAAGCACTAGGTACTTATACACGATTTACCTACCTATTTGAAATTGTAACTGATAACATATGGGATCCTTGTGTATCATCTCTACTCAGGTGGTGCTGCTCACGTGGCCGGCGTCCTCCTCTCGACGCTCATCAACAAACCTGACGGCACGTTCGACCTGGCTGAGCTGGAGAGTCGGTTCCGAGGCACTGATGTCCACGAACCAGTCTCTTCTTTGGTAGCAGTTGAAAATACGCACAATTGTTGCGGCGGAAAGGTCAGTAAGCTACTGTTACAAATGGCCCTGTATGTTATAACTAACTACCCAAAATGATGTGAGATATGAGGAAGATATCTAATCATCAAAAGTTACTACAGACTACAGGATTTGGACATGGTGTTCAGACTGCACCTTATCAGCTACTGACGGGTCTGTCAGGTCGATCTGTGTGAGTTGTAGTGTAGCACAGGGTAAGCGTTTACCTGCCAGGGTTGCGGGGAAGTCCGAAAGGGATACCGGGACCTTGGCAACTGAAGGAACACGGGTGGGTTTTAGTCAGTAAGTCTGACCCGCCCTTCGCCCAGAGCGGGAGAATAATTTGATGATGTCACAGGTCTAAAAAAAAAAAAAGAGTAGTCGTTTACGAAACGGTAGCCGCGGCTAAGAACTCTGTTTCGACACTAAAAGAACCCCTTTCTCCGTATCTCTACTGTATTGCCTTGTTCAGAAATACCTAAACGCCGTGGAGCATTGTGACTGATAGCTCTTTGTGCTGTTTCCCAATAATGTTAGAAAACCATTAGTAATTTGCTTGAGGGGGTAACAGAAACCGGTTAAGGCGCCGAGGGACCACGACCCACTCACCTCGCTCGTCTCCGTGGAGAATACACACAACGTCTGTGGTGGTAAGGTCAGTTCCCGTCAGTAGATTGGCTGCTCCATAGAAAGAATATATTATACGAGTAATGTTCTGCAATATGTTTTATTAGCAACATCAATGTTGCTCATGCATTCAGTATTACATAATTATGTATATCAAATTGGGTACTTACACTAGCATTTATATGTAACCTATAATAAAATTAAACGCCTAATCTCGCACGCAAGTCGTGGGTCCTAGTCTAGACCGAGTGTAGTGGCATGCAACACAAGTCTCTAATTTGCATTAACCTTTTTGTGATAAGGTGATAACCTATTAATCTTATCAACATCATACTCCTGCCCTTTCCCAATTTATTTGGGGTCGATTGATTTTCTTCCATAGTTCTCTCTTAGTAGTAGGTACCTAGTAATCTCGGTAGTGACCCCTTTCTTCATATCTTTAAAATGAAAAAAACCTATTAAACTTAATAACTTACTTATATCTAACTAGCTGCTCGCCCCTGCTTCGCACGGGTAGCACTAAGTACTTATCTACGGCTATTTTAGGTATTTTTTTACACCTTGGGTTACATTATTGGAGTTTTAGTAAGGAGCCCTCATTTTATTGGAAATATAATATAGCATATGTCAGCCGAGGATAGTGTAGGTTCCTAACACTGAAAGAATTTTTCAAATCAGTTCGGTAGTTTCGGAGCCTATTCAATGCAAACAAACAAACAATCAAATCTTTCCTCTTTATAATATTAGTATAGAAGTATAGACTAGCGCCTCGCTCCTGCTTCGCACGGTTTATACCTACATATGTAACTTTAATATTAACGTTTTACACATAAACCTTCCGGAATTTAATTCTCTAAACGATCGTGAAACAATGCGGACATACAGACAAACATGAAAAGCGACTTTTAATTTATAATAATCATAATGTATAGATTATTATTAACCGACTTCTTCAAAAAGGAGGAGGTTCTCAATTCGTCTGTATGTTTTTTTTTTTTGTATGTTTGTTACCCGATTTCTCCGCCAATTATGAATCGATTTCGATGATTCTTTTTTGTATGGTAGGTCATGCTTCCGAAGTGGTCCCATATAAATTTTATTAACTTTGCTTGCGTAGTTTTAGAGTTAGCTTCAATATTACGTATTTTTCCCACTTAGTTTATCTAGACGATGTTTTCATTTACTCCTTCACCGTTATTTACATCAGCTAGTGGTATTCGAATTTGTGTGGGGTAGGTACCACAACTAAAAAGTGAAAAATAAAAACTTTTTACAAAAAAAAAACCGACTTCCAAAAAAAAACACTCAAAACTGAAAAATTACTTTATTTTCGGAAGTCGGTGGCAAAAAACGAAATTTGAAAAGCAAAGACACCGACTCCCAAAATTAAAGTTATTTTTCAGTTTTGAGTGTTTTTTTTTTGGAATTCGGTTTTTTTTTTTGTAAAAAGTTTTTTTTTGAGTTCATCAACAGGACCTTTGCAATATGGGAAATTATATCACGATTTTGACCGTTAACGACCATCCACAGAGATACATTAATAATTATGTATAATTACTTCGTTCTACTGTGATCTTCGTTCTGATGTGTTGGCTGAAGCACAGCCTGAAGCAAGCTATTTTGGTGCTTCAAGCATTTATACCTATCTATCTAAATAAAAGCATCCGATATAGGTAGGTGCTGTTCAAACTAGAATTCATAAAGCTTGCAGTTAGTTCGAAATTTGCTGGCACAAAAGTAAAGTGAGTGTGAGTAAAAGTGAGTGAGTGAGTGTGTGAAGTGGCTTGCGGAACCTGTACCTACCTAAGTAATTATAATGTTCCTTTGTAACAGCCCATAATGACGCCATAAAGATGCACATCTTCAAAAGCATCTAACTCAACACTAATAAGGGTATCACTACATCATTTCATCAACTCATCAAACACAAAACGACATACCAACCCCACAAGAACCTTTACATTTCAGGCTTTACCTCTAAAATTCCTGGACGACTTATCAGCCATCTGTAAGCGCCACAACCTGCCCATCCACATGGACGGTGCGAGGCTGTTCAACGCCTGCGAATATCTGAAGGAGGAACCCAGCAGAGTCGTCAGAGATTGTGACAGCATCTCCGTCTGTTTCAGCAAGGGACTGTCGGCTCCTGTCGGGTCGGCAATCGTCGGTTCTTATCATTTTATTGACCAGTTAGTATTATTTTGAAGAGTTCCTACGTAAGCTATACACGTTTGGGTCGGCATGAGACGGCTCAAGCCGAGCTGCAATAACGAATAAGTACATATTTTGCCGTCCGTCTGTGCTCAATCGTGTCCATAAGGCTGCCGATCCGAAAAATAAATTGTATAGCATGCCTAAATGATTCGTGTTGCTTACCAAAAGTTGGACGAATAATGTAATCAAATAGGTACCTTACAATTTTATTGCAGTTTTTTTTAGATCAAGCAATTCTATCTAACTGATGACTAATCTTCGGATCAATAGTTTTCATTATAAATTTTATAATCAACTTTATCTTTTAGATAATTTGATCTTGAACTATACTCCATTTGAAATAAGATTAGACGTATAGATAAGCCTTTTTTACATTCCGTTCAACCGATTTTGAATTCTATTGCGTTGGTGGCATGACAAATGGCAGCCGCAGTAGATAGTTGGTATTGTGTAACTTTTTTTGCTTTTAATTCTATCCTTATGCCTACGGTATAGAATTCAAAATCGGTTGAACGTACTGTAAAAGGGTTTGTTTTAATGTCTAATCTTATTTCAAATGGGGTATAGGACTGGAAATAGCCGTGCGAGCGGTTACCCCGCGTCCTATTCAAACAAAAGTGATCGTCGCGCGACCAAGAAGAAAACGCGTTCATAACTTTTCCATACTTATTTATTTTATTAGTCCCATTAACAATAGGTACCTATATACCTAAAAATATAATTTCGGAAGGACATTTAAATTTAAAAATGTATTTAAGTACCTACGTTAAAAGAATCAATTAAATAATTATTAGGTAAGTACATTAGCTATCTAGCCTTCAAGCTAGATTAAATTGAGAATAGAGTTAAATTGCTAGTACCTACGATGATATCTTTCAATTCAAAACTATTTTAATTTATAAAACAAAAACTGGTACCGTGGGAGAAGTCTGAAAATTATTATTTTTATTTATATAACACGTTGCCTGCCATATGGAAATCCGAATACATTTGCGTTTTTCATCAGTCGCTTAAATGACGTGAAATGACTTATTTATAAGATTTCTATATATAATATATGTTTTTATATTTTTTTGTATATTATGTGCTGTTTTTAATCCGCCGGTCATTTACACCCGGCGCGGCGCAAATGTAATATTTTTTTCATTGGAGCCACGCCGGTCAAATCGCCGGTCATCCTTGTTAGTCGCGTAAAAATCCCCGCCAGAACGTCCATCCTGCGCCCGAGCGAGCGCGCTACTGATGAGTGAAAAATAAAGAAATATTAGGATAGTGCATGCTGCGTCCCTTCCCCGCTGCCCCGCATTACATTTCTTCCGCGTCCTGTGCGAATGTTTTTGTAATTGTAGGTAAACAACTCAGTGCAAAGTTTTATTTGTCACAGATCGGAGTGCGCGCTAAATGGTCACCTAACATTCTAGTTTATTGTTATTATTATATGTCAAAGCTATTGAACATGTTATTTGACGAATTGGATACCTATTATTGAATTTAGACGAAAACTGTCACAACAAATGATTGACTCAAACCCACGTGATGGAGCTAACATTCCATGTAGGCCAAAGAGAATAAAACATTCTCTTGTAAGACGGAAAGGCTGTGACGACAAGAAAATTTTGTGTAGGTTGTTACAAAAATAATTCACAAACGCATGGAAGAAAAATTGCCAAAAACAAAACCAAAAAGGTTACGACATTTTGTTCAGTTTGCCCAGACAAGCCATATTTGTGCAGACCGTGTTTTGATAAAAATCATTAATTTTCTGTTTGTTTTTTAATTTTAAATTACTTTGATCTCAACACAACATAATGTGTCTCTAAATAACACTAGTCCTTGATTTGTAATAATAAAAATATTTTAAAAAGTATACTGTCTTTAATTTACATCATAATTTTGTTTGACTCGCTACAAAAACATTCATACAACCAAAAAATTATAAAAATATTTTGAGGCCAAGTTATCTAAAGTGATCATTGGGGCCGCGCCGGCCACTTGTAATGGTATTTTGCGTTACACGCATGGCCGTCAGCGAGCAAAAGGTGTTCAAGTTCACCTTAGTTGTGCCGGTCATTTAAGCCCCCCATGGCCCAAACGCTTCTACCAAGTGCCGGTCATTTGGACCCCCCATGGCAGCTAATGTGATAATTAGGTTATTTTAGTAGTTATTCAACCTATGTGATTTTATGTTAGATTTATCATTTACTGATTAATTTTCTTGTTGCCTAGTGTCAATTTTGCCATGACGAATAAACTATTTCGTAATCAGCTTCTTAGTGCTCTAGTGCAATATCTTTTTATCCGACTGCGTGTCAGCAAAGACAGGGTTATTTTTCAAGCGTATCTGTGTATATTTTGGTGTGGGATTCTTTATACCCTCGAAGCATCCTAACGGCTGGATGGATTTTAATAAATGAAGTGTCTATTGGCTCGTCATGGTTTGTTTGTTTATAATCAAAATGGCGGATTTCAATGTCAACAAACATTTTATCGAAATAAAAGGCTTGAAGAGATGATTCCAAAAATCATCATAACATCACGCCTGTAATCCCCGAAGGGTTAGGCAGAGGTGTACCCATAGGTGAGGTGTGTACCTATTATAGTACACCCACAAATGATGAATGATTCCAAAAATTAACACACTAAAAGGATTCAAATTTAAAAAATACCCGACTGCAACTATAAAGTTCAAAAACAAGCTTACTTTTCAAGCGGTCCGATGCAGTTGGTGGCACATTTTTTAAGTTAAATCTCAGATTTGATGTCACCAACTGCCGTTTGTTAATTCCGGTCGTCGATATTGTTCCCTTATTCACCAAATGATGTCCTCTTTCCAGAGCTCGGCGCATGCGCAAGCTGCTCGGCGGCGGGATGCGTCAGGCCGGCGTGCTGGCTGCCGCCGCCATCGTGGCGCTGGATGAGGTGGTGCCCAAGCTAAAGCTGGACCATAAGCGCGCCAATATTATGGCCAAAGGTTGGTTATTTAGATTTGTAACAGTGTAAGGTCCTACTTTTTTCTTATACCGGTATATACATCGCCTGCTGCATAATAATCTTTGACATTCGTTACGGGTCGTCAGAAGCCCGAAAGTCTAACAACCAGTCTTGCCAAGGGGTATCATATTATCCAGTTACTGGGTTGTGGAGGTCAGATAGGCAGTCACTCCATGTAAAATACTGGTATTCAGCTGCATCCAGTTAGACTGGAAGCCGACCCCAACATAGTTGGAAAAAGGCTAGGCAGATGATGATGATCGCCTGCTGCATAATCGAAGAAATCGAACTACTGATCGTAAAATGGTTGATATAAAAATAAAAAAACAAATTGTGTAATGTTCAAAGACAAATCGCCTGTGGAGTGCTTAACAATTGAGAGGGATCAGCTTATATCCACGAACCGATTGAAGATTTCCGAACTACTTGCCTTAAATGTGAAAACAAACTTCTTTCTATTTCTAACGATTTCATTTCACAAAATTAATGCATGTTTCAGTGATCGAAGGCCTATTCTTGAAGACGTTCACGGTGGACGTGGAGGGTCAGCACAGTAATATAATCCTCGTGAAGATACCAGAGCACAGCTCGGTGACGGCTCAGAAAGTGGTGGCAAGACTTGGACAGGTCTGCCTTGCTGAGACACAGGTATGGGGGAATAAGTTACTATCTATCTATCAACATCTCGATAAAATTACAGACATATTATGAGAGCTAAAGTGTTAGTATTTCTGCTTACCTACCAATGGGCATCAGTGCCAGCGGTGCCCAGGCATAGGGCGCAGACCCTGGAGGGGAGCAGAAATGACCAGACCAGGGCCACTAACAATCCATTTTATTGTCAGAACCGGTTATGATTAGAAAACATTTCATGGACGCGGTTATAGCAGCTCGCACCGGGCGCATAAAAGCTAATTACGGCACTGCTGGGCATACAGGTCGTTTCAAACTAAACGACGGCTCGGAACATAAGGCGAGTCGCTGCGCAGTAACAATTTCATATATCAACGGGGTGAGGGGTGGAGTGTACTGCGCAGCGAGTAGCTAACTTCTGAGCTGCCATTAAGTTTCAATCGGAATGTACTAGAGAATACCTACGGATACACAGGTGTCTTAAAGGGTCGTTAGGTATTATAGATTTTTTTTAAATTTTCATGTAGGCATGTCGGCACGAGATACCCGTTTCCCGTCTTGATTTCTGAGAAATAGAGGTTTTAAACTGGAGGACTACTATCAGTTAAAGCTTAATTGGTACTCTAACTACAAGGTATTTAGCTGTTTACCTACCTTCCTTGACAAAAGAATGAAAATGGCTAGCAAGAGACAGCTACTGGCTTCTGGTCTTCTTCTTTTCGTGTTGTTAGTGACTAACCTGGTGACAGAGTTTTAAAGTCACCCATGGGCCTCTGACTTGACTTCACGTGTCGTCGAGAAATATCTCTAAGGTTTCCTCACGATGTTTTCCTCACCGTTTTTAAAGCAAGTGATAATTATGCAATACGCACATGAATCCAAAAAGTCAGAGGTGCTTCTGTTGGGTTCGAACTCGAGACCTATGACTTGGCAGTCCGACGGTCACACCACTAGGCTATCAATGCTTCATAAAAAGGCTTCTGGTATAAAACCAAAACGAGGACGACGAAGCAATAGCAATTTTTTTTCTCCTCAGGGTGACTGCAAAACGCCCAACGACGAGGGTGTGATACTGAAAGCGATATACTTCAACAGCAAGACAGTCCGGTTTACCATACACCGGGAGATTAGTGACGAGGATCTTTGGCTGGCCATCATGAAGATCACCTACGTGTTCAAGGAGTTAGATGCTGCAGCTAAGGCCTAGCAACAAGGAGTATTTATTGGTACTGGCCACGACCTAGACATTTTTATATTGTATCAGGGCTGGGTGAAACGCAGCACGGTTTTCGTTGTCAAACAAATATCAACATTACGCTCGTTGAAATAAAGTTGTAAATAAACCATTTTTACCGCGTGTCTTCCGTCAAAGATGCTCTCGCAAACTAGAAAAAAAACTTTATTTATTATCGACCTTATTTCAACGTAGATAATTTTCGTATTTGATTGGCAGTGAAAACACAACTGTGCCGCGCTTACACAGTTTTGTGGGGTGGGGTCAAAGGGAAAATATACCGTGTCAAGTTTATACATACCTAGTCTAGTGAAAAAAAGTTTATTTTGAAATATAATAATATTGTCAGGTCATTACGACGAGTCAGTTTATTTTTAAATAATTATAAAAATAATATATGTCTAGAGTTATATAGTATTAGCGCGGCTTCGCCCGCGTGGATGTCGGTCATTATATACTAAAACCTTCCTCGAGAACCACTCTATCCATTGGTGACAACAGCATAAAAAATTGGTGCAGTTTTTTTTTGGTGAGTTTATCGAACAGGACGACAGACAGACGCGGCGGAGGACTTTGTTTTATAATGTGTAAGGATTATACTAACAATAGGTGCAATGTTATACATAAGTATTGCCGTACAACCATATATACTTGTAAGTATGTTGAAATATTTCGAATGAAGCGAAATGCGATGCGATGCGATGCGATCTTTGAGTGTTCCTTATCGAAGGGTTAGTCCAAGGGTAAGAGCACTTTAATATCCTATATGTATATTTACAGGGTAGGTAATTAGGCTGCAACTAGGTATCTACAGATACAAATATGGAAAAAAGACGTAGATAATTATCTTTTGACGTAATATTTTATTTATTTACATATTATGTATTCTACTGCCTACTACCAGTAGCTACTTATTGATGATACATAACGAGGAAACGAGGCACAATAGAAAAAGATGGAAGACAGACAGTTTTCAAAGAAGAGAAGTTGATGGTTTCAAGTTCTTCTCGAGCGTGACGACCAACAAAGAGTCGATACTATGTTCTATCTCTTTCTATTGCTTTATTCACAATTGTTAGTGTTGTTACCTTTTACAAGATAATTATAATAAATGATAACTGTTTATATTCGATTTGTTTTGTTACATGTACCTGCACTTATAGAAATGTCCGCGCTACTCATCACCATTCATGTCATTCCATACTCTGAGCAATTCGTCCTGGTCTCCATAACCATGAGACGCTATCACGTTTAAATAACCTTCGTAACTAAACTCTTTTTTGTAGAAATGGAAATCTGCACAATGCCTCGGAGTGATACCGACCTTTTTCGCCACTATGCCCAAGTAGATATCATCGAACCGAAAGTGTTTGACGAACAGGCTGGCTACATACATAACTTTCATAGCTTTGTTCGACAGGACGTAAGCGCCCGCTGTGACGTAGGCAGGCCACTTGTCCCACTGGTATTCGTCAAGAGATACCCTCCATTTGCTCGTCTGGAACCGTTGTGGTGCCGACTTGAAGACATAACCAGTGAACAAGTAGTCGCCCTCTGACTCCGCAGTCGTCGCTGTGTGTGTGATGTCCTTCGCCGCAGCCGATAGAGTCACGTCGGGCTTGCGCGTTGCCTCTCTGTCGTGTATGTAGGCGAGCAGGTTGTTCACAGATATGTACATGTCGTCGTCGGTGAACAAGTAGTAGTCGGCCGACGAGCAGTGCTCGTACAGCCAGCGGAACGACATCATAGTCTTTATAGTGTTGTTGTAATAGTTATCGATGAAATCTATCTGTATTATGTCCTTGAATTCGGCCATTTCTTTGTCTATTTCTCTCTGCAGGTCTGATTTAGGTTTACTGTCTATTCCTAAGAAGAATAACGTTTTCACAGTTCGTCCCGGCACGTTTTCTCGTCCGAATGTTTTCCTTATGACGTCTCTGTGCCCGAAGTGATCCATCGCGGACTTCACCACTATGAACAGATCTAACTTGTGTGTCGTGGAACATTTTCCTGAGTTTGTTAGAAACCTGTAGGGGTAGTAATTAATAGGGGTCACTGTCACCTTCTTGCCTGCCAACACATCGTTCACGATACTTCTAGTATTCACATTAAGAGGGTAGTCGAAATCGTCTTCGAAACTTTTAGCATGTATATAGTCACTAACACCAAAGAAATTGTATATGTACACTAGCACACACGCATACACAAGATATTTTAAGGGTCTTCGCTTCATTGTTTGTTTTGAGATTGAAATGCCATTTTACATTTTATTTTATTTTATTTAGGAAACTTACAGCTAACTTAAAGTGTCAGAACATGACGCGGGTTCAGTCGCGAATGCCGCGTGTACTTAGAGTATTAGTTCAGAAAGTAGTTAGTAAGTACTAGGAGGTACTCCAAAAATCTATCGGCAGCTGATAATAATATAAAGTGCTCGTCTTTATCACCCCTGATAATTAAGAATTAAACATTAACACACTTTGTCAATGTTTAATTCCAAACACACACACACACTAAAAACCCGCAAAAAGGACAAAATTATAAAAACTTTTTACAAAAAAAAAATCAAACCGACTTCCAAAAAAAAACTAAAAACGTGAAAAATAACTTTAATTTCGGAAGTCGGTGGCTAAAAACGAAAATTGAAAAGCGAAGACACCGACTTCCGAAATTAAAGTTGGTCGGTTGTTATTTTTAACCGACTTCTTCAAAAAGGAGGAGGTTCTCAATTCGTCTGTATGTAATCGATTTTGATGATTCTTTTTTTGTTTGGTAGGTCATGCTTCCGAGGTGGTCCCATATAAATTTTATTAACTTTGCTTGCGTAATTTTTGAGTTAGCTTCAATATTACGTATTTTTCCCACTTAGTTTATCTAGACGATATCCTGTTTGACTCCTTCACTGTTATTTAGATAGCAGGTAGTGGTATTCGGATTTGAGTGGGGTAGGTACCACAACTAAAAAGTGAAAGATAAAAACTTTTTACAAAAAAAAAACAACCGACTTCCAAAAAAAACACTAAAAAAGTGAAAAATAACTTTAATTTCGGAAGTCGGTGTCTTTGCTTTTCAGTTTTCGTTTTTTGCCACCGACTTCCGAAATACATCGTCTACATACACTAAGTGAGAAAAATACGTAATTATTGAAGCTAACTCAAAAACTACGCAAGCAAAGTTAATAAAATTTATATGGGACCACCTCGGAAGCATGACCTACCAAACAAAAAAGTATCATCAAAATCGATTCACAATTGGCGGAGTAATCGAGTAACAAACAAACAAAAAAAAAAGAAACATACAGACGAATTGAGAACCTCCCCCTTTTTGAAGAAGTCGGTTAAAAATCATTTCAATTTTGATCTTCTTTCTTTTCTGTGCGGTTAGTGACTAACCCGATGTCAGAGTTTTTATGTCGCCCATGGATCTCTGACTTGGTTTCACATGCCCTCGAGAAATATTTCCCAGGCACGGTGGTTTTCTTCACAGTTTTTGAAGAAAGTGATAATTAACATATAATAAGCATGTGAATTTTCCTTGGTTTAGGATTGAGTGTTGTATTTATCAGGGTCTACCAAAGACACTTTTGTTCAACAACAAAACAACTACTTTGTAGTTCCAACAAAATCCGCACTAAGCCAATGTGGTGCATTGTGGCCCACTCCCTCTCACAAATAGGAAGCCTGTGTCCCAGCAGTAGGAATTTTAGAGTCTGGTTATGTTTATGCTTATTGGTAATTAATTAATAACAACTGTTTAAATTCCATTTTATTTATTTATACAAAGTCTTCTTGGGAAAAATGAGAGGCTCTAAGTGAGCGCAAAATATATCACATTATTATTTTTATTTCACGCAATCAACTCCCAGAATTTGTGACCGTTTTGATACCAAAAGCATTATCTTTAGTGAAACAGCTAACCTATTAGTTCTAAAAAAATATCCAATGACTGCTTTGGTTACCTAACTAATTTATTCCCGGTTTCAGTAACACTTAGCGACATCTAAATGTAATCGATACATAATAAAAATGAATTGCTGTTAGTTAGTCTCGCTAAAACTCGATAACGGCTGGACCGATTTGGATAATTCTTTTTTTGTTGTGTTCGTTATTCTCAGGGCAAGGTTTGTACGTTAAGTAGGTGTAGGTAGGGTAGGGTAGGTAGGTAGGTATGCGTAGGTAGGTAGGGTAGATAGTTTAGGTAGGTAGGTAGGGTAGGTACTATGTGCAGTCCGTGTGAAGCCGGGGCGGACAGCTAGTGGGGATATAAATATTATTGCACTTTTGGATTTTAAATCAAAAAGCCGAGAGTTGAAAATCCAACAGTGGAATACCTAATTAATATTTGGGCATTTACATGTCGCCAAGTGTAAGTGAAAACGGGAATTAGTACTGTAATTACAAAATGTAACATGATAGAGTACATAATATGATGCGTACTTGTATTGACGATATTAATATGATAATATCTGTTGTACATAATATTGTTTTTGAACTTAAAAACTATTTTCTTATTTTCAAGAAAGTATTAAATACAAAAGTTGTAATGATTAACAGTAATCCCATAAGAATAGGTTTACTTAAACAACAAGTCGGATTTGAGTTTCTAGTTTTCGAGAAGCCTATTTAAATAAACATTATATAACTACAATTATACCTGTCGATATTTTAATGACATAATACCATTAAGTTCTCCAGTAAAGGCCGTACAATGTCAATCATCATTGTTGCAGTGCGAGAAAGGGATAGCGCTATGGTATGAGGAGCAGGGTGTAAACTTCCCCATCCTCCATTGAAAAGGGAGGGTCCTCTGACCAGACGGGTGTTGCGTCTGGAGAACCACTACCACTTTTCAACGGTTGTTGTCGGGTTTCCGTATTTATGTTAATCGCGTGGATAGCTCTGCTTGCGGTATACACGATTTGTGTGACGTCAGGCGTGCTGTGTAGTTCGCATAATTATGACGTTATAGATAGCTGCCACAGACTATACCTATTCCGCATTCGCAATGTATTTGCCAAAACTTTTTAGGAAAAACAACTGTAATGCCTACACAAAAGGTTCAGTTTGCGCTTAAACTTCATATTTTTTAATGAATTTTTTCAACGGTCAGTCTAAAATCAACTTTACTTACAGTAACTTAAAGTTGATGTTTGTTTAAGTGAAAATAACACTAATATCCTATATGTATAGCTTCGTCTCTTTTTCACTTTGTGGAACAATGATGTATTTGACACTTTCCTATTCAATCCCTTATTTACTGATGAGAAAACGTATAAGCATTCAGAAAGAGGTATGAATATTACTGGATCCTCACTTTAATATGAATATAACTAAAACTAAGTACAACACATAGTGCTTCATAGATTTTTTGGCCCTCGAATGACGTTTATAGGGTAGCACTGTTGGTAAACATTTATAAAATTAGTTAGTACAAAGTTTGGCCACCCGCCAAAAAATCTTGTACAGCTATACTAAACAAATTACGTATTTTTAATCAAATACAGATAAAGCAATTAGGAATCATTTGCTAATCATGATACAAGCTAAGATTACGATTAGATGAGATGCGATCAACGCGATTATATGAATAACTTACTCAGATAATATCAATCTAATTGCACATTCAAGGTAAATACTTTACCCTAAACTAATCTATAACTACCTTAGAAAGTTACAATACATTTAAAAGGAACAAACAAAAAAAATACTAAAATTAATTTGAGGTGTAACAGAAAGGAATATGATCAACTTTGAAAAAAAGCACAATTTTCATATCTTTAAAAAAATACTTCTTGTGGTTCAAAAACTCAACAAATTATATTTAAAAAAATCTAATAATCATTTGTACGTGAAATTCTCGTTTTAGTTTCAGGGCGTATGATACGCTGTTTTTATTTCTATGGCATCGCGTGAGAATGAATAAATTTACACATACATAAACTCATGCCTTTGTTACATGGGGTTAGGCAGAAAGTACAGAACCCCACCTGCAACGATCCTTACATACTATTAATTTATTAAGTATTATTTGACCCTTTCTGTTACACTTTTTATTAATACTCAAGAGTCTTCTGAGTACCTATAAGCAGATAGATGTGACTATTTTTTTTTAACATTAGTATTAGTACTTATAATGTAAATATAAAGATTGTGGTCAGTCTTCGAACATCAAGCATTGTTACAGATATAATAGTTTGAGCATTTAGAGTAACATTAATGTATAATGTGATATAATAGGACATAGAAGCATCAAGTATTCAATTTCATAGGGTCTTCTAGGCTCTGTAACATTCAAGCTCAATGTTCCGTCCATCAGGGATGGGAAAATAAAGCTAAACATTTTGTCATCACTTGCCCACAATAGTTTACTATATCCACCCTCGAGGCAAACCGAGTTACCGCTTATCAGTGATTTAAAGCATACTTACAATACCGATATAACTTGGCAGGTCTGAACATAGGCGCTACGAACATTCGCGCATGTGCTCTCACTCACGTAAAGCAATAGGTCCGGACAGAATACCTGTTGAAGTGTGGAAGTTATTACGGGTAGATGGATGGACGTGGTTAGCTTTATTCTTCTATAAGTTGTTGCTGGAAGAAGCCATTCCTGAAGAATGGTGTAACAGTTCGCTGATACCTATTTTTAAAAACAAAGGTGATGTGCTGGAGTGCTACAACTATAGGGGAATAAAACTAATGTCACATAGTATGAAGGCTTGGGAGAAAGTTATTGAAAGGCGACTGAGAGAAGAGAGTGAAATTTCACAAAACCAATTCGGTTTTATGCCTGGTCGGGGAACAACGGATGCCATCTTCGCTATCCGCCAGCTGTGCGAGAAATACAGAGGTGCGCATAAAAACTTGCACATGGTATTCGTCGACCTCGAAAAGGCATATGACCGAGTGCCTCGTGAAGTTTTGTGGTGGGCACTTGAAAGAGGAATGTGTGCCAGGGAAGTATGTGCAGTTGATTCGAGCGATGTACAGTCGATGCAGTACCCAAGTTCGGTCTACAGTAGGCACTACTGGCAGCTTCAATGTGGCTGTCGGCGGTAAGGGCTGAGTGCCGACCCTTGGTGCAACGGTCGGCACTCAGCCCTTACCTCTTCCTGTTGATAATAGACGCTCTTACGTCGGATATCCAGGAAGAGGCTCCCTGGTGTATGCTGTTTGCCGATGACATTGTGTTGGTTGCCGAGAGCGGCCTAGAGGTCCAGAGCAGATTGGAGGTGTGGTGGGAAAGACTGGAGACCGTTGGCCTGAGACTAAGTCGGACCAAAACAGAATACATGTTCTGTGATTTTGGTGGCCTCTCCAGTCCTATGCCCATATTTCTCGCCGGAACGCCCTTAAAGATCTGCTCCGATTTTCGGTACCTCGGGTCGCTTGTCCAAGGGGATGGCAGAGTAGACCGAGACGTAACGCGCCGGATCAACTCGGGATGGATGAAATGGAGACAGTTCACAGGAACAACTTGCGACCCACGGATGCCCCTCAAGTTAAAGGGGAAAATCTATATAAGTCCGTGATAAGGCCTGTCGTACTGTATGGATCGGAATGCTGGGCCGTGAAGAAGACGGATGAAAAAAGAATGCATGTAGCGGAAATGAGAATGTTGAAATGGATGGTGTGGAGTGACGAAAATGGATAAAGTACGAAATGAGTATAGAAGGGGAAGTTTAAAAGTGGCGCCAGTGACAGAAAAGTTGAAAGGTAATCGTTTGGCCTGGTATGGGCATGTGATGAGGAGGGACGAAACGCATGTGACTAAAAAGGTGATGAATATAAATGTTGATGGATGGAGCGGGAGAGGAAGGCCAAAGAAAAGATGGATGGATTGTGTGAGGAATGATATGGAAGAGAAGAGACTGAATGATAGCGTGACGGTTGACAGGGGAGAGTGAAAAAAGAAAACGTGTTGCGCCTACCCCAAGTAACATGGGATAAGGGCAGGAAGATGATGATGCTCTCACTCACACTCGCCTCATGTTACCATGTGGTTCCTAAAAAATGTTACTGCGCAGGCCTCTGCGCGAAGTTCGGAACTGCCAAGTTATATCGACCGTATTGGAGATGTACGTACTGAGACACTGAGTCGAGAAGTCCCTTATGTAGAACTGTGTGCTAAGCTGGAGAGAAGCGAAGCTTCAAACCGGATTTACATTATACGAATTACAAGAGAAGATTTTACAGTTCACAGATGCACATTTAGGTTTAATATCTCTTGTATATTTTTAACAATGGCTTGTACTACAGTACATACACTTAATACTAGGATAATTTAATTAATGTGCCTGCACTTTCACACCCTACTATTCATCTCATTCCATACTCTGAGCAATTCATCTTGGTCTCCATAACCATGAGACGCTATAACGTTTAAATAACCTTCGTAACTAAACTCTTTTTTGTAGAAATGGAAATCTGCACAATGCCTCGGAGTGATACCGACCTTTTTCGCCACAATGCCCAAGTAGATATCATCGAACCGAAAGTGTTTGACGAACAGGCTGGCTACATACATAACTTTCATAGCTTTGTTCGACAGGACGTAAGCGCCCGCTGTGACGTAGGCAGGCCACTTGTCCCACTGGTATTCGTCAAGAGATACCCTCCATTTGCTCGTCTGGAACCGTTGTGGAGCCGACTTGAAGACATAACCAGTGAACAAGTAGTCGCCCTCTGACTCCGCAGTCGTCGCTGTGGGTGTGATGTCCTTCGCCGCAGCCGATAGAGTCACGTCGGGCTTGCGCGTTGCCTCTCTGTCGTGTATGTAGGCGAGCAGGTTGTTCACAGATATGTACATGTCGTCGTCGGTGAACAAGTAGTAGTCGGCCGACGAGCAGTGCTCGTACAGCCAGCGGAACGACATCATAGTCTTTATAGTGTTGTTGTAGTAGTTATCGATGAAATCTATCTGTATTATGTCCTTGAATTCGGCCATTTCTTTGTCTATTTCTCTCTGCAGGTCTGATTTAGGTTTACTGTCTATTCCTAAGAAGAATAACGTTTTGACAGTTCGTCCCGGCACGTTTTCTCGTCCGAATGTTTTCCTTATGACGTCTCTGTGCCCGAAGTGATCCATCGCGGACTTCACCACTATGAACAGATCTAACTTGTGTGTCGTGGAACATTTTCCTGAGTTTGTTAGAAACCTGTAGGGGTAGTAATTAATAGGGGTCACTGTCACCTTCTTGCCTGCCAACACATCGTTCACGATACTTCTAGTATTCACATTAAGAGGGTAGTCGAAATCGTCTTCGAAACTTTTAGCATGTATATAGTCACTAACACCAAAGAAATTGTATATGTACACTAGCACACACGCACACACAAGATACTTTAAATGTCTTCGCTTCATTGTTGTTTGTTTTGAGAATTTTAAGAGATTCATTAGGGCTGGACCACCTGGAAACTAAAGTTAATTATGCTTAATCAATCATTTTAGTTTATTATTGCCATTTCGTATACTTATTTAATATTTTCCAGCGATTTTATTTATTGAGATTCTGCGAGGCCCAATTGCGTGTTGGTACGTTTAAAGCAGTGTAAAATCTTTAGCCTACTGGTTTTAATTGAGTTCCTTATCAGCGACTATAGCGACTTATAGCAAATGTTTATTTCGTGTATCTTACTTTACGTGAGGTTAATGATAACTGCGATGAGTCAGATATGTAAGGTTAATAGGAACCTGATAAACCGCTAATAACGCGCGTTTTTTTTGTTTTTAGTCCATGGGGCATTACAGCAAGTGTCTTTTAATGGATATTATTTTAAAGGAAAAACTTGGTTATATTTACTAATAAAGACTTTATTCATTATTTTATTTTAAGCATGTTGTGTACTCTCGCTTTATTGAATAAACGGGCAACCATTCTTAATCTTAACTGGGTTTAATAAATAAGTTCGATGTCATAAGATTTTTGTGATGAATAAATTATTTTAACAATAAAAAATTCAAGTTTTCAGAATAAAATAAAAATATTTCATAATATAAGAAAGAAAAACGTTTATTTAATATATAAATGGAATTTATTTAAAATATAAATGCATAAATAATTAATCTAATAATACAATTTACGGTGTAAAGTCGCTTTTTAATCTATAGTAAATAAATAATATGTGTAGTGTAGTCTTAATTCTTATGTGCTTTTGATGTGACTCATTGCGCCTGCTGCGTGGTGATCGCCAAGTCACCTAAAACATAATTCAAATTTCTAAAACAATATTCTTATTTTTGCGAAAATAACGAGTCTTTGGATGAGTAAGGGAGCTAAGCTCACTCAGAAGCACATAGAATATGAAAACAAGAAAGTTTGACAAGTTATTGCAAATATCAATAATAGAAAGTTAGTCTGTCCTGTCTATGTTAATGATGTCTGAGTTCATTTTAATACATTAATTTTTTTTAGGGAGGTATATCCCTGTGTACTTGAAGAAAGGTCGTATGAACTGAACTTTATCATACAGTGTAGTTATGGCGCGCCTAACTCCATACGTTACGGTCGGATAGGGCTATAAATCCTCGTATTCAGAACCATAAAGGCGGCGTAATTTGTCACGCTAACCATAAAATTACAGTAACATTGCGCCGCAAAATAAATTCTCCTGGAATCGTATCATCATTGAACGCCAATGACGGCAATTGTCGACAAAAATCTATTCATATTTTGAGGCTAGGTGTAGAGGCCACGCCGATTAATTTAAATTCGTTTTCTGCGTAGCGTTTAGAAAGTGATACCGATTAGTCTGGTTTATATTTAAAAGCTTTTAAATGATTGAATAGTGAATGTCCTCACCAGTTCACAGAGAGGTGTCGACAGTCGAGCTGATAGACACGGGGGGCAGGTAGTGGCTTCTGATCTGAGTGTGCAGGCGCGCTACCTCGCCGTCCAAGGTTTCCATCTCGCGGACCAGCTGCGTGAATTGCACTATTCCTGTGAATATCATACGGGCGTAAATATTTCACGTCGAGCATTAGGGTATGCATATTTCAAAGTTGGTCCCATAGAAAAAGTATAGTATAGATGACACCAAACCACTAGTTTCAAGGATAACGGTGTCTACCCTAACACTCTGTATATTTGTGTCGTTTTCTACAGGACAGTTTATTTAATCATTTAAATTATTTAATGTACTAAATAATTGTTTTTACACGACTGCCCAAATAGGAGTGTAATGTTTTCAGGGTTCACGTATGTATGTATGTGAGTTTCTTTATTCCACCATAACTTTAAAATGCCTGAACGGATTTGGATGTATGGGGTATCGTTAGAATCCTTACATTATCCCGAGTAACATAGGCCATTTAAAAATCAATATGTCGGCGTATGGCACCATTTTCAAATGTGAAAAATAAAAAAATCTTCAATTATTTACAATATGGGTATCTAATTGAAGGCCTTGATGAGCACATTCCAAAACTATATAATTAATTGGCCTACATTTTACATAGGTAGGGTGTACATGCAAATAAAGGAATAAAAGACATTTCATCTTTGGATGCAAACGATAATCAGACTTTAGTAACAATGCAAATGTCTAATTGAGTGAATGGTTTGGTAGATGATTGAGTTATTATTAGAATTCATTCATAATCACACAGTACCATAATTTAGGCAAGTAATTTAAAAAAATTGTTAACATTACCACAAAGCCAACTATTCCATAGCGGTAAACAAAAATGTAACAGAATTACAAAAAAAAAAAAAAATACATACTTGTCACTAAAATGTATAAAATCAAAATAATTAGTTAAAAAACACGACTGCCCTGCTAAAAAACGAACTAAAAAGTAAAAATCAAGTTGATAAAATTGTCATTGCAGTCGGGGGACCTCTTAGATTAAAAAGTGGTCCCCCGACTGCAATGACTTATTTTTAATTAATTATTTTTATATTACTGTTGACGTATTTAATTTAGGTAATTGATTTAAGAGAACAGATTTTAAATTCATATTTAATAATAAATTATAATATAATTCGTATAAAATTAATATTTTTATCTATATTATATTATATTAGCAAAAAAACTACAATTACCCTCTCGAGAATTAGTAAACCCATGACGCTTAATTGTTTCCATTTCAATCTGAACGACCATTGGGAAGACAATCTGCATCATCTTCAGCATCTCATTGCCGGCTGCTTCCTTGGCCTCGTCCAGCTTCGAGGCATAGTCTGGAGACTCCAAGGCGTCTATGACTTCGGCCAGGATCATCCTCATCTGGTCCACTGAGATGTTCTGTGGCGATGCCATCCTGCTCTATTGACCATTTAGAATCTGTGAAAGATAAGACATAATATTTTTTTTTACTGGGTTTTTTAATAATTGTTTTCTTACACTAAATTGGTGTATAATATAACCATGACACAGAGAGAGAAATCAGCATGGATTACATGACGACTCCTACCAATTTGACTACTACTGCAAACCACGTTAAGGAACTTCATTCCAAAAAATTACTGACTATCTGAAAAATGTATCCTGCTAATGTAAATGTAACATTTTTGTATGTTTGTTACTCAATTGTGGGAATGTTGTAGGCTTAATAGACTGTAGATTTGTAGAACATTTTCTTTAGATTTTGGTTAAGTACCTGGTACTTGTTGACAGGCCTACACTGTCCTCCCATACCTATTAATGATGTAATTTGAAAACATTGTAAAAGCCATTTTAAAAGAGTAACCATGGAGTTACTTGCCAGCTCTTCTGCATAGGAAACCACCAATCGGATCCAGGCACCTTTAAAAGTTAGTATAGAATAATGGTAGTACTCTCCTATTTTATAATTATTAACACAACAGTTGAAACACTTATACAGACTTATGATATAATCATATGATAGTGTGGATAGTAGATAGTGGGATATTGTGTGATACTGTATTAGCACTGAGTTCTAAGGTTGGTAGCTCAGACCCAAGTTTGTTTGATCCATCTTAGTGGACACAATTACACACATTCTCATCGTCCAGTATTACTGAGACTTGTGATAGATACAAGACATATAAAACTTTAAAATAAAACAAAGTCACATAAAACAGCCTCAACTTTTTAAACAAAGGCTGTGTATCACTTTATTTTCTATAAAACACAGAGGTCTTTACTTTAAGATGAATAAATCCTAATTCTGGACAATTAGATCATTATGACAACACCAATGTAGCCAATCTCAGTGCTGTCAAGCATTTAAATAAGTTTGATGCAGCACACAAACAAATTTGACCTTGTCTTGATAGCTGTTGGAAGTTTAAAAGCTTGGTTGATACCTATTGAAATGATAGATCACGTACAAAAATTTGTAAATTTTATCTAAGCACCTACTAAGGGAACAAAGATAAAAAAAGGGAAAAAAGGGCTAGCGGTTTCGACTTATCGTCAAACGAAGAACCCATGTCTATATTTAAACCAAAGTACTCGTATAACGACTATGACTTTTTATCTCTATAAGGTATTAAAAACCAAGAGCGTGTCTTACCTTATTGTGCACGCACACTGTTCTCAATCTACAATAGGTTTTTCACTTTGTATATTATATAACGTGATTAACACAAGCATTCAATCTAACTTATGAGTAAAACAAGCAAAATCCTTCTAAAGACAACTAATTCATGCTTGGATGACATCGGCATCCATCGAAACGAAATGCTCACTTCCTTCGGAAAATCGTTAGCTGACTGACATTGACATGACAGTAGGAAGCTAAGGTGCGTTCAAATAGTTTGCTTTGCCAACAAACACCATGGGTTTTTCATCAGCCTTTATTCATGACCTTAGAGGGGCGTAAATCAGTTATACTTCCATAAGCTGAATGATTTGACGAGAACTTAAAATTATATTACAAAAGTACACGCTAAAGTGCTGTGATCACTTGTGCGTTGTCGTCACAAGTGGTCGGGTTCGGCCCCAGGTCGAGCGAACTGTGAACGCAGTTTAATGAAACGTCACTGTCACTATCAAATCCGAAATGTCAGATTGACACTTCAATTACATAGTTTTCCTTTTCATTTTCTTTTCTTCGTAAACTAAACTTTTTATTTGTACAATAAAGTATTTACTGTAATAAAATAAGTATTTTCTGTGAAAGGGTAAACCTTTCTTTAGTTTATTTTTTTATCATTGTGAGGCATAGTGTAGGTAAATAAATATTTTGTTTATCTTGCAACTAGATCTCTAGATCTGTTTTTGTTTCCACTAATTTATCTTTGTTTGTTTATTTGATGTTTGACCGGTGATAATATTCATCAACAGGATTGACTGGTATGTTTTGTTAATTTTGTGGATTCATCGTTACCTGTGCACATTAATCAAAAACTAGTGTTCCATCACATTCGTCACCATGAGTCATGTTTAAATAATAAACAATTTATTTTATTTCATAGACACACACTTTATTCAAAGTTACCGTTGTATTACAAAAACATTTTATCTCAGTTCTGAGTCTCTTTGTGCCCTTTGGCAAAGACCTCCTCAAACCACTCCCAATTCTCCCTCTTGCTTACCTGTAGTCCATGTTTGGCCCGCCGTCCTCACCAAGTCATACTGCCATTTTTTTAAAGGTGGGAAACCTTTGAAAATTTGTTTCTTTCATCCTCCCCTCCCTAGGGTCACTGTTTTGTTCCATTTCTCTTCTCCCCTAACAGTTTTGCCTGCCCATCTCCATTTTATCAAACTATGTACCTAATAAAACAATACATATTGACTGTTTTTTTATAGCAGTCATCTAATGTCTATCCTTATTTTTTATGGAATCAAGTCAAGTTAGTGGTCAGAGGGAGTGCTTAGAGCTGGTGAATGTGGAATCAAATAAAAAACTATAAAACTGCTCATAAGTGAGTACATATCACGAAAAGATCACTAATTGTCTGTTTCTCAAGTCAAGTTAGTGGTCAGAGGGAGTGCTTAGAGCTGGTGAATGTGGAATCAAATAAAAAACTATAAAACTGCTCATAAGTGAGTACATATCACGAAAAGATCACTAATTGTCTTTGTTTTTTTATGGAATCAAGTCAAGTTAGTGGTCAGAGGGAGTGCTTAGAGCTGGTGAATGTGGAATCAAATAAAAAACTATAAAACTGCTCATAAGTGAGTACATATCACGAAAAGATCACTAATTGTCTGTTTCTTCATAAATATGAAGAATTGGAACACATGATTGAAACTATATCTAAAACAAACCTAACAATATTGTAGTCTGTCCATATTTAGGTTTAATTATAAAGGATTTTGCTGCTATGATGCTATCCACTAATGGCTAAACAATAATGATAATCATCTTATTATCTATGGCATTGGCACATCATTATCTATTGACTGGTTTGCCTTTAGTTTTTACAAAGGATAAAATGGATTAAACGTAAATATTGTATGAATCATGGTGGAAATTAATGATAGGCCTAGTTTAGACACAATTACCTTCCAAATGTATCTACATATTATTTGATTTTCTCACAGTTTAACAACAGTTAAAGTTGAAAATTATCTTGCAAATGCAATCATTTATATCATCATCATTAACATGTCTTATTCGGCTGCATCTAGTAAGACTTTAAGCTGAGCCCAACATAGTTCGGAGACTCCTCCCTTTTCAATGATGGCGTCCCTTTTGAATGAAGGATGGCGAACATAGTTGTGAAAAGGCTACGAAGACGATGTTCATTAACTTGCCACGGCCCAGGCATGCAAAATGCTGTCCTATAATCAGTGCTTGTTTCTGTTCCCAGTTTTTATTTTTATCAGACAAAATGTTATCAACCCGAAATGACTAAATGTATAAACGAGAATTTAGCTTTCAATACAAATTATCTTTGTTTATCACAAAACTCACATATTATTCACATATTGACTAATATGTGAATAATCCTATTGTCAGTCTTACAGGTCGGCAATATGGAGGAAGAAATAGAAGAAGTGGAGATTGAGACCAGGCCACCAAGTGCGCGGCGTAACTTAACGCTGAGGAACAACGCGGCTAGGCAGGTGGCCGTCAACTTCATGCCGTCGCGACAGCTGCCCTACAGTAAGTTAACTTATAATACACAATTACTTATTTGTATTAAGAAGACCCAACAGTTCCGACCAAGAATACACATATCGAGGTCTTTGGACTTCAATATGTGTATTCTAAGTTGAAACTGCAGCTAATGGCTAATTGTGAGATAAAGCTAGTTTAGCTATTTTAACTTCTACGGCCAAAATCTCTTTTAGCCTACCTATGCATACCTTGCTATTGAGCAAAGTGGAGAAAAAAAAATACTTTGTTAATTTTTGATTCACAAATGCATGGAAAGTCTAAAATAGCAGCCTAACGTACCTACCTACTCCTTGTTTAAATTATATACAAATGCTAGCGACCCCGCTCCTGGTTTTCACGGTTATGAAGTTTCTTTATTTTATGTAAGTTTAAAATTAATGGTTTATACATATAAACCTTCTGGAATAAATTCGCAAAATAATGGTAAAAACGGTATCAAAATCCATTGCGGAGTTAAACACGGTCACACAGACACAAAAATATACTTTAATTTATATTAAAGTATGTTTTATGTATAGATTAGTCGTATAACCATACCTCGTAGGTATGTGCATATCTCGAACCAAATACAGGGTGTAAGGGTAAACACCGTTCTTACTCAAACCATGGGTAGTTGAATTAAATATAAAAATAAATGACCCAGTAACAATAAAAAAAACCTTATTTTCATTAAAAGATTTTAAAAAGTTTCTATCCGACACCGTGCTCGCTAGCGAAACAGCTGACTAACTGAGGGAGGGGTCGCGCTCGCGGCCGGTCAGATCACGTCCCACACCCCCGCCCGTGTTAAGACGTAAGTTCGTTGCCGTCGCCCTAGGGTGAAAGGGTGAATATACTCTTGTGGTAAAAGGTAGATTTTCTTTAAAAAAAAAAAGTTGTAATTTTCCATTGATTTTCCGTTCTATAAATGAAACCAAACCACTGGTTTCAAGAATAACAGTGTTTATCCTAACACCCTGTATGTATAATGTGACATCTACCAACCCGCACTGGATCCCCTTGGTGAAATGGATCCGGCCGTATCTCCATACGGCCCTCTCACCGAGAGAAGGCCTGTGCGGCGTCCCAGCAGTGGGCAAATTATAGGCTGATTATGCTATGTGGATATCTCGCGGAAAGAAGAAACAAAAAATGTATACAAATATTATTTTACCTATACAGTTTAGCTAACTTCACGCCTTGTTTCTCTTGAGGACCGCAGAGATGGAGAGAGTTATTCAAACTGCCAATGTTACTGGAGAGCACAATGGGCGTTTACTCAATTATCGTTTAATAAGGGTTCATTACTCAGATATGTGTTACAAACGATGATAATTGCTAACGACCGCTAATTATGATAAACGTCGCTCTCAACTGCAGTGTAATCTGCTGCATTGCACGTAATTACGAGAAAGACAGAAACAGTTTTCATGTGGATAGAATCCTATACAAAAACTTCAATAAATGGAAACTGCTAAACCAATATTTAAAATTAAAATAACTATCCCTACTACTTGTACCTGCATACTGAACTAAGTTGAGGTCACGTACTCAAGCATAGTAAGAGAACCGATTCTATTTAGAAAACAATGTTGTGTCGATACTCGATATCCATACACTAATCTCGTAAACAAGCGGATAGATGACGACCAAACACTTGAAGGGACATAGTGAAACAATGCACACATTACACTGCAATCAACAGGCACCTTTGTCAGGACTCAATAATTAGCTCTATTTCATACGGTCTTATTATACACTGTGCTGTCAGTTTTACCTTATACCTTGTACTACATTATACATTCATGATAGACACTAGTAGTTAACATTGAAAAATATTTGATAAATAATTTAAAAATTATTTTAGTGGTTTAATGAATATACGTATTTTATTTACATCGAGATGTGTTGAAGTGAAGTGTTGTGTTATTAAATAATGTGCTGCAAGTGAATAACAATGTCGGTGATAGCTGATGATATTGAAATTCTAGAGCTTAGTGCTGTTAGAAAAAGAGGTACCTACTTTTAATGTTTATCTTACATAACTTAAATGTTAGTGTACAATAAAGTATTTTCTTTCTATTTATTGGATTTGTGTTTAAATGCTGAGAACAATTTAATTGGAGAAGTGTTGGCGTTTACTCTAACGAATCTATCATGAAAGTTTTGGTCAATTGTATTGCAGAGGAGTTGGGTAGGGGTGTACACAGACGACAGACGTTTTGTGCGTTCGTGTCTGCGTTTCGTTGGATGTAATTAGGGGGGCTTGGGGGCCTGACAGTGTTGTCTTTAATTGATACATAAGTGACACTTACAGTTTGCTGCTCGCACGACTGGAAAACGAGACTTAAATCACTAAGTACTAAGGAGTAAAACACTAGGCACTGGTAAAAAGCTAAGATTATACTTGGCGCACTGTCCGCTTATCCCACTTACGGCTATGGCGTGAAGATACACAAGTAAGAAAGAGTTTTACCGGATTTTTCACGCAGTCTCTAATTGTTAAATAAACAATAATAAAGTTTTACCGCAAATGTGCCAATCCGTCCTAATAATAATAGGCTCTTAGAACCAACTGAATTTATCCAGCTCACAGACTAACAATACATATTGTTCTCAATCAAGGAAAAAAGGTTTACTTAATTTAAAATTAAAACATGTATTTTTACAATATTACCAATTGTATCTAGGTTGAGATCATTTATATTTTTGAGCAATGAGATATAAGTACCTTCGCAATACATACTCTATACTTAATTTTAGGAATGCCAAAGTAACTGTCTTTCACGCCTTAACGGCAGAACGGAATTTTGCACATAGATAGACCATGACTTGGCTTAAGACATTTGGCACTTTTCTATACGTAATCCGTTCCCGTGGAATAATATCCGACTTGCTCGCGGGCGAAGCCGCGGGCAAAAGCTAGTATTATATTAAAAAAAGAATTTTCAAAATCGGTCCAAAATTGACGAAAATTTTGATGAACAAAAACCTACATAAAGTCGAACATAGAACCTCCTCCTTTTTGGAAGTCGGTAAAAAATATATCTGTATATCTAATTGGTACGAGATACAAGTTATAACTATTACGTTAACACACTCAAGGGCCGGAGGAGATTTAATTAGGTAACTACGACCTTTGCTGACGTCACGTAGTGTTTCCATCGCATTCCGTTGATAGACATCACACAATGGTTCGAATGTAGCGACAGAATGACTAAAACAAGTGAATTGCACATCAAGTATTCGTCAAACAAAAAGGGTTTTTCTTAATGATGTCATCAGTTCATCCAAAGGTTGTAGGCCCCTTAGCGATAAGGACGCCAATTCTGTATTATCCAAACACCGGGGCATGCTCCTGTCAGGTTTTTTGTTTTTACTTCATGATAAGAAATTGGTACTCCTAGAAATAAAAGCGGTACCGGTATTCTATATCCGGTCTCCATCGGGTATTAAAGAATGGAGTATTCCTTATTATGTACCTACACCATATAAATTACAGATATAAATGTAGAAATTTTACATAGGGTGAGACATTGGGTGGTGTTATCGGTAAAAGCGATCTTTGGATGGATGGACATAAGGAAAGACAACAAAAAACAATTGTGTATGTAAATAAATAAATCATCAATCATCTTCTGCCGAATATTTTGAGGTCGGTTTCAGTCTAACCGGATGCAGCTAACTACAGTATTTTACATGGGGCGACTGCCTATCTAACCTCCACAACTTGGTAAAACTGATCAGTTTTTCAGCTTTTTTTACGTAAATAGTTTTTTACTTGCTCCTTTTCTCCAGATACTCTAAGACTCCGTCGCAACAACTCCGAACACAATGCCTTATTGGAAGAAGTGGACGCCGCGGAGGCCGACACTCCAGACTCGGCTGACAAACAGGCAGATATCATTGTACGGGAGATGGAACAGCATAAACGACTGATGGAGGATGATCCTGAAGCTGAGGAGTTGAGGAGGTGAATTTAAATGTAGTTCTTAATAATCGTATCCAAGTTCTTAATAACATTGCACAAAAATCCACAAACATACCCCGTGATCTCTATGTAAGCCCAAATTACGTCAAGTGCGATCTGGATATGCATGTCTAAGGCCACGTTTACGGAGACGCGAGACGTTGGGCGGCGCGTGCAGCGTGGCGTTTCGCGGCGCGTCAGAAGTTTTTTCTGTTTACGGAGAGGCGGCGCGTGAAGCGGCACTTACCATCGCACGCGTAAACACAAACATATGGCAATGTACGATGTTGTTCATAGAGATGCGTGGTGGGAAGAGTGGCGGTGTCCGCCGCTGCGCCCGCCGCGAAACGTCAAGCGTGTAGCGAAGCACGCGGCGGGCAACGCGGCGCAAACGCCCCATTTCAAGCAAACGCGTGAAATAACGCTTCTCCGTAAACGCATTCATACAACGCCATATGTTTGAATTCAGTGCGGGCCGCTCCGCCCAACGCCACGCTCGACGCCCAACGCCACGCTCGACGCCCAACGCCACGCTCGACGCCCCGCGTCTCCGTAAACGAGGCCTTATGCATAACCAGATCGCACTTGACGTAATTTATTTGTGGGATTAAAACTCCCATGTGCCAACCCTCTCCAGGTATTAAGTGGTCAATCCAATCGGTTCAATAACTTAGCTGGAAAACAGCACCAAAAATCTAACAATCTAGCAAATAAGAGTCGACAAACCTTTCTTACTTTCCAGAGAAGCACTAAGAGATCTTCCACAAGGTCTGACGATGAAGAGGAACGTTCGCGCCAAACTATCTGCGTCAGTCAGCCTCAGGTCGAAAAGACGGCCGATCTCAATGTGGAAGCGGATGAAGTATCGAATTGGTTTTGCTTGGAAAAGGGTGAGTAGCTGTCAAAATATGAAAATAATAAATACATATTTAATAAGAATAAACCCTATTATCATTAGATATAATAAAATACTGCAGAGTTTTTAAAGCTTCCTCTTTCTTACTATTTTGCTGTGCCCATTATGGTCCATAATGATCTCATTTAATTTTTTTCAAATTCAAATTTCACATTGTGGAATGCAATAAATTATTGAGTGTTATTCACTCATAAACTTTCAGGAATAAGTTCTATAAATTATGGTAAAAACCGCATCAAAATCCATTGTGTAGTTTAGAAAAATTTTGTGGTCTCACAGTTGGTAGAAGCCTATGCCAAATGGCATTTCGAACTGCGGGACATCTAATAATTTTCTTTTGATTCGAATGGTTCCTGCTAGCAAACGATGTACTTACACAAACGGAAATAAACGGCTTTGTTATTTTTTTTATAAGCGGTATAAGCGTTGAGGAGCTCGTGGCTAAGTAATACGAACCGCACGGGTCGATCCATCAGGTTAAGTTACGCCTGCCGCGGTTGGTCCGTGGATGGGTGGCCATCTTTACAAACCGAGACTTCTCCGTGTCTCGGAAAGCACGTTAAGCCGTTGGTCCCGGCTGTCATCCGTGGATCTTTGACATTCGTTACGGGTCGTCAGAAGCCCGAAAGTCTAACAGCCAGTCTTACCAAGGGGTATCCTATTACCCAGTCACTGGGTCGCTCCATGTAAAATACTGGTATTCAGCTGGATCCGGTTAGACTGGAAGCCGACCCCAACATAGTTGGGAAAATGCTAGGCAGATTGATTGATTGATTATTTTTATAAGCGTTCACACAGAAAATTTATAGTTAATACCTTTTCACTAGCTCCGGGACCGCTGCCGCGACGTAGTCTTCTCATTCGAGTTCTGGTACGAGCCCATCCGTCAGATCGAAGGTCACTTCGGTTCAGCAGTGGGCTCCTACTTCTACTTCCTCCGCTGGCTGTTCGCAATCGACCTTCTTCTGGCGGCGCTGGTCATCGCCTTCGTGGTCATACCTCAGGCGCTTCATGATGAGGAGAAGGCTAATGGGGTCCAGTTGAGTGCCCTGGATTTTATTACGGGAATGGTAAGCATTTGATAGATATATTTAGTTTATTACGTTATAGCTATTAAGACATCTACAAGATAGGTTACGATCCTCAGCACTGAGGGACCGAGTATAAACAATGAGTAACAGCTATGGAGTTCTCCGAAAAAGCACGGGAGTTGAAATTTTTATAATCATTAAGGCATTGGTCTGTCTGGAGGCTTTTGGTGCGCTCGAACCTTTGAGTAACACGCTTCAATCAGCAAACGTATCGCACGACACTCTTAGCTGGATGAACCGATGATCTGGAGAAGATTAGATGGACTGGATGTGTTAGGGTGATTACTAAGCCAAACAGGTCTACTCATATTAGCGCCAGGCTAATAACCTATCTATCCTATACCTATCCTATAATATGCGCCGTCAGAACTGGCGATTTGGTCAGTCAGTTCAAATCGCCAAAACGAAATATTATACGGCCCAGAAATTGGTGTGTGCATATATCGCGCAGATCGGCCGCCCCTAATTTCTGGTTGCCCTGGGCCTAGCCGGCCTCAAGGCTAATACGCCACTTTACCTACTTTCTAAGCAAATAAACGGTTATTTATCTAACTTATCATGTCATCCCGTTTATCTAAGAAGAAGACACTTGCTGTTCCAAAAGTAACAAATTACTTTGGTAAGCGCACAAGAAGGTACATAGTACCAACATTAGTGAATGAGCTACCCTCAAAACTGATATCGCATGTAAAGTCTAAGAACCAACTTAAAAGAATTCTACAAAAACATTATCTCTCATTGTGTCCATAGCTATATCTGTAACAAACCTCACGATTGCGAAAATGAGATTTTATTGTATACTTAGCATTACTTGATTGTAAAAATTCAAAATTTGTAATCCATTGCTAGACGAGAACAACTGCCGACAAACTGTTATGCAGTTTGGCAGACTTTAGGTATGTAATTGTTAATACAGATTTTGGAATAAATAAAATAAATAATCCGTTGAAAAAACTTCCAATTCCAGGGTGGTTTAACCGACTCGCTTCTGTTCTACGGACACTACCACGAGGGCGACATAGTCACGCCAACGATGCTCACGTACAATATGGCGTTCGCTTACTTCTTCACCATGGTCTGTCTGTATCTTATGTTCTTTGGGGTGCTGTGTTATCGGTGAGTTTTAGCAGTCTGATTGTTTATTTGCATACAATTTATAATTTCCATAGGTCTTTAGTAGGATATAAGAGTTTGGTACAGGCATGATATAATTGTTTTCAACTTTTCTATTGTATATTTTTTTATTTGAATGACATTATCTGCCAGTTATAGGGAAATTTACACGAAGTTCGTCCATAAATGCGTGTAAAATTATTATTTAGGAGTAAAAAACAAAGTTACCCCTTCTTCGACTACGCCAAAGCCAAAGGAGGGTTATGATTTTACTCTATATTTTCGTCGACTAGATAAACCAGTCATTGTCGTTCTATAACCTCCTTACTTCAATGTTTTCAGGACAGCATACTCGTATCGTCTGAACTTCATAGAGACTTCAGGTGGGCTGAGCCATGTATTCGCAAACAAAGTGTTCTGCGGGTGGGACTTCGGGGTTGTGACGCAGGAAGCAGCCAAACTTAATGCTAATAGCCTTTACAACGAGTTCAAGGTAAGAATAACGACTTTATGTAACATATTCTTCAATTTACAGCGTAACTGACAACTTGAAGGAAGCAACTGTGATACTCTGGATGTAGTAGGAAACCCAAATATGATGTTGACACCAGCAAACTCCTTGTACGGTACCAAATTTTTTTGGGCATTATTCTATACTAGCTACGCCCCGTGGTTTCAACTGCGGAAGTCTCGATCCCGTGGGAATATCGGGATGAAAAGTATCCTATGTGTTAATCCAGGTTATGAACTGTTTTCCATCCGGTAGTTTTTACGTGAAAGAGTAACAAACATCCAGCCATCCATACTTACAAACTTTCGCGTTTATAATATTAGTTAGATTCATTATTGAATGTTTCATTCCAGGAGCTTCTAAACGAACAGAACCGCAAGAACACTGCCACATCCTGCCTCAAAAAGGTGGCCCAGTATGGGACCAACGTGATCATCAGTGTATTCGTGCTGGCTCTCATAGTGGGCATAGAGTGCGGGCTGTGGCTCCTGCTGGGCTGGCGCACCGGCCTGGCGCACTGGGAGCTGTGCGTGTCTGTGGTGGTGACGGCGTGCGTCACGGTGTGCCCGCTCGTGTTGCATGTACTTGTCAAGTGAGTGTTGTGTTGTAAAGAGACTGCTGGACTGGCACACTGGCCTCAAAAGTCAACATAACATAATATAACATCACCCCTGTATTTCTCCGAAGGGTTAGAGCAGAGGCAAGAGCCAAATCATCTTTAAAAGTGTCAACAAAGCATTATAGTATTTTACCAGTCTCCTACCGGCTAAAACTATCTCGGTGTTCTTTGCAAATGCCTTTTAGTCAGAAACCGGCATTCTGACGGGCTGGACAAAAGCCCGTCAGAATGCCGGTTTCGCCGGAATCGCTTAGCGGCATCTCGGTGCCTCCCCCTCCCCCCCTCCGAAGAGTGACGCGCGCTATGTCGGTTCTGTATCCGCTCGCGCAATGGGCTTCCTGAAATCCAGCGTCCTTGTCCAGATCTCTATTGGCGCTTTTCCCAAAAGTATGCAACCCCTATGGTAATGCATCCTCTGGTAATAATCACTGCGTTTGCTGTAAGTGCCCCACTTACACTCTTTGCTAGCAGGAACTTCTCTCTTATTCTCCTTCACCTCTTCAAGTATCCATATTTATTGTTATAGTTAGAAACCATCTATCATTACAGGGTGTTAGGGTATACACCGTTATCCTTGAAACCAGAGGTTTGGTTTCATTTATAGAAGTTAAAATCAATGGAAAATGACACCTTTTTTTTTTTCAAAGAAAATCTTCATTTTATCACAAGAGTATTTCACCCTTTCACCTTAGGGCGCTAGAGCAACGAACTTGCGTCTGAACACGTGTGGATGGCGCTGGACGTGACCTGACCAGCCGCGAGCGCGATCCCTCCCTCAGTCAGTCAGCTGTTTCGCTACAGTGTCGGATAGAAACTTTTTTAAATCTTTTAATGAAAATAACGTTACTCGGTCATTTATTTTTATATTTAAGTCAACTAGCCATGGTTTGAGTGACAACGGTGTTTACCCTTACACCCTGTATAAAGATGGATATCTACCATCATCTACTTTCCAGGTTAGAGTTCTACAATCCTCGTACGGCGTTGTACGTGACGTTGGCGCGGACGTGGTTATTAGACGTGGGCACTCTGATGCTGTTGCTCGTCTACTGGTCGCAGAAACACGGTGACGAGGTAAGTTGTATAAAAAGTTATCATTGTTATGTATATGCTGAGTTAAATAGAAATTGCAAATATGAAGTGTTAAAACACTTGTTATGAAATAGTATTATGACATTTTAAAGCCTCGCATGCTAACAACCACCCGCACTGTGACATCTACCACCCCGCACTGGGCCCGCGTGGTGGGTTACGGCCCGCTCCCTCTCACAGAGAGGCCTGTGTCCCAGCAGTGGGAACGTTATAGGCTGATTATGATGCTAACAACTGTCAGTAAAAGTAAAAAAGTCAAATAGAAGCCCGTCACCCCGATCAGTGCGGTGGTAATGAAAAGTGATAGAAGTCAACAACTGTGTGCAGTGCGCACACAGTTGTTGACTTCTATCACTTTTCACTTCGCAAACATCATTGAAATGTTTTATTTTTAGTAACAATTTCACGATAAAGTAAGCATAATCACTCAATCACTTGCAACTAAAAGTATTCCAGAATGTTTCACCATGAGGTGACAACCGCTTCCACATATTTTGTTTTGCTTTCTCCATGTTGTAATATTATAATTCCAGTGCTGGGAAACGTCGTTCGGTCAGGAGGCGTACCGGCTGGTGTTGCTAGACTCCGCCATATCTTTGCTTGTGTTGCCACTCTTTGAGTTCACTAGAGGCTTAATTTATAAGTGAGTTTTTGTTATTATTTTGTACATATTTTTATTGATAAGTTTGGTTTTGTGTTAAAAAATACTGTTTATTCTTTTTTTAAGCAATTTTATCACACGTATATCGGTTAATGATTTTATTAATATCCAAGCGTAATGCAATTCATAAAAGATCATCTTGATTTACCTTCAGAAATCCTAATTCTGCGATATATCGCAAGCAAGTTCTTGAAACGTAATAAAATTACTTCATTAAAGCGTAAATTTTCATCAGATTGCCAAGTTTTCTTGGCAATGTAACGAAAATCATCAACTATTACTTTAGTTAAAATCCGGGTGAAACAGTAGAAATAATCGTTACTGGAACTATACGTAACGCTATTTTAAAGTTATTTTATAACGTTTCAAGTCCTTGCTTGCGGTATATCGCAGAATTAGGATTTCAGAAAGTATTCGTTCGTAAATGGTTACTGGAACTATACATAACGTTATTACGTAACGTTATCGTACCCCTATTTTGACTAACGTTTCAAGTCCGCCCTGATCGCAAATACTGCCGTTGTTGCACTTTTATTCTGTGTTGACGTCCTAATAAACAATACCTTCGTCCATTATTTACAAACAACCTTATCCACTTACAAATCTTATCTTTGTATAATCTCCAGCTGGAGCAAATCGGAAAGCGCACCTGAGTTCAACATAGCATACAACTCTCTGACCCTGATCTACAACCAAGCCGTGCTGTGGTTCGGGATGCTGTTCTGTCCACTGCTGGTAGTGGCCGTGACCCTAAAGCTGCTGCTTCTCTTCTACATCAAGAAGGAGTGCGCTCTGAGGGCCTGTCAGCCGGCTAGGAAGGTACTAGGAAGGGAACACCTTTAAGTTGATTAATTATTCTTGTAAAAGTACTCCCATTTCAGAGCTGCCTGTTGTTTGGGTTATTTTACTAATTCAAATCACAATTGTGGTAACAGTTCTTTTCGAGAATTATAGAGTATAAGAGTTCTTACGTAAAATGTTGACATTTATGTATAAAAACCCACCTTAACTATCAGTCCCGGGCCTAACAGAAACGTCGTAATAACCGATATAGGAGTGCTTTATCTCAGACGTCTGTGCGGTGCAATATAGCATCCATGTTCACCAACTCTTCCACAAATATAACCCGCAAGAGTTAACTTGAGACTTAGCTCGGATGACGTAAGCGCGATACACTGACGCGTCGATGGCGAGAGCGGTAAGAGGGCGGGGTCGGGAGCGCCAGGTCTTAAATATCTTATTTTGTTATTAATCATTCATTATGTGCTACACCGATTTACGGAATGACGTCAACGCCGGCTGTCACTGAAAACCAGTGCTGGGGCTCTGTCTCGCATAGGGTCACAGCATTATGCTGAGCGATGGCAGTTTTGCGTGAATGTCACGCATATTTTCTTGCAAATTGTTATTTTCATATTATTATATTTGTCCTTTCATAGCGTCATGTTTGCCGCAAATAGACGTATTTTCTTTCTTTCTTTCTTTCTTAAATATAAAACTTATATTCACAGGTATGGCGCGCCGCTCAGACACAGACAGTGCTGTACATGTTCGTCACGCTGTCACTCTTTACCACGCTGTTCGGTGTTGGATCACTATTCTTTAGGTAAGTTGTATTGTCGAAGCTATTTATTGCAATCATTTAATATTTAATAAGTCTACCTTCTAAAGTCTTTGCAATACATACAAATAAATAAAATTGAAGTGACCATTTTTAATAAGTAATAAGTATATTTATTTGCATAAACACACGGTACTTATATAAAGATGGTAAAAAAAAGTACAATTTAGAACAAAGCATGTTTTGCCAATATAATAATCAGCATGCAATTTTTTTTTGTTTGCCTGGCTATCTGTTGTTCCGGCTAATATCCGAAACAGCTGGACCGATTTTGACGGGACTTTCTCTGGCAGATAGCTGATATTAGGAGTTAGCTAGAAGTCTGACTAAGGCTACTTTTATTTTAGAAAAAGAATTAGGTAGCATCATCATCATTCTCCTGCTCTTATCCCAATTTATTTGCGGTCGGCGTAACACGCCTACTTCTTCCATATTTCTCTATTAGCCGTCATCTCAGTAGTCACCCCCTTTCTATCTAAATCATCTTCCACACAGGCCATCCATTGTTCTTTTGATCTTTTCCTACTCTTGTAGCCATCCACATTCATACCTAAAACTTTCCTTACGTTGTTTCACGATTTGCATTAAAGGTTAAAATAATAAAAAAGCCAACCCCTCATTGTTTCCTATTGTAATGACGCCCTAGCTACAGTTTCACTGCACCCTTTAAAAAAGGGCGGCAAAAACTCCCCCAAGCTTTGTATTCTAAACTTGTTTAGTTCACTTTGTTTCAATAGATGGCGCTGTACATTTACGTCACGTTTCTGAATCGCGGTGTCAAGATTCTCCCCTGTTTGGTTGGGTGTGTCGTATCGAGCGAGTACAGTATCTCTGGTTTCCCTTCAAAACGTATAAATCTTTCGCCTTTTACTAAAGATTTCCGTGGAGGGGAACACTCAAATGAGTCTTATGCATTTTTGAAATACTCTGCTTCGGCAGAGTTTATAATAACTGTGAAGAGTGAGTAGATACATACTAGATATGTACCAGGGATGTTGCGGACATCCGCAATAATGAATGCAGATGTTTATGCAAATGCGGATGTAGCACAGGGCGCGACTAGAAAGATGAGCGGGGCCTGCGACTGGCGCGTGTTGTATGCGAACGAAATCTTATCTCCTATTGTTCAATGAGCACTTCTCATTGACCAATAGCACGCAGATTTTTATAGATCCAATTGTTCAGTAGCGCGGGTTTAATTATAATATGAACCTCTGCGTAACTTTTCTTTCTTTCTAACAGACTTGACCCCGAAAAGACGGCGATATTACTTTTTATTAAAAGTAAAAAATTGGAGCATTATACCTATAATGCTCCAATTTTTAACTTTACAGATCCACGAACCGAACCACTCTGTTACGAAATAATGTCAGCCAAGGTAGTCAAGTGACTTTTGTCCACCCCTTTTTTGTTTTTTCGTGTGGTTAGTGACTAACCTGGTGTCATAGTTATTTTGCCGCCCTCTGACTTGGCTTCACATTCACATGCCATTAATAAATATATATCTCAGGCCGGTTTACTCACGATGTTTTGTTTAACCGTTTTTGAAGCAAGTAAATGAATTATACAATACGAACATGAATCCGAAAAATCACGAGGTGCGTGCCTTGGATTCGAACTCGAGCCCTATGACTTGGCAGTCCGACGGTCACACCACTAGGCCTCACTGGTGTCCTCTACTCAGTAGTCTACCTTTTGTTTCAGAACGTCATCCCACGCATGCGGCCCGTTCCGCGGCTACGAGTATGTGTATGGCGTGATGAGCGAGGGCGTGCTGCAGCTGCAGGAGCGACACACTGCGCGCAACGTGCTGACCTTCATCGTCAGACCGGGAGTCATCGGATTCCTTATGCTGTTCCTGGGGTGATTATACTAGAGCTTGTTGGAGCCTATGCACTCACGTGCTAATCCTTACATATTATAAAACAAAGTCCTCCGCTACTAAAACTACTGCACCGATTTTCATGCTGTTTTCATCAATGGACAGAATGGTTCTCGAGTAAGGTTTTAGTATATAATAACCGACATCCACGCGGGCGAAGCCGTGTCCATCGGCTAGTTGGATATAAATAAAGCTAGCCTAACCGATGTGAACAAAAACACTAAAAAGATATCTGTAGCACTATGCGCTTTCTCACTGTGGCGGCATCTACATCGCAATATGCGAACTACGCATCAAAGACCTGACGTCAGACAGACGTCACATAAACTCTGCATCGCGCAATTAAAGTTTACCGTGCAGTGGAACAAGAACCCAACATCAATCGTTGGGCAGTAGCCCGCCAGACACAACACCCGTCTGGTCGGAGGATCCTCCCTTTTCTATGGTGGATGAGTGAACTTTACACCCTGTTCCTCATACCCCTAAATCACTACGTATCAAATTGGAAATTTCATAAAACATTGATTGATTAAGAACACCTTTTTTAAATTTGTAAAAATGGCTCTGAATTCTTAGAATTTTTGCACTAAATTTATCATTAACGCTTTTGCGGACACTGAACGAGACACAACAGAAGTTTTATTGTAATGGCGTCTATGGGCGTTTACCGTTCGCGACAGCGTTAAACGAATATCATATCAGCGGAGCGACGAATTTCAAAAAGTTTACCTAGCAATAATAGAGAAAAATAAAAAAATACATAGTGAAGTGGAAATCATACTTCTGAAATAAATATTGATTTATTTATAGTAATTTGTATCATGATTCCAGCGTGGCGGTATACTACATGCGCGCTAAAGCCCTGGCCCAGCGCTCTATGGTGAACCTCCTTCGACACATGCTGGTGCTGCAAGCCAAGGATAAGGACTTCTTGCTCACTGCCATATCTAATGTTTCTAATGGAGGTACGTGGAACAATAGGAAATGTCGCGAATTTCGCTTTTTTTATTGTTGCGTTTACAGTTTGCAGACTTCAATCTAAAGATCTCATGATAATGCATCTCCATAGGTATCTACACCATATCCTAGAGTTATATCATAGACCCTAGAATTTTATTGACTCGACTTGTTTTAGGGTTCCGTACCCAAAGGGTAAAACGGGACCCTATTACTAAGGCTCCGCTATCTGTCTGTCTGTCTGTCCGTCTGTCACCAGGATGTATCTTATGAACCGTGACAGCTAGACAGTTGTAATTTTAACAGATGATGTATATCTGTTGCCGCTATAACAACAAATACTAAAAAACAGAATAAAATAAATAATAAGAGGGCTCCCATACATCAAACGTGATTTTTTTTGCTCGATATTGAAAACGGCTACAGGTAGACGCTTGAAATATTCACAGAATATTTAGTTACATATTCACTTTAAAAATAAATAATTAAATTAAAATAAAACAAATATTTAAGGGGGCTCCCATACAACAAACGTGATTTTTTTGCCGTTTTTATAGATAATGGTACGGAACCCTTCGTGCGCGAGTCCGACTCGCAGTTGGCTGGTTTTCAGTTTTGTTTTATGCGTTGTTTAAATTCAGGGGTACGTAGTTAATAAAATCAACCTTTTTTTTTTTACTGATCAATTATTAATTTGAAATGCGGCTTGGGTAAATCCTTTTTAAGTGATGATCCCTGCACGGCACTAGTCTTTGCACTAGCACCGAAATAGTAATTTTTAAAACTAAATTTCATATTTAGGTACGTATTCATTCAAAATTTCCATCCTTTAATTGCCTGTGTAGTTTAGATGTAAGTAATGGTAGTTGTAGAAGTCGATATAATGATTTATCTTAGACTATACATTTAAAAAACTATGCTTTTAAAATAAAACATAATATAATAACAAACTGATCTATCCCATTCCAGAATGGCTGTACAGTCCAAAGCCCACAGACGAGGGTCCAGACAGCCACACTTGGAAGTACCTCCGCGAGGTAAGAAAACCTTCGAACTCGGGTTTCCACTTCGATGCCTCCCGTCTTAGCCACTCCTTGATCGAAGGGAGACCACGTTCCTTTGTGAAAGAGAACAGGGCTTCGAACTATAATGAGAGGAAACCGGAAGATGGGGATACGGATAGCTCCTTCAGCTGGCAAGGATCGAATAACTATTTGAATAGGAGTGAGGAGGCGGAGAGGCAGTGGCCTTGAGTGGTGCTATAACATGGTGGAATTCAAAAGGAAAGAAAGAAAACTAATTTCAAGTAGAGCGCGCAGTTTATTTCGTGTATGTAAATACGAGTCTACCTCTACTTGGTAACTATACTCCATTTGAAATAAGATTAGACGTATAGATAAGCCTTTTTTACATTCCGTTCAACCGATTTTGAATTCTATTGCGCTAGTGGCAATTGAGTGCCAATTTGTAAGTGGAACTACAAATTGGCATCCACGGGTACGTTTTCTGATCTATTTGTTGTTTATATGTTTTTGCTCGATCTTAATAAGGTACGGAAGCGGAACCCTTCGTGTGCGAGTCCGACTGGCACTTGGCCGGTTTTTTCTGCATTTTTATATCGTGGACGAAGTACGTTGCACGTTTCCATGTGAACAAGAATCATCCTTGCACTACGGATAAAGTTAACCGCCGCGTCTATCTGTCTGAACGCGATATACGGTTTTCAACAATAGATGAAGTGATTCGTGAGGAAGGTTTAGGTGTATAATTCATTAAGGTTTGCGTAAATTGGCTGAAATATTACGATGATTGTTCAAGATGGAAAAAATCATGCCGACTGGGAGCTGTACATGTGTGCGCCGGGTAAACCAATAGAGTTATATGAAAAGAATTGTTTATCTGGATTAACACATAGAGTACTTTTAAGGTTGATGCGCCAGGGTGGCCCGCGAAATTCAAATTTTCTTACGTTTTTTGCAATTTGCAGGTCAGTATCAGGTTGTATGTTAATCTAAATATTATTGGCGGCCGTAACAAATATGGATTTACAGAATTATAAACATTAGAATCAGCAATACAACTCTCTAAGTTCATGTAAGTGTATTGACTGACGATTTCATGAAATTTTCATTCAATACACTTACATGAACTTAGAGAGTTGTATTGCTGATTTTTGAAAGAGTTGAAAATTTGAATTTCGCGGGCCATCTAGCGCATCAACCTTAATCCCGGTAGTACGTTCCCGTGAGATATTTTCCGATTTTCGCGCGGGCGAGTCCGCGGGCAAAAGCAAGTTATTTTTTATAAATAAAATAGTGTAAGTTTTAATGAAGTTATTAAACTGGTGCTACATTGCATTTACTTATATTTTGTGATAAAAATAGAGGACTTATTATAGGTTTTGTGTAATCAATAAAGATACCTATGGTCTGTTTCAAAACATCTGATTAAAATGTAAACAAATGGATCATAAATCGTACCTGTTGATGCCAATTTGTAGTACCACCGTACAAATTGAGTGCTTTTATTTGATTACTTAAACCCGAAATTCTCATTAGATCGCCGTAAAGATGTTTGTCATTTTACAATTGAGGTTGATTTTATAACCTCAATTTTCGTCGATTGTTTTTCAAATACAATTTAATATTCATTATGTTATTCATGGAAAAAGTGGTGATATAATGTTGAAACCTTCTAAATAGATGGTTGTGTTACTAATATTCTTATCAGATACTTTTGAGCCAGACATTATTTAACATTTTAAGCTCGGGTGCGAAACATCTTTGAAAATATTTTCGACTACCAAGTCCCAGTTCATATGCCAAAATTAAACTCAACCACATAACATCACGCCTATATTCCCCGAAGGGTTAGGCAGATGTGTACCTATAGTACATCCACATTTCGCCAGTTATGTTTGAGTCCCATGTTATATGGAGCGAATCTATTATTGCCATCTACCGGGCACAAAATTCAGACTTCGAGCTGCTTTTTTAGAAATTCCAGATGGAAAATTTCAATAACTTTTTGCCCGACCCGGGAATTGAACCCAGGACCTCGTGGACTTAAACATATTCTTTTAATATATTGCATCCGAAAGCTCTTTTTCTATTCCACTTTAGTGGAGTTTTTTTTTAAGTTCCTAATTATATCTATGCCAGAGATTACAATGTATTATTATTAATTGGTAATTTTGTATGTAAATATTAAGAGACTTGATCTTCCTTATGCTAGTGTCTTCCCGGCTTAGGTAAGCCTATCTTTGTTTGAATGAATTCGTTGATTTGAGTAAGTGATGTCAAGCGCAACTGTTACATGCTTCAAAGCGCTAAATAACTATGTGTAAATGAACAATGAACATAAACATTTTGCTAAGTAATTTGTATTTTAACTTTTAACCCAAATTAATATGCATTTATAAAGTATTCTTATTAGATGTCAGAAAATTAAATAGTATGTATAGTACATTTATAGTGTTTACAGGTTAATACTGCGGAATTTTATGTAATCCCAATAGGGACAATATGTCTTGAGGACACCCATGGCTTATTTATTTATTTATTATTTATGTACACACAGTAAAATAAAAAGAGAAGAGATGGCTTGTTATTACTGTAATTATAATAAAGACAGAAACATAGAAATCCGAGAGATTGATAAAGGTATAATTTATAACAGTATTAAAATTATGAATTTGAAATTAAACTGCTCCAAACTGCGCAATTTTAAAATATTTTGTAGATTATAATCGATGTCAATTTTTACTATTATAATAAGAAAATTTTATCATGAATTTATGTTTTATATAAGATTTTTATAATATTATGAAACCGGACTGAACGGACCGATTGAAATTATTTATAATAAAATAAAATATATTCATAAACGTTGTTTTATTGTTTGAACAGAAATCTTTAGTCTAAAGAAAACGGGCAATACAGTATGGAGGTACCTTTCCGTAACCGAATGCCAGCAGACGACGCCGACGTGTCGCCACCGCGCCGTCGACACCACAGACTACATTTTTATATAGGGTCGACACGACGGCCGCGACTCGACTGGTTCCTTGGATCTCAAGGTCTGGTACCTTTAATGTTTTTTGTCAGGCATATTGGGGATAAGTGTACTCTATAGAATAAATCCAACCTACCTTTGTAAATATGTAAGCCTTAAGTGAAAGGAAACAAACCCGACTTAAAAATACCATTAGTCCTTGATCGAAGAGCATGTAGGTACTTACCTACACCACTACGTTTATTATAAGTCATTATCTAGATTATAGAACTAGACCACATAATTACTTAAAATAAAGAGAATTCTAACATTTCTTTACAAAAATAAACTTACAATTTAGCAAATCAATTAGTATGAAACAACTTTTTACGATTCGGTACATACGGTGCAGTACCCATTGATTATATATCTAATATAATATAATATACAAACTATCTTGTCTCATGCAATTTAAAAAGTAGGGTTACAAATAAAATACTGGTTGAAAGACATCAAACTTCAAACTAAGTGACAAGTTATAAATAAAATAATGTTGCTATGGCAACGCGTCCATAGAAACGTTTATTTGTAAAAGATCCAAACTTATTATTCCAACTAATAATTTATTTTCTTTGTAAAGTCTAATATTTAATCATACTTAATTTATAGTGTTACATGTGATTGGTTTAAAGGTAAGATATTATTATGTTGAATTGTAGAAGGTAATAAAAAAAAACTGCGAAATCATATTATCTTTTCGTATGCATAAAGTGAAGCCACAACTATGCTATGCTATTTGTCCCTTTCCAAATGGCCACACACATGTTATAGAATGTTTCTTGAGTGTTTTATTTCCTTCCTTACAAACTCTCATTACCTGCTCATCATATCATCCGCTGAATGCGAGAAACACAGAACCGGTCGAAGTGGCGGTGCTTGAGGAGGCCTATGTCCAGCAGTAGACGTCTTTCGGCTGAAATGATGATGATATCATGTAGAACTGTTTGAGTAGCAAGGTGGTTTTACAATAAAGCGTTGCCTGTATTATTACAAATAATATAGGTCTATTTATGTCAGTAAACAAACCCAGTATATATATATTTGGTAGCATCTACCTAAAATTGATCAAATAAGTACCATGTTTACAATTTTCACACATTCATCATCTTCTGCCTAGCCTTTTCCTAGATAAATTGGGGTCGGTTTTCCGTCTTACCGAATGTAATACTGAATACCGGTATTTTACATGGAGCTACCCTCTATCTGACCTCCAAATTCCAGTTACTGGGTATCATGATACCCCTTAGTAAGATTGGACGGACCTGGACACACTCATTCCACTGAATTCATAATTATGTTCAACTGTTTGAGCAGCAGGCGATTTGACAATAGACTAAGCTTTTTCTTTAATATTATAAGTAAATAAAAAATACTGTAATCCTATCCTATATTTGTAAGTGAAACACCTGTATGAATGGGCACATTTACTTTTTACCCGACTACGGCGAAGCAAAAAAGAGGTTTATGATTTTGACCGGTATTTATGTAAGTATGTATGTATGTTCATGTGTTCCCTAATAACTTTATATATTTTAACCCCAAAAGAAATTAAATAAATATAAAAGTTACTAAACTAAACCCAACTACACAAATTAAAAATCCGGAGTCACAAATTTTAGGGGATAAATCGAACAGATTACGTGTGCCTCCGGATTTTTTATTTGTCTGTCTGTGATATCTTGTTCATATCTTTTTTATCGTAGTTGGGTTTCAATTTTATAACTTTTATTTTTATAGTTATTTTCATCCAAAACCTTTATCCACACTTATTCCCAGAAAGCAATGGCGAGCGGTGAAAGTAGCCGCAAGAAGAAGCGAAGGGCACCTCCGCCGGATGCCAAACCGTGTCCATCCCGGTTCATCCCGCCGACTGTCTCCGGCCGCACACTGCCGTGGGTGCCACGCGCCGGTTACGATCATGAAGTAGACCACGATAGCGTACTTGTGAAGGCTGTTATGAATATGTACCCTGAAGGTTAGTTGTTGTTGTAATTGAATATACACATCATATTATGTCTGTATTTCCCAAGGGATAAGTAGAGGGGAATACGAGTCAGGCTAGATCGTCTCGCTCTGAGCGAGCTGTGCTAAGTTCAATCAGAGTGCTTTTGCCAACATGTTGAATCTTCTTCCGTAGTAGGTAACTTTTCTTACTGTTAGTTTTTGCTGTAATAATAAACTCTTGTCACGGAGAGCTTGAGCTTCGTTCTGTAATACAAACCAAACCAAGCCAGCAATCATTACGTGACTATTCCAGGTATTATAAACTCTGCCGAAGCAGAGTATTTCAAAAATGCATAAGACTCATTTGAGTGTTCCCCTCCACGGAAATCTTTAGTAAAAGGCGAAAGATTTATACGTTTTGAAGGGAAACCAGAGATACTGTTCTAGCTCGATACGACACACCCAACCAAACAGGGGAGAATCTTGACACCGCGATTCAGACGTGCTACGCAAGCGCACAGCGACATCTATTAACGAGTGTTTGAACTAAACATGCTTTGCTTTATACGGGTTTTGAACCACATTGCGCGATGTCAACTGGGCACAAGTCCAGACTTTATATAAAACTTATTTCCTTAACTCTCGCGTCCTATTACGTGGGACTACAACATAACTTGTCAAATATGGATAGAGTAGGCCAAGATTTGTGCGACCTTGGCTTACTCTTCAAAGATACGGTTCACTATAAATTGCCAAGTGATTACCGACAAAAAATTCAAACTATTTACCCGACTACGGCGAAGAAAAAAGGAGGGTTATGATTTTGACCGGTATGTATGTGTGTATGTTCATCTGTTCCCTCATATCTTCTAAACGACTCATCACAATTCGACACATGAGGTATCGTTGGAAGCGTCTTGATCGTCCGCTGGTTATAGGCTATGTGACGTCACATTAAATTAAAAATGACATAAAGTCAGGAACTAAAAAAATATATTGTTTAATCGTACCATGTTGGGTATCAAATGAAAGGGCTTAATGAGCACATTTCAAAAATATATATATTATAACCCCAAAAGAATTAAAAAAAAACAAAAGTTATAAGAATGTTGTTAACACTTTTTTTTTTCTGTTTATGTAAACTGAATGATGAACATGAGGTCAGTTAAGGCTTGCAGAAATATCATTCATTCACTCATTATCATAGTGAAGCTAACAATCTATATTGTTATGTTATGAAAACATTACCCTCCTTCTGGGGCAGTCGGGTAAAAACACATACATAATGTGATCAACAATACATTCGAAGAAACACAGAGTTGTAAATAATACTGATATGTTCAGTATTATTTACAACTCTGTGTTTCTTTGCTAGCATTTTATAACAAGGCATTATGTGTTTTATAATATTTGTTGTATACTTAAATTGATACTTATAATCACATCCATCTATTAAAATAATTATACTCAAGAAATAAAAACCAATACTGAAAGCTTAATTACAACACCATTACACAGTTACAGTTATTATAAACTCTGCCGAAGCAGAGTATTTCAAAAATGCATAAGACTCATTTGAGTGTTCCCCTCCACGGAAATCTTTAGTAAAAGGCGAAAGATTTATACGTTTTGAAGGGAAACCAGAGATACTGTACCAGCTCGATACGACACACCCAACCAAACGGGGGAGAATCTTGACACCGCGATTCAGAAACGTGACGTAAATGCACAGTGACATCTGTTGCTAAAACGTGGAACTAAATAAACGCGTTCGACAATAATAGATAAACAGTAAAGAGAAGGACGGGATTATTGCTGGGGAGCTCGTTGGCCGCCATTAAGGGGAAAACAAAATAACAAAAGCTGGTTGTGTGTTTACAATAGAAAGTGTTTTTTATACCATTATTCGATTTACCCCTTTAGGTTGCGCGCAGACCATTCTGCATGTTTGATGATTTGGAAAAACGCACTTTGTATTAAGTGCCATAAAGCTAAAAGTTGTAAAAACATTGGCTTTCATATCAAACGGGACTTCGAACGTCCTTGAAGCACATTTGCACCTTGAGGCACAAATGATAAGGTTTATTTACCAATGTCATAAAAAAATCGTTTCTTTGCACTCCTCTCTGTTTTGCGCTGATCCTTTGAGCAATTTGCCACAACTTATGTCTGTATTAAAACCTAGTTATATTGCTGGCCAGTTAATAAAGACAGAGAACGGTGATTTTTTATCCTCTCTGAATTTTTCAACGCACTGCTTAACGCCGAGAGTTGAAAATCCAAGTGTATTTCTTTGACGCGGTCTGGGATGAACTGTTGGATTCTCAATGTTCGGCTCAACACCGAGAGCTGAAAATATAAACCGCGAAAAAAAATCGTCGAGTCAAAAAATCGCTCGTGCGTACCCGGACGAAAGGAGTATATTGTAAGGATTGTAGCGGGAGCTGTAAGTTTTGTCTACCTCAGTAGCAAAAAGTCATGCCTTTGTGTATGTATTATGACTGAATTTCAGGTGATGAAAAACATCGTTGCAGTGAATTTCTACCGCTGATGCAGGCCAAGTCCTGGACGAAGGGAGTTCCACATCGCGACTCCTACAATCACGTCAAGCCTTCAGACTCCATTGGTAAGTGTCACAAGGTGTAATTAAAATAACTGAATTAAACTTCTTTCAAGGGAACATTGCACTCATTAAAGTTGTCGAATTCACTGCCGGCGCGGCGTCTGTATTTTCGGGCACTTACAATCTTAACATCTATATCTATATTAACATTAATGCTGGAGTGAATCGGCATCTAATAGGTTTGCTCGCTCCACATCGTGACAAAGATCTCTAGACTGCGGTCAAGAGTAGAGCTATATCTCATCAAAAAAAAAAAACATTGTACTCATAATTATGAGCAACCTTCACTATGGGAAAAAAAAACCGAAATCGTGGAAAAAAACAACTGTTTCCTCCCTTTTTTTGAGTCTTCTCACAGCAGGACTTTGTATAGAAAGTGCAAGTATTTGCACGGTTTAGTTCGGAAATAAAACTTGACCAACTTGTCACAATACTGTATTTATTAGTTTTACCTTAAGCTCAACACACACATGGCGGGAGCGTGTCGGGCGCGGGTCGGGACGACAGTACGGCGGTCTGTATTCCTTGTATCTATATGGATGCACACGAAGCACACGAAACTCGTGCGCGGGTCGGGTCAGATCGGTCCACGCGACTGAAACGACCCGACCCGTGCCCAGCACGCACCTGCCTTGTGTGTTTAGACCTAAAGTCAACAGATAAACAACGGTTTTGTGGTAACAAGGTAACCTTTGTGGCTTGTATTAGTTGAAAGTATTTATCTAACTGTGACAAAGACAAATAGACCTTGTCGTTTTCTGACGTGCAAGTGATATTTAACCTCAGACTGATCAAGCAATTACGAGGTCACCTACACACACGTTAGCGTTATTACAACAGTATCCTAGGACATTGAAGATCTTAAATTAAAATTTAGTAACACTCCACGTCACCACATGGAAAACGAAAGGTGGACAAAGAAAATCATAGAGTGGGACCTAGAGAGGGAAAAAGAAAGCGAGGAAGGCCGCGGAAGCGCTGGGAAGATATATTTAAAGAAAATTTGGACCGGAGTGGAGGAGACAAACGAGAGATAGGGAAAAATGGAGAATGCTGGAGGCCAACGCCGCAGAGGCGACTTCCATAAATAAATAACTTCACGTGCATGCCAACATTAATACTTACTTATATACATTTTATACTATATTTTGATTACGAACACATAAGAATAATAAATACAACTACACTTACGAATAATAAACAATAATAACAATGAAAATGAAATGTGTCATAGTAAATTATAGGTGTGAATATGATAAAATAATATAATACTAAAACTGTTCTTAGTATTTATGGTAGAATAAAGGCTTTTTAACGTGACGTGATGTGTTACTAAACTTTTCCCAGTGGTAACGGCACCGACTTACGAGTTCTAGGTCGTGGCGTCGAATTCAGAAGGCTCTCAAAACGGTGAAGGAAAACATCGTGAGGAAACCAGAATGTCCTAGAACCAATATTTCGAAAACATGTGACATCTACCAACACCCGCACTGGGCTCGTGTCGTAGATTACAAAACACCCACAATACTCAACTACGGTTTACTTACAATCCCCCAGCTTCTATCCTTCGCATTTAAATACATCAGACCCTTCCATTCCCAGGCAACTGCTACACGCCCACTACTAAAGTAATACGTCTGGTAAACATGCCCCCTAAGAAGAGAACTCCTCCCAAGTTGTATGGGCCTCTGAGTCCTGAAGGGGAGATGCAGTTCCCTCCACTCAAGACCGCGGCGGAGAGAGAGGAAGAGCGGCTGAAGGCGATTGAAGACGAGAAAAAAAAGCATAGGACTCAGAAAGGTGAGGGTCATTTTCCACCTGTGGGGCAAGGTACATTTTATAAGTATATTTTTATATACTAAAACCTTCCTCAAGAACCACTCTAGCCGTTGGTAAAAACAGCATGGAAATCGGTGCAGTTTTTGAGTTTATTGCGAACAGACAGACGCGGTGGAGGACTTTGTTCTATAATATGTAGCGATGGTTTAGTAGTGACGCATCACAAAACACTAATTCATCTGCCTAGTCTTTTCCCAACTATGTTAGGGTCGGCTTCCAGTCTAACTGGATGCAACTGAATACCAGTATTTTACATGGAGCGACTGCCTATCTGGCCTCCACAACCCAGTAACTGGGTAATACGATACCCTTTGGTAAGACTGGACGTCAGCTTTCGGGCTCCTGACGACCCGTAACGACTGTCAAAGATCCACTTTTGACAGCCGGGACCAACGGCTTAACGTGCTTTCCGAGGCACGGAGGGGTTTCGATATGTAAAGATGGTCACCCATCCACGGACCAACACCGGTAAGCGTAGCTTAACCTGATGGATCAACCCGTGCGGCTGTTATTATTTAGCCACGAGCTCCTTCTCAAAACACTAATTGTAACTTTAAATTATTTCCTTCAAAGGTTTGGTTAAACTGGAAGATTTAGTTACCGGTGAATACGATAGGCGAAAAGCTGCCGAAGCAGAAGCTAGAAGGAGAAGAATCGAGAAGAGAAGACTGGACAAGGAAGCAGCGGAACTAGCGGCACAGGAGGAGTTTAAAAGGTAAAGATCATCTCAACTAGGAACTCGTACCTCAACCAGTTTCTCAAAACAATTAAAAACTGACATTGCTAACCCGTCTTGAGCAAGCATGGCATGGTGATCAATACCTTCTCTGTATCAGAAGAAACCTTTGCTCTGCAGTGGGACAAAAATTAAAAAACACTGTGTTATTATTTTTACCTACTCAAAACTAGTATCTCAACACTTGAGCAAGTATCTCTAAACAATGAACTAGTATCCCATAACTACGAACTAGTATTCCAAAACCATACATATACTAGTATCCCAAAACAATAAACTAGTATTCCAAAACAATAAACTAGTATCTCGAAACTATAAACTAGTATCCCAAAACTATAAACTAACCTCCTAAAATTATACTCTAATTATACTTTTTTTAACTTCATAAGTTTTGGTTTCGGCCGAAATTAGAAGAGGAGCCGAAGGAATGGCTACGGTATCGGTTTCGGCAAAAAATCGTGTTTCGGTCGAACACTACCCGAAATTATAAACAAGTATCCTAAAAACTTGAACTAGTGTTATTTCCTAGGCGTTAAGAGAAGTTGAGTTGAGTGGATTGGCTCTTGTGGTACAAGAAATCCTAGTACAAGAGCCAGTGTTACACAGATGTTTGTGTCTTGAAGTGAAATAAAGATATTATTATTATTTCTTTGTTATCCCCAGGCGTTTAGCGAAGTTAGAATTCGAGGAGCCGCGAGACCCGGACCAGCAGAAGAAGGAGATGCTGGCGGTGACCGAGGAGGAGCATTACAGATTCGTCGCCCCGGAAACCTTGAAGCTAATTGACTATTACCTGAGTGTTGTAAGTTTAAGCCTTGTGTTCACCAACATTTTAATCAACTGTTTAAATACCAACCGGTGGTTTGAATGTTGGTGAACACAGGCATTAGGCTATCAAGATTATGGGCAGGGTTGGAAAACTTTATTTTCACGAAAATGATTTTTTGAAAAAAAAAGAAAACGATACTATAATATGTACACCTCTGCACAACCCTTCAGTGAAACAAGGTGTAATTTTATGATGTTCAATAAAAAAAGTCATGATAATTTTGATTTTTGCTTATGCCCTTAGAATTTACTTATCGTAATGGGTAAAACGGAATGCAGCATTGGGTAAAGACAATTATTTGAAAAAAAAAAACAAAGAGTCGTTTCTACTTTCGCAAAGTAATTTTTTTGGTGGATAACCGTAGTAGCTGTAGCTCGCGAAATTTTGCTTACGTTTTTTGCAATTTTCAGATCAGTATCAGATTGTATCTTGATTGAAATATGATTCGCGACCATATCAAATAACTAGCTGTGCCCCGCGGTTTCACCCGCGTAGGTCTCGATCCCGTGGGATTATAGGGATAAAAACGTATCCTATGTCCTATTCCAGGTCATCCCGTGTGCCCAATTGCCCATCCTCTCCTCTCTAGAGTAGGAAAAGTCGCGGCGGCCCGGCGTCGAACGGTTCGCGTATTGCATTTTTATACTCATCATAACTTCGAAATTAATTGTCCGATTCGAATGAATTAAAAAGTAGTTTAATGCTACATAAATTAAAACTATTTATTTGAATAAGAATTAATATTATGTTGATAAAACTCCTTCACAAATAATGCATTAATTTCGAACAAATTTGATTACCATAAAAAAGATTATAGTGAGTCAATCTTAAAAGATAGACATATGCTGTTGCGGACTTTTTTTTGAACTTTTAAAGAGGAACAATTCCATCATACATGATATTTGCGTAACTTAAACCGTTTACGCAGCGCACGCAACGGAGCTTCCGTTGCGTGCGCTGCGTAAACGGAATAACTTCCCAAAAAGGAATAACTTTTCCCGTTTTTGCAACATTTTTCATTTATGCTCCGCGCCTATTAGTCGTAGCGTGATGTTATATAGCCTATAACCTTCCTCGATAAATGGACTATCCAACACAAAAATTTTTCAATTCCAACCAGTAGTTCCTGAGATTAGCGCGTTCAAACAAACAAACAAACAAACTCTTCAGCTTCATAATATTAGTATAGATAATAATGTATTTCATAAGGTCGCACATCTGAAGTTCGAGAATATTCTGATACCTACACGCCATGGTATCTTTATATGGTTATATTACAATAGTTGTCTGAAAAACATTGGTTTTAGTGATAAGACTATAATTCGTATAGTCGATCTCGTAATTGCTTTATCACCCTAAGGTTAAATGTTATTTGCACGTCATAAAACGACTAGGTGTATTTGTCTATATGTAAGATATAATTTTTATTCAAGTTTCAACTTAGTTGGAATTATTGTTGAAGAAATGTGGCGTCAACCCCAAATAAATTTTGTATAAGGGCAAGAGAATGATGATGATGACGATCAAACTGTCACTACTCCATATAAGTTTAGACGTGATTAAAAACTTACCCTACAAAAATTACGTCAATTTACGTCAGGCGCTGATTAATTTGACCGGACTAAACTAAAATTTATCTTCTGTCGTTTTCTTAATGAAATAGAAAGAAAAAGATGCACTGAACTTAAATTTAGTTTATTTTGTGAACAACAGAATCGGCACCAATGTCATCTCTTTCTCTTTTCCAGTCATTATCAGGCAAGCAGCTCCCAGACTATCCCGTAGCGCTGTACAAGCGCGCGCGGCTGGCCGTCGACAAGCAGACCGCGCACATCAAGAGGCGCATGCTCATCCTGACGTGGCAGGCCAACGTGCGCCAGTGTGAGGCCGAAATCAGGGAGTTCTTCGTGATGGCCATGAAGAGGTGCTTTTTTTTACAGGGTGTTAGGGATAGCCCTCCGCAAACTGATGGGATGAATTCAGCATATCATACTAAGACGACCGGTACATGAAATTATTTCAGGAATGTTATGGTAATCCAATAAACCTAATTTGTTTTATTACCTCACACGCAATGTGCGTTACGGTGGCAAAACGCACGCAGCGATCGGCAGCGCAGCGAGCCTTCGGCCACACCGCACTCCGGCGGAGAGGGTGCGCTCACACACACACACACATCTGGCACATTATCATCTGTCCATACTCAAGAGCACTAAATGAAGCCATTTCTAATACAAGAACACCACAAAACACAAATCCAAAAACGTACACGAACGAAGACGAGACGTAACCGTAACTTCACAACGCGACATGCGCTCGCGGCTCAACAACACCGACACTGCCGCACTGCACCGCAAACCAACTGCTATTGCCAACTAAAAGAAACATTTTGCACGACATTTTGTGCAAAGAATTAATAAATTAGGTACGTGTCACGAATACTTATGTGCCTTTTTCCTTTAGAAATTAATTGCACGAAAAGATTTGCTATTATTAATAACAGAGTTTAAGATTTAAGGTGAATCATGTTAGTCATTGTTAGTTCTAACATTTTCGTACACAAATTGAGGTCTACTATGTTGGCAATACGGTTGCGATTGTGCAAACGCCGACCATCCGACCGAAAGGGACGCAGCTATACACAAATCGGATCGTCTGTTGGGAGTAGTTTGGGAATAGTAGGTATGCGCTTAGTCCGTTGAACTCTGTAGCTAGGCAGAAAGTGAACAGCTGATTTCATGCGTCGTTCGTTAGATTATTTCAACATCCATTGCTGTTTTTTTTATTTTAGCTGTTTTTTACATAAATGGAGTGCTACGTACAGAGAATGTAATTTTACATTAAAATAAAGAAATAGTAACTGAAAAACCGATAAAAAAAATGAAAATTTTCCTGAGAAAATTTCCAGTGGAATATGATTCAAAACAAGGAGTTGAATGCCCCCTGTTAATTCTCGGAGGGCTGTCCCTTACACCCTGTATATTTATCTTTAACTGACCTGACTGCCCTGCTGATATGAATTTTGTAATGGTTTGACTCATAACACATTCCTAAATCTAATGAATGAATGACCTCAGAGTCGGCAAATGTGTTTGCAATCACCAGACGATTAAAACGGCACATCGAGTTTAACAAAACAAAGTTGGGAGGTGTGGGACACCCAGTTGGAAGTCCTACGGTCGTGCTGCCAGGCCTACTGCTCCAGACATACCTGCACAGTGTAACAGTGACGTGTCTCCCCAGATGCATCCTGGTGTACATAACGCAGGACCCGGCGGAGCAGGCGCGCCTGCACATCCCGTTCGTGCCGCCGCTGTGGCCGGCGCACGTGGTGCGCGCGCCCGTGCCGTGGCACACGCCCTTCCTGAAGGCCAAGGAGAGGCTGTTCCACCGCTACTACCTCGGGAACCCCGTGCTGTTGGAGCTCAGGAGGATGTGGCAGGAGAGGTACTATTTTTTTTTTACGACGCGCTCTTTACTTGTGGTAACCAAGTGTACAAACGGTGTGCGTGAAGACGAGTAGTGTCAGCACATAACACACGCATGCACACACTTCCGATTTCGCCAGTGTCTCTGACGGTACCGCGAGCTCCCGTGCTCACACACACACTCACAGAGTGTTTGTACACTTAGTTACCACAAGTATAACACGAGTCACTTCGTGAGATAAAAACACTGTATAATTATGAAATGAAAAAGTGCGCCAACCTCATTTTTAGAATAATCGCAATGGCCAGCATGATAAAACATCGATCAACGCGCCTAAAGAAGTTTTCACTTAAAAAAACTTTTATTTTTTCTTTTGTATAGTTATTCAATTTAATTTCCATCATTTTGGTTTGTTTAGCTGTGCAGTTCGTGCAAGCGGTACATAATGCCGATTTGAGCTTTCTTCCGGAAAATTGCGTGAAAAGTGCATAAAGCGTACAATATTTGTTCAATGAATGGAGACACCTAGCATTTTCCTCCCTGTAGTGAGGTGAAAAGTTGTGTTTCGCTTGGCAGCAAAGTTATTCTGCGTCTCGTGCCTTTGAAACCCTCGCAACACTCAGGATTCTATATTTGAAGCGCTCGCCTCGCTCATAATTCAATCCTAGAATCCTTCGCTTGCTCCGGTTTCAAAGCAAGTACTCGCGATAAATAAAAACTTTGCGCCCTTGCATAACAAATAACTGTTATTCTCATAAAGAACTAAACACAGTCGGCAGCAACTAGTTTCAAACATACTTATGACCATAAAAAAAGCCAAATGCTTTACCAATACTTTACAAACGTGGGTTGTCTTTCATTGACTTAAATGTGCCCTGGCGGCTGGGAATGTCATGCTCACTCAAATGTCTCGCTGATGGTGGCGCGTGTGTTGGATCATTTAGCTCCCTTCAAAATGGTTGAGCTGAATGGTGCTGATCCATGCGTCATGTTCGTGAACGGGCGCCGTCAGTTGTGACTGGTCATCTCTTAGCTGCCATGGCTTATTTTAATTTTTGAATTGTGCTTATTTTATAATTGCGGACGCTTTTAACGTGCTTTCTACATTGTTCTCACATGTATAATTTCAACATGAATGATGTAACCATTATATTGTAACAATATTTTGATTTAAAAGAGTGTCCATGGAGTTTCTTGCCCGTTCTTCTCTATAGGTACCTACTACGCTTTGGAATGGGCAACTAGCTTCATATTTCTGACTGACTGACTCCTTGAAAATTCAAAAGTGCCTGTAAATGGTTTAATTGAAATAAATGCTTTGAGTTTGAGTTTGAATGAAACTGTTTTTCTTTCTTTCAGATATCAAGACATATACATAGTGGACATGGAAACAATGCAAGCTGATGTCCCCTTCCCACAATACACGACTGATTTCTTTGCCAACGTGAGCAAACTGTCCGCGGCCACCAGGAAAGAACTCGAGGAGAACTGGTTGATCGACGTGGCAGACACGATGATCAAGATGAGGCATCACTGGTCCGTCTATGTGGCCAAGAGGAAGAGCGAGTCCACCTTCAAAGTGGAGACTTTCTTTAGGTTAGTCTAATACTTCAAGTGTTTTTTTTTTGCACCTGGGTTCTGGGGTCCGCCATTTGTTAACAAAAGACTGCATAGGTGTGTTAGTTTTTTATTTATTTATAAGCTGGGACACACGGCTTGCATATATGATGATATTAATTCCCATCTATCGTCAAAATTTTCATCCCTCTATTAAACATTTTCAAAAATCGTTTTCAGTGTGTTATATTGTAAGATACTCTTGTGCAAGACGTTAATTTCATGCTTCTAGAGTCAGAAGTTTTGGCAGTGCATTGTCTGTCAGTGAGTGAATATAATTTTTTATCATGTAGATTTATAATCTTTTTAAAAACTATGGCCGCATGCAAATTTCAGATTCGATGAGAAGCAAGGCAGAAAAGTATTCTTTCCTCATGTTTTCTTTTAGCCTCTTTTTTTTTTGAGGGTGGGATGTTATCAAATGACTTCGGGAGGGCGTGTCAGACTTTTACTGACTAAAACCCACCCGTGTTTCTTCAGTTGCCTGTTGCCAGGGGTCCTGGTATCCCTTTCGGACTTTCCCGCAACCCCTGGCAGAATGTGTTAAGTCCTGCTGATAGACTTCCTTCTTTATCCGTGCCGCCAAAAGCCCTAAAGTGCCCCATGCCCAATAAAATATATGTATTTCAAAGAGATTTAAAAAATTCAAAGTGGTTGCCCAGTGGTTGAGGCCGCGACTTAAGAGTTGGAGGTCGTAAGTTCGAACCCAGACAGGCGCCTTCCTTTCTGTAAATTATTTCATCACCACTGCTCTCAAAATAGTAAAGGAAAACATCGTGAGGAAACCGGTATGTCCTAGAACCAAAAATTTGAAGACATGTGACATCTACCAACCCGCACTGGGCCCGCGTGGCCACTCCCTCTCACAGAGAGGAGGCCTGTGTCCCAAAAGTGTTAACATTATAGGCTGATTATGAGTGGGAATCCTATCCGGCCCCACTGACACTATATCATTTCTCTGACCACTAAGCTTTCCTGTTCTACACGCATCATTTGAATGCTGTTTCAATTGAATTTTACCATAAGTAACAAAAACCTAATTTACAGTTGTATCCGGGCACTGATGTCGAACCAAGTTCGAGACCTAGTCGAGAGAAGCGTCACCCATTTCGCTGAACGTCTCAATTATTATTTTGTAAGTGATTGTTCTATGTAAGGCTGCTCTAGATATTATGCAGAATAACCTGTAGCCTATGACTCGCGTCACAGGGGAACTACTACATATACCCGGACAAAAAGTATCCTATGCTTTGATCCAAGACCTGTGCCCTGTTTATCAAAACTTACAAGTCTTGTATTACCAAATGTCATTATTTAGTTCACAAGTACTTATTTTGATACTTTTATTCGTGATTTTGTCTGTAAGTTACAACTTGTAGAAATCATCATAACAAATCCTGAGAGTCTCCGGCGACTCTCTATTCCGGCTTACAAGTTTACAAGTGTCGTGGTTAGTACCGCAATAAATGTTTAAATTCGATTTTCTTTTTTTAAATGTGGTCAAAAGATAGAGATGGCCTGATACCCGTGTCCCAGCAGTGGGAACATTAAGGCTGATTAAGAATATGGAGATGATCTATGAATTTAACGAATATTAACATTCTAGGTAACTTGTGAACGTGTAGACTTGTAACTTTTGATACCCAGGGCCCTGATCCGTCTTTTTTCAAAATAATAATCATATCTTTAGGCCGCTTACTTTATTGTGACAACGGTTAATTCACTGATAACTTAGTACCAGACTAAGTTGCCAGTTTCTTACACTGTATTTCAATCACATCTTATTATATTACAAAAGTTGGCTCAAAGGATTAAACCATGTCAAAAGAAAAACCTTATTTTGTAGAACTTAAAACGGATCTCTCGGCGCTTACGGAAATTGAGTTATTTTTAGGGATCCGTACCCAAAGGGTAAAATGGGACCCTATTACTAAGACTCCGCTGTCCGTCCGTCCGTCTGTCTGTAACCAGGCTGTATCTCATGAACCGTGATTGTTAGACAGTTGAAATTTTCACAGATGATGTATTTCTGTTGCCGCTATAACAACAAATACTAAAAATCGGCCATGTGCGAGTCGGACTCGCGCACGATGGGTTCCGTACCATTATATATAAAAACTGCAAAAAATCGTGTACCTATGTTGTTATGGGAACCCCCCTTATTTGTTTTATTTTAATATAATTATTTATTTTTAAAGTAACCTCTTGGGTGACCCTCTTGGGCCAGTCATTTTTAGTTCAGCAATAAATCCAATCATTCGACAACTAAATTCTAAATTCAACGTATGGTATCTGGATGACGGAACCCTAGGAGGTGACGTAGACACAGTCTTAAAAGATTTAACCTTTTTAAAAGAAAAATTCAGTTCCATTGGCGTAGACCTTAACCTCTCAAAATGTGAAATTTACCTTCCCCAAACCACTGAAGTGTTCTATAAATATTGTGTATAAGTAACTAAATATTCTGTGAATATTTCAAGCGTCTAACTGTTGCCGTTATCAATATCGAGCAAAAACAACCTTTACATGGGACTTCATAACTGGCGAAATGTGGGTTCGGGGAATACAGGCCTGATGTAATGTGTTTCTAGGAAGGTAACAGCTACCATGGTCCGTACCGCGACTACATGTTCATCAAGCGGCCGATCCTGCGCATAAAGGTGATCGGACACCCCGGCACCAATAAAATCACCTTCGACCCAGACCTGGACAACCTCAGGAACTTCGTCATCAATTGCTTCCAAGCCATCATCAACGTGTCCAAGAATCTGCCTGCTATCGATAAAATTATGTATCCAAGTAAGTACGCAATTAAGTTGCATTTTTAGGGTTCCGTACCTCAAAAGGCAAAAATGCACGAGGAGCTCGTGGCTAAGTAATAACAGCCGCACGGATCGATCCATCAGGTGTGCATCTGTGGGCACGCCAGAATTGCGGCGATAAGTCCCCTCTTTGAGGAGTGGCTGGAGAGGCGCCACGGCGTCCTCACCTTCCGCCTGACGCAGGTCCTCACCGGACATGGTAGCTTCGGGAGGTACCTGTGCAGGATTAGGCGGGAGGAAACGCCCGGGTGTCACCACTGTGCGGATCGTCCGGAGGACACGGTGGAGCATACGGTGGAGGTGTGCCCTGCTTGGGCGGAGCACCGCCGTGTCCTCGTGGAGGTGATTGGCGGCACTGACCTCTCGCGTCCGGCCCTGGTCCAGGCCATGGTACGGAGCGAGAGGGCATGGGAGGCGGTCACCTCCTTCTGCGAAGCAGTGATGCTCGCGAAGGAGGAGGCGGAACGCGTGAGGGAGAGGCAAAGCCTGCGCCCTCACGCCCCTAACCGCCGCCGCTGGAGACACCCTGGGCGTCGGGAATCCCAGGCGGATTCCCGGCCACCATAGGCGCGGGCTTGCGGACGGCGAGCAATGGGTAGCTCGCCGTCCGATAAGGACCAGGCCCGGGTCGATGGCGCGTCGTGTTCCACGCGCGCCTCAAAGAGATGTCAGCACACCTGACGGGGTCCGTTAGGACCGATGCCTGCCAGGGTTGCGGAATAGTCCGAAAGGGATACCGGGACCCTGGCAACAGGCAACCGAAGGAACACGGGTGGGTTTTAGTCAGTAAGAGTCTGACACGCCCTTCCGCTCCGCCCAGAGCGGGAGAAGTCATAAGATGATTTCCCACCCAAAAAAAAAAAAAAAAAAGGTGTGCATCTGTGCATCTCGCTTGCACATAAACAGTGTGAAGTGGGTTAATAAAGACCACAGATATTTCTTCGGTTGTTATACGATTGAAAAATTTTAAATATTTATTCGACTGATAAACAGCCAGATAATTTTATACTCTAGATAACTATTCAACGATTTAACTGAGGATAGAAAAATCGGCCCTCAGTCCGTTTAAAACCGTGTATGAACGTCAACCAAGTAAAAGGAGTATGTAAAGGTCGTCGCAAGTGGTGATCTATATTTTCTGCCTGAAGGCGTGAGTTTATGTAGTCAAATACTCTATAAGTATGTGTGTCTGTGTGGCCAGACTCAAGCCGGCCGCACCCGTTCCTGGTGCCGGTGCAGTACGAGGAGCGCTACATGCTGGACGCCATCCAGCAGACGCTGCGCCACGTGTCCGTCAACAAGCCAGGGCCTCGCAGCTTCCTCAGCAGCTACAAGGAATACTTCTACATCCTGAACGGACAAGCCAAGGACGACCTGCTGGCCTTCATGAAGTCAGAGCCGGCGCCATATTTGAAGGTAACTTAGATCTTTATTTATTTATTTATTTATTAAAGAACACCAACAGCATAGTATACATTCAACATTGCTTAAAACAAAATATATATATACTAATAATTACGAAAGCTGCTAATGTATACACAAATTATAGGTGTACATAACATTTAGGGAATTAAACATGGACAGAAGTTATAAGCAGCTTTTATTAAACTTTTTTAATTTTTTAACAAACCTTTAACAATAGAAGTCCAACTGATTATAAATTAATTAATGGGATGAACACAACATACATACAATTCAAATACATAATCATTTCTAGATAAATTATGAAACTTAATGAAAGTTGTCAAGTATTTTTTTTCGAATACCACCCATGGAGTCACAAAATATGTCTAGGTTTGAATTTCAGTTTTAGTTGAGCAAATTGTAAAGGTTAAAAGTTCTTACTAGCGGACCATGGGCACCGACATTGGTACCAAAGAATGGAGGACAAAATGTGTTAGTTAGCATTGCTCGGGGTCTCTTACGTAACTGTGATGGGAACCAGATTACAGATCTTTGTTGTAATACCACTATACACGCGACGCGCGATTACACGAACAAATTATTGTCCGTGTAATCGCATCACCAGGGATTTTGAGTCATTACTAATGGCTTTTGCGATTAGTAATGACTCAAAATCCCCCGAACTTGTCGAACCCCACGCTCAACACTGCAACCACTGAACCAATCAGCCGGTCTAAATTAACTCAACTTTTCTCAACCTCAGGACTTCTCAGCCCGCATATACATGTATGAGGATCTTCGCGACGAGGTCGTCTTCCTCCGGCGAGATATACCCCTGAACATGATCATGTTGGACTGCGGACCCATCAACGATACGCTCTGGGAGATCGTCAGCGGCCTGCGCCAGTACATCGTCGACGACTTCATAGCTATCAACAGGAAGTGGAACAGAAAGTAAGTATTGACACAGTAGAACATAATTACACTCCCGGAAACCAGAATCGAGCCATCCTGCGGACTTTTGTGTAAACGTCTCTATCATTATGAACAAGGGTAGGACAAAGAAAAAAAAAACGTTTAGAAGCCAGTCTCTCACTATCATTTCGGTTTTAAATTTTTTCAATTTCATGTCAGAATATTAAAAAACAACAGTTTGATTGCAATAGGTCGAAATTACCCTGGCCTCAGCGCCGAGGATTCAGAATGAAATAGAACAGTGCGAAAGAACAGTTGACTGTTACTTTGGCTGCTGTTTTGATGAAGAAACTGGCCGTTAGAGATGCTCAAATCTAAGCTTGTTACTTCTTTAAATATCTTTTAGAATCCTGTATCTCTATCTGTAACCATCGTCTGCGTGAACGGATTTTGATGAAAATTGGCAAAAATGTCGACATAATATTTGTGTACTTTTGATGACGTACTAGGAGGAGCTCGTGGCTAAGTAATAACAGCTGCTCGGGTCGATCCATCAGGTTAAGCTATTCTTGCCGGGGTTGGTCCGTGGATGGGTGACCATGTTCACATATTGAGACTCCTCCGTGCCTCGGAAAGCACGTTAAGCCGTTGGTCCCGGCTGTCATTTGTGGATCTTTGACAGTCGTTACGAGTCGTCAGAAGCCCGAAAGTCTGACAACCAGTCTAACCAAAGGGTATCGTATTACTCAGTTACTGGGTTGTGGAGGTCAGACAGTCAGTCGCTCCATATAAAATACTGGTATTCAGCTGCATCCGGTTAGACTGGAAGCTGACGCCAACATAGTTGGGAAAAGGCTAGGCAGATTGACTTTTGATGACGTACGATCATATGGAATCATTTCCGAACTCCACACAGGCAAAGCCGCGGGCAAAAGCTAATTTATTATCTCCAGCTTGGGATCGCTGCTAAGAGCTTACGTTCTATTGTTATATTGCCCTCAAACCTTTGTCCAGCATCTGCAACGTCTACGAGTTGATGGCCTCTCGCGCCTCTGAGAGCCCGGAGACCACGGCCCAGCTGGTGGAACTGATCAACTACATCATGGACTGTCGCGACAGCGCCATGTTCGACCTGCGGGAGAAATCGCGCACCACTGCCGAGCATGTGCTGTTCCTGATGGAACATGCGCATCTATGTTGTGAGTTAAATTAATATAATATACTACCTGTACCACGGGATCGAGACCTACGCGGGTGAAACCGCCCGCTATATTCCCGTGGGAATATAGGGATAAAACGTATCCTATGTCCTATTCCAGGTCATGGTCTACCCGTGTGCCCATCCTCTCCTCTCTAGAGTAGGGAACGTCGCGCTGGCGCGGCGCGGCGCCGGCGTCGAACGGTTCGCATAGTGCATTTTTAGGGTTCCGTACCCAAAGGGTAAAACGGGACCCTATTACTAAGACTCCGCTGTCTGTCTGTCTGTCTGTCTGTCCGTCTGTCACCAGGCTGTATCTCATGAACCGTGATAGTTAATTAGTTAGACAGTTGAAATTTTCACAGCTGATGTATTTCTGTTGCCGCTATAACAAAAAATACTAAAAAACAGAATAAAATAAATATTTAAGTGGCCTCCGATACAACAAACGTGATTTTTTTGCCGTTTTTATAGATAATGGTACGGATACCTTCGTGCGCTAGTCCGACTCGCACTTGGCCGGTTTTTATACTCGTATCGTATAACTTCGAAATGAAATGTCCGATTCGAATGAATTAAAAAGTATTTTACTGCTACATAAATACCCTTGATGTTAAAACTATTTATTTGAATAAGAATTAATATTATTATCAACTTGGTTATATTTGAAGGCACGAGATAAAGTCACGTTGCCTTATTTTTTGGGCCGTTTTCGAGTTGCCAATCTTGAATTTAGTATATTCTTGATTGAAGACCATCGCTGCTCTACTCGCCGTCTGCACTGGCTCCTATGAAGAATAAAGCATATTTAATGATATGATCCATTTTCAAATTCCAGTTGAAGACATAAACTTAAACACCCGAGTATTCCTCTGGCCACTAGACATGGAGGACACCATAGACCTGACGCTAAAAACCCTCAGTACCAAGAGGTCCATGGCAGAAGACAAGCTGAGGAGTAGGAAGCAGGTCTTCGAGGATAAGTTGAAGAAGCATGAGAAAGAATTGGAGGTGTTCCGGAGGTTTGATCCGCCGCTGCTTAACATTGATCTACTGAGGGATGTGGTGGAGAGAGTCGATGGGATAAATAAGAATTTGTTGGTAAGATTCGTGTTACCGTATTATTAAGAGAGCTCGTGCACTATGAAGTCATTGTCGCAGCAGTTCTGACTAAGATAAGATGCGAATGTTCATACTTAAGTACATACACAAAACATGAGCTGGGCCCTGTTTATCAAAAGTTACAAGTCTACACGTTACCTAGAATGTTAATTTTGGTTAAATTCATAGCTCATCTCCACATTCTTAATCAGCCTTAATGTTCCCACTGCTGGGACACGGGCATCAGTTCATCTCTCTCTTTTGATCACATTTAAAAAAAGAAAATCGAATTTAAACATTTATTGCGGTACTAAGCACGACACTTGTAAACTTGTAAGACGGAATAGAGAGTTGCCGAACACTCTCAGGATTTGTTATGATTTTCTACAAGTTGTAACTTACAAAGAATTTTTTGTCAAACAAAATTACGAATCATCATCTGCCTACCCATTTCCCAAGTATGTTGGGGTCGGCTTCCAGTCTAACTAAGTTCCAGTCAGCTAAGTACCAGTATTTTACATGGAGCGACTGCCTATCTGACCTCCACAACCCAGTAATTGGGTAATACGATACCCCTTGGTAAGACTGGTTGTCAGACTTTCGGGCTTCTGACGGCCCGTAACGACTGTCAAAGATCCACGAATGACAGCCGGGACAAACAAAATCACGCATCTGCTTAGGTAAAATAACCATTTTCTTTGATTGCTCACTAACGATTCATTTGCAGCATTATCAGCTGGGCTTTAAAATCCGTGTTCACGATAAATAATTCAACGAAATTGATGTTGTTGAACTGTCAACATGAGATCGATTGTGATTATCGATTATCGGATATGCAGTTAGACGGCCGTTTTTTTTTAAACAAAAATTCAATTTTAGTATTCTCCAAATCGAGAAGCTTTCTGCTTAGTTTTTGTCAATTTCGTATTTGTTTGTACCTAAAATAAAAAAAAATCTTTCTTTCATCAACAGGATGACAAACACGAAGCCGAATTCATAATAAACGAGGAGACGTTACTAGACCAAGAAGTGTCAGTGTACTACAGTCTGCAGACCATGTTGGCTGGCATAGAGCCATTCCACAAGCTGTGGAATACCGCAAATGACTTCTACAAAGGATATGAGAAGTGGTGAGCTGTTTACACATTATAATATAAATAGTATTTTTTTTACTAGTAGTTTGTGTATAGGTACACAAAGTTGCTAATCTTCACGATGGATTTTGATGTGATTTTCTCCGTGATGATAATGTATTTTGGAAGTTTTATGTGTATAATGTTTGACGACACGGTTGGCGCAGTGAGCGATGGACTGCTGCGCAACGTGTCGTGGGTTCGATTCCCGCACGGAACAAATATTTGTATGATCTGTAAGTAGTTGTTCCGGGTCTGGGTGTTTGTGTATGTGAGTTTCTATGTTTGTAAACGCACCCACGATACAGGAAAAAATTCCTAGTGTGGGGCAACGTTTAAAAAAAAAAAAACATTTTTTTACATAGATCTCGGTGTTTTCACAGTAGTAAATTGCACCCGTGTGAAGAAGGGGCGGGTCGCTAGTTGATAAAAATATTTTTAAATCGAACTTTTCTAGATCATATGCTGTCGCGTATGGTCTACAGACGATTCTGACCTTTAACCCGGGTTGGGTTAAGGGTCAGAATGGTCTGTAGACAAGTATGGCACACAGGTACAGCTTGTGCAGACGATATAATTTATCATATTACTTTTTTGTCTTCAAAAATAGAGATTTCCAACATAGGAGAATCTAATTTAGCAACAAAACACAGTAAATGCTGTTAGAATTGGGTTGGACTTGGCTCTATAATAATGGGTACCATTGCCTGACTGTCGAATGATTTAGATGAAATTGTATCTAAATGCCACTCAAACGTGTACATGGTTCGTCCCCGCCAGGTACCACGGCCCCTTCCTGGGGCTGGAGGCGGAGCAGATCTCGGAGGACGTGGAGGCGTGGTGGAAGCTGCTGTACAAGCTGGGCAAGCAGCTGTACGAGTACCCCGGCGCCAAGCGCATCTCCGACATGGTGCGCAACAAGCTGGAGAAGTTCAAGGTGCTCCTGCCCGTGCTGTGCGCCATCTGCAACAAGGTGAGTTACTGCTGTGCTCGGGGGGCTCGCACACATCCTAACTAATATTATAAATCGTGCAAACCATAGTTAAGCATAGTTTAAAAGACCCTAGTTAATATAGAAAACATAGCACGCGGAACTTCCATCGCATTCGACATACTAGCTGCGCCCCGCAGTTTCGCCCGCATAAGCCTCGATCCCGTGGGAATATCGGGATAAAAAATATCCTATGTCCGTCTACCGATGTGCCAAATTTCATCCAAACCCATTCAGCCGTTTTAGCGTGAAAAACAAACACAAACACTTTCGCATTTATAATATTAGTTAGGTTTAGGATATAATTATAAGGTGTATCTTTTTATACACGAAATCTCATAAGGGGTCATTGTACTCATCATTATGAACAACTTTCACTATGGGACCAAACATGAAATCGCGAACAGAAATCAGCTGTTCCCTACATTTTGACGAGCTATGCGAACATAAATGTAGGGACGATAAACTATTATCGAAAAACAAAATCCGCTGATTATTTTTCAGATTTTTTTTAACAGCAGGCAGAATTGTTGCGAAACTCTAGCGTGACAACGCAAAGAAAACAAAAAAATGTAGTGGGAGAAAAGGACATCACAAAAATATATCAAGTGACCTTTTTTAGTTGTCCAATATAACTTGAGCTTGAGCCGCCAGACACAACACCCGTCTGGTCGGAGGATCCTCCCTTTTCTATGGTGGATGAGTGAACTTTACACCCTGTTCCTCATACCCCTAAACTCTACTAGACAGCTTAGTACAAATTATTTTATCCAATTGGGAAAGCTATGGCATATTTTTGATATTTGGATGACTTTTTAAACCTTTTTACAACATATTAATTCACTTTCTTAAACAGTTATACCAGATTTATTGATTTTTACGAAAGATACAACTTAAACTTCAAACGCAACTCGCAGATCTAATGTCAAGATAACACTGAAGATATCAATCATAGCTCGAGAATTTTTATGTGATAAAGTACTTATTAGTGGCGAATGAAAACTGCCTACAATGCGGTATCTAGAGGGGTGATCAGTTGCAACTAGCTTCATCTTACTTACTGACCGATTCCTTGACATTTCAAAAGTAGCATAATTGAAATAAATGCTTAGAGTTTGACTTAGAATTAACCCGTCATATGTCGTAATTACAGACACAATTAAAAATCCATTGTGTCTCAACGAGATCTACGTTCCGACATACCAAAGGTTAATGGTGACAAGGACTAAACAAACGCGTTCCCTCTCATTTAGGGCATGCGCGACCGTCACTGGGCGAAGATCAGCGACTTAATCGGCACCGAAGTGGTCCATGATCCGGAGACGACCCTCGCGGACATGGTGGAGCAAGGCGTGCACGTGTTCTCGGCACAGCTGGAGGAGATCGAGCAGTACGCCTCCAAGGAGTACGCGCTCGAGAAGGCGCTCAACAAGATGAAGGAGGAGTGGGTCGGCGTCAAGTTCGAGGTCGTGCCTTACAGGTGAGTGTGGCGGGTGACACGTGCTGCAGCGAGCGAGCTGGAGGAGGGCGATTAGTGCGTAGTTCGCATGTGGCGGCATCTACATCGCCACATGCGAACTTAATTCTTAAAAGCTAACATGCGAGTGTGCCTACATGTTTATGCAGCTTTACAAACTAAACCAAATCTTATTAATATTGAACACCCATTCTTCATGACCCAGGGACACTGGCGTGGGTATCTTGACTGGCCTGGATGACATACAGCAACTCCTGGACGACCACATCCTCAAGTCGCAGACAATGCGCGGTTCTCCGTACGTGAAGGCCTTCGAGGCGGACATGGTCGGATGGGAGGAAAAGCTCATCAGCATGCAGGATATACTCGACCAGTGGCTAACGGTGAGATTGTAGAAAGTTCTTGGTAAATACTTTTACTGTCGGTAGGTACGTGAAATCAAAATTTACTCGAAAAACCACCTTTTCTGCAATGTTTCCATGATCTGAGCAGAGCGGCAAACGACCAATGATATGACTAACCAGTAAAATATTAACGAAAACAATCTATACTTGAATTCATAATCTTGGCTAATTTAACGGTACCTGTTCGACCGAGCTCCGCTCGGGTGAAAATGGATAAACATATCGTCCAGGTATACCACTGTTGTATCACATTATCGAGGTTGTGAAAATACAGAAAATGGACGATTTTTCGCCCACATAAATCCCTACTCATATGCAACTTTCATCGAAATCGTTAGAACCGTTTTCGAGAACGTGATTACAAAAACATAAGCCAGTCAGTTTATATGCCAGTTGATTCTTGGTCTCATTAATATCCAAGAGTAAAGGGATTTAAAAAAAACACGTTGTATATAAAAACCGGCCAAGCGCGAGTCGGACTCGCGCACGAAGGGTTCCGTACCATTATCTATAAAAACGGCAAAAAAAATCATGTTTGTTGTATGGGAGCCCCCTTAAATATTTGTTTTATTTTATAATAATTATTTATTTTTAAAGTGAATATAGCACTAAATATTCTGTGAATATTTAAATCGTTTACCTGTTGCCGTTATCAATATCGAGCAAAAACGAGCAAAAAAATCACGTTTGTTGTATGGGAGCCCCTTAGATATTTATTTTATTTTGTTTTTTAGTATTTGTTGATATAGCGGCAACAGAAATACATCATTTGTCAAAATATGAGCCGTCTAACTATCACGGTTCATGAGATATAGCCTGGTGACGGACGGACAGACACCGGACCCTTAGTAATAGAGTCCCGTTTTACCCTTTGGGTACGGAACCCTAAAAAATGATCACAATGACGGGAATAACAAGTGACTTTCGACTTCGATAAGCGTCTTTTTACACCTGTTATACAAATATGGCTCATTTAATACTATATGATTCCATCACCACTTGCTCAACTTAATCTACATAAGTAAAGTGTTCTAAGTTAATTTTTGAGTGGCCATGTGTAATAAAAAGGTCCTAATTCTAAATAAAAATAAATGTGGTTACAACGGAATTTGAACGTTGTCATGCATGACATTGAGTTGGTTGTTCCAAAACTATATAATTATCTCAGATTTTGAATTGGCATTGTTACAGAAATATACACCTATATTAACATTTCAAACCTGCTTTTGCCTAGTGCCAAGCCACCTGGATGTACCTAGAGCCCATCTTCTCGTCCGAGGACATCATGCGCCAGATGCCGACGGAGGCGCGGAACTTCCGCGACGTGGACAAGGAGTGGCGCGCCATCATGGCCGCCACCAGCCGCGAGCCCGTGGTGCTGCCGGCCACGGACTACCCCGGCCTGCTGCGCGCGCTCAAGTACAACAACTCGCTGCTGGAGGACATCCAGCGGGGACTCAACGACTACTTGGAGAAGAAGCGGCTGTTCTTCCCCAGGTTACACGCTTGTTTTTATTAAGCAAGAAAATATGTTATTCTTTCTCGTGTGGTTAGTGACTAACCTGGTGTCAGAGTTTTTATGCCGCCCGTGGGCCTCCGACTTAGCTTCACATGCCGTCGAGAAATATTCCAGGCACTGGCCGGTTTCCTCACGATCTTTTCCTTGACCGTTTTCGAAGCAAGTGATAATTAGAGATAAAAGAAAATGTTTATTGGGCACAAGTCATAACCAATCATAATCCAAAAAGTCGACAAATAATAAAAAAATAATAGAAAAGCTCTTAATTCTAAAATATATATATATATTCGTATTGAATTTTTCTGCATCTAACTTGCGAAGGGTATCGTGTTACCCTGTAACTGGGTTGTGGAGTTCAGATAGGCAGTCGCCCAATGTAAAATGTAGGGAGACTGGAAACCGGCCCGAACATAGTTGTGAAAAGCCTAGGCAGATGATGATATCAGTACACTGATTTAGAATACAATAGAATAGAATAGATACACTCACACACATATATACACTGATTTAGATTAGATTTATAGAAAACAACCAATTAAAAGCGTGCACCTAGCTTCTTACGTTTCATGAGTGCCCATGTATATGAAATAAATTATTTTGAATTTGAATCTGAAACAAGACTACCCCAAAAATTAATGGATTTAAATGCCTGTTTCACAGTGTCCAAATATGTACTATCAAGCAAATAAATTCAAAAGTACACAGAAGTTGCATGAAATTATCAATCAGACTAGTAAATCTGAATTTATCTAGATGTGGTGAAACATACTACGTTTACCTTTGAAAACGTCACTTTACCACATGATTCATTACTCGACTGCGCGAAGCCAAAAAAGGATGGTTATTTGACAAACTCACATCAACATATTATCTTTGTTTTATTTACTTCCTATCAGTAAAGCGCATTTATTTTTTTTGTCTAGATTCTTCTTCTTATCAAACGACGAGCTGCTCGAAATCCTCTCTGAGACCAAGGACCCGATGCGCGTGCAGCCTCATCTCAAGAAGTGCTTCGAGGGCATCTACACGCTGGAGTTCAACAACAACAAGGAGATCACCGGCATGGTGTCGTCTGAAGGCGAGGTCGTGAAGCTCTCGTGCTCTATACAGCCGGCCGATGCGAAGGTAAAGAAAGGCATAAGACTTACTTAGACTTAAACGTCATGGATAAGATGAAAAAGACTTGACTTTATAAATAACTAGTCCTCGGTTTCACCCGCGTAAGTCTTGACCCCGTGGGAATATCGGGATAAAAAGTATTCTATGTCCTATTCTAGGTCATGGTCTACCCATGTGCCAAATTTCATCCAAATCCGTTCAGCCGTTTTAGCATGAAAGCGTAACAAACAAATAAAACAAACAAACAAACTCACTATCGCATTTATAATATTAAAGTTAGGATTAAAAATGAATGAAAGCTAACCGGAGTCACGTCCGCAGGGCATGGTGGAGCGCTGGCTGCAGCAGCTGGAGAACCAGATGGTGACGAGCCTGCGCGACGTGGCCAACGAGGCCATCACGTCGTACCCGGTGACGCCGCGCGAGAGCTGGGTGCTGGTGTGGCCGGGCCAGATCGTGCAGTCCGGCTCCTGCGTCGAGTTCACCATCGAGGTACAGGAGCGCGCCATCGACTTGCACGGTGGATTTTTGAGACGGGGCAGTAATAAAATGTATGGGTAAACGTTTCTAGTAGTTTTCTGAACTCGGTTAGGCTGGAAGTGTCTTTTAATCCCTATACGAATTAATAGATTGGCATCATACAAATAAAACGTGATAATTTACATTCTTTAGCTAACTAAACTTGCGACAAACTAAGAAGCCCACAGAAGTTTTGACGTTTCTCATCATACATGTCGCGATAACTTTGTATGAACGTCTACATAAGAGATCAAATTCATAATTTTAATTAATATTCTGACAGGACGTTATTACAATGTCATGTCTCTGGGTTCGTTGCTATGGCAACGGCAGTGTTGTAAAGATTTTAACCCGGTTTTTGACCCAATAAAATCGATGTTCTGAAAAATCGATACTTTTACAAACATTACATTTAGAAAAGAGAGTAGAGATAAATAAAATCTGATCACATATATTTTTAGCTTTGTTATTAAATATGTCATTAAAGGGAATGGTTAAAGGTTATTGTAATATTTTCTGACTTGGCTATTATGTGATTTTGGTGTTATTGTGTAAACTCGTCAACATGTCTAAAAGAGGAGCGACGATCTTCGCAGGGTGTTTGGTAGCAGCTGGATGAGTTACCTAGAATCGAGCTGAATGCCGTGCAATTGGAGAAATCCAGTAGCAGACTCCTGTAGGCTGATGATGATGATAATGGCGTGTAATAAAACGATATTACTCGAGAATCCGTTTGAAGTAATGTAGATAAATTTTCGATTACAAACTCTAAGTATGATAAATTGATATGTGTCGAGAATCGATTTTTAAAACAACTGTTTTTTTTTTTCCCATCACTACTAACAGTATTTTGAGAGGTGTCAAAGCGGACTTCTTAGATTGTAGCGAGATTAACTACGCCATTTTTCCAAAATCTGAGAATGGTTACCAATTGGTCGAAAAGTTAGAACTGGCTCCTAGGAACGTTTTCCTGTAGCTACATATTAGGGTACCTGCCCTGACTCAAAAAGCCATCCAGCATGTTCCGGTTAGACTGAAAGCCTACCCAAACATAGTTGGGAAAAGGCTAGCCAGACTAATGTTACAAAATGAGACATGTTTTTGAGTTTGATGATAAATAACATGTTTTGAGGGGACGGTCGTCGTCGATTTCTTCGCAGTTCTGCACTTTCATTGTAACAAGTCGGTGACTTTGGACAGAGTTACCGGCTTACACTGCCATTTGATTTTCCATCTTAATTACCTACGTGTTCATAAGACATAATTCTCCCCAGTCCATAGAAGCAATAGAAACAAACACGCTGCCCGAACTGATAGAACGCAGCACAGAACAGATCACCGGCCTCGTGTACTTAGTGCAGGGAGACCTGAAGCCTGGCAACCGCATCACTATTGAGGCGCTCATCGTGCTCGACGTGCACGGTAATGTAGCCCTAGTGTGTGTGAGATAAGGTTCACTTTAGCTTGTAGATCAACGGTTTAGAAATTATATTTATTTCTGTAAATTGATGTGTAAGAAACACTTTTCATACAAATATTTGTTATCACATCTGTTCAAAAAGAGCTAGTTTATTCTTCATAAAAATAGGGACGTAAAGTAGCTCTTTAAGCCCTAGGGACTAAAAGTTATTTGAATTTGGAATGTGGATATTTTTAGTAAAAGTTCCAATCACCAAAGAGATTAATCACGAACATTGTATGAACAAGTAAAAGGCTGTACGATAAAGTAAACGGCGCGGGAGTAAAAAAAAAAAGTTTGTGAAATAGTAAAAACGCGCGAAGTGTTTACTCAAATTCGGATTTTACATCGTTTTCTAAAAAAAATACTGTGTTTTCCTGAAGTTAGTAAGAATGAGAGAACATTGTATGGGAGGCTAAAAATGGGATACAAAGAATCCATTCTTATTCATAATTTGCACTTACTTATTTTCTCACCTTGGCAGCAACACTATTTTAAGCTCGAGTGACGTACTTTTGGAATTCAATCTGATCTGAAATCTGGTTTCTAAGAAACACTCTCGCCTTTAAAATAGTTGTTTGCTCCCTCGGGAAAAGGTCTACTATTTTAAACTGGTTGAGGTCGGTCACAGTCTCTTAGAACCCAGAATTGTCTTGGTCAGATCATATCAGGACTATGTAGATTAGTAGTGTGAGCGATGGTCTTCTGAGAAAAGAACCATACAGATTTGAGAGGACCTGTTTCAGCCATCTTCTTTTCATGTCAAACCGAATTAAAATGTGTCACTGACAATAAAATAAACGTTTTTTCATAAAATACCCATGAATGGCCATGCCAATAAAAAGTTATTAAGTTGATGTCAACTCCACATTGGGCAAAAGGTTATGCTATTTTAAATATAATAATTAAATATAATTTTCTATATAAGAGTCTGCTCAGTTCCGTAACTTCAATAGGTATTATGTGTCCTGACTTTATAAAGGAACGAAATAAAAAACTGACGAAGATAATAAACACTAGACTGTATTTAGTTCAATCAAAAGCAAAAATGTTTATTGAAGAAAAGCCATACTAGTACAAAGTTCAATTAAACTGAGTGGATTATGCTCTGCACAATACGTTGAAACCCTGATCCCCAAACTAGGGGTATCCTGTATCTTAGAGATCGTGTCCCTCTGCAACAATGTCACAAGCCAATATTTGAAACATAACACAATTTCCTTTGTATAACTGGAACGTCTGGACCCTATTCGCAGTATTCACCTGAGACTTGAAAACCCGCAGGTCGTTCGATCCAGGAGGAGCTATTAGAACGGAACGTGTTCGAGATCACGGACTTCAACTGGATCTCGCAGCTGCGGTACTACTGGCGCGGCGAGAAGATGGTCTGCTCCATGATAACAACGGACGTGGACTACGGGTTCGAATACCTCGGCAACTCCGGCCGCCTGGTCGCCACGCCGCTCACTGATCGCTGCTTCAGGTAAACCAATCTATCTTCAGGTATCCTAAAAACCAATAAAGCATTGAAGTTCGATGTCAAAAGACTTAATTTTACTATTCTATCACCCCCAGAAGACCTCAACAGCTTTTATTTTACAGCTTCGGTCGAAACCAAAATCGAATCGGAGAATCAGCATTTTTTAAATGCCCTAAAACGTCCGCCCTTCACCACTTCCTAGTACTTTAGCTAGAAAGAAGTGGCGCAACAAACTCCCCAGCAGCACAGCTGTCAGTTAGAAGGAGTTGATTGTATACATACTAAGCAAAGTATAGTAGTAGTATTACATAACAAAGAAACATATATTATGTCAGCTAGGACAAATATATCAACAAAAACACTGAAATCTATACTGAAGCAGAAATAAATCCGGCCAAGTGCGAGTCGGACTCGCGCACAATGGGTTCCGTACCATTATCTATAAAAACGGCAAAAAAATCACGTTATTTTATTCTGTTTTTTTGTATTTGTTGTTATAGCGGCAACAGAAATACATCATCTGTGAAAATTTCAACTGTCTAGCTATCACAGTTCATGCGATACAGCCTGGTGACAGACGGACAGACAGTCAGACAGACGGATGGACAGCGGAGTTTTAGTAATAGGGTCCCGTTTTACACTTTGGGTACGGAATCCTTAAAACGTTAACAGGACTGGATTACCTGCATAAAAGCCCTCAGGCATGAAGTACCTGCCCACTTACATGTGCAATGCTGGATTATGTGCACGTTACCGCTCAACTGTTGTTTAGCCTTGAGAAGGTGGATAACAATTAAAATTCTTTTGTGTCTCATGAGTGACAGATGGAGGTATAACTGTAATTTGAAGTCAAAATGATAAACTAGGACCATCGTAAAATACAATAGACGTAGATATATTTAGTAACCTTTTCCGCTTGACTATTCTTCAAGAGTCCTAAAAAACCCTGTAAGAAATTGACACGTGTTTCACCTCTCAACGAGGCATCCTCAGGATGACGATTGACCAATTGCAAACCAGAACGCGACGTGTTACCACACCGAGCGCTGGACGCAAAGCACTTTGCGTCTAGCGAAACACGTGTCGATTTCTTACAGGGTGTTTTAGGACTCTTGAAGAATAGTCAAGCGGAAAAGGTTACTAAATATATCTACGTCTATTGTATTTTATAATGGATTTCCGCAAAGTCACGCCTGAATCAATTAACTATCTTAGGACCATCGTAGTAAATTCAGAGCCAGAGCTTACATTAGCGAAACGTGATGTCTGTCCAGGACCCTGATGAGTGCTCTGAAGCTGAACCTGGGCGGCGCGCCCGAGGGCCCGGCCGGCACGGGCAAGACCGAGACCACCAAGGACCTGGCCAAGGCCGTCGCCAAGAAGTGTGTCGTGTTCAACTGTTCAGACGGTCTTGATTACAAGGCTCTCGGCAAATTCTTTAAGGTAAATTCTCTTTAAAGTGAGTTTGTTCGTTTGTTACGCTTTCACGCTATAACGGCTGAACGGAATTGCATGAAATTTGGCACAGGGGTAGACCATGACCTGGAATAGGACATAGGATACTTTTTATCCCGATATTCCCACGGGATCAACTTACGCGGGTGAAACCGCGGGGCTAATAATATTATAAAGTACTTCTGATTGCAAAAATGATTTCACTGAAAGAAAGCTAGTGCCGATTGCCAAGGATAGGACCACGCCGATGGAAGCTGTGGGCAGAAGCTGTGTAATTTACAATAAACGCTTAAAAATTCGATGGTTTATATTGTACCAGCGGCGCCCCGCGGCCGCGATTCAATGTTAAAAATACTAGCCTTACACTACCACGTGCGTCCCCAGGGCCTAGCGCAGTCAGGCGCATGGGCTTGCTTCGACGAGTTCAACCGCATAGAACTGGAGGTCCTGTCCGTGGTAGCGCAGCAGATCCTGTCCATCCAGATGGCCATCCTGCGCCGCGAGAAGCGCTTCATCTTTGAGGGCACGGAGATCAGCCTCAACCCCTCCTGCTGCGTGTTTATTACCATGAATCCTGGGTAAGGTTGCATATAATTATACATGGTGAATGCCGGCTCATTTTGCAAATAAAATTTTGTAAACTGTCTGCTCTCGATTGACTTTCGCCGCTTATGACGTTTGTCTGCCACCATGTAGTAGATTATCCGCAAGATGTTCCACTACAAGCACCTTGTCTTACTACTATTTATTCTGTAACATCTGTGCTTCCTAGCTCACAGTACCGTGAGTCAAGTGAAAATGAATTTCGCTGAACCTGCTCACAAAACGAGATCTATATGTACAGATCTCCCAAAGTACGCGTTTCGACGATCATCTTTTATCTTCGGAAATACGAACGCGCGATGGTGAACAATGGAAATACTTCCTTATATACTATAACCTTGGCTACAAAATAAGAGAATACGAAATAGTAATATGTGCAAAAGTCTTTTAAAACTTTAGAGTGACAAATGACGCTCTGCGACCGGGGTAGGTAACCTAACCTAACGGACAAAGCTTCACACAAACGCGCCATGATACTACAAAACGCTGTAGTATAATACTTAACAACTTTGGGAGGTTATCTGTAGCGCGACGTTCGTACTAATTCGGAAACACGAATATTACCGGAGTGCAAACCTTTTCGGACAAAATTTATCGCTAGATAAAAGCAAGCATTTGCTGTAGTTTTAGTATTTTTACGTCTATTTATTTCTTAGGTATGCCGGCCGTACAGAGCTGCCAGACAACCTGAAGGTTCTGTTCAGGACGGTGGCAATGATGGTGCCCGACTACGCCATGATCGGTGAGATCACGCTCTACTCCAACGGGTTCGTGCATGCTGGACCGTAAGTATACAAGGTGGAATTTTGATATGGACAATAAGGACAGGTAGGTACCGTCGGGTACCTAAAGGAAAAATGTCTTTGGACACTGTCCTTAAGTTTTTGAGAAATTTTGATAACCGTACAGAGATTTTGAAAAAAAAAAACAGTCGGCAAGAAAATGGGCCACAAAAACATTTTTTGATGCCAATCGATTTTCTTATAAGGATCAGTAAACTAGCGGAGCAACTGAGGTTTGAGTTCTAGACACGGCAGAAATCGCAAAAAAACTTTCCCATAAATTTCGTAAGAACCGAGACTCCTACTTACTTTCATCTCTCTACTTCGGCTGGTAACAGTACCAGCTTGAGGACCCTCAAGCCTGATTTGTTCCATATGGTCCCAGAACACCACAACTAATTTAAACTTTGCTTGTATTTGGGTTATGGTTCAATATCGATTGAATGATTAAACTCTATGGCGGAATATTGTTCAACTATAGACAAAGATAGAAATAATAATTTTTTAAAAACATACGACGTACTTTTTATGATGGATAGAGTGATCGACAGATTGTCTTATCCTAGCGCGTTCGAGGTGGCTCAGGAAAAGGATACAATATGGAAGAATTTGGGGGTGGCCTTTGCCCAGCAGTTGACAGTGACTGTCTAACTAAATAAAACCTATTTCGCTGTCACCTATCGCTTAAAAAATCTTTTAAAAAAACATGGATCCTCTTTCGCAGCCTGGCCCGCAAGATAGTGCAAGCATACAAGCTCTGCTCGGAACAGCTGTCATCTCAGAACCACTATGATTACGGCATGCGAGCTGTCAAATCCGTACTGTTAGCTTCAGGGGCTCTGAAGAAGAACTACCCCGAGAAAGACGAGGCTCAACTCGTGTTGAGAGCCATTATTGATGTCAATATGCCAAAGTTCTTGTCGCAGGTAATTATTAAATAATCTATTCGTAATAGGAGTAAGGGTGATTTTTGTAGTGCAACTGTTACCTCTGACGTGCGGTTAAGTGTACATTCAAGGTTATCGCAATGAGGGTTTTCTGAAATGACGTTCACTAGGTGAGCAGTGGTGGCCCAGTGGTAACGGCCACGACTTACGAGTTGTAGGTTGTAGGTTCGAACCCCGACAGGCGCTTTACTTTGTGTAAATTATTTCATCGCCACTGCTCTCAAAACGGTGAAGGAAAACATCGTGAGGAAACCGGCATGTCCTAGAACCAAAAACTCGAAGACATGTGACATCTACCAACCCGCACTGGGCCCGCGTGGTGGATTACGGCCCGCTCCCTCTCACAGAGAGGAGGCCTGTGTCCCAACAGTGGGAACGTTATAGGCTGATTATGCTAGGTGGCAGTACTGCGACGTCAGGTCCGGGCATTTGTTGAAAGTGTCAAAGCGCCTATATCTTTTTTAGAGGTGATAGAATGATGATCGAATTAATGAAACGAATAATGAACTGAATGAAACAATTATGAAGTGATGAAATTATATATTTTATATTCATTGTTGCAATGGAAGACCTCTTGTTAAAGTGGTGCCTAATGGTGGTGTGACTTCATCCCTTCCCCCCTGTCCCCAGGACGTGCCCCTGTTCGCGGGCATCTACTCGGACCTGTTCCCGGGCGTGGAGATCCCGCAGCCCGACCGCGCCGAGCTCACGCGCTGCGTGCTCAAAGAGCTGGACAAGAGGAACCTGCAGGCCACGGACTGGTACCTCGAGAAGATCATACAGGTAACGAGCCCAGAACGGAAATATTAAGCCCACCGTGTAACTGTAGTGCTACAAGGCTATTTTAGTCGGAATGAAAATCGCAACTAACGCCGCAATCTTGTTCGCACAAATGTTACTCAACAGCACTCCCTTGCCAACGACTGTCACGACGGACAACACTATAATTCGAAAATATTGTAATAGCCAATTATTTTTAAAAGACCGTGGAGTTTCTTGCCGGCTCTTGTCCATAGGAAACGTCCAATTGGAACTGTCCACCGAGCTTCTGACGTTTCATAAGTGCCCATGTAGGTTTATGTGAAATAAAATATTTTGATTTGATTTGACTTACGACCGCCGAAATATTCTTGTAGCAGTGTAGTTACAGTTCATCGCCCATACATTTTTCAGGACTGGAGAGATGTCAAAAATGTTGTCATTTTTCGATACCTTAATTAAAAACCTGCATTATACCGACTTATGTCCCTCCGCCTTTACCCGCACGGTTCCCACTAGTGTATTCAGTAGCAGTACAACACCCGCCCGCAGGTGTACGAGATGATGCTGGTGCGGCACGGGTTCATGATCGTGGGCGCGCCCATGGGCGGCAAGTCGCAGGCCTACCAGGCGCTGGCCGAGGCCCTGCGCGCGCTGCAGCTCACCAAGCCGCCGCCGCGCCACAAGGAGTTCGGCGCCATCTACCGCATCATGAACCCCAAGGCCATCACCATGGGGCAGCTCTACGGCTGCTTCGACCCGGCGTCGCACGAGTGGTGTGTGAACTCAGAAATGGCTTTCATTTATGTAGCGTGTCAATTTCCACAGACTGCCTGCAGTATAATCTCTCTTTCTCCCATAAATCGATGCGAAGGTTGTTTTTACCGCCAAGGAAGTTTGTTTCATGGTTTTCGCGCGTATCTTGTATGTATGTTTGTTTGTAAAATTTCTTTATAACCACGTATCTTCCAAACGGCTGGATGGATTTCGACAAGACTTAAAAGTCTTAAAAGTGTTGTGTGTGACAAACTAATAACCTGAAATATAGTGTAACTTTCGCTTGTCCCGCCTGCGATACCAAAGTTCTATAAATAACAATGCTGGTTCATCTCTTTTTTCAGATGGATTTTTGCAGTCGGGTTTGTTTGTTTTTTAAATTATTTATACAAATAATTCTTTTCTTTCACTTTTAGGTCAGACGGAATTCTCGCGATAGCCTTCCGAGAGTACGCGATGTCCATCACTCGGGACCGGAAGTGGATCCTCTTCGACGGACCGGTGGACGCCGTGTGGATCGAGAACATGAACACTGTTCTTGATGACAACAAGAAGCTTTGTCTCATGAGCGGCGAGATCATTCAGGTCAGCAGATCACGGCACAATAATTGATAACATCACAAAATTTATAAGCAAGTAGATCACTCTTCCAGGGAGCCAAGTCTACTAATTTACAAACGTGTCAGTGGTCTCACAATGATGAGTTTTTGACAGATTTTGTATGGCATATCTGTCAAAAACTGATCATTGTGAGACCACTGACACGTTTATAGATTAGTAGACTTGGCCCCCAGCTCAATACAAGGATAACAGAATTTATGAGACTCTCCATCCATAGTAATAAGAAATAATTATAATCGCCATTCACCATTGAATGTCAATGCACTGATTTCATTCTTTTGGCGTTTATGTCTGTGTAGAATAGAATTTTATATTGAATTTTATTGAATAGAATTGGTATTTCGAAGTGGTATTTTGAAATAAGTTTAAAAAAAAATAGGGGTGTGTTCTTTCTGGATAGATGTTATTTCTTAAATCCATTCTTTTATAATGCCTGTTCTTCCAAGCTTCTTGTCCTCGTTGCAAGGCCATGTAGCCTAGAACTGTAAACATAGGAACTAAGAAAATTGATATAACAAGAGGCATTATCATCCCAGGATGGCTATTAACATTCTCTGTATAGGCTTTTAAGTCTTTGTTAGGCGACTGGATTTGATCTTAAGCATCTATAAAACATGGAATGTTCTCAATTACAAGTAGTTGTAAGCGCAGTGACACCTCTCTTACGCACGTGTACCATACAACGTTTTACTATGCATTGTGCCAGGAAATAATAAAAATATATTGAAAAATTTAGTATATTGAATAATATATTGATCAAAATAGGTAATTAATAACGCATTAATTAACTTCGTTCCTTACGGGGCCGACACAAATCATTTCAAATAAAACCAACGTCGGGATGAGGACGGAGTTAAAAATAAAAAACTGAATAGTAAGAAGCACTAGTTCGAAAAAGTGGCACTTTTCGCACGATTTGGCTGCTTTGTAAACCCTCTTTTCGAGCACATATATTATAAGTTTTCTTTTTAAAATTACGTTATTTTTGTGCAGATGACGAACAAAATGAACCTGATCTTCGAGGCCGCGGACTTGGAGTTCGCGTCGCCGGCCACCGTGTCGCGCTGCGGCATGATCTACATGGAGCCGGAGCAGTTAGGTATACGGCTTATTCTTCTTTGCAACTGAGGCCTTAGTGTGTGTTTCTTTTAACTATCTCAACTTTACGCATCGACCGCGTTCGGAGCTCCGATTGGCCCTTGACTGACCTTCACTGGTGAAGTGCCAATCGGAGCGACGAAAGCGTTACACGTTGTATATCCTTGCTAAAAATTTCAAACCGTTACAAACGCAGGCTGGCGAGCATTCCTCACGTCGTACAACGTGTACCTCACTCGGAAGCTAATCCCGGAGCAGTACGAACTGATCCAGGAGCTGATCGATTGGCTGGTGCAACCTATGATCGACTTCATAGGGACGAGGTGTACCACCTTCGTCAGGGTCGGCGAGATACATCAGTTCTACGTGAGTGATTTTAACATATCTATACATAATATAAATTAAAGTCGTTTTTCATGTTTTTCTGTATGTCCGTGTTATCCTTCTGAACCACGCAACAGATTTTGATGAGGTTTTCACCATCGTTTAGAGAATTTATTCCGGAAGGTTTATGTGTATAATAAGTTAGTATTAAAATTACATATAACTGAGATATCTTGATGTTTTGTCAAGTCGTAAAAACCGTGCGAAGCAGGAGCGAGGCACTAGTTTTTATTAAATTTAAGTTGCACTCGTGTCTGTCTGAGTTATTCTTCTAAACTTCGCAACGGATTTCATTTTGAGAAATTATTCCGGATGTTTATGTGTACAGTCACGGACTTTAATTGATAAGCCAGTTTCAAACTTTTCAATTTGGCAGTTTCATACATTTACGAGATTACACGATTAAACACGAACTCAAATTGCATGCTCCTTACGAGCATGCGATTTGAGTTCGTGTTTAATCGTGTGACAAGATGACAAATTACTAGTAATCGGAAATAGTCTTATTCATAGAGGTTGACTAATAAGTTCTCAATAAAAAATAAATACAAAGTTTATCGAATCTAATTGATACTGACCTCCTTTGAATCAGAGCTCATTAACTCGATAATTCTGAAAACCTATGCGAAGACAGTGACAGTTGAAATGTCGATGTCAGAGACGTTATTTTCGAATTTGTCAAAATGATTAATTAGATTTTCTCCGTACGCTAACGTTACAATGGCTACGCTAAAACAATCTTCGCTAGGTTACGGTTGCTAAATTGCAATTGGTTGACTTTGGGTAGTCACTCTGCTGTCAAGTTTGTAGTTCTGGCTCTCAGGTTAGCCAACCGGTAAAGATATTAAAATATAATTTTCTTCTTCTATAATATGAAGACATGACTTTCCGTGATGTACGAGTATAACCGACTAAGCCCGATTTGCATTACACGGCTAAAATGCCAAAGTGGCTCATCAATTAAAGTCCGTGACTGTACATAAATATTAAACACACCTAAAAACTCAGTGTTTCGCGACTAAACGGCTGAACAGATGCCGCCCGTCAATAGGGATGATGACAAAAAAAAAAATTTCCTTCAGTTTGTTAGGTTTTTATATCTCCAGTACGCGCGTGATAGATACGTTATTGGGTTCGCCCGTAAGGTAACGAATGATGGTACTGCTCCCAAACGCAGCGACGGAGTTTTTTCTTTCTGTTCTTGAGTTGAGTGGTTCGTTCTGTGGCGCAGTCGTTCGCGCGCCTGTTCACGGTGCTGCTGGACGCGGAGAGTCAGTTCAGCACGTTGTGGCTGCAGTGCATCTTCATGTTCTCGCTGCTGTGGGGCCTGGCCGCCATCATCGACGGTACGTCACATATAACACTATTGCTTAGGGTCTCCGCGCACCGGCCACAACCACAAAACGCCGCCACTGGCATATTTCCTGTAGTTGTCAAGTCATACGTTTTATATGGATTCGCCGCACACGAGCCACACGCGACAGCCACAAACGCCGCGGCGTTTACTACAGGAAATATGCCGGTGGCGGCGTTTTGTGGTTGTGGCCGATGGCCTGTGTGCGGAGACCCTTAGGTTCACGCGCCTAGCTGTTCTCAGTTCATCACGGTGTGGCTGCAGTGCATCTTATCATCATCACCCTTGATACTTTTGGAATATACATAAGTTATCAAATAACACTTCTTAATTACAAACTTATGTCATACATGACAAATGTCAAACTCCTTTGTGCAGACGATTAAGGACATGTTTATAATATACCTACCGGTAAATCAAAAACTAACTTAAACTACATAATGCCAAAGTAGATGATAGTTGATTAATTGAATACATGATATAGATAATGAGTAGAGTGACCACGAAGACGCGCCCCACTCTCACACCCCCACGCTTACCGTACAGCGCTTAGGAAGGAGAGTGGGGCGCGTCGTGGTGGATGGGTATTCAATTATAGATAAATATAATACTATCACATAGTCATAACGCTATTTCAATTGAGCAACGAAACATCGATTATGTATGTATGAAACTTATTTTTAAAAAACTTCACAAACATGAAATATTTTTTTTTTCATACCTTTACTTAATTCAGGTGAAAGCCGCAAGCTCCTCGACGTGTTCCTACGCAAGCTGCTCGATGGCAACAATGCACTCTATCCCAAGCCCAAGTCGTTCAAGCTGACCAAAAACCAGCTGTTCCCTGACAAAGACACCTGCTTCGACTACCTGTACGACAAGAGGAACAATGGTTCCTGGATCTCTTGGATGGAGCTGGAGAAGGAAGTGCCGCTTCTTCCTACTGCCAAGGTATGTATCATGGTGGCTAAGAACAGCTCTTCCCGGACAAGCATACCGTCTTCGACTCCCTGTACGACAAGAGGAACAATGGCCCCTGTATCTTCTCGATGGAGCTGGAGCAGAAGGTTCCGCTGCCTGCTAATGCCAAGGTATGTAGAATGGTCAAGCTGACCTAGAAACAGCTGTTCCCTGACTAGAACACCGTCTTCGACTACCTGTGTGACAAGAGAAACAACACCTGTATCTCCTCGATGAAGCTGGAGAAGGAAGTTCCTCTGCCTACTAATGCTTAGGTATTGATATCGACATATTTATAGCAGTCACTACTGGACATAAGCCTCTCTATACAATGTATTGCTTTCATGGTTTCCGAATCATCCTCATTATTTATTTATCATTTTAAAACTTGAAGCACAAGTAAAAAATTCTGTACAAAGGCGGACTTAATGCCTGACGCATTCTCTACCAGTCAATCTTAGGGTGATGCGGAGACAAAACATGGCAGGTGCAACATAATTGATAGATTACTCGAAAAATACTAATACATAGATATAAACAAAATAAACTTAGTCAGGAGAAATAACGAGATGTAGAGGAGAAAACGAATCCAGCAAGTCAGCGCTCCTTCCCTTTTCTTTAGTCTTTTGAGGTAACGAAGTATGTCCTGACTAAATGCGAAAGTAAGTTCGTTTGTTTGTTACGCTTTCACGCCAAAACGACTGAACGGATTTGGAAGAAATGTGGCAGAGAGGTTGACCTGGAATAGGACATTTATCAGTCCGCTTATCTACTATTAAACCTATCTTTAAAAAAACAACCCCAAAAGGCAAAGCTAAAAAACATTCATCCACCGCAGTCGGAAAGTATCTAAGCAATTTTCTGAGCGCCAAGATACAGACTAACAGTGGGCTCGCTAACAATGTTATTTGTTTATTATCTACTTTAAATGTTAAGTGTTAACTATATATGATTCATCAATGTACCAGTGTATGCACCATGTAATGTATGTGATATGAAATAAATAGTTTTGTTCTAATGTGTAACTAAACAACACAGGTGAACGAACTGATAATCCTGACGAACGAGAACTCGTGTTTACGCTTCTTCGTGAGGAAAATGGTGCGCGCGGCCACCCCGGTGCTCATCGTGGGCCCCACGGGCACCGGCAAGTCGTCCATGGTGCTGGACTTCCTGCTGTCGCTACCCAAGGAGCGGTACATCACCAACACCATCAACTTCTCCGCCAGAACTACTGCTAATCAGGTGAGGACAATGATAAAGTATTTGGTGTTGATAAATTATTAAACGGCCCTAGCCCGAAAGCGCAAGTAAACGTAACGTATATTCGAACGATTTTTTTTACAACAATCCTATAGTATTTTGGTTTATATCCATACGGCAAGCACAATTATAAATATCACCCATAAATATGAATAAAGTCTTAAAACTTAATAAATATTATATGCGAAACCAGTATTTACAATTATAAAATCTTTCGAATTAACGTTACTTTTAGTCCGCGCGTTCGTGCCCAATCGTAACTGTTGAGCGTGAGCGTGAGGTCCAGATTGGCATTGTTAGGTCGTTGATTGGTTGGCTAGTTGTTGGCTGTGGTTGGTTGATTGGGCATTGTATTTGGTTTAGGGGTATGAGGAACAGGGTGTAAAGTTCACTCATCCTCTATAGAAAAGGGAGGATCCTCCGACCCGACGGGTGTCGTGTCTGACGGGCAACTGCTCGACGATTGATGTTGGATTCTTGTATATATGTCCATCGTGCGGTAAACTCTAATTGCGCGATGTAGTATTTATGTGACGTCAGAATCTTTTTGTGTGACGTCAGGTCTTTGATGCGTAGTTCGCATGTGGCGATGTAGATGCCGTGGAGAGGTGGAGAGCAGTGGTGTTCCAGTGGTAACGGCCACGACCTACGAGTTGTAGGTTGTAGGTTCGAACCCTGATAGGCACTTTACTTTGTGTAAATTATTTCATAGCCACTGCTCTCAAAACGGTGAAGGAAAACATCGTGAGGAAACCGGCATGTCCTAGAACCAAAAATTCGAAGACATGTGACATCTACCACCCCGCACTGGGCCCGCGTGGTGGGTTACGACCCGCTCCCTCTCACAGAGAGGCCTGTGTCCCAGCAGTGGGAACGTTATAGGCTGATTATGATGTAGATGAATGTAGATGATGATGCTGCCACATTGGAAAGTAATCACGTATTATAAAAAACCAATGCTTTTTCTTTTGGGTATAAACAGCCTACCAATATTATAAATGCGAAAGTTCGTTTCTTGGCATTTCCCTTTTTACGTAGTAACGGAGCGACGCGATTTTTAGTATTGAGATAGTTTATGGGTCGAAGAGTGACTTAGTATCCTGAAAATATGCACGGTTCCTGTGGCATAGCCTAAAGACAGAAGCGAAGTCGCGAGTAATAGCTAGTTAATAATAAACACACGTATGATCCTGATGCCGATGGGCTACTAGTTTTTATATTTTTTTATGTTTTTTTTAAAATGTTTTTTATAAAAATGTTTAAACATGTAAGTATTATGTATTTAAAAAGAAATAAACACATTTATCATATTTCAGACACAAGATATCATCATGTCTAAAGTGGACAGGAGACGTAAAGGTGTCTTCGGACCTTCAATGGGCAAAAAGGTATGTGGGGCACCTTATTCCATACTAATATGCTTAGATGAAAGAATACGTGACAGTTCTCTTGTAGGTTCACTTCAATCAATCAATCTGCCTTGCCTTTTCCCAACTATGTTGGGGTCGGTTTCCAGTCTAACCGGATGCAGCTGAATACCAGTATTTTACATGGAGTACTGCCTATCTGACCTCCAAAACCACAATCCAGTAACTGGGTAATAAGATATCCCTTGGTAAGATTCGTTGTCAGACTTTCGGGCTTCTGACGACCCGTAACGACTGTCAAAGATCCACGAAAGACATCTTTTCGTAGTTCGTAGTTAAGCCGTTGGCTTAACGTGCTTTCCGAGACACGGAGTAGTGTTGGTATGTAAAGATGGTCACCCATCCACAGACCAACCCTGGCAAGCTTAGCTTAACCTGATGCATCGAGCCGTGCGGCTGTTATTACTAAGCTCCTTCACCTTTAGGGTCACTTATGGCCTTAAATCTATTTATTGGCAAACTTAGTCTTTATACAGATGACCTGTCATCCATCTTTGCTTGCCACGGTGTCGCCTAGCGTTCAATTGACGACTAGTGTATCCCCGCGATTATCTCGCCCGTGGAGATGGCGCTTTAGTGCTGTCTAAAAATTAATTGAGCAATAATTTGTTAGTGCGTACTATTCGTGGACGACCTGAGCATGCCGCAGAAGGAGTGCTACGGAGCGCAGCCGCCGCTGGAGCTGCTGCGGCAGTGGATCGACCACGGCCACTGGTACGACCTGAAGGAGATGGTGCGCCAGGAGGTCGTGGACGTTGTGAGTATTATTATTCCTCCTCTGTTTGACCGAATTCGGCCGCGGCGGGCAACCTCGATGGAGATTAGCGAGCTACGCAGGTGATATTATAGTGCAAGTGTGTGCGCAAACACAGTTGCACGTACACGCGCATAGTACACCCACATTTTTACCCGACTACGGCGAAGCAAAAAGGAGGGTTATGAGTTTGACCGTTATGTATGTATGTATGTATGTTCATCTGTTCCCTCCTATCTTCTAAACCACTCATTACAATTTGATAAGCGAGGTATCGTTGGAAGCGTCTTGATCGTCCGCTGGTTATAGGCTATGTGACGTCACATTAAATTTAAAAAGGCGCCCTCTAGAGGACATAACGTCAGGAACTTAAAAAAAAAAATTGTTTAATCGTACCATGTTGGGTATCAAATGAAAGGGCTTAATGAGCACATTTCAAAAATATGTATATTATAACACCAAAATAATTTTAAAAAAATTAAAGTAATCAAAACTATAACCCAACTACGACTAAAAAGGTATAAACAAGACACCACAGACAGACAAATTAAAAATCCGGAGTCACACGTAATCTGTTCTTTTTATGCCCTAACACGTGTGACTCCGGATTTTTAATTTGTCCGTCTGTGGTGTCTTGTTTATACCTTTTTAGTCGTAGTTGGGTTTTAGTTTTTATTACTTTATGCCACTTATATTTTTAGGTCCTATGTAATAGGGCTCCTATGTATGTAATGCTGCTACTGAGAAATTCCAGATGGAAAAGCCAAAGACTCTTTGCCTGACCCGGGAATCGAACCCAGATCCTTATGCTCAGTAGTAGCACTTGCGACCACTAGACCGTCAAAGTCAAATACGAACATAAAAATTGAAAAGAAACAACACAATAAGGCCCCACCCCAACCCAAACCAGAAGAGCTAAAATAAAACTGCACCTCGTTATAACTAACGAGGTGCAGTTTCACAAAATAAATGTACCTATATTTAATAATAAGGTACATTTATTTTGTTTCCATGAATAGGTGTACAATACGAAACAACACACAGCAGTTACAAGATCAGTACTATATCTAATAGTGATCATGTTGGCAAGTTTAATATGAAAAAAAAAATAGCACGAAAAGAACACTGCGGCATTTCGACGTGGTTAATATTTTCGTTACCTATAAAACATGCTGCGATAGTTTTCCTTTCCCGGTAACCTTAAAAAACCACTTTCAGATGATACGTCAACTTTATAAAAAAAAAATAGATGAGTTCGCTGTTTATGATCTGTCTCCTCTGAGAAGAAACACCGAAACAAACTCAAAGGTACAGTCTCTTTAAAGTCCAGAGATAATCGACGTAATATGGTCTCAGCTATGCGTGTCAGCGATGCTGCCACCTGGCGGCGGGTCCAACCTCATCTCGTCGCGTCTGACGCGCCACATGCTGGTCATTACCGTGGACTCCTTCGAAGACAACACGCTCAACAAGATCTTCGTCACCATCCTGGAGTGGCACTTCGCTAAAGGATTCATTGAGGCGCTACAGAGGCAGGCCAAGGTATGTGCTGCGAGTTCAACATAACTTCGTTCACGTTTAACAGCATTTACCGCTGGGCAAAACTTTATACAAAATGGGTGAAGATGGACGGCCCCGCAGAGCCCGGCCCAAAAATAGGTGGCGAGACGACCTGGATGCGTACCGCTAGGGCTGGTTCCAATAGGCGCGGGAAAAGATTAGCAATGGGACAGTATGACAAAATAGTTATTTGTTATGCAAGGCTGCAAAGTTGTTTTTAAAATATAGAATCCTGAGCGTTTCGAGGGTCTCAATTCGGCATTATGTACCGCTTGCACTAACTCTGCACTGCTAAACAAACACAAATGGTGGAAAATGAATTGAATATACAGAAGAAAATTATATAAAGTTTTTTGAGGTGAAAACTTTTTTAGTCGCGTTGGGCGATTTTTTTTTCGTGCTGCCAGTGCCATTATTCTAAAAAAGGTTGGCGCATTTCATGTCAGTCATGAAATAAGTATTAATGCATTATCAGTGGAACCGGCAGTATAGGAATAGAAAGGTTCGAATTTTAAAAACTCTTTCCACGGTAGCGGATAAAATGAACTTTTGCACGCAGATTTCGAATGACAAACAGAATCTTTCTGAGCTTGTGAGGTGAAAAAGTATTATAGCAGTTTGGTTAACTCAAAACTCGAAATTGAAAAAATCGGACGCTGCGCGATTCTGTGGATTTCTTTATTATTTTCTGTGCAAAAACTAAACCTTTGCTTATTCATCGAAAAAATAAAGTTAAGTCCCGATTCAAAGTAAACTTTGTGCAACATTGTTGGAATATGTTTCACACACAAACTGCAAGCAATACTGCCAACGACATGTTTCTAACAACACAAAAACATGTTTTTATAAGAAATACGTGGCTTTAGAGAACAAAAAGAATGATCTTATTAATGAATTTATTTCATTATGCACGAGTAAAAATAACAGTACAAAGTTGGACTTAATGCCTTAAACTTTAAGGCGTTTTCTAATGATGAAAAGAGTAGAGTATGATGTGATTCCTCTCATCTTCGTTCCAGGCCGTAGTGGCCGCAACAATGGAGGTATACAAGGCAGTGACCCTGCAGTTCCTCCCGACGCCCAGTAAGTGTCACTACCTGTTCAACCTGCGAGACTTCTCCAGAGTCATCAAAGGGGTCCTGCTAGTGCCTGCCACCCACATGAAGGAACTCAACAAGCTGGTCATTCTGTGGATCCACGAGGCATACAGAGTCTTCTATGATAGGCTGGTGGATGATTTTGATCGGTAAGATGGTAGTTTTGAGCATTATAACAGTGGTCGTATAGGCATTAGGCACTTGACTGGTTTTTTTTAATATCTCGTGAATTAAAAAAAAAACCAAAGTTATTGACAAAAAAAAATGTTTCAAAAAGCAACGGAAGTTGTAAAAGCGTTATAAGGCCTAGCGCTTAGCTTATTGTCCTCCCGCTCAGTACAGTGGGCCTCCCGCTGCAAATTTGCAGTGAGTCAACTGCAAGTATTTCTGTATCGCATGCCATAGAGATATACATGTATGAAATACCGCACACTGCAATGAAAAAGACATCACATCTTTAAAATAAGTTCAACTCATGTATATTTTTGATAAAGTTTATTGCAAACACCGTGAGATTTTAAACTATCGAAAATTTGTGACTAAGTCATTTTGCTGACAGTAAAACGCATCTGAAACACACGTTAACTGACGGACTGATAAAACAAGAGCAAATCCAGACATAAGTTCTGCACAATCTGTTAGCAAATTTTTAAGTTGATGAGTGCAGCGTTTCAGGAATCGTGTGTTAATTTATAATTTTGTCGCGGTTATAGAGTTACTAAAAATTTAAAATTTATATGTTTTTAATGTAGATGACCCGACTGCGTTTTGCACGAAAAATAAAATAACAAGTCACACTGTTTCCGGTTCCTTAATACTCATAGTATGGGTTCAGTGCACATCACAGTCGATATTTTTTATTAAACTTTTTAAATTATTTTTCCCGCTTTCTTGTTCTTCAGGCTGAAATTGTACGACGTGGTATATAAAGCGGTGTACGGCAACTTCCGGGTGCACATGGACGCTGTCCTTAAAGAGATGGGGTTCATTCAAGAAGATGAGAAGTGCGGCAACAAACACGCCTGTAACATATACTTTGGGAACTACATGGAACCTGATGCTGACCCTAAGATTTACGACCAGGTGAGCTATTCATTTACTTATATAAATTACAAACATTAAAAACAAATATAAAAGAAAACATTTAAAAATAATTATAGTATTCCCCACCTGTATCGGGAACGCCCTACAAAGAGACTGCCACAAAATATGACGCCCTACAAAGAGACTGGATTCAGGTTTGTCTTTCTCCAGATGCCAGGCTATACCTATTTGACAAATTTAGTAACGCTGATCGGTTTAGTGGTCTAGGCGTGAAAAGGTAACAGGCAGACAGACGGTTACTTTCGCATTTATAATATTAGTATAATACCATGATTCTGTTGCAAAAAAGGGATCCTGCTATCGATCTTGTATAGCTTAGTCTCTCTCTGATGAACTGATATATTGACAAGTATTCCTTGCTGGCCAGGTGATGAGCTTGGATGACATGGCCGATAAGATGGAGTACTACCTTGAGGAGTACAATGTGGTGTCCTCATCGCCAATGGCTCTGGTCATGTTCAGATATGCGCTCGACCACATCTCTAGATGCACGAGAGTACTGCTGCAGGATAACGGTCAGTATTGTTTGATTTAGTATTACCAAGATTTATAAACTTTACCCTCCTTTACCCTTTACCCTTCTTACCTCACGTCTGAATTCCCGAAAGGGGTAGAAGGACGACACGGTTGGCGCAGTGGCTGAGTGATGGACGGCTGCGCAACGTGTCGCGGGTTCGATCCCCGCACGGAACAAATATTTGTATGATCTGCAAGTAGTTGTTCCGGGTGTTAGTGTATGTGAGTTTTTATGTTTGTAAACGCACCCACGATACAGGAAGAAAAAAAGAAGGATATCCACATCCCGAGTTATGTTTAAGTCCAGCGTCGAGTTACTCATTCACAATAGGTACTATTAACTAATGTCATCAATTGGGTAAAAAGGTAAAATTGCCTTTATTTATCATGAGCAGGGTGACAGATATTGTAATATCAACAATTAATTTCAGGTAACTTACTCCTGGTCGGTGTGGGTGGCAGCGGCAGGAGCAGTGCCGTCAAGCTGGCTGCCAGCATCCTGGAGATGAATGTCATACTGGTTCGATTTAACACTGAATTCGTACTATTATAAGTAGACATTGAGACGAGTCATAATAAACTCATACACCTTTCCCACCGTTTCTGAATTGGAAATTTGAAGCTAAGCATCTTAGCTGAACTTTAGCGCTACTTAAAGCGACTCCTTCAATATAACCCGCGGAATTCAATAAATTTTATCTAGTATTTAGTGTTAGAGTTTGATAAGTTCTCAACTTCGAATTTTCAATTCACAAACCGGGTAACAACAACATTCATTAGAAGTTGAGACAGTCTATTCTCAGCCTTTTAACTGAGAATTGACTAACAGGTTATGCAAGCCGATGTCATAATAAAAGCGATCGTGTTAGGAATACGCGATGGCTTTCTGTGAGGATACCGGTAAGGTTTTTCCTAGTCCAGAAATATATTTAAATAAAACTGAAAGATATGAACAAACACTTATAATTATCTGTGCGTCCGCGCAGAGGTGCCTAGTAACAAAGAGTAAACTGTATCAGTTTTCTAAAAAGGAAACTTTATTTATTTAAGATTACATAATAGATTTAAATACCTTTAAGGCGCTGTACAGTAAATATCACAATATGTTATGAACCTACAAGCATTCGTCAAGTAAAGGAAAAAAATATATACGAAAAATTAACAATGTTAACAAAATTCGAAAAAAATGAAACAATTTTGTACTTTATCAATGTAAAAATAAAAATGCAGTAAAAAGAGGAGTTTAATTATTTACTTATATACAGGGTGTTAGGGTAAACAACGTTATCCTTGAAACCAGTGGTTTGGTGTCATTTATATAACGTAAAGTTACGATCGAAAAATCAATGGAAAGTTACGATTTTTTTGTAGTTTTTTTTAAATTTCTTTTGACCACTAGAGTATTTCACCCTTTCCCCTATGCGCTAGGGCAACGAACTTGCATCTCAACACGGGTAGGGGGCGCGGGATATGACCTGACCAGCCGCGAGCGCGACCCCTCCCTCAGTCAGTCAGCTATTTTACTAGAGAGCACGGTGTTGAATAGAAATTTTTAAAATCTTTTGATGAATAAAAAGTTCTTTTTTGTTGTTACTCGGTCATTTATTTTTATATTTAAGTCAACTACCGATGGTTCGAGTGACAACGGTGTTTATCCTTACACCCTGTATATTCCATCCATCATCTCACAGTATCTTAAACATTAACGAGACACACGTAAAATTCCAAGTATAAACTGACTATTCTCGTGCTCACAGATAGAAATATCTCGAGTGTACGGGCAGACTGAATGGCGCGACGACATCAGAAGGCTGCTGATGAAGGCCGGGATCATTGGGAAGCCCCTCGTCTTCCTCTTCGCTGACAACCAGGTACAAATACCTTCGAGAAGTAATAGTGGAATTCTTTGCTAATCAAGTCTCATTTCAGTTTTCCAGTATTGTCTTTAACACACTGTGTCTACGTTTCCCATTAACGCCCTGGTACAGGTCTACTGGAAGTAATTTCTGTTAAAATAAGCAGTAACTTTGGTGCTCTTCTATCTTAATATATTTTTCTTTGTGCGTGTGCAATAATGTGAGTGTGGAATTGAGTATATGAGTTAGTATTTATACTAACTTTAGGAATAGTAAAGCATCTGCAACGTCTGTGGTAGTGCAGACGTCCATAGGCCACGGTGACTAATTGAATCCTACTAATCTATACTAATATTATAAAGCTGAAGAGTTTGTTTGTTTGTTTGAACGCTAATCTCAGGAACTACTGGTTGGAATTGAAAAATTCTTTTTGTGTTGGATAGTCCATTTATCGAGGAAGGCTATAGGCTATATAACATCACGCTACGACCAATAGGAGCGGAGCATAAATGAAAAATGTTGCAAAAACGGGAAAAATTATTCCTTTTTGAGAGCTTCCGTTGCGTGCGCTGCGTAAACGGTTTAATTTACGCAAATATCATGTATGATGGAATTGTTCCTCTTTAAAAGTTCTAAAAAAAAGTCCGCGACAGCATATGTCTATCTTTTAAGATTGACTCACTATAACCTTTTTATGGTAATCAAATTTTTTCGAAGTTAATGCATTATTTGCGAAGGAGTTTTATCGACATAATATTAATCCTTATTCAAATAAATAGTTTTAACATCAAGGGTATTTATGAAGCAGTAAAATACTTTTTAATTCATTCAAATCGGACATTTAATTTCGAAGATATCACGATATAAAAATGCAATACGCGAACCGTTCGACGCCGGGCGCCGCGCCTCCGCGACGTCCCCTACTTTAGAGAGGAGAGGATAAGCACACGGGTAGACATGACCTGGAATAGGACATAGGATACGTTTTATCCCTATATTCCCACGGGATGGACATCTACGCGAGTGAAACCGCGGGGCACAGCTAGTAATATTATAAATGTGAAAGTTTGTGTGTTTGGATGTTTGTTACTCAATCACGCAAATACGGCTGAATGGATTTGAATGAAATTTGGCAAACAGACAGTTTATAACCTGGATTAACACATAGGATGATTTTTGAGGATGTGACTTTTTATCCCGATATTCCCACGGGATCGATCGAGACTTACGCGGGTGAAACCGCGGGGCGCAGCTAGTGGCTAATATTGATTTTATTTATCCAATAACAACTGAATTGAGCTACACTATTACTGACAAAAGCGTGCACGAAACAGCAGTGGTAGCCCAGTGATTTCAGACACTAAACTCGCGGCAATCTATGAAGTCCGTTTTGACGTTTCGTACTCGTACATGTAATAAAACGTTATGCCTTGAGAATCAGTTTTAATCAATGTAGATAAGTCGTCTCACTCTCGTCTACAAACTCTCGAAGTATGTTCCATTGATATGTCTCGAGAATCAGTTTATAAGAAAGCATTTTTTTTTTCATCGCTACACAAAGCATTTTTATAGCTGTCAAAACGGACTTCTTAGATTGTCGCGAGTCTAATCTACATGGTCCTCACATCATCTGGCCAAGATGACGTCTGCGCCTTAAAAGAGACTGTGACCTCATCTGTTTCTAAAATATTCTTGACGTGAAAAAGAGTTTGTATAAACCTACAGAAACAAAATAATTTATTGTAACATCTTTCATGAGATTGGACTGCAGTCTTATTAACCAAGGGATAATCGTTCAAAATGACAATCGTTTTTCCAGATAGTGTACGAAGGCATGGTAGAAGATATTAACATGCTGCTAAACACGGGCGACATCCCCAACCTCTACGGCATGGACGAGAAGGTGGAGATCCTCGACAAGATGCAGACTGCTGTGCGGGAATCGGTGAGGCACATTCAATACTAGCATTAAATCGCGGGTCGCTCTCGGAACACAGGAACTGTGCATTTTTTCGGGATAAAATATAAATGTGGATGTACTTGTACTATGGGTACACCTCTGCCTAACCCTTCGGGGATTACAGGCGTGATGTTATTTAAAGCTCAGCTGTGCGTCCACTTACTGTCGCCAACTTTACTTATTTTATATATTTTAATGTATTAGTTTTTTTAATAAGTATTCTTTGTATTTTTATAAGCCCTAGTTGCCTGAAATAATCAATCTGCCTAGCCTTTTCCCAACTATGTTGGGGTCGGGTTCCAGTTTAACCGGATGCAGCTGAATTTACATGGAGCGACTGCCTATTTGACCTCCACAACCCAGTAACTGGGTAATACGATACCCGTTGGTTAGACTGATTGTCAGACTTTCGGGCTTCTGACGACTCGTAACTACTGTCAAAGATCCACAAATGACAGCCGGGACCAACGGCCGGATCGACCCGAGCGGCTGTTATTACTTAGCCACGAGCTCCTCCTCTAGTTGCCTGAAATAAATAAATGGTAATAAATAATATTATTATAATTCTGTTGGTCTCAGGGCAAAAAAATCGAGACAACCCCGCTAGCCATGTTCGGTTTCTACGTGGAACGAGTGAAGGCCAACCTTCGCATCGTGTTGGCCATGTCGCCCATCGGAGACTCCTTCCGAAACCGCCTGCGCATGTTCCCCTCGCTCATCAACTGCGCTACTATTGATTGGTAAGACAGATTTATTTTATTTGTGATTTTCTTCAGAAAGGTCAGGTGCGGTAGTACTCGCAACTGGCGTGCGTTTATGACTAGATGTATGAACGAAGCAAACGGGTCGTAGCAGGTACGGTCTGAGTGTTTGCCTACTCCATGGAAAGTCATGGCAGCTGAAGTGACAGAATGTAAAATCTGCGAGTTTTTTGTACCCCTTGCGGTGTCGCCATGAGAGAAGTGTTCTATAAGTTGGTCGCGCCGGTGTGCAGGTTCACAGCCTGGCCGGCCGAGGCGCTGGAGCGCGTGGCGCACATGTTCATCTTCCGCATGGAGGACGTGGACGACGAGCTGCGCCTCGCCTGCGTCGACATGTGCCAGCTGTTCCACATGACCGTCGTGCAGCTCACTGAGAGGTCAGCATCTTAGCATTTATTATAATAATAAGAAAAGGAGGAGCTCGTGGCTAAGTAATAACAGCCGCTTGGGTCGATCCATCAGGTTAAGCTCCGATTGCCGGGGTTGGTCCGTGGACGGGTGACCATTTTCACATATCGAGACTCCTCCGTGCCTCGGAAAGTACGTTAAGCCGTTGGTCCCGGCTGTCATTTGTGGATCTTTGACAGTCGTTACGAGTCGTCAGAAGCCCGAAAGTCTGACAACCAGTCTAACCGAGGGGTATCGTATTACCCAGTTACTGGGTTGTGGAGGTCAGATAGGCAGTCGCTTCATGTAAAATACTGGTATTCAGCTGCATCCGGTTAGACTGGAAGTCGACCCCAACATAGTTGGGAAAAGGCTAGGCAGATTGAAAAAGAAAAACTTCATTCGGTTCAGAAATTACGGTACAATATTAAAAAACCTTGGAGCCTTACACGGGTTGTCCGCCGCACAACGACAACGGGACGTGAACGAAAAACGAGATTATTCCTATATAAACTATAATAATTATAGTGAAAATGTAAATTATAATATATGTATAATTATAAGTATATAGTGGTCCAGTGGTAGTTTATGAGTTAGCTTCAATAATATGTATTTTGCCCACTTAGCCTATGTGGATGATGTTGTAATAACTTTCTGTCACTGTTATTTACATAGCAGGTAGAGGTATTCGAATTTGTGTGGAGCATGTACCACAACAAAAAAATGCAAAATAAAAACATTTTACTGAAAAAAAAACCCCTAGTATTCTTGTTGACTTATAAACGCAAACGCACCGCAACGTCACCCAAGACACGCACCTCTGACTTTTCGGATTCATGTGCGTATTGTACAGGATGAAAAATCACCATCACATAGCCGTCAACAACGCATACTGTACACGTCTCACATAATACTAGTAAAACACACCTTCCAATCTATAAAGAAAAGGATAATAAACGTATTATTAAAATCCATAAAACGGTGTTTACTTTGGTGTCCAACCATTAAACCTGTTACAGCAATAGCAAAGTAATCAAGTAACATTGCACAAAAATAATTGCTGGGAAACGACTTTAATTTTTTTGGTGTGAATAAACGCTGTTTACGGTAGTGCGCAACGTAACGCATTCAAAATATTGTGTTTATGGGTGCATTTAACAGTTCAGGGTTTGTGGAGTTATTTAAAATGAAGTTATAACATTTAAAACTTGTATGCCTGTTTTAAAGATATTAGTACAGCTAAATAAACTATCCTAATTATTCCAGATTCTACAACGAACAGAAGAGAATGGTGTACGTGACGCCAACGAGCTATCTGGAGTTGATCAAAGCCTTCATGTCCCTGTACGCTATGAAAGTGGATCAGATCACCAATGCTAGGATCAGGTAACTAAATCAACTATATAGTTAACATTCGGTAAATACATAGTGAATGTGGACCCTTTCCGTTGCCGCGCAAATTTTATTTTTTTTAGTTCGGGAGTACACCATACAATTTCATAAAATTGTTAATAAGTTAAGTCGATCTATTCATCCAACCAAATAAAAAAAAATGATGTGTCTATTTTTAATGTCAAAATAACAGCTTTATACTAAATGTATATGAAAGTATTTACGGTACTTATACCAAAAAAACTCATTTTAAAATGTTTGTCTGTTTGTTCCGGCGAATCAGATAGATACAGCCTGGTGACAGACGGACATACAGACAGACAGACAGCGGTTAGCGGTTAGCAATAGGGTCCCGTTTTATCCTTTGGGTACGGAACCCTAAAAATAGCTGTTCCATACATTTTGACTACGTATGTATTGCACTTTTCTATAAAACAGCAGATTTTTTTTTTGATGACCGACCTAAAATTTCTACTAGAATCATGTGCTGAATTCATGGTTACAGGTTGCACGTGGATATCCCTGTCACACCTGTAATCAATAACGGTCTAGCGGTCGGTTACTACGACTACTGCAATGGGCAATGTATTTGGGTTTATCTGGCGGAAAGTGTGCTCCTGCACTACATATGTTACAACTCTGCTTATCCCTTACAGGAAATTAACCCATCGCTTTATCCTTGACTTATCCAGATACGAGACCGGTCTAGAACAGCTGGACTTCGCAGCAGGCCAGGTTGCTGTGATGCAGCAGAACTTGAGGGATTTGCAGCCTCTTCTCGTTGAGACCTCTGACAAGACCGAGAAACTCATGATCAAGATCGAACAGGATACCGTCGTGGTTGAGAAGCAGAAAGAGGTAACTGGGCTACCATGATCATTTGCAGGGCAAGTCAAGGTTACCACTAACTGTCAACTGTCAGGAGACAGTTGACAGTTAGTAGAAAGTAAAAAAGAGGGTATGTGCTTATGACCTCACAATATAGTAATAATTTATTCATAACATAACATACAATATACACAGTAACAGGTTCCCTGGCTCCCAAACTAAGTTTATTGCCTGTGACTTGGGAATAAATTCCTCCAGTAAAACGTATTCACATAAGTATGTTTTTGAAATTGACTAAAAATTGACTAAATAGATGCTTGCAATCATAACAGTGGGAGTGCGCATGCATATCTGTTAATAGAATTGAAAACTTAGGACTGAAGCCAAGTATACGCGATTTAGCGCCGATTTTTTGAAGTTTTCACTTCAAAAAATGTTTATTTGGCACAGTACCGTATGCAAGGAACACATTTGAACACAATTAAAACTAACATAAAACAAAAATATTGCATCATGTGTGTTTCACGGCCGCGACAAATAGATTAATTGTAGCAATAATACTAGACACATGCTGTCTGAGTCTGACTGACGATGAATTCCAAATGAACCTTTACGGATGTGTCCGACACGTCCGTAAAGGTTCATTTGGTGATGGAGTAGTCCAAACATTTTTATATTTGTATTATAAGCACGTTTAAAGTTACCTACAGCAATCCATGAAACTTCACTTTCGTCTTAAAACTGCTACAAGAGTGCATAGCAACCCCTGGTATAGACCAGGGGACTGACTGAATATTAATAGTGCCTGCTGGTGGTACAGCTTTTCGTTGGACGAATGTAGTTTCTTTTTCCGTAATAAGTCAACACGAATAGAAAAGTTATAATGTGGCGGATGACAGTTGACATTTAATCGTGCCGTATGTATAATTAGAAAAGCATTTTTTAATAAACAAGCCTTAATTGCCGACTGTCTGTCGTCACGACACACTGGGAACAGTGCTAATACCTCGTATTCATAGTAAAACGTTGCGCAAAGTTGCACAACATTGTTTCATAACATCATTCTGTTTTCCTCACAATATGTTTCATACTCAAGCTGTATGTAAAGTTGCCAGCAACATGTTTCCCACGACACGACTTGTTGCTGTAACAATGTTGTGCAACTTTTATTCGCCTCCAACACCACAAAATCTTCAATTTCCCAAACAACTCCAACTCCTTCCCTCACAGATAGTAGGCGCAGACGAGGCCCTCGCCAACGAAGCGGCTGCAGCAGCTCAAGCGATCAAAGACGACTGCGAGTCGGACCTCGCTGAAGCGGTGCCGGCGCTGGAGGCAGCGCTGAATGCGCTGAACACGCTGAAACCCGCGGACATTACCCTCGTCAAGTCTATGAAGAACCCACCGGCCGGAGTCAAGCTTGTCATGGAGGCTGTGTGTGTTATGAAGGGAATCAAGGGGGACCGGAAGATTGATCCTAGTGGTTTGTTTTGCTTTTCAATATATTCATAAACTCACACCTTCTTCTCATGGGGGTAGGCAGAAACTACAGAACCCCACCTGCTTCGATCCTTACTATATAATATATGCTCCTTTGCTTCGTTTACGGTCTTCTTCCTTGCGTGTGGTTAGTGATTAGCCTGTCGTCAGAGTTTTAAAGCCGCCCATGGGCCTCTGACATGGCTTCACATAAGTTATGTCTCTCAGGCATGCCGGTTTCCCTGCCAGGGTTGCGGGAAAGTCCGAAAGGGATACCGGGACCCTTGGCAACAGGCAACTGAAAGGACACGGTCGGGTTTTAGTCAGTCAAAGTCTAACACGCCCTTCCGCTCCGCCCAGAGCGGGAGAAGTCATTTGATGATTTCCAAACATCAAAAAAAAAAAACAAAAGGCATGCCGGTTTTCTCACGATGTTTTCCTTCACCGTTTTTAAAGCAAGTGATAATACGCACATAAATCCGAAAAGTCAGAGGTGCGTGCCTTGGGTGACTATTGAGTAGAACGGGCAAGAAACTCCACGGACACTCTTTTAAATCAAAACTATGTTACAAAATATTGACAGGTAAAGCTTTTGAGGACTACTGGGGCCCGTCGCAGAAGATGCTGGGTGACATGAAGTTCCTCGAGAGTCTGAAGAACTACGACAAGGACAAAATACCTCCAGCGACCATCAAGAAAATTAGAGACAAGTAAGATGTGCCGGATTTGTAACGCATACTAAACAATCCAATACTCAATATATTTATTGCTACATTTATTCCACGAATATCCGTCCCCAGGATTTCTTTAGCACAGGCATCTATGCACTTCCAAAAAGAGCATTGACACACTGAGCATTGGCATTGACAAAACTTCGCTTATCAAAATAAAAATAAAAAATTGCCACGTCGTTATTACCAGGTTCATCCCAGACCGCGAATTCGACCCGGCGGTGATCGCGAAGGTGTCGTCTGCGTGCGAAGGTCTGTGTCGCTGGGTGCGCGCTATGGATGTGTACGACAGGGTCATCAAGGTGAGTCGCAGTACTTCCATACGGGTAGACCACGACCTAGATTAGGGCATGAATACTTTTTATTGTGGAACGCTAGTATTTTTATTATCTGTGCCCAGTAGTACGTTCCCGTGAGGATGCATATCCGGTACGGCTCGCAAATCCTTCCATATCCTAAGGGCAGGTCTTCCGTACCATTACCGCGCCCCCCGGTCTACTCCTTGATATGCAATGGCCTCTGTTACCCCATGAAACACTCGAGGGGCAAGTACAAATCCTGGGGTTCATTCGATTAATCGAGTCTGATTAAACGACGCTGAGGTGCATTTCATTTCATTCATTCATTCATACCCGGTAATACGTTCCCGTGGAATATATTTTTCACCTCACAAGTTCGGAAAGATTCTGTTTGTCATTCGAAATCTGCGTGGAAAAGAGCATGTTCCCCGCTAGCGTGGAAAGAGTTTTTAAAATTCGAACCTTTCTATTCAACAATTTTCTATACCGCTGGGTCGACTGTGCATCAATACTTATTTTATGTCAGAGCGCCAACCTCATTTTTAGAATAATCGCACTGGCCAGCACGAAACAAAAATCGCTCAACGCGTCTAAAGAAGTTTTCACATAAAAAACTTTATATAATTTTCTTCTGTTTATTAAATTCACTTTCCACCATTTGGGTTTGTTTAGCAGTGCAGAGTTAGTGCAAGCGGTACATAATGCCGAATTGAGCTTTCTTCCGGAAAAATTGCGCGAAAAGTACATAAAAAGCTTAGGTACCTACAATATTTTTATTCAATGCATGAAGACACCTAGCATTTTCCTCGCTGTAGTGAGGTGAAAAGTTGTGTGTTTCGCTCGGCAGCAAAGTTTTTCTGGGTCTCGAACCTTTGAGACCTTCGCAACGCTCAGGATTCTATATTTGAACCATTCGCTTCCCTCAGGTTTCAATACAGGTACTCGCGCGAAAAAACAACTTTGCAGCCTTGTATAACAAATAACTATTCCTACCTCCGAAATTATGTTGTTTTCCTACCTCCGCGCTGGCGAAACAGCGGACAAAACCTAGTTTCTAATAAAAGTGCGACGCAAAACTCTTTGCTTTTATTGACAGGTGGTAGCGCCTAAGAAAGCCGCGTTGTTTGAAGCGGAGTCAGAGTTGCAGGCGCAGATGAACACGCTCAACGCAAAGAGAGCGCAATTGCAGGCCGTCCTCGACAAGCTACAGGTGGGTATTGCTTCATAACAGAAAAAAATATGGAATTCATTTGATGGCAACAATCAAAGATTGTTGCCATCAAATGAATTCCATATTTTTTTCTGAAGTAAGAAATAATAATAAACAAATACGAAACTAACGGGGAACAAATAACACGAATACCTTCAAAAATAAAACTAAATAAGACCATATTAAAACGAGTCGTCCAGACGTTGTTCTGCACACATGATTTTTGTCGCTCAGCGCTTGACTATCACGCTTTTCCTAAAGGTGATACCGCCTGACATTATATAGGATTATGGGCGGCTCACTCGGCGTGGCAACAGTCGTGTTCGGGTTCGCGACAGGTCAATCGTCATCCTGAGGATGCCTCGTTGAGAGGTGAAAGACATGTCGATTTCTTACAGGGTTTTTTATGACTCTCGAGGAATAGTTAAGCGGGATAGGTTACTAAATATATCTAGGTTTTTTTTTATTTTATTATGGATTTCGGCAAAGTCACGCCTAAATCAATTAATTATGTAATGTATGGTAATGAATCCACGGACCGATTTTGGTAAGGTTGGACCCTGGATCGTCTGTCCGTCTGTCTGTCCGCGGTTTATCTCAAAGACTGTAACTACTAGAAAGCAATTTGACATGGGTATACATATTAATTGTCGTCTATCCCATGGTGTGGAGTGTCGTTGAAAAGGTCGTTCAAAAATATTGTGAGTTTCTAGAAACCATTTTTGGTTTCATGGATCTGTTTGCGTAATATTAGATTTTAAAGTGGTAATATTTGTTAGTGTCCCTCAATTGTCCCCCCTGTCAGCTAAGTAGTTGGATCTGGATATGTGAAAAAAATCGCAGGAATTAGTATATATAACTAAAGTAACTAACTATCACAGCTAAGTAGGCTCTACAAGTTAACGAGTAATAATCGACCAACTTACATTTGCTGTTGCAAAAACATGTTCTCCTGTGCGGTATGTATGAGAGAACATTTTTTTCAACAACAATTTTAAGTTTGTGCTTGGGCTAAATTCATCCCAATTACGGGACCCTTCATTGCGCGTGGTCTGACACGCACTTGGCTGTTTTTTTTTTACATTAATATATACTTCGGTAAGTGCTGATCGATCGACCCGTCCGGCCTCCCTTCATTTAGAAGTTCATTGTAAAATTATCTCCATTTTTAGACACTCAACGACGAGTTTGCAGAGATGACTCGCAAGAAGAAAGGTCTAGAAGACGAGATAGCCCTGTGTTCGACCAAGCTGGCTCGAGCCGAACAGCTGATCGGTGGCCTGGGCGGGGAGAAGGCTAGGTGGACCGAATTGGCGCAGCAGCTGCAGGAACTCCTGGGCAATATTATTGGTAAGAGTTTGGTATATCTATATCTATAAATAGTCACTACATATCGTATACTGCACCGATTTTCATGCTGTTTTCACCAATGGATAGAGTGGGTTTTCGAGGAAGGTTCTAGCATATAATTTGTCAAGCAGGCGAAGCAGCGGGCATCAGCTAGTATAAAATAAAATAAGGTCGCTTTTCTTTTCCTTTAGCTCATCTTTATTACAAAGTGGATTTTTTACGGTTTTCAGTTTTCACATCATCATTTAGCGAATTTATTCCGGAGGGTTTATATTAATAATAACTATTCTACGAACGCTGAATCATATCTGCTAATGTAGCAAAAGTTTTCTTTAACGTATTTACCATAAAATCTATAACACGCAATGAGGAAAAATGGTGCTCACTGTTTGATCCGACCTAGCCACGTTTAAAGATTATCTCATTTTCATATTGAGCGATTCATTTATGTTTGTTTATTAATTTATGAAAAATATGCACAACATTACAGAGGAATCCAAGAAATTGTACAGTTCAATTTCAATAAAAAAAACGATATTTTGCAATAAGGAAGAAAATACAAAGCAATTATCCAGAACATAACATCACGCCTGGAATCCCCGAAGGGTTAGACAGAGGTGTACATACACATTTTGCCAGTAAGGAATAATACACGTAAAATGATGCATTGGGTTCGAAAACAAAATGTGAGCAACATTTTTCCAAGAACAATTTATGTTGCATGAATATGTTGCAGGTAGAAAGCTAAAAGAAAAATTGAACAGATAATAATACGATCTACTTAATTCTCTTTCCCACTTGAAGTATCTCATAGACAGTTATTATAAACTCTGCCGAAGCAGAGTATTTCAAAAATGTATAAGACTCATTTGAGTGTTCCCCTCCACGGAAATCTTTAGTAAAAGGCGAAAGATTTATACGTTTTGAAGGGAAACCAGAGTTACTGTACCAGCTCGATACGACACACCCAACCAAACGGGGGAGAATCTTGACAACGCGATTCACAAACGTGACGTTAGCGCACAGCGACATCTATCGAGGAATTTTGGAAGTAAACGCAACTTACTCCAACTCTTTTTATCTCACTGCAAAGAAGGGCTATGATTTTCACAGTCATCTTTTCCAGTGAATGCGTCAAAGGGTAACTTGATGGTTGACACCTTTGACATCATATTAATGGGTTTCCTTTATGTATCCTTTTATGATCTCATCGCAATGGATGGCCTTGTTTATTAGGCACCATCCATCACATTAGAGATCCTATTTACTTTAGAGCTCAGATCGCGAAATAGAAGTCATTTGTATAATAACCCTACCCGTCAATATAGAACTACCATCTTTGGGAAAAGTGTCCTTGCTATGGCCACGAAGATCTACAATAAAATTCCTTATGACATAAAAGAATGTAGCAATATTAATTATTAATTCTTTACAAATAAATTGTTCCAATTTCTTACGGAACAGTGTTATTACTCTGTAGATGATTTATTATCGAATAGAACTTTTTAAATGTTTAATGTCCGCTTTACGATAATGTATTGTTGTTGATTGTAATATTATAATTTGTACTAATAGTAATATTATAATTTGTATTTAATCTGACATGCAATAAGAATCTTAAACACATACTTTCATTATGTTATTTAATAATTTGTATGCCCAATTGGCTGATCATGGAATGTACATTATTTGTATATAATTATGTAATGAACAACTGAACCTGCATGTAACCCATGTATCACAAATAAAGGATTTGATTTGATTTGGACATTCTTCACCTGAACGTAACAATGTTTGAACTTTGAATATTCCTTTTGCTAAAATGTGATCATAGTAAAGGAAAATTCACTATCGAGCGTTTTTGCGATCATCGAATCCGAATCATTATTTTATACCGATGAGCTGATTAATTCGTATCATAATCATTGTATTGTATTATAAACTCTGCCGAAGCAGAGTATTTCAAAAATGCTTAAGACTCATTTGAGTGTTCCCCTCCACGGAAATCTTTAGTAAAAGGCGAAAGATTTATACGTTTTGAAGGGAAACCAGAGATACTGTACTAGCTCGATACGACACACCCAACCAAACGGGGGAGAATCTTGACAACGCGATTCAGAAACGTGACGTAAATGTACAGCGCCATCTATTGAGGCAATGCGAACTAAACTAGCTTTAAAATACAAAGCTTATACCAGGGGGAGTTTTTGCCGCACTTTGTGAAGGAAACTGTACTTTGGGGGTTCATTACAATAGGAAGCAGTGAATGAAGGAATGTATTGATGATTTTTATTAAATAGATGCTAAATAAGCATCGTATTTTCAGATCAGGCGCGCATAGATAACACATTGGTAATTACAAATGGATTTCATTTTGACAGAACAACATAAAACATGTATACGTCATGCATGTAACGATGGATGTTGGGTCAGTTTTTTGCGCCACTTCGTCTTCCCAGCTAAAGCACTAGGAAGTGGTGAAGGGCATGCGCTTTGGGGGACTGTCTTATGCAATTTTGACGTTCAAAAAGTGCTGCAGCTCAACAACCTTATTTCATTATAACTTTTCATTGATGTTGTTATTATCAGGTGACGTGCTTCTGTCGGCCGGGTGTATCGCCTATCTAGGTCCCTATACGGTCAACTACCGCCGAGAGATCATACAAGTTTGGAACAAGCGGACCATAGACCTGAGTGAGTCCTCACTAATATTTATTTTCAAATAAGAAACAGGATGTAAAAAGAACCATCTCATAGCCGTTATCTACGTGTTGTGTACATCAAACTAGCATTGGGCAAAAATTATTGCTGGGAAACGACTTCAATTTTTAACCGACTTCAAGAAGGAGGAGGTTCTCACTTTGTCTGTTTTTTATTTTTTGTATGTTTGTTACGCGATTACTCCGCCAAGCAAGTATGAATTGATTTAGATGATATTTTTTTTCATAGGTCATGCTTCCATATAAATTTTATTTACTTTCCTTCCGTAATATTTGAGTTAGCTTCAATATTACGTATTTTTCCCACTTTGTCTATATGACGATGTTTTAAGTTACTCCGTCACTGTTATTTACATAGCAGGTAGTGGTATGCGAATTTGAAAAAGTAATTATTAAAAAAAAATTACAAACAAAAAAAACAACCGACTTCCAAAAAAAAACACAAAAAAGTGAACTAAAAAGTTATTTTTCACTTTTTAGTGTTTTTTTTGGAAGTCGGTGGTTTTTTTTTGTAAAAAGTTTTTTGATGTAAAAATTCGGTGTTTACGACAGCGCACAAAGTAACGCACGCAAAACACTGCTTGTGATAAGTAACCCTCGGCTTCATTGAGCGTCTTATTCTCTATTCATTAACACCCGTTATTTACATAATTTACAAGTTAAGTTACGCTATTGAAATAATAATACGTGGCCAAAGGGTTGGTGTAATTTTTTGCGAACGTATCTGCATTCCCATTCAATGTGGCAATGCTATTGGTTGCAATCTTAAGCTTATACTGGTTGCAACTCCGCGTTTATTATTTTGGCGATTAATTAATGAACTCAGAGTAAAGTTATGCCAAACTTAAACCCCGAAAAATATGATTATTCTGAAATTACTACTGGTGTAACTTTACTCCGGATTTATTAATGAGGGTATAAGTGTCCTAGACGCAGAGTTGCATTTTTTTTTTCCTTAGCCTATTCTGTGTCCCACTGCTGGGCAAAGGCGTCCCCTTTTTCCTTCCAAATCTCTCTGTTTTGTGCGATTTCTGACCATGTTGGCCCCGCAAACATGATTAAATCGTCACAGAGTTGAATATTGTACCAATATTCTGATTTAAAAGAGTTTCTTGCCCGTTCTTCTCCATAGGAGACTATTTCTGACTGACCGACCCCTTGACAATTCAAAAGTTTGAGTTTGGTTGATTGAATGCTTGTTTGTTTTATGGTTTGATCAATTTATGCCCATTTTCACTAACTCTAATAGACACCTTCACTTTAATGAATGCCTGAACAAAAGCGCTCTGTTGGATTTTCAATGCTCGGCATAGCGCTGAAAGTTTAAAATTCAATATAATGGACATTAGTGTTAAAGCTGCGGCCCGTTGCGGCTGGAATGTACGCTTGGCTTTATGCGGTGCTAGTGCTCCATTTCACCCATCATGCGAAAAGAAAAAAAACCGGTCATGTGCGAGTCGGACTCGCGCACGAAGGGTTCCGTACCATCCTACTAATATTATAAATGTGAAAGTTTGTGTGTTTGTGTGTTTGGATGTTTGTTACTCAATCACGCAAAAACGGCTAAATGGATATGGATGAAATTTGGCAATCAGATAGTGTATGACCTGGATTAACACATAGGATAGTTTTTATCCCGATATTCCCACGGGATCGAGACTTACGCGGGTGTAACCGCGGGGCGCTGCTAGTTAAGGTAGGTATAAAAACGGCAAAAAAATCACGTTTGTTGTATGGGGGCTCCCATACAACAAACGTGATTTTTTTGCCGCTTAAATATTTATTTTATTCTGTTTTTTAGTATTTGTTGTTATAGCGGCAACAGAAATACATCATCTGTGAAAATTTCAACTGTCTAGCTATCACGGTTCATGAGATAAAGCCTGGTGACAGACTGACAGACGGACAGACCGACCGACAACAGAGTCTTAGTAATAGGGTCCCGTTTTACCCTTTGGGTACGGACCCTAAAAACACCTATTACATACCCCCAGATATCCCATGTTCGGAGTCGTTCTCCCTGATCACGACGCTGGGCGAGCCGGTTGTGATCCGCGTGTGGAACATCGCCGGGCTGCCCGTGGACGCGTACTCCATCGAGAACGGCATCATCGTGGAGAAGGCCAGGAGGTGGGCGCTCATGATCGACCCGCAAGGTAAAGATGAGAAAAGAAGAAAATATGTTTATTTGACACATGTCACAATATTCATTGAGTGCACTCCCGAGAATATTCCCTAAACACTACTTCGACCCTTCTCTGTTGTCCACTGCAAGGAGGTATTCGCCGAGTCCTTCTTATTATTTTATCCTTTTACCTTGTTTTTTTTTTTTGAATAAAGTTTTATTTTTTATTTATTTTATTTAATAAATTGTGTGGACTTGTGGCGTGTGTAATTTTTTTTTTGTGTTTGCTCTTTATTTATGTGTCAAATAGAGTCTGACCAACGAAAATTGAGATTGAAAAAGGCGCGAAATTAAAAAAAATATCTTTTCCAATATGTACAGGGTTACCCAGTCTTGTTATTTTTTTTTATTTCGCGCGTTTTTCAGTGTCAACTTCAGTTGGCCAGACTCTTAACAAAATATTTTCATTCTTTCAGAGCAAGCCAACAAATGGGTGAAGAATATGGAGCGAGATAACCAGCTGAAGGTGATCAAGCTGACAGACGCCAACTATGCGCGCATTCTGGAGAACGCCATCCAGATGGGCCTGCCCGTCATGATGGAGAACATCCGCGAGCACCTGGACGCGCTGCTGGAGCCCGTGCTGCTGAGGAACGTGTACAGGTGACGGATACTCATCTTCAGGTCGGCTTCCAGTCTAACCCAATGCAGCTGAATACCAGTATTTTATATGGAGCGACTGTCTATCTGACCTGCACAATTCAGTAACTGGATAACCGATACCTATTGGCAAGACTGGTTGTCAGACTTCCGGGCTTCTTACGACCCGTGTCAAAGATCCACGAATGACAGCCGGGACCAACTGATTGAAATATAAAAATATATGCTACTATTTGTTTTCCCTTAAGACATACTAAACACGTTTCTATGTTACTGTGGATGGGTTTTGGGTGACGTCTCTGACTCTGGAAATTTACATTGTTATATTGGGTTCTCATTTGTAAAAACAAATGTAAGTGACAGTAGTAATAAATAGTAATAGTACAACCCTGCACCTGGCTCGCACTCAACACTCCCCGCTCCCGGGGAGCGCGGGGAGACACTGACGTCATTGAGCCAGGTGCCATGTTAATGCGCACGGGGTGTAGTAACTGCTCCTTGTTTCGTTATGTCCAGGTCCGGTGGCGTTGACTGCTTGAAGCTGGGCGACAACATCCTGGAGTACAACCACGACTTCCGGCTCTACTTCACCACACGACTCTCCAACCCTCACTACCTGCCTGAAGTGGCCGTCAAGGTGAGCCCTACTGATCCTCCTAGCCTTATAATATGGACTTTAGAAATTACTTTCAAAATGGACTTTATTTGAATATTAATGGGCATATTTTGTAATTGAAATATGCCTAGTGAAGTGTCAGCATTTCGTCAACTATAAAGTGGGTTGAATTCCAGTCTCACAAACTGTTGCTGTTTTTCAATAATTTATAGGTTCTCTTCACTACCAAACTAATTCAAATAATTTATTCGAATCATCAATCTCCTGGTTATCTGACTTGATTAAAATTCATTTATTTATCGTCATAGTCACAGTTGGAAAATCCGTTTTTATAATTGAAGCGTGGAATTTACAAATGGGCTAGGTGCCAAAACATTGTAGGCACTTTGCACCTATATATTGAAATGGCTGCCACACCAAAACCAAAATTTTGTCTTTCAAAAGTGCTATGTTGGATAGCACTTTTGAAAGACAAAATTTTGGTTTTGCTTTTTTGGCACTTAGCCCATTTGTAAATACCACGCCTCAATTAATATTACAGATAGCGCCATCCACGGCGACGCGCCCGTCTGCGATTACTGTAAGCTGTACGGAGTACGGAGTGGAGCGGAGTGGGGCGCGTCTTCGTGGATGGCACTATCTATACACAAAGAATGGCTCTAACATACATTTATGGTGTACAATATTTAAGAGTAATTTAAAATTTATATAAATGTGTGTGTTTAATCTCGTCATGCGACAAATCACTTCGTTTGCTCTACGATCGGAGCCAATTAGGACGAAGCTTTACGTACCTTCCCGTATCGGACCAAAGCCTCAATATGTTTTTCAAAGCAGTTGCAGATGTCCTCGGCTAAAGAACAGTCATCGGCCAAGGCATGCATTACAAACGCCTTTGTTCTTCCAGGTGACTTTGCTGAACTTCATGATAACCCCGCAAGGGCTGCAGGACCAGCTGCTGGGCATCGTGGTGGCACAAGACAGGCCCGAGCTCGAGCTGAAGAAGAACCAGCTCATCGTGGAGGGCGCGCACAACAAGAGGATGCTCAAGGAGATCGAGGATCAGATCCTAGAGGTACGCCAATAGTAGTGTTTGTGAAAAAAAAAATAGCATAATATGTTCACACGCTGTTGTACTATAATATTTTATGATCATGGTTAATGTGAAGTTACTCCGCGTTTATTAATATGGGGATTAATAAATGCAGGGTAACTTCAAGATTAACCATACAACTTTCAAGGTATTGGTCTTTTCCCAAATATGTTGGGGTCGGTTTACAGTCTAACCTTATGCAGCTGAATATCAGTATTTTACATGGAACGACCTCCACAACCCAGTTACTGTATAATACGATACCCCTTGATAACACTGGTCGCGTAAAATGTTTAAGGTTGGGATCACATATTGTATCAATGATCATGATCAATTTTATTTTTCGTCACTCGTATTCGGAAACTACCCATCGCAGTCCTAAAATAAAGAGGGGGTTATTTTTAATAAAGTTTAAATTTAAGCCATTGTATGATCTTGCTAACATTATGGAACGCAAATGGTAGGGGAGCTCAGAGGATTTTTGAACAAGCATATGCAGGGCGAAATGAAATGAAATTGTTTATTCTGTAAATAGGACATGGGAATCACTTTTACACGGCATATTAAAAAATGTTAAAAATAAGCTAGATGAGGTCGGCGTTTCCTATCTGACTACTCTGAGAAGAAAGGCCGAAATGGTCGAGCCTCTGAAATGGCGAAAAGTTGATAGCTGAGTAGGTGCGGAATAAAATCTTTTAAATGACCCTTGAATCCACCAGGTCCTGTCATCCGCCGGCAACATTCTAGAAGACGAGTCGGCGAACGTGATCCTGTCATCATCGAAGGTCTTGTCAATAGAGATCGAAGCGAAGCAGGCCGCGGCCGCCATCACGGAGGTGGAGATAGACGAGGCGCGGCTGCTGTACGTGCCCGTGTCCACGCACAGCTCTGTGCTCTTCTTCTGTATCTCGGATCTGGCGAATATTGAACCGATGTACCAGTATTCTTTGGGTTGGTGAGTACTTCTTCCAAAACATTACAATAATAATAATTCAGTTTTTAAAAGTTCTAAAAATACATTATAATTAACCAGAAATTAAATTAGTAAAAAAGAATATTATATTGTTTTTTTTTCTTACCTATTTACATTTTTAAATATTTCTTAAGATAAAAATGATTACATTTTTTCAAATTATTTTTTATTATCAAAATTATTATTATTACTTATATATTTAAAATTATTATTATTTGTGGAATAAGTTGTTTGTGAAATAAATAGTATACGAAACGTTGGTTGTAAACAAAAAAATTGTCAACGGTGTTTTGGTGAAACATTAGTGAATCGATATTCTGACTAGATCTCACCTTTGTAACAACAATATGTTTCTAGCAAATAAACGTTCGATTTGATTGAATGTTCGCAGGTTCATAAACCTGTACAACCAGGCTATCATCAACTCTCCTAAGAGCGACAACCTGGACGACCGCCTCGAAGGACTGAACTCGTATTTCACAAGGAGCATCTACGAGAACGTGTGCCGCAGTCTGTTCGAGAAGGACAAGCTCATCTTCTCTCTCGTTCTCACACTCGGGATACTGAGAGCTCGGGTAAGACGGACTAGAAAATGTTTCAAAAAAACAACCGACTTCTAAAAAAAAAACACTAATGAGAAAAATAACTTTAATTACGGAAGTCGGTTTGTTGGCTTTTCAATTTTCGTTTTTTGCCACTTCCGACTTCCGAAATTGCACATGCACATGTACCTGTACCCAATGCGCCATAATGGCGCACACGGCTTATCACCTTATGACCTTCAGAATGCCGTTGTCGCTCCCACGTACTCCGCGCATCATGGACGCAATGCTTTTTTGCAGAATGGTATTGAAACCATCATTCCTGATGCACTGCAGTAACGTGGAAGCCTCAAGAACATTCTGAAGGCATTATTTTATTATACTGAACTCTGAGAGCGTTGTATGCCCTTTGCGTATATCGAACTCATCGAATACACGTGTACAAAGATTGGCCAAAAGCCTTAAAAAAAGTGACTGAAGGTATATTGCGTCGGAATATGTTGGATAATATGAGATTGTTTGTTTCCAGGGTGTGTTAGACGACGAACTGCTGACGTTCCTGCTGACGGGCGGCGTGGCCCTGGACAACCCGTACGAGAACCCCGCGCCCAGCTGGCTCACGGAGAAGGCCTGGTCCGAGATCGTGCGCAGCAGCTTAATGAAACCGTTAGTAATGTTCATAATTATCATCCGTAAAGTCACAACTGCAAGCGATGTCATTCCTGCGGACGCCCATTCTTACATCGGAATCACTCGGAAGTGTTCGCAAGACAACAGGAGTCTCAAGACGGACACGAGTGGCGAGCATCGTTGTCTCTCGACATGTTATCAAATATGGCGAGATGTTTATATCTAAGTTAGATATTAATGTTTTATACATACAATATGTTAAAAACCTGTCCGATCCGCAAGGGGACATAAGTACTGCAATAACATTACCAAAAAGTAATAAAAAAAACAATATTATTGAAGATAATACATACTTAATAGTTAAGGGACATGTTGCGTCGACGATACAAATAAAAAATGATTGATTGATTGATTGATTCATAAATTGGGATATGGGCAGGAGAATGATGATAATGACATAATAGTTAAGTGCTATTTAAAGTTCACCTTATTACTACTAAAATTACCCCAAATCCATCCAAGCAAATTTTCAACAGGGGTCATAAATTATGACTTGTAGACACCCGCTAAACAACGTGCGCCAGCGTGCCATAGCTCTCTCTAAAAAAAAATTTGGCATTTTTTTCTTTTTGTCCTGAAAATTACCACAAATAGACTCTCAGTACCATACTTAACAGCCAAGGCTGGGACTAAACTAAGAACTCCTTTTGTAATAAGACGGTAAATCGTTCCTTTTTATCAGGTTGAAAGGCTTCCGCGAGCACGTCGAGAAGCACACGAGCGAGTGGAAGGCCACGTACGACCTGTCGGCGCCGCACGAGAGCGCCGTGCCCGCGCCCTTCGACCGGGTCGACGGCATCGCCAAGCTCATCATTTTCAGGTCAGTTTTAGTTTATTTATTTATTGGTCTATCTACCATTGTTGCACTGTTAGTGTTCAACCTATTGACACAATCCAATATACAAGCCAAGGGCACGATATTTAAGGTGGATGCGCTAAGGTAGGCCGCGAAATTCAAATTTTCTTACGTTTTTTGCAATTTGCAGGTCAGTATCAGGTTGTATGTTGATCTAAATATTATTTGCGACCGTAACAAATATGTATTTACACAATAATAATCATTAGAATCAGCAATACAACTCCTTAAGTTCATGTAAGTGCATTGAATGATTATTTCATGAAATCATAATTGCAGCAGTGGTGATGAAAGCATAGCGCCTGTCTGGGTTCAAGCCCACGACCTACAACTCGTAAGTCGTAGTTTTACCACAGGGTATGGCACATAGCGCTTTCTAAAATGCTCTGCTTTGTAGATTCATCTCGATCACTCATACCTGGGTTACAGCCTCCAAAATCTCTTGTCCCAGATGCATCCGCCCCGACAAGCTCATCCCGCTCGTCCAGATGTACGTGGTGGCAGAGATGGGCCGGCCGTACATCGAGCCGCCCCCCTTCGACCTGGACAAGTCCTACAACGACAGCAACTGCTGCTCGCCGCTCATCTTCATCCTGTCTCCGGGTTCTGATCCCATGTCCGGCCTGGTCAAGTATGCCATGGAGAAGAAGGTGGTTAGCTTCGAGACTATATCGCTGGGGCAAGGACAGGTAAATAATTCTTTTTTTTTTTGTACAAAATTTTCGTCAATCGTCTGTCTTTGTTAATTCAAGCCAACTAATGCAACTTTTTGATGCGATTTTACTTTTTTATTGTCTGAATTATATTTTTTTATAGTATGCAAACTTGATAGCGTTTTCGAACAATATTTTAAAAATTTATTCTGTGGTATCGAGGAATGTTTATAATAATGGACGTAACAAATCTTTATTGCCTCATAAGGCTAAATAAATATTTAAGCATATTAATTACCCTGAATATTAATGGTTTTGTTAAATTAAGCATATTAATTACCCTGAACCTTTTAACCGCCCGACTTTATATGCCCCCAGCGCCTGGCATCGAAAAATAGAAAAATAAATACCGTCAACAATGATGATGTGCAATGCGTAATTAAATAAAAAAAATGTTTAAACGAGTGTCGTAAATATACGACTCTGGCGAAATGGACACGACAATATTTGTCGGATAAATCCGACGTAAGCTGTTAAAAGATTAATGGTTTTGTTAAATATTAGTTGTACTTACAATAAAGCTATTCTATGTATCTATTATTGAATATTTCCACATAGAAAATGCTCCAAGAAGCATACAGTTTCGAAGTGTTTTTATTAAATCGTGTTTAAATGGAAGTTTGCACTCCTTATTTAACTTGTTAGTACACTTAGCTCCCCATTTATCACCCTCAGGGCCCAATAGCGGCCAACATGATAAACCAGGCGTGCGTGACGGGCGGCTGGGTGGTGCTGCAGAACTGCCACGTGATGGAGTCGTGGATGGGCGAGCTGGAGCGCATATGCGCCGAGGTCATCATCCCTCAAAACACGCACCACAACTTCCGCTGCTGGCTCACGAGCTACCCGAGCACGTCGTTTCCGGTTACTGTGCTGCAGAATGGTGAGTGAACTGATGATTTAGTCACTGCCTACTCATTCAATCTTTTTTTGATCGTAAAAAGATGAACAGGTATGTATTCTGTGACTTTTGCAAACATTTCGATAAAAAATAAGTTTGGAGAACTAAGAAAATATCTGTCCTACCTTCAGGAAACACACTAGTTGTTATCTAAATGCTACAATCTTCACATTTATTCATATTAGGCAATCATCTACAGAGAATGGTATTTTTTTTGCAAATTGTCGTTGTATTTTAAATTTTTTTCTGCCTGCTCTTATATGAATTCGGTACTGTTTGTAGCATTTCCTAAATAAACGCAGAACCATTTTTACAGTCCCTGCTAGAAAACCAAGATTATGAAACCAATGAAACTATCAACATTTCAAACTGGAAATATGGACAGAAACTGTCTTTTTTTAAATTATTAATAATTGTTTGTGTTTTTGTGAAAAATAAACATATTTTCTTTCTTTATTGCCAGGTGTAAAAATGACAAACGAAGCCCCAAAAGGGCTGAAAAACAACATCTACCGCTCGTACATCTCGGACCCTATCTGCGACCCCGAGTTCTACATCTCGTGCCCGCGCACGGAGGACTGGCGGCGCCTGCTGTTCGCGCTGTGCTTCTTCCACGCCATCGTGCAGGAGCGGCGCGCCTTCGGGCCGCTCGGCTGGAACATACAGTACGAGTTCAACGAGAGCGACCTGCGGATCTGTATCATGCAGCTGCAGGTGCGCTTGCTCAGTGGAAATCTTTTTCTCAGTAGCAGTTCGGAGTCTGGATTTGTGTGCGGTTGATGGCAATAGGCTCGTATTACATGGGACTTAAACATACCTGGTAAACTGTGGGTGTACTTTATGTGCACCTCTGCCTTTCCCTTTGGGAAATACAAGCGTGATGTTATGTGTACAAAGCTTTTGGCCCCGTTTCTATGAATTGCGTATGCTCTACTGAATTCGATGACCCTAACTTTTAACTAAAATAAATATTGTTTACTTTTTATTTTACCCAAAACCTTATTCACCGTGATTGTCATGGCGTATTCATTACCATGTGACTCATAGCAGTGATAGCCTAGTGGCGCCACCGTCGGACTCAAGGCAATCCCTCTGACTTTTCGGATTCATGTGCGTATTGCGTAATTATCACTCTCATAAACGGTGAAGGAAAATATCGTGAGGAAACCGGCATGCATGAGAGATATTTCACGACGGCATGTGAAGCCAAGTCACAGTTTTTAAGCTCTGACTTAGGCTTAGACTGAGTTTTTAGGCTCTGACAGGTTAGTCACTAACCACACAAAAAATAAACATGTTACTTGTCTGCATTAGAAGATAAATTAAAGTAAGTCATCAACAGATGTTCCTGACGGAGTATGCGGAGACGCCATTTGACGCGCTCAACTACCTCGCGGGCGAGTGCAACTACGGAGGGAGAGTGACTGATGATAAGGACAGGAGACTCTTGCTGTCTCTACTCTCCATCTTCTACAACGATCAAGTCACTACTACGCCTGAGTAAGAGTGCTTTTAAATTTAGAAAATTAATTTGTAAAACTGATAGTTAAACCGTCAAAAAGTAGTACTATCGAGATTATGCGAGAGCCCAAGAACAGATCTTTTGCAGATGAAGGTAGACATTGGATCCTTTGTTTTGTGGACATCTGCCTTCTGACATGCTGAGGCACTGTATACTTTGCAAGTTACACGATGCAAGTTTGAAGAAATTGAAGCAACAAATGATTTGCACAGTGAAACTTTTATTGTCGCTTCAACTTACAGCATACCACAAAAAATTAAATCGCATCGTGGTGTAAATCAGGCTTAAATCCGGTACCCAATTTTAGCAACGCTTTCAAGGGTTAACTCATAAACTTTTTTTCTTCAGGATGGTTAGGTACTTTTTACTAATAAGCTCAGTCTTGTCCTACTGACCGCGAAACTCTTCAAATCTTATCCGTGGAGTGTTTGCCGTCGCTGCGCCAGGTACTCGTTCTCCCCGAGCGGCAACTACTGCATGCCGCCCTCCATGGAGTACAACTCGGTGCTGGAGCACATCCGCGCGCTGCCCATGATCGCCAAGCCGGAAGTGTTCGGCCTGCACGAGAACGCCGACATCACCAAGGACAACAAAGAGACTAATGCCGTAAGAACTAGATAGGACTTACTTTAGACTAATGCCGTAAGAACTCACTTTGGATAGTACGTACTTTAGACTAATGTCGTAAGGCTGAGTCCTGAGTGACGGCGCACCGCGTAGGCGGATTGCGGAGCGGATTTATCAGACGGGGCGTCCTGAGTGACGGCGCGCCGCCGTTGTTTGTTGCTATGACACTACTGTTGCCATACGTTGGTCAAGTAATGCTCAGTTTTCATGTTACCGAGACCCGTCATATTATTATCTGTGTAGTTTCTGTTGTGTTCTGATGAGTTAGTCGCCCGCAGCTGCTGTTCGGCACGCTCATCACGCAGACGACCATCGTGGCCGGCGGCGGCGCCGAGGGCGGCGAGGGCGGCGGCGTGGTGGACCTCACGCGGGACATGATGGAGCGCCTGCCCGAGCTCTACGACATACAGGCCTGCGCCGACAAGTACCCCGTGCTCTACTACAACAGCATGAACACTGTGATCAAACAGGTCACTAGTCAACTGCAACTTACTTATGTGCTGATTTAAGCGAATGGTATATTAGATGTAAACATCATCATTCTCCTACTCTAATCCCCTATTTGTGGTCGGCGCAACTTGTTTTTTTTTCTTCCATACTTTTCTAGGAGCCAGCATCTCGGTGGTCACTCCTTTTCTGGCCATATTTTAAATTTAAACATACACAACAATTAAATAAATAAAAAATGAAAACAAAATTGATTTAGGGAAACGATTTCAAAATCGATTTCAATTCAAGATCGATTTCTGAGTATGCTTATACTCAGAAATCGATTTTGAATGGAATTATGTCAGTAACTAAAAAGCTCAAAATGGCGGCTATGCGGGCGAAACCGTGGAGCATTTACTGTTAGGAGCACTATCCAGTAGTAATTCTTACAAAAAGTTCGATTGACAACCCTAACACTCGCGAAGCGTTTTCTCAAAAAGGGCCTAGTTGATATACTGGTCACATCTTTATGTGGTAATCATGAGCTCCAAAATCCTCTCCCAGGAACTAATCCGCTACAACCGCCTGTTGGCGGTGGTGAAGCGGACCCTGCACGGCGTGAACCTAGCATCCCAGGGCCTGGCCATCATGAGCGCAGAGCTCGAGGAGTGCAACAATGCCTTCATGAAGGGCATCGTGCCAGGCGTCTGGATGTCCAAGTCCTACCCGTCTATGAAGCCGCTGGGGTCTTATGTCGCTGATTTACTTTCACGGTAAGTGTTGAATCTTTAGCTGTGTATAAACTATAAAAAGGTTTTTTTTTTCACTTTTTGGTTGTGGTACCTACCCCACACAAATCCGAATACCACTACCTGCTATGTAAATAACAGTGAAGGAGTCAAACAGGATATCGTCTAGATAAACTAAGTGGGAAAAATACGTAATATTGAAGCTAACTCAAAAATTACGCAAGCAAAGTGAATAAAATTTATATGGGACCACCTCGGAAGCATGACCTACCAAACAAAAAAAGAATCATCAAAATCGATTCATAATTGGCGGAGTAATCACGTAAAAAACATACAGAAAAAAAAAAAAAAACAGACGAATTGAGAACCTCCTCCTTTTTGAAGAAGTCGGTTAAAAATGTGTTAAAATTCATATGACATTCCTTTGCAGGATTCCATTCATACTAGCAACACTACCTACAGCTCGGGGTTAAATAATAAAAGACAACACTTGGTAACTTTTAGTTATAGCTTGTCCATTTATTAAATAGTCGTCAAACTTAGTTATTTATCCGTTTTTAGGGTTCCGTAGTCAACAAGGAACCCTTATAGTTTCGCCATGTCCGTCTGTCCGTCTGTCCGCGGCTTAGCTCAGATACCGTTGGTACTAGGAAGCTGTAATTTGGTAAGGATATACACATATAAACGACGCCGACAAAGTGGTAAAATAAAATTGTAAAAAATATTTTTTTTTAGGGTACACGTAAAATGGGAATGTTTTTTTTTTCTCGTCAATCCCGTGGCGTGGGGTATCGTTGGAAAGGTCGTTAAAAATAATGTGAGTTTGTTAAAACCATTTTTGGATTCAGGGATCTGTTTGCGGAATATTCAACCTTAAAGTGCTAATTTAGCTATTTTTGAGGCTTGTTTATTTGTAAAAAAATACCCACATTTATTCCTATTAAATGAACAAGTCTCCCAAAGACTGAAGAAAAAACATGCCGGGGAATTGCTAGTACCTCCTCAGAGATTGCAACTATATAGTAGAAATGCCAGTTGTATGACAGTAAAAATGTATAATAAATTACCACCTGGCTTGAGAATGTTACCAATTAATAAATTCAAATGTAAAATGTTTACTTGGCTCTTAGACATGTGTTTCTATTCTGTTAATGAATTTTTAAATCATACTTTTTGACATAGTAATTAATATTCTATGCTTTTTGACATAATAATTAATATTTTGACATTACAAATAATACTATTCAATTAATCTGAATCAATATTATTGTATAAAATATAAATTTAAACCAATTTTGATAATTTAATATAACTTTTATTGTAATGTCTACGATTTGCATGCACTTAGCTTATTTAATTTTTCTACACCAGCAATGGTAGTATATGTGAATCAATGTTTAATTTTAGATCTCAATGCACCATATACTTAGAAATAAATTATTCTTATTCTTATTCTTATTCTTATTCTTAATTTTTGTTAGAGCCAAGTGTCCCCCTGCCAGCTAAATGGTTGGGTTTGGATATGTGGAAAAATTCACGGCAGTAGTATATATAACGAAATTAAAAGGAAAACTATCACCGCTACGTAGGCTCCACAAGTTACCGAGTAATAATCGACCAACTTAAATTTGCAGTTGTGAAAACATGTTCTCCCATACATTCTGTATCGGAGAACAAGGTTTTCAACTACAATGTTAAGTTTGTTTTATAAATTCATCCCAACTACCGGAACCCTTCATTGTGCATGGTACGACATGCACCTGGCCGATTTTTTTTTAATTTTAATAATAAATATCAGAGAACATTATGTGTAAGCGTCGTACTCGATATTGAAATATTATTCGCAGGTCAGTAGAAGCAAAACCTCCGCTGTTAAATTCCGGATAAGTTAGATTCTACTTAATAAACAACACATTTTTTTTCGAGATCGTATAAGGGGACTACAGTAGCTCGAAAATATTAGCAGCATGAAAAACTGCTCGTGTATTTTGCTACTGTCCGTGCTAATCCTAACTAAAATCTCTTATTTTTGCCTGGTTAGTGACTAACCTGGTGTCAGAGTTTTATAGCCGCCCAAGGGCTTCTGACTTGGCTTCACATCAATCAATCTGCTTAGCCTTTTCCCAACAATGTTGAGGTCGGCTTCCAGTCTAACCGGATGTAGCTGAATACCAGTATTTTACAATCGCATCGCCCATAAAATCCGCATTACCGTGTACGTAAGTGCGGTAGTGGGGCATGACATTTCAGAGTGAGAAGCTTTACAATGTCGCAATGTCACAGAATCAAATCGTTCATGAAGAGCTTTCGAATTACATTATTACGTCGGGTCGTTACCGGTCGGTGGGACCAAATACCTCCACGCTTAAACTTCTCTTAAATTGAGATTTTTACTACTTGTTTATTTTGCAAATTAGAGTTCACTAGACCGGTTTGGCGCCATAACAATAGAGGTCACACAAAGGTTGTTCAAAAATCTAAAAATGACGTTTTACAATTTTCTCAGAAATGTCATGATTACTTCGTCGTAGTATTTCGGACAGGTTGTTTTGACCGTGTAGGTAAAAAAAAATCCTGATCTTGCATCATTGAATGTGCAAAAGAGTAAAACATATTATACAGGTGAGTTTTTATAGAAATTTAAATAAACTTAGTTTCTTCTTTTTATAAAAACTCGCCCTCTGAAGTATTTTTTACGAATACAAGTATTTAGGTCCTAACCTTTTGATCAGTGCCTGATCCCACTATAGTCATCATTTCATATTAATGAACTATCTACAGCTTTATTGCTGGGATTTGTTAGTAAGTCAATAAAACTTGCAAAATTCATATATCAATTTATTTTACTATCACAACAAGTTCACTACTCTATATTGTGTATATTATTTCTAAAGAGATGATAGTTTGGGTACATGTTTCGTACGAGACGGCAATTTTCTTATCCATTCTATATTAGCCATTTGTTAGACCGTGTTATTCTTGGTTACATTAGACTCTAAAGCAAAGTGCAGATATCTAATCAAGAATGAAAATGAGAGGTAGTAGTTGATTTGAACATTTGGCAGTGGTTATGATTCTATCGATATATGTAGTAGGGGAAACGTGTAATAACACTTGTTAATAACCCTAATTTAAATTAGCAGTTTGTACCAACAGACGTGTTTTGTAACGACCTCCTAGTTGGCTCCAAAATTCTCTTAAAATACCTACATGTAACTAAAAATAGGCATCATGTAGGTAGGTAGCCATACATGTACCCAAACTACAGAGGTACACAATGTTTGTACTCAGTCTGTCGACGATTGTACTTTCATAAAATGCCGTGTAAAGCTGCTGCACATTTAACGTAAGCGACAGGCGGCCACACCATACAGTAATTGGGCGTTACCATGACACATCGAGCAATATTTAGATTTAAAAGAGTGTCCGTGGAATTTCTTGCCCATTCTTCTCCATAGGCACCTACTACGCTTTGGAATGGGCAACTAGCTTCATCTTTCTGACTGACTGACTCCTTGACAATTCAAAAGAGCCTGCAATTGGTTTATTTGTAATAAATTCTTTGAGTTTGAGCATTTAAATGAAAGAGACTGTCACACAAGTATAAATGACAGAGACAACGCTCTACGATTCTGAACTTTTTCTATAACTCGATTTGCCATATTTATGGCCAAGTAGTGTACTTTGTTATTACGTATGTAGGGAACACTCGACACAATGGAAACATTACCTTGGGCCTCGCCACAAGTACTGTTGATCAAGAGTCGATTCTCACATTAGTCACACATAGTCTGTGATAAGCATGCTCGTATTATACCTACATAATCTTACTGGCCATGATAATAAATCTATTGTTTAGGAATAATTTATCGGCAATTAAATTGTTTGTGGCAATATGATATTATTCATAAAAGATGACCCTGGACAGATATGTGTGAATCGAATCTTTCTTAAAATTCTAAAAGTTACTAAGGATCATACTCAACGATATAGTTGCACGTAACACAGGAAGCGAGCAATTTGTAAGCCACCGCGTGCTCCATTTATGTCATGTCACCACGGCATGCATTGAAGTGCGTTTTAAACTATTACATGTATTACATTCAGTTTGCAGAGCTCATAGTGATAACACTGGATCTAACATGAATCTAGCACAAGTATGCGATGCTCACAGTCTTTAACAATTCGACCAAATACATAAAGGGGTTTTTTTTGTTAATAACAATTTTAGAAAACATACATTGAACATGCAAGTAGCTCATGCACAGTTCATACATATTCAATAATCTTTAATACCGAGAGAGATGATCGCTATAATGCTAATAGTTTCAGATCGCATCCACCACTAGAAACACGTTAGTAATACTAAAGTTCTACACAGTTATATAAACTTAGTTACATAAACATTTATTATAGCACATGTGAATACTGACAGGTGATATATTTTGACACATTTCCACCGTAAAATTCAACAATAAAAAGTCGACAAAGTTGTCAATAAATCTTTAAGAAATCGACGCGTTTAACCCTGATTTAAGATTTCTTATTTATAATACTTTGATATTTATGTGAATATTACTCATTGTAATAAAACTAACCTTACTTAACGTTAACAATACACACATAACTTATTTATACAAATGATTACAGATACAGATCGATACATGATAAAGTTAGTTTTATTTCAAACGTAAACTTAACCGCAATTTTGCTTAAGCAAACAACTTTGTCATGGGGCTTGGGATAGGCCTACGTTCAACACAGGACTACAACATGTTGAGGAGGATTCAACCTTCCGAGTTCCGAGCAGCCAGGTCCAGGAGTTTGTTCATGAGTTCCCCTCCGAAAGACTCCCTGTACTTTTGGCTGATATTGTTCAGGAGAGCGTAGGGAGTCTCATAGTTCATGTTTTCTATGCTCGACAAAGTGGTATCGTCATACTTTCTGCCGACTACTCTAAAGCCGTTAGCTGACATCTCGATGCAATATTCCGAATTCTCCAGGGTAGTCAGGTTGATGAAGATCCTCTGGTTGCTGCTGTGCAGTCTCGGGGATATGCAGGCACTCTTCACGTGCTTGCGGATATCGTTGATGGCTGCTTCTGCCTCCTGGGGCCAGGTTTTCTCGTCCAATACCTTTTCCGACATGATAGTTTTCTGGAAAAAGGAAATTTTTTGATTAATTATTGAATCATGTGCGACTTTGGATATGCAGGGGAGGGATCACCATAATTACATATCCTAAGTAATATTATAAATGCGAAAGTAAGTTTTTGTTTGTTACGTTTTCACCCTAAACGGATTTGTATGTAATCTGGCAAATGGCCTGAAGAAAAAACCTTGACCTGTAGAAGGAAATAGGATACTTTTCATCATGGATCGCAGACGGAATCGCGGGCAACAGCTAGTTCTGAATAAATCGAAAGATAAAATATGCATTTCTTATAATGATTGAATTGCTGTTTATTGTAAGCCAAGTACTTCTAGACATAATTTTATAACAATTGGCTCTACAACTATTTTCAAAACACCGAAAACAAATCACCTTTTGCCGACCACTCCATACTAATTAGTATTAATATGATAATTTCGTTCCCAGCCTAAGTTTCCTACAAGATTGGGTAGACGAGGGTCCTCCAATCGTGTTCTGGCTCTCTGGCTTCTACTTCACGCAATCGTTCCTGACTGGCGTGCTGCAGAACTACTCGCGACACAATAAGATACCTATCGACCAGGTTCACTTCGAGTTCACCATCACCGGATTGGAGTCAGAAGCGGATGAGGAACCCATTTATGGGGTGTATTGCAAGGTTGGTTGAAGCAATTACTAACGAAGTTTAATAACCTATAACCCGTCAGTCTTCAAAGCAAGAGTGTACACGTATCTACCACCATACATCAGGCGAGGTCAAGAGCAGGCCATTTTTTTTTTGTATCGTCTTCATCCGGTTTTAAAAAGCCTTATCCTAAATCTGCTACCAAATCTTATATAAAGCCCCTACGCGATGCAAGTTTCCTGCCTGTGGCATACCATAAAATTGAAGCAACGAATGACTGGCATATTCTAGACATTGTTTAGACGGTGTAACTTTTAATCAATGTATGGTATGCCACAGACAATTAAATGGCACCGTGTAAACAGGCTTTAGATCTTAACTCTCAACAGATTAAGAGGGAATTTTTTTTTTTGAACTAGGGAAATCTTCAAATGTCTTCTCCCCCTTCTGGGCGGAGCGGAAGGGCGTGACAGACTTTTACTGACTAAAAACCACCCGTGTTCCTTCAGTTGCCTGTTGCCAAGGGTCCCGGTATCCCTTTCGGACTTTCCCGCATCCAAAAAAAAAGATATTTTGTAGAATAACGAATCATGTTGGCATAGGATTTGACGACAGATTTTTAATGAATTGGCTATTTAGAAACTGGTTTTTAGGTTCGTTTCACATCTTATGTTGCATAATACAACAGGAAAGTAGATACGGAATATTCCAAAATAAGATTTTCAGGGTAATCCACTCAGATCAACATGTTCAGGGTTTTCTGACACTTTTATACTATACACATGTCATTTATTTAAATCGCATGCAGCAACCATTCCAAATGGATAAGGAGGATCAGGAACACAGCGTATTTGTATGGGTATGTCTTTTGGAATATGCGTGGGAGTGTATTATGTAGATAATAAAGATATTTTGGCGCATAAGATGAAAAGACGCTCTGGATGCATGCGTGGCACGCATGATTATTACAGATTTGCACGGTTTGATATTTTTGCGTCGAACAAAATCAAAAGCGCGTATAATCACTCAATACATACTCTATAGATCCACGTAGTTAATCTAAAACCCCATTGACACCAACGGGCTGTTTAACTCTTTTGGTACCTATGTATTTCATTTTTATACCGAACAAAAATAACAGCACCAGTAGATTAGAGATTTCCGAATGACATTCTCAAAATATAACAAAACTAACTCAAATACTAACAAGCACCCTCCCACACAGGGCCTATACCTCGAAGGTGCCAGATGGAACCGCGAAACGATGCTAATGGATGAATCCTACCCGAAGATCCTATTCGACACAATCCCTATAATCTGGTTCAAACCGGCTCTCATAGCCGAATTCAAGCCCCCTCCTTGCTACTTCTGTCCTATTTACAAGACTAGTGAGAGGAAGGGGGTGCTAGCAACCACGGGACACTCCAGCAATTTTGTCATGTACATAACGTTGGCGACGGATTTGAAGGAACAACATTGGATCAATAGAGGAGTTGCTAGCTTGACGCAATTGGATGATTAGTAGTAGTATTTTGGTACTATTTTTCTTATATTTAATGTTATTTATTTAAAGACAAGTTGCCAATCATTGGTACCTACACATAATGGCACCTTATTTTCTAGTGGTCCAGTGGCCTTTTTCTTTTGGCTACATTGGGGTGAAGATTGTATGTCAAATAGTTAATAGTCCTATTCTAATTGCACCTTGTGCAACTATTAATAGTCACTGTTCACCGCTGTTACTTTTGTTTGCCATACATTTCCTTCCAGGGTTTTGAGAGGTTAACTAATAAGTATTTTTATAGAATCAAGCTGGTCAATGTAAAAAGGTTTGAAATGTATGTTTGAGTATGAAGCCAATAGGTTAGTGAAATTGCAATTTTCTAGCTAGACAGTGTTGTTTTAACTTCTGCAACAGCCACTTTTTTCATTGTATTTTATACGTATATGTATAATTGTTACCTACTGTGATATGTGCCTAGTCATAATCAAGTATATGCCAAATAAAGATTTTTCATACAATATTCTTGTTTTAATTAAGTATCTAACCTACCTTCCTTGCATGATACACATAAATAAACACTAAAATGTTGCAATCATTATTGGGATTTCGGATAGTATCTGGTTGTGGTATTTGTCATATAGCTGGGAAATTATAATGAATTATTCCTCGTAGAGACACTTTTGAAAAAATTTCACTTCTACGCTTATACATATAATAATCATTTATTTATAAATGGGACATGTTTACAATAAATACTTACCTACCTTAAGAATTTTGAATAGAGCACAGTTGCATATAATTGCCTAAACTAGGTTGAACCTGTGCTAGAAAATGCATAAATACTTATTTTAGAGTATAAAATAAAAACTAAATTAAAAGTTAGGTAAATAGCATCTTAGTAGTTCTATTTGCAGACAACAAGTAGATCTTCTGTCTGTGCATAATCTAGGTAAATATTTAAGTATATTTTTTTTACAGCGAAAGTAATTTAATTTATAGATACTAAGTTTTCTATTTAATATATTATACAAAAATGGTCCTAAAAATGTAAAAAAAAACTTTCTACAAAGACATGTTTTAAGCTGATTGCAGTAAGTATAGTTATATGTGTATGAGCAGAAATTAAATTATTATATTATCCATTACTATCTTTTTACATGAGCATAAATGGGAAACCAAGCTTTAGAAGTAAAATAAAATATTTATTTCTGTTAGTTAGTAGATCTTCTGAGACACTTTTACACTTCAATTTGGTCAAAATTTTACAACTAGATGGAGTTGGACTTGAAAGGCTGACAGATTCCTGAGAAGAAATGCCGATACAAACATTATATTACTAAGATGTGTGAATCAAACAATGCAGGGCCATGTCTGGAAGGGCCTTTTGGAGAAAAAGCCATTGCAGCGATGCTTTGACCTGTCCGAACAGATGGCATGCATGCATCAGTCATCGTAGCTCCACCCTATTTCATGGAGCTCGACGACTCGTCACACGACGCTACCAGATCTGCAGGACATTTAGATGAGTAGGCCACTTGAAAAGTACTTACTCAAAACCGCCAGATCATTATACTAAGTCATGTATTCTATTTAGCCTAAAGTGAACATCACACACTGACTGTGTGTACCATACTGTACAGTAAAACCCGGATAATAGATACTTAAAGTAAAGCCTTTTGTATCTTCCAGGAGTGATATAAAAAAAAAAATGCTGAGTCAATCTTCATACATTTTTAACTCGGAACAGATGGGGGGCAGTCCTAATATTAGATATCTATGCCAGCTGTAATGGCCTATCCATTACCATAATAAATCAATTTGTTTAATCAGACATTATGCCAGAGACAACAACAGGATATTGCAGCATATCTGCCATGCTAGCATTCAAATACTTAAAGCAATATCCAACTAAACATAACTTTACTATATTGAAACACAAGTCTGCCTAGTCTTCTTCTTCTTTTCCCAACCATGTTGTGGTCGGCTTCAAGTCTTACTAGACGCATCTGAATGAATATTTATTTTATTTGCCTTTATCAATCTATTTGTTCTACAATCAATCTATTGTTCTGCAATGCCCGCAAATGAGTTGTTCATACTTGTGTGCCTTTATCAATCTAACAAATAGATTGATAAAGGCAATTTATAGGTGGCTCTCTGTCCATCTATCATGTCTAGACATTTCTGAGAAAATGCGCTATTAGCATGCTATTAATGTGCTATTAGGCACAGCAAAGTTCGAAGAGAATACATGAAGTCAACAATGAGAAAACAATAATTACTTTGGCAATATTCCAATATCAAAGAGGTAGGTCGAAAATTGTTTTAATTCATTTATGTACGTATAAGGCCATAGAGGACCAATCTCCATTGCCAAAACTATGAGTGCGACGTGGAATTGTAATTCTAAAAGATATAATTTGCCCTGTTTTCTAAAAAAACGATGAATAGTATAGTGGGAACTATTCGTTCGTTGAAGGAGTTACACTTTAGTCCGAAATCCGAATGAAACGAAAGGGGATAGTTGGTGTCTTGGTGATATTATTGTATTACCTGTGATTTACCTTAACACGACAGTAAAATTCGTGTGGCAGAGATAAATGAATAGATAAAAATTTAAATTTCGCGGTAATGTTGAATTAAAACTCACCTTTATTTCTGTAATTGATGCAAGAATCAATTGCAACAATAAATGCAAGCCTATTTATTGTATTTAATTGTACGTTATCGCTTTCATCGCAAAGTTTTTAAAAACACTTTTTTGTACACAATTTGCGATAAAAACTCAAATATTAATGTCAACAAAGTCAATAGACTACAAAGAGTCGATGACGTCAGCGTATTTTCCTGTAGTGTTGTTCGAAAAATTCATAGACAAATCAATCGATTATTATTTTCGAATGTGCACTTCTAATTTATTGGTGAATTAAAAAAATGCAATTGTTCGTGGCTTCAAACTTATTTTGGTAAGTATAAACAGTCAAATCATAACAATCAACCAAACTAATAAAACAAGCAAACTAATTTCAAGTTTTCAAGAAAATTAATATAAAATAACGATTTCAACTCAGATAGGGTTCATCAAAAGTTGGAGACCGTATATAAATATACCTTGTGTTAATTTAGATTTTAACAATTATTTTATTTTTTCTTTCATACACTTTGCCGTTAAACAATCGATATTTAAACAATCGAGGACCATTGCGTATCACTATTGATATTATTCCGTTTTACCTTTCAATCATCGGGAAACAAATCCCCTGTCTCAAAATAAATCATTATGTACTTCATATTAACCTAATTAATATACGAATTCTTAAAACATTATAAAATCATTTGATAAAGTTCTAGAATGCATTAACGATGTACATTTTTTTGCACAAATCCTAAGAACTCGCTTTTCCTGCATCAGCGTTATGCGTGGAACGGAACTTTTTATTTACAATTTGTTGCTATGTAGCATAGATGGCGCGGCGAACTTGTAAACTGCGTATGCCGAACTGACGTTTTTGGTTATTTTTGTTCTCGCCTCGTGTTTACTTTAGTGTCTAATTTCGGTCCAATTGCGAAAATTCAGTTGTGCAACAACCAAAAGGTTAATATTTCGTTCATATAAGACATATTCGTACTTTATAGTATCGATCCGCTCTTCCGGACTGGGTATATGTATACATTATTATCACGTGGTGGTGTGGTGGTTTATATAATTCTTGTTTACCGCACAAGTAGAAACTTTGCGCATGTGCGTCCCGTCAGTAACCTCAAATTGTAAAGGCACGGGTTCGGCAGGTTCCGGATATCCGGGTCGCGACGCGGCGGCGGTGGTTCTCGCGGCGGTATTGTGATGTGCCCTCGTGCAAGGCGTCCGCGCCCCGCGTGTGGACAGCGTTGGTGATATCGGTCCGCGCGTGCCTGCAATGGCCCAGGCTCAGTTTACGCGAAGCTCGGAGAGCGACGCGTGGGCGCTGCTCTCGCTGAAGTCGGCGCCCCCGTCGCCCTCCAAGGTGCAGTGGGCCCAGGAGCCGGCCCCCATCGCGATCGCGAGGCTCGACGGCCGCGACTTCGAGTACCTCATCCGGCAGAAACGTGTCGTGATCGGCCGGAACTCTAGTAGAGGCCAAGTGGACGTTAACATGGGACACTCGAGTTTCATTTCCCGTAGACATCTCGAACTGTTCTACGACCACCCGGAGTTCTACCTGACGTGCAACAGCAAGAATGGCGTGCTGGTGGACGGTGTGTTCCAGCGCAAGGGCTCTGCTGCCATGCTGCTACCCAAGAGGTGAGTCCGCATGCGACGCCGCCGGCTATCACAACATAGATTTACGTGCACTCACTAGCTTTTGTTTGTAAACAAATCATATTGTTTATGTTCAACCCACCTGTTGTATTTTTGTTTAAAAAAATGGTAGTGTTCATAATCTTTGTTGACACATGTGGCTTATGTAAATCATGTTCCTAGACTTAAATTGAAGAAACACAGACTTACACCTGCCCACTTGGATATGTGTGGCTTTGCTATGAATTTAGTGTCATGATAACACAATCTATTTTTGTAGTTTATCATGCGTGCCAGTTTGTTATAATATGTCCTGTGTGCATCATTATAACATTTCTTTTCTCAACGAATTATAATTAGTCACTAGATTAGAGGAAAATACCATCAACAATATACTTGCAAACATTCACTACCCCTTATCTAGAAGAGGTAAACAAAAACAAAATCTTGCAATTTTTACGATCAATGTCCAAGCTTAATGAATAGTTTGATAATGATTATCACTTGTTACTAGTTATTTTGAGCATATAACAGTTGATAAGATACATCCAGTATGGTTGTAAGCTGATTGTATGATGCAATAATACATAGAAATGAGATTGTTGATTCGTTGAGATTTCGCAAGTCATTGTTACTTAAACATAATTTTGGGAGACACACAAAATAGAGAATTCGCAAATTTTTCATGACTGCAAATTTAGCTGATTTGCGGTAAAAATATATTTTTAAATAGTCTCTAAACAATCAAAACAACTAGTTCTATTACATGTTGTTGACATAAAACCCTTATTTAATGAGTTTATTCATACTGTCTGTCAGTTGCATCATATTCGTCACTGCATGACATGTGGCGGTGTGGTTTTATACACTTAAATACTATCTTTTATCAACTTCTCATCAAGCTATTTGAAAGTAATTCATTGAATTAATCTTTAAGTATGAAGCTATTGAAGCTAATGCTTCTCTTCTCTGCCTAACCTGCATCTCACATGTGCCTTCAATTGAACATGTTTGATTAATGTCTGTCTAGTTTTATAAACATGAACATACAAGGCCATCTTTGTGTTCATTTCTATTTATAAACTAAATAAATATTGATTAGTTATAATTAAATTGGGTTCATGTCAGAACTACTAATTTAATTCCTATTTTGGATTGGCAATGATTCAAAAAGCATTCTTTTTTGTATAAAATTATAACATAAGATCATGTGTCTATTTTAAATATAAAGTGGGGCAAAATAATGTGACACTTCTATTCTAGCGGCAAAGCCAAAATGTTGCATTGTGTTTCATTTTCTGCTTTAGAATTGTTATAATAAAATTGTTTCCTTGTGTTATAATTATTTAGTATTGCTCTATTCCTTATTGATAAAAGCATCACAAATAACTCAATTAGTGGACTAATAGAGATTGAAACAATGTGAGGAAATGCCCCTACATTTCAAGATTAATTTTGAATATAATGATCTTCTACCTCTTGATTAAGACAATAGGTGGCACCACTTGTCTTTTGAATAAATGCATGATGAAACAAATCATAATTCAAATTATGTAAACAACAACACAAGTTTAAAAAGATCTTTTTCCAGGTGACTGACATAATAATAATAAAGATAGATTGATATATCATCATTCTCCTGGCCTTATCCTATCCTACCCCCGGCGCAACATATATTAGATATCATCTTGGTAATCCCCCTTTATTGTTTATTGACCATCGTTTCTTTAGTCTTCCCCTACTCTGATATCCAAATAGATTGATATATAAAACCAAATAAATGATATATATCCTAATTAAAATACTGATTAATTTGCATAATAATCTGAGTCATCTGGTCCGTTATGTTGCTAATATCAAAACCTTGGTCTCCAAAAGTATAATCAGTCTGAGGAAGGAAAATAATAAAGGGAAGTATGCAACAATGTAATTAAAAGCTTCAGGTGCTTCCATTGGTATAAAGCATAAACTAATTATAGGGATTATTATTAATTAACTACATAATTATAACATGTGAGACTGTGGGTGTAAAGGTACACCTCTGCCTAGCTCTTCAGGGAAAACATGCGTGATGTTATGTTATAATAATAGATGTTATGGAATTATTACACATGAGATGATGAGATGTCAATATTTCATGATGCACGATTCAATTTGGTTGTTGAATCCAAATTGAAAGGCAAAAGTGTTCCATGCAATACCAGTATTGGGAAGGCTACGGTGTTAACTGTTTGCTATCATCTTATATTAGTTAGAATCTATTTGACACTTAGGTGTCGCAGCTGTTTGTAAAATACTGAGTATTATTACATGGAATTCTGTCATAAAAAATATCCAAAAATAAATCTGCATTCTCCCAAAATTCCTTTTCGAAATGAAATAATGTTTTTCAAGTTAATGAGCTAATAATAAGCTTGTATACAATGCATGAACAAACCTGACTAAACTTTTATGTCAGAATCATAGGACCAGGAGAGCAGTGGTGACCCAGTGTTAACGGCTGCGACTTGCGAGTTGTAGATCGTGAGTTCGAACCCAGCCAGGCGCTTTACTGTAAATATTTTCATCACCGCCGCTCTCAAAGCGGCGAAGGAAAACATCGTGAGGAAACCGGCATGTCCTACAACCAAAAACTCGAAGACATGTGCCATCTACCAACCTGCACTGGGCCCGCGTGGTGGATTACGGCTCACTCCCTCCCACCGAGAGGAGGCTTGTGTCCCAGCAGTGGGAATTTTATAGGCTGATTATGTAATCTGTGCTCACGCTCAGCAGTAGCGCTTGCATCCACTAGGTCAACGAAACAGTTTTGTTAACAATGTGTTTACATTATTTCAAAGAAATTTAATTACCTCTATGATTACAGTCCTTACCGTTAAGTTGAGGGTAATATTTTGACCTACCGAGTAGTAAATAACTGATTAACTTAATTAAGTAAGTAAACAGGTTAATTTTAATGCAGAGTTTTGTCATTGAGGGTCATTCAACTCATTAGTTATCACTTGTTATCTATTTATCTTGCTAATTAGGTGTAAACATATCATAGTACTAGGAGAACAGTAAATCACTTAGTATTTACAAAGTACCTGTAGATGGTACTTAAGTCCACAATAGGCTGTTCTGCAAAGCCAAAAGAAAAACATTATTGGACTGAACGGTAGGGCAGAGGTGTACCTATAGTACAACTACATTTCGCTAGTTATGTTTAAGTCCCAGGCACAAATCCAGAACCAGAATCCAGGTTGCTACTGAGACGTTCCAGATGGAAAAACCCAATAAAACTGCCCGACCTGGGAATCAAAGATAAGTCTTCTTTTCTGTGCATATCCTCGTCTCTCAGGTCAAATCAGATCCCGGTCAATAATAATAAGAAAACCCATGATATCATGATTACTAATAAATTCATTTCTAATAATGTTCTACAAAATATCACTAAACGCATTCAAGGACACTGAAGGACCGTCTCCTTCCGACACAATAGTTTTTTATTTTTATTTAGCGCTTATGGTGTTGAAAAGTATCATTTAATGTGTATTGGGTTATCACCATCACCAAAATCAAAATCAAAATCAAAATATTTTATTTCACATAAACCTACATGGGCACTTATGAAACGTCAGAAGCTAGGTGCACGGTTCCAATTGGTCGTTTCCTATGGAGAAGAGCCGGCAAGAAACTCCACGGTTACTCTTTTAAAAATAATTGGCTTTTACAATATTTTCAAATTACAGTGTTAGTAGGCGTGGGAGGACAATGTAGGCCTTTCAACAAGTAAGTACCAGGTACTTAACAAAATAGATGTTCAGTAAATCTACAGTCCAATAAGCCTACAAAGTTCTCACATTCACAAAATAGAAAATAATCTATATAAAAGACAAACAATAAAAAAAAAAAAAAAAAAAACCTATTTCAGCCAAATGACGTGATTGCTATTACAACTGTAACAAATTGAATAATTATCATGTCCACAAAAGCCACTAGGAGTTGAAATTAAATTGGAGGTATCTATAATAATAGGAATAATGTCAAATACAATGATTATGTCAAGGATGAATGTAAAGAGAATAAACATGGTAATTTGGGAGCAGTTAATAGACTCTTACATAATTATGCTGTTTATAAGGTACCAGGGAAGCCACATGTGCAGAAGGAATTATTGCCAAACTTCCTTGTCATCAACGTAGTCTTTAATCTTATAATATGCTTTTTTGATAAGGACACGTTTGATATGGATTTTAAATTTTCCATCGCTAAGTTCTGTAACCGACTTTGGCAACTTGTTATAAAAGCGGATACTGTTTATAAGAAATGACTTGCTTGTTTTAGTTAATCTAAATTTGGGTATGACAATTTCGTGTCTACTACGTGTATTTATATTATGGAAATCGCTTCTTGTTTTGAAAAGTCCTAAGTTTTTGTGAACATACAAAATACTTTCAAAGATATAGAGAGAAGACAGAGTCAGTATATCAATTTCTTTGAATTTGTCTCTAAGGGACTCGCGAGGACTCATTTTATAGATCGCGCGGATTGCCCTCTTCTGTAAAATGAAAATTGAATCTACGTCAGCTGCCGATCCCCACAGCAGAACGCCATAAGACATAATACTGTGGAAATAAGCAAAGTATACTAACCTAGCTGTGGCTGTGGCACCATCAGGAATTAACCAGATATGCTCTCCCCATGCTCCGGAGCCCGGAGTCTGCATTTGTACCCGGTTGATGGCAATAGGCTCGCCCCCTATGACATTAGAATTAAACATATCTGGCGAAATGTAGGTGTGTGCTATAGGTACACCTCTGCCTGACCCTTGGGGGAAATAAGGCCTGATGTTATGTTGCAAAGGAATAAATGATTTGATTTGATTTATGTTCTAGAAAAGAAGTTTCTAGCACAAACCTATTAGTAACACAGTCGAAGGGTTAAACTAGCATTTGATGAGTCATTAACTGATTACAGTGTATTTACAAAGTAAGGGTATATAATACATCAATAACGGGTTAGGCCATCGCCAACATAGTACTATAATGATGGTCATTACCCAATTGAGTTGTTACTTGTAGGATAATAGGCACCTGACAGCCTGATACATTCTGTGATGTTTATTATGGAATACCTCTAATATTTAAGTACCTGAATTTGGGCCGTTTTCAAATAGAATATTCAATCAATTTATGGAATTTTAGCATATAATGTAAAAAAATATTTTTAATCATAAAAAAATATTGGTGACGGCCGGCCGGCAGCGTGCAAATGAGCGGTATGTTGGGGGTAACGTACTTGGGCAATTTAATTTTAACCCTTGTTTAAAACTCCCAAGTATCAACCTATATCATTTTCTGTCCCACTTGGCCAAGACTTTTTTTTTAAAGGCTTCGCCTCTTTTTTATCTACTGAATAGCTGACTTATATTTCTTCTTTATCAACTATCAGTTGGCTTGAGCTTGACGAGAAAAGTAGCGACAGGTGAAGTTTGCATTCATGTTCAGGCTGACCTTCCAAAATTTTCCACATGCTAAACCAATGTGGGTGCTACCTGCGCATTATATTTCTCGTAACGGTGACTAAGCAGTTAACTAAATATCGATGTCGATACCGTTCTAGTGTCCATGATGTGTGATGACGTCATTAACACGTGAATCACTTTTTGGAGATAGTTGAATGTCCTAGTATAGAATTCTTTTGATGACGCTTTTTTTGCAGTAGTTTATTGTGTCCGCACTGCAGTGTGTCACTGTGCTGTACTTTTCCTTTCATTTTTGCATTCGTAATAATCATCGGACGCCATTGTTGCCAACGCGGGTTAAACCTGAATGAGGAGGTTGCAGAAACGTGGTGATTGGCACAAGAAAAGAGAGGCAGAGGAGCCTTGTGCCTCAACTGAAAGACGTACTGCTGGACATAAGCTTCCCAAAAAGCATAGCCATTTTTGATAGTAATTATTAATTAACTAGCTGCGCCCCGCGGTTTCACCCGCGTAAGGCACGATCCCGTAGCAATAGCGGGATAAAAAGTATCCTATGTGTTAATCCAGGTTATAAACGATCTGTGTGCCAAATTTCATCCAAATCGGTTCAGTAGTTTTTGCGTGAAAGAGTAACAAACATCCATCCATCCATACTAACAAACTTTCGCGTTTATAATATGAGTTAGATTGGAAAGGGTGTATTTCAATACTAGTACAAACTCTCTTATGTCTGTGGTAATGTAATGTCCAATGAGGTCTCACATTGTCATTAATTACAACTTACATTGCAAATTATCACATAACTACATAATTAAAGTGAGTTGAATGTAAAATTATAATTTTATCGCCCTATTCGTAATCTATTCAAGTCATAGTGACCCGTTTTCCTAGTCTTTCAGTGTCCTGGGTCAAGACAAACCGCTTATGAGAGTGTAATCTTTAGCTGTAATCATGGGATATAGATGGGGCACAGAATCTCTCAGAGTCTGATTGAAATCCATTTCCTTTGCGTCCGAGTCACACAATTAGTTTGACCCGTGAGTTTGTTTCACCATTTCTTATTAGGAAGAACTCGTGGCTAAGTAATAGCAGCCGCACGGGTCGATCCATCAGGTTAAGCTGCGCTTGCCGAGGTTGGTCCGTGGATGGATGACCATCTTTAGATACCAAAACTCCTTCTTGCACCAGAAAGCACGTTGGTCCCGGCTGTCATTCGAATCCAAACCCAACATGTTGGGAAAAAGCTAGGCAGATTGATTTACTCTTTCTCTTTATTATTATTACTATTGGGGCTTCCTTCTATGCGTTGCGTTATCAGCGTTATCGATGATGGAAAAGGCAAAAATGTATAGGACTGACATAAGCTATCGAAAAGCTTATGTCGATCCTGTTGAAAGTCGTTGTAGAAATATGAAACGCTTTGGAAGCGATTGTCACTTGGTTTATTTATTTATTTATTTAGGTTAGCCAACAATTGTTTACACAATACATTTTAAATAATTTGGTTAATGGAGTAGGTACAAGTATAAGTGCAACAATTACTTACAGGCTAACACGACATGCACCATTATTGGTTTTACATAACTAATGCTAAAAAAGATATTTATAATAATAGATAATCAATCATTTTTGCTCATTCATGCGCAACAATATCTAATAGTAACAAAAATAACATTCTAAATAATACAACAATAAAAAAATAAAAAAGGATTGCTAACAATAGCATTAATAAACTAAATTAGAGTAATAAAATAAAAATAATATAAAAAAAAATCCCATAATTCAATTCAAATACAGTTGAAACCTAGAATTAACATTACAATTAACATTCAGTAGCGAGATCATTGTGAGAATAGTGCTCAATCATTATTTTATAAAATTTCCCTATGCTGTCATGGTTTATATCAGTAAGATCACTGCAACTGTTCAGGCTTTTACATAGGCGTGAGATCGGTGAGTTAGCACCCAGAACCGTTCTGCGCAGGGGTGGGTATAGTGGTGTGATAGGATTTCGTGGATTACGGGCTGGGGCACGAAACTTTAGGAGACTCAGTAGGTTTGGGCAGTCAATTTTATTTCTAAGCAACTTATAGAGAAACAGGGCATCAATAACTTCTCTTCTAATTGACTTGTCTAGGCCCTCAGGCCTTTTTTTGGTGTCGTTAATGTCGTTATGAACGTTACAGAAAAAAAAATCGCCAGCGGCACATTTACTTCTGAAGCTCCTGTTAACCCACCGCATTCTTCTTCCCTTTTCCATCTATGTTTGTACCTACAATTTCACCAAATACGGTGCAACATCAATCTCACAGCTCCTCTTACACAATCCGACGTACAAACACTTTCACAATCCAAGAAAAGCCATCAATCACAAACTCACAAACGCAGCCACAAAATGTTGTTTACTAGGCATCACCATGTACAGTTGCATTAAGTATGTATGTCACATGTGGTGTTCGGCCTTGGGCGTAATGCACATGGCTATCAGAGCCGAGTCTATAAGATGGGAACCGGTGATGTCATGGTATGGGAAAGTAGGACTTAGGAATTTGCCTTGAACTTAGACTTATGAGGGGTTGTTTTCGTCATTTTGACTGAGAGTTTCTCATCTCTTTCATTACGCTTGTTAATTATTCTTCTCTCGTTGGAGGAAAATAGCCAGTCAGCAAAGGGCTGGGAGATAGAATGAACTCGCCACTCTGGAAACTTTTAAATTTTAACGCATAAGAATGATTATCTTTGGAATGGGTAGCAGAATACATGTCATAGTGTTTGCAAGCTTGCGATGATCCTTCGTTATTTTATCGCTGTTCGATTTAATTAGTGGTCAAAGACGACCTTCTACGACCTTGCCTTCGATCATTCATTACCAAATGTTCTCTTTTTCCGTAACCTTGGAAATTTTCGTGATTTTTTCACGTACCATCATTAGTACTGAAGCTAATACCGCTCTCAATTTTCCCATCACTTTAGTTCCGTGAACTTTCAATAAATTTGATTTCAATGTTGAAAGTGTAACAGGAAAAGGTGTTGTATGATGGCAGGTGGATAAAAAGTGAAAGCACTATGAGACTACGAGGTACACATTCATTTCAAGTGAATCATTCAGTTGTTTTGTCGGTATTTTTCCTGTTTTCGGCTATATATCATGATTAGCTGCACCTATTTGGTGCGCTGTCACTATGCAAGTCTCGGAATTGCGAAGGAAATGATTCGTGCGGTTTGTTGTTGCAACGGAAAAAAAATAACTTGATGGATTTTAGTCTAATCTAGAGGAAACGAGCAGTTTGACTAATCTAGGATGTATAAGTAGAAATAGTGGTTTGTGACACATGTTATCAATTTCATGTAATCGGTTTATACGTAGGGTTGCAGTTGGTTAGAGGTAACCTGACAAAATGCTGACATAAAAGCTGTTGTTCTATCTGACAGGTATACTATTTTTATTCTTTCGCCAGTAGAATGCTATTTTATCAATGTATCACTGAGTAACATAGGCTATCATTTAAAACTACCCACATATTGTAAAGATCTTTGTATTCCCACACACCTATGTTAGCTAATGTCGTTCTACGCGTCTGAATGTTTTGCTCGCTTGTATTGATAGTATTACGAACTAGGTCGCTCGAGATCAATCTAGCTATACTATAGGCAATAGGTTTCAATGTTAATAGGTACTCTACAGCATAGATGAATGGAGCATGTATAATTTTTCATGAATGATAACTTTCTATCCAATATTTAAGTAGCTGCTATAAAATATGCCTATTTTAGAGTGAACAATAATAGTGCCCACTTTTTGATTGCACTATTCCTACTACTACAGTTTATACATGACTACTATCTTAGGGTTGCTACCCCCTGCGGGAAAGTCCGAAAGGGATACCGGGACCTTGGCAACAGGCAACTGAAGGAACACGGGTGGGTTTTAGTCAGTAAAAGTCTGACACGCCCTTCCGCTCCGTCCAGAGCGGGAGAAGTAATATGATGATTTCCCACCCAAAAAAAAAAGGGTGTTTCAAGAAGGCCAAAACCCTAAAGATTCTTTATTGCTCTTTTGTGAGAAGTCATCTTGAATATGCGTCACAAATTTCGAAGTCATTTGATGATTGTGGCGGATGGTGGTGGCGTATGTGTTGGATCATTTAGCTCCCTTGAAAATGGTTGAGCTGAATGGTGCTGATCCATGCGTCATGTTCGTGAACGGGCGCCGTCAGTTGTGACTGGTCATTTCTTAGCTGCCATGGCTTATTTTAATTTTTGAATTGTGCTTATTTTGTAATTGCGGACGCTTTTAACGTGCTTTCTACATTGTTCTCACATGTATAATTTCAACATGAATAATGTAACCATTATATTGTAACAATATTTTGATTTAAAAGAGTGTCCATGGAGTTTCTTGCCCGTTCTTCTCCATAGGCACCTACTACGCTTTGGAATGGGCAACTAGCTTCATATTTCTGACTGACTGACTCCTTGACAATTCAAAAGTGCCTGTAAATGGTGTAATTGAAATAAATGCTTTGAGTTTTGAGTTTTTTTTTTTTTTTTTTTTGGTTTCGGGTGAAGTCATTTGATGACTTCCCAACATCAAAAAGAAAAAAAAAACACTTAAAACTGAAAAATAACTTTAATTTCGGAAGTCGGTGTCTTTGCTTTTCAATTTTCGTTTTTTGCCACCGACTTCCGAAATTAAAGTTATTTTTCAGTTTAGAGTGTTTTTTTTTTGGAAGTGGTTTTTTTTTTGTAAAAAGTTTTTATTTTTCACTTTTTATTTGTGGTACCTACCCCACACAAATTCGAATACCACTAGCTGATGTAAATAACAATGAAGGAGTAAATGAAAACATCGTCTAGATAAACTAAGTGGGAAAAATACGTAATATTGAAGCTACACAAGCAAAGTTAATAAAATTTATATGGGACCACCTTGGAAGCATAAATAAGAATCATTAAAATCGATTCCTAATTGGCGGAGTAATCGAGTAACAAACATACAAAAAAAAAAAGACATAGACGAATTGAGAACCTCCTCCTTTTAGAAGAAGTCGGTTAAAAAAGAGAAAAGTGTTCCTACCCCCTAGATAACTTCGAGGGTTTTTCGAATTGCCTGCCAGACCAAGAATGTGATTTCACAGTTACTTGCTGACAGCAAGTAACTGTGAAATCCTTAGACTTATTGCCACTTTGGGCCAATCTAAATTTCGGGTGACTCTCGCTCTGGCCTCTTGGGAAAAAGGGATTCAAAATCCAACTTTTGACATCATAATCGAGAACTAGGAATCTCATTAGTGTACTAAACCATGCACCTATATCATAACGGTCAATCAAACTAAATAGGTCGTAGATTCATCCCCTGAGTATCTAACTAATTAATATTAATAGGTTATTATCGCAGGTCCATTTATCATCTTGATTTAATACATCTACATTTGCGGAGACTCGCCTACATTACGTATTGTTTACTTCAATAGATCTATTAGCCTCTTTCTAGTACGTCACAGTTCAATTAAACTGGATCTGATTTGTTCGCTATATAGTCTGAGATTGTCTGGAATTCAATGACGTAGCTGCTAGCCTCGGAAAATGAGGTCTTGGCTATCCTTGAGAAGTGGCAAATGCAATGAATCCGCTTTGTTTTGGTCCAGGATATCATTATCATCATATTTTTAGCCGAATGAAATTTACCGCTAGATGGATGGTGACGCGTGGTTAGGCTGCAAGGTGGATCGTAAACCTGGTCCAATATCTAGCAGTGGACATCTTTCCGCCTGAATATCATAAATCGAACAGATTACGTGTGACTCCTTTTTAATTTGTCTGTCTGTGGGGTCTTGTTTATATCTTTTTAGTCGTAGTTGGGTTTAAGTTTTTATAACATTTTTTTTTTATTCTTGTGCGGTTATAATATATATATATTTGAAATGTGCTCATTAAGCCCTTTCATTTGATACCCAACATGGTACAATTAAACAATTTTTTTTTAAGTGCCGCCATTTTTAATTTAATGTGATGTCACATAGCCTATAACCAGCGGAAAATCAAGACGCTTCCAAGGATACCTCATTTGTCAAATTGTGATGAGTGCTTTAGAAGATAGGAGGGAACAGATGAACATACATACATACATACCGGTCAAAATCATAACCCTCCTTTTTTCTTCGCCGTAGTCGGGTAAAAAGGACATAGTGCTGCTGCTTTTCCATTAAATCAAACTGAAATAGTCAAAGCCACTATTTCTCAATAGTGTCAAACGGCACAGAGACCATAGACAAAAGTGATATTCTATAGGATTGACATAAGCTATCGAAAAGCTTATGTCAATCGTGTCGAAAGTCGTTGTAGAAATACGAAACGCTTTTGAAACGATTGTCACTTATCTAGGCCCCTTCATCCCTATCTGACCTTAGCATCACCGCTCCACAAACGGACCTGTCTTCATCCCGACATTGACACCATTCAAAGTTCATCTTACCTCATAACAACTACAACCGTGCTACTAAACAAATGTATCCTTGTACACGTGTTTACATCTCGACATGACGAATTGTGTTAGTGCGCTTACGCAACCAACGCGGGTGAGTGTGGCGAGCGTGCGCGCCGCGGTTGTTTGTTTTGACGGCTTGCACTTTGCAGCGTGGCTGATTGGTACTGGAGAGAGTGGGATGGAGCTATACTCCATAGGTTTAGGTAGTTAAAAAAGGGTAAACAAAAAAAAACACGTGACTCATAGATGCTAAACCTCTTATTTCAAATGTTAAAATCATATTATATAGAGTCACATATTAATAGGCTCTATTCTGAATCTGAATCTGATGAACTATCTGTTACATTAATAATAAAGCGTTCAGTGGTATCATCAAGTATTTTGTCTAATTTAAACATTTTCTGTTCTTCTTGTAGCGCTGTCAACATAGGCGTCTGATTAACCGACTAAACGTAATACCTGCCCCTTCAGTTGCCAAACTACGTCACAGTTGTACTCTTCAATTTAGCAACGTTATCTAATTCGTTGTATTTTCTAAAAGGTTTGTGGAACCTCTCTTTTTGGGCTCTTTACAATAGACAGATTACAAAATATTATATCATTATAATAAATCTAACTAAAAAAATATGTTCAAGCAGTTACATCTACGAAGAGTAGTTTAAGAATAAATGATAAAGTTTAGCATACTATAATTAAAGAGGAAACTATCCCGTGATCGAAAATAAATTTAATTTTGTTATAACGTATTTTTAAACAAGAAAGTGTCAACTATAAAAAACCCTTTTAACGATTTGTATACTTTTTTTTACTACCTAAACCTTTAGAGTATAGGCAGTTCTAACATTTTCCCTTTTGCTCATTCTTAGTTAAGAGTTTACTTGGTATGGCATTTCAGGATGTGTCTTCTGGCCCATTCGTCTTGAATTCGGACATGATAGAATATGATGATCTATCTGGCCTGTGGAAATCAAATTAGCAGCCTATGCAAGCACCACAAAAAAAATGCCCTTACCTTCAAAAAAGCAGATGTGTTAGGTGATTCAGGCATTAATGGTGACGACTTTTCATACAGGCTGATTAGGAGTTATACCCTTGTCCAAATTATTGGCTTTTCGTTTCTTTATTGTACATTTAACATCCGAACTGCAAAGGGCGATACTGATTACAATCAATATTCTTCAATTGCATCAATCTACGTCGTTATGCAACACACGGCACCAAATCACGCGCATATAGTAGTCTACACATGACTCCTCTGGTAGTGTTTTTATAACCAATTTATACCGGTTTATTGTTGCCATATTGATACTGATATAGTCTATAATAAATTATTTCATTGATAATTCGAGGTGATGGGTGAATGACGTCAATTTTAACACTTAAGAACGCTTCTGATAGGAGATGATTATAAAATAAAATAAAGTATTTGGTTACTATACTCCATTTGAAATAAGATTGGACGTATAGATAAGCCTTTTTTACATTCCGTTCAACCGATTTTGAATTCTATTGCGTTTGTGGCATGACAAATGGCAGCCGCAGTCGATAGTTGGTATTGTGTAACTTTTTTTGCTTTTAATGCTATCCTTATGCCTACGGGATACGGTCTAATCTTATTTCAAATATGGTATAGTTAATTATAGTGGCAACATGGAATTAACAGGAAAATTAGATCGAATTGCTACTCGTTAGAATACATTAACATTAAAATGGCTTATCCGATGAATATGAAACTTTCATAGTTGATAGGAATGATTAATAAACATATTATGTTATCGTCATGGTTGAACTCAGACGGTTCAAGGGCATTAGAAAACCCGACTAACGAAGAAAAAACAGTACCCAAAACAGAAGTTGATTAAAAATAACCTTATTATGAAACTGATATTATTGAAGATAAGTACCTAGTCGAAGTTCAGTTAACGAAAGCGTTCCAATAAAGTGCTTGGACAATAAATTCCTAAAATACTTACATCAAAGTAGTAAAGCCAGCATAATGAAAAAAAACAGACAATTCCATAATATCACGTTTTTATTATGAATAATTATGGAATCAGAAATAATTCCGGAATACTTAATCGCGTGATCAATATTTTTCAATCGCTAGTTTTTTTTCCACTGGCAACTTAATTGTCGGTTTGATTTGAAAAAAGAAAATAAAAAAAATAAAGTTTCTGTTTGGTATTTTGGAGTATGTCGAAGTCTTTTGAAGATTTTTTGCAACTACCTTATTTGAATCTCAAGAGTTTTTTTTGTGATGTGGTATTTTTAGCTAAGAATGTATTTAGAATAATGTTTCTTTAAAGTTCAATAGTCGTTTCCACAGAAACATTCCAAATACCATACAAGCTGCCCTTTAGCAAACTTTCTTCGACCGCAACAGTTTCCAAAGCGTGCCTAAACGCTATCTCTTCCCGTATATTCCGTAAGCCACGCATGCGCGGCGGTGCAGTGCCAACGTTCCGTTGCGCAATGACACTCGGCTTGTATTGGTAAACAAGTGGGATCTTTACGCACCGAACGACCAGTCAACCTCATTGACATGAAATGGGAGGGGAGGGGCGAAACGTTTGGTTTGGTGCAATAGATAATATCATGCGGGAGGGGAAAGCAATCGCAATGACATGGAAACTATGAACAGGATCTAAACACTAGCCGAGGTTTAGAAGAAACTAGCGTAAGACCAGGCAAGACAAGAGGGAGTGACTAATGAGGTCGTGTGAAGGTCGACGAAAATGATGAAAAGGTGTCCTTTCCAATGTGTCTTGTGTCGCAAAGTCAGGCTGATTCAACGAATTTGATAGCGCTGCGTGGGACGGCTTAGGTTCTTAATAACAGGAACTTTTAAGGTTTCAATGACCAAATTGGATGAACGGTAGGGACGAGCTAGGGAAGTGGCATGTGGACACATCCTGCCTACAAGTGATTTGATTAAATATGTCAGCTTACCCTATAACCGATGAAACGGTGGAAAACGGTACCATTGATTTGTTCTTTCCGTTTTTATTTCCAAAAGTCATTTCTATGAACAATTTACAGTATTAAATGGAATAGTCAATTTTCTTTACAAGTCGTATCAGCCATTTAACAGCGTATTATGTCATTGTATTTATTTCCATACCTTTTAAAATTCTATTTGTTTTGATTGCTAATCGCTTCGAGTCGCATAACTTTTGAAGGTTGGCCCGACACGTTGTTTTACAATATTAATCTTTATTTGATTGATGATAAAGTTGCTGTTAGTGTAGCAGTCTGTTGTGTACTATTTATCATTAAATACAGGTTTGGCGACCTAGTGGACGTCATAGATAATGGTTCACGCTTGTCTGACCGTATGTGCCGCGACGGCGACGGTTGTAATACATAAGTTCTTATCATTGTGGACATGTTATCTTGCTCATGTTAGAAATAGAACTGGAGAATGTGCGAATGTTATAAGGAGAATAAAATGTCATATCAAGTCGTTCGGGTCGATGTGATATTAATTCTAGAGTAATCTACTCATGCCTATCGCAGTCTTTAGGACAACCTCTTACTATTGGTTCTTGTTCTTCGTCTATAGATATTGGGTCTTGTTAATAGATGCATGATGCACATGCAGCCAGACTGCCTTAGACGTGTTATCAGTCAGTCTTCATTAAATCTTAGATAAACTAGTGTTGATTAGTATCAATCAACTATGTTTGGAAGTCGGCCCCAAAATAGTAGGACGATGATGTGTATGAGTAAAGTTGTAAGCATCAACATTCAACACGTTTTGGCACTCGAGATCACGCGATCGATGTGTGTAAATAAATAAACAATAAGCGGTGTTATTGGCTGGACTGTGTTTGTTAATGATGTCTCGTTCGCACGCATTTTATCTTCTTTCTTCACGCTAATATTATCATCCTTTATCTGCTGTCCGCCTAGTACCAGTCGTGCTTCTGCTGCAGTCGCTTCACCATAAATGTTTTATCAAATGGCTATGAAAACCGTAAAGTCGTAAATTTTACCACCAAGGGTTTTGATACCTTACCAGGATATTCCATTGATTTAACTGATCTTCCTAAGACCAGCTGACTTGTTCCTTCAGTCAGGGCCAACATCAGTTAATCATTACAGTTCGTACAGATAGTTTGTTTACTTCGATGATTTCATCACATGATTCCAGACTTGACATAAGTTTGGAGTTCTGCCCATCATAAAATTTTCAAAGAACACTAACAAACATGTTTATATCACAGTATATTTCTAACCTTGCATTGTCAAAATCTTTTGTCTCGCTCCATTTTGTACCTACTTTATAGTATAGTCTCCTCTACAAAATGATTGTCACATTACCAATGTTATGATTACGATACCTATTGTTTGTTACTACCGTGATAGTGATAAAGTAGGGTTGACAGTCATCTGTTTTGAAGGTGTTATCTTATCAACAAGCTTGTATTGCCTTGTGGTAAAGGTTGATAACAAATCTAAGATACTTTTGTCAATTTTTTTCGTTGCTTATTCACCTTATTGTCGAGGTTAAAGTCTTTTAATATTCTACAACGTATGACACTATGACGTACTTAAATGTTAAGGGTTTTCAAGGTTTCATAACTAATCCAACTCAATAAAAATATAATATTGTTTTGTCATGTTTTTTCCTTGGCATATCATTTACACGTCTCTTGACGGCGACACCCCTAACCAGGGCTATCACCTACTCCATTTAACTCTCTTGTCCTAGTTTATGCTCAACATTTTAGAGGGTAATACAGATAATGGCTACAACTTTAACTGGGTTATTGTCAAGGGGTAATTTAGATAACGCCAGTCTCTTTACCAGGTCCCCTTTGAACGAGCTAGGGTTTATTAACGTTAGACAGGGTTTAGATAAAATGTCCTGTGTAGTTCTAGTTAGTATTCTATGTGGCTAATATTTGCTTTGTTTTGAAGTTAAGTCGTTACGAGTAATTATACTATATAAATATCTACTATTTATTCAACGTCCAGTACAGATGTATGATGGCTACTGCTTTTGCAGGCATTGTAGGACTTTCTTAGTGTTTCGACACGCTTCATATTAACAGGATTTGCTTTAGGCGCTCAAAAATATCTCTTCCACTTTATTTCGCCTAAGAACTGCTCAAGATTCCTTTGGTATCGATCCGATTAACCGTTTTTGTTGTATAAATCATCATCAATCAATGCACCCGGTAAAAAGCGATTAACAAATGCGTTCTGCGTTATTCGAATAGTTTCAATTTCTACATCTTACACAAGTATTCCTGGATGCACTGATCCTTGCGCCCACGCACCGTCTAGCGAGTATGCGCTATACGGCGACATTCTACCGGTCTAGTGCATCGTACTCCAGTACTGATACGATTAGAGTACGATGTTCCTATGCATACTAGAATTAAAGAAAGGAATGTAGATTTGTAGGATCTAGGACTACTCTGTAATCTCAGTAATATACTTTTGGATGAACCTAAAGGCCTTAGGTAGTTTTCAATCCATCGATTTAGGATAACAATAGGAATAATCGATGAAAGCTTTAGCTTAATTTATACGATTCAGAAGGCTTTCGGCTGAGAGAATGTGGTCTTTCTTCTATACTAACATACTGTCATCGCAGTGTCAGTTATATCCGATTCTGGACATTCTATAGTTTTATGACTTACATAAAACAAGAGCAAGGCGTTTCTCAAACAAAGAAATATTATATTAACCGTTATAGAATACCCACAAACTCGAATACTTACGACCGTTCGTACGTATTTGCTCATACACGAACAAATAGACAGCGACATTCTACCGGTCTGGTGCATCCCGCGTAGAAACTGGCTGGGGACGTTAGTTTGAACCTATCTCTTTACTGTATGACTGTATGCAGTTATGCACGATGAGGAAAAAGGATTTGAAAATTCCGGCGAAATGTATGAGTGAAAGGATTTTTTGAAATTATGTTCTAGAATTTGTCTCCTGTTAAAACTCTCCTGCTAAATGGTAAAGTGCTTTAATTAGTAATAGAATAGTCCTTGTGTGTGGTGACTGGAGTATTACATTACTGTTGTGTAAAATTAAATGATGATACTAATCATTCTGTAATGCACCATCAGATTTTGCTGAAGACTATCTGGCGAAAAGAGATCTCTTTAGTGCTTGTATTTAGTTACAATCTAATCACTTCAAGAGCTTAGTCACTCATTCAAGTTTTTTCCAAATTCACTATCCTAGCCTACGTGCTTCAACAAAAGAAAAATCATGAAAACGCTTTTATCATTCAACTCAATGCAGTGGTTTTAACCTCGGAAATCGCCTAATGGCATTATTTATTAAGGCAGGCGGAAAGTTTGCGGCAATTCATTGCCAAGGTGACGCATCCGAAGAAGTTTATTGACAAGATTTGTCATAGAACGGAAGGAATGTAGACAGATAATCAGATGAGAGAAAATTGATGGATCCCCGTATACTCCTGGCAGACAGACAGGATATTGGGACTTGTGGATTTGTTTTACTAGTCTTGTTTCGTCTAGTATGAAGTATTGAACAGGATCCAGTTCCAGGAAGAATTTATATTTTAATGGATGCCTATTCTTTCTAGAATTTCATTGCATGATATTATGTTTTACTTGTCTTGAGATATGTGTGGTATGTCCTAAGGTATGGGTTCACATGGGGACCATCAGTACGATATTTTACTGTATCATTTTAGGATCACATGGCAGTTTCATACTGCATTTGTTTTCAACCGTTTGGACAGGGCCGTGGGATGATGTAATCCCAACTTTTTACCGAAAAATATCGTACAGAACAGCGCCGCCGTGTAAACGAGGCTTAAGTCCTTGAAACCGTGTCAGATTCTGTATCAGCAGTTTCAGCCTTGGACGTCCAATCTACTCTCCTTTGCTCCTATAGTTAGATGTTATCAAACCGTTCGCCATCAAAAAGCATTAGACAAATTAGCATATTATCTACCTGTACTACTTACTAAAGAAATCCCACGTATTAGTTTCTTGACTTCAGCCCAACAAATCTTGGCCACGTTGGCAGTGGCACGTCGACGTTATCACAACCTAGATCTAGCGGCGCCTAATCTGCGTTGATAAACAATACGGTATTTGTGTTCGTTGATAACAGAGCGATCTCGTTCAGATTTTGTGTTACAGATTTGTGGCTTCTTGTTTGAATTATTTTCTACTGGGTTTGGCTTGATTGAAAAAGGCTTCTGTTTAATACAAGATTAGTGTAGTAGTAGTAGAAGATTAGAACTTGAAGTTATGGGAAAGGCCTTTGCCCAACAGTGGGATGATACAGGCTAACAGTAACAGAAGATTAGACTAAAAGCATCTTATTGACGAGGTGGTCATGCTTCATGGTAGTATCATCAGATTTTATCCCTATACTTAATGTTATTACTTGCTTTGCGGTTATCTTCACTTTTTCACGTTTTATCACTTCCTAAAGGAAAAGAAACCCCACAATAGACCCGTTGTGATACTCTAATGGATTTGGTTTATCATGTTCCCGATTGAAATCGTTTCCAGGATCAATATCTACCTTTTAATGGTTCGGAAGTCTTTCAAAGTATTGGTATTGTTAAGTAGGTGAAAGGCAGTATCAGTTTCATCTATATATACTAGTATAGTTGTGTAGGTTTGTGAATATTATCCGCTGTGTATTGGATTTTATTGTTCCCAACTATTAACAGGCTAACACTGTCCGTGGGTGTAGTAGAAAATGGCTTGTACGGGTGTTAAATATGCAGCTACATTATTATATCTACGCCAATTTCATTATCTTTCACTACTAATGACTTTAACAAGCGTTCTGGACGAGGAAGTATTAGCTCCCCCATTCCCTGGCACTATATGGAGAGACGTTTACGGGTGGACGTTAACGGTCTGATTATGACTGCAGTTATTTATGAAGCACTAGCTTGCCCGCCCCGGCTTCTCACGGGTCGTACTAAGCACTTATCTACGGCGCACCTACCTACCTACCTTACCCTACCCTACCTACCTTTATTAACATACGTGACTACATACCTACCCTACCTACCTACCTACCTTGTCTGGTTTTCTCATTCATTAACTAAATTAAATCAGTGTTTAATTACTTGTTTGGGTCCCAAAAAAATCACACAAGAAAATAATAAATCATACATATTTAATTTCAAGCGGGTCTCTAGAAACAATTACTGAATAATATGGTGCACATGCACAATGAGAAAGGAAACGTAACGTGACCGATTTATAGAACAATGAAACGGTAGACGCCGAATACACGCTATGTTTTGACAGCCAAAGACTAGACAGCTCGCAGACAGTCAGAATTTTCTTTAAGAAAAAATTAAAAGAAAAATGCATGTTTTGGACTGCAGGTGACAGCGTTCCGTCCTTCTTTCTATACTCCTTGGTTCCGTCTATGATTTCATTTTATTTTTATTTATTTGATTCTTTATTGGCAGACCTTAAAGTCCATAGTGTTAGTAATGACATGAAATATACTTATTTAACTATTATTAGTAATACATATACAACAACAACAAACAATAACACCGATTTCATACTAGGCCGTTTGCCCTCCAATTTCTACTCAGGATCTACCAGGATTCAACATTCTCCAAAATCTGGTAATCGAAGTTTTCTTTAGAGCATATTTTGTTGTAAAAGATTGTTGTGGTCCTGCACGATGCAGGAGCTGATGGACGCTACCGAATGTGCCAACTCGTAGCCAAATTCTGGGCTGTCCCTGGAAGTATGGATCAAATCTAATAGGGGCGTGGGCAAGATCATTTCCAAACTTTATAACGCTGAGAAATTTTTTTCGCTACTCATACTTTTTCTCATGAAAATCGCTCGAAAATTGAGTACTATTTTTGCCAGAAGCTTTTGCAGTAAATTATTTTTCTTATTGAACGTATTTATGTTTTCTATCTGCGTAAAAGTATTACCACAAGAAAGGGCGACTCCTCTACAACGCGGCAACGTCCTGAAATAAAATTTAATTGGATAGCCCTGGTAAAAAGTTGCTCATTACTTTTGAACCGTAAAAAGTTGTACCGACATAATCAGGGTTAAAAAGTTTCGTTATGACCTTGCCCACACCCCTATTTGATCCATACTGTATAAATTGCCATCGACACGCTAAGAAGGGAAAAGGTTGATGTGTGCTCTAACTGTCCAGAATGCGTGCTCTTTCTTATTAAGGATCGTCACTTGTGGATGCTGTTCTAATGGCCCCAGGAATTAATTACAATTCTTTCTCAGTCACTTCTCTAACGAACGGTCGATGACTTAAACAGGTGGAAATTACGCAAGGTCATATTTTTTTATGTGATAGTTCCAGTTGTTAATGGCACTGGCTTTGATTTTTTGTTTAACCGATCGATTATTAAATCGATATGGTATTTTGGTTTTTACAGAAAGTTTGGTTTATTTAATTTTTATCACCATGGTTTTAAATGAGGAATTTCCCAGCAGTACACTCTTCATCTAGTGAATTAATGAATCATTTAAAAATGCTAATGCTATCTTACCAAAAATGTTTTTCGTTCATCAAATTTTCTTCTGCAAACTTTTCAATTGAAGCTTAGGCTATTTTGTTGTATATTTATTCTGCACAAACAAAACGCACAATACAAAATAAATACATTTTATGTATTTATTTTGTATTGTGCGTTTTGTTTAAAATGTATTTATTTTGTATTGTGCGTTTTGTTTGTGCAGAATAAATATGTTTTCTTTCTTTCTTTTTCATCTTTCTCTGTTGATCTATGACAAAACCATCGCCATAACGATTGCATGCGAGACAAATGCAACGGCACAGAATCGCCTGTATTTATTTACGTTTTCAGCGGCTGTACACGATCTAGGCTGAATACTAATGCGCCTTTCAACGGTTATGTAGATGAAATACTAGCTATTTAACGGCAAGAAATGTTTTAGTGAACGCGAAAATTGTTGAAAATTTGTTTAAATTGAAATGTTTTTCAAGCTTTTACAAAATCACGATGCTTTCGGTGGCTTTTAAAGAAAGTATCCTAAAATAAAAATACACAAAAATTCACACGCACATGAGAAATGTTATCACTATGATGCATTTTTCACACGACGAGTAACTAAAATCACATCTTCAACTAAACCAGTTCAACGCAAAGCGGAAAAAGGAAACATCCGAATTTTGGTTCCAACCCACAACGCAATCAGTGTTCGCCAGCATTGTTTGTATATCAAACGCTGCCCCTGATTTCGGTCCCTAAAACATTCAAACAAAAATCGCCTGTCACTGCAATTGTACGTGCGTATCAAATATTCTTTCTGTACCTAGTGTCACTGGCAACCGTGCACATCCAAAAATACGTACCGTCTGTGTGACGGCTTGCGATGCGCGACGTCGACCTATTTTTGTCTCTCAGTCCCGTATGATTTGTTTACAAAGGGTCCGCTACAAAGGAATGTCTCGAGATTGACATTTGTGTACGTTTTGTATGATTTGTGTCTAGTTTCTGACAGGGGGATCTGGTTTGAGGAAGATATTGAGTGGATGAAAGAGATCGTTACAGCAGATGGGGTTCGAGTTGAAGAGAGTTCTCTCGTTGTTGCCCTTGACAAGTAATTCTTGTTATGAATGGTACCATAGTTATCTGTATAGCGTTTCAATGTTATCCAACGAAGTTCTGTTGAATTGAGCCCCGAGTAGTAATGTATTCTTGATAACATAATAATAAACATATTAGAAACGGGATTAACTTCAGGACTGATTTCGCGAAGTTCTTTTAAATACCTCTGAACGTTTTTGGCAAAAATTTGGCGTTCATTTTGCGATTGCAAAATTGCTGGTGGACCGTTATTGCCGCTTATACATTTATCTTTATGAGTCCTATAACTTTATAGCTTATAAAAGGTGGCGCCATTACATGATAAAATCATATTTAGGTCATCAACTTATTTTCTTTAGGATATTAAACATACAATTCTTCAAAAATTATAACTAATTGCAGCTAATTGGTGTGTTTAAAGTACTGCAGTATTACCCACCGCAGTTAAATTAGCAAACAAATTAGGTGGCGTTGTTACCTTTCACATAAAAACTAGCCTTCACAAGTCAGGCTACGAAACAGCATGGACTTACGCATTCTTTATCCACCATGGCTTTCGCGACGGAGGTCACTGCTCCCCGGAGACGACATGACGCCACGCGGTGGCTTTATTGCCTCTCTAATGTCTGCATGGGGTTAAACAATGTGTTTTTATGTTTATGTCCTCTCGTTTTAACTATGCATTACTGTGCCACTCGAAATGGTCTGTTTCCAAAAGATCGTCCAGATTTGGAATAGTTTTATGGCCCAGATTTTTGAACGTTGGTGTTCTCAGGTGGGTTGGCTTTGCAACATGGCTTATCTCAATTTCCTGGTTTTGTTGATTCAATTCGTTGGGGTATCTTAGGAATCTTCAACTTAATTCCAAGGGTTTCTCTTATAAGTTGATTCTTCTAAGAGATGGTCATTGATGTGACGTCTAGTCTCCATAATAGATCGTGATCGTGTTCTATATTAAATATATCAGAAGGCAGTGAAATCAATATGACACAGTGCCTAACTATTTGCACTTTATTTACACAAACATTTAACATAATGTTTGTAACGAGTCCCGCGGCGTTGACGTACAATCAAGTCGCATGCCCAGGCAAAGTGGAGCATGGCTCTGCTAAATCGAAACTAAACCCAAAATGTCTGGTCACACAGTCGAAATTACTTTGACGATCAACCTGATCTGATGAAATACACGTGCAAGAGCTCGCAAGGATTTGCTATTTTATCATGAAGGTGTTAAAGCTGTTTTTGGTCTGAATGTATCTCGGTTAGCAACAGATCCTATTATCAATCTTAGTCTGTCTGGGAGCATATGACTGTCGGCGGAGTTTGCTCAGCCTTTTGGTGTATACTTTGGGTTTTTGTGCCTTTTTTGCCTTAAATGGAACCCGGTTGACGACTTTATGGGGTACGCGTTTACGGTTACAGAATAGAGGAGGTTGAATTACATGTAATGGTTATTGTAAATAAATTAACTGTTTCGTGTTGGCAACTGGACACCGGTCCCTTCATCATTTGACTATCAATCAAAATAAAGCTATTACGTTTGCCAGGACTTCTTACTGCCAACAATAATAAACTGACTATTAAGATTGTTGGGTCTTTATTTCTTAGGATTGCCTTAATAGTGCACACTCTCATCTTAGAGAATGACGAAATGCTACCATAAATTCCGGGTCGTGTGAACGAAACCGCTGCCTTCAAGCAAGGAGCTTTAAGTAAACAAGTTTCAGACGCTACGACATACTGTTGGCTAGGATTTTTTTTGAGCATCGATATAATGATTGAATGTAATTTAGCGCTATTATGCACCAAGGTCCTTGCGACAGGACATGGGCCCCACGTGTCGCCAACTGACTCACTTCTGACGTCACTCATAAAAATAGGATACAGAATACTCTTGTAGTATTTTTTTGGTCAGCCATCCGTCCATTCATACGTCAATGGTATGGGTCGTGCGGTGCTCGTATTGTGTGCAAATTGTTCGACAACTTTTGTGGATGGCTGGTGTCTGTTAGTGCGAATGGGTATTCAGGGCGTGGCGGCAACTGTCATGTCGATGTGGAAATGCTGTCTGGTTTCGCGAAAGTAGTACGGACTTATTCATCAGCATCCTTTACTTGTTCCCGAAAGTTGAAGTAGGGTCCGAAGCCACATGTGCCTATATGCGTATAAATATTACTCCTTTGTGTTGTATATGACAGGAAGGAAGTTGATTATTTATGGGAACCGTCACTCAATTTAAATATAACTCAACGCCGATCGGAATCTACAGATTAGAATCAAACGGTACCGAACAACCATTCATCGTAAAACGAACCACTACTTAGTAATGCTAATCAATAAACTTCATAAACATTGAAACAGATGGCGCTGTAACCAAATCTCTAAAACAAATGCTTGTCGCAAGATTTAATGGTGGTTCTAACTCCTGCAAAGTGGACAAAGTAACATGATATACAAACTCGTCCCGATTGCCTTCTAGAATTTCTTGAGAGGTCATTGGCTCATTTCCTTGTGCAGTACTGAGTCACAATTTTGGCATGCAGACATCTAGGGATGCATAGTTGGTTGACCGCACCGTCATCCGGCAGCTATGATTTGATTTCAGTTTCCAGCCTGACTAAATTCGGTTGAATATCGGATATCCTTACATATTATAAAACAAAGTCCTCTGCCGCGTCTGTCTGTCGTCCTGTACGCGATAAACTCAAGAAACTACTGCACCGATTTTCATGCTTGCATTTTCATGTTTTCACAATGGATAAAGTGGTTCTTGAGTAAGGTTTTAGTATATAAAAACCGACATCCACGCGGGTGAAGTCGCGAGCATCAGCTAGTTATATAAAATAGAGCTACTATCCGAACAACCAGCAGCTTTTCCCTTGTTTCCACCAACGTTACTTGACAACGTAGACCGATCGATCTGTTAGCCGCCATTTAATCAAGAGCCTCTTGATTGGATAGTTCCACAGTATGGTATCAAATATTATTCGTCACACCGCGTCATTGTTTACGTTTGATGTCTACGTAAATGCTCTCTATTTTCGGAATATTACAAGGTTTAATTTAGTCCAGTACTGAAATAAACTTTGTTTTGTAAATAGGTGCTGCTTCGCCATTTCGGGGTGAGCAGAACTAGCGTGCCAATGACTAGATAAGTCAGATTAGCTTGATTTGTTTTCTGAAATAACTGAGAAGGTGTTTCATCATGCACTAATTTTGTTCAATGAGCTGTGCTTCCATTCATCAAAGCTGAAAATATTACTCGCTAAATGTTTAACGTTTTCATGGGCCAAGTAATTGCTGGCAAAAATTTGTTAGTTATTGATATTCAATATTATCATGTTTTGTCATTATCATCACTGAACATAATACTTAGCTCCACAGTCTGTATATAAAATGTGCTAATTTTCTAAACTCTGTCATACATACAGATATATTTCACTCTTCCATAAGCTGCTCTCATCTACCTAGAACGAGAAAATATTACTTCACATTTCTCTTGCTTTCCGTTAACGTGATTCTAGATAGCTAGAAATATAGTTTCACAACTGCTTCCATTAGTTTTTATTTCCTTGGAATTTTCTTTAAAGTAAAAGCCGATATCCGTTTTTCAATGCAAACGTAGAAACATGGAAAAAAAAATTTTTCTTTGAATACTTCAGGGTAGAACTTCATAATAATGTTCTAAGACGGTAATTATTTTCTTCACGATAACAATGACTGAATGAATGAGAAATGTAATAAAAATAAATTAATGCAATAGACTTTTTAATTTCAACGTTAAGACCTTATCATAGGAAGCATATTAGAACGATAAGAAGGAAATATAATTAGCAACAGCCTACTTTCTTAATAAAATAAAAAAGACGTTGATAATACCATCCTTTTCTGTAGGAATGTTCGCAAATATCATAACCAGGATCCGCAGTCTTCACATAATGAGGCTTGTTCCTCCCTGGGGAAGCACTAGGTCTTGGAACTTTTTCCATTAATCAGAACGGACGTAAGAGGCTTAAAAATACAAGGCTTCTACCCTATTTCTGTTAGCTCCTTAAAAAAGAACATGGCCCATAAGTCTGGAAAAATGTGTGACAGTTACAAAGTTCCGACATCAGGCTATGTGCAGATGGACATGTCGAAACTATAAAAGTTCACTTTTACGTCGCTTCGAAATTCTGACAAGTCTAACAGAAAGGTAGAAATTTCGGTTCCTATTTCGCAATCAATAAAGTTTGCTTCCCAAGCTTCAAAGTTCGCAACGATGGGAATCGAAGCAATGAAAGCTTTTCCCACTTGGACGTCTGTAGCACTGACACGGACTTAATTGGATGTTGCTAGCCTTTGAGATTCTTGTTTGCAAGATGGCGGAGATTTGTAGATGCTATCTTAATTGATTGATTGAGTACTGTTCACTTCATGAAATCACTGATTTTGTTTGTCTTCAATATTAGAAACGTTTGTTACTTCAAATATCAATAATTCATCCACTTCTGGTTCGAGAGCTTCTTCAGTCTATTTATTCGATCTTTATGCTTCATCGATTATGTAATCAGTAATCCGTTTCCAATCAATCAGAATATTGACAACTTTCATGTTATTTGCGCGAATTTAAGAAGCTTCTATGCGGGACATGTATTATTTATCGCGTTTCCAAGACGCATACATATGTATAAGATTTTAACTAATCATTGACTCATATTGACACACATAGGGTGACGTGGGCACGGTCATGACGTCACCATCATAGCATTGTTTACGCACTCAAGTCGGCAACCCATGGTTATCAGTTTCGCAAATAAGTATGACTTACGAAACGTGCGTGTAAGTAATTTATTTGGCTGAAATTTATTTAGTGTCATTATCTAGATTAGATTGCCTACTTTACAGCTTACTATCATCCTGCATTTCACTCTGGGCTAAGGAGGCTCCCTAGACTTAGATTACGATGGAAAAACTTTTACTTCTGAAGTTTAGAAGTGTATATAATGCTCTTCTTGGAGCTAAGCCTCGTAACAAATTTCTATGAATAATAACCCTTCCTTGGCAGTCTGGTAAAAACAGTTTGAATAAACATAGGATCAGACAAACCTTTGGAAATTCTGTCTTACAAGGATCTACAGAGACAAAGCAGCGTTTGTACTGTCACAGAATGCAAACACCCTCAGCGCCATCCCTTAAGTGGACGTTCTTTCAATTTTTGACTAATTTGTGACATGCACGGCTTTCATTTCTGCATAATAAATGTGCATAATAAATAAAGAACGTGTGACTAAAGGATACACAGCGTTATTACCAAGTAGAAAGATATACAGTATACTTTGGATACACATTGTTTCAGACACTGTGTACATATGGCGCCGAAGGTGTTAAAGACACTACACCAAAGTCTGTTTTATAATCTCATATACTAATTTAACAGGTGCAGATGTCAAACTCCAAATTTAAAAAACAAACAACAATCACTTGAATTGTCAAATTAGTCTACGAGATTAAAAAATAGACTTTAATCTTAATCACAAACCAAAATATTGTAGCAGTAGTTAAACTAACAGCTGGGGATTTAATTAGAAACCTAAGTTAGTTTATCCTGTATACTAAATATGAAGTTCTAACTTCACTTAAAATTCTGTCTTTGACTGAAACATGTTGGTAAACTAAGATGTCCCAGTTGATTAAGCATTTTGGGAACTTGATCTAAGTAAGAAGTACTATCTTGACTTCGTTTTATTGGAGTCAGATTAATTTGCCTTAGACAAGATAAGACTCCAACTAAAACGCATTAGGCTAATAAGGATCTGTCAGGCTATAAGGCTTCTTTCTTACAGCCTGCCAGATTCAAAGTCGTGCTTAGCAAGGAATAAGTGTTCAACAAATCTAAATTCGTTGTCTGAAGACTACAAATATGAATATTCATCTCCTAGATAAAGGTTTATCTTATGCCACGTTTGCTTACCATCCGAGAAGATTGGGGTCGTATCAGGTCTTGCAAATGATCCTATTGGAATTCTTTTTTTTTGTGACCAGAAAATTATTTCGTTCCAATTCCAAGGATTTGAGATGACAGACATTATCATAAATTTTTCGTTTTCATCAATGCAAGTTATATCACGAATAGGCAATATTATTACAAATATCGCAATACAATATTTAAAACGATGTGCAATACCATCTGTACCATCACATGCTGCACAGATCTCAGTGCTCACAAATCCATAAACTTGAATAACACCCAGAATCCAAGCAAAGCCTTCGCTAACTATCCTATAAAAGTCAGCTCTAAGCAAATTGCATTAGAGTTTCAAATGAAGTGCTGGCTCTGGCAGGACAAACATGATTCAATTTATACGACTAAGGGACGGCGATGGACAAACACGTTGGCTATGTAAATAGAATGTGTAGGGCTGTGTCGGGTTTTTATATTTTTTTGCGATTCTTATTTAAAATGCAAATTTTGGCGAGATTGGTTTGTTTTCACATTTTCGCTGGGCGGTAGTAAAAATGAGATAAGTATTCCCTTTTTAATAGCACATAATTCTTGGACAGAGTAATTTAGTATCTGTTGCTATTCTCTGCGTTAAAGCAAATTCTGTTTGTAGTAAAGAATCTGCGAACTAGTCTAGCCAGCGAGCAACCAAACCAGCAAAAACGCCAGATCAAAAACAGAATAAAATAGATTGCAGAAACGTCAACCCTTACAAGTAAGCATTACACATTGCGGCAATCCAAAGCTACAGACGGTTCAGATCCAACGCACACATACACAGCTTTTACCCGTACCTACAAACCACTCACACATTGAAATTAAGTAAGGTTCCGTCTGATAGCAAAGGCAGTTCATCAAGATTATATTTATGTTGTTTGTGAAATGTCTGGTGATTCAAATGGGGTTTTATGGTCATTGGCGATCGAGGAAGCGATTGGATTGCTATGTTGTTGGGTCTTAGTTCAATATGGAGCTGAAAAGATATTTCTAAGATCAATTGTATTTCTAAAAGTATATGAACAAGCGTTGCTAAACCTTGAAGATCGACCCGTGTTGCTGTGGTTATGATACTTTTAACTTCTGTCTGGTCTTCGGTGTGTTCCCTAGGGAGTTTATTATGGATTTCTCCTGCAAATCTGTCACCTGTTTATTGTTGATAGACCGTCTCCATAAGGCAATGGTCCTGAAGATTTAGCTTAAAATTAGTGTCTTTGTAAGAAATTTCGCTTCGTTTCTGAAGTTCATACACTGTCTCCATTACCAGTAGAAGTAATAATAAATTATAATGTTGTACCCATAAAAATGGTATCCTTGCGTGGTCTGAATTTTTTCGTCAGTCCAAATATTTTCAAGTACGTACGTGTTTCAGGGCCAGGCTTGGATTGAACGACATTTACATCGGAAAACTATAAATTTCTCCAGTAACAGGTTCTTTATTCGGCAAAAAACTGTGATGGCCCGGTTGGGAATCGATACGATAATGTCAATTCGATTACTGGAGCGGGGCTGATGTAATTTTCGAAGATGGTAGAGATTTTTCACGGGTTTCCGAAATAGGGATTGTTCTTTGCGTTGAAGAATCTTTTGATGTTTTTAAATTTATGCTCTTTATTATGGATATAGTTGAGTCATAATATGAAGCCCTTGAATTATACGTTATTATAATTTCATAGACTCCAAAAATGTTGTTGCCTATCATTATTCGCCAAATGTTTGGGCATTCCGCTAGTTCCTAAAGCTTCAGTAAATCCATAAAATTCTAATTCAAGGTAGTTTTATTTAACCACTGAACACATCCTCCGTACTTAGCTCATCAAACATTCAGCCGACACCCGACAGCGTGTTCCACTAAACATAAACTCGGCAAAATAACCCCGGCATCATGCCGCGTGGGTAACGCAGTCTGGCTGGGGGTGGCGTCTTTGGGAGGCGTGACCTTGGAGGGCGACGACCGCGCTGACGTCACCATACCCCCCCCGCACTTCAGTCACCCCCTGGCTTCCTGTTGCCAACCGGCGTGGCGTGTAGTCGCAAAATATTTCGTTTGTAGGTTACTTGGGGAGACTTGAGTAGGGTGCTGTATTTTAACCCAGGTCAATATTGTTAATGTATGCGTTTTTGTTTGTTGCAGGTATGTTTGTGGTTTTGAACGGGAGGTTTGCTGGTAGAATTCAACAATGGCTAGAAAGGCATAACGCTTACATAATTAAGTCGATGAAAATTCAGCCTATTAGGTATCACGGTAAGGTACCAACGTTATTTTCAGGTGATTATTGATCACCAAAAAGCATGATAACTTTTAAGTCACTTTTAAGCTAATCAGTGATCAGCAACTTTAAAGTTCTCATGTTTTTTTCTTAAGTTTTGAACTGACGAATAAAAAAGAACGGTACAATCTCCAATTAGCCTAGGCGCTATAAAAAATAGGAAGAAAAAAAAATCTTAAGTCGCTTGCTAGTTGCTAGACAGTAGACATCCATTCAGACAAGTTTTTTTCTAGATTTATTTTTTTCCTCATATTAGACTACATTGTCGATTCAATGGAGAAACGCCTCGTCATGATGGGAAGAGATTTTCTTTTAGCTACGTATAGGATAAAAAACAACCGACTACCAAAAAAAACATAAATAAAGTGAAAAATAACTTTAATTTCGGAAGTCGGTGTCTTTGTTTTTCAACTTTCGTTTTTTGCCACCGATTTTTAATGTTTTTTTTGGAAGTCGGTTGTTTTTTTTTTTACGTTTTTATTTTTCACATTTTAGTTGTGGTTTAACCTACCCCACAATAACTCGAATACCACTACCTGCTATGTAAATAACAGGGACGGAGTCAAACAATATATCGTCTACAAACACTAAGTGGGAAAAAATATGTAATATTGAAGCTAAGGCAAAAACAACGCAAGCAAAGATAATAAAATTTATATGGGACCACCTCTGAAGCATGACCTACCAAAAAAATAAAGAATCATCAAAATCGATTCATAATTGGCGAAGTAATCGAGTAACATAGATAAAAAAAATAAAAAGTAAAACATACAGACGAATTGAGAACCTCCTCCTTTTTGAAGAAGTCGGTTAAAAACCAATCTCTACGATATTGTCCGTCTGAGGGAACAGCCACTTCAGGAATTAGATAGCTGAAGAGTATCTTCCTTCCGAATAACGATCATTACCGACCAATCCATCTACCAAGGGAGATTACAACAGCATAATCCCTGCAAAGATTGATCAGTGTAGCGAAATATAAGCCTCTCTTGGTTCTGTTGGCAAGTGGACCACTCGACCACTAGGGGTGCACAATGCAACCTATGTCTACCTCCGACCCATTTCCGCTAATCCCCTCATCTTCACGCCATTGTTCGCCGGGGTATGACTGAATGCTTACTCTGTTCCGAATTAGATGCTCCACTGATTCATACCTTGACAGAAATAAAACTGTGAGGGTGAGTTTTATAAAAAGCTCTCGGCCAGTTTCAATATTATATCATTCGTTTTATATATGTATCCGAATAAGAGAAAAGTTAAGCTTAACTTGTAATAAAAGTAATTCTCAGTAACCCTCAGATCCCTCTTCGCTTTCATGGAAGTATTACTCTGTATAGGAGCTCGCATTAACATGAATTTATTTCACATCTCTTTGAGGGCGTACTGCCCACACGCACGTGTTACACGCGTAATTGAGTATTCTTGAGATCCTGGCGAAGGAAAATATTCTGAGCTAACATTTTCTGATAAAGTGTTAGAGTGCGTACATACTAGGGACAATCACTGAACATTTTTGACGCATGCCGAAAGCTCGACGACTATTCTTGCAAATTTTGAGTTTCACTGTAAGCTGACCTAACGTTCAGCTCACGTGTTACATTGCCAATGTGTAAGTATCCTACCTCAACCACAAGCTTCATTCAGCCGGTAGTGCCAATATGAAGCCGGAAGCCCCACGTTCTCGCTCCGATATTAGTAAACTTTGGCAAGTATTGTAGTATAAGAAAATGGCAATATTGGGCTTTTATCGCTTATTATGAAGGCCACGTTTAATAGTCGACGTTAATGGACGAAAAGCGAAAATATGAAAAACAATTATATCATACATATAACCACGAAAATTTTCGAGAAAGAGAAGCCATAAATATTATTTTACATTATCGAGATAAGAAACCTCTAAAGTCTTGTCTGAGAATGCAAGAACTTAAAAATAGGTGTCAAATGTTCAAAAAAGCCAAAAAGAAAGCGGGCGGGAAATATGGCTGTTATTTTAGTATATTGTGGTGTCTTACGATTTCCACGCGAATGAAGTCGCGGGCAGAAGCTAGTATACTAACTTGGTTTCCCTCAGACATAACAACAAAGTTTGAGAGTCTCGAAATTGCGACACAATACGTAATTGCTACATCTGTTTTGGTTGTTTTTCCAAACTTTCCTTTAATCATGTTTTTATTGTGCTCTGAACAATTTTCAAGTTGCCATAACATCGTTATTGCTTCATCTGGAAATAAACACAAACGAGAACCTTTATTATAGTTGATAGAATTTATAGCTATGTTGAGGGATATATTAAAGTTTATACCTACTCAAGAATTCTCTTTCAGTTTCCCTGACTAATTTATGGTCTGAATATGGTAATAAGATACTGCTAGTCGTCTACATAGGTACTGTTAATAAATATTGGGTCCCCACCTATGAAATTGGCGTTTTTTTTCTCACACATAGAGAACCTCGTCACTATGATTTAAAATATTCATCAATTGCTTGGTATTATATCGATTAATGACCATCATAGACAACCAATAGTAAAGAAAAACCTTATTACTTATAGTTTTCTAAACATAAAAATACCTTAAAATAGTTTTCTAAACATAAAAATACCTTAAAATAGTTTTCTAAACATAAAAATACCTTAAAAATGACTCCTCATTTTGTTAGCAAAAAAGACCACATTTTTTTTTTTTAACTTAGCCATAACTTATTTTTGTCACTTAATCTAAGTGGCATACGTTATCGTTAACATTCGTCCATACAAGTTTTAAAACATTAGTGTTCATGGTTGTTATATAAATTAAGAAAATGTTAGTTTGAAAAATGCAACTTCTTTAAAATTCCCCATACAAAACACCAATTTCATAGGACCTAATACTAACCGGTCTGCCGCCCTTTTGGCACAAGACCCATCAAACCACATTTGTCTACTTCAAATATACCCCTACATTACAGCCACTAGTCGCAAAAAACACCTCGTTTGTCAAAGCTTTCCCCTCAAAATAAGTTGTCGTTCTGCCCCAAAATTTGCATAAGTTGGTATACGTGTGACGGCGTGACTCACATTGTTTGGGACTCCAACCCTCTTTTCTATGGCTAGTGACTAAACTTAAGAGTATCAGGGAGTAGGGAGACCCGTGTCTTTGTCCGTGTCGCTTTTAATTATGGGATATTCATATGATGAACTTACTAAGTCATAATCCTGGTAGTGTGTTGATTATGACTATGAGTAACCACAGTCTAACTATTATCATACAATCGTCCAATTATGCGTTGTGCGGCGCGTTATTGGCAGTAAAGCATTTTTACTTGTTCTGTGTCCATTTTGGTTCACTATATCCTGTGGGCAGGCAACACTACAGACAAATAAACAGACAAGATTTAAAACTACTTGGGATCTCCGTTGTACCTCATTATAACATATTTTCATCTAATTCAGTTCTGAAGACACGTGGAACGAAAGAATGACTCCATTTAACTCCCACGCTGGAATTCGTATCGGACAAAAACATTTCAGATCTTTCAGATCTTCTCGTTGTTGTGTCCTATACCTTTTTTTTATGATTATCTACCACGTCGTCTTATTTTATTGAGCTATTGGTTCCGTTGAACTTGCAAGAGGAGTTGGATAATAACTGTTGGATTACGGACCGGAAGATATCATCAGCCTGATGAAAGTGAATAGTAGTTCCGGGATTTTGGCGATGAGTGTTTATTTTACGACAATGCTTGAAGGGTCTGAAGTCACGATTAGAACTCTCAGACCAAATGGTCTGAGCTGGAACTAATAAGACAGTAAACTACACTGTTAAGGACATTCACATTTTCCTGTTATTCTTGAAGACCAAGAAGATTGGATTTCCAAAGAGCGAAAAAAATAGAACATTACCATCATCATCATGTTGAATTTGCAAAACTTTGAAGGTTCAATCAATCTGCCTAGCCTTTTCCCAACTATGTTGGGGTCGGCTTCCAGTCTAACCAGATGCAGCTGAATACCAGTATTTTACATGGAACGACTGCCTATCTGACCTACACTCTGACGACTCGTAAAGACTGTTAAAGATCCACAAATGACAGCCGGGACCAACCGCTTAACGGGCTTTCCGAGGCACGGCGGAGTCTCGATATGTGAAAATGGTCACCCATCCACGGACCAACCTCGGGAAGCGTAGCTTAACCTGATGGATCGACCCGAGCGGCGGTTATTACTTAGTCACGAGCTCCCCCAAAACTTTGAAGATTATCCTTACTTTATTACAGAGCAGTTGAAGAAAATACACTTCTGCTGTCTTAATTCCCCTAGCAACATGAGGATTAATGTCAACTCGACTTTTACATCTTCTTCCTTGGATACCGCAGCTACTTGTTAGTGAATTATACATAGTGTTAGGGTAGACACCGTTATCCTTGAAACTAGTGGTTTGGTGTCATCTATAATATAAATTTTCTATGGGACCATCCTTGAAAAAAAAATCAGCTGTTCCATACATTTGTGTTCACTTAAATTGTCAAAATGTATGGAACAGCAGATTTTTTTTTTGCGATTTCTAATTTGGTCCCATAGAAAAAGTATATTATAGATGATACCAAACCACTAGTTTCAAGGATAACGGTGTCTACCCTAACACCCAGTATATCAGGAAATATAGAAGATAAACAATATAAGTTGATGTAAAATTTCATGTTTGACAGTAATAACGCGATCATTGGTCATTGGGTTGATATTTCGATACGTGCAGAAGCTAAAAATATAAAGCGAGTACAACAAAAACTGTTCGAGTATGAAATATTGGTAACCGTTTTCTTTAAGCTACTTCTCCAGTTCACAATGAAACGTTTTCATTTTGTGACCCGAATCATTTCCTACAATACATCGACATATTGACGGACATGTTAACAGCTCTGGCAGTTCGTTTGACCCAGACTGCCACCCAAAACTCCCCATCTATTTTCGCCAGACATTTGCCTGCATGACGAAAAAAATATTCTATAACCCAACATAATAATATTGTATTCGGCACGTCTCATTTCCTTACTTCGAACATTGTTTTGTAATTCAGCCGGTTTATACTGAAAGGGCACGGGGTGAAGGACGCCTGTTATGCTGGGAAATTGGCGATCGATACTTTGTCTGTTGCCTGTCCATGCAAACTTCTACTTTATGCTGTCCAGGATAAAGTTTAGTTTTCGCCTGTTATGTATTATGTTGACCTGTTGGTTGCGAACGTGTACTGACTCCGAACTCCTTCAATTTTGAGCGGCTGTGCTTATTATAAACGTTTGGCAACTTGTTGGCGATGACAGGGGATGCTGGTGGCATGCGATGTTCGGATAAGTTTGGTCCTATTTATGTCACAGCTGATGGTTGGCGGAAGATAAGTTGTTCTAACTATCCGTCGGTAGTGTCAGAAGCAGCTGCCGTTGTAAGTCAGTCAAGGGAAATAGGTTAAGTAGTTTCGTGCTGTAGCGGCCGGATTGTTGTGTTATATCGTAGTGTGTTACTAGTTACTGCTGCATTGCGTTTTATTGGTGTAGTTTATGTTAGGAAGAGCTCGTGGCTAAGTAATAACAGCCGCACGGTTCAATCCATCAGGATAAGCTACGCTAGCCGGGGTTGGTCCGTGGATGGGTGACCATCTTTACATACCGAGACTCCTCCGTGCCTCGGAAAGCACCGGCTGTTATTCGTGGATCTTTAACAGTCGATACGGGTCGTCAGAAGCCTGAAAGTCTGACAACCAGTCTTACAGAGGGGTATCGTATGATCGCTCCATGTAATATACTGGTATTCAGCTGTATCCGGTTAGACTGGAAACCGATCCCAACATAGTTGGGAAAAGGCTAGGCAGATTGATCGAGTTTATGTTACACATGCTTTGTTATTTGTTTTTGTTCCATGAACTAAAGTATAGACATTACTAGGATTGGTAGGAGATGCACAGATGTAGGAGAAACTCGGTCCAACATAATTCCGTATCCTTTATCCTGTCAAAGCATGTAAGAAGCTCCTGCCAGTCTGCAATATTGTCTTTTGCTCGTACAAAATTCGCTGAGTTCCAATCCGCTCCTTACAATATGACGTATAACAAAAGTATGTTGTTCAATCGTCGGGAATCTTAAAAGACATGTATTCAGATGACGGTCTTGATATACTATAACTTTGTGATATTTCAAGACATGTAGGTGGTTCTAAATATGTTTATAGATTTTCGGCGTCATATCTAGATTTGATATTGTTTGTTTATGTAGAAGTGGGTGGTAGTTACGGCGATCTGTCTGTGGTTATAAAAAGGCTAATTTTGACGTGGGTTCAAATACCGTTACCATATCGCTTCTGCATATGATCATAATTCAGTTACTTCAATTATAAAAAGATCCTGCTGACTGTGAAATGAAATTGCACTTTGAAGAATGTCATTGGATAATAGACACAGGATATTTAAGTTTCTATTGGTTTTACTACCACTTCCTGCCAAAAATCTAAAATCTCGTAAAACAGTATAAGCCTTTAAAATAACCATAGCGTGTCTAATTACGGCTGCGGCAATTTAGTCGCAGCGATAATCGCACATGTGCGTGGGTTCTTACGGACTTGTAAACAAGCGTGTGACTATTGATTTCTTGCGAGCTGCCGGCGCTGCGACAAACACATTACCGGCTTTTGTTTGTTTGTTATTTCTGTTTTGTCGGGCAAGCTTTTATTTTCATTTTTGGACGAGAGTATTTAAAAGTTGATTGGGTGGTACGTTCCTTATACATTTTTGTAATTTCTTTCGTGAGACTCATTTGTTTTTATGGTTTTGGTAACGTGCGTGTTTCTAAATTGTCGACTTATTTTGGTCTTGAAAGGTCTCTAATCCAGAGCTCATCACGCAGTATTGTCGTGAATCGAAACTTATATCGTAACAGACGATTCATAATATTAATCTCGGGTGCCATAAGGGCCTCTCCCTGGTCCCTCTAATCAATTTTAATTGATTCTCTTACACAGTAATTGAATTGTGTAAAATTGTCCCTTTTGTTACCAAATCCGGAACTAATTGTATAATTGCCTGCAATGATTGTTATTTCCCCTCAATGTTGACGAACTGGTGTTTTTTATTTAGCCGAACGACTTTTAGGGTCAAGACAAGCCAAATCGATGCATCCTTCCAAATGTTCGTCTTGTAGCTGTAATCCTTGTAGTTGGCAATGTGTTGCTTTTTGAGAGCAGTAGCTTCAGCATTTATTTTGTGCTTTAACGTTGATCTAATCATTCCACTACTACAACTTTTGAAATGGCAGTATTAAAATAAAGTCCCTATCTGCAACTCTATTTATACAAAACATAATTCATTGAATGAAATAATATGAGCAAATTGTACTCGCACTTGGTTACGTACGACGGCGCCAATGTTATTGTACTGATAAGGAGCTGACAACGGTATCAGTACCGCTTTGTATCTCTGTGATAACTATTTGTATGGACATTTTGTGTTCATACGTTCCCTTATGTCATCAATTTTGGGTATATTTTGCACCTGAATTCATAAAGGTAGGATAAACTGTTCTGAGCATATGTGGCACCGTCTCTAGTTCACAAAAAATTGTGGTGGCAATGAATTGTTTGTTCAGTATGCATCATGCTTTGGGAGACTTTTTTGAAGTCGAAAGCATATTCGTTTGAAGACGTAGTTGTATACACTTTGCCATTCGGTCCGGCTAAATGGTTGCCATATACCTATTCCGAGTTTCGGACTCTTTGTAAAAGGCAAGGTACCTATTTCTAGATTGCATAACGTATTTACCGCGCAGCCTAGACATCGAGGCCTATAAAGCACACAGTAAGTATTATGCTCAGCTATTCTCCTTTCTTAGTCAGCAGAAAAAACGTCCAACGTGCAAAATAAGTAGACAGCGAACGGAAACTACTGAAAGCTAAGTGCTTCCCTCCTCAGCGCCTTTTATAATAAGCGCTATCCTTATTCATCTCCCCCTACAAACTGGTTGAGTACACCTCCCCTTTACACCTTTTTAGCTAGTGTTTATATTATCGTAACGCCAAAAAACGTACACTCTGTTGTCATTGGCTGATAACAGTTTGGATATCAGTCTGATAAGCGTCACAAATTCATATGTCGATACTTTTATTGTTTGTTCATAAAATATGTTTATGTTCGGGGAATCCTATCAGCCTCTGTGATTGGACGGATTTGTTTTCTATCCGGTTTAACCGAAATAATAAGAAAATGTTTACGGATTATTGGTTGAAGACAGTTTTATATTTGTTGAAAACTTGATACACGAATTGACTTGAACAGCCACGGTTTTTTAGAAATTAGCCGAACTGCGACCTAATTCGGTGGGCACAACAATTATGACCGTTTTCCATTCAATTTTCACAGAAACATTAAAAACACATCGTTGAACTATCTGTTCAAAGAATCGGTTATTCCAATAATTTTCATTCCAATCCAAATGAAATAGCGATCAGGCGTTTCCCCGAAGCGGCGAGCATGCACCCTGCACGTTGCGCGCTGCCCGGGGGTTGCCATAAAATCGATACTTTGTGTTTATCTACGGAACGACGTTACGGCGCCTGTAAATACAGAAATGGGGCGCTGCACTTTGTTGGCAGTAAACAAGAGTTCATCATAATCAGCCTATAATTTTCCCACTGCTGGGACACAGGCCTCCTTTCTTTGAGAGGGAGTGGGCTATAATAATCCCCCACGCGGGTCCAGTGCGGGTTCGTAGATGTCACATGTCTTCGATTTTTGAATCTAAGACATGCCGGTTTCCTCACGATGTTTTCCTTCACCGTTTTGAGAGCAGTGGTGATGCAATTATTTACACAAAGTAAATAAGAAGCCTGTCTGGGTTCGAACTCACGACCGATACTACAACTCGTAAGTCGGGGACGTAACCACTGGGCCACCACTACTATTCAAACAAACAAGGGTTTCTACCTGGAAATGTGAAATGTCCTTACATATTTTTTATGGCTTTGTTAAAAAATGTTTGGCGCTTTTTTTTTGTTGAAAATAACTCCTGAGTTTATTTATATTTATTTTGGTTTATGTGAGACCTTTAGAACTCAAAACTAGGTGGGTTGGTTTTTTTTTGCAATGTTTCTGATGCACGTGGTATCGTAACTGTCTTGTGTTAGTAATTTTCTTTACAACCTATGCTATCCCACTACCTATGTGCAGAGGTCTCCCCCATACAACCTCTTTATGTGTTGCCTTTTTTTTTTGCTGAATTGTCATGGACACTTCCAAGTGATCACTTCAGCTCCTCCTAAGCCTGACATGATGACGACGTCTGTCTTCAGGCGCCCACTGCGTGACGACCCTTCCTTCTTACTGCTTTCGGCAAATGGCTGCTCCAGTTGAGCCTGGGAGACTTTGAATGGCCACACATTCTGGGAAATGTACAGAGTTCATCATCATCATCATCTGCTTAGACTTTTCTATTCTCAACTATGTTGGGGTCGGCTTCCAGTCTAACCGGATGCAGCTGAGTATTAGTGTTTTACATGGAGCGACTGCCTATCTGTTTAGACATGTTGTAGAGAGTTACACCAAAAAACTCGTGGTTACTATGTGTCAGGAATAAACCCAGTTCTTTGTTTGTTTACCTAGCTAGCTAAAAGCACGAGAAAAACAGTGTTTATCAGTTAACGTGTTATTATACAACGCTAGTTGCATATTCCAATGAGGTAAATATCTTGTTTTGCTGCAAACCTGTCTCTATTTATGCAATGACGTCACTTCTTGTAAACATTGGCTACATTGGCTTGCTTAGAAGCGCCCATTTTGGACACACTTTATCCTCTATGTTTCTTCCTCTAACTAATTAAGATCGTGATAATAATATTATTTTCAAATGTTGTACTTTAGTTGTTTTGAAATAAGGAAGCCGTCAATGGATAGTTTGATTCATAGACAACTAAATGCAAGGGCCATTTATTCCGGGTTTGATAAGTAAACAACTGCTTGCTTCGTGTAGATAAATATTAGTTTTACAATAACAACTAAGCTGACAAATTATTCTAATTATCAGATTGTTATCAAAATAAAATACCAGACAAGCATAGATTTGTACTCTGTCCCCTCGGTAGTGAGTGACCAAACCACAGTAAAATAAAAAACCAATGACCTCTACCCAATCAAATGATCATTAAAGCTTTATCAAAACATCAATGAATGGTTGGCAGTTTAAACAGACAATATTTTCCTTGTTCCGTTCACACAATGGGCGATGCTGGTGGATTTTTCATCATCAGAAAATTGGGATGACAAAAGTCTTTGATGTCTGTTTTGAATACAAAGCGCAGTGTAAGTATGTTGAAAGCTACCTCATAGGTAGATAAACAAAATGCGTAAAAAGTTTTAAGCGTGTATAGTAGCGCCCTCTTTTGCCTATAGAGAAAAACTTGAAGAAAATACATAACAGATGGCAGTGTTTGAAACACTGTTATGTTTGTTTACAAAAGTATATTTTCGAAATCACTAACAAAAAAATCTATTGATTGCATGGTTTCCTTAAATAAAAACAAACTGTGTAATAATTGTGTATACTTTTCGGTAAAGGCTAAAAGCGTACCTGCCTACCTTGTCAGGGAAAATAGACCAGAAATACATGAAAAGTTTTAGAACCAAAACAAAAAACATACGAAATCCACGTTCGTTATTCCGTACAAATGAATTCAATAACTTTTTCCACGCAACGTCGTGTGGGATGCATTGCATACAGTACTGCCGTGACGTAACGAAGTAGTAGTGTATTTGTTTTGTTTAGCGCTCAACTTTAGCGCGGGGTCAGGGATTGTTATGCTTTGAATACATTTAGATTTAGTTGTTCACGTTGTTTGTGAAGAGTACAGAATAAATGTATGAATAATTTAGAAATAAAAGTTTATTTGGAATTGGTATCTGTGGTAGGTTGAAGCTCAGTTTATGAACCACTGCTTTTGATTGGGTATTCTTTGAGATTCTGGATAGAATTTTCATCAATTAATGTAGTGATTGAGAACATAAAGAGAACTGGAAAAAATATGGGCGAAGCTTTTGGTCAGCAGTGGCGCAAAAAAGGTTAACTAAAAAAATAGTGATGGCATAACTTGGTCCAGCGTTGATTATCTTAATTAATCAGGACAGAGGAACGAGCTGCGACACTCTACCTATTCTGAATTTTCATAGTGGAAAGAATCGAAAGCATTCTTCTGTTAGCGCAGGTACTAGAGGTTCTACTACACTAGTAGGTACTAAACGACGTCAAACACTATAAATTAAACCATCAATTTCGCTCGAACCATTTCTCTTTATCAGTTCAATCTCAGCAGAGATTGTAACTGTCTATCTCGCGAAATACAAGTTAAATGGGAGCCGTCCAACCTTACTTGAAATACCGACGAACACGATTGAACTTAATAAAAGATCGAGGTGTACGTAGCTACGAGTTCTAGGAAATTAATCCAGCATAGAATGTAGGTTTTGAATTAAATTAATATGAAATAGCGCCGAGGAATTGCGATGTAGATCGCTGTATGTATATTCAGAAACGTTGCTGGAATTGGAGCTGTGGGGAATTTGAAATGAGGGAGCTATGTGAATGATATTTGTCTTCGTGCTATGTGGATTGGACATAACAGTCCGCAGGTAAATAAGTTTGCAGAGAGGAGCTCGTGGCTAAGTAATAACAGCCGCATGGGTCGAGGTTAAGCTACACTTGTCGGGATTGGCCCGTGGATCGGTGACCCTCTTTACATACCGAGACTCCTCCGCGCCTCGGAAAGCACGTTAAGCCGTTGGTACTAGCCGTCATTTGTGGATCTTTGACAGTTTTTATGGGTTATCAGAAGCCCGAAAGTCTGACAACCAGTCTTACAAAGTTGTGTAAGGTCTTGGAGTGTTCGTGGGTTGTGGAGGTCCGATAGGCAGTCGCTCCATGTAAAATACTGGTATTCAGCTGCATCCGGTTAGACTGGAAGCCGACCTGACATAGTGTCGCAAATAAACGTTTATTCTTTCTTTCTATTCTACTCAATTGAATATTTCAGAGTAATGGGCCGGCGAGGTAATGCAATCGTGTACCTAAATGCTTTTTTAAAGCTTTGACCCACAGAAAGTGAAGACTGTCTTACTCAGAACCAGACCACTAAAATAACGATAAACCCTTACCATTCCAGAAATACCATATCTATCCATAATAATGAGCCGTATAGCTTAGTCTGGTATTTTTTATTGTCCCCACGGAACAACTGTTTAACATAAAAAGTTATTTTATGATCCACATCGGTTTTATGACCTAGGTTAGTTCCTACGTGAGGTCCTATAAACTTGCTCAGGAGTTCGCAATGCGAATGTGTCAGCCATGATTTTTGGCGAGAATCGTGGTTTTAACCCCTTCATCATAGGGAAGACAAGCGTGATGTTATGAGTGATTTAGAAAAAATCATGTTTGATCTGCTTCAGTAAGCGTGGGTTGAAAAATTCTAGGCGTAAAAACCAGTATTCCAGAAATATCAATGAAGTATGTAGAAAACCGTACGTGTAACTTCGAGAAATCCTATTGCAAAAAACGAAGCATTCATGAATAAAAATATTTTAATAACAGAGAGCTTTAAAGCTGTACGCGACACGCGCAATATAGCGTACTTTAGGATGCGAGAATGCTGAGCATGGGGACGATAGTAGGCGTTATAGCTGCAGTGGATGTTAATGGCGGCAGATTTATTTATATGGGCCTAGAACGTGGATGGATGTCCCGGTTAACATGCCTGGTTCCCACAATGGACGCCGTATTCAAGCCCCACATTACACGTATCTACGGCGAAGGCTCTCATAATTTTTATTCTGAAAACTTCACTCTGGATAAGCATGGGTTTGGGTTAATGACTGATAATTTTAACTTAAAAGTCGAAGGATTTGAATGATCTTCATTTGTTAAAATTCTTTTAAAATTGTAGATCATAATTTAAAACATAGCGACAATTAAGCACAATGATGCATGAATAAATAAACCGACCTTTTCATTTTCCTCCCCGAAATTAGTCTATTCTAAATTGGGCAATAATTTAGAGTGAAATTTCGGTCAGTCTATTTCTATTTGCGACGCTTCTAACATTTGTGGACCTGACTTATGCATGTAGCCAAGGTGCTAAACGTGGAGTTGAAAGGTATCTAAAATAGGCTGCGGGGTGGAAATGCGGAGCAGAATCTGCAATGCTGAATTCATAGTACAAACATGTTGGAGTGAACTGAAATGTCGACATTTCTCCGTACTACATACAGGCGCGAGTTGTAAGCGGATGCATTGATCTAGATGTGAATGGTAGTCGGTATGTGTGGGAGTATTGTCGTGTAGGAGGATGTGAAGAGTAGGCGTGTGCGTCTATTCTGAAATTGAATGAAACTTGGTCATGGAAACAGCCATTATTGCCTACAATAACAACCGCTTCATATTGTAATACTTACCACATTACTTATAGTCTTTTTGTTCTGAATACTAAACTAATATTGTACACTTAAACATATTGTTAGTGTAAGCCAAAGTTAAATTAAAATGTGAGGGGCTAAGTTTATTGTCAAAACAAATATTGTCTGCAACGTGCAGACATAACAAACTCCCCTAGCGTTCAGCTAAAGTGCATTCAGAGCGTCGCCATGGCAACAGTTCATTAGTACCTACGAGCTACGTCACAAGCGTCCGGTTATTGAATTTACTGCACTGCGCGTGCCAATAAGCGGTACACCGTCCTGTCCTCACTGTCCTATATAGTATAGCTTCAAACATAGTTCTAGGTCATTAGTTTAGTCAATTATGTGGGCGTCGTGAATGACAATGTTGGCGCCCGACTGGGCCTACCAGGTCCCACGCTGGGCGCCAAAATGTTGATTGTTTTAAAACCCCTACTTTAATAGTCGTATTTAAATTCCTGTAATGCTACTTTTGCTCGGCAGATTTCCAAGTTTCGACAAATATTGGTACTTGAGGAAATTATTCATGTGAATTTTATTGGAAGACGGCTTGTGTTCGCGGACTTAAAACCACTCGAAAAACAGAACTTAAATCTGAATAATGTATTTGTTGACTACTATAAGCATGTTTGCCTATGATAAAGTCTTTCCTGAGGATTTTTATATACTCCCAATAAAATTACTCCAGTAATCGAACGTTATTTCTTTACTTTTCAGATGTACACTACGCTTCCCTTCCACGAACATTCGGCTGGAGTTCCAGTCGCTGGTGGAGGAGAGTGGTGGCGGGGCGGGAGGCAGTTCCGCTCAGATGCCGCCTCTCCGCATCACTATCCCCACTGACAGCGACGGACGTAGCCCGGCGCCTTCGCCTACAGGTAATACCGTCGTTTTACAGTTTGATGCAAATATTTGAAGGGTATCTAATATTAATACAGAAGTGGAAGAAAGTGTGCAGATACACTATAAATATAAACATGTCTAGAAATTGCCATGCGCAATTTGTTGTCTGTGCTCAATCATTAAGGCTAGCAGTCAAAAACAATACGAATAAAACAAAGAAAAGAATAGATACAACACTTGAAGCCTGTCTACCTCCTTAAAGTACGTTTTTAGGGTTTAGTGGCTCTTCAAAAACTTATGTAGGCATTAACGATTTTGATTTTCAACTTTACAACCCTTTCTACATTAACCCCGACCCTTTCGATGTTATAATCCTCACGTTTCGTTTTCCCTTTTATAAACTTCTCTCATACATCCAAGGCAATCGATCAATATCCAATATTACCTACTAAATCCTTACCAACAATGTTTTAGGCACAATAAGCGCAGCGAACAGTTGTCCAACGTCGCCGCGTGGCGCCGGCTCCTCCGGCCGAAGACACGCCGACCTCGGCCTCGTCGCGCACTACGCGGCCCTCGCAGACCATGCGCGGCCCAACTCTAATGGAACTGCTGTGAGTGTACATTACTATTGAAACTTTTAGGTCGAAGACACGCCGACCTCGGCCTCGTCGCGCACTACTTGGCCCTCACTGACCATGTGCGGCCCAATTCTAATGGATCATTAAAACCATGAATTCAACTCTCTAAGTTAGCCAAAGGCATACCATGATTACATAAAATATTGAGACTTGAGAATAAACAAAAATATTTATTTATTCTCAATATCTAATATTAATTTTTATATAGAAAAATTTTGAGAGTCGTTTTGGTGACTTTTAATGAATTAAGTTCAGTAAATACCATATTGGAAATTGGATTTTTATACACCTCGTGGTGGATGTGTATAAAGAATAATACGACTGTATCCATTGACATGTAAATATTGTTAATATCCAGAAACTGTTCCAGGCATCATCCTCAAACTCAGACTCAGGTTACGGCAGCACGCGCGACGTTCGCGAATCTCGCGAGGCTCGAGAGCCTCGCGATGATGCCAAACCTCCGTACAGTTACGCACAGCTCATCGTGCAGGCTGTAGCCTCCGCGCCCGACAAGCAGCTCACGCTCAGCGGCATCTACAGCTACATCACCAAGCATTACCCCTACTACCGCACCGCTGATAAAGGGTGGCAGAACTCTATTCGTCACAATTTGTCGCTCAATAGGTAAGTCTATTAAAATAATATGACGTTCACATGACACCCGAATTTGGCATTGAATAGTGTGACAATGAGGTTAGTCATATCATATTTGGAATGGATAACTGGCCAAGCTCAATCTTTGGGGGCAGCAGTAAGGGTTCTGACAATGTTTCCCAGATATTTTACAACTTAAATTTTTTGGTAAAACAAGTCACCAAATCAGTCTTTTTTTATTTATTTATGATTTCCAACAAAAGATATAATTATGACACCAACTGTTGGTTGTCTATTTATAAAGATATCAATATTTTAATTTTATTATTTTAATATTTTATTTTTGTAATGGCTAATACCATTGTAAAAATAACGAATTAAAAACAATTGCTTTGTGTAAAATAGTGTAAGTCGACGATATGACATTTTTAATATCAGGTAAACTACAGAAGAATGAAAAAATATAGTAAAAATCTGCAACTTAATCATCTGTTTTCATTTTAGTAGCGAATCTCACTATAGTACTCACACACTTACCCTCTCAACTTCCAGATACTTCATCAAAGTCCCCCGCAGCCAGGAGGAGCCAGGTAAAGGCAGCTTCTGGCGCATCGACCCTCAGAGCGAGGGCAAGCTCATCGAGCTGGCCTTCCGCCCGCGACGCCCGCGCGGCGTGCAGTTCCGTGCGCCCTTTGGACTGTCCTCCAGGTATGATTGGTTCTAAATCTTGCAGAAGAAACAGAAAGGATTTCTGCAGATTCCCATGTCGAATGGCAGGTAATCCATTTTAAAAGCTAGAAGACTTGGACGATTGTGACGCAAGCTTGAGTTGCTTGATAGCCTTTGAATACCACTGTGGTGATATCGCTGCAGCATTACGATGGCTATTCGGTACAGTTTCTATGGTACATTATATTTGTAAAGTATAAGTGTAAATTATATTTCATATGTAACCGTATTGCACATCTATACAAATAAATAAAATTTAAGTGTCTGTTTGTAATGTCAAAATGACAGCTTTTACTAAATGCGTATGAAAGTATTTAAGTACGATACTTATAACAGAAAACAATAAAAAAAAAAACTGTCTGTTTGTTCCGGCTAATCTTCGCAGCAGCCAGAGCCGGAGCCTTAGGGCGTTTGTGCACGACAAGGAATTTTACTGGCCGGCAGTAAAAATGTGAACGCAACAGTACGAAAACAGACCTTACTAGTCCGATGTTGATAGCACCTTTATTTCCAAGGTGCTATCAACATCGGACCGTAAAAAATCGTACTGCCGCATAGTAAAATTCCTTGTAGTGCACAAACGCCCTTAGGTATGTGCGCGGCGAGACGGAGCAGTGCAGGCCGCTCATCGGTCCTCGCTGCTTCCCGTCACGCCGCTCATTTCTAAGGCGCGGAACAGCGGTCACGGTCAATCTGTAGTTAAATATTCTCTTCCCAGTCCAGGTTTTTATTTAAATTTAAAGGAACTAGTATATTAGTTTCCTCTCTCGGCAGGTGCTTTGCGAGTAAAGTTGTTGCCAGATCGAAAGTCAAGAAAAAACCATAACCATATCCGAACAGGATCGAGCTTAGTTTTAAGCAGAAACAGACGTTTTAAATCAATCACGAATATTACCCGAAATGTGGGGTATACAGAGAGGTAACGGCCGGAATTGTTTATCAAAGATGCTGTTGGCAAATCAGCTTTGTGTCGAGGCGCATTCTGGTGTAATCTTATGGGCTCTTTTGGTTTGGCTGAACAGTTTTGCAATTTTGTAATTGTTGAAATTCTTTCCCTGCCTCACAAACTGTCCTTAACAAACCAAGCCAACATTGCCTCCAATGTTTGCCTGGTTGACCTGAACGCTCCTATTTAGATCTCCTTATCCCTGTTGGGCCATGCAGATCTAAATGCGAGTGTTGGAACTAGGCTATATCTTACACGTGCAACTAAAATCATCCAATTCGTTAGGGCTAGTTTCTCGAACGAAAATTCCAGGTAATTCCATCTCGAAAATGATAAAATCATCTAGCCAATCATAGCAGTGTACGCGCGCTGGGCAATTTGCCACATTAATATTGCGCTATTTTTCTTTTAAGAAACTATCCGCTGCCCGTGTAAGCGAACCTTAACTCATAAGCATCCGACGACATTCGTTCTCCGACCCAGCGCCAGAGAGCGCCTCGATACAAGCTACTATTCAGTCGTGACACGCTAACAGTGGACGTGTGCCTTCCAGGAGCGCGCCGACGTCTCCGTCGCAGGTGGGCGTGTCGGGGCTGGTGACGCCCGAGGAGCTGTCGCGCGAGCCCACGCCGGACCTGTTCCCGCCCGAGGAACAGGACCAGCCGCTCAGCAGAGAGGTGAGGAGTATACCTGCTTTATTATATTACATCTTCGATACCAGGAAAGTCGCCGGGTGATATATCGCGTAACCGAGGCTTATGGGTGAACTGGTGAAGTCTCCTATTAAACGCTTACATGTTTGCTTCTGATGTAAGTGTGGTAATGTCACATATTTTATTTATAAGCTGCAGTGTTTGTGAGGCCGTGAACAGCAGTGCATCGCAATAGTAAGAAATGGCTCAGTATATGGAGTGACGCTCAGTCAGGCCAAATGGAGTATAATTGTAGGAAATTATAGGAGACTGCTCTCCAATACACGATGATGACTAAGTCAGTTTTTGAGAACGCGTAGACAGATAAGTATGACTAACCTACTAAAGAAATTGAAAACCATTTCAGATGTCTCCAAAAAGCTAGAACATTCAATAACAATATTTAACGAAAATGTGTATGTTCCCAGACGAGCCAGCAGCGGCTGAGCAGCAATAACAGTCAGTCGACGCAGTATCTGTTCCCGCAGCGCAGCGGGGTCAGCCAGAGTGCGCCCGGCTCTCCCGGTATGTACCGCTGTGCCACACGTACACACAACTCTACTTGGTCTGTGAATTAGACTCCTAGCCACTGTTGTCCCTGGGTCGTGATCTTGACGACTGACATTAGTAATTACGAGGGAAAATAGGGACGGACACACGTACATATATTATTGAACCTGTATTATCCCACTGCTGCATACCTACCACCTCGTAAACGTTTCAATATCATGTTAGACGTGTGTCGCGCAGGTCACGGGCTGGCGTACAGCTCGGCGGGCGGCGCGCTGGTCATGGCCGGCCATCAGATCACCGTCGTCACCAACGGGGCCGGCGGCGAGAGAGAAGGTAGGCCCAGCCACCCACCGACCCATAGACCATAGAGTTACTTGAAGAGGCTTTTTGAAGCATAGCAGGCATATTATTAGGCGCGGGACATGCACAAAACGCGAGTGGCGCAGGCTTGGCGACGGTGCGGCGCGGACGTCTCTTGTGTATGTCCCGCGCCTAATAATACCTTCAAGTAATGATTACTTCCAAGTAATGATAGTAGGGAAATTGTCTGTTCAAACATGTTTTCGTGTCCCATTACTGAGCTGTTGCTCTGATATAATTTCTCAGTCGTCTTTAATGATATACGAAGAAGGCGCTGGTAAATATGAGTAAAATTAACGTTGTGTTTTTATGTTTTCAGAGAAGTACGTGGTGGGCACGACCGGCGGCAACCTGGTGTCCATCCAGGAGGAAGAGGTGCCCGCCAACGTCGTGATACACCAGCATTCGCCTTACTACGGGTATGTGTCATCTGGCGCTTTTAACGGAAGCAGTCTTGAAACCAATTCATCCCAATCGTCATAGAATCTCATTACTTGCTTAGCTTTTTCAAAACTATGTTGGGATCTGCTTCTTGTATAACCGGATCCAGCTGAATACGTCCCCATATCATGTAAATGCCAGATAATATTGCACTTTATTTGACATTCTATCCAGACCAATATAGAAACAAGATGGCTTCCTTTCATGCAGTGTTCGGTCAGGAATTGGAATTAAAATTAGTTTGTCGACAAATAAAAACAAAATATTCACACAATCAAGAATTAGTTTAAAGACTCGAAAGTGTTCTGTTACGATGCGAGCTGCCCCGTGCGCGAGAGTGCGCACTAATAGTTGCTCCATCCTGTTGCCTAACACTTGCTCGTGGTGTTCCAGCGGCGCGTACGGCGGCGCCGAGCTGGCGCTGGGCGACGACGCGCCCGCCGCGCCGCCGCACAAGCGCGCAAGACACGCCAACGTACGTATCGCTGCGCAGCGCGCGGACCTGCGCATAGCAACGTGCTCGGCACATCTAAACCGCTTTCCAGAGCTAACAGTGTCACCATTGTTCTGGAATATTGACACTGACAGCTCTTGAACGCAATTTAGCTATGCTGATCGCGTTCAAAAGAACAAAGTTTGAAAATTTGTTTCGTTGGTGTAGTGGTAGCAAACGCTACTGTTGATCATGAGTTCCTGGGTTCAATTCCTAGGTATACACTAACTAGGTAGGAACAATAAAAAAAAAACAATGCTACAACTGCTACAAGTTAGAGGCTAAATAGAATATCTTTGAGTTACCAACCGTCTTCAAATAATTCGGATGATTTCTGCCAACTGGAAGCGAGAGGTGAACGTGACTTTGTTTTGTAAGCTTACCAAGTCTAAAGGTGCCGCCAGACCGGGATCGACCGATCTACGTCGACTTTCGGCTCTAAATTACTCCGTGGTCTGGTTGCACCTTTAGATTTACATAAACCTTAGGGTATGTCTTGCAGATTTAGATCCATGTATAGTTGATAACCCACAGTCTGATACAGATCTTCTTTATTTATGCCATCCTTTCTACACCTGAAAACTCTTTAGTGAAAAAGTAATGTTCTGATGACGGGCATATGACTTCCAGATGTCGGAGCTGGAAGACCGGCGCGCGTATTGACGCGCCTCGCCCGCCGCGCGCGTGCGGCCCGCGCCGCGCCGCGCCGCGCACTGACGCGCCACGCGTCACGCGTCACGCGTCCCACGCGCCGCACGCGCCGCACGCGTCTCCCGCTCCCCACGCGCCCCTCGCCCCTCGCGGCCCGCGCGTGCGTCGACCTATGAGGCGCTCCTCACGTCTCCCCACACGCAGCCAATCAGAGCGCTCCCCGTGAGCCACCGAATACAATGATCCTGTAGTTTTTTATTTGATTGTAGAATTCTGGTGCAATATTGTACGATGATGTGTAATTGGTCTTCGAGACCCGTGATTCGTAATAAATGACAGTTTAAATAGAAGTTTCTGTTTACTTTCATATTTTTTAATAAACAGTCCAAGAATGAGCTTAAAGGCTAAGAAATATACGCTTCTCCGATGAAATTGGAACTGAATAAATTGCTTGGTAGGCTTAACTTAGCTTGCTTTCCCTCATTGGTCGACGCACAGGATATCGTAGCAATAATAGTGATACGGAACTATAAACAATTGGGTTGTTGAACGAGACAGTTTAGTATTAGTGTCGAGTGTTAAGTTCTACTCTTTAAGTTATAAACTTTTGTTCAGTAAGACGCGAACGAGCTTTAAGGTGAAGGAATAAGGAGTGAGGTAACGATGGTAACGTTTGGCCGTTTAAATATATAATTTTGACTATATATTAAATATATATACGCTTCATTCGTGCCCTGTGAACCGGGTGCTGTACACAGATTGCATATTATAGCAAGTATCTAAGTGATATTTGTACTAAGCAGGTTCGAACCTGAATTATAAGCGGATGCTACTGCTTGACCACTGAGGTCATATTCAGTTTGATATCTTGAAAACTGCAAGAGCCTTCTAACAAGACTTTGTAAAATTAAAAAATCAATATATATAACTGTAACTTTGTCGAAACAGGCGCTTGAACTCGAAATATAAGATTAGGCTCGGAGGTCAATCTTCACATACAGACAAACACCGAGTGCTTCATTCTCTCGACTGCGCTTGATTACCTCTAGTATTGTCGAGCAAACCTGTCGTGTGTAACGATACTTATCTTGAGTTCTTCTTTTGTATATTACGCACGCAGAACTGGGTTGCCAGCTTCGAAAATATTCAAGTATTGCCATGCTTAAATATTATGTATTTTGTAAAGAAATGTGTGTGTAAAAACTTAGGGTCATAATATTCGTAAATTAAATATTATATGAAAAATGTACACTGACTATATTAACTTTTAAAACACCAAATATGCAAAGGTTAACATTATAAAGCCTAGAATCTCGAGATTAAAACAGAATATTTCTGAGGCTGGCATTTATATCTGAGGTGAGTGCAATGATAGTAGTAAAAGTTGATGAAATATTTAAATGTATGTATAAATAATACTTGTATCTAGTTTGGGGAGCGACAATTGATGTCAAACGATTGATGGGTTAGAAATATAAGCGAACACGGAATCGTATAAAACGGAATAATCATTGTCGTTGGTCTTCAAAACGATCTGTAGGCCCAGTTTTTTAAATTTGTTACATCAATTGTCGTTTCCCAGGCGCTCTCACAAATCAATACACAATAGTCCAGGGTTATTGTAAGAAAATTTACCGCGTATTCTGCGAGTCCAACTCGTAAAAATAAAATGTATAAACAATGTAGGTACATTTTGGTCGATTGGGTATTGAACGCACTATTACATTCGGTAATATCGACGAATAAAATATGTATTATGGGTACAGAGATGATACTGAATGGAGTGCGCATATTCGCATTTCAGACGTACTACAGAAGGAAGATGAGTCTGTCAGAACATAATGATATTGGTAGCACTTGTCGCTTGTCCGTCACTCCATTCGTTACTAATCTTTGTCTCGCCTGAAACACCTGTCGATATAGACACTGCGTTAGTGTAAAAAAATCTATATGAAAACCATTATATACCTTCACGATGTTTTTTCTTAACAGGGGCGCGCAGAGTTTAAAGTACTTAAATACAAAACAGTTGGGTAATAATAACATTACAAATTAATACTTGAAGCTCTGTTCGATCTTGCAAGGGAAATAGTGCGATTATAAAGGAGTTTGTTATAAAATCATAGCGAATTTAAGCGCCGGTGCAACGACCAGTAAAAAAATTGTTAAAACAATTGTATTAAAATAAATTTTGTATAGGAAATTATACACTAACGTTTTGAAATTTATTGAAAATCAATTTTATGAAAAGTATAATAATAGATTGGTTAATTCAAAATGTATCGTGAAGGCACTTTAAACTATATTTACTCCTCTATTTTAATGTTCTACAAGTAACATCCATTCGCGATTTTTTTGACGAAAGAATGTCTTTTTTAAATGGTAAGTAGATTAGAATAAAACAATAAAATACAGGTAGCCATAAATACCTATATCAAAATTAGTTCAAGAGTTTTCAATATTGGATACAAGGGGTCGTTGCACCTCACTAAAATAAAAAAAATAAAAAATACATTAGGATGAGCTTCTATGATTTAACTAACGTTATTTATGTACATGTACAGATACATAATGCATATAATATACAAAGAAACTGTTGACTATATCGCTTAATCATTTACACACTTGAAAATATATATAGGTATATACATACTTCGTATTATAGGCGTATCGCAAACATATTTAAAAATATAAAATTAAAGACATTTTCTTTAAGCCGGCAAAAGTACCTACTATATACTTGTGATTTAACTTAGAGTGAACAAGATTCTTTTGTTTTTCTCTTTAATAAATAATTTCTCCCTCGGTTTAGGTGTATAAACATAATTATTATAAATAAATAATAATATAGTAATTGAATATGTAAAGTAATATTCACTAGTAGTTTGTAATATGTTATTATTATTATATAGATAGTGTAAAAACCGCAAAAAATCTACAGTTAGTTATAATTTAGCATTTAAATATGCGTATACATGTGGATTGTAATAGTTTAGCAAGAGGCTTTCTTATGGAACAAATTTGTATTTTGTCTTACGTACCCTGTTAATGTCATAATATCGAAATTCGATAAAAACTGACCGGTTTCTCGATCGAGTCGAAACATTTACGAATCCAATTTTATTTTTTAACTCACACTTAAAGTTTACTGTATCGACTATTCTGCGAACAGTCGATCAATCTGACGATATAATTTCGATATAATATTTATCGATCTTCGATTATTTTACATTTTAGTAAAACGACACGCCATTTGCTTCTACTAGATGGCATTTAAATAAAAGTTTGAGAAAAGCATATTAAATTATTATTTTTTGCTCTGCGCTGGTACATGGCAATGGGCAACATTGAAAATGATAGGGGTTACTGTAAAAACATGTATAGAACTTGATTTATTGATATTATTTTAGATATTTACGTATTTGGATGGATAGCTATGGTATATTACAGTCTGTACCTACTTCTAATAAAATTTACATGTTTTTCAATTTAACCTGTGTACCATCAAAAATATGATGCTAATTTAAGTAATTAATCCACTACATTAAAAAATTATTAACAATTAAAATATGATCCGATTCTCTATCCAAATGTGTAAAATGTCTAGAACAACCATTTTCTGCTTGAGGCTTGTCGTAATGATGCATGTCATTGTAAAGCGCGGTTTCAAACTGCGCTAAACGGCGGAGGAATAGTTGTCGATGACATGTAGACCACGCTTTATATGGTACTTTTGTAGTATTTGATCCGTTTTTGTTTAACATTTTTTTGCTTTAAAAAGTTCTGCTGGCATTTCTTTGATGGATTAGCGCGAACGAAATGAATTTGATGATTATTGAGTAGTTAGGTGCTTACTCTGTGTAAAAGTACCATACTAAGCCTCGAATCACACATGAAGATCTACTATCATACCGATACTCTAAAAATATATTGAAAAATACCGATATCTCTGTGTCACCACTATTAATTCTCAGTAAATCTTATCGGAATTGATATCAGCTCTTGAATGTGGATTGAAACTACTCGTGGCCTCGAGTGCTAGCATAAACCGATCAAGTCCTGGTGACTTTAGATTTAACTTAGACTATATAAGGCATATATATAAGGCATTTAATGCTATACTATTTCTTGTCTAAACAATGTATGCGCGAAATATAGGCGTGGGAAAGGTTCACTTTGTATATGCACGAAAATCAGACTTCATTTCTCCACCATTACCATACATAAACATTGTTTCTTTTGAACCTAGAAAGTCCCACTGCTGGGCAAAGGCCTGCCCCATATTCTTTGATTACTCAAAATAACACTAACACTCCAATATAACTGTATGATGTAAATTCATTTATAATCTCATGCTTAGCAACTGCGCTTGCCATATACCATTTTGACTATTCCCTGTATCACTGAGTGCGTAAAGAAACCTTTTCCACATTTCTGTTTTGTGAATGTATGTAGCGAACGTACATATTGTTGTGTATATTGACTAAGATAAGAACATGCATACAAGAGATGTAAAGGATATCGGTTGTAACGACAGCGTATGGTTTATTGACAAATTTTAAGAAATAAACGTATTTTATCTCCTTAGGCGGTTCGTTTCATTTGGTTTAGAGTTAGTTACCCATCATTTGACCGGGATTGCCCCTAATCTTATTATCGTCATGCGCCAGTGAACGTCTTTCGGCTGAATAATGATTCAACCTAAACATGTTCACTGCTGGACATAAGCGTCCTCGAAGCAACGTCACAACGACCGACCCTGCGCTTCTCGCAAATAGCGGGATCCCGCAATCTTCACCAGCTATCTAATTGCGTAACTTATTTTGGTAATGAGAGATTTATTTTTTGAACTTATGAAGCAACTGATTAGACTTTTGTTTCAAACTGAGTCCACAAACGTAGCAAAAACGTTAAAACGAACTTTGTTTACCCTTTCTTCTCGACATTATAATTCAATTTGTAACAAGGTAGTTGTTATTTGAATCAAATAAATGAATATTTTAATTAAATAAAAAAATGGTCTCTACGGAATTTGTCCCGTGTTTTCCGTTCAAAAAACATACTGAAGTTACCACGTAGGGCAGTTGAAAAAATAAAATAAAAATGACTGTAGTAAAAGAATGTGACGTGTCACGTGATAGAATATTTCTGCTCACACATTTAGGTTAACACACCATACATACACACCGCATAAGTACATATAAAAAAAAGTAATTTGTAAACTAGTGTAATCATTCAAGTGGTTACTATACCCCATTTGAAATAAGATTAGTCATTAAAACAAACCCTTTTACAGTCCGTTCAACCGATTTTGACTTCTATATCGTAGGCATAAGGATAGCGTTAAAGGCAAAAAAAGTTACACAAATACCAACTTTCTACTGCGGCTGCCATTTGTCATGCCACCAACGCAATAGAATTCAAAATCGGTTGAACGGAATGTAAAAAAGGCTTATCTATACGTCTAATCTTATTTCAAATGGAGTATAGTTAAAACGAAGTAGGTAGCAATCTTGTCGATTGCACTTAAAATGAAAGTGCAATTAATTTACCTTCAAACCTGACATGGTGACTTATGATGCTACATAAGCACCTGCATCGTATATAGGGACGTAACTGATGTGCCTCAGTTTTATTACGTTATCTCACAAGTGCGTATATTGGGTTTTCCCAATTGATAAACCTAATTGGTTTCGGACTCAAATAAGACCCTGTGTTCGCAGAGAGGTCGTAAAATTACTATTGTCCGAGCGAGCGAAGCGTCTCTGTTTTAAGTCTGGCAAAATTTTCTTTCGTATCAGTTTGTACGTAGGTACTTGGCCAGTTGTTTTTATTTTTTATCTAATTGCACGACCCGTTACACGACTCGAGCTGAGTGCTGGGGGTGCGGAAATTGATATAACACCAAGCGGTCAATAGGTTAATGAGAGTCTTTGTCAAATGTTGGTTAAGTACATAATAATATACTATTTCTATGGGTAGCACTAAGTACTTATCTACGGCGCAGCTACCCCCCCACCAATTTTCAGCCAAATCGGTTCAGCCATTATTGAGTTATAAATGGTGTAACTAACACGACTTCTTTTAAATATAATAGATATAATTATACTTTTATAAGAAGATTGACTGTACAGAACATAAAAGCGGACTTTGCCTCTCGCTAGGTCTGCTAACCCGGTGTGCAAATTAAGTGTAAGATATGAATGACCCGTCGTACCTAATGATTGCCCTCTTAGCACACGACTTATTAGAAAGTACCTAACTAAGATTTTGTTTGTAAACAGTACCTAGTTATCCTAACGAAATAGGTACGAAAGTGAGTTTGTTTGTTGGTTTGTTTGTTACGCTTTCATGCTAAAACGGCTGAACGGATTTTGTTTTTTGAAGTGGTTTTTTGCTTCGGATTACATTAGCTAGCTTATCCCGCACTGTCCGTGGTGGACAGGCCTGTGTCCCAGCAGTGGGAACGTTATAGGCTGAGTACCTATGCGTTGTATTTTTCCTTCACTGAAACAAGGAATAGCTACCTACTTAATTTCTTATGTTCGTCCTACTCATAATCAACCAGATGACACAAAACGCATACCTAGCTTGTTTTTTGGGAAATTCCCAGTTTCTAGTTATTTCCAGTCGTTGACAGATTTAGGTAGGTAGGTACCGTATTAATGCAAGGGCATTTATAACAACAATAATTAGGTATAAACACATGACGTAGGTTTACTGATAAAATTCCTGGATACAAATAAACCAAGAACATAGGTAGGTACCTATGTTCTTGATTCATTCAAATGAACGAACAACATAGATACCTATAACAAATGAACGAACAACATAGGTAGTTATCTATTCTAGGATCTGTTCCAGAAGGAAATAATAATAAAACCAATTTATTAATACCTACAGTTAGGTATAATTAATGTGAGAAAACACTACGAAGAACAGATGAGTATGGAATCAATTTGTGCCCAGAAGGTATAAAAAATGAACCAAAATTGAAAAATACTGAATGTAAAATAAGTTTGCCACGCACATTAAAAACTACCTAATGATACTCTTGGTCATTCCCATACCTACTCAATACTACCCCTACTACCCCATACTACCCCTAATGGGGATTCGAGGACAAATAATTTTACACAACAAGTTTGTAGGTTTTTTTTTTTTTAAACCGATGGGTATTTGTGAACTTTTTGTCCGCGAATCCCCATTAATAGGGATTTGTGTACGAAAAGTTCAAAAATCCCCTTTGATGGAGATTTTCAATGGGGATTAGTGTAATAACCTACATCACACCTTGTTTCCCCGAAGGGTTAGGCAGAGGTGTCCTTAGGTATACTTACATTTAGTACCTACACTCATATTTTCTTATTTACGTTTAAGTTGCATGTAACAGGGGCGAGCCTATGCGTTTAGGATACTGTTGGGGCTGTCGTGGCGTTGTAGTGCGTCCACAATGTTTGCGGAGGCGCGTACAGACGATTTTTACGCCATAATCCGAAAAAGGACCGCCTCCATAGCCGGCCGGCTACGCGCCACCTCCAACGGTCTCCTGAGCGTGTTCTCAGATCGGTGGGACTCCCCTCTGCTGCGCCACTGGGTAAAAATCCATACCATTTGAATTTACTTACGATCTCCTTATTACTAACACTAGTTATTAAGTTATTTTGTTGATACTAACACTATGGACTCATGTCTGAAATAAAAATAAATAATAATAATTGCCATCCAATTGTCAACCGGGCACAAATCCAGACTCCGAACTGCTGCTAAGAAATTCTAGATGGAACACCAAATAAAACTTTGCCCGACCTGGGTATCGAACCCATCAACTCAAGCGCAGTAGTAGCGTTCGCGACCATCGAGGCTCTTTTTAACGCAAACTTACACATATCTTATAGTCTGTCCGCGAATTCGTCCGCGTGAATTTTCTTGTTTTATTTTAACATAACATTTTAATATATCTTCTATCACTCGGGAATACTGTATCTTATTCTTCCCATTAGTAAATTAATTTTCGGAATCGAGTCAGTAGTTCCGAAGATTTCCCCCTACGTACAAACTCACAAATACCTCTTGATAATATGAACATACTTAGGTAGATAATGCTGACTGTACCTACTACTGATAAGGTACCTACAATTTTACTTAATCAGTCGCTAAATCATCACAATTTTACGCGGAATTTATAGCAAACTAGCTTCCGCCCGCGGCTTCGCCCGCGTGGTATGTCGATAAAAAGTAGCCTATGTCCTTCCCTGGGATGCCATGTATCTCCTTCCCAAATTTTATCGAAATCCGTTCAGTGGTTTAGACGTGAAAACGTAACATACAGACGAACAGACAGAGATACAGAGTGACTTTAGAATTTATAATATTAGTATCCTAACTAATATTATAAATGCGAAAGTGAGTTTGTTTGTTTATTTGTTTGTTTGTTTGTTACGCTTTCACGCTAAAACGGCTGAACGGATTTGAATGAAAGGCACAGGGGTAGACCATGACCTGGAATAGGACATAGGATACTTTATATCCCGATATTCTTACAGGATCGACTATTACGCGGGTGTAACCGCGGGGCGCAGCTAGTGGTTAATACATTCGAGTAATTGTCACAACACAACAACATTCATAAACTTCCTGATCGAATCGCGTCTTTGGTACTGTAACTACCATTTCAATTAGTTAAACCAACGGAAGTATCTATGTGATGCACTTTATCATGAATTTTCCACTAGAATACAGATGTAAGGATGAATAGGTAGTTCCTGTTAATCGTAAAGCATCTTTACTGTTCGTTAGTAATTAATTATGGCTGCCAATCTCACTTGAGTATGTCTGTTGTTCCTGCCCTTGGATATATGACAAGGATTAAGTATTTTGCGTAGGAAAAATAATGCACTGGGTGTTCTCATTACGAATTTCTCAGATGCATCCCGAAGACTACATACTGGCACAGAATAAATAACAGTACAAGTACAGAAGATTCACTTCGCAAAATGATTTCAATAAATAGCGACTCTTGCGACACAATAAAGTGCAATTGGTCGCACAGTTATATTCACCTAGAAGTTACCTCTCTTTCTATCGTGAAACTCTTTTGTCTTCTGACTACGTTACGATCACTGAATTGGCCAGACAAATCGAGCCCGCCGCGTACTTGCTTCGCCCCCTATTTCTCACCTATACTTGGCGTAACTTTGGTGTACGGATTTTGTCGACGGCGGAATAGACAAAATGACAGATGAGATTGCTTATCTGTCATTTTGTCTATTCTTCCGTCGACAAAACTTGTATCTATGGTGCTCATGCTACGTGTGCTGGCTGAGTTGTACATATAGTACACAGACACACCGACGTATTTTGACCTGTTATGTCTAAGTCGCCCACGTGTGTGTGGAGGGCAAGCCTATTGCCGTCAACCAGGTACAGATCTAGAATCCTGCTACTGAGAAATTCGTGAATAAAAAACTCAATAACACTTTGCCCGACCTGTGAATCAAACCCAGGCACCTCATGCTCAGCAGTAGCGCTTGAAACCAACGAAGCAGAGGAACAAGTGATAATCGCTTCGAAAGCGTTTCATATTTCTACAACGACTTTCAACAGGATTGACATACGCTTTTCGATAGTTTATGTCAGTCCTATACATTTTAGCCTTTTCCATCGTCGTTATTTATTTATTTATTGTTATCGCTGATAGAATGTCACTTTGTCTAGGGCCTCTGTTTTTTATTAACAAAAGCAAAGACAAAAGCGAGCGGAGTAACGCTAATTAAATCCGGCATTAATATTATTAGAACTAATTATAACAGAACTGGTGTGAATGTTCTATTTATTGATAATAATGAGAAACGAAGAATAACATGTGTTTGTAATTAGTTATATCGTGAGTCTTGTGTGACTTATTATGACTTGTTTGTAGGCGTGTGCGCAGAACCGCGGGTTGAGTGCGTAACACACTGTAGCAATGGCTTTAATTTCAACAATATTCATAATATTGCGTTATTTGCGTTGACAATGTATTCGAACATATGAAGGATTAATAATAACCTCAAAAATCATGCAGATTGTGAGTGTGTTACGCGATTAAGGTGCAGTTACGTTTGCCTCATAATTTTTTGTGGGTACAGATTACAGACTGTCACACCGCGTTCGGTTCACATCGCGAACGTTGTTATCGGTATTTAAAAGCCCGATTACCGACATGATGGGCTAAGCTTCGTTCTCAACGTGGCCTGCGTTTTAAACAATAGATACCTTCCGTCTTTCACAGGCGAAATAAAGGGCATAAGCAGGAGGGCTTGTGATCGCCATTTTTTTTTTTTGTGGTTTGGATATCATCAAATGACTTCTCCCGCTCTGGGCGGAGCGAAGGGCGTGTCAGACTTTTACTGACTAAAACCCACCCGTGTTCCTTCAGTTGCCTGTTGCCAGGGTCCCGGTATCCCTTTCGGACGGCTTGTGATCGCCTGTGTTGTCAACTTGTCAAAAAGTATAATAATATAAACCCTTTTTCTTCTAGCAATGCGTTTTTAACTTTCACTAATTTAGAAGAAACACTCATAGGTACTGATCGGTTAGTAAGTGTACAGAAATATATACTTCTAGATGACTATTTAGTATGCTGAAGCATATCCCAATGAACGTCCTTACTGACGTAGCAAGCTGCATTAAAATAGGTTTACCTACCTACATATCTAAAATAATAGGAGCAAACAGACGGACGCCGGACGTTCTGTTCTTATTAATTTGGAAGTCTACGTCACATATGGTCATATGGTCAGGTCATCATCATCATCATTTCAGCCGAAACACGTCCACTGCTGGACATAGTCCTCCCCCAAGCACCGACACTTCAATCGGTTTTGTGTTTCTCGCATCCAGCGGATCCCTGCGGCCTTCACCAGGTCATCGGTCCAACTCGTGTGTTGGGGCTTTCCAACACTACATCTTCATCAACTATCTGCCAGTGAAAGCCATCGAAATCGGTCTAGCCGTTTCGGAGATTAGCTTGAAAAGACAGAATATTTTTTTTGTTAAGTACCGTAATTATATAATTTCCTAAGTAAAAAGCTGTTATTTTGACATTACAAACAGACACTTCAATTTTATTTATTTGTATGTATGTAGATTAAGTATTTATGTATGTATTTATGTATATGTACTTATAGATAATAATAATAAATATCAGGGATTATAATCGTGATGTACAATGTGTGAAAGGCACGCTTTGTACATTTACTAGTAAATACCTATAGAGAGAGATAAAATATATTATATGGATATATTTTCTATCTCGTCAAAAATTCAAAAGTCAGCGATCTCAGCGCTCCAAATCGGCGTGTCCATTGACTTTTACGGCCTTATAACTCAGAAATCTTTCTAACAGATTGACCGCAAGTTTTTCCAGTATTTCCCACCGATTTTCCATCTAGATTCCACTATAAATATCCCACTTATAAAATCCTATCCCATTCTGCATGCACAAAATCCACTAAAATTTCGCCTTTTAAATTTCCATAAATGATGGTTTCGCCCATTGAACCCATTTTTATTTGTGAACCTATGATTCATAAAAGAATGCATGAATAAGTCATTTAAGTAGGAGAAGGATAGGGTAAGCACTGTTTCTATCTCAAAATCTAGCGATGACACATAACATACCCCGAAGTACCTACCTTACAAATACCTCCTTTATCTCTACCTGGAGTGGTGACGAATCGCTCGATCTGAATAGGCCTTTAAAACTTTTCATTATTAATCCCATCTGGCAATAACGATCCGTGTGGAATGTCCAATTGTAGATAAAATGACACGGGTATTTTTTTAATAACAGACAATAAATTGTTATCGTGTGACGTTTTAACCTCATCTCCGGGGTCAGTCGCGTGCTCCTAGTATATTACCGTCGCAACTCCGTCTTGCGCACAGTCTGAACTGAACCTCATCAGAATGCGCGTCTTCATCTTTCTGGTCCTAAGCGTAACCGCGGTTACACCAAAATCGTGGACCTTCGTTCCGTCCTTCAAGAACTTTTTTAAAGAACAAAGTGATAATGTCAAGACTATCTACGATGATGCCGTCAACGTGAAGGGTTCCGTCGATAACTACGTTGAAGAACAGCAGCAGGTGATCAAGGACAATTTGATCACCTATGTAGACGATATTCAGGAGAATGGAAGAAACCTCATAGCACCATCGTCTTACAGTCGTGCTGACAACGCTTTTTCTGGGCTGGAAAATCCTGACATTTTTCTATCAGTGCCTGGAATAATCACAAGAAATGGATACATATGTGAGACCCACACCGTCATATCTCAAGGTTACGTTCTCAACTTACACAGGATTCCTCGCTCCAGACATGGCAGGGAAGTGCCAATAAAGACGGTTCTCCTTCAACATGGCTTATTTGCAAGCTCTGCTGACTGGATCATGAATGGTCCTGGAAAAGGACTTGCCTATGTCTTGGCTGATGCTGGCTTTGACGTTTGGATGTGCAATATAAGAGGAAACAGGTATTCCAAAGATCATGTTTGGTTCAAATCGAATTCACAAGCTTATTGGGACTTCTCTTGGCACGAAGTAGCATTGTATGATGTTCCTGCGATCATAGACTACATTTTGGAGACTAAAGGTGTAGATACTAAGATAACCTACATCGGACATTCGATGGGGACTACAATTCTCTTCGCCATGCTGACCTTGAGGCCAGAATATAACGATATATTGTCAGCTGGATTTGCGTTGGCCCCTGTCGTGTATCTATCAGATATGAAGTCACCATTGAAGTCTATGGCACCAATTGCCAGCAACCTAGCCTACATAGACGGTTTGCAAGGAGCATATGAATTCATCCCGAAAAAATCAGCGCTGGGTAAGATTTCAAGCACGTGTAACGGAGAGAACATGGATTCCTTAATTTGTAAGAATATAGTATTCTACTTGTGCGGCTTTAACGAGCGGCAGTTCAATAAGACCCTCCTGCCGGTTTTCCTGGCCCATTTGGGTACAGGAACATCGTGGAAGACAGCGGTTCACTTCTCCCAAGAAATACTTTCTGGTAAATTTGAGCAGTTTGATTATGGATATTTGAACAATTGGAGAATCTATGGAGCTAGCTCGCCTCCCGAATATGACCTGAGTAAGGTTACTGTACCTATCAAGTTGTTCTGGTCTAAGAATGACTTGTTGTCAAGTGAGAAGGATGTGCAAGAACTTTTTAATAGACTGCCTTCAAAACCTGAAATGTTCCTGGTTCCTGACGAGAAGTTCAATCATTTGGACTATCTCTGGGCTATCGACGCTCCCAGGCTACTAAACGATGAAGTGCTAAACTCTCTGCACACGTATATGAGTGATTATACATTTTCTATAAGATTTTGAAGGAGGAACGGGTTTTAACTGGTTCACTACACTGAAAAAATTTACTGATTTTATTCGTTGATAAAAGTGTAAAATAAAAATGTATCCACAATATTGACGAGTATCGCAGTGGATGATATACCTACTTAAGTAAGATCCTGGCCAAAGCTATCTACAGAATTTATGAAGAAGAAGTACCAGAGCCACTTAGAAAATGGCTCGTCTGGGGATGTACTACAATCCATATATTTATCCCACAAAATAAAATGCATGTGCTTCTGTTTGATGTGTAGTGTCAGTGAAATAAGATACATTCGAGTTTTGAACGTTAATCCAAAAGTTGGCAATGCGTCTGCAAGCCATGGTTCTGCAGGTGTCAATTGCCACCTTCCACCAGGTGGCCCGCCTGTTGCCAACCAATTAGGAACAAAAGTGGGGGTGAAACATGTAGGTCATGTCCGAAAGACCTTTGATCGAGGCTACACGTATCTACCTATCAAGGGTAACATCAGCCGGAAGTCTCGAACGCCGCGTAACTTCCGGCTGTGCATTTAATACTAAGTATTGATAAGCCTGTGATATATTTAGATTTATTTGCAATTGTTTACAATCATTTTCTTGGTAGCCGCCGTGACCTGATTCTAGTGTAGAAGAGGTCAATCAAAGCGTTTCGCGATAATGATTGATTGTAAGACAGTTGTGTCTGAGAATTGTGTAATACTTATGGATAAGTAATAAATTAAATTTGTATTTTATACTCATGTTTGTTCTTTGACCCTAAAATATTCAAGAGAAACAATAATAATACAAGCGAATTTTTCATTTCTTCCTAAAGACGAGTTTACAGGTCAAATCACCTTTAAAATCTTTTCAAATGATGTCTGAATTTTAGCAGTTGTAAGTTATAACTAAATTGGTTAACTATAACAGTTTTTGGACCTAAGGTGGAAGGTATAGTACCCAAATGGGGATATAAATGGTAAGATGAGGAGGAACTTCACACAATGATCTAAAATTGATTGGAGACAAGAGCATACACACATGAGTATGCTCTTGTCTCCAATCAATTTAAATTTAGTCATAATTTAGTGTGTATGTACGCACTAATCAAAGCAGCACCCTAATTGTGTAACACACTTTCAATCACAATCCGAGGGTTTTGAAGAAAATTACGAATGCATTCATATACAGGTTTTAAAAAGTTCGATATTTTTTGCGATTATCTGTGAAACTAAGTGCCCTATCTCTTTCATTCTTTGTGGTATAGTGAGCACGAAAGACAGAGCTAGCAATAAAATATGCCATACTACCAATTTTGAATCATATTTCTCAGCAGCTGTTGGTTCGTGGATGGGTGACTAACTTTACATACCGAGACCCCCAGTCTCACCAAGGGGTATCGTATTGTTCAGTTACTGGGTTGTGGAAGTCAGATAGGCAGTCTCTCCGTGTAAAATATTGGTATTTAGCTGCATTCGGTTACACTGGAAGGCGACTCCAAAATAATTTGGAAAAGGCTCGACGGATTGATTATGGTTTTGATATTTATTGTAATCACCACATACTTACGTATAAATATGTTCTTGTTAGGGCGGGATTTCGACACATACCTACATGATGCATATTTAAAGAGAAAAAGATAAGTCCTAATACGAGGATATATCATGCCGTGGGGCCCACTTTCAAAGTGAGTTTGTTTGTTTGTATGTTTGTCCGTACAGCCGTTTCACGCTCAAACGGCTGTACGGATTTGGATGAAATTTGGCACAGGGGTAATCCATGACCTGGAATAGGATATAGGATATTTTACTAGATATTTATCTTGATATTCCCACGGGATCGAGACTTAAGCGGGTGAAACCGAGGGGCGCAGCTAGTAATATTATAAACGCGAAACTTTGTGAGGATAGATGGATGTTTGTTATACTTTCAAAAACGACTAAACGGATTTGGATGACATAGTTTATAAACCTGGATTAACACATTATAATAATTTTTATCCCGGCGGTAGTACGTTTCCGTGAGATAATTTCCAACATCCACGCTGGTGAAGCCGCTGTCAAAAGCTAGTATTATAAATGCGAAAGAGATTTTTTTTTTGTTTGTTGTTTACGCTTTCATGCTAAAAGGGCTCAACGTATTTGGTTGAAATTTGGCACATGGGTAGACCTTGATCTAGAAATGTATCTGGGCAAATTTTCATCCTGGATAGCAAACGAAGGCGCGGGCAACAGCTATAGTTACCAATAAATAAATAAAAAATATGAGTCTTTAAAAACTTTGTCGCCGTGGCACTAGCAACACAAGTAGGTATGCGTAACATATATTTTTCAAACATTCATTTTCGGGTCAAAAGGTCGTAAGTTTTTTCCGTAAATATCAATGTCAATAATAACGTCAATGTTATCTATTGTTTACGAATATTAGCAGATTACTTCTAGGTACCTATTTTTATTAAGTTCATTGTTAGTACAACATTGTTAAAATATCCGGGTGTATAATAATCAGAGCAGTGGTGGCCCAGTGGTAACGGCCACGACTTACGAGTTGTAGGTCGTAGGTTCGAACCCTGACAGGCGCTTTACTTTGTGTAAATTATTTCATCGCCACTGCTCTCAAAAACGGTGAAAGAATACATCGTGAGGAAACCGGCATGTCCTAGAACCAAATATTCGAAGACATGTGACATCTACCAACCCGCACTGGGCCCGCGTGGTAGATTACGGCCCGCTCCCTCTCGCAGAGAGGAGGCCTGAGTCCCAGCAGTGGGAACATTATAGGCTAATTATGCTTACGATAATCAACTTTTTTTTTTAACGAATCTTTAATAAATATCAATGGCCATAATATGGGGGGCTGGTGACAGCAGCTGAATGAGAGTTGCAGAGAATCTAGTTGAATAAATTGTCTTGTCTAAACTGTTAGCATCAGATTTTCGAAATACTTATTGGATTTTAGAAGAACTATGACAGACGTATTGAAGTCTCGTTCAATTCGCTTGTATTCAGCTTCATGCGGTTACAGTGGAAGTCGACCCCAAGAAATTCGGAAAAAGGCTAGGCATCTGATTGGATTGATGTCTCATTAAGAAGCGTCATGTAGAAGTTCCAATTTGCCAGTGCTTTTAAATGTATAGGATTTGGAAGGAGAGAACCCTGAGAATAAATGCTAGAGATGTATCGAAAACAAATGATGTGCTGCGTCGACCCCATATAAATTGAGAGCAAGACGACAATGATACACCAAAAATACAAACTTCCTTCCAATTTTCCCGTCCAAAATTCCCTGATGAATATAGGGAAATCATTTTGAATTTAGGGCGGAGTCGGGCAGACCCCAAATTACAGAGCCTCGCAATTACACTCGCTATGTTAATTTTCTAGTAATTAATTATGTTCCGAGCTAATATGTTAGGAGGAAGCAGACGCCAAGTGGTTTTTCATCATTACATCCAGTTGGCTCTGAAAGGTTATTCGTTATTCGCCGCTTTTAAGTTGAAATATAATTAATTCTTCTTGATCTTAGAGCCGTGGTGGCCCAGTGGTAACGCCTACGACTTACGAGTTGTAGGTCGTGGGTTCGAACCCTGACAGGCGCTTTCATCGCCACTGCTCTCAAAACGGTGAAGGAAAACATTGTGAGGAAACCGGCATGTCCTAGAATCAAAAATTCGAAGACATGTGACGTCTACCAATCCGCACTGGGCCCGCGTTGTGGATTACAGCCTTTGTGTATATATTGTGTCCCAGCAGTGGGAACATTATAGGCTGATTATGTTATGATCTTTGAAAATTGAAAAACTCACTAAGGTGGTTTTCATACGGCGCGCCTCGCCGTCGCGAAGGGCGGGCGCGGCGAAACGGATTTTGTGGCGGTGCGCCGCGCCGCCTGTCCGTGTGGTCCGTTCTCGCCGCCGTCCGTACGGTCGGGCGTTGAAGGTACGAGTTGGGCATCAATGGATTACATACTAGCTAATGTATCGTGTCCACTTCACTGCTGCGTGGGTGCGCGGCGTCGTGTGCGGCGTCGTGAGATCCGCCCGACCTGGGGATGGAACCCGCAAGCTCTGAACTGTAAAAATTTCACCGAGAAAATATAGGTAGGTGAAGTGAGCTATCATTCCACCTCATGCTAGTGATTGACACTAATGACAGCCCACTTCAACTAAGTTTTCACGGTGAGAGTTTTACAGAAATTGATTGAAATAAGATTCTATCTAAAAAGTAATGTAAAGTAGTAGATAAATGATTTATTTTCTGTAAGTGGGTTTTTACAAACACTTTTACACGTCAATCACATTTTTTAAACTAGATGAGGTCGGCGTTTCCTATCTGACTACTCTGAGAAGAAAGGCCGAAACAAACTCAGAGGTCACAGTCTCTTTTAAAGTCCAGACATAATCTTGGTCAGATCATATAGATTGGTGTCTGAAATGGTCTTTTGAGGAAAGAACCACACAAATTGAGTGGACCTGTCCAGTCAGTGCACGCATTTGCGTGTATTCGTGCAGCTCAACTCAGAATTTGAGGAGCTCAACGATTTGACGAACAATATCAAAGAAAGGACATTAGAGTAGGCCGCATAAATTTCTCAAACTGCCAGACCATGATTAATTAAAAACTAACTTCGGAAAAATAAATAATAAAAAACAAACGAAAAAGAAATGATCCACATAGTAAAACCTAAATAACAGATAATATTTATTACATAAGATTAAGTGAGGAGCTCGTTGTTAAGTAATAACAGCCGCACGGATCGATCTATCAGGTTAAGCTACGCTTGCCGGGGTTGGTCCGTGGATGGGTGACCATATTTACATATCGAGACTCCTCCGTGCCTCGGAAAGCACGTTAAGCCGTTGGTCCCGGCTGTCATTTCTGGATCTTTGACAGTCGGTAAGGGTCGTCAGAAGCCCGAAAGTCTGACAACCAGTCTTGCCAAGGGGTATCGTATTACTCAGTTACTGCGCGGGTTGTGGAGTTCAGATAGGCAGTCGCTCCATGTAAAATACTGGTATTCAGCTGCATCCGGTTAGACTGGAAGCCGACCCCAACATAATTGGGAAAAGGCTAGGCAGGTGGATTTCTTACATACGATTGAGCAAATCTTATAGTGCAGTATCTACTTGAAAAGTACCTATTTGAAATACACGTGGTATCGTGATAAAACGTGAATGTATCATACAAATAATGTAGATAAGATCCCAGCCGGTTTAATGGTGAAGTGGTTGACACTGAATTACTAGGTTTCTTTTGTATTCCTTTTTTCTCGTTAAAAAGAGGATGCTCTTCATTCTTTAGGTCACAAGTCTAAAATATGAAATGAAATATTTATCAGAACCACGAGAAAGATATTTAAGTTCTTTCTAATGATGGACACTTTTTAAAATAATTGAGCCTCTGTAACTTTCGGGTGTTTTCTGACATTTGGTCGCAGTAACTAAGACACTAACCAAACGGGTTTAGGATGTACTTGAGGTAGGTAGTAGGAATTATTTGAGGTTCACAAAAAGATGCGCGGTATACTAGTGTTCAATAATATTTTTAGGAGCGCAAATGGGAATTATTAGACGTTTTATTTGATTTACAATCTTATCTGTTGGTTTTAAAGGTATTTTTAACCGACTTCTTCAAAAAGGAGGAGGTTCTCAGTTCGTCTGTATGTTTTTTCTTTAATATGTGTTACTCGATTTCTCCGCCAATTATAAATCGACTTTGATGATTCTTTTTTTGTTTGGTAGGTCATGCTTCCGAGGTGGTCCCATATAAATATTATTAACTTTGCTTGCGTAGTTTTTGAGTTAGCATCAATATTACATATTTTTTCCCACTTAGTGTATGTAGATGATATATTGTTTGACTCCGTCACTGTTATTTACATAGCAGGTAGTGGTATTCGAGTTTGTGTGGGATAGATACCACAACTAAAAGTGAAAAATATTTTTTTTTCAAAAAAAAACAACCGACTTCCACTTGTAATTTTTTTTTTCTAATACACACATTTGTTTACATTTTTGGAAACAAAATTGTGAACAGAAACCAAACTAGATGAGTTTACGTGTGGTTTTCACAACTATTCAGATAATTTAATGAGGAAGTTTTAAAACTATTTGTACATCACTCGAGCGAAGCCGGTGCGGGTTGATAGCTATATTGGTTAAGTTATTACGCGAGTATTTCCCCTCGTAATAAGTTCTTATGTGAAGTATCGTTGAATCATACTTGGTACTGACCGATGGAAATATCTGGAGTGGCTGATATTGGTTCACCGATGTTACATGACTCATGCGCATGAGTCGGTATGAGAGGTATTAGTTACAAAGGGAGTTTGAAAATTACTTTATAATTAGCCTATAATTTTCTTACTCACTCTCCTCTCTGTGAGAGGGACTGGGCCCGTGGGACGTCCCTTATCTACCACACAGGTCCAAACACATTCACGATATATGTTGTTACGAAAAACTATTATTAATTAATAACAATCCAACTTTTATTATTGTTATAAAGTACTAGCTTCAGCCTTCGACTTCGTCCGCGTGACATTTCTTGTTTTAACATAAAATAATGATATATCCTATGTACTCGCTCGGCAATAATGTTGCTTCTTATTTGTAAAAGAATTTTCGGAATCGGATCAGTATGTAGTTCCGAAGATTACCCTCTACATACACCCCATCAACACCCTGTATTATACAACATTATTATTTCTTTATGCTATATTAAAAAAAAATCTGCTGTTCCATACATTTTGTCGATTTAAGTGAACACAAATGTATGGAACAGCTGATTTTTGTTCGCGATTTCAATGTTGGTCCCATAGAAAAAGTTGTTCAAAATGATGAGTACAATGACCTCTTTTCGGGTTTAGCATAAAGAAAAATAATGTTGTATACAGGATGTTAGGGTAAACACCGTTATCCTTGAAACCAGTGGTTTAGTTTCATTTATAGAACGTAAAATCAATGGAAATTTCCACCTTTTTTCTAAAAAGAAAATCTACATTTTTTCACAAGAGTTTTTCATCCTTTCACCCTAGGGCGCTAGGACAACGAACTTGTGTCTCAACATGGGCGGGTGGCGCGGGATGTGACCTGACCGGCCGCAAGCGCGACCGCTCCCTCAGTCAGTCAGCTGTTTCGCTAGCGAGCACGGTGTCGGATAGAAACTTTATAAAATGTCTTTTAATGAAAATAACGTGTTTTTTTATTAATACTCGGTCATTAATTTTATATTTAAGTCAACTACCCATGGTTTGAGTGACAACGGTGTTTACCCTTACACCCTGTATATGTAGGTATCGATAGAATAGATAAATTACAATGATTGCCGAGAACATCAAACTCACGGCATCATTTTAATTTATACTTTAAAATATCGTGAAGGTTCGCCATTACTGAATGCGGCTAGGACATGGTCTCATCACGATGCGAATCCTTGTTTCAAAAGCAACATAACTATTTGGTACTTGTTTTTTGTCAAAAAGGGCCCGGAGCTAAATATTGACTATAAAGTAGGTATTGTGTACAAAACGTTTTTTTTGAGTCGGTAAAAAGGGAGCGAGACTTGCCACTAAACGAACAGGCGTAGGACCAGAGGCCCTAGACAAAGTGACATTCTATCAGCGATAACGATGATGGAAAAGGCAAAAATGTATAGGACTGACATAAGAAAAGCTTATGTCAATCCTGTTGAAAGTCGTTGTAGAAATACGAAACGCTTTGGAAGCAATTGTCACTTGTCTTGGACGTGGCATCTAAACTCAGAAATTCTCATCGCTATTTAAAATCAAATAACACTTTAGCTAGGTCCAGTGTCCTAAAAACCAACATTATTTTATTATAATAACATATTTGTTTCTTTCTTTTAAAATACATTTGGTATGTCAAAGGCCAAAGGTAACAAATAATTTCACCAAAGTCAAAATGTACAAGAAAGAAAAAAAATTACTTGATTCTAGAAGGTTTCGTCTGAAGAAGAATGGGAAAGAAACTCCATAGTTACTCTTTTAAAATGTCTTACAATATTTTGTATAGGTACCTACACTAATAAGTGAAAGACTAAAGCTACCCGAAACTGAACTACTTGAACCTAATACTTTAGCGATAAAGTTTAAAATCTACTGACAGATTGTAGTAGCTTGATGTGCTGGCGACTGTACCTAGAATAAAATTACTATACCTACTCAATAGGTAAAAAGTATTAAAAATTAAGTTATGACAGACAAATTCATAATGTTGATATATACATGGTGCTCACATATTTACAAATATTGTAACCGTAGACGATTTTCCTTTATGAATTCATAACTCGTGTATGTGATGTATTTCTCCAAGTTGTTGGGGTAACATAAGTAATGAATTCGGGGCATGCGTTCACCATCTGTGACATTTGACTGTTTCGCTATTTCGATACAGGGTCATGTTAGAGGGAACTATTCACATAAACATGATAGGCTATAGAAAGACTGATGCCCGAAATTAATAATTGATCCTGTTCCTGCGGGGTAATTGTGTAACAAACTAACAGTAGCATTGGCTTTCATTTTGACATTTCAATAAAATTCATTGCGTTATTTAGGAGCAGTGGTAGTCCAGTGGTAACAGCCACGACTTACGAGTTGTAGGTTGTAGGTTCGAACCCCGACAGGCGCTTTACTTTGTGTAAATTGTTTCATCAACACTGCTCTCAAAACGGTGAAGGAAAACATCGTGAGGAAACCGGCATGTCCTAGAACCAAAAATACGAAGATATATCACAGCTACCACCCCGCACTGGGCCCGCGTGGTGGATTACGGCCCGCTCCCTCTCTCAGAGAGGAGGCCTGTGTCCCAGCAGTGGGAACATAATAGGCTGACATTATAGGCTGATTATTTAGGTACGTTGTTGATCAGACAAATTTTTCGAACATATGAAAATGGATTAGCAATATCCTTCAAAATGATTCAGATTATGATTGAAACTGTGTTTCGCAATTAGGGATCATTATAAACTGCCAGCACTATATGTGTAGTTGATCGCTGGCTGTTCACACTGCTGGCCAGAACCACTAGTTCTTCGCTAGTTTGTCGCAGCGACAAGAGCTAGCATAGGAAATACTTACTCAGCGGCACTCGCTTGGCGGGCAGAACACTCGCTGAGAACTCTCGCAGGTACATACGCATACCAGAAAGTGACTGGGCAGTCATTCTACTCGTCGCACTCGCGCACTCGATCATAGTCCACCGAACTACACACTCGCTGGACCCGTTTCTAGTTGCTTGCTCTACTCGCTAATCGTCGTTGGTGGAATGATGAGTTCAAAAGTCCACTCTTCATTTTTTTTCTTAACAGCCAGCTTACATGACATAGGATACGTTTTATCCCTAGATTCCCAAGGGATCGAGACCTAAAAAAAGGCTGTGCCCCGCGGTGTCCGCGGGGCATAGCTAGTGTCCAGTAAAATATTTCGATTTTACAAACGAATACCAACCTTGGAGTTAAGAAAGCAAAACTTATTTGATATTGAAATAATAAACTTGAAGGGACAGAGTAACGATCCGGTGGTAATCCAAAAATGCCGGATTCCCATTCGAAATAGATCGTTTTGGGACAAAGGGTTCCCAATCGATTGGGAACAGAACAGATGCAATTGGCAACTAATCGGTTCATTTATTTTAAAGTTTGTTGTGAGTGGTTAGACTATTTCTGGTTTTGTCGTCGATATGTAATGGGTGGTCACCCATCGACGAACCGACCGCGGCAAGCGTATACATACTGGGTTATTTTTATTATATAATGTATTATTGGTTTTTTAACATTTTCTGGAGTGTGGTCCACGAGGTGTACCTACTAGTTCTTAACATAATCCTTTAGTCGCCATTACGTTGGATGTTCGTGATAATGCAGGCGAACGGAACGTTTTAAATGAGCAACGAAGAACGTTTTGAATTGAATCACATCGTATAACGCCATCCACTCCACATTCTCATGATATTTCACTTTAATATAAATGCAACTAGCGTTTGTTATTTAAATTGCAAGAGCTTTGAAACATAAAGACAATTTTAACATTGTGTTTGAGCTGTCAAACTTTGGACACATGAATTTATATAATTTTATGTAATGGTTGATTTTGTAAGAAACATCGTGTTTGTTAGTTTAAAAGCAGTAGAAAAGTCTAGATACGGGTTACTTACTAAGTATCAACACGAAAAAAGTAAGGATTTTTACATAAAATCAAGCCTTCTTCCCATGAGGGTAGGCACATACTACTGAACCACCTGCCACGATCCTTACATAGTCCTTTCGCTTCGTTTATGTCATGCATCTGGTCATACTCGCACGCCGGTTGCGAGTACTACCGCACCTGACCTTTCTGATGAACATCACCAATAAGGTCACTATTTTATGTCCTTCTAGGGCGTCCCCTCCGGGCGTCTCCTTTCCCATCTTCTTCACCGCATTTCATTCATCCTCTCAACATGACCAAATCATTTAAGCATATTCTTTTAAATTTTTGTCACTACATCGTCTTGCTTTTTTTTGTTATTTTGTTTGTATCCCTTAAAGTCTGTGTCCACTCTTGAGGACACTGCATGCCCACACACAAATGGATGAACCGTCATTTATCCGAAAATTTGTTAATTTCTTTCACGGCGAATAAAAAGTGACATTTGTTTTTTTTGTTTGTTTTTTGTATAAAAAATCGCGTTTACTCATGTAGACCGTTGATTTAGCAATAATTTGACTATTGTTTAATATGTTATTTACAAAGTTAACCTAAGACATAATTGACCAATTCCAAATCCAACATCGTGAGGAAACCGGCATGCCTGAGAGATATTTCTCAATGGCCATGTGAAGCCAAATCCATGGGCGGTTTTAAAACTCTGACACCAGGTTATAGTCACTAACTACACGAAAAGAAGAGAAGATTGACAAAGTAAAGAAACTATCGTGAGGAAGGGCAAACTTCTTTAACTGAAATAGTTAACTCTCGCTGACGCAGGTTCCTTCTGTGCATGAGAAGAGTGGGACAGGACAGGCTTCATAACTGGGCCCATTCCAAGTAATGTAACAACGTTTCTGTAAGTTGTCTCTCGATTGTATGTTTTTGTCAAAAATAAACATCCTGCCTGTATATAGAGTTAAGCAGAGTTATGTTTAAGTCCCATATAATAGGGGGCGAGGTTATTGCTATCAACCGAGCACAAATCCAGATTCCAAGCTGCTACTGAGAAATTTCAGATGGATAAACCCAATATCTGTTTGCTCGACTCAGGAATCAAACCTCAGGCGCTCAGCAGTAGCGCTTGCAGCTTAGACCAGCGAGGTAGTCAGGTATGACAAATCTGTCAAATACGGCGACCCAGGTTAGAAGATTGGTTAGCGACGAAACATCGATACACGATCATAATTATACTCAGGTAATTCAAAAACAAAGCACTCTACATGTCGCACTCGACATTTATCAGTACTTATAATTACCGGTATATAAACGTAGAGAACCCACTTCAACAGGACATACGTATCAACCATGGAAGTGCTACAGTTGTTCGTGGTGCTGCTAAGTTTGTTCGCGACTGCTCTGGCGTGTGACCTGAAACAAACAGATGCCGAAATTGCTGCCAAGACTGCGGTGGAAACATACATTAACAACATCAAACCAACTATCAACAGCAGGTACAGATTGCTCTATCATGTAGCTCCCCCAGTCGGCTGGATGAACGATCCCAATGGATTTTCTTACTTTAAAGATAATTACCAACTGTTTTATCAATTTTACCCTAATGACACGTCGACGGGTCCTATTCACTGGGGACATGTCGTAAGCCCGGATCTAGTGACGTGGACACAACAACCAGTTGCTCTGCTACCGGAGACGGAACAGTGTTTCTCAGGCAGTGCGATTGAAATAGACGGGACATTAGTTCTCATGTACACTGCACACATACAAATAAATGAATCGACCGTTAACGAGACGCAGTACTTAGCGTTTAGCAACGACGGTGTTATTTTCAACAAATACAAAAAAAGAAATCCAGTTATATCGTTTTCGCCCAATAACTCTCCCGATTTCCGGGACCCTAAAGTATGGAAACATGGAGACTACTACTATGTCGTCATGGGTAACAAGCTAAATGCAGAATTGGCACAGAGCGAACAAAGGGGCCGAGTACTGCTATATAGGTCATTGGACATGGGATACTGGGAGTTTGTTAGTGTGCTGGGTGAATCTAATGGTGATCTGGGTTACATGTGGGAGTGTCCGGACTTCTTCGAGTTAAACGGGAGCTATGTCTTGCTTATGTCTCCTCAAGGTATACCTGCAGAAAACAGGACAGGTGACAGGTACCAAAATCAGTTTCAGTCAGGATATATCATTGGAAGCTTCGATTATACAACAGGCAGCTTTGTAGAAACTGTACCTTTCCAAGAAATTGACTATGGCCATGATTTTTACGCAACCCAGACAATGGAGAAAGACGGCAAGAGGTATCTAATTGCATGGATGGGATCGTGGGATGGTACCTTCCCGGAGCGTGATGATGGCTGGGCAGGATCCATGACCATTGTCAGAGAGTTGACATTAAGCGGAGATCGTATCTTGATGAAACCTGTTGAAGCGATCACCAGTCTTAGAGGATCAAGCCCAGTTTACAACGGAACCTTAGCAACGGATGGAACTATTACACAGCTTAACAAAACCGGCGAATTAATTGTAAGTTTCAATTTAGACCAATCGCTTAGTTTGACCATTCGCGGTGCTGATGATGATCAGTTACTCACTGTGGGCTGGAGTGAAACTACTAGAACAATTTCATTAAACAGGCTTAATGGAACTTCGCCAGTCGTTAGACAAGGGGAATGGAAACCCGTTGATTCAGAATCCTTGAGAATCTTCTTAGATGCTAGTTCGATAGAGATGTTCTGTGGTGAAGGTGAAGTGGTGTTCAGTTCCAGAGCATATCCTAATGGTACTTGGGTTGTATCTAATTCTGGCGCTCAAACCATAAGTGTTGTAGCATACGCGTTGGAGAGAAGTGTCCCTGAAGTCCCATAAATTGTTATTTCTTTCTGTCCTTATAACTATTGTTTTATTTGAGAAAATTATTGTAAGTTTTTAAAAAGCTCTTTCTTGTTGTCCAAGGGTGCTTGCAAAAATACGTGGGTTCCGTAAAGACAAGTCGGTACCGATTGGTGCTGGTATAATAGAACCCCGAATTAACTTATGCGCTCACACATAAAGAAACAGGTAGAAAAAACGTTTCTATCTATCGATCAACCTACAGCTGTACCCGCTGATTTATGCGAATACCCATAAACGACTCAACTATTTGTGATTATTGGACCTAATTAATAAATGTTTTGTTATATTTATTTTTGATGGAGGTCTCCCTTTATACCTAGTTTTTATTTTCAGTCTACTTTGTCAGCTACTTGTGTTACTAACAATATTCTATTACGAGATTTCTTTATCTGCTCATTCAATTTTCAATTCAGTTAGTTAATATAAGTGTTTTTATTGATAGTTTAAATTTTGTCAATCAATTTTTGTTGTTGAAACGAATAAATGTGTTTTTATTTATTTTTTATTTGTTTATCACCTTAGGTTTTATAAGAAAGATGATTGCAGAGCATCTAAGCATCAGAGATGTTTTAACGCCTAATTAATCAAATCAGCCCTTGTTCTACAGCCCTTATTGATTCATCTGTACGGACATCTCCCGTCTTGTAAAAAGAAAGGATAAATTCAACCAATACATACATAAACACACTACACACACACAGAACCCTTCGTAGCTACTTTGTTCAGGAAGCAAGCGAAGGGGCTTTGGTGGTACGCCCCAATGCCTTTAGAACATTATAAGGGAAGTTGCTGCTGCTGTTTTGCTGTTGCAACTGGTTCGATTCAATTGGTTCGATTCCCAGGGCGGGCAACGTGATATTGGGTATTCGTATTATTGGTTTCCGTGTGGAGTTTCAGCGGCTTGGGGTCTGGAACTGTATGCTCTGTTCTTCTTGGTTGTCGTGTGGTTAATGACTAACATGGTGTCAGAGTCTTGAAGCCGCCTTTGGGCCTTTTACTTGGCTTCACATGCCGTCGAGAAATATCTCACAGACATGCCGGTTTCCTCTCGATGTTTTCCTTCACAGTTTTTGAAGCAAATGATAATTACATATACAATACGCGTGAAGGAAAACATCGTGAGGAAACCGGCATGTCCTAGAACCTATTTGAAGACATGTGAGTGACATCTTCCAACCCGCACAGGGCCCTGTGCCTGTAGTGCCTGTGAGGGAGGCCTGTGTCCCAGCAGTGGGAACGTTATAGGCTGATTATGCTTTATGCTACGCACATGAATCCATGGACTTGCGGACGGCGAGCAATGGGTAGCTTGCAAGCTACCCATTGCTCGCCGTCCGCAAGTCCGCAAGGCATGCACCCCTGACTTTTCAGGCGCGTCGTGTTCCACGCGCCCTTCAAAGAGATGTCAGCACAATTGGCGGGGTCCGCCAATTGTGCTGACACACACACAGTCATTTGATGATTTACAAATCTCAAAAAAAAAAAAAAAGGGGTGCATGCCTTGGGTTCGAACTCGGGACAAATGAATGTGTCCTGTTATTTTAATGGCAATAGGATCGGTTCTTAGACATATGTAAGTATCACCTCTCCCTTCGAACGTACCTGGCGGGTACTAGCTTATACGCCAGGAGATCCAGCCGCGCTTGCAGCATTCGATTTTGACGGGGTTTACTTGTCTTAGCCCAAGATTGGGGAGAGGGAGCCAAAGTTCTATAAGTAAGTCATACAGTTTGAATGAGTTTAGGGGGGGAGGGGGGTAATGACTCCTGTGACTCAAGACAGCGCTTGAGCACAACATTGGCAGTGACGTAGTGACGGAGTGGAGTGAGACCCGCGACGGAAAGTCAGTCTGCATCTCCTTTAATTGATGATTTTTTACCATACAGGGTGTTAGGTTAAATGAGAAATACTTAAGGGTGTGTAGTTATTCATGAAAATTAATAGTGCCATATAAAAACAGGGTTCAGCTTTTTTCTCATTTCATAATTGGTCCCGTTATAAAAGCTGTTCATTTTCATGAGTACTACACTCCTTTAAAGTGTGTCCCTAGTCTAACTCCCTGTATATAAACTAGCACTTTGCCAGCGACTTCGCCCACCCTATATGGCTTTTCCCGTGGGAATTTCAAAGAATTCCTATTCCTTGCCTACATCATAATATAGGGAAACTCTGTGCAAAATTTCTGCCTTCAAGGTTTGAGTTCGGGATGGGCGTTGATGAGTGAGTGAGTGAGTGAGTGAATCATCTTTTCTTTTTCTACATTCGGGGTAGACAGGGCAGTAACGTCAGGTACATGAACCGTTGTAGCTACAGGAATACTTCCTTACGAGACTATCCCTTCTTAGGGTTCCGTACCAAAAGGGTAAAACGGAACCCTATTACTAAGACTCCGCTGTCCATCCGTATGTCTTCACAGATGATTTATTTCTGTTGCCGCCATAACAACAACTACTAAAAAACGGAATAAAATAAATATTTAAGGGGGCTCTCATACAAAAAACGTGTTTTTTTGCCGTTTCTATAGATTGTACGGAACCCTTCATGCGCGAGTCCGACTCCCACTTGGCCGGTTTTTTTTGAGTGATTGCAAACTACATTCACAGATTATTGATAAAATGGCACAGTCAGCTTGAAAAACGTGAACGTTTTATTTATATGATGCCAATCGATGCAGTTTTGTATAACTGTAAGAACCAACTGAGGTTAGAGTAAGTACCAGAAAAGTCACAAATCGCACATTTTTTTTCCCATCCTTGGTGATGGGTGGGCGTCCTCAACTCCCCCGACGCCCACCCATCGTTTGCACCCATCGCTGTTGTCGTTGATCGCCCATTATTATCTTAGCATACTCTTTGAAATATTCGCCACTCTATCTTCTTATATAATCTTATCATTTCATTTATAGTTCACCACACTTACTTCGCAAGGAACGCATAACCACGGCATTCATTTTAATTTCATGTTTTCCACACCCAACATTAACTTCCATACAACTTATGAAACGTAGGCAAAGCTCATTACTGGCCATTGACAGCTGAGCCGTTGTGGACATCAAGAGGATTATTTATAAACGTTGCTTAAAGTTAAGTAATGTTTGGCAACAACCGCATATACAGCACATAATATTAACATAGGGTAATTAAGCCAATTCTTATCTCTGCGATGTCGCAAGTACCACAGACCGAGAGTCTATCCAATGTTATCTCGCCTTTTACTTCACTCACTAGAGTCTTATTTTTGTTTGGTTTATGAAGTGATAATAATATTAATAACTACGCCTTGTTATGTTATGCCATTCATTGACTTCAACTTCGCACAAAGTTGCAACAGATTCCTCTCAGACGAACACAGACATCATTAACGTCACAGGGGCGAGATAAAATCGAACGCATTGACGTGCGTTATATCATCATATCACAAACAAAACACTTGAAATGTCTTATCACCCCCAAAAAAGTAGTATATAAACAGATTACCACACGAGACGATATATCAATCAGTCATGACTCTTATAAAGTTATTCGTGGTGTTCTTCACTTTGGTCGCCACCGTTCACCTAAAGACGATTAAAGATAGCGATGCGAAAGCAGAACTAGAAGCATATATTGAAGAAAAGAAGGCAGAAATCAACCCCAGGTACAGACTTCACTACCACGTGGCGCCCCCTGTGGGATGGATGAACGACCCTAATGGCTTTTCATACTACAAAGGAGAATACCATCTGTTCTACCAATTTTATCCCTACGACAGCCAGTGGGGACCGATGCACTGGGGTCATGTGGTGAGCCCAAATCTTGTGGATTGGAGGCAACTTCCTACTGCCTTGGTGCCTGAAAAGGAACAGTGTTTTTCAGGAAGTGCTGTCGTTAAAGATGACACTCTGGTCCTAATGTACACGGCACACGAATTAAAGGACGAAGAACCTTTCTACAATGAAACTCAGTATTTGGCGTTCAGTGATGATGGCGTGGAATTCCACAAGTACGAAGGTAACCCAGTTTTACCAAGTGCACCTAATGGATCCCCAGATTTCCGAGATCCTAAAGTATGGAAGCACGGTGACCACTGGTATGTTGTGCTTGGGAGCAAGACTGACGATGAAAGAGGCAGAGTATTGCTTTACAGATCCTCAGACATGATCAGCTGGGAATTCTTAAGTGTCCTAGGAGAATCTACGGGTGAAATGGGCTACATGTGGGAGTGTCCTGACTTCTTCGAGCTTAAAGGAAAACACATCCTCCTGATGTCACCCCAAGGCATGACCCCGCAAGGAGACAGATACAAGAATACTCACCAAACAGGTTATATCATCGGAAGTTTTAATTATGAAACTTTTGAATTCTTGCCCGAAATTAGTTTCCAAGAAATCGACTTTGGTCATGACTTCTATGCCACTCAAACTACTGAAGAAGGTGGAAACAGGTATCTGATCGCGTGGTTTGGAATGTGGGAAGTCCCTTATCCTGAGGACGTCGACGGCTGGGCAGGAGCCATGACTATCTTCAGAGAACTCGATTTAGTTGGCAACCGTATCCTGATGAAGCCTGTTGAGACGATGACCAGTCTGAGAGAGGAAACAGTATGGGATGGGAAGGTTGCAGAAAATGTTGGTATACAATTTGATAACACTGGAGAGTTCCTGGTGAGTGGTGACTTGAGTCAAAACATAGAGTTGGAAATCAAAGGTAGCAATGGTGGCGGTCAAGTTTCACTGCGATGGGACCCCCAAGTCCGTAAAGTTGTGGTAGATAGAGAAGGAGATGTCAGACAAGTGGAATGGCTTCCTCTGGGTTCCGAAGTGTGGAGGATCTTCTTGGATGCTTCTTCTCTGGAGCTGTTCTGTGGTGAAGGCGAGGTAGTGTTCAGCACGAGAGTGTATCCTGACGGAGGCTGGCAAGTAACGAATCTGAGCCCTCAGGCTCTAGACGTCGTAGCTTATAAATTAAGGAGAAGTGTTCCAGAATAGTTTGTACTTTGATGTTAAATTCGAATAGTTTCTGGGGTAAATTCGGTTGATTACCTCAAAAACATTTTGTGATAATTATTGTAAAATTCTCATATTAGTAAATTATTATTTTTTGATAATGTTTAAGTTATAATGAAAGTATTTTAGTTTAAAATAAATGTTTATAATGATCATAATTGAGTTTGATTAACTATCTACGTTAGTACTATGACCTAGGCCGATCTGTTATCAGATTAGACGAAACTGATGTCTGATCGGCCTATGGTCAGAATTTTCTCCCCGTGAATCAATCGATCCTTGACGGGGTGAAACTGAAATGTTAAGAATGCTGCGATCGATGAATTTTCCATACTAACGTAATACCTAAAGCATTTACAATTTGAGCATATTTCCACCATATTATGGTGATATTTGGATTTAGACAGTATTTATCTAGGTTCCTACATCAATGCCAATGTGTGCATGGTCACACAGTTCACGGTAGCTGTGTGTATCGCTCCGACAGGCACACTAGCGCAACATTTGTAGCACTCGATTTGTAGTTGCGACCGATGCCGATGCTCCGACGGCCCCTTAATTTGGAATATCTATATCCTGTATCCAATTTTCTACTGGTTTAGAATACTAAAATAGAATTACTCTCTGATTTTGAATTTGCTAGACGAAAATTACATTTGGCGTCAACATAAAAATAACCTTGTAAATAATCTAGTTACCGAGTAACTCTCACCAAGGACCACTGAATCATTTTCTAAAAGAGAACCTTTACTGTTGTCGTGTTGTCTTTGTAATTTATATAACTTGTTATTTTTTTAAAAAAAGGTCAATCGCATCTGTCATTTTAGTCTAACTCATTAAAAATCAGAGTTTAGATTTATCTAAACTCTGTCGTCGTTTACGACGTGTAGTTGAATTAACTGAAAACCTTGTACTCATCATTACGAACACCTTAACCTATGGAACTACTGTTACTTGTCTATGAAGTACCAACTTAGTATTTTTCAAAACAACCCCTATGTTTTGTGGTGTTGAAGTTTATAAACCAGGCCAAGTGCGAGTCGGACTCCCACACGAACGGTTCCGCACCGTATTATGATCGAGCAACGCTGAAATAATTCACGTTTCTTGTACATAAATAGTACATAACGTATACCTAATTAATAAATAAACTTACCAACCTCATTATTTATAATTAGGTTTCGCTTTTCATAAATCAAATCAATTTATTTCATAAATAGAGGTACAGTCTGTTACAAAGTAGGATGACAACTAAGGAATAGTTTACATCAACGGTCACTTTAGCAGAATCATAATATGAAAATTTTATGAATCATCGTAAAATGTCACCAAATGACAATTCATAATTTTTGATCTGCGTGTAATTCATATTACGAAGTAATTCATCTGTTTGAGAGTTATGGAGATTCGAAAAATAGTCCACAAATTATGAATTGCTTTTAAGTCATATTTGAGGAATTGCTAATGTCAGCTGGGATTCAGGAAATGAACTGCTTTTAGAGGAATTGCTAATGTGGCCGGTTTAGGCCCCATGAGATGAGTAGGTGACAATACAATTTTACTGATGTCCTAGTTTGGTTACTTAGTAGCCTGTATTTAAGGACAATCAGCCCTCATTTCCCGAAAATAGGATAAAAATATTGCTTAGACTGTCACATCATATTATTATCAAAATTTAGAGCAAATTAATAAAAGCCTAATACAATTTTATTAACATGTTGGCTTCTTTGATGTAATAAATACCTCATTTGAGGAAAAACTTATTTTAATTTTTACACACAAAATATTTTTAAAAAAATACTATGACGCATTTCTGTTCTGTTGTTTTAAAATATTTTTTACTACGAGGTGAAGAGGTGAAAGATACTTCAAGATGAAGCGATTTGTAAAAAAAAATGTATACCTAAGTTGTTTTATCTTACAACCTTGAATTGAATAACGCCTTACTGACACATTGTTGCGCAAATCAGTGAAATATTGCAGATTATAGGTTTAGGTTATTTTTAGGGTTCCGAACCAGAAGGGTCCCAAAAAAACCCTATTACTAATCCTCTGCTGTCAAACTGTCCGTCTCAAAAAAAAAAAAACAAAATATTTTATTTCACATAAGCGTACATGGGCACTTACGAAACGTCAGAAGCTAGGTGCACGGTTCCAATTGGTCGTTTCCTATGGAGAAGAGCCGGCAAGAAACTCAACGGTTACTCTTTTAAAAGAAAATAATAATTGGCTTTTACAATATTTTCGATTCTCTCTCTTGCAGCAGGCTGTATCTCATGAGCCAAAATAGGTTTAGGGTACGCATTTGAAATTTTCACAGATTGTGTATTTCTATTTCCGCTTTATCAACAAATAATAAAAGTAAAATAAAGTTAGCAATTAAAGGGGTACATACAAGAAACGCGTTTTGCTCGTAAATATTGTAGGGTGGTACGGAACCCTTTGTGTGCGAGTCCGACTTGCTCTTGGTCGGTATTTTTGTGCTTCTGAGAACAATATGAACACATAACATCTCAATATATTTCCATTTCAATAAATCTCTCTCGTTTAGTTCTGCACATGACAAGTTGCAACGAGATATTTTACATTTTTATATGCGCCCGCGAGCGTGACGCTACTCGTTTATCTTGTTCAAAAATGTTCGGATAACATGTCGCGTTGGTTTCAAATAAATGACGATTTTTCGTTGGTTTTGGGATAAGAGTGAGCTAGCAAAACACTACAAACGTCATGTGTATCGTATCAAAACAAGAATGTCTCCATAGCCAGTCGGATCTATGGTCTATCTTGCAAGCACTTTAAGGATCGTAGCAGTGCAGTGGTGGCGTTCTGTAGTTACAGCTCAATGGGAAAAAGGCGTAAGTAAATGGGAAGGATACCTATCTGACACTACGTCTTGGTGATAGACCTTTTTGCACTTGTTATATCCTTTTCTAGATAACAATTTGACATGGATACAATTATTATGTACCTCCTTTAATAGCCTTGTAAACTTATCAAACATACAGACAGAATCAGTTTGGCATGTACAATACAATTATTTTTTTCAGTACAGTTTGCCGAGGGGCATTAAGAAAATAGTTGTACTGTATAATATTAATGTAGTTGGGATTATGTAATCTTTTACTGCAATGGATGCTGTAAGAGATGACTTAAGAACGATAGTAAACAGATACGATGATACGTTCCTTATGAGCGCTGATAACAGCATTTATCGACGTAGATAATTTTCGAGTCGAACCCAGATACGGTTAAGGAAAACAAGAAGAAACTGTTTCTTTAGGCATTCGAATTTGACCGTCTAATAAGAAAAAGGAAACGTGTGACGATGTGGATGCGTGTATTTTTATATTAAAAGCTATTATAATACAATTATCTTGGCTGCGTGTGATGCCCATAAATATTTTTTTTCCAAAAAAATCACGACCATGAAGCGGCTGGCAACAACTATAAAAGGCTGAAAAAATAAGCCACAATATTAACATTGAAAATTCCTTAGAGCAAGTGATGGCCCAGTGGTAACGGCCCCGACTTACGGGTCGTAGGTCGTGGGTTCGAACCCAGATCGGCGCTTTACTTTGAGTAAATAATTTCATGACCACTGCTCTCAAAACGGTGAAAGAAAACATCGCCAGGAAACCAACATGTCTTAGAACCAAAAAATTCGAAGACATGTGACATCTACCGACCCGCACTGGGCCCGCGTGGAAGATTACAGCCCACTCTCTCTTGAAGAGAGGAGGCCTGTGTCCCAGTTGTGGGAACATTATAGGCTGATTATGTATTCCTAAACTTATATGGCCAAGTAGTCAGCTATTAAGGCCACTCAGAATTAACTAACAATTGGCAAAAGTCGAGTTAGTAGCAAATGGTCTCCTTGAAAAGCTCTTTCCATTGGTGTATGTCTTGCAAAAAACAAAAAAGTCATTTACATACTCATCATTATGAACAACTTTCCTTAAGGGACCAAAACTAATAATTTTTTCGCGATTTCAATGTTGGTCCCGTAGTGAAATTTGTTTATAAAGACGAGGACATTGACCTCAAACAAAAATTCGTGTATGAAAAGATACATAGGTTTATAATATATATTCTTTTGTATTATGTACAAGTGCAATGCATTTCTATAATTTAGACACAATATACGAGATCTATAATGATGACGTTGTGGAAGTAAGTATATGATCTGTGCGCCTAAAACGGTCACATTAGCAATTCCTCTAAAAGCATTTCATTTCCTGAATTTCCAGCTGTCATTAGCAATTCCTCTAATTTGACACAAAAGCAATTCATATTATGTGTACCATTTTACGAATCTCCATAGAAAACTGTCAAACAGATGAATTATTTCGTAATATGAATCGCACGCAGATCATATTATTAATTGTCAGTTAGTGACATTTTACGATGATTCATAATATTTTCCTATTATGATTCTGCCAAAGTGACTGTTTTAAGGGCGCTGGACTCCTCTTGAATTGCGTATGTTATTTAGAAATACGATATACTCTTATTCAGCGTGTAGGCCTCCACGAGTAGAGATTGACGACTTTTATTAGTCACTCGCCAGTCACCATTAGGATATATCCTGGAACTAAACACCACTTCGCCTTCTCCACAAAAGAGCTCCATAGAACTGGCATCTAAGAAGATCCTCCAGGATATTTTATTCAGCGGAACCCACTTCACTTGCCGGACATCATCTGCCCTGACAACCATCACTATACGATTAATCGGATTCCAACGCACTGATATTTTGTCACCACCATAGGCACCCACGATTTCCAGTTCAATATACTTATCCAACATAACATTAACGATTATTTCAGCAGTCTTTTCAAATTCCAAGCTAGTATTTTGCTTTAATTCTCCGTATACAATACTTTTTAGTCTTAGTTTAATCATCGCATCAACAGGCTTCATTATAAGTCGACTTTCAATCAAGTCCAGCTCTCTGACGAGTGTCATAGCTCCTACCCAACCTTCCGCATCTTCAGGGTGTGCAGACTCCCACATTCCAAACCACGCGATCAAGTACCTTTTACCATTTCTCTCAGTAGTCTGCGTGGCGTAAAAATCGTGTCCGTAATCGATTTCTTGGAAGATCATATCTGACTTAAAGTAACTTTTGTCGTAATTGAAGTTGCCAATAACATAACCCGTTTGATACGTGTTCTTGTACTTATCTCCGTGATTCACGACACCTTTTGAAGAAATCAGGAGGATAAACTTGCTGTTAATTTCAAAGAAGTCGGGACTCCCCCACGTGTGATCCAATTGGCAACAGGACTGCGCCAGTATGCTATTAAAATGCCATGTGATCATGTCCTTAGATTTGAACAGCAGGGCCGTGCCTCTACGATCTGCAGACTTACTGCCAAGGACGACATACCAGTAGTTACCGTGCTTCCATATTTTAGGGTCTCTAATCTCATAACTCCCTACAGGAGGATATAACGCAATTGGGTTCTCGTCATACTTGTAGAATTCTACGCCATCAATACTGAATGCCATATTTTGTGATTCATTGTGGAAAGGTGGATCATAAGTTGGCGCATGTCCCGTGTAGAACAGAATCATGATGCCATCGTTGTCAATAGCACTTCCAGAGATGCACTGCTCGTGTTGAGGTCGCAATGCTGTAGGCTGTCGTCTCCAGGTAACCAAGTCACGGCTCACCACGTGGCCCCAGTGCATAGGTCCCCACTGGGTGTCATAGGGGTAAAATTGGTAGAAGAGGTGGTATTGATCTTTGTAGAACAAAAATCCGTTTGGTGCGTTCATCCAGCCGACAGGGGGCGTTATGTGATAGTGTAGCTTAAACCTCTGGTGGTTTATGTCAGGGATCGTTTCGTCTATGTAGATTTCCAGTTCTACTTTTTCCAACATTTCTTTTACCGAGTAGAGTTCAACAGCTATGAAAAAGCACAGCAATGTTATGTATTTACTTAGGAGGCCCATATTTGAGTACTGACTATGTGCTGTTGTACTGTGGTCTGATTGATTACTGAAAATTATTACAGCATTATTATTAAAGGTAAATTTATTTCTTCTTGTTTTCAAATTGTTTTCATTTTGAATAATAATAGTGCGTCAGAGTATTGCTCATTGATATTCCAAGTACGTCGAGATTGTATCGTCCATTGTATTATAGCTAAGGCAATCTGCATACGACGAACCCGATGCTTCTCAACGATATCTACTGTGAGTAGGTTTTGGAGAAAGTAGTTTAAAAATGGCATTTTATTTTAATAACCGCGACATTGTCTGCGAGTATTTTGTATTTCATCATTTTTTAATAAAAATATTTTGAAGGAACTTTTCCAGGTTCTAAGTTTCCTTATTTGTCTTTCATTACGGTCAGTTCAGTGGTTTAGGCGTGATAAGGAAACATACAGCCAGACAGGCAGAGTTACTTTTACTAATAGGTAAGTAATAATGTATGGATTGCTTAAGTTTTTTAACTGACTTTAATTCTCAATTCGTCTGTATGTTTTTTTTAATGTGTTTTTACGCGATTGCTCCGCCAATTTTGAATTAATTTTGATGATTCTTTTTTATTTGGTAGGTCATGCTTCAAAGGCAAGTTTTAGAGAAAAGTTAATAATATTTGTATGGGACCATACAAATATTATTAACTAATATTAATATTATTAATTATTAATAATATTTGTATGGGACCATACAAATAAACAACCCCTAAAAAATTAAAAATTACTTTAATTTCGAAAGTCGGTGGCAAAAAACTAAAATTTAACACCAAAGACTTCCGAAATATAAGTTATTTTTAATTTTTTTGTGCTTTTTTTTGGAAGTCTGTTTTTTTTAAATAATTATTTCTAGGCTGATAATATAATTAGATCTAAGTAAGTATCCAATCTTACACAAAATTAAATGACGAAAATAACTACCTACAGGGTGTTTGGCAGAGCGTTGAACATACGAAAATGGTGGATAGATGGGGTCATCTGCTACTTACTCAGCCCTAATTTATTTGGCCCTGGCCCCCTAAATTTTTTTTAATTTTTTTTGCTTTCTTCTAGTTTCACCACTTTCTTAACTTTAAAGTGTAACTTAAAAAAAAAAAAAAACTGCCTGTTGTGCCTACCCATTTTTAATAAAAATTACACTTTAAAGTTAAGAAAGTGGTGAAACTAGAAGAAAGCAAAACACATTTTTTATAAATATCCAGGGGGCCAGGGCTGAATAAATTAGGGCTGAGTAAGTAGCAGACGACCCCACCTGTCCACCATTTTCGTATGTTCAACGTTCTGCCAAACACCCTGTATACAAATAAATATAAAAACAAAAGGACACTGAAGTCGAAGTAGTTACTCGTTCGCATCGCTATCATCCGGAAACGTACCCAGAAGACTGGCAGCATTGCCACGTTGTATGGCAATGTTAATTCTATGACTAACGAACGAGCCAGCCCTCTGGTCACGTGAGGTGTGGATAAGAGATAGCTGAAACCGTGTTTCTTACTTCGAACATGGTGTTTCTTAACTGACAAACAAACTTCACATTAACTGCGTCGCGTGTGTAAGATGCCTTATGTCTTAAACTAGCCGCGCTGATGACTCGCTCTTTTATAAATAGATTAGATAATTGAATGAGTTTCCGGATTCGAATCCGAATTCAAGAAGGTAATGGAAACCGTCGAATGTAACTTTACAAAATTGGTATCAAATTAAAGCTGTATCTATTCTGCCTGTATACCAAATAGCTTGTTCGACTGTACCTATACTCCATTTGAAATAAGATTAGATGTATAGATAAGCCTTTTTTACATTCCGTTCAACCGATTTTGAGTTCTATTGCGTTGGTGGCATGACAAATGGCAGCCGCAGTAGATAGTTGGTATTGTGTAACTTTTTTTGCTTTTAATGCTATCCTTATGCCTACGGTATAGAAGTCAAAATCGGTTGAACGGACTGTAAAAGGGTTGGTTTTAATGTCTAATCTTATTTCAAATGGGATATATCTATGGGTCATTCTGGCCTGAAGTATGTTTAATACCTATAACGGGTGTAAAAAGACATTTAACGCAGCTGAAAATTACTTGTTATTTCCCGCCATCGTCATGTTTTTGTTCTGGACCATACCTGGGAACCTTCTCGTTACGGAGATATTGTTTTTTAAAGAAAGCAAGTTTTAAATGTTATCACTTAATGTTAAATACACCTACAAACTCTGAACCGTTACATGCACCCATAATCACAATGTTTGCGTGCGTTACGTGCACACTATACCGTAAACAGCGATTTTTCACACCAAAAACAAAAGCTTTTTGTGCTTGATGTACAGAAAGCGTAGTTGATGGCTATGTGATGGTTCTTTTTACACCCTGTAATTATACCTTTGTTTACACAACTATCGGTGAATACAGCATAATCAGCCTATAATGTTCCCACTGTTGGGACACAGGCCTCCTTTCTGTGAGAGGGAGCGGGCCGTAATCCACCACGCGGACCCTGTGCGGGTTGGTAGATGTCACATGTCTTCGAATTTTTGGTTCAAGGACATGCCGGTTTCCTCACGATGTTTTTCCTTCACCGTTTTGAGAGCAGTGGCGATGAAATAATTTACACAAAGTAAAGCGCCTGTCAGGGTTCGAACCTACGACCTACAACTCGTAAGTCGTGGCCCTTTACCACTGGGCCACCACTGCTCTCCGGTGTATACAGACGTGGGCTCAATCCTGCATGAAACCATGATTTTGTTCTGTCAGGATATAATGTATACAATACAGAACAAATACAAGTGCGGAGGGCGATTTAAAAAAATAAAAATGTCGTAGTAACATCTTAGGTCGGCACCTAACAGTAAGGGTTCTTGGAACCCTATTAAGTAATGTAACTTGGGGTACTTGGGGTCCTGTTTACCCCGATTAAATTTACCCCACAACCCCTTCAGTTCTCCGATACTATACGTGGCCTGTTCCATATTTATCAGTTCACTGTAAACAAATTATAGCGACGATGTTAGTTTTGCTTTGATTTGTTACGGGTGGATTTCAATAACGAGTTTATTATGCGATACAACTAAGACTATGAATGACGTTGGTCCATATTGTGACGTTTTAGCAAAACAGCTTCTCGGTTACTCATTTTGGCGCAAAGTTAATAAGATATAACAAAAACAAATAACAAAAAGAGATAAAACAAAGTCGGATAACAACTTTCTTTGCAATCCGTACCTTTCAAGTTACAGACAACATATCGAGGACGTTGACGTTCCTATTCTTAGTTGAATCGCATTTGTATTTGGGCACAACAACACAGCGACTATAGTCTTTATTTGAATGTTATTGGTAAGGTACGTTATTGATAACAAATGATAAATGATAAATTATTTATTTCTGTAAGTAGGTTTGTACAAACACTTTTACACGTCAAACACATTTTTTTGACTACTCTGAGAAGAAAGGCCGAAACAAACTCAGAGGTCACAGTCTCTTTTAAAGTCCAGACATAATCTTGGTCAGATTATGTGAAGACAATGTAGATTGGTGTCTGAAATGGTCTTTTGAGGAAAGAACCACACAGATTGAGTGGACCTGTCCAGTCAGTGCACGCATTTGTCAGTGATCGTGCAGCTCAACTCGGAATTTAAGGAGCTCAACGATTTAACGAACAATACCGAAAACAGGACATTTGGGTAGGCTGCATAAATTACTAAACTGCCAGACCATGATTAATTAAAATTAAGGAAAAATAAATAATAAAAAGAAAAGAATGATCCACATAGTCTTCACATTCACAATAATTAAAATAATGTAATACTTTACAAAGTACATAAAATGTCAATGTGAATATAAAATCCAGACATAATCTTGGTCAGATCATTTGAGGACCATGTAGATTTGTCTGAGATGGTCTTTTGAGGAAAGAACCATACAGATTTGAGTGGACCTGTCTAGTCAGTGCACGCATTTGTCAGTCATCGTGTAGCTCAACTCAGACAACAACATTCCATCAGTCAGGTCATTAGGAACCTGGTGTCCTGACTGAGATAGACTATCCACAACCTGAGGCCCTAGTGTGACTTTATTTTTACCCGACTACGGCGAAGCAAAAAGGAGGGTTATCATTTTGACCGGTATGTATATATGTATGTATGTTCATGTGTTCCCTCATAACTTCTGAACTCCTCATCATAATTTGATTTGTATCGTTGGAAGCGTCTTGATCGTCCGCTGGTTATAGGCTATGTGACGTCACATTAAATTGAATAAGGCGCCCTCTAGACGAAAAAAGTGATCAACACAAAAAAAAACACATGAAAGGGCTTAATTAGCAAATTTCAAAAATATGTATATAATAACATCAAAAATTTTAAATAAAAATAAAAAATATTAAACTAAAACCCAATTACGACAAAAAAGTCAACTAAAAAGATGTAATCCGGATTTTTAATTTGTCTATCTGTGATGTCTTGTTTACATCATAATATGTCGAATTTGGGTTTTAGTTTTATAATTTTTATTTTTTAACCATCTCGACTTTACACATCGACCACATTCGGCGCTCCGATTGGCCCTTCACCAGTGAAGGTCAGTGAAGGGCCAATCGGAGCGCCGAACGCGGTCGATGCGTAAAGTCGAGATAGTTAATCAGGCCGCTGTAGCCGAGGCGGTCTGGGTTCTGTATTTTCTCCTCTTGTCGTAACAGAACCTGACCTTAATTTACGATACAACTATCTAATAAAGTACCTACCTACACACAAGAAGGTACATGAACTATTCAAGAACGTGTGTTCCCATAATAATTAGTTTTCGTATGTAAAACTGGAGCTGACTTATGGAAGGAAGAAGCTGGTATGTTACCCTAAGATTTGCATATCAGCCGTAGGGGTGAACTGATTTTGAATACACGATTAGCCTTAGATAATGTTGAGAAATACGCCTATCGAAGAAAAGATAAACATTTGTGGCGGTATCTACATCGTCACATGCGAACTACGCATCAAAGACATGACGTCAGACAGACGTCACATAAATCCTGCATCGCGCAATTAAAGTTTACCGTGCAGTGGACATATATACAAGAACCCAACATCAATCGTTGGGCAGTTGCCCGCCAGACACAACACCCGTCTGGTCGGAGGATCCTCCCTTTTCTATGGAGTATGAGTGAACTTTACACCCTGTTCCTCATACTCCTAAACATTCAATCAATCTACTACTACGTTGGGGTCGGCTTCCAGTCTAACCGGATGCAGCTAAATGCCAGTATTTTACATGGAGCGACTGCCTATCTGACGGCCACAACCCAGTCACTGGGTAATATGATACCCCTTGGTAAGTCTGATTGTTAGACTTTCGGGCTTCTGACGACCCGTAACGACAGTCAAAGATCCACAAATGACAGCCGGGACCAACGGCTTAACGTGCTTTCCGAGGCACGGAGGAGTGTCGGTATGTAAAGATGGTCACTCATCCACGGACTAACACCGGCAAGCGTAGCCTTACCTGACGTATCGACCCGTGCGGCTGTTATTACTTGGCTACGAGCTTTTATTAAACATTGTGTGGACTTTTAATAAACATTCTTCCTGTTATACATTCATTTTTAGACTGCCTCGTTGTTCTAGTGGTCGCAAGTGCTAGTGCATAGCATGAGGTCCCGGGTTTGATTCCCGGATCAGGTAAAATGTTATTGGGTTTTCTATCTGGAATTTCTCATTAGCAGTCTGGATTTATACCCGATTGATGGCAATAGGCTCGCCCCATATTACATGGGACTTCAAATTATCTGGCAAAAAGTGATCCCTACCTCTTGCTAATGTTGATTAAAGTATTCATTTAAATGCAAGCAGCGCCGCAAACCAGCTTGAAAGTTAAAATAATCCATAACTGACAAAACAGTCCAATGGTATCATATCTAAGCGTCATTGGAACCATAATGGCTGTCGTTATAACTTTCGACTGTACTTCGCGAAGGTATTAAATGTTTAATCACCGGAGTGAATAACTAATCCAGAAGGAATATTCGAATAGTATTTTTCTCAAGTTGGGATTAGGTAAATGTCTTCCAAGCACAGCAGGTTTTTTGCACTAGGGATATAAGGGTACATATTTGAACATCGAACATTAAAATATCTACGGGTAAAATGTCACTGTTCAAAACATCGAAAATTTAAATATCGAATGACCATATAACCGAAAATTAAAATAACGTAAGTTTATATTGTCGAATACCAGAAAACCTACGTCCAATATATCTACAATCTAATTATCTACAAAAGTGGCATCGAAAGACCTTAATATCGAAAATACAGAGTATCGAATGTCCTAAATATCGATATTTATTTATTATGTATGTCACAGGGTAATTTGATAACATACTTGGGGTACTTAGGGTAATTTGAAAATGGTGAAAAATATTCTGCGACCATCTTGGAAATAGCGCGGTTGGTCACAGTTCTAACCTAACCTATAAAAAACCATAAAAACTCGTTCGATATTTTAATGAGTAGGTCTTTTTATTGTAAATATAATGAACTTAAGTATATTAAATGTCGACATTTTTAATCAGTCGATATTTGAATCACTCGGCATTTTAATCTTAGACATTTTAGCTTAGGTAGGTACCTATAACAATTTTCGATATTTCGATGCAATCGTTATTTAAATTTTCGATGTTTTGAACAGTGTCATTTTACCCGTAGGTATTTTAATATTCGACATTCAAATATGTACCCGGATATAACTTACGTTCCAATTTCTGAAAAGCTAAACAAGACTTGTAATCAGTAAATCTGTTAAGGTACCCTTCTTCAAATTTTATCTCGCTTGCACCATACTACACGCGGCTTGAGTGAGAGCGAGACGGAGTGGGGTGTTGGCGGCTTTTAAGCCTCGAATAGTTTAGGTAATTGCTGTTTACGGTGAAAATAATGGTAATAAAAAAATAAAAAACATAAGACCTGCTCTATAGTTAGTTCAGTTATTAGGCAAAGTTTCATGATCTAATTTGAAGTATTTTTAATACCAGCGGTCTAAAGTTCGGTTTAGAGGTATCTTTGGTTTTTTTTTCTATCGAGATTAATGTAATCGTGTTTTCGCCAAACAAATATTTATTTCAAAATTAATGCCGCAGTATTTTCGGCAAAACGGAGGATCATGCTAAGCAATTTGAGTTAAGGTAGCGACGCCTAGCCTGAACGCGTGGAGTAAACGTATCTTATATTCAGAATTAACGCTCCGTCACCGGAATAATTCGCCTGTAATATAACGTTTATCCGCGCCTTAACCGTTACTTCTACATAACATAACATCACGCCTGTATTCACCGAAGGGTTGCGCAGAGGTGTACCTATAGTACACCCAATCATTCTGCCTAGCCATTTCCCAACTATGTATGGGGTCGGCTTTCAGTCTAACCGGATGCAGCTGAATACTAGTATTTTACATGGAGTGACTGCTTATCTGACCTCCACAACCCAGTAACTGGGTAATACGATACCCCTTGGTAAGACTGGTTGTCGGACTTTCGGGCTTCTGACGACCCGAAACGAATGTCAAAGATCCACAAATGACAGCCGGGACCAATGGCTTAACGTGCTTTCCGAGGCACGGAGGAGTCTCGGTATGTAAAGATGGTCACCCATCCACGGACTAACCCCGGCAAGTGTAGCTTAACCTGATGGATCGACCCGTGCGGCTGTTACTACTTAGCCACGGGCTCCTAAAGTACACCCACATGTATAATAAAAAAAAAAAAAAAATTTAATAAGTTTTTTTTTTTCCTTTTTTTTTTCTTGTGTCCAATAAAGTATACAGGGTGTTAGGGTAGTCACCGTTATCCTTTAAACTAGTGGTTTGGTTTCATCTATAAATATACTTTTTCTATGGGATCAAACTTGAAATCGCGAAAAAAAAATCAGCTGTTCCATACATTTGTGTTCACTTAAATCGACAAAATGTATGGAACAGCAGATTTTTATTTTTGCGATTTCAAAGTTGGTCCCATTGAAAAAGTATATTATAGATGACACCAAACCACTAGTTTCAAGGATAACGGTGTCTACCCTAACACCCTGTATATATGAATAAATAATAAAAGGGCTTTTATGTTTTCGTTGGATAGATAGAACGTAGGTACAGTATAATTTTACTTACTCACTATTGGAGACAAGGTGATCGATTTAACGATTTGAAACAGAAATAAAATATTTTATCAAAGATGTAAATAATATAAAGATATTGCTATACAATATTGTTTTACCCCCATTGAAACTTGAAAAGAGAAAAAGAGTTTCTATTTCATTTAAAAATAATAGTGCCTAAGAATAGAAGCGTTTTTGCGTAACAATAATGGTTAGACCTGCTGTCTTGTATGGAATGTTGGGCCACAATAGGGATGAATGAAAGGCAATTGCATGCAGCTGAGATGAGAATGTTAAGAGGGATGTGTGGTGTTACACGAGTGGATAGAATAAGAAATGAGTACATAAGTGGAAGTCTGAAAGTGGCACAGGTGACTGAAAAGTTGTGTGGAAATCGGTTGTCATGGTATGGGCACGTGATGCGAAGGAATGAGGAAAATGTTGTGAGGAAAGTTTTGGGTATGAATGTCGATGGCTATAAGAGTAGGGGAAGACCAAAGAAACGATGGATGGACTGTGTGAAAGATGATATGGCTAGAAAGGGGGTGACTACCGTGATGACGGCTAATAGAGAAGTATGGAAGAAAGGGACATGTTGCGCCGACCCCAAATAAATTGGGATAAGGGCAGGAGAATGAAATAATACAAAGTAAAATAATCCTTATCACATACACTGGCCTTCAAAACTTAGTACCACACTTTTAAAATTGCAATTTCTCCTAAACTGTGTAAGCCAGAGTTTTTAAATAAAAAACGTTTTATAGCAAATTTCATCAGCTTTCTTGGAAATTATAGTTCATGATACATAAGTAACGTTTTTATCTTAAACCAAAACATAACAATTTTTAACTTACTGGCAAAAAACTCAAACAACATTTTTTATAACTACACTTTTACGCCATATTTTCATTTTTTTTTAAACCTTTACTTTTGAACCGAAATTCATCGATCAAGAAATAAATGTGAAAACAAAAAGAAACACTACTCCTTTAAAATTGTTAACTTTTTCAAGAGGAGTATCTATAGTACACGCACTTTTCGCCAGTTATGTTTAAGTGTGTGTAATAGGGGCCCGGGCGAGCTTATAACATCAACTGGGCAAAAATCCAGACCCCAGACTGCTACTGAGAAATTCCTGATGAAAAACCCAATAACACTTTACCCGACCTGAGAATCGAACTCAAGACCCTATGCTTAGCAGTAGCGCTCGCGACCAACGAGTCTATCATTCGATATCTACCATGTCAACATGTATTCACATTACAAATCTCCTTTGCCACTCAGCTAAAAGATCAAGATTATTCAAATACCAAACCAGAGAATTCTAATTTAGAATTTTATCCTTTGAAAGTAAAAAATAATCTATCGAGCAGGTCTCGGAATGAGATCTCTCACAAATATTTTACATCATTACAAAAAAAAAAACAACCGACTTCCAAAAAAAACACTAAAAAAGTGAAAAATAACTTTAATTTCGGAAGTCGGTGTCTTTGTTTTTCAATTTCCGTTTTTTGCCACCGACTTCCGAAATTAAAGTTATTTTTCACTTTTTTAGTGTTTTTTTTGGAAGTCGGTTGTTTTCTTTTTTGTAAAAAGTTTTTATTTTTCTCTTTTTAGTTGTGGTACCTACCTCACACAAATCCGAATACCACTACCTGCTATGTAAATAACAGTGAAGGAGTCAAACAGTATATCATCTAGATAAACTAAGTGGGAAAAATACGTAATATTGAAGCTAACTCATAAATTACGCAAGTAAAGTTAATAAAATTAATATGGGACAAAAAAACAAAAAAAAAAAAAACATACAGACGAATTGAGAACCTCCTCCTTTTTGAAGAAGTCGGTTAAAAAGACATCATTTCAAGCCGTCGAAACCACAGTACAAATCTTTTTAATGTTTTGTCGATACTATTTTACGGTTTGTTACTATTTTTTAACCGATTTTTTTTTTTTTTTTTTTTAAAACGTTGCCACTAGGAATTTCTTCCTGTATCGTGGGTGCGTTTACAAACATAGAAACTCACACCCAGACCCGGAACAACTACTTGCAGATCATACAAATATTTGTTCCGTGCGGGAATCGAACCCACAACACGTTGCGCAGCAGTCCATCGCTCAGCCACTGCGCCAACCGTGTCGTCTTCAAAAAGGAGGAGGTTCTCAATTCGTCTGTATGTTTTTTTTTTTTGTATGTTTGTTACGCGATTACTCCGCCAATTATGAATCGATTTTGATGATTCTTTTTTTGTTTGGTAGGTCATGCTTCCGAGGTGGTCCCATATAAATTTTATTAACTTTGCTTGCGTAATTTTTGAGTTAGCTTCTATATTACTTATTTTTCCCACTTAGTTTATCTAGACGATATCCTGTTTGACTCCTTCACTGTTATTTACATAGCAGGTAGTGGTATTCGGATTTGTGTGGGGTAGGTACCACAACAAAAAAGTGAAAAATAATAAAAATTACAAAAAAAAAAACAACTTTAATTTCGGAAGTCGGTGGTAAAAAACGAAAATTGAAAAGCAAAGACACCAACTTCCGAAATTAAAGTTATTTTCACTTTTAAGTGTTTTTTTTGAAGTCGGTTATTTTTTTGAATATAAGAACGTTGTACATTGAACATTTTTGGCCTTGTGACAAGGCCAAAAATGTTCTACGAAACAACATTCTACAAAGATTAGATTTGTAGACCATTTTCTATTTTTTTATGTAAGTACCTGATACTTGTTGACAAGCCTAATTACTGTCCTCCACGGTTACTCTTTTAAAGGTAAATTGGCTTTTCCAGTGATTTCAAACTGTAATTTCAAATAATTGTAAAAGCCAATTATTTTTAAAAGAGTTTCTTGCTTACCGGATCAAATTCCAAGCAAGTTATCGATTTCCTTGTGTCCGCGCGTACTCTTTGAGTTTCCTCTCTGAGAATTCAATATCCTGACACCGGAGGTATCGGTTTACTCAAAAGGGTTCATTTTGTATTTAATTAGTCTACGCGTAGCTATAAAGGAATGTTTTGGGTTTTATATTTAAAGTAACCGGAATGTTGGTAAACTTTGTAAGGAATTATAATTAGTCCGCTCAGTGGCTATTAAGACTGACGCTCTACTATTGGGGAAGACCAATTACCGTAAGTAATAAAAACGTTTAGAATGGGACACAGGCCTCCTCTCTGTGAGAGGGAGTGGGCCGTAATCTACCACGCGGGCCCAGTGCGGGTTGGTAGATGTCACATGTCTTCAAATTTTTGGCTCTAGGACATACCGGTTTCCTCACGATGTTTTCCCTCACCGATTTGAGAGCAGTGGTGATGAAATAATTTACACAAAGTAAAGCGCCTGTCTGGGTTCGAACCTCGCAAATCACGGCCGTTATCACTGGGCCACCACTGCTCTACATATTACATACTAATCTCATGCTTCTTAGCGACAAACAATGTCAGAAATACAAAGGAAAGTACACATTTTTGACAGATTAAAATTGCCTCTCTGGTGATATTTAAGTTATACCTCTGCCTAATGTTTGGATGATATGTTTTAAAAGATGTTTGTAACTTTATACAGGGTGTAAGGGTAAAAAAAAGCTGTAATTCTCCATTGATTTTACGTTCTACAAATGAAACCAAACCACTGGTTTCAAGGATAACGGTGTTTACCCTAACACCTTGTAAATCAGATTTTGCCAATTCTAGACCTTTTACAAAAATACAAGCATGACCAAACACCGAGAGCACAACATTTCAAAAAAATCTGTCTACCTGAAAATCAGCCTTTCAGCCGATCTGAATAAGCGGATTGGCGCGTGAAAGAGCTCTGGATCAGGACGTGACTGGTAGGATATACCTAGTAGTTTATACAAAGAAAAAGGTTTGCGTAATTTAGCGTGAAATCAATCGTATTTTTTGCCGGCTTTTTTTAAGATGGATTGGAAAAGTGGCCAGTTCTCTTGGTGAAATGTAGTTGTTTTTTCAAAGGGGTATTTCTCTACTAAGGCTGTCCGTCCGTCCGTCTGTCACAGGCCTCGATCTTTTGATAACACTTTGATCTTGAGGTGGCCCACCGTAGTACGGAGTTTCAATGAAGTAAGATGCCAGCTTGTTCTGGTTTGCTACCAAAGACGTGCGGCTAACTGTACTTAAGTGAATTTATCCAAATCTAGTTTTATTATATATTATTATTTGTGGTGGTAGGTTTTCCATGGAGGTAATCTAACGCAAAATGCGATACTAGAAAGATACGTTTATTTGCGGCAAACATGACGCTAAGAAAGGACAGATGTACGAAAATAACAAGTTGCTAAGTACTTTCGACAGCTTAATTTAATGATAAAACAGACCACAGAACTTCCTTAAACACAGAAGCCAGAAATAAGGACAAACTCCAAAAAAACCTCAAACATCGAAATTAATAGCAAAACCATATAAATTGAAAGACACGATGGAAGCCTATAAAATGAACAAAATATTCCATTTTGTTATACATCTTTGATTAGTACGGTTAATACATTCTACAGCCTCTGATAGAGTTTGAGAGACTGATTAAATTCTAATAATAAAAGTTTTGGTTGTTATTCCTTGTGTTGTTATATTGAGGATTACGTGGAAATATACAAGACAATTACAATCTTATGATTACAGTAACGTTTGGTCTGTTCGAAAAGTATCTTGCATAATCAGCCTATAATGTTCCCACTGCTGGGACACAGGCCTCCTCTCTGTGAGAGGGAGCGGGCCGTAATCCACCACGCAGCCCAGTGCGGGTTGGTAGATGTCACATGTCTTCGAATTTTTGGTTCTAAGACATGCCGGTTTCCTCTCGATGTTTTCCTTCACCGTTTTGAGAGCAGTGGTGATGAAAAAAAATTACACAAAGTAAAGCGCCTGTCGGGGTTCGAATCTACGACCTACATCTCGTAAGTCGTGGCAGTTACCACTGGGCCACCACTGCTCGAAGTATCTTATGAAAGTGTAAACAACATTACATTGGTTACATTCTTATGCAATCACTCACTATAGGGAACTAGTAACACATTTATCAGTATTTCGAAGGTTTCAATATTATGGCTTTTCCAACAATTATTGTTTGAATAGCATTATTAAATCGTAATTGACATAATCATCGACAATAAAGGTTATTGAGTTAACCTACATTGTCAATGAAAAATATATTTAAGGTGGTTTAAAATTAGAATTTCGGGTTTAAGGGTTCAAATAATCAAATCAAAGTGCTCAATTTGCAAGCGGCACTACAAATTTACATATACAGGTCCATAATTTCTGATCCATTTGTTTTGTTTTGTATCACGTCATATTTCTGAAACAGACTATAGTGGTCAGTTATTGGTGTGTACACTTTGTTCGTTATAACATTACTGATAAGAGTTACTTTTGTGACCTTGGTCCCGATTTTCATACATTGGATATAGGCCATTTCAGCTGACGATAAGCCATTATGCAGGCGACTATGGTGCAAGTAAGCTTAGTAATAACTCATTTAGGCTCATGACTGGAGACTCTCTTGCCTCCGTGCCTCGGAAAGCACGTTAAGCCGATGGTCCTGCGCCTGATCTCTCTCCGGTCGTGTCGGATTGCCGTCCCATCGGACTATGAGAGTGTGGGAAGAGGGAGTGCACCTGTGTCTGCGCACACACTTGTGCACTATAATATCTCCCGCGCCGAAGGCTAGTCTCCGTTGAGATTGGCCGCCGTGGCCGAAATGCGGTCTGGAGGACTATATTACATGGAACTTAAACATAACTGACGAAATGTGGGTGTACAATAGGTACACCTCTGCCTAACCCTTCGGGGATTATAGGCGTGATGTTATGTTGTTGAAAACTCTCAGTAATAGTTATTGACTTGTCATCAAGTCACCCTCCTAGTTAATTCTATGTTTACATATTTCTATGTTGATACATCAAAGGTACTATGTATATTTTTCTCGGCGGTTGTGAGAGGTACAAGATAGATGAAATGTATCACATAAACATTTATACACGTTTACGTGGTACGTCTTTATCAAAACAAAAACCAACGAGAACGCATTCTAGTGATGTGAGAAAACCGTGTATCCGATTTCCGAAATTCAAACTGGTATGTTACTGAAATCGAATTTTGTAATGATTTGGGATGTTACTGAAAATAATCTATTTAGACAAGAGCTATAATTATATACTCCATTTATTTTATCATTAGACAAATAACGGCTAAATAACGACAGTTATTGTGTAATATTGTTGAAATAACTGCACTTTCGAGTTAAACTTTTAATGTAAATGGTAAATACATTACATTGCTTTGTATTTATTGGTGAAATTACGGAGTTATTATAAGTTTATATCAAATAACGAAAGGGTGATAACCGTTATTTGTAGAATGTTAGAATAAATGGGGTATTTATAGTTGTAATTTATAATAATAACCTGTTTGATATCGCACTAGGTATGAACTAGACTAAATCTAAGACCTTGACTAAATCAAGAGGAAAATGGGCCTTGAGTAACTTTAAAATATAAAAACTTAAAAGAAACTGTTCAAAAATATTAAATGCAGGACATACTAATTTTCATCAACGATAATATTCTGCCATTAAGTTAAATATGCTGCGCTCCATAACTCAAGTAGCGGATGTTGGAGAAAAAACAGCCAGGCTGAAGTGGGAGTGGGCCGGCCACGTCACACGAATGCACCCGGAGAGATGGGCAAAAATAGTCACTCACTGGACGCCTGAAGGAGGACATCGCTGTCGAGGTAGACCGCGGCGAAGGTGGTGTGACGATCTAAACATGTTTGCGGGGCCAACTTGGCCAGAAATCGCACAAAACAGAGAGATTTGGAAGGAAAAAGGGGTGGCCTTTGCCAAGCAGCGGGACACAGAATAGGCTAAGAAAAAAAAAAGAAAAAAGTTAAGTAAGCTAAATACGTATCAAACCATATTTAATATCCGCGTATCCGAGATCCCATCCCTACCAACCCTATCACTCCTCTTATTTGAATGTAACAATGTGGGACGACATTGCAAATGAAATACAAGATGCCTCGTACATTATAACCATCTATTTTATTACACAAGTGCACAAAATAATACATTTATGTTGTAATGTTGTTGTTTGTTTAAATAGTTGATGTTGTATTTGTTTTTGTGCCATTGGTGGTTCTGTTTTATTTTTGATTCCGTACACAAAGATGCTGACGGCATTACTAAGCCTACGTTGACTGTCTGTCCGTCTGTCACAATGTGTCTCTTCAACCGTAATAGGTAGACAGTTGTCATTTTCACAAAATAGATGGACCTCTATCGATACTAATATTATAAATTCGAAAGTAACTCTGTCTGTCCTAAACCACTGAACGGATTTCGACAAAATTTGGCAAGAACATAAATGGCATCCTGGGGAAGAACATAGGCTACATTTATCGATATAGTACGCGGGCGAAGCCGCGGGCGGAAGCGAGTCTCAAATTAAGCCACAGAGAGTAAAATAACAAGTTAATCCATACATCAACATTAAACCAGTTTTTGTGTTTTACTGTTCTGTTCAACAATGTTCAATGTTCAACAATTCAGTTTTGCCTCTTTGACACTCGACATTGTTCTATGAATGATGTCTGTCGACCAGCGTGTGCTACGCGATATTTTATAGTTATACCCAATCTACCTAGCCTTTTCCCAACTATATTGGGGTCGGCTTCCAGTCAAACCGGATGCAGCTGAATACCAGTATTTTACATGGAGCGACTGCCTATCTGACGTGCACAACCCAATTATTGGGTAATACGATATGACTTGGAGACGGGTTGTCAGACTTTCAGGCTTCTGACGACCCGAAACGACTGTCAAAGATCTATATATGACAGCCAGGACCAACGGCGTATCCCACGGGAATTACTACCGGAATAAAAAGTGCCAAATTTGCTCCGTTTTAGCGTGAAAGCGTAATAAAAAATAAAAAATAAACTTTTTCCAAAAAAAAAAACAACCGACTTCCAAAAAAAACACTAAAAAAGTGAAAAATAACTTTATTTCGGAAGTCGGTGGCAAAAAACGGAAATTGAAAAGCAAAGACACCGAAGTTTTTATTTTTCACTTTTTAGTTGTGGTACCTACCCCACACAAATCCGAATACCACTACCTGCTATGTAAATAACAGTGAAGGAGTCAAACAGGATATCGTCTAGATAAACTAAGTGGGAAAAATACGTAATATTGAAGATAACTCAAAAATTACGCAAGCAAAGTTAATAAAATTTATATGGGACCACTTCGGAAGCATGACCTACCAAACAAAAAAAGAATAATCAAAATCGATTCATAATTGGCGGAGTAATCGCGTAACAAACATACAAGAAAAAAAAAAACCTACAGACGAATTGAAAACCTCCTCCTTTTTGAAGAAGTTGGTTAAAAACTAACTCACTTTCGCATTTATATTATTAAAAGATAGATAAGTTAGGATAAGGATAGAAGTAGAATTTAGTGACAAATTGAGACTGAGATTAGAATGAGCTTTTAAAATACGGGTGTTCCCCTCAGGTTACACACAGTATTCATTGATATTTTGAAAACTGAGGGAAAAGGATGAAGCTGTATGGGAATCTATACATATTAAAAATTAAAGACGCTTTTCGTGTTTGTCTGTATGTCCGCGTTGTTCTTTTAAACCACGCAACAGAATTTGATGAGGTTTTCACCATCGTTTAGACAATTTATTCCGGAAGGTTTATGTGTATAATAAGTTAATATTAAAGTTACACATAACTAAGAAATCTCGATGTTTTGTCAAGTCATAAAAACCGTGCGATGCAGGAGCGGGCTGCAGCAGGTGCTTGTTATAAATAAAATCTTATCTCTTCTAGTGTACACTGGACCTGTGTTTTTTCTCTGGGATAAAGACGCCTGTAAATGCTCTATTGTTTTAATTTTTTTTTTCCTTCATTCATTTTAAGGACCTTTCCAAGCTCTGCTCTGGAGGTTAATTTGTTTAAAAGAAAAAATACAAAAGAAAATCTTTTGAGAAAAATGGCGACAGATAATTTAGAATTAATTAAGAGAATAATTAGTGAAATTAAGGATGTAATAAAGGGAGAAGAAAGCATTTTGATTAAAGGATGTGTTTTAAATGGGCTGCTGAAGATTACCTACTGATAGATAATATTTTAAGCTTAGAATGAATCTGTCAGTATAGCGACCGGCGAGCAAGAGGCAATGAGTTTGATTCCCGGACTTGGCACTTAACGATTGACCTAGTACAAAAATATTTTATCTATTTGGAAGGTCAAAGATAACTTTACGTTCTAACTCTTGTAATCAAGTCATAACGCTAAATAAACACGGTCGTATTTGCTGAATTTCCAAAAAAAATATACTACCTTTTCTCTCCCATTTCTAATGAACTTTAGACTAATTTAGCATCCAAATTAAAACCTAGCGAAACATAAAAGCCTACTAAGTTAAGTAATTTAATTTCACCTGTAAACGTCCTAAAGTAATAAACGTAACTTTTATTATTCAAATTAAATCTACGCTTAATTAACTTTTTCTTCAAATTCATTTTACTTTTTAAACGTTTCTGAACGAGGTCAAGTAACACGACGGTTCTTATGTTAAAGTAAGTGTAGGTAGGTAAATAATTATTAAAAAAAACAATTCTTTGTTTAGAGCCACCATTTGAACACTTGTTTGAATAGCTACCCGACTCTACTTCGAACTGTTTTTTTGACAAAACGTCGATGTTTATTTTAAGTTAGTTTAATATTAATGCATGTTTATGTATTATTGTTTGTTTTTGTTTTATACAAATGAACCTTTCGGAGTCAATTCTCTAAATGATAGTGAAAACCGCATCTAAATCCGTTGCGTAGTTTAGAAGAATTATCAAAACTTACAAGCCTTGTATTACCAAGGGTCATTATTTAGTTCACAAGTACAGTACACAATATTCTTTTTTTTTCTTTGGAAAGAAGTTTACGCATGTGCTAAAATTAGTTTCACGAAACTAGTTTTATCATGCATGACCATAGATATGACACTTGTTTCGTAATGTAAATCCGGCATAAGTTACAACTTGTAGAAAATCATAGCAAATCCTGAGAGTGTCCGGCGACTCTCTATTCTGTCTTACAAGTGTCGTGCTTAGTACCGCAATAAATGTTTAAATTCGATTTTCTTTTTTTTAATGTGGTCAAAAGAGAGAGATTACCTGATGCCCGTGTCCCAGCAGTGGGAACATTAAGGCTGATTATGAATATGGAGATGAGCTATGAATTTAACGAAAATTAACATGCTAGGTAACTTGTGAACGTGTAGACTTGTGAATTTTTGATAAACAGGACCTGTGTGTTTAGTAGGTTTATAAATCCAAACCCTTTTACACGTCAATAAAGTTTAAAAATTAAATGAGGTCGGTGTTTCCTGTCTACTTCTTACTTCTTTGAAAGAAGTGTCAGAGTGAAGGAGTTTTTATGCCGCCCACTGGCCTCTGACTTAACTGACTATTCTGAGTAGAAACACCGAAAATTCAGAGGTCACAGTCTGTTTCAAGTCCAGAAATTTTCCGGGGCTTAAAACGTCAATTTAGCAGAATCATAATAAGAAAATATTATGAATCTTCGTAAAATATCACAAACTAACAATTCATTATATGATCTGCGTGTAATTCATAGTACGACATAATTCATAGTTCACTGTTTCACAGTTTTCTATGGAGATTCGGAAAATGGTCCACAAATTATGAATTAATTGATTTTATGTCATATTAGAGGAATTGCTAATGACACCTGGGATTCAGGAAATGAACTGCTTTTAGAGGAACTGCTAATGTGGCCGGTTTAGGCCCCCAGATCATGTGTGGACCGTGTGATGTAGATTTTTGTCCGCAATGGTCTTTTGTAGAGAGAATCACACAGATATGAGTGAGCCTGTCCAACCAGTGCTCGCATTTGTCAGTAACTATACTTGTACTTTGTACTTCTACCGTTCTTCTCCTACCATATAACGTAACAGTGTCACTGACGCGATGCAGCGATGCTTTTCTAACGCTGAGTGGCGGCTCTTTGAGATAATCCGGCGCCAGAGAGACGGCAAAGGGTAACGTACTGAAGGTAAAACTGACGCGAAACCGGTTACCATGGCAACGTACTGTCAACCTCACGTCTTTGATTACATTTTGACATTGACAGCGCCTTTTTGTAGCGATACGACCGTTTATTCTGAAAGTTGGCAACGTCGCTAATAACTGTCTAATATTTACGCTGTTTTGATTATTTTGGCAATATTACTGTATGGAACTATGAAGTATCGCTAATTAACTTACTAGAATATTAATAATGAATTGCAATTATGACACTGAATTTAAGTTGTCTTTTTTCACCACTTAAACTAAATATTCGGTGTTACGTTATTAGGTATTTATTGCAAATCATCTACACCAATATTATAAAGAGGAAAGATTTGTATTTTTGTGTGTATGTTTTTAATGAATAAACTCAAAAACTACTGCGCCGATTTCAAAAATTCTTTCACCATTATAAAGCTACATTCACCTTGAGTATATTTATTGCTAGAAAAGATTAGGGATCCTTACTAAAACTCCAATAATGAAACCGTGGGTGTAAAAAAATACCTAAAACATTCTTTACATCGCGTGCGCTGCGAAAACTATTGAGGATAGAATAAAATAATGTACTACGACTTTGCAGAACACATTATTATTTACAAAAAGTGTCGCGAAAGCATATGTCTAGCTATTATAGTTATGCCACAATAAGTGTTCTTTAATTTTGAAAATTTAATTGAAATGACGCCGCTAGAAAAGGCTCTTTATTTGTATCTTGGTATTAATCCATATCAAAATAAATACCTTCATATTTAAAACTGCTTCAAAACCTTTATATAACTTTTTGAATTATTCAATTCGGACATTGTATTCGAAAGATATCACGAGTTTAAAAATGTAACTATAGCTATAGTAAGTAGTGTAGGGTAGTTAGGGTAGGCAGGTAGGGTAGGTAGGTAGGGTATGTAAGTAGGGTAGGTAGGTTGGTAGGTAGGGAAGGTAGGTAGGGTAGGTAGGTAGGGTTGGGAGGTAGGGTAAGTAGGTAGGGTAGGTAGGTAGGGTAAGTTGGTTGGGTAGGTAGATATCTTGGTAGGTGTAGGGAGGTAGGTGTAGGTAGGTAGGTATGTAGAGTAGGTAGGGTAGGTAGGTAAGGTAGGCCAGGTAGGTTGGGTAGGTAGGTAGGTAGGTAGGGTAGGTGCGCCGTAGATAAGTACTTAGCTTGCTACCCGTGCGAAGCCGGGGCGGGCAGCTAGTTATTTATATTTTAGTAAGTTAATTAGCGTTATTTCATATTTCCATACAGTAATATGGCCAAAGTAATCAAAACAGCGAAATATTTGACAACTATTTGCGACGTTGCCAACTTTCAGAATAAACGTTAATAAGAGCTGTTTTTGTAATTCAAGTGTTTCTATGAAACAAGATCGTCTTGCTGAAGAAAATCTTGACACGGTCTCCGCAATGATTCAAGACTGTAGGTAGAAGCTATGTCGTAGCCGTGATGACGTCACGCCTACGCAAAAGCTCTGTGGTAATGGTGTATTTTCAACCAAACCAGTGCCTATATCACATCCATATTTAGCAGTACTGTTTAAGTCTCATGTAAAGGGCGAGGCATCAACCGGGCACAAATTGATACTTCGGACCACTACTGAGAAATTCCTAATGGAAAACCCAATAACATTTTACCCAACGTGGGAATTGAATCCAGGACCTCACGCTGAGTAGTCCCGCTTGCGACCACTCGACCAAAGAGGCAGTCCAAACTTGTGTTATTATAATGAAAATTCATTAATTTCGCAAGCATTCATTTTTCTTTTTGAAATACCTACTCTGTTATTTTTCCTCAAAAAAATACACTTCCTCAGTAATGAAAAAATAACTCGAAAATGTCGAAACCCCAGTTTTTTTATTCTCAAAATAAACAACTGATCGATATCATAATAGGAGTGATTTCGTCGACCCTAATCATTCGCGAGCAGACCGTATCAATAATGAATTGCTGCTATTAAAAGATGACAGGCGATGAATATAAATTTGTTTTTAAATAACTATTTTATTTTCGAGTAAACAACTTTCATTGTGTTTGTGATGTAATTGGAATTATTAATAGCTGAAGAGCGGTAAAAGATATCGATGTGACCTTGTGACGAGGTCCTTCCCTCCTTAGTCATCCGATAACTTATTGCTGGCAATCTTTTATAGCAGGCCACATCATCATTCCATTTTCAATTCAAATTCAGAACGCCACATACCCTCATCTACTCTCATTCTAGATTTGATTGGATTCGACATTTCATCTTTGGACCTTGCCGAGGCTCGTTGCTGTCTGTAATATAGCCATAATCTTATAATCTTGTCCGATAATTTTGTAAAGTGCCGTAATAATAAGTTATCGGATCACACATTATGTCACATAATATGAATTGCTTTTGTGTCAAATTATAAGAATTGCTAATGACAGCTGGGATTCAGGAAATGAACTGCTTTTAGAGGAATTGCTGATGAGGCCGGTTTAGGGCCTCTGAAAGGCACACTTATCGGAATCGTAACGTAAACGATTCGCCTCGGGACAAGCTCACGAACCGCGGTGTGGCGTGTGGTCAACCAGCGGTCCCCGGTCCCCGCGCTTACGGCTCGTCGTCCCCACGCTTACGCCTCTCCGTCGCCCCGCTTGCGTCTCTTCGTCCACCCTTGGCCCTCTGACCCCGCCTGCGGCCTGCCTGCAGCACACTATTCTATTACACGTTCGGATTCAAGGCTCGTACAAACAGGCGCGTTATCGCAGGCGCGACAGGTAGCGGTACCTTTGTCGACAAAGGTACCGCTGCCTGTCGCGCCTGTTTGCACGAGCCTTCAAACTGATGACCAGCGTGCTTACGTTAGGTTGACGCCTGATTGACGGCGAGGCGAAAGGCGATACGGTGACGATCCCTTTCCAAGTTGATAGTGTGCTATGACCTTAGAGTGACGATCTTTGCAGGTTTAGTTTTTGTTTCTTGTTGTTGTACCAATTTATCGGTTAAGGCTGTAATTTTCATATTTTTGTCAATGTCGAAATGTTTAAGAGTAAAGAGATTTAAGATTCTAAGTACCTATATTTTAATGTCTTTGATTATGAATCAATTATCAGCATTATGGTTTAAGCTGACCCCAACATAGTTGGGAAAAGGCTCGGCAGGATATTTATGATCATCATAAAGGCTCTTACATATTGGCGCGACATGTCGCGCGACGCGATGCCGCTACATTGTTCGCCGTGAAGCTTTCACAGTTTTTTTTTTTTAAATCGCTTCGCGCCTGTTTTTCGAAGCCTTTAAGGTGTCAAGTCTCTAGATAAGCATAATTGTGCCATTAAAAACCGGCCTAGTGCTTGTCGGATAACGCACAATGGAGGGTTCCGTAGTTGAGATGAATTTATCCCAAAAAAACTGAACACTGTAGTTGAAAAACATTGTCTGAATATATTCCAACTGCAAATGTAAGTTTGTACGCACAATATTGAGAGATTGGCATTGATTCAATGTCAATGGAGGTTGGCCATGTTATTTTAAAAACATAGACTTAAAGGTTTCATGTTCCCTATATAGATAAACGTAAACAGTTATCTCTCTAAAGAATTGAATATACAATACGGAGTAATACGAACCACCTTGAAAAAACAATGGGAAGGGTTTCCCAAAAATAAAACCTGTGCTTTCTGCTCCGTATCACACAACACAACTAAGGTGAAGCCAGACGAGCGTAATTTTTTGAGTTGTGAGTCGCGTAATTTCTACTCGACAGAAACTCTGTTGGGCCGCCAGACGAGCGTAATTTATTCAGTTGCTTTTCAACGCTTGTACTGGGTGTTTGTGTAGTGCAATGGATAGTGACTGTCGATTCCCTCGCCCCCCTCTCGCCGCAAACTCAATTCAGCCGAGATTGTACGCGTAAGTCGGCAGACAACTCATTTTGCGTCGCCGTGTGAATGAAACAGGATTTTTAAAGGGTATGAAACCGAATGTAGCAGAAATTACGCAGCGAAATAACTCAAAATATTTCGCTCGTCTGGCTTCACCCTAAATCCATCTGTTCCGAGTTATTCGGCGCCAGTGAAGGGCAGGAAACCAAGTTAATGGCTTATGTAATGGGGAAAAACTTCGTGACCCACATTCCTCCGGTTTGTAAACAAATAGCTGGCTGTGTTTGTAAATAAGTTGCGGTATATTTTGTTTTGTTTTTGCTTCCTTGGGAAGCTCCATCTATAACTATCCTAACTTCCTAACTAATCCTAACTTCCTAACTATCCATACTTCCATACTATACTAATACTTACTAATACTAATATTATAAATTAGGTAACGAAAGTAACTCTGTCTATTTGTATGTATATAACCTTTTCATGTGCACGGACTATGGCCCACTCCCTCTCGCTGAGAGGAGGCCTGTGTCCCCCCAGCAGTGGGAACATTATAAGCTGATTATGTTTTCCATACTAATATTATAAATTCGAAAGTAAGTCTGTCTGTCTGTTGGGGTATACTTAATTCCTTTTAATACCTATATTTATTTAAGTTCGTGATATACAACATTAGTTTTAGTTTATGCGAATACCGAAACACCTGGTTAGTATTTTTATGTAAAGAATCTATGCAGTAATTGTGGTAGTCGCTAGAACAACCCACATTGCAAGAAATATTATTTTTGCGAGTCGCAGATTCCTACAACTATCTTTTGTAACTGAATACTTCCCATCGCAACCGGAAACAGTTCTTGTACGTACAGTTTTTTTTTTATCTGCCCGCATAAAATTTTAGCCCAACCCTTGCATCTTCATGAATATTTTTGAATAAAGCCTTTTTGCTCATGTTTTTATACCTCGAGGGATACATGGTACCCTCATATTGGACACTTGTTGAATACAGGTAAATCGAAAGGAAACTCTTTTCCTTTTACTACTTTCAAGTTTCACGAAAACTGAGAGTAATATTTACAATATTATTTTGAAAGGATTAAGGCTTATTAAGATGAGTCGAAAGTCTCACAAGTGGTTTTAGTTTAAATTATGTAGATATTACGGGGTTTATTTATAAACGTTGCTTAAAGTTAAGTAATGATTAGCGACTGTTTAACCATACATTTTTGACACGTTTGGACGTCACTTAGCTTTAATCATCGTTTATGAATAAACCCCTTTGTGTCAGGTTGTGTCTACAAACGACTACGACATATTAATAATAATGTCCTAAAACCGGCCAAGTGCATGTCGTACCATGCACAATGAAGGGTTCCGTAGTTGGGATGAATTTTTAAAACAAACTTACCATTGTTGTTCAAAAACTTGTTCTCCGATACAGAATGTATGGAAGAACATGTTTTTACAACTGCAAATTTAAGTTGGTTGATTATTACTCGGTAACTTGTGGAGCCTACGTATCGGTGATAGTTTTCCTTTTAATTTTGTTATATATACTACTGCCGTGAATTTTTTCACATATCCAAACCCAACCATTTAGCTGGCAGGGGGGGGGGGGACACTTGGCTCTAACAAAAATTATCACTTTAAAGCTTAATATTCCGCAAACGGATAACTGAATCCAAAAATGGTTTTAACAAACTTCCATTATTTTTAAACGACCTTTCCAACGATACCCCATACCATGTGATTGACGAGAAAAAAAAAACCATCTCCACTTTACGTGTAGCCTAAAAAAAAATATTTTTTACGATTTTTTTTTACTTCTTTGTCGGCGTCGTTTATATGTATATCGATACCAAATTACAGTTTTTTAGTACCAACGGTCTATGAGCTAAGTTGCGGACAGACGGACAGACGGACATGGCGAAACTATAAGGGTTCCTTGTTGACTACGGAACCCTAAATAGGACGTCAGCCAGGTAATAATGTATTGTATAAAATAATTGTTGTATTACTTACTTATTTAAACACTTTTTAATTAATTTTTTTTTCTAACAAACTGCGCCTCATTTTTATTACAACGGTCACAAAATATTTAATCATAATAATAAAATCTCAGTAACACTTGTGCTAGCACTTAACATTTAATTTTCAAACATTTAAGAGCCAAGCAATCAACTAACTCATTTAATTATCCGTGCCACGATAAATCGCTATTTAATTAAGTTACATACGCTTTCAACAATGAAATGTCACCTATTTTTCGACAAAGTTCTTCTCGAACTAATCCAAGTCTGAAGACGACACGCACTTGTCTTCATTTTCGTCACATTAACCTATTTCGCCCATTTAATCTTTTAAGGGGTGATGGTCACACGGGCAACTAAAGTTGCGCAATTGTGGGGTAACTATGATGACACGGCGGATTGGCTTCCCGTCGGACAATTTATAAAAATTTTTAAAAGTACAGGAATTGCGCCTATGTTTACACACACACTATAATATCTCCTGTGTACCTACTGACCGCCGTTACCGAAATTCGATTAAGAGGATTTATTAGGTATTTATAATGCCACGGCAACACCGTACTATTGACGGCGATTTTTATTCTTGCTAGGGAACCGCCACAGCTTGTTGAATGATATGGAGCAACTTGCAAGCAAGACATGTTGCGCCGACCCCAGATAAATTGGGATGAGGGTGTGGGACTCATATCATCCACAGTCAAATGGTCAGATCGAATGATGGCATTGGACTCTGAAAGCAGTATTAATGGCTCGCGGTGCTACCAATTAGTGGACAGAAGAGCGGGTAGCTCTTCTGTCCACTCTGATTCTCTGCATTCTTCAGCTCTGATTGGTAGCACCGCGAGCCATTAATGCTGCTTTCAGTGTCCAATGCCATCTTTCGATCTGACCATTTGACTGTGGATGATATGAGTCCCACAAGGGCAAGAGAATGATGGTGATGGAGCAACTTAGTAAACTCGATTGCTCGAGTAATTTTTCTACTAGCGTCGAAAACTGTTGCCGGCTACAATATATACTTATACATAATAATATATAATATAATAAAGTATCTCTATGTAAGTTTATGTATGTCGTATCTCTATGTATTTTAGTGTGTGTACATAAATAATAAAATAAATAAATAAAGCTGAAGAGTTTGTTTGTTTTTTTGTTAGAACGCGCTAATTCCTGGAACAGTCAGTCGGATTTGAAAAATTCTTTTTACATTTGATAGTACAATTCTTAAGCAAGGTTTTATGCTATTTAACATCACGCTACGACATTTAGAAGCGGGGCAAAAAGAAAAATAAATTGAGTGAATGCTAAGCGAAAACGAAGTATTAAGAGAAATAAAGCCCGCGGGCGGGATATGCAATTAAATTACACAAGGATGAAGTCGCGGGTTTATAAAATTGACCGTGTAAGCGGAGCTTTACAGCGAACGTTCCTACAACGTGAAGGGTATCTACGATACGTCTTGCGCGAATTAACCCTCCATCCTTTTCAAGATCAAAGATTAAGGAGTCTGTAAATTAATTATATTACTTGCTAATTACATTTGGAAGCGAGAGAAAATCTTCTTACATGATTTCCCAAAAGATTTGGTGGAACTCGGTATTCCAGTAGGATCTAAGCGATTATAATATGAACTTAAAAGTTCACACTCATCATTGTTAATTTTTACATTTATTAGAATCATCAAATTGACTCATGACACTTGATTAGCCAAATAGAATCGCTTTCTATTATTTGAGCAAGTAACACCCCTCCTGCGCCCCGTCCAGCCCGCGCGATACTTGACTCGTCACTTGGCGTAGTGTAAACAGTCAAAAGAACAGTGTATTAGTGGCCAGCAACATGACGAAGCGCGCGTACTGTTTTTTGTGACACTGTCAACAAAATGGCGGCCAATTGGTTCGAGACCACAACAGTGCAGATTACGATTGTTTATGGAACTACAAAAGACCATTGTATAAAATTAAAAATGCCAATCCATTTGCGCTCCCAAAATCGTTTTGGTTAATTTATTTGGTACAAAATTTCTTCTTACCTTTGCTACATATATTAATAATTTAATCTTAATATTATTAATCTTATATTAATATTAATTAATTAAATAATTCTGTACTTAATTAGACTGCACATAAACGACAAGACGGCGACATACGATAAGTTCCGTCTAGGAAGAGAACTGTATTGATTGTGGAGATTTCTCACAGACGAACATAGCTTTGAACTCAGGTTCAATGTCTGCCAAACCCCCGTCTCTTTCAAAAGAGGCACGGTCCTGGATACCCCTTAGATTATTAGGCTGGCCGCTACTCCAATCGTTGAACACGTCTTCGAATCTCTCACCTGGAAGAAGTCGGAATTCTATTTAATTTCACTACTGCTTTAGATGGAAAGACATCAAGGGATTATATTCATATACATAGGTAGACAAACAGTAGCTACTTTTTTGTGTTATTGATACTTTTCATCATAAGTCTCTCTTTTTAAATTCGGTTCCTCAGAGCTGAGAATAGACTGTTCCTTTATTTTCACATAAAATATACATTGGTACTTAATAAAATGCTGGTTCGCCGTCGCGAGACGATGTAAATGGCACGGTGTATGGGTAATTAAAATAATCTAATACCGTGTATGGTGATCCAGGTGCGCTCCTCGCCCCAGGCTCGCAGACCTACGTGAAAACAATCCCACGGCTCATCTGTCGCGACAGCAGGAAACATGTCCTTGATGATCCGAGCCTCTTCTCTGTCGTCCAGGATGACCAGGTGCCCCCCCTCAGATGCACATATCCCGTACGCACGCGTCCAGGTTTGTATCTTGTGATGTACCTTGTAACAGCTGCCTGTATACCGGTTAAAGTGATATTCTGAAATAAAATAGAAATAACATTTTCAAGATTATAAACCGGCCAAGTGCGAGTTGAAATCGTGTTAAAAGAAGGAAATGTATATAAGAGTACTTTTTGGGACGATTGATCAGATTGCGTTTAGTTGTAAAGGATGATTACTGCTTTCTTTAAAACTGTTCAAGTAACGGACTCAATATTATCTTATATCTCTATCAATTCCGGATTCGGGAAACACATTTTACTAGCCCGCACACCACTTCACTTTCACTTACCTTTATCAAAGGTACCACATTTGTTCGTCGTCAGATTGTCGTGTTTCCTGTAACATATGAAGGGATGTGGGTCCTCGCATGACGAGGTAGACATGAGATACTCGGTTTCATTGCTGACCAAAGTAAGACAGTCACCGGTATCAGCTCCACGTGGACCCCATTTTATTTCCATGTCAGACAGTGGCACTCCTGGAACATACAGTCAAAATTTCGGTTTAGGATAGCGCTAATTAAAATTTAATTACAAATTGTTGCAAGACTGAATGTTATCTTTGAAAATTTCATAATATTTAACAAAAGTTAGACTGACCTTCTATAGAGGCAAAGTGTCCTTTAGAATACAAATCATGGGTTCCCAGGAAAACGTGACCATTCACACCAAACTGTGTCACCAGTGTGTGAAGAGCATTAGCTAGCTCGTTGTTTAGCGGAGACGCCAACACCGCGCCTGTAACATGAGATATGTACAGTCAGGGAAATTAGTTGTTTAAAATTGTTTAATTGACACCATTTTTGCCATGATAAAGCCACAATAAGATATCATACAACTGTCAAAGAATGATAGTCGTTATTTGAATTTATTGGACAACGAAGCAAAAGAGTCTGTAAGGATCGTAGTAGGTGGCGTTCTGTTGTTTCTGCCTACCCCCATGAGAAGAAGGTGTGAGTTTAGAAAGAAAGAAAAGAAAGAAAAATAGGTTTATTTGTCACAGAACACGTGACAGATTTTGAACACGTGCTTAAAAAGAGATAACAGTAGTAAACAATATTAAACAAACAAAACAAAAACAAAATTGGTCTAAGTACAAATATGAGAACACGAGTATAAATATAAATAATTGGCACGTCATGACTGTGACAAGAAGGCTTCCACTCAGCATGATGCTGCGCTATGGGGGACCCACAGCTCAGCGCTGATTTTCAGTGGTCACCCGAAAAAGACGTACGGAAATTAGGTTCAAAAGATTTGTACATATTAAATAGGTAAAGAATAAAATAAACATATACAATACTTAGAATATAATATAATATGTTTATGATAAGTTGGTACCCTGTTGAAAAAATAGTGTGAATTAAAACTTTCATAAGTGTAACATACCATTGTTTAAAACGTAACTTGTAGTCATATACTTATATCGCACACTTACATGATATCTAATTACGAAGGTGTTTATTGTAATAAAATGTTGTATAAGCAAATTCTTAGTTACTAACTTAGTGCTGTTAATCAGAAATGTATCTGGTTAGGTATGTTGTTATTATTAGATTGTAGAATAATAAATAAAAAAACCTTTTTTTTTAAAGTGCGTGAATAGTGTAGAGGACTTCTGACGCACACAATTTGTATTTGATCAAAGTTACATTCGTAGCGAACCTCAGTTGTCCCGTACCCCGCAATACAGGGTATAAGGAACATCCCTCCACAGACTGATGGGATGAATTCAGCATATCATACTAAGACGACCGGTACATGAAGTTATTTCAGGAACGTTATGGGAATCCAATAAACCTAATTTGTTTTATTACCTCACACGCAATGTATCGTTACCGTGGCATAACACACGTATCCGCGGTAAGTCGCGGCTAATGCCACTGGGCCACCACTGCTTTCATAAAGTACCTACATCCATTGTATTAGATATCGTGGGCAAATAAATACTTTAAGAACTTTAATCCTCTCTGAATACTTTTAACATTACACGCACCCTTAAAGTTCAGGTCACACAGCGCTAATTACCTACAGTTATATTGATCATATAGGTAAATAATTACACATGAGGACGATGATGAGACTGTCTGTAGTCTCCATTTAATATAAAAGCTATGTGAACTGCTTAATATAACTTAGATATGAACCAGGAGTGTTGCAGATGCAGATTTTTTCACATCGCATTTATATATTTTTCGCGGATGCGGATCTTATGATATTTTTTCCAAATGTCACTTTGCGCCTGTGTTGGCATTGTAAATTCACTTTTTAAATAATCTATCAGCTGCAAAAATCTCGCATAACACACAATGCTCACTGTATATTCACAATTTCACAATAACACTCGAAAACTGAAATGTTTATACAATCAATAAGCGCAACTAAACACGATATGACTGATTTACGAGAAACAAAATGAACAATAACAAATGCGTCGAATCTTGTCACCGCACGAAATCTTCGCTCCTATTGGTCAATAAGCACGTGACCTGTGCTACATCCGCATCCGCATGAACATCCGCATTAGTTATTGCGGATGTGGATGCAAATGTCCAAATTGATGCGGAAGCTCCGCAGTTGCGGATGCGGATATCCGCAACATCCCTGATATGAACTACTACTGTCCCCTTTGGATGCATTAGCCAAATTTCCCGTAAACCTGCTTAAACATTCCCAAACAGTCTGATAATTAGAGGAACAGTGCAACTTACCTTCATAGTGACATCTCAGGAAGGCTTCCTGCCACGTGGCGGGGATCATGTGCAGTTTGAGCCAGCCACCCGCCTCATTGTTGAACAAGTACTCGGGTTTGCAGCGCACAACTACTGGATAACAAAGATATTTATAATAACTACTTAATATTAATTGTACACATAATTATAGCATGTATGAGAAGGCTGTGGTCAGATTAATAAGGTTGTGGTACAGACCATCAATCTGAACAACTTTCTCCATGGGACCAACTGCAACATAGTAATCGCCAAAAAAAAAACAACTATCCCATACAAAAATTCAATACTCACTCGACCCAAATGTATGGGATGGCTGATTATTTATGTATCCATACTATCCATACTAATCCATACTTAATAAACTTAATCCTAACTAATATTATAATGCGAAAGTGAGTTTGTTTGTTTATTTGTTTGTTACGCTTTCACGCTAAAATGGCAGAACGGATTTGGATGAAATTTGGAACATGGATAAACTATGACCTGGAATAGGACATATGACATTTTTTATCCCGAAATTCCTACGGGATCGGGACTTACCCGGGTGAAACTGCGGGACGCAGCTAGTAATATTATAAATTCGTAAGTAACTCTGTTTGTCTGTATGTTACCTCTTCACGCCTAAACCACTGAACGGATTTCAATAAAATTTGGCAAGGAGATAGATGGCAACCCGAGGAAGGACATAGGCTACGTTTCATCTTGAATCGCAGACGAGGTCGCGGGCAATAGCTAGTATATTTATACAAGATTAGTTTTTCTTTATGCTAAACCCGAAAAGGGATCATTGTACTCATCATTTTGAACAACTTCTTCTATGGGACCAACTTTGAAATCACGAAAAAAAAAACAGCCGTTCCATACATGTTGTCGATTAAAGTGAACACAAATATATGGAACAGCTAATTTTTTTTTCGCGATAAGAGAGTATGTTGAACAATTTATGCATTTTTAAAACTTGCGTCTTAAATAATTAAACAAAAGTTGTATAAATACTTACCCGTTACTATCAACAAGTATGATAAACAAACAAAGTATGTCTTTAACATTTTTGTGAACCGTATCGTTTCACTGCACAAGTTTTAATGTGTTAAATTAAAGTTATTACGTATTTAAGTACCATTTACTTATCTCTAAATATTGTATACTAGTCGTGCCCGCGGCTTCGCTAACGTGACTGTGTATTCTATTGGCATTACAAGTTAATCGGTACGGGAAGTCACGTCCTGTACAACATCTGTTGATTTCGTCAGTTTAAAGTAAAACTTGCTAGTATGTACATTAAGTAGTATGTTCATTAATTCTGTTTTAAACTTTAAGTACTTACATGAATTAAATAAAATAGTTGTAATTCATGATTCCTCCTGGTACCCGACAGTAAATTAGCGTTCATATAAACTGCCTTAATTGTAATTTCTTTCAGTTCTTATAGAACTTGATCAGCCGATTAAAGAATTTAAAAAAACTTTTTACAAAAAAAAAAAAAACCGACTTCCAAAAAAAAAAACACTCAAAACTGAAAAATAACTTTAATTTCGGAGGTCGGTGTCTTTGCATTTCAATTTTCGTTTTTTGCCACCGACTTCCGAAATTAAAGTTATTTTTCAGTTTTTTGTGTTTTTTTTTTAAGTATTTTTTTTTCACTTTTTAGTAGTGGTACCTACCCCACACAAATTTGAATACCACTAGCTGATGAAAATAACAGTGAAGGAGTAAATGAAACATAAAACATCGTCTAGATAAACTAAGTGGGAAAAATACCTAATATTGACGCTAACTCAAAAACTCCCCAAGCAAAGTTAATACAAATTATATGGGACCACTTCGGAAGCATGATCTACCATACAAAAAAAGAATCATCAAAATCGATTCATAATTGTCGGAGTAATCGCGTAACAAACATACAAAAAAAACATACATACGAATTGAGAACCTCCTCCTTTTTGAAGAAGTCGGTTAAAAAAAGCGTTACTGAAAAACAGCTTGAAGTTAATGTAATGAGTCAACTGCTGTATATCCGCTTCTACGCGAGACTTCCAAATTGTTTGTTTGTTGTATGCATAATGCGTATAATGTTCCCACTGCTGGGACGCAGGCCTCTTTTTGGTGAGAAGAGAGTGGGCCAGAATTCCCACGCGGGCAGTGTCACCAGTGTCACTGACAGCTTGAAGAGTAAGCAAGCAGTAGTAGCAGTACAGAGATGTTACTGCCGCTACCATAAGGACGATGATATAAACAAATACCTATGAAGGCCATTACAAGCTTTTTTTGAATACGACACCTCATATCAGAACATGAATAAAAGACAATAATATCGACTGCAGCAAAATACAAAGAGTCAACTGTCAACTTCAAAGATTCAACTGTCAAGTTCAAAGAGTCAACTTCAACAACTACAAAGAGTCAACTGAATTTTTTACGAAATTCACTTTTTTCATTATTCGACTCATACTTCTTTGTTTTATCATAGGATTCTTTATTTTTACTAATCACGTCAAAGTGACGAAGTAGACACGGACATGAATAATTAGTTCTTTATCCATGTCCTTTATTCATGTTACGTCGGACAATCGGCGTGCTCACCTGTTTTTTAAACTTTCATTATGTTAGTCCAACAACGATAAGTCACGTCGGCGTTATAAATCATAGTTAAATAAGAAAAGTTATTAAATACCTTTATTTATTATAGCAATCAACAATGTAAAACACAAAAGAATAAAACTAGAAAGAAAGAAACTAATAACTGTTTAACCGCTTCAGCGTAGCAAAATTCAAATTTTCTTATGTTTTTGGCAATCAGCGGAATCTTTATTTAAAAAAAAATCTTGCCACACATTTAATGTCACACGGTACAGTTTGCAATGTTTATATTAAAGTTTTCTAATTTTCCCCCAAAAGTGTCTTATTCGCAATCTAATTCATTTGATAAACAAGTCTGTGAAATATTAAAAAATAAAAACAGTATTTTTATTAATTATTTAGTTATGAACATATTTAATACGCGACCCATTTGCATTAGATTTGTAAACATATTTTTTTTTTTTTTTTTTTTATGCATTCGGTATAGGTACCGATGGGTGAAGGTTGATCTCACTTCGGATCCTCTAGGTCACATACAATATGTAAAAAAACCTTGTCCGATCCGAAAGGGGCAAATAATGAGAAATAATAGGAGAATTTTTTTTTTATAAAAAAAAAAGTTATTGCAATTTGAAGTTCACGTTTTCAGGTCCAAAATTACCCCAATTTCATTATAAATTAACAAACTTTCTACAGAGGTCATAAGTTATGACTTGTAGACACCCACTAAACGACGGCCGCCCGCGCCCCAAGTAATGACAAGGTAAAATTCCAAATTGAAAAGAAAAAAAAAAAAACACTTTCATAGACTCTCAGTATAATTCTTAACAACACCCTCACGGATCAGACTGGGTTTTTGTTACACGCTGTATAGGATAGGATAACAAATAAATATTATTTTCACCAGTCACAATTAACACACGGTAATCCTCCTAAACAAAGTTGGTATAACTTTATCGATGTCCATTGTTATTGTATGGCATTGTATCATTTTTTTTTTTAAGTTTGAGCACGTTTTATTGAACCTACCATATTTTTTCATTGCATCGTGTAGGATCCGAATATTTCGCAGTACTTATTTGTTAGAAACATTCTACTGTAGGCTGGTCTTGCGCACGCGCTAAAATATTTAGGTTAGCTTTATGGGCGATTGATGGTTTGAGTGCAATAGTCATTGGTTTACTAATGTTAAGCATAAAATAGATTGTCATAATTTACATTAGCATAACGAAATTCAGCATAAGGATCATTACGCATAATATTATTAGGCATAAATGTTTTGCCATAATGTTAATTGCCATAAATACTGTTGGCATAATAATAATGCAGCATAATGTTATAAACGCATAATGATATTTACACATAATGTTCTTTGGAATAAAAAATAATAAATCCAAATATAACTCACTCCTTTAGTTTTGTATTTTTGGTTTATGCCACCAACTTTCAAAATTTAAGTTATTTTACACTATGTAGTGTTTTATTTCTCGCTTTTTAGTGGGTCAGTTTGTAATTTATCTAAGTTATAATAGCCTAATGTCAACTGCTCACCACCATTACAAAATATTGCTTTTTCCGATGCAGGGACGTTAATCGTTGAGGAGTTCTCCCAGTACTTCACCATCAGCTCCACTTCACCATATCCATTGTGACGAGCATAAATTACTTGGCAACCATGAAGTAATCGAATCGCAGCCCGTGAAATATTTATTATTGAGTAGTTCCGGTGGCAATCTGTGGTCTTCATCATCAGTTCCACTTCACCAAATGGTGCTTTCTGAGAGTAACTGCACGAGTTAGTATAAAAAATAGAATTTTGCAAATCCGTTTATATATGACGTATGCCCGAACAAAAATTAAAAAAACCTCCGAATTGATAACCTCCTTCTCTTAGAAGTCGGTTAAAAAACAAACATGTTCGCGGCTCAGGGGTTGCCCAAGGGCCACCCCCGCCGCACCTTAACTTAATCCAATAGAGTAATTCCCAAATTATAATAAATAATGTTTATATTTATGGCTTACGACTAAAAGACAAATAAATAAATTATGCCTTAAAAAATTATAGCAACTCCAAATTATGCTTAAACAAATTAGACCAAATGTCAGTTATGCTAACCTTAGCATTATGCCAAGGTATTTTTATGCCACAGTAATATTATGCTAAAAAAAGTTATGAGAAAACGTTATGCCAAACAATATTATGGCTAAAAATTTTATGCCAAGAGGGGGATTCCCATAGTAATTGGGGCCGGACCACAAGTAGTGAGGCGAAGGGCAGCGCAGATACCACAAAAAAAAAACCGGCCAAGTGCGAGCCATTTGTTGTATGGGAGCTCCTTTAAATATTTGTTTTATTCTATGTTTTAGTATTTGTTGTTATAGCGGCAGCAGAAATACATCATCTGTGAAAATTTCAACTGTCTAACTATCACGGTTTATGAGATACAGCTGTTGACAGACGGACAGACAGACAGCGGAGCCTTAGTAATAGGGTCCCGTTTTACCCTTTGGGTACGGAACCCTAAAAAGGTAAAAGAAAATAAACTTCTAGTCTACGAACTCCGAGACTGTAAAAAAGCGGACAGAGTGTAACAAAGTTCTCAAGTTTTCGTTTATGGCGACAATACTAGCACATTATAGGAATCAATCTGCCAAGCCTTTTCCCAACTATGTTGGGGTCGGCTTCCAGTCCAACCGGATGCAGCTGAATTCCGGTATTTTACACGGAGCAACTGCCTATCTGACCTCCACAAACCAGTAACTTAGTAATACGATACCCCTTGGTAAGACTGGTTGTCAGACTTTCGGGCTTCTGATGACCCGTAACGATTGTCAAAGATCCACGAATGACAGCCGGGACCAACGGCTTAATGTGACACGGAGGAGTATCCACGGAACAACCCTGGCAAGCGTTGCTTAACCTGCTGGATCGACCCATGCGGCTGTTATAACTTAGCCACGAGGATTATAAAAATGTTAACTGTTAATCCAGGGCGGAAAAATTACCCAATTTGGGAACAAAATATTCTTATCGATCGATCAAGGAAATGTAGACAGAGAAGACTTATAGGTATGTACCTAAGTATGACAATCACGATTCACGATACCACTCAGTATAAAACCGCATGTTATCTCCAGTTCAAACATTACAGCTGCAACAGCGAAACGATAGGTACCTACAGTGGGCACCCGCGCGACAATGGTGAACATATATTTTGTTTGCTTATCATACTTGTTAATTGTAACTGGTGAGTACTTTTTTATATTATTATTATTTACAAATTAAACCATGTAAAGTTTAAGTAAAAAGATTTCCGAATTAAAAATGAAGAATTTTATAGTTACGACTTCATTGTCAATGCAAAGTCAGTGAAATTGATTGTTATGCAAAATTATGATTAACTTAAATTGTTTGTGTATTGAAATTACAACAGACTGTCATTTTCTGACAGTTGTTAAAGCACGGCAAATTGGCGTAGTGTGTCAATTTGCTTCTCAATTAATTTACTTAGCAACTTAAAGATATAAAAAAACATAACCTAGCATTCGCCTAGCATTCGTGATCTGAAAACTGTTTCTTTATTTAAATTTCGTGTAAAAGAGCATTATCTTTCCTCTCAACTATGAGTATATAATTATATAGGTACCTATAGTGTATTTATGTTTATATATTTAAGCTTTATGTATTTATTTAAGTATATGTTAATTTTCTTGCGTATATGTGTAGGTATATTTAATATTTTAGTTAAGACTTCGCATAATCATGTTTTTCTCTTCTTGTTCTCACACACTATTGTCTACATTTCTTTCTCATTTCTCCTTTCGCAGGTCTGCTGGAAGAAATTTCTTAAGAAATAAGCAGTACCTTTGTACTCATATCATAATTATGTCATATCTCTTTGTATTTTACTGTGTGTACATAAATAATAAATAACCCTACCTTGGCAGTCCGGGTAAAAAGGTTTTTCCAAATAATGAAATCTCACTCGGAGCCGTTCCAAATGAAGTCACGTGCACAGTGTATAATATTCATTCTTTCCTTTCCAGACTTTGTGCGTTGCAAGCCTGATTACTTGTTCAACGTTGAAGCGGATGGCTGGCTCAAACTGCACACGACGCCCGACGTTTGGGAGGAAGCCTTCATTAGATGTTATGATGAAGGTAAACTCCGCTGATTCTCTTATGTTTCGACAATTCGAGACAACAAGGTAATGAATGCTCCCGTGTCAACTCCTGAATAATAATTTAGACCATTACTAAAAGGGGTGTTAGACGTGCGAGCAAGTACGCGTACTTATGGCTCGACGAGCTTACTCGCCCGTCTGTAATCGCCGCGAGCCGCGAGCCGGGGGCCAATTTGACAATGAAATTTTGAGCAAGCTTCACGTGTGTCACCGACGGCGAGCCGAGTAAGGTCGTGAACTTAAACACCGCGTACTTTAAGTACGCACGTCTATTACCCACTTATGAGACAGTTCCCAAAAAAAGGTATCCAGTAAGAATTGTGAATGTGAGATATGTGGATCATTTTGTTTTTCAGTGAGTTTTAATGATTGTCTGGCAGTTTGAATAGGCACTTTAAAGCTCGTGCAAACAGGCGCGATATCGCAGGCGCGACAGGCAGCGGTACGTTTGTCGACAAAGGTACCGCTGCCTGTCGCGCCTGTTTGTACGAGCCTTTATGCGGCCAGCCCAAATATCCTTTCTTTGGTATTATTCGTCGAGTCATTTACCTCCTTAAGTTCTGAGTTGAGCTGCAACACGATTACTGACAAATGTGTGCACTGACTGGGCAGATCCACTCAAGTATGTTTGTTTGTTTACTCAAAACACCATTTCACTAATCTACATGGTCCTCACATGATTTGACTAAGATTGTGTTTGTACTTAAAAGTTTTGTCATGTAGTTGTATAAATATTATTGACGTGTAAAAGTGTTTGTACAAAGTAAAAAACCTACATAAAGAAATAAATAATATTTGTCAAGAAAGCTCGTCGGCCATCGCCTTTGCTGCGAAATCGGCTCGCATGTCGCAGGCAGCGGTGCAACCAATTCAGCTCGAGCGTGCCGCGCCGCTCGCTTCGCTCGTTCATGTGCAATGTAGTGACATACATATCTCAATGTGTGTAATGAAGACAAGTATCTCATGTTACAGGCGCGGTGTTAGCGTCGCCGCTAAACAAAGAGCTAGCTAATGCTCTTCACACGCAGATGGCACAGTTTGGTGTAAATGGTCACATTTTCTTGGGAACCCATGACTTGTACTCTAAAGGAGACTATGTATCTGTAGAAGGTAAGTCAAAGTTTCATTATTTATTTATAAAAATAAAAAAACTAGGTATAAAACATACAATGGGCGGCCTTATCGCTTACTGCGATCTCTTCCAGGAAACCTTGGAATGGACAGTGATTGTTATTATATTGTTAATTGTCTTCAAATTGACATTCAATAAGATTAATGTTATCTCTCAATAACAAAAATAATAAAATTCATACATTTAGTTCGATACCTGCTATAGGCACCATAATATAGATATACTTTATACATAAAACGTACGTGGGGGGCTCGTGGCCAAATAATAACAGCTGCACGGGTCGATAAAAGTTTAAGCTACGCTTGCCACAGTCGGTTCGTGGATGGGTGAACATTCATAACATATCGAGACCTCCGTGCCGCGGAAAGCACGGTAAGCCGTTGCGTTGGTCCCGGCTGTCATCCGTAGATCTTTGAAAGTCGTTACTGGTAATCAGACGCCTAGAGTCTGACAACCAGTCTTGCCTAGGGGTACCGGGGTACCGTGTTACCCAGTAACTGGGTTGTGGAGGTCAGATAGGCAGTTGCTCCATGTAAAATACTGGTATTCAGCTGCAGCCAACTCCAACATAGTTGAGTAAAGGCTAGATGACAGGGCAGATTGACAAAACGTACGTCCAAATATTGTTACAATTTGTTAGGAATTAACTTTTTTTTCTTTTTTTTTATCATCTTACATTAGCCAATGTAGTCCACAAGGTGAGCACACACATCAACGCTGCGACTAGTTTTCATTGTTTTAAAATTTTTGGTGTGTATTTTCCAGGAGTGCCTCTGTCCGACATGGAAATAAGATGGGGTTCCCGTGGTGACGGAGCCAATACTGGAGACTGCCTCACTATGACTGTTGATGGACGCGCGTATTACTCGTCATGCAAGGACCCCCTACCTTTCATATGCTACAGGAAACTCGACAATCACACGATGAACGAATGCGGCACCTTTGATGATGGTAAGTGAATTATTTAGCAGCAAGTTGCATTGCAAGTTTGCCATACCTAGAATTCAGTGTCCAACAATATTGGAAACTGAATTCTAGGTACAGTTCGATTTTTGGCTTGGGCGAGGCGAGACGCTGCGCAGTAACAATTTCATGTGTCAGCGGGTTTCAGGGGTAGGGTACTGTGCAGTGAGTAGCTAACTTCCGAAACGCGAACTGTACTTACTTTATTCGATGTGACCAAACTAGTTCTTGAAAATATATACGCCTAGGTAGCCCTTCGGGTATTACATACACACGTGATGATTATGTAATTTTATTATGGTTGTGTTTTGATTATGGTTCATGGTGAAATTTATTTTACAATAAGAAATTGGTGGCAACATGATCTAGACGCGTAGGTACCGTGATGGTTGTTTTGAGGTGGCGCGGGAATAGAGTTTCTTGAAGGATTTGAAGGAGGCTTTTGCCCAGCTGTGGGACATTTTAGAAAGAATTTACAAGGATTTCATTTAGTTGAGAATATTTTTAGAACTTTTTAAAAAGGTACTTAAATCATAGTGGTAGTTAATAATTTTATTTTGAGCAATGAGCAATCTGTAGATCCTTTCGATTAGTTTTTGGCGCTTTGATATTATATTTTAATTATACTCCATTTGAAATAAGATTAGAAATTTAAACAAACCTTTTTACAGTCCGTTCAACCGATTTTGACTTCTATACCGTATACAATACCAACTGTCTACTGCAGCTGCCATTTGTCGTGCTACCAACGCAATAGAATTCAAAATCGGATGAACGGACTGTAAAAAAGGCTTATTTAAATTTCTAATCTTATTTCAAATGGAGTATAGGTATATCATGTGGCTTCACTAAAGTGTTGTAAATGATCTGGCGCACTCGATGAGAACAACATTGCTCAAAGAGCTTGCGCTTGGGTCCTCAATTTACATTTTACAGTATAACTGACAGTCTACTCTTAGCCCAAGGTATTTTTCGTACAGTTTTTGCTGTAGGTACTTTTTGATTATCATTGGTCAAGAGGGGAGAACTGTTTTTTTTTTGGATTTATAAATGACATAACTAGTCTTAGCAGCATTTATTGTAAGTAGGTTTTGTTATAACGAAATAGAATATAACATGCTTGAATCTTGCTGCGCTTGATTGATCATTTCACCAATAGAAGTACCTTAGTAAAAAATAAAATTTAGGTAAAAACATTTTTAAAGACGAGCTTTTAATGAACTAAAAAGTACGAAATAAAACTTACGTAAACATGGAACTGTAATATTTTCTTAAAAGCTTGAGGCTGCTTATCTTAAAGTGTAAGAAGGACGTTTACGCCTCAAGCTTTTAAGAAAATATTAAAGTTCTATGTTTACGTAAGTTTTATTTCAAACTTTTTCATTAAAAGTTTTTCTTTAAAAATGTTTTTACCTACATTTTATTTTGTACTTTTTAGCATTAGAATTTGTTTAAATATCTTTTTTCTATCACCTTCCTTGAAAGATACTTGTAAGAGAAATGCAATGAACCCAAACACTCCTTTACATAGTCAACGAAGTGGCACTATCGAAGTCATGCTATAATTTAGAACGCGGGTTTATCATATTTGTAATCAATCAATCTGCCTAGCCTTTTCCCAACTATGTTGGAGTCGGCTTCCAGTCTAACCGGATGCAGCTGAATACCAGTATTTTACATGGAGCGACTACCTATCTGACCCCCACAACCCAGCAACTGGGTAATTAATACGATACCCCTTGGTTAGACTGGTTCTCAGACTTTCGGCTTTCTGACGACTCGTAACGACTGTCAAAGATCCATAAATGACAGCCGGGACCAATGGCTTAACGTGCTTTCCGAGGCACGGTGGAGTCTCGATATGTGAAAATGGTCACCCATCCACGGACCAACCCTGGCAAGTGTAGCTCAACCTGATGGATCGACCCGAGCGGCTGTTATTACTTAGCGACGAGCTCCTCCATATCATATCCATATGATATCTCGTTTATCATATTTGAATACGTATATAAAATTATGGATGCAACACCGAGGTCATAGTGGACTTTAGAATGGGCTATCATAATACAAAACGTATATAAAATTTTGAGTTTCTGCTGTTGACCGCTAAGGAGTTCTCTCTTCTCTCTTCTGTAGCAAATCCTGGGTGCAGCAACCAGATCATGGAAAACTTTAGAACGGGCTATCATAATTGAATGCGTATATAAAATTTAATGTCTCTGCTGTTGGCCGCTGAGCAGTTTCCTCGTCTGGAGCCAATTTTAGGCGGAGCAACCAAGTCATGATGGACTATAGAATGAAATATCATAATTGAATGCTCACATAAAATTTAATGTCTCTGCTGACTGCTGAAGAGTTTTCTCTTCTGGAGTCAATTCTGGCTGCTGCGGCCAGGTCATGGTAGGCTTTAGAACGGACTATCATAATTAAATGCGTATATTAAATTTCGTATCTGTACCGTACACTGTTGTAGAGTTCCTTCATCTGGAGCCAATCCTGGGTATAGAATCAAGACATGCATCATAAAAAAATGCATTGTCTTTGAAACTGAACCAACTTGTAAAATTTCAACTCCGTAGGATAAGAGGAAGTGGTTTTAATTCAGCTTGCAAGATTTGACTCAAACATACATACTAACTAACTATCTAACACGGTTAATATAAAGCTTGTAATAAAATAGGTATCGTCAGCATAAAAGGAATGTTATATTATACAGCGTGCCGCTTTAATGGTGACATTAATTTAACACACGTATACGATTTCGCGTATTCATCTTTATGAAAACATTAGAATTTCATTAAATATTCTATATTATTTATTGATTTATTTACAATTTTCTAAAATACCATCTTGGAGCAACCCTTTGCTCGGGTCACGGATCATATGTAGGCGAATAGAAGGAAAGCCGCGCAATTTCTTAGAAATTATGCCGACAAAGAATTGTACCGATGGAACGTAAGGCGGGTTTGGCACAATTGGTCATCTGATCACGTCATTTCATTTAGTAGAATTAAATAAGCCTTTTTATGCATACTATAAACATTATAATTCTTAAAATATTTCAGAATATCACCTCAATCAGCAAACAGGCAGTTGTTACAAGGTCCATCACGAGAGACAGACTTGGACCCGTGCCTACAGGATGTGTGCATCTGAGGGGGGTCACCTGGTCATCTTGGATGACGAAGAAGAAGCCCGTATCATCAAGGAAATGTTCCCTGCTAAGTCCGAACAATGGGAAAGATTTCACATAGGACTAGCTGCCTGGGGCAAGGAGCGCATCTGGACTACCATTCATGGTATGAGATAAAGCGGTCACTGCCTTTTAATGCCCTAACACGTGTGACTCCGGCGACTTTTTAATTTGTCTGTCTGTGATATCTTGTTCATATCTTTTTAGTACTGGCTGATTTTTTTGTCGTAGTTGGGCTTTAGTTTAATAACTTTTTTTTTGGGGTTATATATAGGTACATATACAGGGGGTTTGGCAGAACGTTGAACATACGAAAATGGTGGATAGGTGGGGTCATCTGCTACTTACTCAGCCCTAATTTTAAGTGTAATTTAAACAAAATAATAAAAAATAGTATTACCAATTTTTTATAAAAAATACACTTTAAAGTTAAGAAAGTGGTGAAACTAGAAGAAAGCAAAAAAACTTTTTTTTTTATACCCATGGGGCCAGGGCCAAATACATTAGGGCTGAGTAAGTAGCAGATGACTATCCCCCATTTTCTTATGTTCAGCGTTCTGCCAAACACCCTGTATATTATAATATATTGTTTTTATTCACGCTCATTTTGCTCCGCGGCTTTAAAGATTTTTTCCTTTCAGTACAGAACATAATTTATTAAGAACCTATTAATATGTTAGTCTCTTTCAGGTGAGAGAATAGAACATGTGTTTAACAAATGGAATTCCGGACAGCCTGACAATAGTAAGGGCATCCAGAATCGAGGAGGTCTCTTTTGGAACGGAGAGTTAGACGACGTCAGTGCAGCAGGAGGAAAGCTTATGTTCGTCTGTGAAAAATCTCCTAAATCGAAACGGTTTGAAGCCTTACCGACGCCGATATGCACGAAAAAATGAATGAGATAGTGTAATATTTGCAATTCCTTGTGTCACCGAGAAGTTTGTTCGGTACTTTCTTTATAATCATTAAAATAATTAAAATAAATTATTTTCTTTACACCTTCGTTGTTATTATATTACCTGGTTTTATTGAGGAGTTCTTATGGCCAACTTCCGGCTTCATCATCAGACTCTGTACACAGCCTAGTATAATAGCACTTGTCAATACATAACCAACACGATATTGCTATCTCGTTTCATTGAGGAGTTCCTATGGACAACTTCCGGCTCCACCATCAAGTCCTGGACACCACCTAGAACTCGTCAATATATAACCAATGGATCAATCACGAACATTCTATGAACAAGTAATAGGCTGATGAAAAACAAACCGCGCGCGAGCCAAATTAAAAAAAAGAGGTTGTGAAAAAATAAACAACGCGCGAAATGCATTCTGCCTTCGTTCGTAATTATTTTACTTAGTTTTATAAATAACCACGCTCACGGCTTCACCCGCGTGGATGTCGGATATTGTAGGTATACTAAAACCTTCCTCGAGAACCACTACACACTATCCATTGGTGAAAACAGCATGAAAATCGGTGCAGTAGTTTTTGAGTTTATCTCGAACAGGACGACAGACAGACGCGGCGGAGGATTTTGTTGTATAATATGTAAGGATGAGTAGGTCTTCCTCAAGTAGTGAGAGTGAAATAAATGAATGAAGTTGCACTTAATTATTTTTTCATAGAGGGTGATAAAAAGTAGAGTGTCCACGTCGGAAGCAACACTATTTTAAACTCGAGTGACGATTCAAAGAACACTCGCCTATAAGATATTTGTTTGCTCCTTAGGTAAAATACAATCTACTATTTTAAGGAAAAAAATAATACTTAAGGAAAAAAAAAAATATTATTATTAAATACATACCTACCTACCTACTATTTCTAAGGAAAAGATTAAAAATTATACATTTATACGAATTATTTAGTTGATGTTCCATATTCAAATCACATTATGTGCCAGCGAGTAAAAATTAAATTCAGTACAATATTATTGCCTGGTTCTTTAATTTAATTACATGCTTTAGGTTTGGTTTACTATATAATTTGAAATCTAATGTCAAATTAGATGGCAAACCATATCTAAAGTTTGCTATATAATTCACATTAGCGAGCAGGTCGTGTATAATATTTTTGTCGCTAATCCTACTTGTCTAGCATTTATTTTTACCCGACTACGGCGAATAAAAAAGGAGGGTTATGTTTTTTACCTGTTTGTATGTATGTAAGTATGTATGTTCATCTGTTCCCTCATACCTTCTAAACGACTCATCACAATTTGACAAATGAGATATCGTTGGAAGCGTCTTGATCGTCCGCTGGTTATAGGACGTCACATTAAATTAAAAACGGCGCCCTCTACAGGACATAAAGTAATGAACTAAAAAAAAATATCATACCATGTTGGGTATCAAATGAAAGGGCTTAATTTCAAAAATATAAATACATATAATAACACAAAAAAAAAAGTCATAAATACTAAAACCCAACTACGACAAGAAAAAAATCAACTAAAAACGAACGGTATGAACAAGACATCACAGACAGACCAATTAATGTCTGACAAATGAGGTCTTGTTTATACCTTTTTAGTTGATTGACTTTCTGTCGTAGTTGGGTTTTAGTTTTTATTACTTTAATATTTTTATCTAGTTTTTAATAGAAAATAATAACAGAAGATTACAACTTTTAGAAATTACAAAGAGGATTATTACATCCCAAATAATTCTTCCGTGTCTGATGACGGGGTTTCGAACTGTATTGATTGCGGAGATTTCTCACAGACGAACATAGCTTTGAACTCAGGATCGATGTCGTCCAATCCGCCGTCTCTGACAAAAGAGGCACGGTCCTGGATACCCCTTAGATTATTAGGCTGGCCGCTACTCCAATCGTTGAACACGTCTTCAAATCTGTCACCTGGAAGAAGGCACAATTCTAGTTACTACTGCTTTAGAGTAAGAAAGTGCCGTGAAAGATGTTCAAAGGGACAGACAAAATGTAATAGTTATTTTCGTTGTTTTATACCGTCAGAGCAGAGAATAAGAAGACTATTTTTTTCTTGTCAAATATAATAAATATAGATAGTTAGTTGATTCAGGCGTGACTTTGCGGAAATCCATTACAAAATACAACAGACGCAGATATATTTAGTAACCCATTCCGCTTGACTATTCTTCAAGAGTCCTAAAAAACCATGTAAGAAATCGACGAACAATCGCAACATCGCAAAATCGTGAAGCGTTTGAACGAATTAAATACCAGTATGCCAAGGTCGCCTTTGTTGCGATTGTTCGCCCCTTATCGCGCTTATCGCACTGATAACGATTCTAGCCAATTAGCGCCGAGCAGCAATCCTATATAAGTGGGGGTGACGGGCGATTTGATTCACTTTGCGTCCAGCGCTCGGTGTGGTAACACGTCTCGTTCTGGTTTGCAATTGGTCAATCGTCATCCTGAGGATGCCTCGTTGAGAGGTGAAACACGTGTCGATTTCTTACAGGGTTTTTTAAGACTCTTGAAGAATAGTCAAGCGGAATGGGTTACTAAATATATCTGCGTCTGTTGTATTTTATAATAAATATAGATTGGTACATAATAATAAATAATGGTTCGCCGTTGCAACATGATGTAAGTGGCACAGTGTATGGGTAATTAAATAATCTACTACCGTGGATGGTGGTCCAGGTGCGCTCCTCGCCCCAGGCTCCCAGACCTACGTGAAATCTATCCCACAGCTCATTCGTCACACGAGCAGGGAACATGTCCTTGACGATGTGAGCCTCTTCTCTGTCGTCCAGGATGACCAGGTGCCCCCCCTCAGATGCACATATCCCGTACGCACGCGTCCAGGTTTGTATCTTATGATGTACCTTGTAACAGTTGCCTGTATACCGGTTAAAGTGATATTCTGAAATAATATAAAAATAACATTTTCAAAATATATACCGGCCAAGTGCGAGTCAAACTCGTATAAAATAAACTTATTTTAGTGGGATAGACTAACAGATTACGTTTAGTTGTAAAGGATTTTTGAAGATTTCTTTATAACTGTAAGTAAAAGATCCAATATTACTATAAATTTTTGTCGATTCCGGATTCAGGAAACATATTTTACTAGGGTTTCGACTTCATCCACGTAGAAGGAAAACAATTTTTTTAAATGATCAATTTTCATGAATATTATGGTTGTTTCATTAGCTGCTAGATAATTCACTCACTATCAAAGGTACCACATTCGTTCATCGTCAGATTATCGTGTTTCCTGTAACATATGAAGGGAAGTGAGTCCTTGCATGACGAGGTAGACATGTCATACTCGGTGTCATTGCTGAACAAAGTAAGGCAGTCACCGGTCTCAGGTCCACGTGGACTCCATTTTATTTCCATGTCAGACAGTGGCACTCCTGGAACATACACGTCAAAATTGAGAGAAATAATCGCCAGTAGTGTGATTATGTGTAGGATAGCGCTAATTTTATTACAAATGATTGCAAGACTGAATGTTTTCTTAATTTTAGAAACAATATATTTTTTCCGTGATCCACAGAGCAGCGCGAGCGTCAGAGACCGAATTCAAAGCCGTCATTTGTATCGTAGTGCGGGTAAGCGGGACACGCTGGGTTTGTATGGAAAGTGTTGACGATGCGACCTCTAGCAGCGGCCGCCATGTCGGTGCCATCGTGCTCTGTGGTGTAGCCCGTCTGTCGGGGAATACTTAATGTAGGTGTCGACAGTCACGGCCAAAAGTGCAGTCGCATCCTACGGGCTACATTGACTTGTGCGAGATGTCTACGAGTAAGTTTAATCAGTGTACCAAGTTCATTGAAGTTAGCACTATACTTATGAACACGAACTGTACTCTATTTACCCACCTACGGCGAAGCAAAAAGGAGGGTTATTGTTTTGACCGGTATGTATGTATGTTCATGTGATCTTCTAAACTATTCGTCACAATTGGACAAATGAGGTATCGTCGGAAGCGTCTTGATCGTCCGCTGGTTATGTGACGTCACATTAAATTGAAGACAAGTCATGAACAAAAAAAAAAAGACAAATTAAAAATCCGGAGTCACACGTATCTGTTTGATTGACAATTCGTCTGTTTTTTTTTTTTGTGTGTTTTTCTCGGTTACTCCGCCAATTTTGAATCGATTTTGATGATTCTTTTTTTGTGTGGTAGGTCATGCTTCAGAGGTGGTTCCATGTTGCGTAGTTTTTGAGTCACCTTCAATAATTACGTATTTTTCCCACATAGTCTATGTAGACGATATATTATTTGTCTCCCGTCACTGTTATTTCCATAGCTGGTGGTGGTATTCGAATTTGTGTGGGATAGGTACCACAACTAAAAAGTTTTTTAGTTGACTTTTTGGTCGTAGTTGGATTTTAGTTTTATAACTTTTATTTTTTAATGTTTCAATTCGAAAATATTCAACAAAACTCAGACTGACCTTCTACAGAGGCGAAGTGTCCTTTAGAGTACAAATCATGGGTTCCCAGGAAAATACGACCATTCACACCAAACTGTGTCACCAGTGTGTGAAGAGCATTAGCTAGCTCGTTGTTAAGCGGCGACGCCAACACAGCGCCTGTAACATGGGATACACACATTGAGATACACTGCTACAAGGATGCTTTGGCGCTCGAAATGTCACTTGAAATGTATTTAAAAAGATGGCGGCGGCGGCGTTAGTTATAATTTTGGCCCCACACCAAATAGTAGATTGTTGCATCGAGCGCAAAGTGAGTTATTAATTCACTTTAGCAAGGTGCGTAATCTACATACAACTCTATTTAGTTTGGAGTACAGAATGCGTAGACGTCGACTTTTTGAGGGGTTTTAAGCCCTGTACGTAGGTTATGCCTAAAAACGTGCTAAAACGTTCATCTATATCGATCGATGGTCGGTTGTTCATTGATCAATATGTCTGACTAGGTGACCTCGCCGATCGAGTGGAATTTTCTGCAAAATATTATGTTAATCTCTATGAATTTTATTTTATCAATTTGATAGTGATTGACCTGTGATATTCGGGGTCACAAGTATCGCGTATGGGTGATAACACACTCACAAATGACATTACTTTATTACCGAATATTCATTCAAAAGGTGTAATAATATTACTCACTTCGGAAATGGCTATATATACCTATATATATATATATATATCTATACTATATATCTATACCTACTGCCAAATAAAGTTTTTAACAAAACAAATATCCATTTGGTTTAAAAGCTGCTTGCTCCGGCAACATTCCAAAGATTAACAAATATATACTAACAATTATCATTTTAAACGACAAGCATCTCACTGATTATAAAACCCTAGTTAACAAATCAAAGTCAAATAATCCTAAACATTTGAACGTTAAAAATAACTGATTCAGACTTAACCTGATTAACTGACTTATTCTGATTAACTGAGAATAACGTATGAAGACATATTCGAAACACTTAAAGAATTAAAAATGAAATTATGTGAAAACAAAATTAACGAAATTAGTTTCAGTGGATTCTCCAGATTCCATTTGAAATGGCATAAAATTAGAAAGATAATTAGCTACATTTAGAGATATGGACAATAAAGATTAAGATAGATTGACGGCGTCATATCTCCAAAGGAGGATATACCATTAATCTTAGAGGAAAACCACTCAAACCCTATTTCAAGCCATATAGGCTTTCATAAAACATATAAGAAAATCAAATATAAATACCAATTGGGATTTATAAAGAAATTGTATTTAGAAATATTATATTTAGAGTTAGACAATATATGTCATGTAGAAAACACATTATAGAAACTGAAATAAGGACTCAATATGTGTTGAAATACAACCCGTTGTCTATCTTAAAGGGATTGTAATGTACACACATTTAGAACGTCAAAACATCCTGATAAGTTAGACAATTAACTAATCCATTGTTTACTGTTCCGATCTCATATGGTAATGATTCTTATGTATCCCATTGAGTCGTTGTTGTAACCTTTGAGTATGTCTCTATCGCTCTTAATAAGTCTTGTCCGATTACTTGAACGACTACCATCTCTCTTCCATCCGAAATATTGTTGTAAAACACGTTAAAACATTAAATTAGTTGTCGTAATCGCTGCTTTATCATTGACAAATACCCCTTCCGACCACCCGAACATTACGTAAGTAATAATTTTTCATATAATAATAATCCATTTATTTCAGGCTACTCACCTAAACATACATATTTTTATTTTAACATACAATTATAGTACACGAAGTGTTATCTGTGTCGCCTATAATGCTACTATCTCTCTTCTGTGGATGCACTAGCCGAATTTCTCGTAAACCCGCGAAATTCCAAACAGCCTGTTAATCAGAGGAACAGTGCAACATACCTTCAAAGTGACATCTCAGGAAGGCTTCCTGCCACGTGGCGGGGATCATGTGCAGTTTGAGCCAGCCACCCGCCTCATTGTTGAACAAGTACTCGGGTTTGCAGCGCACAACTACTGGATAACAAAGATATTTATAATAATTACTTAATATTTAATTGTTTTTATACTTAAAAATAAACGATAATATTATTATTTTTATACTCTTACGTATCTCGGCGTTGCGGCTTTTTGGGATAGTACGGGCCGAAGCCAAGAACTACCCCTTTTTTTTTTGAGGGTGGGAAATCATCAAATGACTTCTCCCGCTCTGGGCGGAGCGGATGTGGTGTCAGACTTTTACTGACTAAAACCCACCCGTGTTCCTTCAGTTGCCTGTGGCCAAGGTCCCGGTATCCCTTTCGGACTTTCCCGCAACCCTGGCAGGAAGTACTACCCCTGGAAATTGGTTAGATTATGATGAGATGATGGTGTGTTCGGATTTTGTGATGATGTTCGTGCATCGTTTGCTGCTCTTGTGTGTGAGGTGACGATTGATGTATCGTTTATTATAATTATACATACACATACAGTATGTATCAGTAAGGTGTGATGTTTAAGAGACATATACACCAAAATCGTAATCACGAAAAAAAAAAGGCCCATATAAAACCTATACTACAAAATGGCTGGTTATTTATATACTTATCACTACATATTATAAAAAAGTCAAAAACTACTGCACCGATTTTCATGCTGTTTTCAACAATGGATGTAGTGGTTCTCGAGTAAGGTTTTAGTATGTAATTTGGAAGTCGTAGGCATCAGCTAGTTTATTATAAGTATATTTATTTATTTGGTATATTGAACAATTTATGTGTTTTAAAAAGCAAAATTGTACCTATCTAAAATTAAGCGAGTTATACAAAGTGTTAGATAAAGAACCTTTTGATCTTGTCATTGAGATCATGTCTAAGAATCAACTAGTTTAATTAATTGTCAACTTTAAAAAAAAAAAATATTTTCATATTTCATAAAAAATAACTCGACCAAGTTACGATTATTTACGTACTTAGCAATAAACACTTCGATATACATCGAGAGTCTAGTGTTATGTTATCTTCGAAACTATGTATTTTTGGAACACTTTTTCTTGGACTTATAGCATAATAACCTTAGATTTATGGGACATAAAAAGGAACACGTTGAATAATACTTACCTGTCACTATCAACAAGTATGATAAACAAATAAAGTATATGCTTAACATTTTTGTGAACTTGTATCGTTTCACTGCCCAAGTTGTAATGTGTCAACTTATTATATTACATACAGTACGATTCACGAAAGATGACCACAAATGGCGGCCGTCTGCGCACGTACACTCATGAAGAAAAGACTTAAGACAAAATAATATTTTAATGTTGGTTAAATAATTTGTGTAATGTTGTAAACGCTGGTTATGCAAATAAATCAAACGTAAGTAATTTTAAATGTTTATTAAAATAAATTGAACCAAAAATATTATAAATATGTGAAACACATTTAGTCGCTATCGCTATTCTCAAGTTCCATGATTCCCTCTATCATGGAACTTGAGGGAATCGTGGAACTTGAGGAACTGGGGCCGGGTTCCATATTAAAGTCTTCATCTTCCGATGATTCAGGAAAATCCACATCTGTCGAATCTTCGCTCTCGTCAGATTCTCCCACACGTATAATTAATTCCTCCGTATAAGCAAATCCACGATGTGGTCATTTTTTATATAGCTTTCTTCTATAGATTTTACTTTGTCACATAGTTTTTTCTATTCCTCTGGTCCCATCAGATTCACTTTTTCTTTAATTAAATCTATAACGCAGCCAATATTCCACTTTACGTTTTTACTACTCACGTAACCCTTTATAGAGGCCCAAACCATTTCTATGGGATTTAAATCCGGATGGTACGGTGGGAGACGGAGAGCATCGTGACCATTTTCCATCAAAATTTTGTCAACGGAGTATTTCTTTAAACGAGGTTTGTTATTTTTTATTATATCGTACAATTGAGGTTTCAACATATTGGAATCAAAGCTGATTCCATTTTTGGTAAGCCACTCTTGCATGTCGGATTTTCGGGAATTAGATGTGGGAGCCATATCATATTCTTTATTGTGGTATGGGGCGTTGTCTACCACAACAACGGAGTTCGGTGGGAGATTGGGTACCAATTGAGTTCGAATCCATTTCTGGTAATTTTAAAAATTCATGTCGTCATGATAATCTCCTGATTTTGTGCCCGACTTGAAAGTTAATAATGCATTGGGCACAAATCCAGCCTCTGACCGATTGAACGATTACGACTCGTAACTTCTCTAAAGTTGGCAATTCTTTTTCAGTTAAATGAAAGTTATGGATACATCTCTTAATTACCCCTTTGTCAAAGTCGTCAACGTCGGAGGCAGGGTTACGGCGCGGTCTCTTTTTACCAGGGGTTCTAAAAACCACTAAAAACGGTGAAGATTTACTTTCTTTTATAATTCTTTGTACTGTCGATATAGACGTCTTTGTTGCCGCGGCCGTTTTTTTGTAAGCTTCGAGTATTTTAAAATCTTGTGAAAAATATTGAAACACGTTGTACACCAATCTTCTCGACTGTCTATTCAAAGTATTGCCTTTTCCTCGCGGCATTGTGATGGCTTAAAATAGCAAATAAGTTCAACACAATAACAAATCTCAACAAAAAACTTAACAAACAACGAAAACTTAACAAATAAAAAACTATTTTAAAACAAAGAAACACTTGTTTTCGACTGTACTCGAGAGCAGTGTGTGCGCGTCGACGCCGCGATAGACGAATAGCGACTGAGCAGCCTATCACGAGACGCGCGCGCACCAATGGCGTCGCTCCGGTCTTGACGCGTTCCGCCCGCGCCTCACTCGCACCTCCAAAGGGACCTAAAATATGCCTTCTGCGCCGTGGTCATCTTTCGTGAATCTTACTGTACATAAGGTATATTTTTGTACGTATGGCAAAGTTATTAACTTATAGCTATGCCGCGCGGTTTCACCCGCGTAGATCTCGATCCCCTAAAAAAAAACGTATCCTATGTCCTATTCCAGGTCATGGTCTACCCGTCGCGGCGGCGCCACAGTGATGCAGGTAGTACGGGCATGCGGAAAATATTATTTTTAAATGAAAAGACGTTGCGTTTCTTCATAATACTTTATTAAAATGATATAATGAATGCACCAGTATACAAAGAGAAAGATACACGTTTTTTTTAAACTTTAAAATAGGTTTTCATCATATTTTTTCACATGTATTCAATTATAAATATTATACAAAATATATTATTTTAGTCTTTAAGCATTATTAACAGTCTTTAAGCATTATTTCTCGCTGCAGTTTGCCACTTTTTCGTAAATACGGGTAGAAAATTACGACTCAATTTGTCATAAACTTGCTCCCAAACACTTTCTGTAAACTGTGTATTGTAGCTGTATACATAAGTTTTAAATTTTCGAGAGATTACTGATTTCCACAAAATCGGCATAGGCAATAGATCAACGAGGCATCCTCAGGATGACGATTGACCAATTGCAAACCAGAACGCGACGTGTTACCACACCGAGCGCTGGACGCAAAGTCCAGCGCTCGGTGTGGTAACACGTCGCGTGAGAGGTGAAACACGTGTCGATTTCTTACAGGGTTTTTCGGACTCTTGAAGAATAGTCAAGCGGAATAGGTTACTAAATATATCTACGTCTATTGTATATTATAATGGATTTCCGCAAGGTCACGCCTGAATCAATTAACTATCTTAAAAAAGGAAACATTAAAAAATCCCACTGCAACTATTTTCTAAACAAGCTCAAAGTGAGCTTATTCAAAGTCAAATTATTTATTTCAAATATGCAGATTTATCGGTCTGGCCAGTCAGATTTAACACCAGTTTAACATTTAATTATGGAAAAGTCATCATAGGTCAGCAGAGTGTCTATGAATGGAAAGATTTTATTCGTTTATGTTATATTGCTACCGACTTCATGTATGCAGTCGCTTTATCGAAAGTATCTTTTTGATGGTAGTTTTTTCTTTGAAGTTTTTTTCTCTTGGTTGTTGTGTTCATCAATTAATAAATTAGCGTGGGGTATCCCACACTTATTAGTAAATTAACTGATGAAATTGATTTTATTGAAGCTATACCTACTCCAAAACACCGCAACCAAAGTTAAAAAATATATATAGTACTTCCAACTGCGCGGATTTCCTTTGCCAAAAAAAAACCCCGTAAATCGGCCCATTAAACCACGGAGTGATCGGTGTAGGTACATTAAGGCGAAACCGTCAGGGTAACCCGTGAAATTCAAATTTTCTTAAGTTTTTTACAATTTGCAGGTCAATATCAGGTTTTATGTTGATTTAAATATGATTTACGGCCGTATCTTATTTATAGAATTATAATCATAAAAATCATCAATATAACTCTCTAAGTTCATAATATTACCCTATTGAATATGACAATTTCATGAAATCATGACATTTGAGGCCAATTCTAACCTAAGGAGTTGTATTGAAATGAAATGAAATGAAATTGTTTATTCTGTAAATAGAATATTGGAATCACTTTTACACGTCATATTAAAAATAAGCTAGATGAGGTCGGCGTTTCCTATCTGACTACTCTGAGAAGAAAGGCTGAAACAAACTCAGAGTTCGCAGTCTCTTTTAATGTCCAGACATAATCTTGGTCAAGCCATATGTGTATGATTGTAGATTAGCGTCTGAAATGGTCTTTTGAGGAAAGAACCACACAGATTTGAGTGGACCTGTCCAGTCAGTGCAAGCATTTGTCAGTAATAGTGGAGCTCAACTCAGAACTTATATTATATTATTGCTGATTCTAATGATTATAATTCTGTAAAGCCTGCCAAAATATTTGTTACGGTTGCGAATAATATTTTATGCAATTAGTGAATAAAGGACGGATTTATATCGAGGGCCATGAATCACTCGCGTCGCTCATAATAATAACCTCCTCCTTTTTTGAAGTCTGTAAATAGAAATTCCGTTAGTTTGTTTTTCTCACTTACATATGCGCTGATCCTGGGTTCGATTCCTAGATGATATTGTTTTTTAAATATAAGAATTTCTAAATGTTTAATTTTTCATAATCAATCTTTACTGTTCAGAGGCTGTGCGAGGCGAGCCCGATTACTCGTTCAACTATGAAGCGGCTGTCTGGCTCAAATTTCATATGACGCCTAAAACTTGGGAGGAAGCCTTCCTGAAATGTCACAATGAAGGTAAGATGCACTTCTCTTATGCTGTCTGCCCGGCACGGTCTCTCCTGCAGCTCATGTAGCGAGGTCTCTATTGTATCTACTCTGCCGGTAACATGGTGCGAGTGGCATAGTGCGCTGCCTCAATGTGATCTTGTACTGGTCGACGTTGCTGGAACAGGCTGCGCCACTCGCTACGCTCGCTCATGTGCAATGTAAAAATTTCAATGTGTCAATTTCAGGCGCGGCGTTGGCGTCTCCACTAAACAGAGAGCTAGAAAATGCTCTTTACTTAATGACACGATACGATGTGAATGGTAGCATTTTCCTGGGAACTCATGATTTATTTCCTAAAGGACATTTCGCCTCTGTAGAAGGTTAGCCTAATGCCAAAATATTTTCAAATTGATACAATTAATTTATATTAATGTAAAACTGTCTTGCTGCAAAAAATCTTCTAATAACGAAAAACAAAATTCCTACTAGACGTACAAACAAAAAAGTTAAGTCTTTGAATCATTTTCATTGTAAATGATTTTGACGTGTATGTTCCAGGATTGCCACTGTCCTATATGGAAATAAGATGGGGCTCAGATGATAACGTGGTCGATGCTAAAGACTGCCTCACAATGTCCACCGATGGACGCGTGCATTACTCGTCCTGCGAAGACCCACTACCCTTCATATGTTACAGGAAACTCAAAAATCAAACGATGAACGAATGTGGTACCTTTGATAATGGTAAATAAATAAATAATGGTTAGTAATAATAATTAATAACTAGCTGTTGCCCATGACTTTGTCTGCGATCCAGGATGACAAGTAGCCTATACACATCTGAAAGTCATGGTTTACCCATGTGCCAAATTTCATCCAAATCCGTTCAGTCGTTTTAGCGTGAAAGCGTAACAAACAAACAAAAAAACTCGCATACGCATTTATAATATCAGTTAGGAAGTTAGGATGATATTTAAACTATTAGAAACTTGCATTTATATAAAACTAGCTGCGTCCCGCGGTTTCACTCGCGTAAGTCTCGATCCCGTGGAAATATCGGGATAAAAAGTATCCTATGTCCTATTCCCGATCATGGTCTACTCCTATGCCAAATTTCATCTAAATCCGTTCAGCCGTTTTAGCGTGAAAGCGTAATAAACAAACAAACCCACTTTCGCATTTATAATATTAGTCAGATATACAATCTAATTCTAACATTATGTACAATGGGAAAAAAATATATATAAAGGAAGGGCTCATAGGGCGTCAAAAAATTCTTCCGCATCGCTGTCAGTGGGAAAAGTGCCCAAAAGGCTGGCAGCATTGCCATCATTGCCACGTGGGATGGCAATGCCGATTCTTTGACCTAGAAATTGGCCAGCCCTCTGGTCACGCGAAGAGTCGACCAACCGCTGGGCGATGTCCCGAAATGCTCGATGAGCACTGGGACCCCACGGCCCTACTTGCATTGATAAACAGTTGAGAAAAGAAGAGTAATAATTATTTGTTTAGGTACGTGTAGTTCTTGTTCCTCTCACAGAAAACTGCTACTTACTGTCACTTATCGTAATTATCACTTACGTAACGAACCAACAGTGGATCCGATATGTCAGTAATGGTCACGATATGAAAAAAATATATCAAAATTCAATTCAATTCATTTATTATACTAGACAACTTTGATCCATAATGGTTAGTAACAACAGACACTTATAACTATGTTAGTATGCACAATATCAAAATACATATATTATAATAACTATAAAATAACAATAATTGAATCATTTCATTTTACCGTGCCAACAACAATGCTCACCCAAAGCGAGTGTATCGGACACTGATAATATTTACTAGCAATTATCTTCAGAATGTCATTGCTACCGCCGCGTACTCTGCCCAGCAGCGACGCCACTCGTTTGCGTCTTAATGCATAAAAGTCGTCTGTACGCGCTTCGGCAAACATCGTGGACGCACTGCAGAACCGCGGCAACCGCAACAACATCCTGAAGATATTATTATATTGTACCCGCAGAGCGCTGTATGCCCTTTGAGTATAATTAACCCACAGGCTGCTCGTGTATAGTGATTGGCAGTAGGCTTTGAATAATGCTAACTTCACTTCAACTGAACAACGAGCAAACCTGCGAGCCAACATATTACCCCGAACAGCCAGCGCTCTGCGTTCACGTTCAATATCATCGTCGTCCTTCAGGTTGTCAGTGATAATATGCCCTAGATATTTAAATCTTTTTACTCTAGTAAGAGGAGAACCGTTGAGACAAATAGGCGGCAGCTCATGCAAGGTTCTGCCATCAGGGCCGAAAACCATACACTCGCTCTTGGTCTTGGCTCTTGGTAAATGAAGAAGATAAGGACGTTTCTTTAAATAATTATGAACAGATTATCACCTCATTATATTCTTAATTTTTTTCAGAATATCATCTCAACAGTACAGGCAGCTGTTACAAGGTACATCAGGAGCAAAAGTCTTGGTACGGTGCGCTACATGTGCATCTGAAGCGGGTCATCTGGTCATTTTGAACGCCGCAGAAGAGGCGCGCATCGTCAGGGATATGTTCCGTGCTCATCCTGGGGAGATTGACCGCTGGGAACAATTCCACATAGGTCTAGCAGCCTTGGGCAATGATCACACCTGGATTAGTATTCACGGTATAAGACCTTTATATTATATTAAAACCCACATGATCACTGACTGCTCCAGACCAAAGAAATTACCATCATAAATAATTGTCAACAACATTGCCAGCAGACCTGTTTGCCTGCATGATTCCATAGAAAGGTTTTCAGAATGTCGGTGCGAGTCTTGCGTTCTCACTCTCGCACGACTCGCACATTATTCCCGCCTTTAAAGTGCGAGTGACAAGTGCCACCATATTCTAAATGTTATCTATTACTACGGGTTACGCCGAATTGAATCGTTTGCGAAAATACAAACAATAACTTTACGGTCATCGCACACACATAATTATCAGAGCACCGGATCGGCATCACCTCGTCTTAATTGCTCGTCGTCAACCAGGCGTCGACCCTACGTAAGCGAGACGATGCTTCGCCTGCCGTTAGAGGGCGTCAGCTCGCCGTATTCGGGGCGTCGCCCCACCATGAGTGCCCACTTACGGGGAACCGAAGTCTGCCTTATGCCCGCTTACCAGCTGATTCCGATCCCAGGCCGTAATGGTGCTTATAAGTGTGCGTTGCAGTATGGAGTTTCATAGAAAGAATCCTGGACGGCTCGAGTTGAGACGTTGCTGATCCCGTGCCGTACTAAACTACTGTGCGTTAATCTTTAATGGGTATAAAATAAGCAGTACACATACTAAAAGATTCATCCCTTCCAGGTCAGAGAATAGAAGATGTGTTCAACGTTTGGGGTAACGGACAGCCTGACAACCTTAAGGGCGTCCAGAATCGAGCGACATTCCGCAGACTGCATGGCACTTTGGATGACGTCGCCCCTCATGTCAAAGCTATGTTCGTCTGTGAGAAATCTCCTCATTTAATAACATCGGATTCGTTTAACAATGAGGAATTGTACGCTTCAATCAAATAGCGTTCAAACGGCGCTACAAATTACATGTTATACGCAAAAAATTACAATCCTACTAATATTATAAATGTGAAAGTTTGTGTGTTTGGATGTTTGTTACTCAACCACGCAAAAACGGCTCAATGGATTTGCATGAAATTTGGCAAACAGATAGTTTATAACCTGGAATAACACATAGGATACTTTTTATCCCGATATTCCCACGGGATCGAGACTTACGCGGGTGAAACCGCGGGGCGCAGCTAGTGTTATATAATTATAGTAGATAGTCACGAAATTGAAAGAGGATAATAAATCTACTTTTATAAAAGTTTTTATGTTAAAAAAAAAAAAGAATAATTTTGTCTCAAAAGTCAAAACTCAAGATTTGCCGAAGGGCGATGAAGCGTAGAGTATTATCCGTGGAGTTTCTTGCACGTTCTCCTCCATAGGAACCTACTACGCTTTGGTATGGCCAACTAGCTTCATCTTTCTGACTGAAAGCCCCTTGACAATATTCAAAAGTGCCTCTAATTGGTTTATTTGAAAAAATACTTTGAGATTGAGTTTTTTTTTAAATAAATGATTTTACTTTGACTCAATCTGACGTAAACAATATTATTTCCTTGTTTTCCAGGATCCACCTCATTTCCGTATCATCACGTAAAAGTGTGATACAATCATGTTTTGTTTACTTGTGTCGATCACAAGATGAGCAGCAGTGTTGGCAAGCGTCCACCTGTCAGTCAACAAGAACTATGTATATTGGCCAACAGGTAGACATCTCACTAAGACGATTAATTTAGAATTAATCAGAGCTAATTGAATGTATCAAATCCATTGTTGGTGTTTGAGTGAATGAAAGTCATTATCATTTCTTCCTTTTATTGTTAATTAATTGACATTCTGTTCTTATAATTGGCCCACATAGAAAGATTATAATGAGTCGGACGTTGGATCATGCATGATCAAGAAATAGACCAGGGGGCGTACCACCACCGTTTACAGCAGTATTATTTAATATTACTTCAGTGTAGGAAAAAGATGAAGCTCTACAGGACGTATAGCTCCATCTCTTTCGCCCACGAAGTAAGATTACAATAATACTGCTGTACGCGGTGGTGGTAGGCCCACTGGTCAGATTTAACGTCTGACTTTTCGAGTCGATGGTAAAAATATTTGATTGTTAGATGAGTTGGGCGATCGGTGTGCATCAATCGCGACATTAGTGGCGTATAGGTGTATGGTCACTTTAGACACTCCAACCTATGGGACATGATTTAGTCAGGAGCACCGCATTCGCACTAGGTGTCGGTTGGGGCGATTCTCCCCATTTTGCAAGATTGTGCTTGCAGCGGCGTACTTGGGTCCGCAGTCGATTGATTCAATCAAAATCAAAATCAAAATATTTTATTTCACATAAACCTACATGGGCACTTATGAAACGTCAGAAGCTAGGTGCACGGTTCCAATTGGTCGTTTCCTATGGAGAAGAGCCTTCTATGAGATTGCTTTCTATACAGGGTGTAAAGGTAAACACCGTTGTCACTCAACCCATGAGTAGTTGACTTAAATATAAAAATAAATGACCGAATAACAATACAAAAAAAACGTTATTTTCATTAAAGATTTTAAAAAGTTTCTATCCGACACCGTGCTCGCTAGCGAAACAGCTGACTGACTGAGGGAGGGGTCGCGTTGTTTAGACGCAAGTTCGTTGCCCTAGCGCCCTAGGGTGGAAGGGTGAAATACTCTTGTGGTAAAAAGTTATAATTTTCCATTGGTTTTACTTTCTATAAATGAAACCAAACCACTGGTTTCAAGGATATTGGTGTTTACCCTAACACCCTGTATAGGCCACTGCAGGTTACGTCCAGGTGGCAGGTGTTGCTGGGGCAGGACGCAGTGAGGTGGTGGTGGGTGCTGAGTTTCCCAAAACACAGTCCTTGATAATAAATGCCAATTTCAGACCATGTTCATGATATCTTTCTTTATCTAGGTATTCAGTATTTCTTAAACATAAATTCAACAGTATCTTAGATTAACAGGTTACGTAATCAGAGTTAAATTAATTAATGATTTTCTGCCCTTCTCACTAAAGATTAAATCAAGAGGCGATATCACAATAAAGTCAATCAAATTATAAAGCAAACAGAAATTACGGTTTGAATTAATTAAATACAATGATGAAATCGTATTTTATCGGGGAATAGCGAAACAAACCGTACTTGTAATACAGTACGGCCGGTTTAAACTTGGCGTAGAAGGCTGCGCAACACAATTTTTTAGGAACCAAGTGATGCGAGTGTGAGTGGGAGAACATGCGCGAAAGTTCGTAGTGCCTATGTTCAAACCGGCCATGTTCATAACCCGTCCTTTTTTTTTTTTGAGTTTTGCATATCATCAAATGACTTCTCCCGCTCTGGGCGGACCGGAAGGGCGTGTCGGATTTTAATGACTTAAACCCACCCAAGGAACACTCCTTCAGTTGAAAATATTGTGAATCATCGTAAAATGTGACAATTCATAATGATCTGCGTGTAATTCTTATTACGAAACCATTCATCTGTTTGACAGTTTTCTATGGAGATTTGTAAAATGGTCCACATAATATGAATTGCTTTTGTGTCAAATTAAAGGAATTGCTAATGACAGCTGGGATTCAGGAAATGAACTGCTTTTAGAGGAATTGCTAATGTGGCCGGTTTAGGCCCCCGTACTTATTATTCAATGCGAACGTACCGCTATCGCGGCCACAAAGTAAATCAATTAACTGAAGGTATTTTGAAATTCACGCCCGTGTTTTATTTGAATTACTCGGTTTGGAGAACCTTTTATTGTATTGTAAATTTTGTTCTGTAATTTACCATTGTATATTTAATTGAAAATGTCACCTAGTGGTACAATAGACCACACGTCTTTGGTAAATCTTTGACCTTGAGCTGACCTAGTGTAGTACAGAGTTTCAATAGATATAAGATACCAGCTTATAATGGTCTTGTTGCCACTGACTTGCGGCTTACTGTACTAATAGTCGTACAAATTGATTTTGTCGTAACAGATAGAGTAGGTACACTTTATTGTTCACAAAATACAGGAAGAATAAAGAAAACTATTATTACATTATTAAGTAAGGATCATGCAATGGACAACCTTAGGATGGATATAAATTACACGAATGTGTAATCCTAATTCACTAAGAAAACAAGAATAAGTCCGTCTCAAAGAGATGTCAGCACATTTGACGCTAGGACCGATGCCTGCCAGGGTTGCGGGAATGTCCGAAAGGGATACCTTGGCAAGAGGCAACTAGGGAACACGGGTGGGTTTTAATCAGTAAAAGTCTGACACGCCTTCCCGCTCCGCCCAGAGCGTGAGAAGTAATTTGACGAATTCTCACAATCAAAAAAAAAAAAAAAAAACTCTCGCTATGAGGTTGAGCGTGCGCAGCGCAAGCGTCAGCGGCGCCTCTATTAAAAGTTACATTAGTTTGCATATATCCTCATGTAGGGAACACCAGATTTGTTTGTATACGAAGTATTATTTCTATTTCTATGGTCCTATGTACGTATATCCGCGGTGTTGAGTAGTCACACACCGGCCAAGCTGATCCTCCCATGATTGTACGAAGCGAGACTACACACAAGATATCATCTCATTTATTTTTGGTAGGTACAACTAGCTGTATCTGACACTGCAATGCGGATATCATGCCATACTTGGTCGACGGCAGTCATTCTGACGTGTCTCGTTGCTCTCCGATTGATTTAATACCAGCCAAGTTGTTTCAGAACGTTTCTATTTGGATTTTATTGTTATTTAATTAGATTATACAAATTAATCTAATAATAATTATGCTACTTTGTTTTTGATAATTAGGTCTTACTTTTTTGCATCAATTTGATTCTTTCATTCATATCGAACATTGTTTATGTTTTTCATTGAAATTCGGATGTTTTTTAGTATTACAGTGTATTTTGAGAAGTCAGCTAGTGGCTCTAAATTATGTACAATATTTTCTAGGTATAGAATAGATATAAGTGTAAGTAAACCAGTGAGACGGCGGCGCCCGCGCACCTTACTGTCTGTCAAATCTTTTCAATGCGTCTCTCTGCTGCTGTGTTTCAGAACGGTTGTGTATCTTCAAAATAACAGTTTATAATGACATTTTGAGGTTTACAAAATTATAAAAAAAACAGTAAAACAGTAAAATGTTTTATTTTTTTATTATTTTATTATTTATATTACGAATTTCAAGTTTATTTAATTTATTTACTGTTACGTGTTGGAAGCCAATTTTATGGCTACAAGATTGTGTCTATGTAATTCCTGCATCTGAAAAACCACTAACTCCCAAAATACAAGCTTGACTTAGTTTGGGAGTTGGTATATCAACAATTATGTGCCGCTGTACAACCATCAAACACCTTAAAAAAATGCATCTCTTAGATTAAGTTACAGTCGTACTTTGAGAGTGAAAAAATAATAATAAAAAAATAAAAAAAATATAAACTACCCGTTTTTTATTGCTGAAAATATTTTTTACTGTCTAATCTTTTTAGATAATATATACATAACACAACTAACTATTTACATAAAACACTAAAACTTAAAGAACTAACTAAGTATAACTAAAGTAAGGCGTCGAAAAATTCCTCCGCATCGCTGTCGGCTGGTAATGTACCCAAGAGACTGGCGACATTGCCACGTTGAATGGCAATGCTTAGCCTCTGACCAAGGTAATTTATAACCCGTTTTTTTCAATTAAATTAAAATAGAACAACCACCGATTTTTAAGAGCAGAAGATGTATTTTTTTTCAAATGAGATATTTTAACATCCAAATTAAAAATAACCGTCAATCAAACTTCGTAGACTCGCTCGACATTTTACATTGATGCTTCACGTCAAGTTGAACATGAATGGGAGATACATCGGATATCAGGCATACTTACGGGTGATTGACAATCTCCTGTGACTATACATACATAGATACTTTGTTTATTAATAAACTTTTTTATGCGTGTGTGAAAGAGCAATAAATAGCTAGTTAATCAATGGATAATTAACTAAGCATGGTGGTAGTCTTTTGTCTGCATTATCAACACGTGCTGATTACTGTAGAAACACGTGTACCAGGTACCTACTAAAACAGTTCAAGCTGATATTAGAAAAATAAATAGTACTTTCCAATCGATCTTAAATCACTCCTTTCTCATCACACCCACGGAAAGACAGTTTTCATTTCGACACATCATAAGTTTCAAAATAATTAATGACGGATAGGGAAATACATTTAGAGATGTCCACGTGAGTGACGGGTAAAAGTAGATATAGTTGGCGCACGAACCCGTTGCGACAGCACATGGACAGAAACGAGAGGTCGCTGTAGCAGTTGTGCGCCTGATTTTATTTGTCTGTACAATTTATTAATGGGTACTATTGTTTCAGTGTATAATGAGATCTTTTGTTTCTCTCTGTTTTAGTTGAAGGCTTAATTTAGATGAGTTTCTGTATTTAATTCGTTACGACTGTCGGCTTTGAGGTTATGTAAATAATTTAGTAACTATAGGCAAAGCTGACTCACAAATTATGGGTATTTTATCCTAAAGACACATCATTTCCTCGGCCAATACTAATAATAACGAGTAGCGTAATTGACCCGGGCAATTACCGTCTTATTAAAAAAGTAGGTGTATCTCGGACATAGGTAGAAACCAAGGAGGCATTTTTGAATTGCAAACTGTATTCCGACTACGTTAAAGTTCTTAAGGGGCCGGCGGAGCATCGATCTCAACTACGAATCGAGTGCTACAAATTTTGCACTGGTGTACCTGTCGGAGCTATAGACACAGCTACTGTGAACCGTATGACCACGCACACATTTTCATAGACATGACATTTGCTTGACGCGATAGCACTACTAGCTATTGAAAATTTATGATAAATTTGGATGTGTTCCGTAATACCAAAAATTATGAATGAAAACTTAATATTCTTCCATTTTTTTTTGATAATTTGTATCTTGATAATATAGGCTATGTTTCTGCTGAAACAATATCACAAGTATTGTTGTTAATAATACAGAAAAAACAATGTGAAAACATGCCATTTACGCTGTAAAAATGTGCGAAATTCAATTCGCTACAACTTCATTTTAGTTAGGTTTTACGGAAAAAAAAGGAGTAGGAACCTAGATAAATACTGTCTCAATCCGAATAATAACACATTATGGTGGAAATATGCTCAAATTACAAATGATTTTGGTATTACGTTTGTATGGAGAATTCATCGGTCACCGGGGTCTTAATACAAAACTCGCACTTAATTAGGCCGGTATTAGGGCTAATTAAGTTAACATTTTTTCTACCACAGTAATAAACCAAGTAGTGAGAACAATAAAAGTAAATTAAGTAAAACTGACTTATGAAATGAAATAAATTTAAAAATCGTACACAATGATTTCATACAATTCGAGTAAGTTTTTTTACAGGTTGTAAGCCATAAATTAGAGCATCTACCCTACGAGTGTTTGTGAAATAGATTGAAAATCTAACGTACACAATAATTTCATTTCATTTGAATAGGTAAGTCATGTTACAGTTTTTGAGCCATCAATCAGATCATCTACCCTACGATCTAAAGATTGAATGTGTCGCTACAAACAATTTATTTATGTACTACCTTGATCATGCTTTCGTAGCCCTCTCCATTCATAATGTGTCGTGTTAAGGGCTGATTGCATCACTATAAGTTAAGACTAAACTGGAAGTTTAGTTAAAGTGGCTGTGGGGTGAAGTAGTGCGGCGCAACTCGAGAGGCCCCGAATGTGTAGTTCTGGACTGCGATAAGCTGTGCCTATAGTAGTTGATGAGATACAATAAATAACTACTATCAAAAAGCCTTTTATTGTAGCCTAAATTGTGTCCCACAACTGGGCAGACGTAATCCATTGAATGTTTCCCGAAAACAAGCAAAACTTTATTTGTTATTAATTTGATTAACCAATCACAACAGCTAAGGAACAGATCAAAATCTTCTTAATCAAGACTTCAAGAAAGTAGATACGTCTGTCCCAGACGTATCTACTTTCTTGAAGCCTTGATTAAAATGAAAGGAAAATTCTTTTGCATACTTAGAAATAATATCTATTGGATGCAGACTGAATTTTCCTAAACTTTCAATACGTTACCTTAGCTGTATTTAAAAGGCAGAAAATAATTTTAACTGACCCAGATTAAGCAAAAAAATAAAACAAAAAAAAAGCTAGTTAAGCTCAGGTTTGGTTTCAAAATCAAAATCAAAATATTTTATTTCACATAAACCTACATGGGCACTTATGAAACGTCAGAAGCTAGGTGCACGGTTCCAATTGGTCGTTTCCTATGGAGAAGAGCCGGCAAGAAACTCCACGGTTACTCTTTTAAAAATAATTGGCTTTTACAATATTTTCAAATTACAGTATTAGTAGGCATGGGAGGACAATGTAGGCCTTTCAACAAGTAAGTACCAGGTACTTAACAAAATAGATGTTCAGTAAATCTACAGTCCAATAAGCCTACAAAGTTCTCACATTCACAAAATAGAAAATAATCTATATAAAAGACAAACAATAAAAAATAAAAATAAAAACCTATTTCAGCCAAATGACGTGATTGCTATTACAACTGTAACAAATTGAATAATTATCATGTCCACAAAAGCTACTAGGAGTTGAAATTAAATTGGAGGTATCTATAATAATAGGAATAATGTCAAATACAATGATTATGTCAAGGATGAATGTAAAGAGAATAAACATGGTAATTTGGGAGCAGTTAATAGACTCTTACATAATTATGCCGTTTATAAGGTACCAGGGAAGCCACATGTGCAGAAGGAATTATTGCCAAACTTCCTTGTCATCAACGTAGTCTTTAATCTTATAATATGCTTTTTTGATAAGGACACGTTTGATATGGGTTTTAAATTTTCCATCGCTAAGTTCTGTAACCGACTTTGGCAACTTGTTATAAAAGCGGATACTGTTTATAAGAAATGACTTGCTTGTTTTAGTTAATCTAAATTTGGGTATGACAATTTCGTGTCTACTACGTGTATTTATATTATGGAAATCGCTTCTTGTTTTGAAAAGTCCTAAGTTTTTGCGAACATACAAAATACTTTCAAAGATATAGAGAGAAGACAGAGTCAGTATATCAATTTCTTTGAATTTGTCTCTAAGGGACTCGCGAGGACTCATTTTATAGATCGCGCGGATTGCCCTCTTCTGTAAAATGAAAATTGAATCTACGTCAGCTGCCGATCCCCACAGCAGAACGCCATAAGACATAATACTGTGGAAATAAGCAAAGTATACTAACCTAGCTGTGGCTATATCAGTCAACTGCCTTATTTTTCTTACTGCATATGCAGCTGAACTTAGTCTACCTGAAAGAGTTCTGATGTGGGCGCCCCATTGTAATTTTGAATCTAAAGTAATTCCTAAAAATATTGTTTCTGTAATTGCATCTAGTTTCTTGCCATCAAGTTTTAGATTTAGACCCACTTGAGGTACATTTGGTAATGAGAACCTAATACATTTAGTTTTGTTCGCATTAAGTAAAAGATTATTAGCTGCGAACCATTCCGAAAGAGTAGCCAGACTATCGTTGACATGTGAGACATCTGTATCTTTTCTATCTATTTTAAAAATAAGAGAAGTGTCGTCAGCGAATAGTATTATATCCGACAAGTTTGCCATCATGTAAGGAAGGTCATTTATATAAACTAGAAATAAGAAAGGGCCGAGTATTGAACCTTGAGGCACGCCCATTTTAACTAGAGACCCCGAGGACGTCGCCCCGTTAACATTTACTTTTTGCTGCCTGTTTGATAGGTAAGAAAGAACAAGATCAGCAGCTTGTCCACGAATTCCGTAGTGGTGTAATTTACAGATCAGTGTATTGTGGTCGACGCAGTCAAATGCTTTTGAGAGGTCACAGAAAATGCCAATTGCATCCTGGGACTTCTCCCAGGATTCTAAAATGTGACTGATGAGTTTTACTCCCGCGTCTGTCGTCGACCTACCTTTCGTGAAACCAAACTGGTGACTATGTAAAATCTTATTTGAGTTAAAATGTGACAGCATCTGGTCTAGCATGATTTTTTCATAGATTTTGCTCAATGCTGGTAATACAGATATTGGTCTATAATTAGAGGGATCGCTTTTACTACCCGATTTGAAAATTGGTACAACTTTACTATGTTTCATTAAATCAGGAAACGTACCAGTGTCCAAACATTGATTAAATATCCCTGTTAGGACAGGAGCAATAGTTTCAATGATATCTCCTAGAACCTTAACAGAGATGCCCCATAAATCTTCAGTGTTTTTTGAGTTAAGACTTATGAATGCTTTTTTAATTGTGGCAATAGAAATAGGCTTGAACGCAAAACTTGGAATGACTTTAGTAAAGTTTTCTTTGAGAAGAGAATCTGCTAATAAAGATGAAGAGGGGAGAGATTTCGTAACCTCTATTGGGATGTTGGTAAAGAAATTTTCTAGTGTCTCAGCAACTTTTAACTTATCTGAAATGGTTTCATCATTAATTTTTAGAGACAATTCATTCGGGTCACGTGGTTTTGTGTTTCCAGTTTCTTTGTTAATTACCTGCCACACAGTTTTTATTTTATTATTAGAATTATCAATTTTGTTACTTATTAATTTAGATTTAGCTTGTGCGCAGACTCTTTTAAATATCTTAGAATAATTCCTTACATAATTATGAACAACTTGATCAGAAGTCAATGATTTTTCGTAATATAAATTATATAAAATGTCTCTGCTTTTTCTAATGCCAGCAGTGGCCCATTCATTAAATTTTGGCTTAGTATTTATTGTTACTTTTTTTACAGGACATGCTTTATTGAATTCTTTACATACTGTAGAAAATAATGTACCATAGTTTATGTTGGGGTCTTGTGAATCAAAACTAGCGGTTACGAGATTGCTAAGAACATTATTATTAAACATTTTTAATTTATTTTTAGTAAGAGGTCTTAACTCAATGGTTTTAAGAGTTTACGGTGTAAAGAGGTTAAACGTTTGACTGTTGATTGCTTGTTTAAAATTACCCATTAAGAGTGCAACCGGCCTTTCTGATTGACCGGTGAGTATTGGTTGTCGAATAACGCCCACTGGCTTCTAAATCAATATTAATTGGCTCAGTGTGTTAATGTTCTTTGTATTGAGTGATTCAGCGCCCATCCGAACGAGTCGTAGTGAGGTGAGCTCACTATGTGTCCGTGATCGTTCCTTAGTGACCAGTGCAAGTCGTGATTGTGTTCAACAAAAGTTTCTTGTACTTGCGGATTTCTTCGAGATACTTCTTTTAGTGTTTCGCTGCAGTCGGGTAAAGGATTCTGTTTTTTGAAGTTTTTTTTTTAATGATAATGGACCCCTTCTCCGTCGCTTCATGTAAAATACTGGTATTCAGCTGCATCCGGTTAGACTGGACGCTGACCCCTTGGGAAAAGGCTAGACAGATGATGATGGACCCCTACTATTTTATTTATTTTATGATTAGTGCTATTTACAGTTAACATTGAAGGTTTATGATTGAACAAGTTTTTTGTTAAATAATTGCGAAGCTGTTGGGGTATCTTTTATTGTGAACAATGATTTAAGACACTGTCATCTACTAAATTATAAACATAATCTTTTACAGTATAGGTATTTCGAATTGGTTTAAAATTTTTGTAGAAATACAGAAATAAAACACTAGTTTTTTTTATTACAAGTGTAATTAAATAATATTGAATATTAATTGAATTCTAGGTACAGATCTCCAAGGAAAGGTATAGGCTTCGGGAATCATCGTCTATCTTCGGAAATACGAACGCGCGGTGATGTGATCCGATATAGAGATACCATGGAAGTGCTTGCCTATTTTGTATTACCATGGTTACAGCATAAAGCCTCGTGCAAACGCGATATAGCATGCGCGACCGGCAGCGTAACCGTTGTCGCACCCGCGATATCGCGCCTGTTTGTGGGAGCCTTAATAGATAAACAATTCTATGCAATTCCTAAAAACTTTTGAGTGGCAAATGACGATCCGCGACTGGACGATTACCGACGCCTACTCCTTTAGGTTTTCCTGTATATTTGTTTTCGTAGCTAAGCTGAAAGTAATGGCTTTTTCCTGGTTTGAAAGGGTGCTGGTACAAGACCAATTATAGGTATCAGACACTTACCTTTGTCTTACCTTTATCTCGTAGGTCCGTAATACATCGGTGACAAGCCAAAAACCCTTATTGGCGTTAAAAAAATCTATATTTACCAAAACCACCATTTAAACACAAACATTTTGATCTGCAAGTAGTTGTTCCGGGTCTGGGTGTTAGTGTATGTGAGTTTCTATGTTTGTAAACGCACCCACGATACAGGAAGAAATTCCTAGTGTGGGGCAACGTTTAAAAAACAGTTACACTCATCAGTGCCTTAAAATTTAAGTCAGTAGGTATTCATTTATTGAAGTCATCTTTAATGTTTAAACATTTTCTGAGACCAACTTAATTTTACATCCAAAGATTATTTAGGGCAGAGACAAATGTAATGCTCCCATAAAAGATAGTCTTTATAAATTTACGACTTCTTTTTAAACGAGAAATTAAAAAGTAGTTTTTAATTTCTCGTTTAAAAAAAAAGTATCTATTTGTTAAAGTTGGTTTCGGTAACTTACGACACCCCGAATAAGAGTGTTAGGTTAGAAACTGCTTATTTATATAAGATCACGCCTGTATTCCCCGGAAGGTTAGACGGAGGTGAACCTGTGGTCCACCAACATTTTGACAGTTATGTTTAAGTTCCATGTGCGACATTACTTATTTACTACTACTACTTATTAACTGGATTGTTATCTTGTACTATCTGGTACTTTATCGCTCCCCTTTGTGCTATTTTCAACCTAACATTGAGCTCTTAATTAATTGTAACTAATTAACATAATTATTAATCTCCTCCCTAAATAGATTATTGATGTCAAGATCGTATTATCGTACGAAAACGTATTTTTAGGATTTGTCTTTATGTACCCGTTTTAACACCGACAAATAAATCCGGTTTTTCCTTTTGTGGTACGGAACCCTAAAAAAAATTGGCAGATGTGGGGAATTCCGACAGAAGTGACAACTTAGAGCTGGTAATAGCGCCATCTATATTCTATAGTAAAGCACTACTAATCCATAAGTTTTCTCCCTACCAAAAGTGCAACATTGCCTTGCCTATAGACTTTTTTGTCTGAAATAAATGTTTTTTTTTATCGCTCAACGCGCCTTAAGAAGTTTTCTCTTAAATGCACTAGGTATTGTGTTCCTAGAAATAAATAACATATTAATTTAAACAATTTCTCAAGCCCACTGCAGGACATAAGCCTCTCCCAGGCTGTGCCACAACACTGTCCTCCACCTTCCATATTATCCAGTCTGAATCAGCCACCTTTTTAAGGTCGGTCCTTCTAGCTTAGAGGCTTCTCAAACTACGCTTGCCGATACACGCTCTCCACTCCAGGACTCGTCTGCTCCACCTGCCATCCATCCTTCGACAAATATGCATTGGGAGGCCCTTGACAAAGTGACATTCTATCAGCGATAATGATGATGGAAAAGGCAAAAATGTATAGGACTGACATAAGCTATCGAAAAGCTTATGTCAATCCTGTTGAAAGTCGTTGTAGAAATACGAAACGCTTTCGAAGCGATTGTCACTTGTCTAGGCCCTGTGTCGATTACTCTGGTTCTTTTCAACATCAGTTAAAAATCTTCAATTGTTTTGGGAAGTAGAAACATCACAATATTACATAAACATTTGATTTATTATTATTCGATAACACACTCATAATAGCTTCTGTCTCTTAAAATTCTTTTAAAGATTATCTGGCTCAAGTCATCAATTCTATAATTTGTCATCATTTTCTTCCTTTGAAGTTGGGCAGATGTCCAAGCAATGTCGAACGGTACATTGGCACTAATCAGACGCCACATTTATAACTACTTATAGTGCTGTTTATAAATATCACTCCCATTATTGTCATTAGTTGTGAATGAGCTAGAAGATTTATATAAAATATATAGTGTATTTCTGGTAGTTGACCAATTTTCACCTTTATTATTTAAGCCATAAGGTTGAAAAGTGGTTAACAGCCATTGTACGCGGTTACGTAGTCAGTTCCGCTAGCATCTTGTTGTTTCGTAGAGGTCACAGTTCTCGTAGCTAGCCCGTGCTACGCCGTAGCTATGCTCGTAGCGTTAGTTTTGTGAGCTACGCGAATTGGGTGCTATTATTACGCGAATTATGATATTTCTAGAAATTTTGTTTTCTATGTTAAAATAAAGGTAAAATTCACGAAAAAAAAAAATTTATTCATTTAAAATTACTATAAATGCTGTTGTTGCTTTTAAATGAAAAGTAAAATCCCACCGGAGGAGAAAAAAATCTAAGTATCAAATAATGATATATTTATTACGAAAATCCAAGTCATTAGAAGACTCTAACCATGTTAGGTTATGCCCTACAAAGGTAAAATTTTAATAATCATGGACTTGGTAGTATTTCAAAGACAGTAATTCTCCTTATTAGTAACTGCCCGGAGTGAGGAGTGTAAGCCGGCCTTATGTTAAATAGAGACCATCTTGTATACCGACCTTTAAACAGTATGGCTAGAGAACTAGCGGTTTTTGATCGCTCTGTCTATGTTTTTTTTTTAAACTTTGCCCCACACTAGGAATTTCTTCCTGTATCGTGGGTGCGTTTACAAACATAGAAACTCACATACACTAACACCCAGACCCGGAACAACTACTTGCAGATCATACAAATATTTGTTCCGTGCGGGAATCGAACCCACGACACGTTGCGCAGCAATCCATCGCTCAGCCACTGCGCCAACCGTGTCATCAAAGCTCTCTTGTAAAAGCTTAACGCGAAGTGCTCATGCATACATTCATAAGTGGGTACATTGATAATGTTGACGCTGGCATCAATATATATACTGCTATATAGCAACTAAAGTCTCAAAGGGACGCAAAAAAACCTTTTATATTTTCAAAATAGACAGTTCAATCTTTAATTTAAGATATGTGACAGTATTTGATTATGGTTGAAATCATTTGTAAGTCTATGTGAAGTCAACAATAAGTTAAATATTTGGGAGAAATCCTGTGTGGCGTAGCACGTAAAAACACGTCATAATAATCAAATACAATTTAAAAAATATAACTAACCAGTGGGAACATACCTTGATCTTGGAAATCCATGTCCCAAACACTACTCAAAAACAGTGCAATTCTGAGAATTCACCGTTACACAAACAATATGTGCTAGTGAGTTATTGATAAGGCGAGCGCAACGTAACGATGTGTTCACTTCGGAGGTCGAAAAATAAGTGATAATTAGGTAAAATGGAGGACATATTTATATTTTTGGGTAGCTTGTTTATCGGTTAATCTTTATAAGTAATTAAAGTGGGGTAATTGATGATGAAATTTTTGCATTAATGACCTAAGGCGGTACCACCGTACGCCGGTAGGATCCGAACCTACGTTCCCACTGGGAATCTGATTTCGAATCAGAAAGAATAGCATAAGCTGCAATAGCATGACATATTGCTCAGCGTTCTTTAGATTTGCTATTAATGTATCATCACTAGTTTGTAAAGGAAAGTAAATTGAATCCTAACTATCCTAACTTTAATATTATAAATATGCAAAAGTGAGTTTGTTTTTTTTTTCGTTTGTTACGCTTTCACTGTAAAATGACTGATTTCAATGAAATTAGGCACATGGGCAGATCATGACCTGGTTTAGGACATAGGATACTTTTTATCCCTGTAGTACGTTCCCGTGGGATAATTACCACCCTGCACGCGAGCAAAAGCTAGCTTAATATAAATCCCAAACACATTTAATGAGAGCCAAGATAGTGAAAAAACTATGGGTGAAATTATGCTAGTAAATGTTGTATCGCCAGAATAAGGAAATATATAAGAAAATCGTTTATTAGAATTAGGCTGACCAACAGTTTTTTAAAGTCAAATTGCCGAAGGCTGCTTATTTATCACTTCCTAGTGTTTTAGCTGGGAAGAAGAAGTGGCAGAACAAACTCCCCAGCAACACATTTGTTTGTAAAGTCAACCGATCACTTCGTGGCCACACCGGTCCCTGCCGGCAGCGCTCACAACGCTTTGTTTCATAGTGGCCTTCACAACATCAAGTATATGAATATTATCATTAAAATCAACCGCCGCCATGTTTGGACCTAATTAGCTTGTCAAGTTGGTCCGGTATCTTCAAACGTGGTTTATTAGAAACTTCGGTTTCTTTTGCCGTAATTTTCTTGTTATTATTATTTCAGTCTTATTATTAAGAGCGGCTCGCTCCTGCTTCACATGGTTTCTACGACTTGAAAAAAAGTCGAGATTTCTTTATTATATGTTAGTTTAATATTAATGTATATAAACCTATAGATACTTTCCTTAATAAAATCTCTTTAATGATAGTGAAAACAGCATCAAAGCCTGTTGCGTAGTTTAGAAGAACAACACGGTCACACAGACAGACAGACTTGTAGAAAAAAAATCCTCTCAATTCGTCGTATGTACGAACGTATCAAATTTCGGGAGTATTTTTAATACCCGGCATGTGGTTTTATGTTTATTTTGTTTTTCACGCTGATACTAGTACAAAAAAAAATATCTAGTCGTTATTTTTGTGTCAAATTGAGTTCGCTTGGAGTCGCTAGAGGTTAGTTAAAAGTTTGTAAAAAACACAGTGGTTCTTGCTATTTTCACATTTTAACAATCTCTTGTGGCGATTATTAAATGTTTACTAGATAATTTTTCACGCAAATTAATAAAATAGTTCAGCTTGGATGTGATCACTGATCACTAAAGAGTAAATTATTATTTCTATAATTAGTTATTTCTATCTTTCATTTACTTTATTTATCTGTTCCCCAGGGTAATGCCACCAGACATGGCGATTTCTATGAGGCACACGAAGCTGAAGGCGGAGGAGGCGGCTCTCCTCGCGGGCGAGCTCAACAAACCCTCGTGGGAGTCCAGGAACGAAGGCATCCACGAGAGGGTCAGCTTTGAAGACACCATCTGGGGCTTCGACTTGGCCGGCGGAATATTTTATAAGACTCCGTTGAGAGTTACTTTAGTAAGTATTAAGTTAATAATGCATGCAGGGTGTAAGCATTCATTAATGCAGCTTACAGTCTCTGTACGCAGCAGTCCATTTATGTAAATAAAAAAACCAGCAATGGATGTTGAAATACTATAGCGAACGACGCGTGAAGCTCAGAATTTACATTGATAAACCACGCGGCGCGAGCGCGCCAACGTGCGTTGTGCCAAGGTAACGATACATTGCGTGTGAGGTAATAAAACAAATTATGTTTATTGGATTCCCATAACGTTCCTGAAATAATTTCTTGTACCGGCCGTCTTAGTATATGCTGAATTCATCCCATCAGTTTTCGGAGGGCTGTCCCTTACACACTGTATATTTTGCTTTTTTTTTTTTTTTCCCCTCTCGATATTGATGTTCTCTGATCAGCAAGATGATGCAGACATAGAGCACGAGCGCAGGACGTTGTCTGTGTCACAGGCAAGTAACTTGTTTCATGAAGATGAGGCTTTTTAAGAGGATCCAGCGCTCTTCTGCCTGACAATCACGATTAACTACATCAATCTATCTGACAAGTTTAGTGATTTTATCATTGAAATCACTTAACTCGACAGACAGTTTGATGTATGAGTTGGAGTGTCCAAAATTCTTCATTATTCGGATCTTGTTAACAAGAAGATATTGGTATTTAAAAAAATATTTCATATTCATATTGTGATGACTACAGGATGCTGCTGATAAATTAATTAAAGTACAAAATATTTCCTTTATATAGTTCAGTAGCGTAGTATAGCGTATAGTTCAGTCGTTACGAGTCGTCAGAAGCCCGAAAGTCTGACAACCAGTCTAACCAAGGGGTATCGAATTACCCAGTTACTGGGTTGTGGAGGTCAGATAGGCAGTCGCTCCATGTAAAATACTGGTATTTAGCTCCATCCGGTTAGACTGGAAGCCGACGAACTTTGTTGTATGTATCACCTCATGTACCCATATTCAAGCAAATAAATTTGATTTGATTTGACCCCAAAATAGTTGGGAAAAGGCTAGGCAGATTGATATAGTTCAGTAGCGTCTAGAACATCAGATCAATGAGTTGTTATGGTTACCGTTACTTATTGTCGTTTTATGCTAAAATACTTAAATCGGCTTTAAAATAAGTCTTTTGCCTTGCAGTGAAGTAGGAACTCTGAGGCTAGTTAGTTTAAAAGCGGATACCGATCGACTTTCGTTTCAGACGCTAATCTACATGGTCCTCATATGACCTGACCAAGATTATGTCTGGACTTTAAAAAAGACTGTGACCTCTGAGTTTGTTTCGGCCTTTCTTCTCAGAGTAGTCAGATAGGAAACGCCGACCTCATCTAGCTTTGTTTTAATATGACGTGTAAAAGTGATTCCAGTTTCCTATTTACAGAATAAACAATTTCATTTCATTTCATTATTATTTATCTATTCATACGGCTTACCCTGTTGGTCTAGTGGTCGCAAGGACTACTGCTGAGTATGAGGGTCTTGGTTCGAGTCGGGCAAAGTTTTATAGGGTTTTCAATCAGAAATTTCTTAGTCCCGGAGTCTGGATTTGTACCCGGTTGATGACAATAGGCTCGCCCCCTATTCACCTATAATAGGGGGAGCCTATTGCCATCAACCTCTGCTCAAACCTTCGGGGTTTACAGGCGTGATGATGATGTTATGTTCATACAGGTGAAACCGGACAGCCGAGCAGAGAAGGCGGGCATCAGACCTGGCGACAAGCTGCTGAGGATCAACGACCTGGACACCTCGACCCTCACAATACAGCAGGCACACGACATCATTATCGAGTCGGGCATCCATCTTAAGCTGTCTGTTACATCGTGAGTCCTTCTAAGCACTAAGTATTTGTTTTTACCCGACTACGGCGAAGAAAAAAGGAGGGTTATGATTTTGACCGGTATGTATGTATGTATGTATGTTCATCTGTTCCCTACAAATGAGGTATCGTGGGAAGCGTATTGATCGTCCGCTGACGTCACATTAAATTAAAAATGGCGCCCTCTAGAGGACATAAAGTCAAGAACTTAAAAAAAAAATTGTTTAATCGTACCATGTTGGGTATCAAATGAAAGGGCTTAATGAGCACATTTCAAAATATATATATTATAAGCCCAAAAGAAAAAAAAAAAATTGTCATAAAAACTAAAACCCAACTACGACTATAAAAATCTGTTCGATTTATGCCCTAACACGTGTGACTCCGGATTTTTAATTTGTCTGTCTGTGGTGTCTTGTTTATACCTTTTTAGTCGTAGTTGGGTTTTAGTTTTTATTATATATAACCACTATAGCGACCTGACTTACCCGACTTCGCACGGTTGCAATTTACACATATTCTTCCAGCATACCTGTGATCGGAAAGTAGATAAAAGGAGATACCAGGCAGACATTGTGTGTAAGATTAAAAGAGAGAATTTAAAAAACAACTTACTTATTTAAATAAAACTTAAAATATGAGAAGAAACAGATATCGAAAACTACGACTTTGTTTTTATACTATTTACAGGGCGTCGCACGGATATGCCACATGGAGGGAAAGTACCTTGAATATTTTACTGAAAGAAGATTTTATTTGAATTTAAAAAACAAATTGGCCTATTTTTAGCCCAAAAAATCAGCACTGCCATTCAACGTGGCAATGCTGCCAGCCTTTTAGGCATTTTTCCCATTGACAGCGATGCGGACGAATTCTTTGATGCCCAATGAGCCCCTCCCCTTTATTTGTAATTTTTTCTTTTTTTCTTTAATTAGTTAAATAATAGTTAGTTGTATAATAATTATAATGAATAAATTCTGTTCAATATTAAAAAAAAACATTGAATTAAAAATGTAATATTTAAAAAAATCTTCGTCGGTCGATAAAAACAAATTAAACTGCATTCATAGATATTTAAATAATTACATGGTTGAACCGGGAATCGAACCCGTTACATGAGAAAAATAATAACTTTATCATACTGATCGAAAGGCTTCATCATAAGGATTATTTTTGGCTAAATAACATAGTGTCACAAATAAAAGGAAGACCATGCATTTTGATTATTTTTCTCATGTAACGGGTTCGATTCCCGGTTCAACCATACAATTATTTAAATATAAATTGTTTTTTAAATTCAAATAATGTCTTCTTTCAGTAAAATGTTCCATCTACAATATTCAAGGTACTTTCCCTCCATGTGGCATATCCGTGGGACGCCCTGTATACTATATATACCTGCGCTGTGGCTCTGTCTCGCATAGGGTCACAGCATTATGCTAAGCGATCCTTTTGCTTGGATAGGGAGCATATTTTCCGCCATGTATTACGGCAAATAAGCGTATTTTATTTCTTTTCACAATGTAGCCAAAATATTTTAGCGTTGTGATCAGCGACGTTGACTGACGTCATAACATAACATCACATCATTCCTGTATTCCCCGAAGTGTAAGGCAGAGATGTACCCAGATTAAGGTCATAAATACTCAGCCAACCCGCTTTTACCACGCTATCTCATCACTCGTGTAGGTATACAGGCTCTTTAGAGTCAGCCAATTTTTTTATTAAATTCCCAAATATTAGGAAGAGCTCACTATGATAATTATTTGTGTTTTCTTCGCAGGCCCGACGATGAAGAAGATTCTTACTACTGTTACGAAGATCCCCTTGTAAGTGCATTACTAGATTTACTTCCTCCTTACTAATAAACGTTGTATAGCGTCTGTATTACACAACGCTTTGTCTTTTTCTTTCAAAAGTCAAATTACTAATGACTGAAAGAGAAAAATCGGTGTGTAACTATTCACCTGTTATAATACGTTTGTTAGTAATGAAGTAATTGAACAATTATAATTTACGCACCAAAACGTTTGTGACCCCTTATGAACATTTGTTTTACGCCAGAAAAAGACAGCACTATGCAGTATATCTCCATCTCGCTTTGTTATTGTTGTAGAGATTTGGGTGGGGTTTCTCAGGAAGATATTTTGAACAATATTATGTCGGGATGTAATTTCCACTTAAAACCATTTCCTTTGTATTAAGTGGGTGACAAATGGGATTCTGCGAACTCATCGCAGCAGTTATACATGTGTAAAAATTTGCGTAAATGAATAACTATGACTATTCGAAGAATTTAAACTAATCAAAATTATACGAATTATTTAAATTTAAAATAAGTAAACAACGTGATGAAACTATTTTTCTGGATTGATTTGGCAATTTTTTTGTTTTGAAATGTTCGTAATAGTCTGAATTAGGTTTTTATGGTCAGAAAAATTGGAAAAGTTCCCCGGAAAAAGTTCAAAACTGAACATCCGTGTATCTATGGGATTTTTGTAAGATTATTGAAAGGGCAGGACAACGTCTGTCGGGGTCACCTAGTGTGTTACTACAAAAGTTCAACTAAGGATGATACCATTATGTAGATTTGCGTAGTGATAAAAAAAATTGGTTTTGTTATTTGTTGTGTTGGACAAGTAATCAAAGATAATTCTCTCGTTTCAGATCGATGGCTACGACAGTGAGGAGGAAAGGCGAATTGAAGAAGAGAAGGCCAAGAAAAGGAGGGTGTGCGCTAGAGTGGTACGTACTATCACAATTATTAAATACTATTTGCTTCGTGCAAAGTTAGCTAAAATAGCCGTTCTTATATATTTCATAATTGACTGCTAAGCTCTTTTGATGAAAATCATTTAAAAAGTTAAATCGGTAACTAGATAGATAGATAAAACGTTTATGTGGTGCACACAAAAGACAGCACAACATACAAAAGCATGGTTAAATAATAACTAATCACATAAATAAATAGCTACAAGGTGCCAATAAAAAAAAAAAAAAAAAAAAAACTGAAAACTAGACCCAGTGATGGCAATATTGTCTATGGCACACTTTAAAAAATAACGAAACATACAAACTATCTGCAATATCCTAACCTTTAGGCGCATCCTTTTACAATTTGCGTCGAAGAATATGAACATAATGTAGTATTGCTCATCCCCCATAGCAAATAGCGTGATAGTTTATACCCTACAGTTTGACCAGACTTATAGGGAATATAAACTCAAACTCAAAGCATTTATTTCAATTAAACCATTTACAGGCACTTTTGAATTGTCAAGGAGTCAGTCAGTCAGAAATATGAACCTAGTTGCCCATTCCAAAGCGTAGTAGGTACCTATGTAGAAGAACGGGGAAGAAACTCCATGGACACTCTTTTAAATCAAAATATTATTACAATATAATGGTTACATCATGTTGAAATTATACATGTGAGAACAATGTAGAAAGCACGTTAAAAGCGTCCGCAATTATAAAATAAGAACAATTCAAAAATTTAAATAAGCCATGGCAGCTAAGAAATGACCAGTCACAACTGACGGCGCCCGTTCACGAACATGACGCATAGATCAGCACCATTCAGCTCAACCATTTTGAAGGGAGCTAAATGATCCAACACATACGTCACCATCAGCGAGACATTTGAGTGAGCATGACATTCCCAGCCGCCAGTGCACATTCAAGTCAATGAAAGACAAAATACCCGGTAAATGGTAGCTCTATAGTACATAGTACTCACGCCTGTGCAATTATATAATATAAAGGAGAGATTGAGTTTATACAATGCAAAGATAGTCTTACAATCTTCAGCAGCTCCAACAGCATTTTCGAATGTTAATTTTTTAGTTGGGGTTGTGGAGCAGGACCAGCATTAAGCCAAGCATTTTTATCAGAGATGTAATCCTCCAACTTATAATATGCCTGCCTGCATATCTAAGCAAAATTTGAGCACAATCTATCCGGTAGAATTTGCGTGATGGTGTAACATACATTCAGACAAACAGACAAAAACTATTGTTTCGGTATTAGAATCGATCCCAGACCTCGTACGAATTACTTTTTTTCAAAAATATTCTATGAGTTTTGACTTCGCTACGATTTTAAGTATACATGACAGGTTAACTAGTTATAAAGCTCTGGGAAGACAGTTATTGGTAGTGGTACTATTCTGATTCAATCTGCCTAGCCTTTTCCCAACTATTTTGGGGTCGGCTTCCAGTCTAACCGGATGCAGCTGAATACCAGTATTTTTACATGGAGCGACTGCCTATCTGACCTCCACAACCCAGTAACTGGGTAATACGATACGCCTTGGTTAGTCTGGTTGTCAGACTTTCGGGCTTCTGACGACTCGTAACGACTGTCAAAGATACACAAATGACAGCCGGGACCAACGGCTTAACATGCTTTCCGAGGCACGGAGGAGTCTCGATATGTGAAACTGGTCACCCATCCACGGACCAACCCCGGCAAGCGTATCTTAACCTGATGGATCGACCCGAGCGGCTGTTATTACTTAGCCACGAGCTGGTACTATTCTGATTGTGGTAATGTAAATTTTAGTAAACCTTTATTTTCGGAACCTTTTATTAGCGATGCGGTAGGTCCGTGGGCGTCTGTAAGATATATTTTATGTTAAGCCCTAAATAAAGATTATCCCTTTGAGAAACTTTCGCTGGGATTTTTTCGCAGATAAAGTCTATTTTCCTAGGCTAACATAATTTAATAGTGTCTCCACAAATTGATTACAAATGCTATAGTTATAAAATTGTTTGTTTTAATACCGTAAATAAAACTATTGTGAATAAATATAAAAAAATATGTAGAACAATTCCATCGGGGACACACGATAACCGTAGGCATAATAACTAAAACACTCAGCATAATATTCATTCAAATATTTGTAACAATACGTTCAAAAATTACTTTGTTCGTTCTATTTTTGATAATCCGTTATTTGTTTTAGAGAGAACATTTTGTATATTTACCGTTCATACAAAAGTTCTGGGCAAATATTGCCGAACAATAAATAGCCACAACAAAACAATTCATCAATCAGCTCTTTATTTCTGTTGCTATTAATTTACAAATATTGTTTTTAATAAACTTTTTTTTCTTTTTCTTATCCTTCTCTGTCCCACTCCTGGGCAAAGGGGAGGCCTTTGCCCAGGAGTGGGCTCCTTCCATCTTGCGCGAGCCCGCGCGTCCACTTTCCAGTTTTGGTAATACATTTTTAATCACTTTTGTTGTAATGTTTTAATCACTTTTCAGAGTCACTTCTGGAGTTTAAAATGGCCTTGGGTTAGTAGGAGAAGATTTATCTATAGAGAATCCAACTGTTTTATGGTGCCAAGCAAATACGAAGATGAGCACAGGTGAGTGAAAACAAATATCGATAAACAAGAGAATATACATAAAGATATTAATGTAGGTACTGCAAACATAATCCAGATTATGTTAACATAATGTCTTAATAAAAAGTGACACAAAAAACAAAGTGTAATAAGAAAAATCCTAGTTGAGAAAAAATGAAATCAAAGCACTCATAGGTGGTATTGATATTTTGCTTAGTTAAACTTGCCTAGTTCATAAAGATGTAGATATCGTAACTACTCACTCATGTTTTGTTTTTAGCTGGGACTCCGACACCGACTCTGATGGCCTAGGAATTTAGGATCATCATCAATCTATCAACAAATTGTCATCTAGCGCTTGTAAAGGTGCCAGCAGTACAATCATTAACACCTGCTCCGAAACCTTGTGATCTCTAAACCTTTTAATTCAAGCATTATGTTATGCACCTAAATAATGTACCTTTTAACGCTTCTCTTTCTAAACTAGACTAAGAACCAGACCCCACTTGATATAAATATGGGTTTTATTGCCCGTATGAGGGACAAGCAAACTGTTAACATGAATTCAGCACAGCTTAGAAGTATTTCATCGGTTATAAAAAAAAAAAAACTGTTGTTTCAGACAATATTGCAATACCTTTCAAAATGTATGGAACATCACCTGATTATTTTTATAAACCGTCGAATTTCAACACTGTTTTATCTGGAATCGGTCGCTAAATAATTGGTAACAGTTTGCATGTCGATGTCCCTCACACCCTGTGTGTTTAGCACGAAGACCCTCCTCTTTCTTTACTTAAAACGTTCTGCATTGTAAAGCTAACTTTTGTTTTTCTACCAGGGACAAATATCCTCCTCTACCAGCACTGCGATACACAGATGACATTATTCACTTCAGTAAAGATGGAAATCCAGGAAATCAAGATAACTCAAAACGTATACCTTCGTTGTGGGAAGTCAAGGAACAGGCCAGAAAGGAAAGAAAAGCACGGTTAGCAGAAAGCAAAGCCTCAAGTGACATGACTGGTGGAACCGATGCACCCGTTAGTGATATGACTGATGATGAAGATGAACCAGTTAAAGAAGTTAGAGTCAAACAAAATCAAAAGTCAAATAAGTCTAAAAGATCGACTTTAAAAGTAGAACGACAAGAAACAATAGATGAGTCGAAAGAAGAGGAAGAAGTTCCCAAAAGTAAAGAAGTGATTGAGGAAATGAATGAAGAACAAAATGAAGAAATGAGAGAAGTAAATGACCAAATAGATGAAGATGTAAATGATGAAATTGATGAAGAAGTAAATAATGAAATGAATGAAGATAATAACGAAATAGACGAAACTGCAGATAAAGTAGACGAAAACAACAATGCAGAAGTGCCGCATGCTGTAGATGACGACAATGTCGAAGTGAACGGTGAAGTCAATGATGACGACGTATTAAATGAAGTGCTTGGGAAAACTGGTGACAGTGCGTCTAGAAGTGAAGAGGACAATAATATACTAGATACTATTTTAAGTGACGACGGACAGAATTTGGAAAATTCTGAATCTAACAACGAAAGATAAAGGATTAATAATCCATAATCTTTTAACATGTTTGCTCTAGCCAAGTCCTTCGACGGATAGGCATTGAGTGAAGTTCGCGGATGACAATAGTGTAGAGTTCATTCCACTTGTGATATTGATTAATACTGCTGCTCAATTTTTATCATCATCTACATATTTAGCATTTATCATGATTACAAAAATTAATTCATATTAGTTAATCATTCCTTATTAACAGTGCTAGAAAAGATGATGTCGAAACTATTGATCTTTAAATATATTGTGATTAGTGTCATTACAATTGGTTCAATGACTAATTGGAATTCCGGTCATTCGATCGTGAATTTGAACCTGTGCCAGGCCTATTGTTATAAACACACCTGTGTACCTAGTTGTAAATTAACCACAGTTAAAAATAGTACAAGTGCAATAAATCGTTATGCTAACTATAGATTTAAATCGGAATAGCAAGTTTTACATTGAAAATAATTGTGAAATAGAAGTTATGTTAACTCTGAATCTCAAATTATAATCTAATAGAAAATTTCTATGGAGCTGTTTTATTTAAAAATGTTAACACCCAAAAACAAAAATGGTACCCAAAATTATGAAATAATTAAAAACAAATAATGTTGCGATGAAAGCATTTGTTTAATCAATTATTTAAAAGGCGTTCTTGTTTTAAAAATGATGCCCAAAATTATGAAATAATTAAAAACAATGTTGCGATGAAAGCATTTCTTTAATCCATTCTTTTTAAGGCGTTCCCTCACCGGGAGCATTTGCCTGTAATCTAACAATCCACGAATCCTCTGTAACTACAAGGGCTTTGCAAGTAGACTGTACGTCAACTCTGTAGATATTTGAAACCAGCATAATATTATGTTAATACATAAAAATTAAGTAGGTAGAAGTAACACGGCTAGGTCGCAGGTTAACGTTCCATTACAGGCCAAGACTCCCGGTGACGGAGCGCCATTTTGTTTAATCGAATGTGTAGGTCGCATAATGATAAAATAATAACTTTATCCAACATTGCAGAAATCTCCATTTTTTTTTTAAATCTCTGGTTGGTCGCCTTTTTTACCATCATAATAATTTACCTTAATAAAGAATTATTATCTTGTTGTTTTATTTAACGTACCTAATGTTGTTTTCGTATGAAATGGCACGTAAATGATTACTTTATTAATGGTTTGTTATATAAAACCTGGTCTTTCTGAAGCTGTGAACTTTCCTATCTGTTGATACTCCATTGGTTTCAATATTTCGATGCTTTGAAAGAGATATTGTTCTGCTTTTGAGTCGATTAAAATGGAGTTTTATTTTCAATCGGAAATTGTCCGTCATCAGTTGGATTAAACATTTTACTTTTATCGTTTGTTGCTTGAATATTTTAAACGTTTTACGCATTCTTTGAAATCTGTCGAATGGTCCTTTGTTGGAGATGAAATACATACTTAAACGATACATATTGCGACAATCCTTGCTAACTAATAAATGCGAAAGTGAGTTTGTTTGTTTATTACGCTTTCATGCTAAAATAGCTGAATGGATTTGGATAAAATTTAGCGCATGGGTAGACCATGACCTGGAATAGGACATAGAATACTTTTTATCCCGATATTCCCACGGGATCGAGACTTATGCGGGTGAAACCGCGGGGCGCAGCTATTAATTTATAAACCAATTTTAATGGCAATTAGATTATGATAAATTAATATACTTCTGTAAGTAGGTAGGTATTGTTATTATCGACCACAAAAATAAGTTAGTATTTCATAGCATTTTTGAAAAAAGCTATTTGTTACGTTGTAACAGAAAATATTCCACAAACTATTGACGGCATGCCAAATTACACCTTTCTAGTAACGAGATTCTCTGAGCTAAGCCGTGGACAGACATACAGACGGACGGACATAAGGATAAACTATATGGGTTCCTTGTGAACTACGAAACTTTAAATTCTAGATGAGGTTGGCGTCTCCTATCCGAATACTCGGAGAAGAGAGGCCGGAACAAACTCAGAGGTCACAGTCACTTTTAAAGTCCAGACATAATCTTGGTCAGAGCATGTGCGGACCATGTAGATTACTGTCTGAGATGGTCTTTTGAAGAAGAACCAGCACAGGTTTGTGTTTTGAAGAAGAACCACACAGGTTTGTGTTGTCATTTGTCCAGTCAGTGCACGCATTTGTCAGTAATCGACGAAATCGAAATTATGAAGCCAATTGTTCATAGTTGCAAAATAACAAGTTGTGTCTGTTTAACCCGCTAAATATAAGTTCGCAAACAATTTAACTTAACCCCTTCTTGGTTGAAGTAATAAGAATGATTACTCTAAGGCCGAGATCTATGAACGTTATTTAGAGTGAACGTTTTTTATTTCTGCTTGAGTACTTTGCAATGATTTGGTATGACATTTTAAAATGCTGCGAGTGACCTTCGGTACTGCGTGCGCTCCATATTTGGCAGTTAAAACTCTTCAAAGGTTGGCGACGATCATCAGACACAGTTTCTTGTATGCTCTACTATAACCCATAGAGATTTCTACATGGATGACCTCCTCACAGGTTGTGACACTCTGGAAGAAGTCATTCACATTTATAAATTCGCGTGTGCTAGCAGACGTGGCAAATTATTAAAGTAGTAAATTTTATGTGTTTTGTAATGTTAATTACTTTGCATAAAGTTCTTCGAACTGAACAGACAGCTATACTGCTGGGGAATTTGTTGCGCCACTTCTTCATAGCTAAAGCACTAGAATGTGGAGAAGGGCGGGATTTTGACGTGCAAAAAGTGCTGATTCTCAGATTAGTTTTAATAAATGACTTTTGATTATGATCTTTGGTCAAGCGCTATTCCTGTCACTGTCGCACAAGTACCGAAATACAAGGGCGAGATAGAGAGGGGAACATGTCTAATCCACAGCACGCGGCAAGTAACGTTTATAGATTTCGGCTGACACTTAAGTTTACTTAGATGTTCCGGAATTTGCGACCGCACTTGACCTCGCTGTTGAAACAATTTGCTGGAACTTTGGGTACCTACCTTGCATGTTTTAAGGGAGTTAATTTCATAGGAATGTTAAATTGTAACCAGTTTAAATGTTTTGTCGTTAATTAATATCTATTAAATCAAATAAGGCGGTTCTTTGACTAATTAACAGATTAATGACTGGCTTAGTTCATGCTATTGTTTCGATATCTTGACACATTGCGTTTTTACCCGACTGCCAAGGAAGGGTTATATTTTTCGCGCGTATGAATGTTTGTTTGTAAATTTCTTTATTCACAACTTAGTTAAAGCATCTTTCCCACCGCCGAAGATAAGTGATAAGCGATTAGGGTTCTCAATACTCAATACTTTATTTGCATTCCACAATGTGTACTTAGGTGGTAAGTTAAAATTATATGTGATCATGATGGACCCTGTCGGGCACAAAAAATATTCAAATCAGTTATTATTTATTTTATGTAATAATAAAAAGGCATTGGGCATAAATAAATTCGTTCCCATCGTTGTCACTGGGAAAAGTGCCCAGAAGCTTAGCAGCATTGCCACGTTGTATGGTAATGCTGATTCTTAAGAATAAGCCTAAAAATTATGTAAGTACCTATAGTTACTGTATACCAGAAAAATATATAATAAAAAATAAATGAAACACTACAAAATATACAATGGGCAGCCTTATCGGTTCCTGCGATCGCTACCAGGCAACTTTGAAATTAAAACTGATTGCCAACGAGTGACTTTAAAAAGATTCGTAATAATTATATCAAAATCCGAAAAAACTTATTCTTCGAAATGTGACCGCATTGTTATAAAATAAAAAATCATTTATTCAAAGTGGGCTGAGAATCAGCACTTTTCGAACGTCAAAATTACATAAGACAGTCTCCCAAAACGTTCACCCTTCACCACTTCCTAATGCTTTCGCTGGGAGAAGTAATGGCGCAACAATCTCCACAGCAGCACAGCTAAATGTTCATTTAAAATAACTTGATTCTATACAATAATATGTAAAATAATTTACATTCCTCGACACAAAACATTAAAATAATTAATTTGCCATAAATTTCAGTGTAAGCTAGCACACGCCAATGCGTAAAAAAAACTTAATACTGAAATAAAAGCCTCCAGGCATAAAGGTCGTGCCCGCTTATATATAGCTAGGTATATACCTATGGCTGTAAATGGCTATAATTCGACAAATTGGCTTATCGTGTCATTTTGATAAACACAAACCCTGGATGTCCATTCCCAGACTAGTTTCTAGACCTAGCGTAATTTCTCCCAACCAATCATTGATTAGTTTTGCCTGAGACGTGACACAATATTCTTATCTTCTGTCCCAAATAACAATTATAGTTGGACGTGACTTAGTAAGGCCTAGGTGTTATCTACAGGTACACTAATTGGTTGAAGTTGTAATCCTGTTCGTAACTGAGTTGACCGTAATTTCGGGTTGTGTCTCAAACTAAAACTCAAAGCATTTATTTCAATTAAACGATTTACAGGCACTTTTGAATTGTCAAAGAGTCGGTCAGTTAGTCAGAGAGTTGAAGCTAGTTGCCCATTCCAAAACGTAGATCTCTATGGAGAAGAACGGGCAAGAAACTCCAAGGACACTCTTTTAAATATGGATAGATAGATATTACAAAATCCTGGGTACAGTGGAATGGACATTCTCAAAACACCACTCACAAAAAAAGCTCCCTTGAACTCAAAAACGATTTTGGAACTCCTAAACATACTAATATTATAAACTAACTGCGCCCCGCGGTTTCACCCGCGTAAGTCTCGATACCGTGGGAATGTCGGGATAAGCAGTATCTACCCATGTGCCAAATTTCATCTAAATCCGTTCAGCCGTTTTAGCGTGAAAGCGTAACAAACAAACGAATGGATTTGGATGAAATTTGGCACACAGGTGGACTATGACCTCGGATAGGACAGGCAATTTTTTGCCGACCGCGGGCAAAATCTAGTCTATGTATACTCTTACTAATAATAAAGCTGCGTAGTTTGTTTGAACGTGCTAATCTCTGAAACTACCAGTCGGATTTGAAAAATTTGTTTTGCATTTGAAAGCTCGTCTTGAGGAAGGTAAGCCGAGCAAAAAGATGGAATAAACGCTAAGCAAAAACGAATTAACAGCGCGGGCGATGCGATGCGATGCTTTAGTATGTTGTGGTGTCTTACGACTTCTACGCGAAGTCGTGGCAGAAACTTGTCTAAAATATTCCTGAGATCAATGATTAGCTATCGCAGCTAACAGTTCAGGACATCAGAGGCCAAATGACTTTAATTTACGTTTATATTTTTAACCGACTTCTTCAAAAAGGAGGAGATTCTCAATTCGTCTGTATGTTTTTTTTTTTTTTCCTTTTTTTTTTTTTTGTATGTTTGTTACGCGATTACTCCGCCAATTATGAATCGATTTTGATGATTCTTTTTTTGTTTGATAGGTGGCTTCCGAGGTGGTCCCATATAAATTTTATTAACTTTGCTTGCGTAATTTTTGAGTTAGCTTCAATATTACGTATTTTTCCCACTTAGTTTATCTAGACGATATCCTGTTTGGCTCCTTCACTGTTATTTACATAGCAGGTAGTGGTATTCGGATTTGTGTGGGGTAGGTACCACAACTAAAAAGTGAATAATAAAAACTTTTTACAAAAAAAAAAACAACCGTCTTCCAAAAAAAACACTAAAAAAGTGAAAAATAACTTTAATTTCGGAAGTCGGTGGCAAAAAATGGAAATTGAAAAGCAAAGACACCGACTTCCGATATTAAAGTAATTTTTCACTTTTTTTGTGTTTTTTTTGGAAGTCGGTTGTTTTTTTTTTTTGTAAAAAGTTTTTATTAACAGAACATAATCTATAGCATTGCACATGTAACCGGGCACGCCCTTTATGCCTGGAGGCTTTTATTTAGGTATTCAGTTTTGTTTACGTTTTTATTTCTGCTTGAGTATAGTTTACAATGTTTTTATTAGTATATATCGTGAGCTAGCTGACATATGGCAAATAATAAAATTATTTGCCATATTTAATTATATTATAATTCAATGTTCTGTTTTTCTTTGTTTTGTTACTAATAATACCGATCAATGATAAATGGTAAATGTTTTATTTTGTAATAGTCCTCTACATGTTCTACTAATATGCATGCAAATCATATTTAATTTATACACATTTAAAAGGTATAACAATTAAAAATAATGGATAATATACGGACTAAGGAATTTAAGTTGGCAGTCAATGTGGTAAACAATTAATTTCCCTATCTTTTCTTCTTCTTTGTCGGTGCACTCTTGTCAGAGCGGTCGTGGTGGACAGCCGTGATTTGCCTGACGATGCGACGCCATCCATCTCTGTCGGCTGTTACATGTGTGCATTCGTGTAGTGGGGCGCTCACTGCGGATTTAATCTGGTCGGTCCATCGCATGGGTGACCTACCACGTGCTCTTGTTCCTTCGACCTTTCCCTGCACTACAAGACGTTCAATGGAATCGTTTCCCCGTCGTGATACACGTCCAAAGACTTGCGAGTATTCGAGCCTGTACTGTAGCCGATAGACGCTGCTTGATGCCGAGTTCTTGGAGGCTAGATGTGTTGGTGCGAAATTTTGTCACTTTATCTAACCTGAAAAACGGTTTTACCTATACGTACGTTACTTACTTCCCACACAAGCACCTTATAGTACCTACTCCGGTCTGTCGGTTCTTCCTGCTACAAGGTTGCTGTTAATTAACGTTCCCTGAACAAACCAAATATCGGGTTAATCGGCTCTCTGACGTCATCAGAGCTCCGGCGAACAAATATTAGTACTACGTGTCTGCTCTGAACAAATTGATCGTTTTATTTGTACCTTTTTTTAGGGTTCTGAACCCAAAGGGGGCCAACGGGACCCGATTACTAAGGCTTCACTGTCCATCCGTCTATCACAGGGCTGTATCTTTTGAACCGTAATAGATACACTTGAAGTTCTCTCAGAGTGTGTAGGTACAGTTGAACAAGCTATTTGTTATACAGGCAGATAACTTGCAATTACTTTTTAACAATTTTGTGAGTATTTTCAGTAGTCAACAATCCTTTTACGTCACTCTCCTAAGCCTTATGCTCAAAACGTTCAATTATACACACAATTAAAATGAATTTTGCAGTGTAGCGGAAAATTAATCTATTTGGCCTGTATACCAAATAGCTTGTTCGACTGTACTACTGCAGGTTCTATACTTAGTAATAATAATAGAATTAAGTTAAAAATTAAAGGGGGTGCCAAGAAACGTGTTGAAGAAATATGTAGTGTTAAATATTTTACGATGGTACGGAACCTTTGCGTGAGAGTCCAATTCATGAAACTCTTTATTTGTAGCTGATTGGGACTTTTTCTCGTATTGTTTGTTGATATTTCTATTGTATATAGATAATTTTGTATATATATGTTTGGCTGAGTTAGCTGTTTACCTATATTGATAAACACTTTATTGTTCAACAGAACATTACAACATCAAATAACAAGTAGGAGTCCCTGTGTCGTGATCGTCGTTTGTTTTACAAGATTACAAAGATACCTAGTAGGGAGGCACATTAAGGCAGATACTAAGCGTCGTCAGTCGGTAAGATTATGGTCCAAATCGACCTATACGTGTATGTGTGATGGATGTGGGTGACGGTCTTGTTGTCATGTCGTGTCAGCAGATATTTTTTTCGCGATTTCAATGTTGGTCCCATAGAAAAAGTTGTTCAAAATGATGACTACAATGAACCCTTTTCGGATTTAGCATAAAGAAAAAATTATGTCGTATTATTTCTATCTGCTGTTATTGTAATTAAAAAAAAAAAAAAACTTCTTGCTATTGGCATCATACATACTTCCATCTTGAATAATTTAATCGATTATAACCTTATTTGCTGAAACTAAATCAAAACCTTAAACATACTAAAATATCGATGAAACCACAAAAAAGTAGAATGTCGCCGCAGCACACATAACCACCTGAAACCAATCTATTTCGTTTAATGTATGTTCAAATGTACCATAAACCGAATGATGTGTTCAAAGACTTTGGATGAAATACCTGGGCCTCAATCAAAGTCTTTGATCACAGCCCCATTTCCATGAAAAACATATGAAGGTGCCAAACGTTGCTAAAATTGATTGGAAACACTCAAGGACTTATTCGTATTAATATATTTTGTGAGGAATTCTATTGAGAGCGCTATTTGAAAATGTTGAAATGTCTGTTAGTGCTAGTTTTTTGTTTCTTTTGAAGATAAAACACTAATGTTTCGTAGTAGGTATTAATATTTAAAATCCAAAAAAAGCTGCTGTATGTTATCAGGCTCTATTTGACTATTAGAGAAACAAGATTGACATTTTATTCATGACTTCGTACCACATGCGAACTGCAGTGGAAAGCACTGAATCGATTGCGTAGCCAAATCGGAAGCTACATAATTTCGTGAAATGGGGCATTATCGATTCATCCAACATACAGGGCGAGCGCGGTACTCCTGAAGAAATTATATTCCCCATCTCTCGAGCGTCCAAAATGTTGGGCACAAACACTGTAAGAAACATTTATGTACATTGAAACGAAAAGAAAAAAAAAGAAGTATATGCTACGGCGTAGCAGTCGTAGCCAGAGAGCCTGCTACGCCGTAGTCCGTACCACTTGAGCAGTTTATAAGTAGAATTTAAATTCCTCAGTCACCATTATTATTTTAAACAGTCATATAAGGTTTTCAATAGGAGGAACTCGTGGCTAAGTTATAACAGCCACTCGGGTCGACACATCAGGTTGAGCTACGCTTGCCGGGGTTGGTCCGTGGATGTGTGACTATTTTCACATATCGAGACTCCTCCGTGTCTCGGAAAGCACGTTAAGCCGTTGGTCGCGGCTGTCATTTGTGGAACTTTGACAGTCGTTACGGGTCGTCAGAAGGCCAAAAGTCTGACAACCAGTTTTACCAACGGGTATCGTATTATCCAGTTACTGGGTTGTGGAGGTCAGACAGGAAGTCGCTCCATGTAAAATACTGGTATTCAGCTGCATCCGGTTAGACTGGAAGCCGACATAGTTGGGAAAAGGCTAGGCAGATTGATTGATAAGGTTTCCAATAGTTTGCATTAGCCATGTATGAAGGGGAGATTTAAAACGCAAATGAAGGGGTTTTAGTTTTGTGTGATTCTGTGCTAATTATGCTGATTTTGTAAAATCGAATTAAACTGTCTAGTTCGAATTAAACTGTCTAGTGTAACTTTTTACCCGACTGCGGCGAAGAAAAAAGGAGGGTTATGATTTTGACCGGTATGTATGTATGTATGTTCATCTGTTCCCTCATATCTTCTAAACGACTTATCACAATTTGCCAAATGAGGTATCGTTGGAAGCGTCTTGATCGTCGCTGGTTATAGGCTATGTGACGTCACATTAAACAAAAAATGGCGGCCTCTAGAGGACATAAAGTCGGGAACTAAAAAAAAAAAAATGTTTAATCGTACCATGTTGGATATCAAATGAAAGGGCTTAATGAGCACATTTCAAAAATATATATATTATAACCCCAAAAGAATTTAAAAAAAATTAAAGTAATAAAAACTAAAACCCAACTACGACTAAAAAGGTATAAACAAGACACCACAGACAGACAAATTAAAAATCCGGAGTCACACGTAATCTGTTCGATTTATAACACGTGTGACTCCGGATTTTTAATTTGTCTGTCTGTGGTGTCTTGTCGTAGTTGGGTTTTAGTTTTTATTACTTTAATTTTTTCCACAGATAATATTGCCATCATTAAAAAAAAAACCTTAAAATTGTTAGTTACGTAGTTTTCTTAAAAAACCCTTCAAATGAATAAAATGTATACGAATAACACGCGTGACGTCTTGTGAAATATATAATTTTATGTTGTAAATAATTAATAACATACATTACGTGGTTTATAATTGAACTATTCGTATTTGATATCGGTAATATAAAATCAATTACTATACCAATCACTGAACATGCTCGGAATGTGCTTAATTACTTACAGTGATCGAGGTCACGAGTGAGATTATTAACAAAATTAACGCAATCATATTACTATAATATGTTTCACCTATTTCCACCCGAATGGGTGAGCAGAAGTGTTTTACTGTATTTTAACGTATTTCTGAAGAAGGTAATTATATAAACTACCTTTATGTACATTGTGCGACAAGTACGTGTCCGTGACTAAATAATACCACCTGCACGGGTCGATCGCCGTGTTCAGTTCGGTTTAAAGACATTTATTTTCTCAAAGAACAAAATTACAGTGCACTTAAAGAAAAAGAAGAAACATAACTAAATTATAACCTGTAACCTTATGGGCAACTACAGTTTTGAGCCGTTTGGGGTCGAAACGCTCGCGAGTGCGCGTCTCCTTTTTAAGGAAATCTCCCACCGACTGGTCGACACTTCACGTGACCAGAGGGCTGGCTTGTTCTTTGGCCAAAGAATCAGCATTGCCATTCAACGTGGCAATGCTGCCAGTTTTCTGGGCACGTTTCCGGATACGGGACGCCTAAAGGTCCCTAAAGGTTGTTTTTATATTTAGTTTTAGTTTTTTATGTAAATAGTTAGTAGTGCTAAATAAATATTGTGTATAGTAATGAAAAGTTCAATAATAAAGATGACTAAATTAGCAATAGGTTGTAGTTTACATTACGACATTCAAGCCATCCAAGAAACTGAACATCATAGTTTCGCACAGTCCGTTGATGGATGACCGTCCCCGGCTAACATTCGTAGATCTTTGACAGTCAAAATTCTGACAACCAGTCTTATCAAGGGATAACCCAATAACTGGGTTGTGGAGGCCAGATAGTCAGTCGCATCCGGTTAACTGGAAGTCAACCCCAACATAGTTGGGAAAAGGCTAGGCAGATTGATATCGAAAAATTAATGTAGCAAGTAGGACTCTTTGTTTAAAATGCTTCGAGACAAAAGAGTCCTTTTTTACAGTATAGGAGATCATTCACCGTCCATACATTTTTGGACTATATTTGTGAAAGTGCCGGCCAAACAAAAAAAAACTATATTCCGAAAGAGTACGTCGTTCTCTTCATTTTTTATTACTACAAGCTATTACTTTAATAAGAAAACTATTAATTATTTTAACCAAAACGTACTGAAAACAGAATTTTCAAAATCGTATAAAAGAGCAGGGAATTGCCCTACAGATTTGGTCCGATAGTGAAAAGTGAAGAGAATAACATGTTCTAACGGAATACATATAATTTTTTTTGTTTGGCCGGATCTTTCACAACTTTCAAAACTTAGCCCAAAATAAATTATCTCCTTTTCAGATGAAGCACTTTTCCCGACACAAGTGCCGTTTGGGTTCTGTACTCGCGTCCAAAATTACTTAAAATGTCACTTCATCAAGCTACAAATGTGTGAAAAAGTAAAAGGCATTCATGAAGAAGTAGATAAAGTGATATACATAATATAATTCAATATCAATCAATCTGCCTAGCCTTTTCCCAACTATGTTGGTGTCGGCTTCCAGTCTAACTGGATGCAGCTGAATACCAGTATTTTACATGGAGCGACTGCCTATCTGACCTCCACAACCCATTATCTGGGTAATGGCAAGACTGGTTGTCAGACTTTCGGGCTTCTAACGACCCGTAACGACTGTCAAAGATCCACAAATGACAGCCTGGACGGACGGCTTAACGTAAAATAATATAATTAAACATATCTTGCGAATTGTGAGTGTGTTAGGAGGTACTTGTACCTAAACTGGATTTAAAACGGGATTACAGGCATAATGAGTTTTTTTTATCGCTTTGAATTTTAATCATGGCTTTGGAAGTGTGGAGCAGGTTTTCATACGACGATTGCGTCTAAACTTTAATTGGTATTCTAAGATTGTGCTAACATAGATTCCGATCTGCTGTTTAAACTTAGGAAATTATCGGCAATCGATATTGGTATCGGCTCTAAGATATCTCGGTATATATTTGTTTGAATTGCTTTTAGAACTCAAACGCGAAACTTCAGTAATTATTGGCTCCAAAATTGTCTAAAACTTGTGTTTCTTAACGTTATTGAAGATTCAGTGATTTAGAAGAAGTAAAATTTAAAAAAAGACCATTTTAAAGTCATAACAGTCACGCCTGTATTCTCCGAAGGGTTGAGCAGAGGTGCACCTGTAACAGCATTCACACATTTCGCCAGTTATGTTTGAGGCCCTACCCTACCTCAAATTACTTAGCATGATCCTCCGTTTTGCCGAAAATACTGCAGCTTTAATTTTGAAATAAATATATGTTAAAGTTGAGGATTGATGCTAGGTCCTATGTTTGGCGAAAAGTGATTATAAAAAAAATTCTCGAATGAAAAAAAAAAACAAAGTTACCTCTAAATTGAACTATGAACCACTCGTATTAAAAAAAATACTTCAAATTAGATCAAACTTTGCATAATAATAATAACTGAACGAACTCTATAGCAGGTCTTATTTTTGCCTTATTGTTACACAATAATTAGACATCTGTAGCCGAATTAGGCGAAAGCCTGTCTTTCGGCTATCAGCGTCGAACCTTAGATATATAAACACTTAAACATAGCCATCAAGTAGAGATATTACCATTTTGTAGATTTAAAATAATGAATTGTAATGATAATTACCATAATAAATTCGATACAATAAAAAATATTTTTCCAGAAAATGCTAAAACAAAAAATCTCGAAAGCTTGTTTATTTTGTGTTTTGTAACCGCTTGCTTTTTCATTATGCATAGAATTCGTGGCTCAACGCCTATATAAACGGCAAATCAATTGAAATCCAAATCAACACCAGACTCATTTGAAATGAATTAATTCACTGTGTTATAAATGATAAATGATTTATTTCTGTAAGTAGGTTTGTACAAACACTTTTACACGTCAAACACATTTTTAAAACTAGATGAGGTCGGCGTTTCCTATCTGACTACTCTGAGAAGAAAGGCCGAAACAAACTCAGAGGTCACAGTCTCTTTTAAAGTCCAGACATAATCTTGGTCAGATCATGTGAAGACCATGTAGATTGGTGTCTGAAATGGTCTTTTGAGGAAAGAACCACACAGATTGAGTGGACCTGTCCAGTCAGTGCACGCATTTGTCAGTAATCGTACAGCTCAACTCAGAATTTAAGAAGCTCAACGATTTGACGAACAATACCAAAAACAGGACATTTGGGTAGGCCGCATAAATTACTCAAACTGCCAGACCATGATTAATTAAAACTAAGGAAAAATAAATAATAAAAAGAAAATAATGATCCACATAGTCTTCACATTCACAATAATTAAAATAATATAATACTTTACAAAGTAAATAATTCATGTCATTGTAATTGTTAGTTCAACGAATTCGTTTGTGACAATTATCACAAACGAATTCGTTGAACTAACATTTAATCACGAAATCATAGTTTATTTTCACTGTTGAATAAAATTAAATACTGTTGCGTATTTAATTTTATTTATTGAAATAGCCACAATGAACGAATGATGTCAGTGGAATATTTAGTAAAAGTTTAAAGACCGATTTTGTATAAGGCTGCCTGAATTAAAATAATTATTGTTTTGTCTGGACAAGTGATGTGGGTTGATCAATTGTGCTAAAATGAGTCAGCTTAAAACATAAAATAAATTATTACTAATATTATAAATGTGAAAGTAACTCTGTCTGTCTGTCCGTCGCGCTTTCACGTCAAAACTACTGAATCGATTTAAATGAAATTTGGTACACGGATAGTCTAGAGCCTGAGAAAGGACATAGGCTACTTTTTATCGACATACCACGCGAGCGAAGCCGCGGGCGGAAGCTAGTGCTAAATAAAATAGATGACCGTACCAAATTATGTTTCTGTTGTTTTTATAAATTCTAAAATTAAATTATTGTGTTAACTACGACAAAAACGCCAACTAAAAAAGCATAAACAAGATATCGGTAGGTATCGATTTTTTTTTGTTTGCAAAATCAAAATATTTTATTTCACATAAACATAAATGGGCACTTGAAACGTCAGAAGCTAGGTGCACGATTCCCATTGGTATAGTTATTCATAAGGAGAATTTTTGCACTTTATCGATGAAAATGGAAGTAGTACATTGTGATACGGAACAAATATTTATGGAAAATGGCGGTTGGTGTTGTTTTTTCCGCTAGCAATGCGCGCGCGGGTGTAAATAAAGGCACTATTAATACCGCTGAACAGCCTATATAAAAATTTAATAATTTATAATACCCAAATGAGGCTAGGGTAGTCAACAATATAGACTAAAATTGCCATAGACAATATAACCCTTATTTAATAGTACGGGGCGGGTCAATTAGTGGCCGGCGCGCGTGCCACCCGCGGTCTTACCGCAAAAAAAGCGTAAGTCTCTGCTCGGGTGTAAATAGAGAATGCTGATTAATTAATACAACCCGTGCGCATTAACATGGCAACTGGCTTAATGACGTTTGTAACTCCCCCCGCTTCCCCGCACGGCGGTGGCGGGGCAACGCACTCACTCACTCACTCACTCACTCACTCACTCACTCACTCACTCACAAGCCAGGTCAAGTCAACTCAGACAGACAGAGCCGGAGAGACGAGCCTTAGTAACAGGGTCCCGGTTTACCCTTTGGGTATGGAACCCTAAAAACAGTGCAATAATGAAATTTCATACAACTTTATTGCACTACGTACTTTGTGATCGGTGTTGTAGTGATTAATGATAACATTACTACGTAGTTGGAAGAAAAAAGATGTTTTCAGTGCAAAGCTAAACAATACAAAACAGAAAAAAACAATTAGGGGTGACTCTCCCCATGCATATAACCAAGAGTTGAAAAATAAAATTCAATGCACATAAGCATGTCCGTATCGTTGGATCCCATCATTAAAACGATTATGATGCTCTTGGGTGACTGTCAATAGTTTATTATTTGAGTTATGGATTCCGTTTACAACCTCAGCGACTTTTTCCTAGTTTTTTCGGAGGAATTTTTCGACGCCTTACTTTAGGTATAGTTAGTTAGTTCTTTAAGTTTTAGTGTTTTATGTAAATAGTTAGTTGTGTTATGTATATATTATTTAAAATGGAATACATATTTATTTATTATAATAAGACAAGTCTGGATAACAATTGTTTAATGTCACATTTAACCATAGATAATGCCATAACACCTTCCCCTTGAGTAAGATGAAATAATAATAAAACACAAACTTAAAATCCAATAATTCCACATAAGTAAAGAGATAACAATAATAATTAACAGTTTTTTTGGAGAAATACAAACATATTTTTGCGGTCCGTAATCAATACTGCGCATGCGTAAATATTCATCTTAATTACGGAAGTCTTCAATGTGCGTGGCCCGACACACACTTGACTGGTTTTAATGGTTTATTGTAACGCTTGCAGAGTGCCTCGATGGTCGAGTGGTCGCAAGTGCTACTGCTGAGCTTGAGGTTCTCGGTTCGATTCCCGGTTCGGGCAAAGTGTCATTGGGTTTTTCCAACTGAAATTTCTTAGTAGCGGCCTGGAGTCTGGATTTGTACTCGGTAGATGGCAATATGCTCGCCCCCTATTAAATGGAATTTAATCATAACTAGTTAAATGTGGGTGTTACTATTAATACACCTCTGTACAACCCTTCGGGGAAGGCGCGTTGTTATTCATCTATTTTTTTTTTTTTTTTTTTTTTTTTAAACGTTGCCCCACACTAGGAATTTCTTCCTGTATCGTGGGTGCGTTTACAAACATAGAAACTCACATACACTAACACCCAGACCAGAACAACTACTTGCAGATCATACAAATATTTGTTCCGTGCGGGGATCGAACCCGCGACACGTTGCGCAGCCGTCCATCGCTCAGCCACTGCGCCAACCGTGTCGTCGTATCTATGTTTTAACATTTAAAAAGGTCAGGCGTGATTTAATGTCAGGTTTAAATGTTCCGTAATCACATAAAACCATAATAAACAATTTAAATTATTCAAATCTCAAAAAAACTGCGCGCCTTACCTTGAATGTAACAAATTAAACGACGTTGATACAGGCTGCTCTCCGGCGGACGGACCGGAAATGAAGGGTCCAGGAGAGGCTGCATCCGGCGGCCATATTGGATTGTCTCGCTTCCAAGCCGGGAGAAAGGAAAGGCCTCGTTATGCAGCGTCATCGAAATGTGAGGCTATATACAGGGTGTACGCAAACTGAAACTATATTGGACTTGGAAATTGTGAAGCTGCGTCCTTGAAACTTGATTGAAATAGAAATAAAGTCATTTATTTATAAATGTTGCTTAAAGTGAAGTAATAATTTAGCGACTTACATTTTTAACGTTTAAACGTCTCATAACTTTAAGCAATGTTCATAAATAACGGCTTTGGACTTCGAAAATAAAAATGGTTTTTAATTTAAGAGGCTGTATGTCTTTGATATGAGTACTTACTCATACCAAAGACCCTCCTCCTCTTAAATGAAAAACGATTTAAATTATTATTTAAATCATAATATTTTACCTTTAATAAAACTTAGGCTGTTTTTGTAAAAAAATAACCTTATTACAGGTAAAGTATAAAGCTACTAAAGCATTTAACATTTAATTTAACAAGCCTGGTTTTGGTAAAATGGTTTTTGGACTAATTAATTGGATTTATTTTGTCCAATTAGTTCTACTTTAGAACTTGAATTAAACCTTTTTAAAACGTTGTTGTTTCCAGAATATTTAATCTGAAGTGACTTTTTTTGTAAACATTTTGTAACATCCTGTGTATATATAATAATTACAAGGGCTCTTTGCATTACGTATGTCGCATTACAACCCTTTTGCATAAAGATAAAGAAATTACTGAGGGGTATAATGGGGGAAAGGTAAGTATAAAATGCTATGTTCTCTTTTGTTTGTCAGTTTGTGCATTATTATTTTAACTGAAGGTTTTTTTTTATTACAAGTTTAATTTTAACTGGCTTCGTTCGTGTTTCCAGTTACTCCAATTGTCATCCATTTTTCAAGCACTTCCTGGCATCTGATTGAACTGAAACTTGGCATACGTATACAACTACGATGACAACGCAAAAATGTACATTGAATAATTACTTTTTCTATGTTCAGACTCGTCTGATGCCGAAAATATATATTTTAGAATCTTTGTCCGTCTATTTGTCTGGAAGTATATTTCGCATTGGCGCAAGAACAGCCGGACGGGTTTGTATGAGATTTTGCACAAAGATAGTTTATAACCGGGATTAACTCATAGGGTAGGTACCTATTTTTAATCCTGGTAGCACGTAGGATATTTTCCGACATCCACCCGGGCGAAGCCGCGAGAAAAAGCTAGTAAACTCTAAAATAATCACGAAACCCTCGCTTGTTTCTATGTTCTCATATTTTTCTTGTTTTTTACAGACATTACTTAATTCATTCGTTAAGAAAACATTATCTCGGAGTTCGTTGAGAAAGCTTCAAAGTAAATTACTTCCCAGACTGTCCTGAAAAGGCTTCTGAGAAGGTTTACACGATTGTTTTTGTGATGAAAGATAACTCAATGAAAATGATAAGTACTTTTTACCAGACTACGGCGAAGAAAAAAGGAGGGTTATGATTTTGACCGGTATGTATGTATGTATGTATGTATGTATGTTCATCTGTTCCCTCATATCTTCTAAACGACTCATCACAATTTCACAAATAAGGTATCGTTGGAAGCGTCTTGATTGTCCGCTAGTTACAGGCTATGTGACGTCACATTAAATTAAAAATGGCGCCGTCTAGAGGACATAAAGTCAGGAACTAAAATAAAAAATTGTTTTATCGTACCATGTTGGGTATCAAATGAAAGGGCTTAATGAGCACATTTCAAAAATATATATATTATAACCCCAAAAGAAATTTAAAAAAAATAAAGTAATAAAAAGGTATAAACAAGGCACCACAGACAGACAAATAAAAAATCCGGAGTCACACGTGTTAGGGCATAAATCGAACAGATTACGTGTGACTCCGGATTTTTAATTTGTCTGTCTCTGGTGCCTTGTTTATACCTTTTTAGTCGTAGTTGGGTTTTAGTTTTTATTATACCGGTATAAGACTTAGACTCGTTGGCCTAGTGGGCGCAAGCGCTACTGCTGAGCAGGAGGTCCTGGTTTCGATTCCCAGGTTGGTCCGGCAAAGTATTATGGGGTATTCCTATCAGGAATTTCAGTAGTAGTAGTTTTCAGTAGCAACCTGGAGTCTGAATTTGTGGCCGGCTAATGGCAATTTTACATGGGAAATGTGGGTGATTACAGGCACACCTCTGTCTAACCGTGATAACGAAATTAAAAGGAAATGTATTTGGCTATATTGTCGCATATAAATAAAGATGCCTCTCCCGAAGCAGCAAATCAACACAGACAATACATATGTTTTTTTTGAGGGTGGGAAATCATCAAATGACTTCTCCCGCTCTGGGCGGAGCGGGAGGGCGTGTCAGACTTTTACAGACTAAAACCCACCCGTGTTCATTCAGTTGCCTGTTGCCAAGGTCCCGGTATCCCTTTCGGACTTTCCCGCAAGCCTTGCAGGAATAATACATAATTATCTTGGCTTATTATTTTTGTAGATTCTGCTTCGGCTATTTCACTATAACCATCTAAGTTAGCTATACCATCATACGAATTGTATAGCTATTTTATTTAGCTGTTTAAAGAATATACTGCGCGTCATTCAGCCCATTGCAATCGTCGTCATCGTTTAAGGTGCTCGTGGCTAAGTTATAATCGCGCAAATCGATAAATCTGCAAGGTTAAGCTGCGCTGGCCGCGGTCGGTCCATGGATGGGTAACCGTTTTCAACATCATTATTGTTTATAACATCATTATTGTTAATTTAATTTCAAGTAATTTTCGCTTAATTTAAAGTTAAAAAAAAATCAATAAAAATACATGGTCAGTGATTAAATGAACCAAATCGTTCATGGTGGATTATTAAGCGGAATTATCTGGCCCCGGAAGTTATATTGGAATTTTCCTATCAAACAGAAAATAGCTACCTACTAGTCCGCCCCTACCTAATACATATTAACAATTCATCGACAAACAAAACGAGTAGCATAATAATATTCTTTGAATTTTTTATCGTTTTGGGTAACGAAAACATAGGATTAACATATTATTAGAATCACCATCCAAGACCATGAGGTTAAGCTGGACTAGTTGAGGTCAGTTTTTAGATGGGTGTAGCATCGTGTGAGGGGAGTAAAATAAACCAGAGATAATTAATTTATTAAGAAAAAAATCAATGAATATTTTTTTTAAATAATATATTGTGATATTGTCGACGGGTATTAAAACACTGAAACAAACAGAGAGAATTTATCAGAAATAATAATAAATAATTTATTTTCATATTTTTAAATGTTTTTATAAAAATATTCAAAAATGTAAATAGATAAGAAAGGAAATAAATAAACCAAAACATAATAAACGGTATAACTAATTTGATACCCGTCTGTGAAGAGCCGCTAGCCAATTTAATTAGACCGTGTATATAAAAGTGTATGTTCGTTGTACTAACATACAATTGCCCTTTTTCATTCCCGGGTGGACCTGGTACCCACCAGCCCTTCGTTTACAGGAGCAAAGTGTCACATTTGCAATTAATCAGGTTAAGCAAGCGCCTAATTTGTTTAAAATTCGCTTAGGCCTGGGAACATTTGATTACAAGGGTCGTCCGGCCACCGGCCCGTTACGCCTGTATGAACAAGACCTTATCTAGTTAGAAAGTAATGACAGACGAACATCAAATACAGATGCGTATTCGAAGGCACATTTATGTGTTGTTTTTGAGCTGTTTTAGCAGTCACATCACACACAACACACACAGCTGTCTGTCTATTCTGTAAAAATCTCACCATGTTATCTTATACTCCATTTGAAATAAGATTAGAAATTTAAATAAGCCTTTTTTACAGTCCGTTCAGCCGATTTTGACTTCTATTGCGTTGGTGGCATGACAAATGGCAGCTGCAGTATACAATTGGTATTGTGTAACTTTTTTTGCTTTTAATGCGATCCATTATGCCTACGGTATAGAAGTCAAAATCGGTTGAACGGACTATAAAAAGCTTTGTTTTTTCATTGAAACGTCAGAAGCTAGGTGCACGGTTCCAATTGGTCGATCCTATGGAGAAGACCCGGCAAGAAACTCCACTGTTACTCTTTTAAAAAATAATTGGCTTTTACAATATTTTCGAATTATAGTGTTAATAGTTATGGGAGGACAGTGTAGGCCTTTCAAAAAGTTTCAGGTAGGTTAGGCTAAGCCTACAACGTTCTCATATTCACAAGGTAGAAAAGAATTTATATAAAAGATAAATAAGAATGACAGCTCACTTTATCTTCCGGAGGACACGGTGGAGCATACGGTGGTGGAGGTGTGCTTGGGCGGAGCACCGCCGTCTCCTCGTGGAGGCGATTGGCGGCAATGACCTCTCGCGTCCGGCCCTGGTCCAGGCCATGGTACGGAGCGAGAGGGCTTGGGAAGCCGTCACCTCCTTCTGCGAATCAGTAATGCTCGCGAAGGAGGACTCGGAACGCGTGAGGGAGAGGCAAAGTTTGCGCCCTCACGCCCCTAACCACCGCCGCTGGAGACACCCTGGGCGTCGGGAATCCCAGGCGGATTCCCGGCCACCATAGGCGCGGGCTTGCGGACGGCGAGCAATGGGTAGCTCGCCGTCCGATAAGGACCATGCCCGGGTCGATGGCGAGTCGTGTTCCACGCGCGCCTCAAAGAGATGTCAGCACACTTGACGGGGTCCGTTAGGACCGATGCCTGCCAGGGTTGCGGGATAGTCCGAAAGGGATACCGGGACCCTGGCAACAGGCAACTGAAGGAACACGGGTGGGTTTTAGTCAGTAAAAGTCTGACACGCCCTTCCGCTCCGCCCAGAGCGGGAGAAGTCAGGTAATGATTTACAAACCAAAAAAAAAAAAAAAACTCCCTTCACCTGTTCACCTGAGTTTTCATGGTGACATCATCAGAAGACTGGCAGCATTGCCACGTTTGACGGCAATGCTTATTCTTATATCAATTTTTTATCTTAAAATCTGAAGTTCAGAAAAATTAAGAAAATCGTTTTACAGTAGACTGCCAAAGAAAGCCAATTTACCCGGTTGATTGAACATTCGCGCTTAAAATTAATTTAAATTAACTTTAGATCCTTGTTCATTTGTGTTAGTTAAACAGTAAACAAAAGATTAAACAACAATTAATTAGAACATGTGTCGAGCGAAGTATCAGGATTTATGGTTAACGCGAGAAACACACAAACCGTAATTTATTAACTTTAGATATTACAAGTAAGACCATCTGTCGCGAGAGGGTGCTTTGTAAATATTGTAATTTGGGAAGATAAACGCTGTCTAATATGCAGATTACTGGTTACATTACAAGATAGCTTATAATAATTTGCAGTGAAGGAGAAAACCGACTAAAAAACATTTACTTGATCAATGTTTTCTTGAACCAGGGAGCTGAAAATGGTCACTTTAGCAGAATCATAATATGAAAATATTATGAATCATCGTAAAATGTCACAAAATGACAATTCATAATATTAATATATAATTCATATTACGAAATAATTCATTAGTTTGACAGTTTTCTATGGATATTCGTAAGATGGTCCACAAAGTATGAATTGCCTTTATGTCAAATTATAGGAATTGCTAATGACAGCTGGGATTCAGGAAATGAACTGCTTTTAGAGGAATTTCTAATGTGGCCGGTTTAGGCCCCCACAGAACTCAAACTAAAAAAATATAAATAAACTATTGAACCAGTTACAGGCAGTTTTGAATTATCAAGGAGTCAGTCAGAAAGATGAAGCTAGTTGTCCATTCCAAAGCGTAGTAGGTACCTATTGAGAAGAACAGGTAAGAAACTCCATGGACACTCCTTCCTCTACATGACCACAAAAAATCAAAAGTCATTTATTCAACCAAGGCTGAGAATTAGTACTTTTCGAATGACGTCAAAATAACAAGACAGTCCTCCAAAACGCTCGCCCTTTACAATTTAATTAAATAGTGCTTTAGCTGGGAAGAAGAAGTGGCCTAACTCCCCAGCAGTACAGCTGTCTGTTAGCAAAGTAAAGTTATATTTTTTATAAAAAAACATTTGCAAAACATTTTCCTACACAAGGTGGCGCTCGCGGCAAACCTGTCTAACGTGAAACATCGTTATAAGTTAGTAATTAATAAAATAACAGCTGCTCGAGCTTGTGACGCCGCGGCGAGCGCTCGCAACGCTCTGGGGTAAGCAGAGTATCAAGCACAACTGCAATTAGCGCAACCAAGTTATAACTTGGTCGTAGTGATAAAAATGTGGATATATACGAAATATCGAGCACTGTTGCGGAATTTTCTTATTTCTGTGGCGGTCAAAAATGATTGAAATCGGTTTCAATACCCCCCTTGAATGTACCCCTATTTTATGGTAGGTGTAGTTCCTTGTAAGTGATGATTCTAAAGTTTAGAATGAAGTGAAGGTTTAAAATCTAAACCTTCACTGATTACGCTGGGTGTCTGGAAATAAAACATTGTGGGCAAACCTTGATTTAATTTCTGATATCGAATTTCTATCCTTCTTTGACCGCCGTTACTGTTTATAATAGTCAATTTAAAACAGACTGTAGCAAAAATAATTAGACGACATTCTTAGTCTCACATGTTAATAATTTAGTCAAATGTATGTGTAATTTGCCCAACGGCAACGGAAGCAGAGAACAATGTACTAAATTATACTAAAAATTCCTCTCAAAAACCAGGGTCCCATTATATTCAAATTAGTGCCACATTTCCAAGAATTTCAGTACGCTAAATATGTAACTTAGCCCAGACTGGCTGGATACACACTTACATTTTATAATTCTGAATAAAACCTCAAAGGATTTAATTGAATCAGTTTCGTTACGAAACGCTTCGATCTGCGACCAACCAGCCAGTCCAAGGCCTTTTAATCTTTCAGCACTTTGTCACACTGATTTGCAATGGAATTACTAAGCTACAGAACTAGATAGGACTAGATTTTGTGAGGGCTTTTGTTAATTAGTGAATATAGAAACTATTTGTGGCTGATTAACATTGTACGGAAAGTCATTGAAATAAATTGCAGCTACCTATCGACTCCGGATCTTAAAAGTGTAATCTTTAATTTGGATAAATGATATCCAGAAACTTGGTTATAAAATAGACGGCGACCAAAGTGATGTCAGTTATTATTTGTCACCACGAGGTATCACATTCTTCTGAATTTAAGGGAGTAGATTTACCTATTTGCGTTATAATTTCTATTTTTATAACGCAAGGCCATGTCCGATATTATTGCATTCTAAGAAGAGACACGTTTTGGTGTTTCGACGTCAAATACTTGTGCTGCCATTTTTTATGCCTTCCACAAATTATGATCATGAAATCAGATATTATTGCCGAGCTGTCTATAGTAATATATTTATGCTCGTGACTGTACATGTATTGATCGAAGGTTTTTTAAAGCAACTTAATAATTTTTCGGTCATTTCTTGCCATCCCCGATTACTTGATGATACCGTGAGCACTCCACCTCAGATACTTCCTGCATTCTTTGTAATTTGTGTGTTATATTTTTATATCTTTAAATCGCTGTTATCACTCATAGGAGTGGCGTCTCTAAACCCTTTATATCAGCGATAAAACCGTCACTGCTCTTAACGTCGTTACTTTTTATTAGTTACACTTTAACGCTTACTTTAACTGTTCAATGTAAAGTAATACTGATTATTTGAAAACTTTTATAGCCTGGTTAGACGATGGTTCAGTTTTATTGGTCTTCAAGATTGGTGTAAAATGTTATTGAAATATGGTTTTGGAGATCATTCCCAGCTAGTTAAGGAACAAACTGGAAAGAGCTGAAGAGTCACGGGATATTCAGGGCTTACTGTACACATATTTTTTTTTAAATAAATGCCAAATGTTTCTACTTTTTACATTTTTATTTTTTGACGGCTTCGTTGGTCCAGTGGTCGCAAGCACTGCTAAAGATGAGGTCCTGGGTTCAATTCCCCGGACGGGCAAAATATTCTTGGGTTTTTCCATCTGGAATTTCTCACTAGTAGCTCGTATATCTCTGCCTAACTCATCAGGGATTACAGGCGTGATGTTATGTGTTCTGTTAAAAAAAACGTTCCAACTATAATTAGGAGGCATTCTGCCAGACCTTCTATACGTGCAGTTTGTGGATCAAATACACGCAGAGGACATACGATGCCCTGCGTGTACAATATAATAACGCGTTCAGGGTGTTGATGGGGCTGCCGCGGTACTGTAGCGCGAGTGGCATGTTCGCGGAAGCGCACGTGGACGGATTTCACGCGATCATACGTAAGCGTTGTGCCTCGATGTTGGTGCGGGTGCGCGGCAGCCCCAGCGCCATTCTGGCCGCGTGCGCCGGCCGATGGGACTCTGTACTGATGGCGCACTGGATAGGCCTTCACACGAGAGCAAGCACCTGACCACTTAACCTGTACTCTTACTAACACTAGGTTAAGAACATTGTTACTAACTTTATGGACAAAGTCTGAAATAAATTATTATTATTATTATTATTTGTATAAGCAGCGAATGTTTAAATCATAATTGATAAAGACTAGAATTGTGCTGATAAACAAACTTTAAAATTCAGACCACGAATATACCACCACATCATTTAATCGAATTGTTATTGTAAATTGTTTATGTTATTTAATCATTGTAAATTGTAATATTAAATTGCAGTTGTCATTAAATAATTTATGAAATTTAATTAATGTATATTCAAATGTTATATATATTTTAGTTTATTTACTGTAATTGTGTAATTTCTGTGTGTAAATTCAGATACACGTTACTTGTTTATGAATAAATGACTATGACCAAAAACAAGTTTTATGACTTCCCGCTGCTACCACTGTTAGCCCCACTACTGGACAAAATCTGTTAGGAAAATTGGAACAAGATTGCAGTTTGCTCCGTCATCTTCAGACAATTCCGAAGATAAATCCAAAGGGAGCCACTGCAGAATGAAAATTACATGCTTCGATGTATAAAATGTCTCTAGGGTCATCGTCTAATATAAATTGGAATTGTAGTCAGGATTTCATGTTATATTAATATCTAGATGATAGCCTCTTCAAAGTAAGACAGATACCTTTATTTGTTGTTTATAACGTTAAATGGGTTTTACACGTCATTGTCATTGTAAATAATTTCTTCATCTTTGGTCTCCAGAGACAAAGAAATAGTTCATATTTACCATACTATAAGTAAGGGGGCTCGTGGTAAAGTAATAACACCCGTAAGGGTCGATCGAAGGTTAAGCTAAGCTTGCCAAGGTCGTATCATGGATGGGTAACCATCCATTACATATCGAGACCCCTTCGTGCTCGGAAAGCACGAAGCTTTTGGTCCCGGCTGTTATTTGTAGATCTTTGACATTAGTGACGGGAAAGTCGGAAGCCTGAAAGTCTGACCCTTGTTGTCAGATTTCCGGGCTTCTGACTTGAGGTCAGATAGATAGTCGCTCTATATAATATACTGGTAGTCAGCTGCATCCGGTTAGACTGAAAGCCGGTGCCAACATAGATAAGGCAATAGGCTAGGCAGATATTATAAACTAAAAGATTCTGCAAAATCTTTGAAGAACAAAAAACTGTTGTTAAAGAATCGTATGACTTGACCATGCCTTGGATAAAACTATGAACTTCGGAACATCTATACTAATAATAAAAGCTGACGAGTTTGTTTTTTAACCGACTTCTTCAAAAAGGAGGAGGTTCTCAATTCGTCTGAATGTATTTTTGATTACTTTTTTTTGCCTGGTAGTTCATGCTTCCGAGGTGGTCCCTTATAAATATTAACTTTGCCTGCGTAGTTTTTGAGTTAGCTTCAATATTACGTATTTTTCTCACTTATATCTCGACGATGTTTTAATTCACTCCGTCAGTGTTATTTACATAGTATTGTTATTTACATAGTATGTAGTGGTATTTGAATTTATGTGGGGTAGGTACCACAACCCAAAAGGGAAAAATAGAAACTTTTTAGAAAAAAAAAACCGACTAACAAAAAAAAAACGTGAAAAATAACTTTACTTTCGGAAGTCGGTGGCAAAAAACCAAAATTGAAAAGCAAAGTCACCGACTTTTTTAGTTTGTTGAACTCGCTCATCTCTGGAAATATAGTTGTCGTCACGTAAAAAGAACGCTGAGCGACAGTGCAAGGGATGTGTCTGCGCAAGGGTACAGTCGCGTCCAAGAGTTAAAGGCTATTGTTTAATAATTTAAGTGTAATTGGTTTAATGTAGACCAAAAAAAAAATGAAAATGAAAAAACTTTTTACAAAAAAAAACAACCGACTTCTATCTTCTATTTTTCACTTTTTAGTTGTGGTACCTACCCCACTCAAATCCGAATACCACTACCTGCTATCTAAATAACAGTGAAGGAGTCAAACAGGATATCGTCTAGATAAACTAAGTGGGAAAAATACGTAATATTGAAGCTAACTTAAAAATTACGCAAGCAAGTTAATAAAATTTATATGGGACCACCTCGGAAGCATGACCTACCAAACAAAAAAAGAATCATCAAAATCGATTCATAATTGGCGGTGTATCGAGTAAAAAAAAAAAAAAAACATACAGACGAATTGAGAACCTCCTCCTGTTTGAAGAAGTCGGTTAAAAAGCGTTTATTCGCAAAAATAATAACTTACCACCTAAATATTACCTCTGCTAAACTGCACAGCAGTTTGTTGGCAGACGCAGCTCCTTTTTTAGTAATTATTATGTAGACATAACACTTTTTCACCTATAGGTACGCTAAACTTAATGATTTCATAAATATTCATTACACGCTTTGACGAATTACATTTAGGAGGTATATATCAAGAGGTTCATTGTAGGTACTTTACTAGCTACTTAGTACTTTGGAATAGGCTGGAATCGATTAATCGGTTGCATTTGATAGCCCAATTCATGAGGAACATTATAGGGTATTCCCTATGCATGCATGCATGCATTAAATGCATGTTTAATAAAACATCACGAGAAAACCATGAGGGGCCGAGCAAAAAAAAAAAATTTCATAAAGAACGCTAAGCAAAAACATAAAAACGCGAGCGGGCGATGCGATGCGACGCGGTGGGTCGGGGAAGAAGAAATTTTACGCGGACGAAGCCGCGGGTAGAATCAATTAAGAATTTAATTAAATTACGAGGAAAGCTGCATCGTAGGTAATAGCAATTAATACTATTATAATTACTTGTATCTGTAAAATAAAATGAGAACGAACGATACTACAGTTCGTAACGGATTTCCAATATTAAATAAAACTCCATGCTCTCTACAATTAAATTTTATTTGGCACTGAATCAGTCGTTGTAAAATGAACCTTACGTTACACATGGTAAGACTCAAAATGGCACTTCGTTGTTTTTAACATTAAAATGCACTGTATTATACTGCACAGGTGCATGTATCACGTTTCTGGTAAATAGTTTTATTTAAATACATTTTATTTGGATGGAAATTTAGTGGAAATAATGTTTCATTTTAGGACCAACGTAAATCAAAATGGATAACCATTTTTATCATTAAACCAATATGGTCCAATGTTTTCGGTTTTTTATATAAATCATAAATGGTTCTGTAAAGACTTATTTACAATATCACATACAATGGACGTACTTTTCATTATATTTTTTTCTGATTTCTATGGTTGATTCTCAAAAATAAAAGTCAGATTTAGAAGTCCTTGTCCCTATAATCTGAACGCCGACCATGTAGTATGGTATTGGTTATTCAGAATACAATTTAAAAAAACCTAAATAATTTCTTTAGGTACAGGGCAGAATACTATCCATATTTTTTTCATAAATTCAACTTTTTATTTTGCATCATCTTCATCTTGTTGTATATTTTTGTATGCATTTCTGTGACAAATAAATCAATTTTATTTTCTTTCTTTCTTTTCTTTATCGCACATCTGTATTTCCACGATATCCATCACTTTCAAATTGAGCTCCAATAAAAATTACACCTTAATTCGTAGGCACAAGATTAGAATTCACTAAGGCACGGCCTCCTCATGGGGGTGTCTTCCCGGGGCTCGGTGGTGGAATGCATCTCCAGGTTGTAACGTCTGTTGTACCAGAGGAGCACCACAATGCAGACCAGGCAGAGGATAATGAAGAACACCAGCATGAAGAGGAGGTAGAACTGGAAAGAAGATGATGAGGTTTGAGTGGCAGTTGCATGGTGATTTTATGTGGTTTTGGTCTCGGGTATGGCTCTGGGATGGCTTATGGCTAAGTAATAACAGTCGGACGGTTCGATCGATCAGGTTAAGCTACGCTTGCCACGATTGGTTCGTGGAGGAGAGCCTCGGACAGCACGGTAAGCCGTTGGTCCCGGCTGCCATTCGTGGATCTGACAACAAGTCTTACCAAGAGGTATCGCATTACCCAGTAACTGGGTTGTGGATGACAGATATGCAGTCGCTCCATGTAAGTCAGAAGTATGAGAAGGACAGAGTAGGAGAAGATTGTAAGAAGAACGCAGATTCTTAGTGTGTGAAGAACATAGATATTGGAAGTGAGACACAAGGTATTAAGAGGGAGGAGTGGGAGAGTTGAGAACGGAGAAAAGCGTGGTCAGAGCACGCAAACTTCTTCTTTGGCGAATGGACATCCATTTGAGCTCAGACCTATAGCTCGACACATGGTCATATTTCCTCAGGTTGAATATGAACCGGATACAGTTGAGTAGTCTGTCAAACTTATCCAGCAAAACTGCATTCAAGTAAAAGTAGCACACGTCACCACAGTCGATGATGGGGAAAATTAAAGTCTGCACAAGCACATATTTTTCGTCTACATCGTTCAATATCAACGCACACGTTCAAGCGAACTTTGTAAACTACGTTGACTGAAACAACAAACATGGGATACAATGTTTTCTTTTAATTACCGGGGATCGATCGCCAGTCAATCAATCAATGAATTTGATAGGGGTAGTGTCAATAAACATATCGAAACAGATTAAACATAAACAAATCTGACTGGAGACCTTTTTCAAATCGTAGCCAAAGTAAATAATAGAGAATACATTGCCCGGCTAAATAATAACAGCCGCACGGGTCAATCGAAGTTTAAACTACGCTTGCCGCGGTCGGTTCGTGGATGGGTGACCATCCATTAAATATCGTGGACCCCTCCATCCGCTCGCCGTTCGATAAGGACCAGGCCCGGGTCGACGGTGCGTTGTCTTCCACGCGCGCCTCTAAGAGATGTCAGCACAATTTACGGGGTCCGTTAGGACCGATGCCTGGCAGTGTTGCGGGAAATTCCGAAAGGGATACCAAAACCCTTGGCAACTGGCAACTGAAGGAAAACGGGTGGGTTTTAGTCAGTAAAGCCCGCTCCGCACAAACCGGGAGAAGTCATTTGATGACTTACCACCCTCAAAGAAAAAACAGGCCCCTCCTTGCCTCGGATAGCCCGTTATGCCGTTGGGCCCTGCTGTCATTCGTAGATCTTTGACAGTAATTACGTGTAGTCAGAAGCCTAACATTAATGAAACAAAAGGGGTATCGTGTTACCTAGTAACTGGGTTGTGCACGTCAGATAGGCAGTCGCTCCATGTAAAATACTGGTATTCAGCTGCATCCATGGTTAGACTGGAAACCGACCCTAAAATAGTTGAGAAAACGCTAGGCAGTTAATGAATGTAGGAACTTAAGAACCAAGCTCTCAAACCACAACGAAATATTAACATAAACCACATATTAATTTGCAAAGAAAACATATTTACGTAACCTTCCGTCCCGTAAGCTCCATGAGCTCAAAAATATTTATGTTTCGCTGAAGTTAATGTTTTTCTTACTCACTTAGTTAACCCAAGTGGGTAGGTAGGAAAGGTAACTGGAATGTTACCTTTCCTACCTTCCCCTTACCCTTCCTACCACCTTAATACAGAGATTTAAGTAGGAGTAAAATAAACCAGAGATAATTAATTTATTAAGAAAAAAATCAATGAATATTTTTTTTAAATAATATATTGTGATATTGTCGACGGGTATTAAAACACTGAAACAAACAGAGAGAATTTATCAGAAATAATAATAAATAATTTATTTTCATATTTTTAAATGTTTTTATAAAAATATTCAAAAATGTAAATAGATAAGAAAGGAAATAAATAAACCAAAACATAATAAACGGTATAACTAATTTGATACCCGTCTGTGAAGAGCCGCTAGCCAATTTAATTAGACCGTGTATATAAAAGTGTATGTTCGTTGTACTAACATACAATTGCCCTTTTTCATTCCCGGGTGGACCTGGTACCCACCAGCCCTTCGTTTACAGGAGCAAAGTGTCACATTTGCAATTAATCAGGTTAAGCAAGCGCCTAATTTGTTTAAAATTCGCTTAGGCCTGGGAACATTTGATTACAAGGGTCGTCCGGCCACCGGCCCGTTACGCCTGTATGAACAAGACCTTATCTAGTTAGAAAGTAATGACAGACGAACATCAAATACAGATGCGTATTCGAAGGCACATTTATGTGTTGTTTTTGAGCTGTTTTAGCAGTCACATCACACACAACACACACAGCTGTCTGTCTATTCTGTAAAAATCTCACCATGTTATCTTATACTCCATTTGAAATAAGATTAGAAATTTAAATAAGCCTTTTTTACAGTCCGTTCAGCCGATTTTGACTTCTATTGCGTTGGTGGCATGACAAATGGCAGCTGCAGTATACAATTGGTATTGTGTAACTTTTTTTGCTTTTAATGCGATCCATTATGCCTACGGTATAGAAGTCAAAATCGGTTGAACGGACTATAAAAAGCTTTGTTTTTTCATTGAAACGTCAGAAGCTAGGTGCACGGTTCCAATTGGTCGATCCTATGGAGAAGACCCGGCAAGAAACTCCACTGTTACTCTTTTAAAAAATAATTGGCTTTTACAATATTTTCGAATTATAGTGTTAATAGTTATGGGAGGACAGTGTAGGCCTTTCAAAAAGTTTCAGGTAGGTTAGGCTAAGCCTACAACGTTCTCATATTCACAAGGTAGAAAAGAATTTATATAAAAGATAAATAAGAATGACAGCTCACTTTACCTTCCGGAGGACACGGTGGAGCATACGGTGGAGGTGTGCTTGGGCGGAGCACCGCCGTCTCCTCGTGGAGGCGATTGGCGGCAATGACCTCTCGCGTCCGGCCCTGGTCCAGGCCATGGTACGGAGCGAGAGGGCTTGGGAAGCCGTCACCTCCTTCTGCGAATCAGTAATGCTCGTGAAGGAGGACTCGGAACGCGTGAGGGAGAGGCAAAGTTTGCGCCCTCACGCCCCTAACCGCCGCCGCTGGAGACACCCTGGGCGTCGGGAATCCCAGGCGGATTCCCGGCCACCATAGGCGCGGGCTTGCGGACGGCGAGCAATGGGTAGCTCGCCGTCCGATAAGGACCATGCCCGGGTCGATGGCGAGTCGTGTTCCACGCGCGCCTCAAAGAGATGTCAGCACACTTGACGGGGTCCGTTAGGACCGATGCCTGCCAGGGTTGCGGGATAGTCCGAAAGGGATACCGGGACCCTGGCAACAGGCAACTGAAGGAACACGGGTGGGTTTTAGTCAGTAAAAGTCTGACACGCCCTTCCGCTCCGCCCAGAGCGGGAGAAGTCAGGTAATGATTTACAAACCAAAAAAAAAAAAAAAACTCCCTTCACCTGTTCACCTGAGTTTTCATGGTGACATCATCAGAAGACTGGCAGCATTGCCACGTTTGACGGCAATGCTTATTCTTATATCAATTTTTTATCTTAAAATCTGAAGTTCAGAAAAATTAAGAAAATCTTTTTACAGTAGACTGCCAAAGAAAGCCAATTTACCCGGTTGATTGAACATTCGCGCTTAAAATTAATTTAAATTAACTTTAGATCCTTGTTCATTTGTGTTAGTTAAACAGTAAACAAAAGATTAAACAACAATTAATTAGAACATGTGTCGAGCGAAGTATCAGGATTTATGGTTAACGCGAGAAACACACAAACCGTAATTTATTAACTTTAGATATTACAAGTAAGACCATCTGTCGCGAGAGGGTACTTTGTAAATATTGTAATTTGGGAAGATAAACGCTGTCTAATATGCAGATTACTGGTTACATTACAAGATAGCTTATAATAATTTGCAGTAAAGGAGAAAACCGACTAAAAAACATTTACTTGATCAATATTTTCTTGAACCAGGGAGCTTAAAATGGTCACTTTAGCAGAATCATAATATTTAAATATTATGAATCATCGTAAAATGTCACAAAATGACAATTCATAATATGAATATATAATTCATATTACGAAATAATTCATCAGTTTGACAGTTTTCTATGGACATTCGTAAGACGGTCTACAAAGTATGAATTGCCTTTATGTCAAATTAGAGGAATTGCTAATGACAGCTGGGATTCAGGAAATGAACTGCTTTTAGAGGAATTGCTAATGTGGCCGGTTTAGGCCCCCACAGAACTCAAAGTAAAAAACAAAAAAAAAACTATTGAACCAGTTACAGAAACTTTTGAATTGTCAAGGAGTCAGTCAGAAAGATGAAGCTAGTTGTCCATTCCAAAGCGTAGTAGGTACCTATTGAGAAGAACAGGTAAGAAACTCCATGGACACTCCTTCCACTACATGGCCACAAAAAATCAAAATCAAAAGTCATTTATTCAACCAAGGCTGAGAATTAGTACTTTTCGAATGACGTCAAAATCACAAGACAGTCCCCCAAAACGCTCGCCCTTCACAACTTAATTAAATAGTGCTTTAGCTGGGAAGAAGAACTGGCCTAACTCCCCAGCAGTACAGCTGTCCGTTAGCAAAGTAAAGTTATATTTTTTATAAAAAAAACATTTGCAAAACATTTTCCTACACAAGGTGGCGCTCGCGGCAAACCTGTCTAACGTGAAACATCGTTATAAGTTAGTAATTAATAAAATAACAGCTGCTCGAGCTTGTGACGCCGCGGCGAGCGCTCGCAACGCTCTGGGGTAAGCAGAGTATCAAGCACAACTGCAATTAGCACAACCAAGTTATAACTTGGTCGTAGTGATAAAAATGTGGATATATACGAAATATCGAGCACTGTTGCGGAATTTTCTTATTTCTGTGGCGGTCAAAAATGATTGAAATCGGTTTCAATACCCCCCTTGAATGTACCCCTATTTTATGGTAGGTATAGTTCCTTGTAAGTGATGATTCTAAAGTTTAGAATGAAGTGAAGGTTTAAAATCTAAACCTTCACTGATTACGCTGAGTGTCTGGAAATAAAACATTGTGGGCAAACCTTGATTTAATTTCTGATATCGAATTTCTATCCTTCTTTGACCGCCGTTACTGTTTATAATTATCAATTTAAAACAGACTGTAGCAAAAATAATTAGATTACATTCTTAGTCTCACATGTTAATAATTTAGTCAAATGTATGTGTAATTTGCCCAACGGCAACGGAAGCAGAGAACAATGTACTAAATTATACTAAAAAATCCTCTCAAAAACCAGGGTCCCATTATATTCAAATTAGTGCCACATTTCCAAGAATTTCAGTACGCTAAATATGTAACTTAGCCCAGACTGGCTGGAAACACACTTACATTTTATAATTCTGAATAAAACCTCAAAGGATTTAATTGAATCAGTTTCGTTACGAAACGCTTCGATCTGCGACCAACCAGCCAGTCCAAGGCCTTTTAATCTTTCAGCACTTTGTCACACTGATTTGCAATGGAATTACTAAGCTACAGAACTAGATAGGACTAGATTTTGTGAGGGCTTTTGTTAATTAGTGAATATAGAAACTATTTGTGGCTGATTAACATTGTACGGAAAGTCATTGAAATAAATTGCAGCTACCTATCGACTCCGGATCTTAAAAGTGTAATCTTTAATTTGGATAAATGATATCCAGAAACTTGGTTATAAAATAGACGGCGACCAAAGTGATGTCAGTTATTATTTGTCACCACGAGGTATCACATTCTTCTGAATTTAAGGGAGTAGATTTACCTATTTGCGTTATAATTTCTATTTTTATAACGCAAGGCCATGTCCGATATTATTGCATTCTAAGAAGAGACACGTTTTGGTGTTTCGACGTCAAATACTTGTGCTGCCATTTTTTATGCCTTCCACAAATTATGATCATGAAATCAGATATTATTGCCGAGCTGTCTATAGTAATATATTTATGCTCGTGACTGTACATGTATTGATCGAGGGTTTTTTAAAGCAACTTAATAATTTTTCGGTCATTTCTTGCCATCCCCGATTACTTGATGATACCGTGAGCTCTTCACCTCGGATACTTCCTGCATTCTTTGTAATTTGTGTGTTATATTTTTATATCTTTAAATCGCTGTTATCACTCATAGGAGTGGCGTCTCTAAACCTTTTATATCAGCGATAAAACCGTCACTGCTCTTAACGTCGTTACTTTTTATTAGTTACACTTTAACGCTTACTTTAACTGTTCAATGTAAAGTAATACTGATTATTTGAAGACTTTTATAGCCTGGTTAGACGATGGTTCAGTTTTATTGGTCTTCAAGATTGGTGTAAAATGTTATTGAAATATGGTTTTGGAGATCATTCCCAGCTAGTTGAGGAACAAACTGGAAAGAGCTGAAGAGTCACGGGATATTCAGGGCTTACTGTACACAATTTTTTTTAAAATAAATGCCAAATTTTTCTACTTTTTACATTTTTATTTTTTGACGGCTTCGTTGGTCCAGTGGTCGCAAGCACTGCTAAAGATGAGGTCCTGGGTTCAATTCCCCGGACGGGCAAAATATTCTTGGGTTTTTCCATCTGGAATTTCTCACTAGTAGCTCGTATATCTCTGCCTAACTCATCAGGGATAACAGGCGTGATGTTATGTGTTCTGTTAAAAAAAACGTTCCAACTATAATTAGGAGGCATTTGTATAAGCAGCGAATGTTTAAGTCATAATTGATAAAGACTAGAATTGTGCTGATAAACAAACTTCAAAATTCAGACCACGAATGTACCACCACATCATTTAATCGAATTGTTATTGTAAATTGTTTATGTTATTTAATCATTGTAAATTGTAATATTAAATTGCAGTTGTCATTAAATAATTTATGAAATTTAATTAATGTATATTCAAATGTTATATATATTTTAGTTTATTTACTGTAATTGTGTAATTTTTGTGTGTAAATTCAGATACACGTTACTTGTTTATGAATAAATGACTATGACCAAAAACAAGTTTTATGACTTCCCGCTGCTACCACTGTTAGCCCCACTACTGGACAAAATCTGTTAGGAAAATTGGAACAAGATTGCAGTTAGCTCCGTCATCTTCAGACAATTCCGAAGATAAATCCAAAGGGAGCCACTGCAGAATGAAAATTACATGCTTCGATGTATAAAATGTCTCTAGGGTCATCGTCTAATATAAATTGGAATTGTAGTCAGGATTTCATGTTATATTAATATCTAGATGATAGCCTCTTCAAAGTAAGACAGATACCTTTATTTGTTGTTTATAACGTTAAATGGGTTTTACACGTCATTGTCATTGTAAATAATTTCTTCATCTTTGGTCTCCAGAGACAAAGAAATAGTTCATATTTACCATACTATAAGTAAGGGGGCTCGTGGCAAAGTAATAACACCCGTAAGGGTCGATCGAAGGTTAAGCTAAGCTTGCCAAGGTCGTATCATGGATGGGTAACCATCCATTACATATCGAGACCCCTTCGTGCTCGGAAAGCACGAAGCTTTTGGTCCCGGCTGTTATTTGTAGATCTTTGACATTAGTGACGGGAAAGTCGGAAGCCTGAAAGTCTGACCCTTGTTGTCAGATTTCCGGGCTTCTGACTTGAGGTCAGATAGACAGTCGCTCTATATAATATACTGGTAGTCAGCTGCATCCGGTTAGACTGAAAGCCGGTGCCAACATAGATAAGGCAATAGGCTAGGCAGATATTATAAACTAAAAGATTCTGCAAAATCTTTGAAGAACAAAAAACTGTTGTTAAAGAATCGTATGACTTGACCATGCCTTGGATAAAACTATGAACTTCGGAACATCTATACTACTAATAATAAAGCTGAAGAGTTTGTTTTTTAACCGACTTCTTCAAAAAGGAGGAGGTTCTCAATTCGTCTGAATGTATTTTTGATTACTTTTTTTGCCTGGTAGTTCATGCTTCCGAGGTGGTCCCTTATAAATATTAACTTTGCCTGCGTAGTTTTTGAATTAGCTTCAATATTACGTGTTTTTCTCACTTATATCTCGACGATGTTTTAATTTACTCCGTCAGTGTTATTTACATAGTATGTAGTGGTATTCGAATTTATGTGGGGTAGCTACCACAACTAAAAAGGGAAAAATAGAAACTTTTTAGAAAAAAAAAAACCGACTTCCAAAAAAAACACAAAAAAGAACGTGAAAAATAACTTTACTTTCGGAAGTCGGTGGTAAAAAAACGAAAATTGAAAAGCAAAGACACCGACTTTTTTAGTTTGTTGAACGCGCTCATCTCTGGAAATATAGTTGTCGTCACGTAAAAAGAACGCTGAGCGACAGTGCAAGGGATGTGTCTGCGCAAGGGTACAGTCGCGTCCAAGAGTTAAAGGCTATTGTTTAATAATTTAAGTGTAATTGGTTTATTGTAGAACCAAAAAAAAATGAAAATGAAAAAGCGTTTATACGCAAAAATAATAACTTACCACCTAAATATTACCTCTACCAAACTGCACAGCAGTTTGTTGGCAGACGCAGCTCCTTTTTTAGTAATTATTATGTAGACATAACACTTTTTCACGCTAAACTTAATGATTTCATAAATATTCATTACACGCTTTGACGAATTACATTTAGGAGGTACATATCAGGAGGTTCATATTAGGTACTTTACTAGCTACTTAGTACTTTGGAATAGTCTGGAATCGATTATTCGGTTGCATTTGATAGCTCAATTCATGAGGAACATTATAGGGTATTCCCTATGCATGCATGCATGCATTAAATGCATGTTTAATAAAACATCACGAGAAAACCATGAGGGGCCGAGCAAAAAAAAAAAATGTCATAAAGAACGCTAAGCAAAAACATAAAAACGCGAGCGGGCGATGCGATGCGACGCGGTGGGTCGGGGAAGAAGAAATTTTACGCGGACGAAGCCGCGGGTAGAATCAATTAAGAATTTAATTAAATTACGAGGAAAGCTGCATCGTAGGTAATAGCAATTAATACTATTATAATTACTTGTATCTGTAAAATAAAATGAGGACGAACGATACTACAGTTCGTAACGGAATTCCAATATTAAATAAAACTCCATGCTCTCTACAATTAAATTTTATTTGGCACTGAATCAGTCGTTGTAAAATGAACCTTACGTTACACAGGTAAGACTCAAAATGGCACTTCGTTGTTTTTAACATTAAAATGCACTGTATTATACTGCACAGGTGCATGTATCACGTTTCTGGTAAATAGTTTTATTTAAATACATTTTATTTGGATGGAAATTTAGTGGAAATAATGTTTCATTTTAGGACCAATGTAAATCAAAATGGATAACCATTTTTATCATTAAACCAATATGGTCCAATGTTTTGGGTTTTTTATATAAATCATAAATGGTTCTGTAAAGACTTATTTACAATATCACATACAATGGACGTACTTTTCATTATATTTTTTTCTGATTTCTATGGTTGATTCTCAAAAATAAAAGTCAGATTTAGAAGTCCTTGTCCCTATAATCTGAACGCCGACCATGTAGTATGTATTGGTTATTCAGAATACAATTAAAAAAAACCTAAATAATTTCTTTAGGTACAGGGCAAAATACTTTCCATATTATTTTCATAAATTCAACTTTTTCTTTTGCATCTTCATCTTGTTGTATGTTTTTGTACGCAACAAAAAAGTTTCTGTGACAAATAAACCATTTTTTTTTCATTCTTTCTTTTCTTTATCGCACATCTGTATTTCCACGATATCCATCACTTTCAAATTGAGCTCCAATAAAAATTACACCTTAATTCGTAGGCACAAGATTAGAATTCACTAAGGCACGGTCTCCTCATGGGGGTGTCTTCCCGGGGCTCGGTGGTGGAATGCATCTCCAGGTTGTAACGTCTGTTGTACCAGAGGAGCACCACGATGCAGACCAGGCAGAGGATAATGAAGAACACCAGCATGAAGAGGAGGTAGAACTGGAAAGAAGATGATGAGGTTTGAGTGGCAGTTGCATGGTAATTTTATGTGGTTTTGGTCTCGGGTATGGCTCTGGGATGGCTTATGGCTAAGTAATAACAGTCGGACGGTTCGATCGATCAGGTTAAGCTACGCTTGCCACGATTGGTTCGTGGAGGAGAGCCTCGGACAGCACGGTAAGCCGTTGGTCCCGGCTGCCATTCGTGGATCTGACAACAAGTCTTACCAAGAGGTATCGTATAACCCAGTAACTGGGTTGTGGATGACAGATATGCAGTCGCTCCATGTAAGTCAGAAGTATGAGAAGGACAGAGTAGGAGAAGATTGTAAGAAGAACGCAGATTCTTAGTGTGTGAAGAACATGGATATTGGAAGTGAGACACAAGGTATTAAGAGGGAGGAGTGGGAGAGTTGAGAACGGATAAAAGCGTGGTCAGAGTACGCAAACTTCTTCTTTGGCGAATGGACATCCATTTGAGCTCAGACCTATAGCTCGACACATGGTCATATTTCCTCAGGATACAGTTGAGTAGTCTGTCAAACTTATCCAGCAAAACTGCATTCAAGTCAAAGTAGCACACGTCACCACAGTCGATGATGGGGAAAATTAAAGTCTGCACAAGCACATATTTTTAGTCTACATCGTTCAATATCAACGCACACGTTCAAGCGAACTTTGTAAACTACGTTGACTGAAACAACAAACATGGGATACAATGTTTTCTTTTAATTACCGGGGATCGATCGCCAGTCAATCAATCAATGAATTTGATAGGGGTAGTGTCAATAAACATATCGAAACAGATTAAACAGAAACAAATCTGACTGGAGACCTTTTTCAAATCGTAGCCAAAGTAAATAATAGAGAATACATTGCCCGGCTAAATAAAAGCCGCACGGGTCAATCGAAGTTTAAACTACGCTTGCCGCGGTCGGTTCGTGGATGGGTGACCGTCCATTAAATATCGTAGACCCCTCCATCCGCTCGCCGTTCGATAAGGACCAGGCCCGGGTCGACGGTGCGTTGTGTTCCACGCGCGCCTCTAAGAGATGTCAGCAAAATTGACGGGGTCCGTTAGGACCGATGCCTGGCAGTGTTGCGGGAAAGTCCGAAAGGGATACCGAAACCCTTGGCAACTGGCAACTGATCGAACACGGGTGGGTTTTAGTCAGTAAAGCCCGCTCCGTACAGACCGGGAGAAGTAATTTGATGATTTACTACGCTCAAAAAAAAAAAAAGACCCGTCCTTGCCTCGGATAGCACGTTATGCCGTTGGGCCCTGCTGTCATTCGTAGATCTTTGACAGTAATTACGTGTAGTCAGAAGCCTAACATTAATGAAACAAAAGGGGTATCGTGTTACCTAGTAACTGGGTTGTGCAGGTCAGATAGGCAGTCGCTCCATGTAAAATACTGGTATTCAGCTGCATCTATGGTTAGACTGGAAACCGACCCTAAAATAGTTGAGAAAACGCTAGGCAGTTAATGAATGCAGGAACTTAAGAACCAAGCTCTCAAACCACAACGAAATATTAACATAAACCACATATTAATTTGCAAAGAAAACATATTTACGTAACCTTCCGTCCCGTAAGCTCCACATGAGCTCAAAAATATTTATGTTTCGCTGAAGTTAATGTTTTTCTTACTCACTTAGTTAACCCAAGTGGGTAGGTAGGAAAGGTAACTGGAATGTTACCTTTCCTACCTTCCCCTTACCCTTCCTACCACCTTAATACAGAGATTTCGTAATGAAATGAAAACATTGTGTTGGGGACTTTTATTAGTTTTGAGGGGGCTTTTATGATAATGTTGTTTGTGTAGGGATTATGATTTATTAAAACTTATGTTTGTTGCCCTTTTCTTAAGCTGAGGCACCTGTATTGGTGCCGATGAGGAAGCGACTAGCTATTCACGAGTGACCCATAACGACTGTCATAGATCTCAATATAATGAGAGCCGGGAACAACGGCTTAAACGTGTTTTCCGAGGCACAGAGAGGTCTCGATATTTCGATGGTTGGACGGTCACCCATCTGCGGACCGACATCGCGGTATCAGCAAGAGGTTTTTTTCTTTATTCTTAAATCAAAATCAAAATATTTTATTTCATATAAACCTACATGGGCACTTATGAAACGTCAGAAGCTAGGTGCACGGTTCCAGTTGGTCGTTTCCAGATGTTCAACAAATCCAGAAATACAGTCTACTAAGCCACGTTCTCACATTCACAAAATACAAAAAAAAAAACTATATAAAAGACAAATAATCAAAAAGTAATAATCAACCTATTTAAACCAAGAGTGAGAGAGATTTTTGACTAAAAAACAAACATCATTATCAATGTATCTGATTGAAAATAATATTTTTCAGTCATTTAGGTACCGAAGGTCAGATGGCAGCAGTCGCTGAGTATTAGTTGAACAGAATATGAGTCATCTACACGAGTGGAGAAAACTTATCAGTAGATATAAACAAAACTCACGCCTGCTTCCAATGGGGATAAGCAGATATTATCGAATGCCATCTACTACGATACTGGCTACGATGCTGCGGAGATTTATCATTTTAACAAAAAATAAAAAATAAATCCTTTTGAAAATCGAAGACGCGACAGCTGTTCAAATATTTTAGTAATTTACAAAAGTGTACCAATAAAACGATTGTCATAACCAACGTGCTTCATCCTTACATTTCACGACCATGACACATCAAGCTAAAACTCCTATTTCAAGAACACTACACTAAACTTGTCACCACATGAATAAAACACGACCAAATATAAAACTACCAATCGACACCACACATCAAATAACCAATGACCTATTTCACTTCGCCGGGTAAACACTGACGTCATCCCATACAAAAACAACCAGGACGCATGCGTTAACAAAAACAATTGAATTAAAACTGGGATTACAGAAAACTAAAATTCGATTTTTAAATGAGAATTTTTGGCAAGTATGGAAAATTAATGGCTTTTTTTATTGGTTGGATAAAAAATCTTACCCCAAAGTAGGCGAATATGGGATACAAGTGTGACATGGTGTCCATATAACCACCAATGGGGTACTGAGCTATGGGGGAAGGCAACCTGCCAAGTGTTTACGCAACTCACCCTTAGGAATTAACATCGATTGTATTTTTTCTCGACAAACTTTTATATTTGCGCAACTCTATCAAAGTAGGGAGAAAGTTACATGATTGTGATTGAGGTTAAGCGGCGGGGAATTAGGTCAAGAACTGGATGGGTTATTGGAGACATTGTTTTCATAATGTCAATGTCTAGAGATGGCTCTATTATGATTGATTTCTTTTATCTTACGGAGATAATATTTGGAATTCTTTTGTTTTACTTATGGGGCTAATGTTACTAAGATTATGATGTATACTTAATTATGCGATGAGAGTTCTTTTGTTTTACGTACCCATCTCATAGTGACCCAGATACTAACGGACTAGTTTCAGAGACACAATGACGCGGGGTCAACGTCGATGTTTTAAGAAAGTGAGTTTAGAAAGTTTAGAATGTGAGTAAAGAAAACTTGTACTTAAAATGTTCAGAAATCACAAATACAGTGACCAAACGTGGATACTTTCCGAGTTCATCTTCGATTGCTAACATCGGTGTAGGACGTGAGGAGCTCGTGGCTAAATAATAACAGCCGCGCGGGTCGATCCATTAAGTTAAGCTATGGTTGCCGAGGTTGTTCCGTGGATGGGTGACCATCTTTACATATCGAAACTCCTCCGTGCCTTGGAAAGCACGTTAAGCCATTGGTCTTACCAATGGGTATTGTATTACCCAGTTACTGGGTTGCGGAGGTCAGTTACGCAGTCGCTCCATGTAAAATACTCGTATTCAGCTGCATCCGGTTAGACTGGAAGCCGACCCCAACATAGTTGGGAAAAGGCTAGGCAGAAGATGGTGAAGGACAACATCGTGAGGAAACCTGAACTTGTATCAATATAAGTCTGAAATCGCCAACCCTTCTGGAGCAAGCGTGGTGATTAATAAACGTGTCTTCTCTGTATTAGAAGAGACCTTTGTCCTGCAGTAGGAAAATAATAGAAAGTGTCGGAACCGGTTTAAAAATACCGGCCAAAACCGGTTTATTTCGGTTTTCCTCTGAACTTTTCTAAAGAACGCGAACGTTTTGAGAACTTTACTTTAACCTAAATTAACCGGTTTATTCCACGAGCGGCATGTCGGTAAAATCGTTGCAACTTGTGACTACTTGTGAGGATGCCGCGCTGAATAAAAACTGAAGTATTAACCGGTTTTTAACCGACTTCTTCAAAAAGGAGGAGGTTCTCAATTCGTCTGTATGTTTTTTTTTTTGTATGTTTGTTACGCGATTACTCCGCCAATTATGAATCGATTTTGATAATTCTTTTTTTGTTTGGTAGGTCATGCTTCCGAGGTGGTCCCATATAAATTTTATTAACTTTGCTTGCGTAATTTTTGAGTTAGCTTCAATATTACGTATTTTTCCCACTTAGTTTATCTAGACGATATCCTGTTTGACTCCTTCACTGTTATTTATATAGCAGGTAGTGGTATTCGGATTTGTGTGGGGTAGGTACCACAACTAAAAAGTGAAAAATAAAAACTTTTTACAAAAAAAAAACAACCGACTTCCAAAAAAAACACTAAAAAAGTGAAAAATAACTTTAATTTCGGAAGTCGGTGGCATAAAGCGGAAATTGGAAAGCAAAGACACCGACTTCCGAAATTAAAGTTATTTTTCACTTTTTTAGTGTTGTTTTTGGAAGTCGGTTGTTTTTTTTTTTGTAAAAAGTTTTTATTATTGCTCTAAACCGGTAAATCCGAAAAACTTTTATATTTTTTATATAAAAACCGGTAAATGCGAACGAAACAGAATGTGTTTTTGCGTCTGGTACGTCATACCGGTTTTGAAAATTTAACCGGTATCCGAGCCTTGAATAATAGGCTGTTATTATTATATTATAAAGGTATCAGTGGTTGTCCTTTATCTGAATGAAAATAAGCCTTAATCCTACAGTAAGACAGTTACTCCATCATCTTGCCTAGCCTTTTCTTAACTATGTTGGGGTCGGCTTCCAGTCTAACCAGATGCAGTTGAACGCCAGGTTTTAACATAGAGCTAGCCTAGAAGCAGTGGTGGCCCAGTGGTAGCGGCTGCGATTTACGAGTTGTATGTCGTGGGTTCGAACTCGCGCAGGCAAGTTACTTTGTTACATTAGTTCGTCATCACTGCTCTCAATACAAACATCGTGAGGGAACCGGAACCCGAATGTTCTAGAACCATAAAAATCGAAGACGTGTGACACATCCACCAACCCGCACTGGACCCGCGTGGTGGATCATGGCCCATTCCCTCTCACAGAAAGAGGAGGCCTGTGTCCCAGCAGTGGGAACATTACAGGCTGATTTTGCTATTTTACAGGAGCGACTGCCTATCGGACCTCCACAACCCAGTTACTGGGTAACATGATACCCCTTGGTAAGACTAGTTTGAGTCAGTGTAAGCCAATCTTAATTATTAGACTTCAAGCTTCTTAGGTGGGTAATAAATAAATAGGTTTAACATGATAAATGTAGTGTAGCGAAATAAACTGCATGTTTTATTCGAAGCTGGTTTTTTTGTGTTATGCGAATTGGACAAGCATTACCATGTTGTAAGTAATGTGAGGCGATTATGGCAAATACATAAATGTCTACATACAATTTAGTTTTAAACAGAACGCGGAAAATAATTTTGTTGAAATATCTTCGCGATTAAAATGTAGAGACAATTTGTTTTTTTTTTTTGTCAGGTTTGGCGTCATTGAGATAGTTGTTAATTTTCTTGTCAAAGTCAAATATTGTTTTCAAATAGGTACATAAACTGGCCCCTCCCAAAGGTGCCAGTACAATCTAGAGATTTGCGTGGATGCGTAGCGTATGTCTGTAAAATTAGCAATAACAACGCTAGCTAAGCTCAAGCTATGACGGTTTCACACACATCCCTCGCTACGCATCCTCGCTCATCTCTGGTGGAAAGGCAACCTTAATCGACTGTCCACTGCCACGCATAATGTGCTCGGAGAGGTTTTGTTTGCCAGTCACGCATCCGTGCGTACGCTACGCACGATGCGGGACCGCAGTGTACGATCCCGCCTGCATTTTCATACAAAGTGAAACTAAGTATTATTTACAAGGCAGATATTATGAGTGGACACACCGGGAACGCCCCATATTGTGCCCCCCCATATTGTTATTATTGTGCCATTTACTCGCAACCGGTGTGCGACCAGTGTATGACTAGAGGCCCTAGACAAAGTGACATTCTATCAGCGATAACGATGATCGAAAAGGCAAAAATTTATAGAACTGACTGACATAAGCTATAGAAAAGCTTCTTGCAAAGCAATCTTGTTGAAAGTCGTTGTAGAAATACGAAACGCTTTCGAAGCGATTGTCACTTGTCTAGGCCCTCAGAGGCCGTAGAAAAAGTGACATTCTATCAGCGATAACGATGATCGAAAAGCCAAAAATTTATAGGACTCACATAAGCTATCGAAAAGCTTATGTCAATCCTGTTGAAAGTCGTTGTAGAAATACGAAAAGCTTTCGAAGCGATTGTCACTGACAAGTTAGTGACAATCGCTTCTTAAGCGTTTAGGCTCTCAGATGTATGAACGTAAGAAAAAGAAGTATGTAAGGTGTGGATCGTAGCAGGTGGCGTCCTGTAGTTTCTGCCTACTTCTGGGAAGACGGCGTGAGTTTATGTATGTATTAAAATTACCCCTCAAAAGTAACCTAGTTTTTTTTTGTAAAGTTCTAGATCGGTTGATCGTTGCAACATGAATATTCTCTAAACTCCACGCCACCGCGGCACCGATGCCGCGGGTATTAAATTAGTGCTCATAAATTTCGTTATAAGCCCGATTTCTATTAAAACAGCAACTCAAAGTTAATTATATTTTGTAAAGTCTCAGTGTTTCCGTATGCTAGGTTTATGAGTAAGTCCAAGCTAATTTGAATACATTACTGAGATGCCTGGAGGTTTGCCTTTGCTTCAGTTACCTACTATAAAAAAGTAACGTTTTATTTTTCTAAAATATTCGCTCCCTCGTTGCGTTCTTTAGCATGTTTTATTCTTTAACAGACTTCTTCAAAATGGAGAAGGTTACAAAAAAACAACCGATTTCATTTATATAAAACTAGCTGCGCCACGCGGTTTCTCCCGCGTAAGGCACGATCCCGTGGGAATATCGGGATGAAAAGTATCCTATGTGTTAATCCAGGTTATAAACTATCTGTGTGCCAAATTTCATCCACATCCGTTCTGTAGTTTTTGCTTGAAAGCGTAACAAACATCCATCCATCCATTCATCCATACTTACGAACTTTCGTTTATAATATTAGTTAGATAAACTTGACTAGCTGTTACCCGAGACTTCGACTGCGATCCAGGATGAAAAGTAGCTTTCTTGAAAAGTCCTTTTCCAGGTCATGGTCAACCCATGTGCCAAATTTTATCCAAATCCGTTCAGCCCTTTTAGCGTGGAAGCGTAATAAACAAACAAACTCACTTTCGCAATTATAATATTAGTTAAGATTGTACACCAGAAAAATACTCAAAACATACAATGGGTGGCCTTATCGCTTTCTGCGATATCTTCCAGGCAACCTTGGAATGGACAGTGATTGGTTACCTCCTAAATAAAGAAGAATACTAAAATATAAATAGATAAACACCAATTTACCTAAGCTTTTTGTTTTATGATGAAAAGTCGATCCCAAAATGGCGGCCATCGTAAATCACGCGGCAATCCGATATTTACGAGTTTACGGGACACGCACTATTCTCTCTATTTTATATTCTTAAGTATATGGGTACATAAAATTCTGCCAGCTTTGAACCTAGGCTGGCAGGTTTTATGTAAGGCAAAGGCCAGGCTCTTCTCATACATAGAAGGTACTTGCATTGATACCAAGTGCCACTATCGATCACCATTTAGTAGGTACCTATTTTGTCGCCAAGCAGCGTGTTCTCTTTTAAAGCTTTAGAGTTTCGGTCCCAGAGATTTTAGTCTTGTCTCTGAGAATTCAACTGGGATGCCTCTAGTATAAATTGCAGATATCTACAGTTAGCGGCGTCCTCTTTTGCATCATCTGTGCGGCGTCCTGTTCTGCATCATCTTTTGCGGAAATCGGTTGTCATGGTATGGGCACGTGATGCGAAGGAATGAGGAAAATGTCGTGAGGAAAGTTTTGGGTATGAATGACGATGGCTATAAGAGTAGGGGAAGACCAAAGAAACGATGGATGGACTGTGTGTAAGATGATATCGCTAGAAAGGGGGTGACTACCGAGATGACGGCTAATAGAGAAGTATGGAAGAAAGGGACATGTTGCGCCGACCACTAATAATTTGGGATATGGGCAAGAGAATGACATCGCTTAGTTGATTTCGATACCTTTAAATACTAACGTAAATATTCTTATGTAACATATGTGTCCTACAAAGTCAAAAATGGTCACCCATCCGCCAAATCCCCTTGACTTGCGCTGTCTTACCTAACAGCGGTTAAAAAGTCACGAGGATCCGATTTTTCTATAAAGGCTCTATCATTATACTTCCAAGAACTACATAAATCCGTGCCAGTGTCAAAAATGGTCACCCATCCGCCAACTCACCCTGACTAGCGCTTTCTAACAAATGCATTGTATATAATTAGTTATAGATGTTAAGATAAGCGCATTTATTGCATCGGAGTATCCTGTAACGGTAGATGTAAGTAGATGAATAAATAAATAAATAAATAATAACCAGCTGTAAATAGTCACGAGGATTCGATTTTTCCAAAAAGGCTTTATCATTATACCTCAAGACCTAGATATTTGTAACAGACACACAGCAGTGACAGTCAGCCACTACGTCTGAAGGGGTCGTAAATTCCAATTTGAGACGTCGAGATATTTACGAGCGTTCGGGTATATTTTCAATTTTTCTTATTTCTTGTTTCCACCGCAGCTGACCTTGTTACTCTGGGTAACATTTGTTATCGCCGAAGACATCTAGAAATGAATCTTGATTCTTAATAATGTTATAGTCATTTCATATTTATATAAATACAAAGAATGACACTTGTGATTTACGTCGATTCTGTAAAATTCAAACAACAATTCGCATCTCGTATCGCTATTCACTCTCACTTCGAATTTTGAATCGGGTTCGAGTGCGAAGTGAGCGTCGAAGTGACGGGGTAATTACATTACTGAATGCCACTTCTTACGTCTTCTCATACTTTGTAAAAATCTCACGGTCAATTTAGTTCAACTCGCTGACACGCTCGCAAGGGTAGCGCTAGTGTATCAACCGAGTTTTTAGAATGCCAATCAAGAAACTCACAGCGGATTCAGATTCGAAGTTTAGAACGAGGTCTTACAAAATCACACCCCTGGTCCCAATTTAATTTGCTTAGCTACATAATTAATTTCCCTGACTGTACCTATACTGTGGCGGGCATAAACAATTAGCAAAATTTAATTCCTGTCAATAGTTAGATGTTATGTTATCTGACAGAATGACGGTTTAATCATGATTGGCGGTATTTGTATGTGTTGATTCATCGCGCAAGTAAACTTAGAAAATTATGTTAATGTAGTTTATCCAGTAGGCTATGTGTACTTATGCGATGAGGAGCTCGTGGTTAAGTAATAACAGCCGCACGGGTCGATCCATCAGGTTAAGGTACGCTTGCCGGGGTCGGTCAGTGCATGGGTGACCGTCGTTCCATACCGAGACTCCTCCGTGCCTCGGAAAGCATATTAAACCGTTCGTCCCGGCTGTCATTCTTGAATCTTTGACAGTCGTTACGGGTCGTCAGAAGCCCGAAAGTCCGAAAACCAGGCTTAGCAAGGGGTATCGTATTACCCAGTTACTGGGTTGTGGTTGTCAGATAGGCATTCGGTCTATGTAAAATACTGGTATTTAGCTGCATCTGGTTAGACTGGAACCCGACCCCAACATAGTTGGGAAAAGGTTAAGCAGATTGATAGTACGTTTACCTACTTATGCGACTGCGGAAAAGTAATAATGGGTTGTATGTAATACTTTGATAAGACAAGCTTTATTGGTATGGGTTTGATTCTCGTACGAACCTACAAATACTTCCCCAAAACATAACATAACATCACGCCTGTAATCCCCGAAGGACTACGCCGTTGGTCCCAGCTGTTATTCGTAGACCTTTGACAGCCGTAATATTTTCTTTTGATCAGTCAAACAGAAAAACGAGTTAGTTTGTCAAGTTATGCAGAAAAATTCAAGAATTATGGGAATGCATAATGTACGAGCGAACAAAGAGAGCTCGAATAATTTTGCACAATTTCGGATTCGTTACATTTTTCTGTCGACCATTCGTACCGAAAAGAGGTTTACTTTGTCGACTTATTCAGAAAAAATTAAGAATTAAGAGAATTTAGAATGCAAACGAAGCGACCTCTACAATGTAAGCAGGCTGCTTAAATTGTCTTTCTTTTCATCTCTCATACAGAAATAGGAAAACTTGTTTGGCGACCATCATACAGAAAAGCTGAAATTCATTTTACAGCACCTAAGTATTAGTAGACAAAAGTTTTGACCAGTGTGTGTTGCTATGGCACTGAAACTTGGTCGCTCACAATGGTCCTCATTAGAAGACTGAAAGTCACCCAAAGGCTATGGAGACGGCTAGGCTCGGAGTTTCCCTACATAATCGAATCAGTAATCCGTAGGAGAACCAAGGTAACCGACTTAGCCCGAAGTATTGCCAAACTTAAGTGGCAGAGGGCAGGGCACATTGCTCGCAGAACAGATGGCCGATGGGGCTGAAAGGTTCTGGAGTGGCATCCGCGTACCGGAAGACGTAGCCCACAAGTTGGACCGATGAACTAGTGAAGGCTGTAGGAATCATCTGGATACGCGAAGGACCAGAACCGGTCGAAGTAGGGGTGCTTGGGGGAGGCCCATGTCTAGCTGTGGATGTCTTTCGACTGAAATGACGATGATAATGATAAAGTATTATGAAACGTTTGGGTTTTTGGGATCTAGACCTACCTGTTCTAATACTGAGAAAATAAAATTAATAAATATTAAGTTTATTTTTGGAGCCGCCGTCGCGCCGCGATCGTACGCCCCCCAATTGGGGCGCGCCCCACCATGAGTTAGACAGAGTTGTACCGAAGCAGATGATGAAACATACCATACGGAAATAGCTAGTCTATCAACGTTAACAAAATGAAATGAAATTAATTAAAACGTGTGTATTGTTAAACAGAATGTTTTCTCATTCGAGTGATACCAGCGTAATAAGTTATCTTCATCGCTTTGAACGAGAACTCTTTAACCCCTTTGAGAATACAAAGGTTGCATTAAATGTGTTCAAATTGAAGAGGTGTGAATAAAGTGCGTGAAAAATATGATAGAAGAGGGAGTTGAGTGTTTAGCTTTATTTAATGGTAGCTATTGACGAAAGTATGCATAGTTTTTGTAAGTTACGACTACGGCGAAGCAAAAAGGAGGGTTAAATTATACCTGTATGTATGTAAGTATGTATATATGTCTCATCTGTTTCCTCATAACTTCTAAACTGCTCATCGTATTTTGACAAGTATGGTATCGTTGGAAGCGTCTTGATCGTCCGCTGGTTGGCTATGTGACGTCACACGTAATCTGTTCGATCTATGCCGTAACACGTGTGACCCCGATTTTTAATTTGTCTGTCTGTGATGTCTTGTTTATATCTTTTTAGTTGACTTGTTTGTCGTAGTTGCGTTTTAGTTTTATAACATTTTAACACCAGAAAATGCACTTCCTGAGACAATATTTTAGACACCATTGAATTAAATATAACGTAAGGTAGGTAAACGACACGGTTGGCGCAGTGGCTGAGCGATGGACGGCTGCGCAACGTGTCGCGGGTTCGATCCCCGCACGGAACAAATATTTGTATGATCTGCAAGTAGTTGTTCCGGGTCTGGGTGTTAGAGTATGTGAGTTTCTATGTTTACAGGAAGAAATTCCTAGTGAGGGGTAACGTTTTTTAAAAAAAAACACAAAAAAAACAAAACAAAAAAAAAAATAGGAAGCTCTAGTATCAGTGACACAATTAAAATCACGCGTAGTATAATTACTTTTACAATCCTCAGAGTAGAAGTATTCTGTGGTAGAAGTCTAGATAGTTATGAATTTATAATGTATGTTTAGGCACTCGGCCATTTTTAGGAATCCGGTTGATGTGTTAATGTATATACGGTAATAATTATTTATTTAAAAACAGAACTATACAAAGACTTTAGAAAATGTTATTATCAATCCTGCAAGCATTTGCCCAGAAGATGGATATTAATTCCAAGCTTGTATCAACTCAAACTCAAAGCATTTATTTCAATTAAACCATTTACAGGTACTTTTGAATTGTCAAGGAGTCAGTCAGTCAGAAATATGAAGCTAGTTGCCCATTTCAAAGCGTAGTAGTATTAATAATTAGACAGAGATCTTATTTCTTATTATACATAGCTTATCAATGCTACCAATTATTGGTGGAAACAAATGCATGCGATCAATCATACGCTCACTTTTCACTGTATAATATAAGTCATGAGGCCGCTTGTACATGCTAAGAAAAGTCGCCGGGACTACTGCAAGAATTCGGGTCGTTTCTAAATACAAACTGTGTACACTGTTTCGGCGCTGACCAACAAAAAAATATTGTCTGCACCAGACCCGACGCGCGAGGTTGCTACGGTGCAGAAGGAGCGGGATAGAGGGCGGTTTTCGTGCCTAGATCCGACAAAATTCTTGTCGTGTACATGATGAATTGGTCTTATCTGCAGCGGACACGGTGAAATTTCCTAGCTTAATTACAGCTAGGGAAACATTGTTAATCTGGCGCTACCTCAGCCAACTCAAATAGTCCGTTCCAAGGATATTATATTAAACAGATATTTTGTGAGCGCGCAATCGTAAAGACTCGAAAACGTCCTAATTAGGAAGTATTCACTTTAGTCTACGACACGCATGGCGACGAGTAAATACGCTTAGTTGAATTGACAATACTAGCTCTCTCTTTTTTTCTTGTTGTTTTTATCAAGCCATCTCTTTTCTATCAGTTTTACTTGTAGTGAAATGTAAAAAGAATGAAAGAGAGTATGCGTGCTTTCTTCTGTGTTCCGCTGCTGAGCGGAAAACTTTTTACACGACTAAGGAGGAGTGTAATGTTTTCAGGGTTCATGTATGTATGTATGTGAGTTTCTTCCACCATAACTCTAAAATGCCTGAACGGATTTTGATGTGTGGGGTATCGTTAGAATCCTTATATTATCCCGAGTGACATAGGCAATGTTTTTTTTGTAAAAAAAAAACTATTTGGCGGCATTATGGCTCCATTTTAAAAATGGAAAAATAAAGAAATCTTCAATTATTTACAATATGGGTATCCACTTGAAGGCCTTGATGAGCACATTCTAAAACTATATAATTTATTAGCATAAATTTTACATAGGTAGGGTGTAGGTACATGCAAAAAAACATTTCATCTTTGGCTGCAAACGATTTAATCAGACTTTAGTACTGCAAATGTCTAAATGAGTGAATGGTTTGGTAGATGATTGAGGTATTATTAGAATTCTTTCATCATAACGCAGTATACTTAGGCAAGTAATAAAAAAAAATTGTTAACATTAACACAATGCCAATTATTGCATAGCGGTAAACAAAAAGTACCTAAACTTCCAAAACAATAAAACTTGTCACTAAAATGCATAAAATAAAAATAAATAATTAAAAAACACGACTGCCCTGCTAAAAAACAAACTAAAAAGTAAAAATCAAGTTGATATAATTTTCATTGCAGTCGGGGGACCTCTTAGAATAAAAAGTATTCCACAGAACGGTCCCCCGACTGCAATGACAATTATATCAACTTGTTTTTTACTTTTTAGTTCGTTTTTTAGCAGGGCAGTCGTGTTTTTTAATTATTTATTGTTTTCGGCTGTTTTGTGAGTTTATAACATATCTTTTAATATAATATCATTGGTCCGTTCTAATTCAAAACTGTTATTATTTGTCATACAATGGTCCTGCCACGGCTTTATGTAGTGTTTTAATCTGCTAAACAATATAAGTATTTTCTGTATAACCCTCCTGACTATACAATCATTTTTCATTTTTATTTACAAAAAATTCAATCGCATCATGCATACATTCGTTATCATGTCCCCTGGTATCGCCTGGACACGCCCGTATGAGCACTTGAGCTGTGAATATGGGACAGACAAACAAACGCAATGTGTGCTTAATATTATCGAGACTGGTACGCAAAGGTCTCGCAGCAAACAAGCTGCACTATAAATAACGGACCGTAATGATTCTTTATGTGGATTTGTCTATGAATATGAGTGCCAGGGGTGAAGTGCTAGCGCGGTTGAGGGTTGGATTCTAAGGTTGTATGTTGTTCTAGTTTTATTTGGGTATATTGGTAAGTAATTATGCTTATTGGTAGGTACCTAATTGTTTTTATAGTATGAAAAAAAAATTGATAAAAAAGTAACAGATAAATATGGTTACAGATTTTTCATTATTACTTTACACACTACTTCGTCTGTGATCCAGGATGAAAAATAGCCTATGTCCTTCTCCAGCCGTTTTAGCATAAAAGCGTAACAAACAAACAAACTCACTTTCGCATTTATAATATTACTAGCTTCCGTCCGCGGCTTCGCCCGCGTGATATGTCGATAAAAAGTAGCCTATGTCCTTCCCCGGGATGCCATCTATCTCCTTGCCAAATTTTATCGAAATCCGTTCAGTGGTTTAGGCGTGAAAAGTTAACATACAGACAGACAGACCGACAGACAGAGTTAATCGAGAGTTAGTCGAATTTATAATATTAGTATGGATTATATTATAATATTATATAGTATGGATCTTCGTTTTTTTTTTTTTACATTTAACATGTTTAAATATTCGTATGTTAGTCCATGGCCAAACATTTAAGATCGTAATTCTATTAATAAGACCTTGTCCGTGTACCATGTTTTAAAGCAAATAAATATATTCTATTGTATTACTAATTTGTTAAGCAGGTAGCGACTGTGACGCGCGTATGTCACAAAAAACCTCTTATCGGTTATCGTGGCGGTTGAATGGTCATTCCGAATTAATGAATTTCATATCGCCATCAATATTCAAACATATTGAATACTCACGATTTGTTTACACCCACGTTTTTCCATTGATAAAACTGTAGGTTACTACGTATAACCCAAATACAAGCAAAAATATTCTTCGTCCATACGAAAAAAATCGACTATGCGACACTTTCACGACAAAAATTAAATTACATAATTAAGCTATTACAGCTATAAATCAAAGAGCTATGAATTATTGCCCCGAGAGCGTTCTATAATAAGAAGGAGCTCGTGGCTAAGTAGTAACAGCCGCACGGTCCGATCCATGAGGTTAAGCTACGCTTGCCGGGGTTGGTCCGTGGATGGGTGACCATCTTTACATACCGAGACTCCTCCGTGTCTCGGAAAGCACTTTAAGCCGTTGGTCCCGACTGTCAAACGTGGATCTTTGACAGTCGTTACGGGTCATCAGAAGCCCGAAAGTCTGACAACCAGTCTTAACAAAGGGTATCGTATTACTCAGTTACTGGGTTGTGGTGGTCAGATAGGCAGTCGCTCTATGTAAAATACTGGTCAGCTGCATCCGGTTAGACTGGAAGCTGACCCCAACATAGTTGGGAAAAGGCTAGGCAGATTGTAGATAAAACAGTAGGTTACTCCGTATAACCTATACTCCAGAAATAATATTAGAAATTTAAACAAACCTTTTTACAGTCCATTCAACCGATTTTGACTTCTATACCGTAGGCATAAGGATGGCATTAAAAGCCAAAAAAGTTACACAATACCAACTAACTACTGCAGCTGCCATTTGTCATGTCACCAACGCAATAGAAGTCAAAATCGGTTGAACGGAATGTAAAAAAGGCTTATTTAAGTGTCTCATCTTATTTCAAATAGAATATAAATACAAGCAAAAACATTCGTCCATACGAAAAAAATCGATCAAGCGACGCTTTCACGGCAAAAATTAGATCCCCACATTAAGCTATATAAAGCTATAAATCAAAGAGTAGAATTATTGCCCCGAGTGTTCTACAATAAATATGTCGTATGTTTTATGTGTGTGTGTAAATTGTGATTAACGACTCTTAAAAGCATCTACAGATGTCCCACTTTTACAGTTGGAATCCGTCGTAGGCGTTTAATTTTTTGTGCCATCTGTGAAGATAAATTAGGGTGAATTTGTAGTCAATTATGAAAAAAGAAAAACGAATAGGAGGAAATATTAATGCTAGCATTTTTCAGCCAAGAACGTACCTACTTTTTTTATTAACCCCATTGAAAGGAGAATATTTAATTTTTTTTAAGTCAATCTTCTTACTAGATTATCTAAATGCGGTTATAATCATAGGAGGCATTCATAAAAAACTGATCCAGTAATTTATTGGTGATGCCAATAAGGCTCAAATCACCCTAATAAAAAATATCCATAAAAACAACCTTATCGATAAGTATCTAGACATATTATAAACTAGCTTCCGCCCGCGGCTTCGCTCGCGTGGTGTGTCTATAAAATGTAGCCTATGTCCTTCCCCGGGATGCCATATATCTCCTCGCCAAATTTTATCGAAATCCGTTCAATGGTTTAGGCGTGAAAAGGTAGCATACAGACAAACAGACAGACAGAAGGACAGACAGACAGAGTTACTTTCGAATTTATAATATTAGTATGGAAGTATGGATAGTATGGATTAATGTCGTTTATCGTGTTTGTCTGTATGTCCACGTTGTTCTTCTAAACCACGCAACTGATATTGATGAGGTTTTCACCATCGTTTAGAGAATTTATTCAAGAAGATTTATGTGTAATACGTTACTATTAAAGTTACATATAACTAAGAAATCTCTATGTTTTGTCAAATCGTAAAATCTGTGCGAAGCAAGAGCGCGTCGCTAGTGTAGTTTATAAACATTAGTGTTGTATAAATGCTCGTAGCCAAGCTACGTAGTTGCTACGGCGTAGCAAGTGCTGCTACGCAAGCTACGCAGCGCTCGGCAGTCTTCGAACTTGAATTTTTGTTCACACTTTTGTATGTGGCTGTTACTTAATTAACTAAATTTTAAAAGTAAATTTATGATTGACCGAGAAAAGTAAATACGTAACCAGTTGATACACACAAACATACATAAACTCAAACCTTTTTTCCATGGGGGTAAGCAGAAACTACATAACACCACCTGCTATGATCCTTACATACTCTGTTTGCTTAATTTACATTAACGCACCAGGCCTTTCTGAAGAACTACCAATACAGTACCTTCTCTGGTGTCCCCCTGGGCGTTTTCACTCATATCTGCCTTTTAAATACCTTTTGTTTGTCCCTTTTCATTCAATCAGTTAATCCATACTAATATTATAAATTCGAAAGTAACTCTGGCTGTCTGTCTATCTGTCTGTCTGTATGTTACCTTTTCACGCTTAAACCACTGGACGGATTTGGACAAAATTTGGTAAGGAGATAGATGGGATCCCGGGGAAGGACATAAGGTACTTTTTATCGACATACCACGCGGGCGAAGCCGAGGGCTAGTGTTAAATATAAATGTTAGAGAGTTTGTTTGTTTGTTACGCTTTTACACTAAAACAGCTGAACGGATTTGGATGAAATTTGGCACATGGGTAGAACATGACTTGTAATAGAACATAGGATACTATTTATTCCCATATTCCCACGGAATTGAAACTTACGCAGGTGAAACCGTGGGGCGCAGCTAATGTGTGTATCTTTATTAATAAAATATTATTCAATCTCTTAATCCTGATTGCGGAATGCTCAGACAGCTCGTTGTAAACTAAACCAAATGGATAACGATGTCTGCCACACTGTCATATGACAATTTGATCCCTTATGACATTGGATATAACTGGATTAAACAGGTTTTGCTCAGGAGAAACTGTGTGGAGATATTAAGGCTATCAGACACCGTCCAGGTGCTGCCATTTTAGACAAATCTGAATGGTACTTTACCTTAATTCGTCGTAATAGCTGAGTACATGAGTTAGGCCGTGTTCAGACGTCACGCGACGACTACGCACTCGCGTTGTGTCCGCCTTACACCCGCCCTCGGCACGCACAAAATCAGCGTATGGGTCCCGAAGTCGTACGGACGGGGTGGGTGCAATGCGTGTGCAGGGTGAGCGTGGCGAGGCGTGTGGGGTTGGACTTCGATAAATGCAATGCAATCTATTGATGTGTCATAAGACTCAAATTATATACAAAACATTTTAAAGCGAGTTAGACGCGGGTGCTGACGCGCGTAGCGTGCGCTTAGCGGGCGCGTGTCGTCTGAACGCGCGACTTTTTCTTGCTGTAAAGGTTAATAAACCGTATGTTCCAATAACTAAAAAACAATACATTAGGTAGTTTATTGTTTGGGTTGGACATTACGTTTACTCCGCGCATTTGTGCTAGACCCACAGAACTTATTCTTTACCACAACTTTTCATACTGGATCATAGACGAAATCGCGGGTAATAGCTAGTACGCTATAATTTATAAAGATACTAGCTGCGCCCCGCGGTTTCACCTGCGTAAATCTTGATCCCGTGGGAATATCGGGATAAAAAGTATCCTATGTCCTATTCCAGGTCATGAGTCTACCCCTGTGCCAAATTTCATCCAAATCCGTTCAGCCGTTTTAGCGTGAAAGCGTAACAAACAAACTCACTTTTGCATTTATAATATTACTAGCTGCGCCCCGCGTTTTCACCCGCGTAAGTCTCGATCCCTTGGGAATATTGGGATAAAAAGTATTCTATGTGTTAATCCAGGTTATAAACTATCTTTTTGCCAAATTTAATCCAAATCCATCCAGCCGTTTTTGCGTGATTGAGTAACAAACATCCAAACACACAAACTTTCACATTTATAATATTAGTAGGATACTAGCTTCCGCCCGCGGCTTTGCCCGCGTGGTATGTCGATAAAAAGTAGCCTATGTCCTTTCCCAGGGTGCCATCAATCTCCTTGACAAATTTGATCGAAATCCGTTCAGTGGTTTAGGCGTGAAAAGGTAACATACAGACAGACAGACAGACAGAGTTACTTTCGAATTTATAATAATTAGTATGGATAAGTTAGGATCAGGCGGGCGAAAACTCCTAGGTTCCGATTTGATGATCCTTTTGTGATTGAGCATAGATTTTGTTATCGCTTTTTACAGAAGGCTTTTTCTGATATTAAAGAACCAGTTGTGAGTGTTTTTTTGAGACCTATGAATGATTGTTATGGTAATTGGACTATGGAAGTGTGTATGTGGTGGAATGATTATTTACGTACCGTTGGTTTGAAACGGAAACAGTTGTATCTTTATGGACCTTCTAATGTTGTTAAATCAAGTTATATTGAAAGTTTAATTGGTCGTGTTAATATGAAATATGTTTTTTATCCTTGTGTTGGTAAATTTTGTATGCAAGGATATCGTGAAGGTTATTTATTTATTTATAAAGGTACACCAACAGCTTCTGTGTATAATATATCTTACGTACTATAGTTAACAATAGCCTCGGACTTACACAGTCGCCAATTACAGGATAACCAGCAATCTCAGAAATAGGTGATCAAGTTGGTAACACATATTAATAGGTACTAAAACTAAAGAATTAAGAACATTATGGCGAAATATTACTCAAAGTTAAGATTAATAACAAAGGAAAAAAAAAAAAAAAAAAAAATTACACAACGAACAATAATGCATTTTTTTTTTTTTGTTATCATAACGTAATTTTATTTGAAGAGTTTTCGTATAAGTTTTCTGTTCCTAATATGTTAAAAAGATTATTAGAAGGTCGTAAGTATGCATATCCTGTGAAATGTGAGCGAAACTGGTGGAAGCTAGGTGCCACTAGTCCTTTGCCGGTAAACTTAGGCTTAGATAATCTTTACGACTTTTCGCTGAAACGAATTTCAATCAGGCTATTATAATGCTTAGTGCGTCAGCAATAATCGAACTTTGATGTCTCAGGAAATAAATTCAAAAGTCTTGAAATAGAAGAACATTGGAATTCGTTCAGAATCGAGTGAGCAAGTCGGGTCACGGCCATCGATATTACAATAATGTGTTACGCTACGTTGAGCAGATAGTGTTAGAGAATTTAGATGTTATGCGAATAGATACGACAGCTGTCAGAATAAGTTGGCAAGGTAGTTGGGTACTAGAAAAAACGGTGTTGTGAAAGTTTTTTTTTTTTTTTGAGGTTGGGATATCATCAAACGACTTCTCCCGCTCTGGGTGGAGCGGAAGGGCGTGTCAGACTTTTACTGATTAAAACCCACCCGTGTTCCTTCAGTTGCCTATTGCCAAGGTCCCGGTATCCCTTTCGAACTTTCCCGCAACCCTGGCAGGGTTGTGAAAGTCTGACGACGGAATACATGGTTTGTAGCATCTGAAACCGCCACACATACACACACGCACACATTATGGTAAAGCAATAAAGATATTGAGTATTCAGCTGCGCAGAGTTCAGCAAAATCCAGTTTCATAAAAATACTAGCTGCACCCGACGCTATACTAGCTTCCGCCCGCGGCTTCGCCCGCGTGGTATGTCGATAAAAAGTAGCCTATGTTCTTCCCCGGGAAGCCATCTATCTCCTTGCCAAATTTTATCGAAATCCGTTCAGTGGTTTAGGCGTGAAAAGGTAACATACAGACAGACAGATAGACAGACAGAGTTACTTTCGAATTTATAATATTACTAGCTGCGCCCCACGGTTTCACCCGCGTAACTCTCGATCCCGTGGGAATATCGGGATAATAAGTATCCTATGTCCTATTCCAGGTCTACCCCTGTGCCAAATTTCATTCAAATCCGTTCAGCCGTTTTAGCGTGAAAGCGTAACAAACAAATAAACAAACTCACTTTCGCATTTATAATATTATATTAGTTGGGATTAGGATTAGTTAGGATTGTATGGATTAGTATGGATTATGGATTAGTTAGGATTAGTACTAGGATTAGAAGGCATGTTAAATTCTATGTATTGAACTGGAGAGAACATTAATCACAACCCAGGCCAGGATTAGTCATTATTATATTGTTGTTATTGGATATGATGTATGATTATTTTTTCTCGCACGCGGCTTTCTAATCAAATCAAATCAACAGTCATTTATTCAAACTAGGCTGAGAATCAGCACTTTTCGAACGTCAAAATTACATAAGACAGTCCCTAATAACTCCCGCCTTCCACCACTTCCTAGTGCTTTAACTGAGAAGAAGAAGTGGTGCAACAAACTCCCCGGCATGTTGTTTCTACCTACCCCCATGGGAATAAGGCGTAACGAGTTTATGAATGTACCTACTAATATACAGGGTGTAAAGGTAATCACTGTTGTCACTAAAATCATGGTTAGTTGACTTAAATATAAAAATAAATCAACGAGTAACAGCAAAAAAAAAACGTTATTTTCATTAAAAGACTTTAAAAAGTTTCTATCCGACACCGAGCTCGCTAGCGAGACTGCTGACTGACTGAGGGAGGGGTCGCGCTCGCGGCCGGTCAGGCACCCCCCACCCGTGTTGAGACGCAAGTTCGTTGCTCTAGCGCATAGGGTGAAAAAGTGAAATACTCTTATGGTAAAACGATTTTCTTAAAAAAAAAAAGGTGGCATTTTCCATTGATTTTACATTCTATAAATGAAACCAAACCACTGGTTTCAAGGATGTTTACCCTAACACCCTGTATAAGTATGTATGGTGTAGATCCTATCTAGGCTGATAGGAAAAAATAGTGCATCCCCTTGACGCAAACCCATTTCTTTATTCTTAGACTAACATCAATCAATCTGCCTAGCCTTTTTCCAACTATATTGAAGTCGGCTTCCAGTCTAACCGGATGCAGCTGAATACCAGTATTTTTCATGGAGCGACTGCCTATCTGACCTCCACAACCCAGTGACTTGGTACTACGATACCCCTTGGTAAGACTGGTTGTCAGACTTTCGGGCTTCTGACGACCCGTAACGAACGACAAAGATCCACAAATAACAGCCGGGACCAACGGCTTAACGTGCTTTGTTAGACTAACATAGTAACAGAAAATATAGGTACTCTATAATATACTTATAATATAGGTTCTCTACTTTAACTAACAAATAATATTCACCCTAAAATTAACCGCAAACATGCTTCAGCATTTTCCAGAAAAGAAAAGCCAGTACCTATCATGCATTTAAACTAACTGCCTCCATACCGGTAACGTATACCAACATAATTTCACATTTTGGGCATTATCAAAACATGCGCAGAATGGCTGGGGTAAGCTTGTATGGTCGGCAAGAAACGTCATTAATAAAAGTTTTAATAAATTACTAATTAGACTTTTTGTATCTAACTGATCAAAGTTTTGACAGTACGTGCTCCTTCGTATTATTTAGGTTTTACATTAAACCATTCACATTTTCATGTTAAATTAAAACCACCAAGAATAGATAAACAACGTGAAGAAATCTCAAAAACTGCAAATTATCATCATCTACGTAGCCTTTTCCCAGCTATATTGCGGTCAGCTTCCAGTCTAACCGGATGCAGCTGAATACCAGTATGTTACATGAAGCGACTGCACATCTGACCTCCACAACAAAGTTACTGGATAATACGATACCCCTCGGTAAGACTGGTTGTCAGACTTTCGGGCTTCTGACGATCCGTATCGACTGTCAAATATCCACGAATGTCAGCTAGGACCAACGGCTTAACGTGCTTGCTCCGGCACAGAGGGGTCTTGGTATGTAAAGATGGTCACCCATCCACGGATCGACCAGGGCAAGCGTGGCTTAACCTGATCGACTCATGCGGCTATTATTACTTAGCCACGCGCCCCACTTAAAATCAACTAGAATTTTACCTCTTTAATAATATTAGTATAGATTGAACGAGGAGTGGTTAATTTATATGTATTTGATATACCTTCGATATTTCCATCAATCAATCATGAGCGAAGTAAAAAAGTATTTAAGCGTCGAAGTATTCCTAGTGACAAATGTTTTACAGCGATCTTTTTGCCGACCGTACGTTCTCAACTGTACCTATGTATTATCGTGTGCTCACCTTAATTTAATACTTGCACATAGTTCGGAAATGTTTATATGCTCACTTGAATACTAAAGAGTTGAATAAAGTTTTTTCGATGAAGGAAAAACGTAGTGAGTAAACTTGGACTTATGTATCTATCTGTATTCTATATCTATTTCTAAACTAATAATAAAGCTGAAAAGTTTGTTTTTTGTTTGTTTGTTTGAACGCGCTAATCTCTGAAACTACCTGGCGGATTTGAAAAAAATCTTTTTGTAATTGATAGCCCAATTCTTGAGGAAAGCTAAAGGTGATTTAACATCACGTAAGGAGTACGCTTAGGACTCAAGCAAGAATAAGAAAAGTCAGACAGAACGCTAAGCGAAAACGAAATAATAGTGTAGGCAGGCGACGCGATGCGACGCGCGGTGGTTCGGGGGAACAATTCAAAATTAATACAAATAATATTCCAGCCAGTCCTGGCTGTAAAAAAAACACTAAAAATAGTTCCTAATTCGGCCTAACTTCTTGTAATATCTAGACCAATGTTTCAATAAAAAAGTTTCAGCGAATCTGAAATTCCAAGTGAACTAATATTTAATTTTAGTTTTTTTTTTTGGGATGGAATATTAAATGTTTGAAAAGAGACAAAGTTTATTTATTAATTTAATTTAGAAGAGTTAGGTACCTACGTTTTTTTTTTTCTGTAGCCTTGTACAAAACGTTACCCAGCAAGTTTAGCGGGCTTTTTTGCTGAAATATGATTTGAGCTCGTATTGATACTCAGTCATGGATGAAATAACCGGGCACGCTCGTTCCATCGTAGGCCACATACATCGCTTTATACCGTGTTTTATTTTATATTGTGTAGTAAGTGTTTTGTTTTATTTATTAGAGTTTAAGTTGTATACGTTAGGTTTTATACTTATGTGTGATATTCATTGTAAAATCTAATCTAACTTGTAACTTCATTGTCATTATAAACGCGGAAGTTTGTAAGTATGGATGGATGGATGGATGGAATTTTGTTACTCTTTCACGCAAAAACGGCTGAATGGATTTGGATGAAATTTGGTAAACAGATAGTTTATAACCTGGATTAACACATAGGATACTTTTTATCCTGATATTCCCACGGGATCGAGACTTACGCGGGTGAAACCGCGGGGTGCAGCTAGTTGTAAATATTCGTATGCCATTTTTACCGGCGGATGTGTCCTAAACATAACTGTAATTACCAACTTTGTACCTACCATATCCTACGAATAAATGTCTTTGAAATCGAGGTGAAACGCAGTACATCACGCCTAGTTCCCCGAAGGGATCGGCAGAGATGTAAACATTAGAATCAGCAATACAACTCTCTAAGTTCATGTAAGTGCATTGAATGACTATATCATGAAATCATGACATTTTGCACATAAATGAACTTAACGAGTTGTATTTCTGATTCTAATGATTATAATTCTGTAAATCCATATTTGTTTCGGCCGCAAATCATATTTAGATCAACATACAACCTGTTACTGACCTGCAAATTGCAAAAAGCTTAAGAAAATTCGAATTTCGTGGGCTACCTTAGCGCATCCCTTAAGTCACGTATTTAAGTATCGGTCACTACACTCGCGACAATCTAAGAAGTCCGTTTTGACGTTTCGTTCTCGTACATTTAATAAAACGTTAAGCCTTGAGAATCAGTTTTTAGTAATGTGGATAAGTCGTCGATTACAAACTCTCTAAGTATGTTCAATCGATATGTCTCGAGAATCAGTTTTTATAAACTGATTCTGGAGACATATCGATTGGTTCGATTGGTTTCTTATGAAACCAATTTTTTTTTTCATCGCTACACAAAGAATTTTTATAGCTGTCAAAACGGACTTCTTAGATTGTCGCGAGTCTAATTACCAGTCACTCTATAAATAAATAAATAAAATTATGAACAATTCTAGGTTCAACTTACAATAATAGATTAGAAGAACGAGTGGGTAGCAACTTACCGCTATTTAAAGACAGCACCAAAGTATACCTGTACTCGAAGCATGTTCACTTTACACGTGTCTCAGTGCATTGTTTACTGTAGGCCTCGTGCTCTTCATTAAATGGCCATAGTGCTTGGGGCGGCTATTAAGAGTTAATGTGATCATGTAGGTGAACAGGTGCAAAATAGAACAATTTCTTCGAACTTAAAGGCACACTGGTGTCTATAAATAACGGGTGTAAATTACACTTAATGAAGCCGAATGAGACTTGTTCTTCCCGCCATAGTGATATGTTTTTTGTTCTGTACCATACCTGGGTACCTTCTAGTTACGGAGATACATTTGAAGGTCAAAGTTACAACTATTTCAGACGTTTTTTTTAAAGAAAACAAGTTTAAAACGTTATAACTTGATTTTAAATAACGAGCTTTCCGAGTCACGGAGGAGTCTCGGTATGTAAAGATGGTCACCCATTCATGGACCAACCCCGACAACGCTTGTCGCTTGTAAGTTACGCTAACTTAACCTGATGGATCGACCCGTGCGGCTGTTATTACTTAGCCACAATCATACCTCTTGTAACAGCGACAAAAAAAACAGAAAACAAAGACAAAACATGCGGAATAATCTAATATTATAAACAGGTAAAATTGTTTTTTTGTTTGTTCGTAATATACGTTTTACAGAGTTCCCTTAATAAAGATTACCATCTCTGGATCCGATTACAAAATGCCGAGTAACATATGATAATGTTTTATGATATAGTTGCAGAGCGGGAGGGCGTGTCAGACTTTTACTGACTAAAACCCACCCGTGTTTTCACTTTCCTTCAGTTGCCTGTTGCCAAGGTCCCGGTATGGGATTTTCGCACTTTCCCGCAACCCTGGCAGGATCCGTATGAAGTGACAGTGAACCTAAGTAGTCCAGAACACAACTGTCATATTTTTAACCGACTTCAAAAAAGGAGGAGGTTCACAATTCGACTGTATTTTTTTTAAAATGTTACCTCTGAACTTTCGACTGGGTGAACCGATTTTGATGATTCTTTTTTTATTTGAAATCTGGTGCTTCCTTTGTGGTCCCATATAAATTTTATAAACTTTGCTTGCGTAGTTTTTGAGTTATCTTCAATAATTACGTATTTTACCCACTTAGGCTATGTAGATGATTTTTATTTGACTCCGTCACTGTTATTTACATAGCAGGTAGTGGTATTCGAATTTGTGTGGGATAGGTACCACAACTAAAAGTGAAAAATATATTTTTGTACAAAAAAAAAAAACAACCGACTTCCATAAATTCACAAAAAAAATGAAAAATAACTTTAATTTCGGAAGTCGGTGGCAAAACAAGCAAAGATACGAAAATTGAAAAGCAAAGATACCGACTTCCGAAATTAAAGTTATTTTTTACTTTTTTTGTGTTTTTTTTGGAAGTCGGTTATTTTTTTTTGTAAAATGTTTTTATTAAAACAAATAGTGTTATATAGTTTTGTTTAAGTTTTCAGTCTCGGGGTTATTTCGGGTTTGCTCAATTAGTTTCAAACTCGTGCGGAGTTCTGTGAGTCTTAGAGAGATGGCATGTCTAATTAGTCGAGCAAGCATTCAAGTTAGCAAATACAGAAGTTTATCATTCGTAGATATAAATGTAAATCATGGAATCATAATCGTGGTTAGACCTGCTGTGTTTTATCAATCAGAATGTTGGATCACAAAAGGGATGAATGAAAGGCAATTGCATGCAGCTGAGATGAGAATGCTAAGAGGGTGTGTGGTGTTCCGCGAATGAATAGAATAAGAAATGAGTATATAAGAGTAAGTCTGAAAGTGATGGTATGGGCATGTGATGCGGGGGAATTAGGAAAGTGAGGAAAGTTTTGAGTATGATTGTGGATGGCTATAAAAGTAGCGGAAGACCAAGGAAGCGATGGATGGACTGTGTAAAAGATGGTATGGCTTGAAATGGGGTGACTACCGAGATGACGGCTAATAGAGAGTATGGAAGAAAATGAAATGTTGCGCCGACTACACATAAATTGGGATAAGGGTGGGAGAATGATGATGATGAATCATGTGTCTTAAGAAAGTAGTTATCCACATAAAATACAATAGACGCAGTTATATTTAGTAACCTATTCCGCTTAACTATTCCTCAAGAGTAAAAAATAAGACATAAAAAACCCGTAAGACATCGACACGACCTGTCGTGTTGCCACGCCGACGCTGGACGCTCGCTGCGTCCAGCGCTCGTGGCAACACGTCGTGTTCAGCTTCGCGACTGGTCAATCGTCATCCTGAGGATACCTTGGTTACTAAATATATTATACGTCTATTGTATTTTTTATAATGTATTTCCGCAAAGTCACACTTGAATCAATTAATTATCGTATTCCACATACTTAAAGTGGTTACTTAATTCATCCAAATGTGTGAATTATAGTAAAATTACCAAACTTACCATTGGATCCGAAGGTCCATTTATCTGAGGTTGTCCCAAGAGCATTGTGGAGCTGTTCTTTTAAACATTTACTTAGTCAAGGTTTAGAACAGACAGCCCTTTCGAAAAAAAGGTTCGCAAACTTTTGCGCGTGACCTAAACCTACATTGAGCCTTCCTTCCTTTGGAATTCGTGACGAAAGTGGTTTGCAATTTTAAAAGTAGCCGTGACTGACACAAGTAAACAGGAGAGTAGAGTGAGTGAGGGTGAGTGTCTTCTCCATACAAATATATTGGATGGACTGTATTGGTGACTTGATTGAGTGGGTGGGGTGAGTGGAGTAGTAGAGTGTAGTGGGGTGAGTGTCTTCTCCATACAAATATATTGGATGGACTGTATTGGTGACTTGATTGAGTGGGTGGGGTGAGTGGAGTAGTAGAGTGTAGTGGGGTGAGTGTCTTCTCCATACAAATATATTGGATGGACTGTATTGGTGACTTGATTGAGTGGGTAGGGTAAGTGGAGTAGTAGAGTGTAGTGGGGTGAGTGTCTTCTCCATACAAATATATTGGATGGACTGTATTGGTGACTTGATTGAGTGGGTGGGGTGAGTGGAGTAGTAGAGTGTAGTGGGGTGAGTGTCTTCTCCATACAAATATATTGGATGGACTGTATTGGTGACTTGATTGGGTGGGTGAGTGGGTGGGTGGGGTGAGTGGAGTAGTAGAGTAGAGTAGAGAGTAGTGGGTGGAGTGTCTTCTCCATACAAATATATTGGATGGACTGTATTGGTGATTTGATTGGGTGGGTGAGTGAGTGGGTGGGATGAGTGGAGTAGTAGAGTAGAGAGTAGTGGGTGGAGTGTCTTCTCCATACAAATATATTGGATGGACTTTGTGAAAGTTGATGTGGCTAGAATGGGGATAGCTACAGAGATGACGACTAATAGAGAAGTAGGTATGGAAGAAAAGACATGTTGCGCAGACTGCAAATCAATTGGTATAAGGACTGATGGAATGATGAAGGATTCTATTGATCTTCTCAATAGAGCTTTACTTTTTCTCAACAATTAAGAAGTAGATAACTAATTAACTTTTTAGGATAGGTAATAATCCGGCCAGGGTTGCGGGAATGTCCGAAAGGGATACCGGGACCTTGGCAAAAAGCAACTGATGGAACACGGGTGGGTTTTAGTCAGTAAAAGTCTGACACGCACTTCCCTCTGGGCGGAGCGGCCCAGAGCGGGAGAAGTCATTTGATGATTTTCCACCCACAAAAAAAAAAAAAGGATAGGTAATAATAACATAATTAGCCTATAATGTTCCCACCGCTGGGGCACAGGTCTCCTCTTTTTGAAAGGGAGTGGGCTGTAGTAGATGTCACATGTCTTCGAATCTTTGGTTGTAGGACATGCCGGTTTCCTCACCATGTTTCCTTCACCGTTTTTGAGAGCAGCGGCACGCAGCGGTGATGAAATTAAGTATTTATATAAAGTTAGCCGACTGGCTGGGTTCAAACCCACGACCCCGCCGACGGCGCCGTTACCACTGGGCCACCACTGCTCTCAATAACTTTTATTTTACAATCCATTTTCTTCTCAGCTTGAGAATCTTAAAGTAAGAAAAATACAGGCTGTTTTTTAACCGACGTCGCAGTTAGCTTCATTATTACGTATTTTTCACACTTAGTTTATGTGGACGATGTCTTATATTACTCCGTCACTGCTACTTACATTGCAGGTAGTGGTATTCGAATTTGTGTGGGGCAGGTAGGTACCACAACAAAAAAAAAAAAAACTTTTTCCAAAAAAAAAAACAACCAACTTTCACTTTTTTGCGTTTTTATTGGAAGTCAGTTGTTTTTTTTATTGTAATTTTTTTTTTTTTTACATTCCTTCTATATTTTTTATTCCTTTTGACTGAATTTTTCCTGTCACACAGGAGTGATAGTATTAAATAAATTACACAAGCGACACCAGACGTGTTGTATCCTTTTGTCGTAATTTAAAAGATGGCGGCTGCACTGTTAGTGACACGTCCCGCCAACGTGACGTCTTCATAAAAAGGAATAGTTTATGTTCTCATTAGTACGAGTTTCTTTATGACACGTAGAGTGTTTTTATTCTGGAGCATGTTTTAAATATTCTAAAAATTCTAATATTCTAATATATTAAGGTTCACCATCTGGAAAGCAAGAAAATACAGTCTGATTCTTTATAACGTAAAAAAAAAATTTTTTTTAAATATTTTTGTCATCGATAAAATTTTGCATAGATTCCCTCATTTCGATATGTGCTCATTATAAAGAATCACACTGTATATTAATTTAAGTACAACAGAGCTTCAAATAACAAAAAATAAAATATACTCGAAAGTTTTGTGAATAGTCGTGATGCTTTGCCTAATATACGCCCAAATTCGATACATTTCCTGTTCAATTCCCCACCGACACTCCAATAGATAAAGACCGTCTATTCGATCACGCAGGCCCACACAGGCCCGTATCTTATAAGGTGCTCAAGTATTTATCTATTTATCTCTGTTATTTTATATTTGAGTCGAGATTCGTATTTGAACATTGTTCTACATTGTGCGGGTCAAGGAGACAAGAAAAACAAATGAAGATGAATGAAAGAACAGCAAAATTGAAAATGTTAAGAACAATTTACTTGCGTTTATTACATTAAATCCTTACTTCCTTACTAATATATAAATGCGAAAGTAACTCTGTCTGTCTGTCGCGCTTTCACGCCAAAACTACTGAACCTCTTTAAATGAAAAGTACACTAACTAGAGCCTGAGAAAGGACATAGGCTAGGCGAAGCCGGTGGCGGAAGCTAGTAATCTATAATTATATCAATACGTGAAGCAAAATCTTTGTAACATTTTTTATTGCGAAAACAACGCAGTCGGAGGAGTATGAAATTTGGCACAGTTTAAGTTTATAAGGAGAAAGATTGCAGAAAGCTAATATTTTTATTCATTATGCATTAGAAATAAATTAAATTAACTTAAAAAAAAAACATTAAACATACTACCATGCGTTTGACACACAATACAAACATGACAGCTTATAATTAGTATGTACTAACATGGCAGCATGGAATTAGTATGTTTTTATAGTTATACATTATGAATTTCGAATTTCGGTCGAATTTCGACCACTCTGGGGCGATCATCATCAACATCTTCATTATTTCAGCTCGTATGTATAAATTAAATTAAAATTAACGTTTACAATAACGCATTATACGTAGAATAAATATTGTTGTTCATTGTTATTAATTTACTCGCAACCGGCGTCCGTGTACGAAGCAAAATTAGTATGTCAGGATCGTAACAGGCGGCGTCCTGTAGTTTCTGCCTACCCCCATGGGAAGACGACGTGAATTTATGTTTTACTTTGGAGGATTTTTCTATTTACTGATATTTTTAACAACAAGCAACATAAAAATTCTCATGAACTTTAAAAAAAAACTATCATTACCTATGAAGAGTTTTGCCCCATTAAAGCTCCTATTCTCGTAGTAAAATTTTCGAAAAACCAAAAATACATAATGACGATACTATAATATTGCCGAATATACATTATGACCTCATATTTAAGATGATGTGATGTGACCAGTGGTAGGATTCACGCCGCGCGCCGTCTCAAAAGATTTCTCATTCGTAAAAAGTAAAAAGATACCTTTCTCAGGTATCATTTCCACAGATTTTCTGTCGTCCTTTAATTAATCATTTCATTAGATAAATAAAATATACGTATTTCGTTAAACTTTTGTCGCCACCATACGTCCAGCCGATTTTTCTTCCTCTCAAAATCTCACGTCGCCAGTTGTTGATTGGAGGGCAGAGCGTGCGGTCGTTCGTCGCGTACCCACTACCCAAGTGTGTCGAAACGTCCGAGAAATTCGAATTTCAAATCCGGGATTTTGTTTTCTTGCGAGTGAATTTTAAATCGTTCGATTTTATTTGTAGTGTTCTTAATTCAAATTAAAAGTGCAGTGAGTGTTATAGTTTTTTTCTGACTGGAGTGGAAGTTTACAACGGTCGATTGGGGACTTCAATAGGATGTGATGTAAGTAATTAACCAACTTTTATTGCTGCCCGAAAGTGGTCGCGTTTGTTTTATCTTTGTTTGGATTTTCGAAATACGTGTGGACTTTAATTTTGAAAGGTTAAGCATAATTTACGACTGAGTTTTAGGTTTTTGTTTCCATTCTAGGGCTCCTAATTTAAATTTTAAATTGAGTGTTTTAATAATACGGTTATTTAATTATGTTTTACATCACGTTGCACAAATAAATAAAAAAAACTTTAATGAAAAAGTTTAATCATTATTTTTTTACCTACAGTTTATTAGAATATAAATGCAGTTTCAATTAATTGTTTTAGATTTAAATACAGTCGGTACATACAATTTATGTAATGCGTATAAATTGGGCTTAAAAAATGAATTAATTTATCGTTTTATTGCAGACAAAAATATTCTGCATATAATTTGCAGAACATTTAGTCTGCAATAAAACTTAATTATTAAGTATTTAAAATTTAACGATTCCTTTCATAACTGGGGCAATATTGAAAAATACAAAGAAGAGTAGGTGAAGAGTTTCAGGAGAAGCTCACGGTTGGATTTAATAAAAATTAAAATGTAAGAGGCCATTTTTTTTTTAAATTTATGACAGGAACAAAACGGTCTTTGAATTGCGGTGGTTTTTTTTTTGTTTTTGTTCAACCATTTATATTATGTAGGTACCTACACTGAACTAATAGGTAGGTACTGTATGTTATAAAATTATAAGTTATAAATACAATAATAAATATTGTGTTTATAAATGAAAAAACTACCGATATAAAAACTATCGGTCCCGTTTTCGCGTAGCCCTACGGAACCCCAAAAAGTTTTATCTGTTCCAGTGTTTTTCCTTAACGCAATCAATCCTAATAAAATAATCATTAGTGTTGTATTAATTGACTGTACGATCGCAATAAAATTTGCCAGTGGGAATACGAAACAAGAAAAGTTTTTTTTAAACCAAAGTTACTGAAGTTGAAAGTAGAAAAATAAATGAAAATCTAGGATTTTCTTCCCGGACTTTTTTAATTTTTAATCGACTTCAAAAAAAGTAGGAGTTTTCCAACTTTTCGCGTCGGAATCTTATTTATTTTTGTGTTATGTCAATCAATCTGCTTAGCTATAGGTATTTGTTTATTTTTTATCAAATGTCGTAGCATTATGCTGAGATTTGAGCCTCTTTGACCACGCACAGGTCTTATTTTCCTCTTACACTTTGTTTTTTTACTATTTTGTTAAGCCTTAATGTTTTTTTTTTTAATTTAGTTTTTATTACTTCTTTTAACGATTTTGCTAGTTTTAATGTTTGTTTTTATTGTTTTATTGCCTGTGCGTTTTCCAAATAAAATATTTTTCTTTATTTCTTTAGCCTTTTCCCAACTATGTTGGGGTCGGCTTCCAGTCTAATTGGATGTAGCTGAATTATCTGACCTCCACAACCCAGTAACTGGGTAATACGATACCCCCTGGGAAGACTGCAGTATCATTTGTAGATAGATAGGTAGGGTTGGTTCTTGTTTTAACCGACTTAAAAAAGGAGGAATTCGATTGTATGTTTTTTTTACCTGGTTTTTTTTCTTGACTTGATTGGTAATACAGATGTCGTTGACGAGGGAGGCCAAGGCAACTGGCGTGATGACTTAGAGGCGTTTATGGGAGATTGGTTGGAGAAGGCAACACACAGGGAAGAGTGGAAAGCTGTGGGGGAGATCTTAGCCCAGCAGTGGGACAGTACAGGTTGCTTATCCAGTCAGTTATTTATTCATTCGTGGCTGGTTTATTGGTTCATGTTCAGCAGCGAAATGTTAAACCTTATCTGATGATAATGTTACACAAGTACCTACTCGTCACAAAAGTTGCTAGGAATCTATATATATATATATATATCTATATATATAGGGGGATCTTTCAACAGGCATACCTAGCTATTATGTATAATGATGATCATTCTCAATTGACACTAATAGATACCTCAATAGCCGAACACGACTGATTCACAATAGCCTCCTCAAAATGCAATTTAATCATTTACATTGATCCTATTTGGGATGCCCAGGTGTCGCTGACACTGTCCGGCTATATTCGGTATCGGTCCGTTTGTATGAGCCAATCCCAAACAAATGGACTCGGATCTGTTCATACAAATATTATTTTGTAGTGATAATAGAGGACCCATAAGACAATCAAATTCAAATTCAAATTATTTATTTTTTGATAATGTTCTTCATGCTCTGCCGTCACATGGGCATGCAAAATTTTACACATAAATTACAATCACAATATCTTGCTGAATAACAATGACACTAAATATTACAAAATTATTAAATAGGAAAATCATTTTTAACCATTTTTATCCATTTTTATTTCCAATGTCAAGTAGTATCTAGTAGTCAATAATTAAATAAATGTCATAATAAATTGTGAATGAATAAGTAAATGTTCTAATAAAGAATATCTGATTAATATTATTATTAGCTATAAGGATTCCCTTGTAGATACTCCTACACACTGTAATACACTTTATAAGTTAGAAATTCCTGTAGCTTCCGCATATATAATTATGTGCTATAAATATAAGTAGAAAAGGTATGTACCTTTTATACTTATACTTATACACATAATTATTGTTGTTGTTTTGTGAAATGCATTGAAAAACAAGATAGTTCCGATTTTGGCCACACGCCAAAAGAACATTGTAGCGCTATACTTAAATATTAGGTCTTTACCTATGAAATTGCCGTTCTGCAGTACTGGCCATTTCAAATCAAAATAATTTTTGTTTGGCTAAGAATTCTAATTTCAAATTAATTTTATTTTAAAAACATGGTTTTTTTTTTCCAAAAGTAGTCATTTCTTTATTGATTAGTGTTACATTTTCATCGCATTTCAATCTTTTTCGTCATCATGGATACGTTAAAAATTCGAGTAATTATGGAATATGAGTACCGTCGTGGCAGCAACGCGGCACAAGCGGCACGCAACATCAACGACGTTTACGGAGCTAACACTACAAACCAACGCACCACCTGTTATTGGTTTGCTCGCTTCCGTTCTGGAAATTTCGACCTGAAAAATGAACCTCGCGGTCGTCCGAAGACTTTGGTCGACAATGACGAATTAAAGGCGATTGTGGAAGCTGATGATACTTGCTTGCTTTCGACGTTAGCGTCAAAACAATATTGGTCCATTTGCGTCAAATTGGCAAGGTAAAAAAGCTTGACAAATGGGTGCCCCACGAACTCAATGATCGCCAGCGCGAAGTACGCGTCGAGACGTGCCTTGCACTGCTCAACAGACACACAAATGAAGGAATTTTGAACCGCATTGTTACCTGCGATGAAAAATGGATTCTGTTTGATAACCGCAAGCGCTCAGCAAGTTGGTTGGATCCTGGTTCAGCACCTAAACAATGCCCTAAACGAAAACTTAACCCTAGAAAAGTGATGGTCACTGTTTGGTGGTCTAGCGCCGGTGTGATTCATCACAGCTTCTTACCAAACGGGGTGAGCATTACTGCAGATGTGTACTGTGAAGAACTGAACACAATGATGGAGAAGCTGGCGCATCTCCAACCAGCATTGGTCAATCGCTCGTCTCCGCTGCTCCTGCACGACAACGCGCGACCTCATACTGCACAGCAGACGGTCTCCAAGTTGCAAGAACTGGGGTTGGAAGCTCTCCGTCATCCGCCCTACTCACCAGACCTTGCGCCTACAGACTACTACTTTTTCCAGAATTTGGATAACTTCTTGGCGGGAAAAAAATTCAATACCCGAGAGGCAGTACAAAATGCCTTTGAAGAATTTGTTGCCTCCCGTCCAGCTGATTTCTTTAAGAAGGGCATCAATAAACTGCCACTGCGATGGCAAAGATGCATTGATTGCATGGGTGATTACTTCGATTAATACAAATAAAAAATTCATGTAAAAAATTCGTTTAAATTTTTTCATACAAAACGGCAATTTCATAGGTAAAGACCTATTACTTTCGTGCTAGTACCAAGCATGTGTAATAAATGCTGTAATAGTATTAAATTTTGAAAAGGAACGTTCCAAACCGACCATCTTAGAATAAATTAATGATTTTTATTTCTAAACAAAAAAGCTGATAGTACATTACTGCCCCGGCGTGTAAAACGCGCATGCAGAGGCACACATACGTGACTTCATCAATGCCTGGTTGCGGCCAAGGCTTGTATAGTAGGTACTTTTCTCAAATAATGCGCGGAAATTAATCTAAGTAAATTAATCATGAATCCCAGAATCAATTATGTACAACGATAATTTTTCACGCGCTAATATTATGTTCATTTGTTTCTTTTTTACTTTAAACCACTCTAAGTATTTACAAGCCAAAATCTTTGGTAAGTTACCTCCTTGGTTGCCATGTGTTGAAGTAAAAAGTTCGTTCCATTTTTAAATTACACGACAGGTATTATGGATTTTCTTAAAAACATTTCCGGCGGGTGCTCGCATGTGTTCCTCCAGTACTTATAGCATTTTCGATTTTATCTCGAAGAGGATTGTCAAAATTTAATATCAAAACTTTTGTGTGAATAACATTTACGAGTAATATAATTAATGTTTCCAAACAAGTCACTTAGGACTAAAATAAATACGTAAAGGATAATTTCCATCCAGGAAAGTTCAGGGATAATATTTTATGTTATTTAAGACTAGATTTTGCCCGCGGCTTCACCTAACTTAAGTAGAACTATACTCCATTTGAAATAAGATTAGACGTAGAGATAAGCCTTTTTACATTCCGTTCAACCGATTTTGAATTCTATTGCGTTGATGGCATGACAAATGGCAGCCGCAGTAGATAGTTGGTATTGTGTAACGTTTTTTGCTTTTAATGCTATCCTTATGCCTACGGTATCGGTTGAACGGACTGTAAAAGGGTTTGTTTTAATGTCTAATCTTATTTCAAATGGGGTATAGTTAATTGCGTTTCAAGTAGTTAATACCTACGACTGATCACTATAAAAAAAGTACTTCTAGATTTATAAAATATTTTTGTAACCTTAAAACATTTCCATAAAAATACATTTAGATCATCTCCAATTCATCCAGAATTAACAAAACAAAAGTTAAAAGACAATTAGCCTCAAGCTGTCGAACAACGAAAAACGAGAAAGAAAATCTACATAAATGAAAATTGTGATTAAATTGAAACATTGTGACGAATATTAATATTTTTCTGAAAGAAAAAGCTGTACCACTGAAAAAAATATGCCACGGATTTTTTGGATCAGACATGATTCATTTTGCGATTTTTAATAAAGATATTAAATGTTCTCGATCTGATGAAATATTATGGGACAGTCAATATTAATAATTATTTAATAACAATGGCAGCCGGATACTACAATTAAATATTCGAAATTCATGAAAGATTGGTATGAATAATGAATAATGAGAAATTATAATTTACGAGATGTTGGGAACAGGGTACCTATTATGGACACGTAACTGGTGCCTATTTAATAAAACCGACAGGTGACAGTTGACTGGCGACAATCCAACAATTCGCAAAGGAGATCATTCACCGTCCATACATTTCTGGGCTAATTTGTGAAAGTGCCGGCCAAACAAAAAAATGCTATATTCCGAAAGAGTACGTTGTTCTCTTAATTTTTTATTACTACAAGCTATTACTTTAATAAGATAACTATTCATTATTTTAATCAAAACGTACTGAAAACAGTCTTTTTCAAAATCGTATAACAGCGCAGGGAATTGCCCTACAGATTTGGTCCGATAGCGAAGTTGACAGGCCTACAGTGTGCTGCCATACCTATTAACATTGTAATTTGAAAACATTTTAAAAGCCATTTATTTTTAAAAGACTTTTAAAATGTAACCGTGGAGTTTCTTTGCGACTTTTCTCCATAGGAAATGTCCAATTGGTACCGTGCACCTAGCTTCGGAGGTTTCATAAGTGCCCATGTAGGTTTGTGTGTAATGAAATATTTTGATTTGATTTGATAATTAATGTTAACTCGATTATACTTGGTTGCTACATCCAAATTAAAGGGCAGTTTAAGAAACGAACCATGTTATCATTGTCGATCATCACCATCATAATCAGACTATAACGTTCCCACTACTGTTACACAGGCCTCCTCTCTGTGAGAGGGAGCGGGCCGTAATCCACCACGCGGACCCAGTGCGGGTTGGTAGATGTCACATGTCTTCGAATTTTTGGTTCTAGGACGGACATGCCCGATTCCTTACGATGTTATCCTTCACCGTTTTGAGAGCAGTAGTGATGAAATAATTCACACAAAGTAAACCCACGAATGGGTTCAAACCTACGACCTACGACTTGTAAGGTACGGCCGTTACCACTGAACCAGCACTACTCCCGGGCTACCACTGCTCATTGGGCCACTACTGCTCCCTGGGCCACAACTGCTCACTGGGCCACGACTGCTCACTGGGCCACGACTGCTCACTGGGCCACGACTGCTCACTGGGCCACGACTGCTCACTGGGCCACCACTGCTCACTGGGCTACGACTGCTCTCTGGCCACCACTGCTCACTGGGCCACCACTGCTCCGTGGGCCACGACTGCTCACTGGGCCACCACTGCTCACCGGGCCACCACTGCTCACTGGCCACCACTGTTCACTGGGCCACCACTGCTCACTTGGCCACCACTGCTCACTAGGCCACCACTGCTCACCGGGCCACCACTGCTTTACATTGTCGATCATTCCATTTTATCCCAATAACTTACTGCTTACCTAGTTATCCTTATCAGAGCTTAGTAACATATCAGATATCGCACTTGTGATCCTATAAACCAGTAGCGTGTCACCCTCCTGTCTCAGTCAACAAAAGGGACGACCCTTTTCACTTACTAAGCTGTGTTTAAGTATTTGTACAGTACCTACTATCGCAGATGGGAGGTATAAACGGCTAATGGATTATGTGAAGGCGATAGGCAGTATCTGATAATAGCAAGATAATGTCATTGCCTCTACTATGAATGTCCTAACGTCCGGAGGTTAAAGACCTTGAACATGGTAAAGTAAGAATGTGTCACTATTTTATTACTAAAAATTTGTTTTAATTAGCTTTTTACTTTAAAAAAAGAAGCGCATGAATTTTAGGGTTCCGTACTCAAAGGGTAAAACGGGACTCTATTACTAAGACTCCACTGTCCGTCCGTCTGTCTGTCTGTCCGTCTGTCACCAGGCTGTATCTCATGAACCCTGATAGTTAGACAGTTGAAATTTTCACAGATGATGTATTTCTGTTGCCGCTATAACATCAAAAACTAAAAAACAAAATAAAATAAATATTTAAGGGGGCTCCCATACAGCAAACGTGATTTTTTGTCGTTTTCATAGATAATGGTACGGAACTCTTCGTGCGCGAGTCCAACTCGCACTTGGCCGGTTTGTTTTATGACAAATCAAAGTATTGTAGCTGTCTACAATACTTTGATTTCAACCGTGGAGTTTATTGGCGGCTCTTCTACATAGGAAATGACCAATTGGAACCGTGCACCTAGCTTCTGACGTTTCATAAGTGCCCATATAGGTTTATGTGAAATCCAGCCGTGCAAACCCATTTTTTTAGAGATATCGGTTTGTTTTCGACCTCTAAGGTGGTGAAAACTAGATTACACCCTAGAACTCAATTCAGATGTATAAATACAGGAGCCACCTTACACGTCCTATCCATACTAAAATATATTATTATAAATTCGAAAGTAACTCTGTTTGTCTGTGTGTCTGTCTGTCTGTATGTTACCTTTTCACGCCTAAACCACTGAACGGATTTCGATAAAATTTGGCTAGGAGATAGATGGTATCCTGGGGAAGGACATAGGCTACTTTTTATCGACATACCACGCGGGCGAAGCCGCAGGCGGAAGCTAGTAACTTATAAAGGGTATTACTTCAAAATCCTGAATCGGGCCTACAAACTAGCGGGCCTACTATGCTTTGAATATTGGAAGTATCCGCGTTTGAATATGTGACATTATGGCTTCTCAATCAACCCGGAAACTGTTTTCATAAATATCTACTTTCGAAGTTACTTCTAGGACATCACTGACTGATAGCAATCTTGGGGAAACTTAGACGGAAATAATCTGAAATCGCATCTCGCAATGATTGAGCGAGATTAATGTGGTACTAAATGCTCGTTCCTTCTCTATGAGATGATTTTAATTGTAATTATTGTAATTTTTTAATTCAAGATGACTTTATAAAATTAACCAATACTGTGTAATGAAAAAACACATTATGGTGATTTAAAATAAGAATATCGGGTTTAAGTATTCAAATAGTCAAATCACTAGAAACTATAATTTTTGATGAATTATGATTTTTCACTTAAAGTCAAATGATGATTCATGACACATCATCATTGTATAGTGATAAATACAGAGTAATAGAGGCTCGTGGCTAAGTAATAACAGCCCCACGGGTTGATCCATCAGGTTAAGCTTCACTTCTCGCGGTTGGTCCGTGGACGGATTACCATCTTTGCTTACCAAGACCCCTTCGCGTCTCGTAAGCATGTAAAGCCACTGGTCCCGGTCGTCATCAGAAGCCCGAAAGTCTGACAACCAGTCTTACCGAGCGGTATCGTTTTATCCATTAACTCGTGGAAGCTTGTTGAATGGCAATTGTTAGCGCTATTGTACATAACCTAGTTAAAAGATTAGACAATAAGCTTTCTGAAGAATAAATAAATAAATAAACTGGGAGGTCAGATATGCAAGCGCTCCGTATAAAATACTGGTAATCAGCTGCATCTGGTTAGACCGGAAGCCAACCATATTTTGTTGGTAAAAGGCTAGGCAGATAGATACAGAGTAATAGATTATAGGTGTGACTATATACCTACCTCACACTGTTTTCCCACGGGTGTTGGTAGAAACTACAGACCTACAGAGCGCCACGTGCTACGATAACATAACAATCTTACCTAACTAGATAGATTTACTAGAATCTGCCTGGAATAGATTTACTTAGTTATTTTTGTGTTTGTGTTCAATTATAACACACATTGCATTTATTTCATAAACAATTTACCAGCTCCTTGACAATTCAAAAGTGCCTACTTTTGAATTGTCAAGGAGTTGGTCAGTCAGAAATATGAAGTTGCCCACTCCAAAACGTGGAAGGTACCGATGGAGAAGAACGGGCAAGAAACAAAAGTATTGTTACAAAATATTGGTTACATAATCCTTGTTGAAATTATTTTATGTGGAAACGATGTGCGAAGCAGGAAGAGTTGCCCTTTACAAGCGTCCAGAGCAAATATTAGAAAAATAAGAAACAATTAAAAAAAAACATGATGTAAATAAGCCATGGCAGCTAAGTGATCACCAATCCCAACAGACGGCACCCGTTCACGAACATGACGCATGGATTAGCATCATTCAGCTCAACCATTTTGAAGGAAACCGAATGATCCACCATCAGCGCGGCATTGGGCACACAGTGAGCATGACATACTGACACTGAGCACTGAGTATGTCATGCAAGTCCTTAAAAGCATTCAAGTCAATAAAAGACGTACACAGTAAATACTAGCAATTGCCCGCGGCTTCGCTCGCATGAAGAATGGAAATTATCCTACCGGAACGATTTATCGGGATATCTAATCGTGTTGCTTTCAATATGAGGCTAAACGTTACTTGAAAAGGACAAACAGACAGAGTTACTTTCACATTTATAATAATTATAGTATGGATGGATACATGACATCTTGTTATTGGTAGTGCAGTTCAGGGGGCGTAAGTAATATGTCAGTGTTTTATAACATTAAAGATTCATCGCCTCTGCAATTGATATTGTGGAAAATCCCGATAGACCACTTTACGCGGACACAGATTTGTGTAAACATAATTTTATAGCCGTGTTACCCCAAGGGGTAAGAACTACAACCATTCAACCATATTAATCAGTAAATTTAAAGTCGACTCACTACCATAACGTACCATCACGCCTCTAATCCCCAAAGAGTTAAACAGAGGTGTATCTATAGCAACACCCACATTTCGCCAGTTATAACTGACTACCAAATAAAGGCATCGGGGAGCTGATGAGAATATCCTGATCATCTTCTTTTTCGTGTGGTTAGTGTCTAACCTGGGCCCTGTTTATCAAAACTTACAGGTCTTGTAGTACCAAATGTCATTATTTAGTTCACAAGTACTTATATTTTGATACTTTTATTCGTGATTTTGTCTGTAAGTTACAACTTGTAGAAAATCATAACAAATCCTGAGAGTCTCCAACGACTCTCTATTCCGTCTTACAAGTTTACAAGTGTCGTGCTTAGTACCGCAATAAATGTTTAAAATCGATTTTCTTTTTTAAAATGTGGTCAAAAGAGAAAATGACCTGATGCCCGTGTCTCAGCAGTGGGAACATTATGGCTGATTATGAATATGGAGATGAGCTGATGAGTATAAACTCAATCTCTCCTTTGTATTATATAATTGCACAGGTGTGAGTACTATATACTATAGAGCTACCATTCACCGGGTATTTTGTCTGTCATTGACTTGAATGTACCCTGGCGGCTGGGCTCATCATGGTCATGCTCACTCAAATGTCTCGCTGATGGTGGCGTATGTGTTGGATCATTTAGCTCCCTTCAAAATGGTTGAGCTGAATGGTGCTGATCCATGCGTCATGTTCGTGAACGGGTGCCGTCAGTTGTGACTGGTCATTTCTTAGCTGCCATGGCTTATTTAAATTTTTGAATTGTTCTTATTTTATAATTGCGGACGCTTTTAACGTGCTTTCTACATTGTTCTCACATGTATAATTTCAACATGAATGATGTAACCATTATATTGTAACAATATCTTGATTTAAAAGAGTGTCCATGGAGTTTCTTGCCCGTTCTTCTCCATAGGTACCTATTACGCTTTGGAATGGGCAACTAGCTTCATATTTCTGACTGACTGACTCCTTGAAAATTCAAAAGTGCCTGTAAATGGTTTAATTGAAATAAATGCTTTGAGTTTGAGTTTGAGTTTGAGCTATGAATTTAACGAAAATTAACATTCTAGGTAACTTGTGAACGTGTAGACTTGTAACTTTTGATAAACAGAGCCCTGGTGTAAGAGTTTTAAAGCCGCCCCAGGGCCTCTGATTTGGCTTTGAGAAAATATCCTGATAAAAATCTAGACTAAATGCTAGATCATTAAACCAGTCTTTAGAGATTAAAATAATTATCGGCTCAAATCAATATTTTTGGACCACAAATTGAGCTTAAATTGAAAGCTCTGCCCCATAAGGGACCAGTCCCAGCCCCAAATAGAAAGCGACTAACTAGCAATGATTTGCTCGCTCCAGAAACGTACAAAAGATTGTAGGTCCCGAGTAAGTAAAAAAGATACATATATTAATACTTGGTCGCTGACTGTATGTGTATGTGTAAAACATTTTTAAAAGAGTAACGGTGGAGTTTCTTGCCCATTCTTCTCCATCCGAAACTACCTTTTGGAAGGGGCAACTAGAATCTGTTCTATTTGTCTGTTTTTGACGTTCAAAAGTGCCTTTTATGTGCCTATTTGAAATAAATTATTTGACTTTGACTTTGACTGTTCACACAGCAAGTTTCGGCGAGTACTCGTTTGTTCCAGCGATAAGAGCTATCAAAGAGATTACTGGCTCAGTGACCCTCGCTTGACGGGCAGAACACTCGCTGAGCGACCCACCCTTGGTATACCAGTGGAATCATCGTCCCCATCGCGCAATAGCTGCTCGCCATCTCGTTTTTAGTAGCTAGCTCAGAGGGCCTAGGCAAGTGACAATCGCTTCGAAAGCGTTTCGTATTTCTACAACGACTTTCAACAGAATTGACATAAGCTTTTCGATAGCTTACGTCAGTCCCATACATGTTTGCCTTTTCCATCATCGTTATCGCTGATAGAATGTCACTTTGTCTAGGGCCTCTGATAGCTTCTCGTTCGTCGGCGCTGGGGAAAATGCCGTAGCTGGTACTTGTTGACAGGCCTACACTGGCCTCTCAGACCTATTAACACTGTTATTTGAAAACATTGTAAAAGCCATATATACATTTTTAGAAGAGTAAATGTAACCGTGGAGTTTCTTGCCGGGTCTTCTCCATAGGAAACGACCAATTGGTACCGTGCACCTATTTACATAAACCTACATTGGCACTTATGAAACGTCAAACGTTTTATAAGTTCCAATGTAGGTTTAAGTGAAATAAAATATTTTCATTTTTAATGTTCAACTCTCAAACTACCACCGCCTGACTCACAAACTACCACGCGTGGGTACGCAGAACCCTTCTTAATCTATGGTTAATATAATGTAATTGAGTTTACGCGATATCATAACCGAGGTCGACTATTGATGGAATATTAATGGGGAGGGTACGCAAGCGACCGCCATCTTGGATCTGTGTTAAATAAGTTTAATTTAAAGAGACGGGGTGGCTGAAGGCTCATTATTGTGTGGTTTGTGTTGTGAGTGTGACGCACTTACGTTGGTTATAACGCCTGTATTCCCCGCAGGGTTAGGCAGAGGTATACCTATACATTTCGCCAGTTCTGTTTCAGTTCCATGTAATACGGGGCGAGCCTATAAACCGGGCACAAATCCAAACTCCGGGCTGTTACTGAGAAATTCCAGATGGATAAAAATAAAAAACACTTTGCCTGACCCGGGAATAGTATCCAGGACCTCGTGCTTAGCAATAGCGCAATTGCTACTGCTAAGCACGAGGTCCTGGATACGGGTTTTTCTGGTCTCTTTTTTTTTACTGGAGCGCAGATGCGAACGATTTATCATTTTGCTTGTTTATTGCGTGTAGATTTCCTACTATTAAGCCCAGGTTTCTTCTCGTTGTTTCCTTCGGTGTAAGTGTGTAAGATTAAAGGCTCTTACATACTGGGGCGATTTGTCGCGCGACGCGACTTTTAACAAAACAAAAAAACAAAAAAAACATCACGGCGAACAATGCGGTGGCGTCGCGTCGCGCGACATTTAAGTATTTAAGAGCCTTAACATGGATAACGCTAGGTACTGCTGAGCATGAGGTCGTGGGTTCGATTCTCAGGTCGGGCAAAGTGTCATTAGGTTTTTCCACGATTTTTGAATAGCAGCTGCGAGTCTGGATTCGTGCCCAGTCATGAACTGGGCCATTAAATATTATTCAAGGACCATTCCGGTAAAATCATATTATGGGAGAAATTATGGAATTAAAATGATGTTATAATATTATATTATTTTACTCCAGTCTACCCCATTGCCAAGTTTTGTACCCACCAAAATGAAGTGTTTTTACTAGCCAGGGATTGTAAAAGTCTTGGTCAAACGTTCGACGTTTAGGGCAACGTCAAAAAAAAAAACTTGCTATGAATTCTCATACATTTGTTAAAAGATAAATAGAACTCAATATTATTACACAATATTGCGTTATACTGTACGCCAAAATGAATGCACAACTCATTTACAGTACCTCTTTCATATTAAGGGAACAGTGGCTTATCACTGATAGTGACGTCAACCAGGGGGCCAAGTCTACTAATTTACAAACGTGTCTGTGGTCTCACAATGATCAGTTTTTGACAGATATTGTATGGCATATCTGTCAAAAATTGATAATTATGAGACCACTGACACGTTTGTAAATTAGTAAACTTGGCCCCCAGATCACGTACAAAAATTCACAGACCATAATCTTTTTTTGATGTGTTCCTCTCGCTTTTCTGCAATCTGTGGGAGTGATTTCGTGAAAAACTACGGAAGTGTGTAACAGGAAGCCTACCTGGGAAGCGCGCTTTTTGATTTGATCAATGAGCGCGCGCGGCGCTAACTTTTGCCGTCAGAAACGACCTTGACCCGCCCCTTTAATGGTTCTTATTACCGTAATGTTGCTTATTACAAAGGTGAGATATCAGATGTTACAATGATAAATATGTCGTAGATTATGAAAGTTGAGCGATAATAGTCTCTCAATTGATTATTGTAGTACTAAGATGAGGGTAAACGCCGTGACGCGCTCGCTAGAGTGGGGCGTCACGTGGACAGAGTCGTGGTAAGGGAAGTGTCGGAGCAACGAGTCAGTGTTGTGAGGGCAACGAACGGATGCAGACCTACACTTCTCCTGCGAAACTGTCGGTTTGCCCGAACGTGGAAAGTAGTGCGTGAACATTATTAGTAATGTATCTACTGTGATGATTGTTCTGAAAGTTAAATACTAACTGATTTCCTGTATCATCGTGTTTTGTAAACCTGAACTATGGAGTCTGTACCACCGAATCGAGATGAAGACGGCAACTATCGCTCAACCATCGCTGACGCCGGTCAAATATAATGTTAGATGTGTATTGTTATGCTGTGTCAATGTGATGGAAACGCTTTACACAGTATACTTACACAGTAAGTATACTGTGTAAAAGCGTTCGAAATTTGAAACTAACGAGCCTGTTAGTATACTGTTGTATACTAACAGTATACTAACGGTATACTAACAGTATACTAACAGTATACTAACAGTATACTAACAGTATACTAACAGTATACTAACAGTATACTAATGGTATACTAACAGTATACTTTGTTATACTGTGGAGACACATCCACGTGTATTAAGTACACATTCAATGCCAGTCCATACAAGATATTCCTGTTATTTAAGCTGTTGTTCGCCTTCCATTGCAACTTCTTAAGCCTTACAAAAGAGTAATGGCCCATTGTAGCGCTCAATGACTAGAACACAGCCATTACTCGCCAATTATGTGCAATAACTTTCTTCCTGACTGTACCGAACGCCAGCGCAGCTAAAATGTTTAAAATATACACTTTAGTTTTAAACATAACAAACATAAAATTACACCTTGTTTCCGCGAAGGGTTGGGCAGAGGTGTACCTCATATTGTTCTGCTTCATAGATTGATTGATTGGTCGTAGGTTCGAATCCGGACAGGCGCTTTACTTTGTGTAAATTATTTCGTCGCCACTGCTCTCAAAACGGTGAAGAAAAATATAGTGAGGAAACCGGCATGTCCTAACCAAAAAAATTCGAAGACATGTGACATCTACCAACCCGCACTGGGCCCGCGTGGTGGAAAACGGCCCACTCCCTCTCACAGAGAGGAGGCCTGTGTCCCAGCAGTGGGAATATTATAGGCTGATTATGCTTATGCTTAAGCATTACCCATCCTGCAAGTTTGGTTATTTGATGAATAAAGTGAACTCTCCCAATTGCGAAATATACGGAACGGTTGAAGATGTTCAGTATCTACTTATGGAGTGTAATAAGACAAAGACGGAAAGAGAGACGTTGTAAACGAATATGATATTGGTCCTTATGTTACAGCTTTAGCGCAGCCTTCACCTGAGATAGCAAACCTACTTACTGATTTGTTTATACATTAATAGTCTGGAATGTATTTATAGATGTAGTTGAGAATAGTTGAAGTTAAGATGAGGCTGGCTTGCCACAGTGGATAAAAGCCTCTAATAAAATTTAAGAATAAAAAAAATGTATATACTATCTATACTAATATTATAAAACTGAAGAGTTTGTTTGTTTGTTTGTTTGAACGCGCTAATCTCAGGAACTACTGGTTGGAATTGAAAAAATATTTTTGTGTTGGATAGTCCACTTATCGAAGAAGGCTATAGGCTATATAACATCACGCTACGACCAATAGGAGCGGAGCATAAATGAAAAATGTTGCAAAAACGGGAAAAATTATTCCTTTTTGAGAGCTTCCGTTGCGTGCGCTGCGTAAACGGTTTAACAGTTCCTCTTTAAAAGTTCTAAAAAAAAGTCCGCGACAGCATATGTCTATCTTTTAAGATTGACTCACTATAACCTTTTTTAAGGTAATCAAATTTTTTCGAAGTTAATGCATTATTTGCGAAGGAGTTTTATCGACATATTATTAATTCTTATTCAAATAATAAATAGTTTTAACATCAAGGGTATTTATGTAGCAGTAAAATACTTTTTAATTCATTCGAATCGGACATTTAATTTCGAAGATATCACGATATAAAAATGCAATACGCGAACCGTTCGACGCCGGGTACCGCGCCTCCGCGTTCCCTACTTTAGAGAGGAGAGGGTGAGCACACGGGTAGACATGACCTGGAATAGGACATAGGATACGTTTTATCCCTATATTCCCACGGGATGGACATCTACGCGGGTGAAACCGCGGGGCACAGCTAGTATATAATATAATGTACCTACATTTTCGCCAGTTATGTTTAAGTCCTAAGTAATAGGGAGCGATCCTATTAACATCAACCAGGCACAAATCCAGAATCCGGGCTGCTCAGAAATTCCAAAAACCCAATAACATCGTGCTCGATCTGGGAATCGAACCCAGGACTCGACCAGCAGGCGTAGCATGAGCACCGTTTGTCGACGGAAGAGTAGCCAAAAATGACGTTTCGTGTAGACAGTACGACGGCAGCAAAGTAGAAAGGGTCAACAGCACTTTTTCCGAAAATTACTCTTTTACATAATTCGACTCAGAATTCTTTGTTTTGTCATAGGATTTTTTTTTCTGTTTGATTCTCTATTTTTACTGATTAAGTCAACTACAAAAAAAAAAAACTCAATGTGTCGAAGTACCGTATTTTGGATCAAACAATTTCACAGTAATACTCACCTTAACACCTTTCTTGGTACTTATAAATACTTATTATTAACTAAATGATGTAAAATAGGAGAAGATAGCTTTGTCCTTCTATTAATTATTACAATTTTGCGTTCAAACGCTCGCTTGTAAAATCATGATTTTGTAGATAACCGTTTATACTTTGTGGCCGTCGAGTAGAAAGTTTTCTACTGGCGATTCCAAAATCAAATTGTCTTAACTACCATAGACAAATGTCAGTTGTCAGTGTGATTTTGACAGTTTGAGTAGAAAACTTTCTTCCGAAATAGTCTACATATAAAAAGACCTAGACAAAGATCGTTAGAAATGAAAGACAAAATGACAGATTGTAGAAGGATTTCTACGGTGCGATGTCAAAAATGTGGAAACGAAATGTCAGTTTGTATAGAAAAAGCTATGTCTATTCTTCGTAGAGATAGAAACCGTCATGCTACGCTTACAGGACCCAGGCCGATGTATCATGGCCAGTCTGAACTTTGCGTAAAACGCTGCGCATTATCGTTTTAAAGGTATCAAATGGTGACATGAGACGAGTGTGAGAGAACATGCGTGAAAGTTCGTAATGCCTAAGTTCAGACGATTTATCGCCCGTACTGTAAGTAGGTATATTTTCTGTCAGCTTTTCCGACTCTTCGATTCACCCAACTAAAGCCAAAAGAGTGTTCTTATCCTTATTTGAGAACTCTCAAAAAGGTTTACACATTTTATCAACCACACATCGTTCTCCTTCCATCTTACAGCAAGTCACAGTTTCGTAAACATTACGTTCTAATCAAACGTGTATTCCGAATTCAAGCGTGAATTTCTTCGATGTTATATTATGCGGCGCGCTTATTGGTGCACGGATTTTGAATCCTCGGGATTAAGATTGGAGTATTTCGAATGTGGAATGGGAGAAACGGTTAGTATTGGTTACATCGTCTCGTCTTGGATTTCGAATTCCGAATATCTATGTTCGTTGAGCCGTTTTGTAAATAATTCGGTGTTAATTTGTAACGTGTGTGTTCCGTATATTTTCGGGTAGGTACAGTGTGTTTTATTTGAGCATCCAAATTGTTTTGGTGTTTAGATGGGGGTATGAAATTTCATCTCAACAACGAAATTGTAACACAGCCTAAATTGTAAATCAAATAAAAGGTGAAAGGTAAGAGTTTCAAGGAAAACCTATTCAAAAATGTGGACAAAAACAGACAATAAACTTACTGTCAGTTTCAGAACAGAAAGCCGACAGAAATCTTGTTATAGACCCTCCTGTATACCTACGTGTAATAGGAAAGAAATAAAACTAAAATCCTACAAACAATCCGTTGCCCTGACTACGCTATTCTTGAATTCTCGAATCAATATGATATGGAAGTAATTCATTCTTTTATCGAAGCTAACCGCGGGATCCTGCTTGCACGATATTTGTGCGCAAATTTATCTTATGGGCGGATTATGTACTTTGCTCGCGTTTCATTCAAATCCCCTTTAATATATGCGCTGTAGAAAGTGGAGCGGATCTCCTAAAGTTACTTAGGTAGGTACTGTTATATTGTGCCCTTGAAGGTGTTGGTTAGGAATTAAAGGTCACATTGTTGTCACACCTATTTTCCCAGGGAAGAGTGTACTTTTTCCTAAAATATACATAAAATCAACAAGAATTCAATATCGGACTCTTGGATACTCCACACACATCAGTAGGTAGTTCATACACACTATACATACTACACTTGATGCGGATGACTTTTTTTTTAATAAAAAATATAATTTCAATGTGTATTTATAATGAATACCTATTTACCAGCACAGACAAATAAAACCAGGATAATTAAAATGGCTGCAGTCAATTCACCCCATCATTATTTTAGAACTACTTCTGCAGTTGTCAACGTCCCTATGCAAATTAATGTCAGAATTTGAATGTGAAAAGGACGGGAAAATGCATTTTCCAGAACCGATAAACCGAAAAACCAAGTGCATTAAAACGTAGTTTGAGAAACGTATTTATTTCGTGATTATTTTCTCACCTTTGGGAAGTACGGTCGTAAAGTTGATGTTTTTATTCGTATCGGTAAAAGGATTTTTATGTTTAAAGTAATACGAATGATTTATTTGAATGCTTTTTGTAATACAGTGGTACTTACGATTAATATGTAGGATATTATTGATTTTTTGGGAGACGGTCTTTAAAAAAATATATGATATATGAAAAATATATATATTATGATGATGATGAATGGAGAAATGAGAAAGAAACAGACATGTTGCGCCGATCACAAATAAATTGGGCAGAGATAATGATGTCAATGATTTCTGAAAAAAAAACTTGGCAGTCAATGGGGACTGCCGACAGAAGTGAAAACTAAACACTATAAAAAACACTATATAAAACGTGGTATAAAAAGTGTTTTTTATTTTATTTTAAAATTGTAGATAGTATTACAAATTAAAATTTCATAATTTGTAAATTAAAATTATTAAATTAAAATATAATACGCTTTCACTGCTAGTCAAGCGCAACACGTCATACTTATAGCTAAAGTTATAAGTACTGTTAACATTAGAATGTCGGTGATGAGAACCCATAAAGGCTTCCACAAACAGACGCGACGCGACTTTAAAACAAAACAATTTCTGAGAATACTTCACGGCGAACAATGCGGCGGCGCGGCTTCGCGTCGCGCGACAAGTCGCGCCAGTATGTAAGAGCCTTTACCCCTACCAAAATTCGCTCAAGTTTTCACTTGAAAACTTCTTTAAGAACACCTCCATATCCTTATCCTAATCCTAACTTAATATGAAAATGCGAAAGTGATTTTTTTTTAAATTTGTTTGTTTTGGTACTCTAAAACGGCTGAACGGATTTGGATGAATATTTTGGATAGACCATGACCTGGGTTAGGACATAGGATTGTTATCCCGTTATTGCCACGGGATCGAAACTTGTGCGGGTGAAACCGTGGGGCGTAGCTAGTAGGTACCTATCGTCTTTGGATCCTATTTTCAAACCCCAGTCAAATCAAATCGTTTATTGCAATCCATAATGTACAAATTATAGATGGTAAATAAAAAAAAATAGAAACAATTATGGACCCTGTCGGGCACAGCAAATTTTTAAATAGGTAGAGAGAGGGCTCTTTACAATTTTTTCTTGTTATTAAGTTAAGAATGATTTATATTTTATTTATTAATTATTTATATTTCTATTACCTATGTACTACCTATACCATGTATGTATTACCTATGTCCATTCATTCACTTATCTATACTTATATAATAAAGCTGAAGAGTTTGTTTGTTTGTTTGTTTGAACGCGCAATTCCAACCAGTAGTTCCGGAGATTACGGAACTACTGGTTGGAATTGAAAAAATATTTTTGTGGTTGATAGTCCATTTATCGAGGAAGGCTATAGGCTATATAACATCACGCTACGACCAATAGGAGCGGAGCATAAATAAAAAATGTTGCATAAACGGGAAAAATTATTCCTTTTTGAGAGCTTCCTTTGCGTGCGCTGCGTAAACGGTTTAACTTACACAAATACCATGTATGATGGAATTCTTCCTCTTTAAAAGTTATAAAAAAAAGTCCGGGACAGGATATTATGTCTATCTTTTAAGATTGATTCACTATAACCTTTTTTATGGTAATCAAATTTTTTCGAAGTTAATGCATTATTTGCGATGGAGTTTTATTGACATAATATTAATTCTTATTCAAATAAATAGTTTTAACATCAAGGATATTTATGTAGCAGTAAAATACTTTTTAATTCATTCGAATCGGACTTTTAATTTCGAAGATATCACGAGTATAAAAATGCAATACGCGAGCCGTTCGACGCCCGCGTCGCGCCTCCGCGACGTTCCCTACTTTAGAGAGGAGAGGATGAGCACACGGGTAGGCAATTAGGCATGACCTGGAATAGGACATAGGATACGCTTTATCCCTATATTCCCACGGGATCGACATCTACGCGGGTGAAACCGCGGGGCACAGCTAGTTCTATTAATATTTTAAACAAGTCATCGTCCTAACTAAAATTAAAACTGTTTTTCTCGCTTTAAAGGCAATAAAATGTTTATCTTTTTGTTAAATCAGTTACGTCTCAGTATGGGTAATCCTGGGTTTAGGTATATGACACACCGCTTTATGTTAGTAATTCCGTTGTCTTTGCCACAGTTGGCAATATTCCTTTTTGCTAAATTATTCTGTATTCTACGTTTCACGCGTGGCTCTTGAAGATAAAATTCGTATTTCTTCTTTGAGTTATTGTGATGACAGCATTTTTTTTCGAAATCAGTCTTGGGACGTGACTGTTTGCATTAGATTTTGTAGGGAGTGTGTAATTTTTCTATTTGATTTTATAAAAAAAAAAAAAAAAACATATCTGAATTTTTGTCCGGTTGACGGCCTTATAGGCTCGCCCACTATGGGACTTACTACTAACTTTTACACTAATCCTTTGGGGGAAACGAACGTGGTACTTATAGAGATAGATAGATAGAATACTCTTTATTATGTATACCAGAAAAAATACCGATATTGTATAAATGTAGTAATTTTACTTATATGATGATAGGGTGTTACGTAATTTTGTAATTTTCTTAAAATTCTGAAAAATATAGGTAGGTACGGATATTGAAAAACAATTCAGTAAACAAGCCGATTCAAAACTCATTTATATAAGACTAGCTGCGCCCTGTAGTTTCACCCGCGTAAGTCTCGATCCCGTGGGAATATCGGGATAAAAAGTATCCTATGTCCTTTTCCAGGTCATGGTATACCCCTGTGCCAAACATCCAAATCCGTTCTGCTCTAGCGTGAAAGCGTAACAAACAAACGAACTCACTTTCGCATTTATAATATTAGTTATGATATGAATCAGCATTTTATGAATCTAACGATAGACCAACCGGCCCTTACTCCAATCATTGAAATAAAATTTAAAAAACTTTTTACAAAAAAAAAAACCGACTTCCAAATAAACACTCAAAACTAAAAAATAACTTTAATTTCGGAAGTCGGTGTCTTTGCTTTTCAATTTTCGTTTTAGGCCACCGACTTCCGAAATTAACGTTAATTTTTCAGTTTTGAGTGTTTTTTTTGGAAGTCGTTTTTTTTTTTTGTAAAACGTTTTTATTTTTCACTTTTTTGTTGTGGTACATACAAATTCGAATACCACTAGCTGATATAAATAACAGTGAAGGAGTGAATGAATACATCGTCTAGATAAACTAAGTGGGTAAAATACGTAATATTGAAGCTCACTCAAAAACTACGCAAGCAAAGTTAATCAAATTAATATGGGACCACCTTGGAAGCATGACCTACCATATAAAAAAAGAATCATCAAAATCGATTCATAATTGGCGGAGTAATCGCGTAACAAACAAACAAAAAAAAAAAAAACATAATGACGAATTGAGAACCTCCTCCTTTTTGAAGAAGTCGGTTAAGCAAACTCCTAAACATAAGTCTGTTTGACAAAACACTTTATTTTATTAGTTTCCATTTATTAAATCCCAACTGTCCTTAACATCAAGGTATTTTGGAAGAAAAATAAGTGCTATTTGTATAAATTACTTTTGTATTGGAAAAGGGCTAAAGACGGCCAGCTTAGCGTCCACCGTATAAAAGAAAAACGAAACAAATCATCTTATTTGAGTCCCTTGAGAAAAATAAAGAAAGGTATTTTCATACGCGCTGAGAAAAGGAGATCCCTTGATGAAATAATGCAAAGTACATTTTTAGGGTTCCAACAACCTCAACGTGGAACGCTTTAGTTGCTATGGAGACAAATAATCTAATGTATCCTTTATACGCATGGTGACCCCTGCCCTTTGATCCCAAAGCGTGCCAACGGGACCCTATTACTAGCTCCGCTGTCTGTCCGTTCATCAGTCACAGGGCTGTATCTTGAGTTACGGGAAAGTCCGAAAGGGATACCGGGACCTTGGCAATTGAAGGAACACGGGTTGGTTTTAGTAAGTAAAAGTCTGACACGCCCTCCCGCTCCGCCCAGAGCGGGAGAAGTCATTTGATAAATGATTTATTTACTGTAAGTGGTTTTTTACAAACACTTTTACACGTCAATCACATTTTTAAAACTAGATGAGGTCGGCGTTTCCTATCTGCCTAGAGATGAAAAGCCGAAACAAACTCAGAGGTAAAATACAATAGACGTAGATACATTTAGTAACCTATTCCGCTTGACTAAAAGACTTGCTTTTAGTCAAGCGGAATAGGTTACTAAATATATCTACGTCTATTGTATTTTATAATGGATTTCCGCAAAGTCACGCCTGAATCAATTAACAAACTCAGAGGTCACAGTCTCTTTTGAAGTCCAGACATAATCTTGGTCAGATCATGTGAAGACCATGTAGATTTGTATCTGAAATAGTCTTTTGAGGAAAGAACCACACAGATTTGACTGGACCTGTCCAGTCAGTGCAGGCATTTGTCAGTCATCGTGTAGCTCAACACATAAATTGAATGAATTTCCACCCTCAAAAAAAAGGGCTGCATCTTCTGAACCGTAATAAGTAGACGAAGTTTTCACAGTGTGTACTACTATGCTAGCTACATTATAGAATAATAAAATAAATTAAATTAAAAAATGAAATAGGGTTCCCATTTAAGAAACGGAGAACGAAAGAAGGGAGAGCAGTGGTGGCTGAGAGCAGTGATGGCTCAGTGGTAACGGCCACGACTTATGAGTTGTAGGTCGTAGGTTTGAACCCTGATAGGCGCTGTACTTTGTGTAAATTATTTCATCGCCACGGCATGTCCTAAAACCAAAAATTCGAAGACATGTGACATCTACCAACCCGCTCTGGGCCCGAGTGGTAGATTACGGCCCGCTTCCTCTCGCAGAGAGGAGGCCTGTGTCCCAGCAGTGGGAACATTATAGGCTGATTATGATTTAAGAAACGTCTTTTTACTGAAGCATTTTATGAAATATGTAGTGATATTGTACGGTGATACAGAACCCTTCGTGTGCGAGTTCTACTCGAATTTGGCCGCTTTTTTGTGCGTCTCCGGTTAGGAATAAGCTGCTTGTTCAATTTGTACGTTAGTTAGAGGGGAACCGTTTAACTACCCGGAAAAAGAAAAGGTTTAAACTAGGGTTGTTACATAGTTCATCTTAGTGGAAGCGGAGGCGGCGGTGGAAAAATACCTAAAGTTAAAAATCATTGATAAAAAAAATGTAAACTTCAATATTTTAAAACTAGATGGCGCCAGCATTTCTGAACTGTCTGATCCCTGAGAAGAAAACAATGATGCGATACAAACTCCCTTTGAGTTTGGTTCGCTTCCCGTTTGAGCACCTATTTTTTGAGCACCTAAGCATTGAGTACCAAAGGTATTTCAAATGGGAATACTCTGGGAGCACCTATTTTTTGTCTTCGCTATTTCTCATGATATCAGTTCAAACATTGTAAATTATTATTGGGATTTAATGTGAGGGTTACAATGCAGGGCATAGTAGCAGTAACCAGAGGGCCTAGACAAGTGACAATCGCTTCGAAAGCGTTTCGTATTTCTACAACGACTTTCAACAGGATTGCTTTGCAAGAAGCTTTTCTATAGCTTATGTCAGTCAGTTCTATAAATTTTTGCCTTTTCGATCATCGTTATCGCTGATAGAATGTCACTTTGTCTAGGACCTCAGGCGTCTTCTCCGGACATCAGACTGCATAAATCTAGATTCACTAAAGGGTGTCATACAACTGGCGGGCGGCGCCACGTAAATCAAAAGCATCTGACATAATGCCTCGCCACCTTATAAATTGTACTTTACTCATCTTTTATGTCTGTAACCCCTATTTATTATATTATGTCCAAGTTCAATCTGGTTTTATGTACCTAGTTCTGGAATAAACTGTTACTCCATATTTGTTATTTTTTTATGAGGGACACGCATATAAACTTATATTATAAAGAGGTAAAAGTGAGTTTGTATGTAGAGGGTAACCACCGAAACTAGCCATCCGATTTTAAAAATTCGTTCACTGATAGAAAGCTACATTATTGCCGAGTGTCATAATCATAATATTTTTTATGGTAGGTTGACTTCCACGCGGTGAAGTCGCGGGAAGAAGTTAGTACTTATCAAATAAAATTACAGTGACTTAGGTTTAAGTCAAGCCAGGCATTGTTGCCGACTAGGTTTATTTTATTACAAAAAATTAAAGTAATTAAAACTTAAACCCAACTACGACTAAAAAGGTATAAACAAGACACCACAGACAGACAAATTAAAAATCCGGAGTCACACGTGATCTGATGCCCTACATAAATCGAACAGATTACGTGTGACTCCGGATTTTTTATTTGTCTGTCTGTGGTGTCTTGTTTATACCTTTTTAGTCGTAGTTGGGTTTTAGTTAATTTAATGTGACGTCACATAGCCTATAACCAGCGGACGATCAAGACGCTTCCAACGATACCTCATTTTTCAAATTGTGATGAGTCGTTTACAAGATAGGAGGGAACAGATGAACATACATACATACATACATACCGGTCAAAATCATAACCCTCCTTTTTTCTTCGCCGTAATCGGGTAAAAATAATCTTGTTACGAGAATCTAGTGCTTAAATCCTAAATAAATAAAATAAAATAACTTTCGTTTTTTTTTTTCTTTGATTATAATTTGAGCAATTGGACTGTCAGCGTCTGCCAAACCAAAAAACGAAAAAACCCCAAAAACTTCCAATGACAAAAGTTATAAACCTCGAAAACTGCCAATTGACAAAACTTTCAGTAACCCAATTCTCAAATAAAGACTACCTATGCATCATTACGTACCTAATTCACCAAGTAATGTCGTATGAATCTGGCTTTTCAGCGACTTTCATCCGTGCCCAATACCGTTTTTGCTTCAGAAGAGTATTCTGAGGAACCCTTTTCACTCATTCGACAATAGCGTGAGTATTTATAAGGACCGGAGGGTCTGTTGACCTCTGAGGGTCCTCGAGAGGGGTTCGTATTATAGTTCGTATTATTCGTAGTATATGGGTTACACAAGCGTGCATACGCTTTTATGGGTGTTGGGTAATCCAATCGTGTTTGGTAATGATTTTTGATGGTTTTCGGAAACGTCAAGGGTGGGTGTGAAATAGTACCTACTTGTAACTTTTTAACTAATGAAAATCTGACTTTATTCTTTTGATTTGCTGGCATCCATTGAATCATTAAAGAGTTATTTTTTTGTTTTTCTGACGATATTTAGAATGTGCTGAAGGTATTTTAAACTTTTAACGGTATCATTTTAGTACTAGTGCACCAGCTTTTATGCCCTAACACGTGTGACTCCGGATTTTGAATTTCTTTTTATGCTGTGATGTCTTGTTTATACCTTTTTAACCGACTTCTTCAAAAAGGAGGAGGTTCTCAATTCGTCTGTATGTTTTTTTTTTTTTTTTTATGTTTGTTACGCGATTACTCCGCCAATTATTAAACGATTTTGACGATTCTTTTTTTGTTTGGTAGGTCATGCTTCCGAGGTGGTCCCATATAAATTTTATTAACTTTGCTTGCGTAATTTTTGAGTTAGCTTCAATATAACGTATTTTTCCCGCTTAGTTTATCTAGACGATATCCTGTTTGACTCCTTCACTGTTATTTACATAGCAGGTAGTGGTATTCGGATTTGTGTGGGGTAGGTACCACAACTAAAAAGTGAAAAATAAAAACTTTTTACAAAAAAAAAACTACCGACTTCCAAAAAAAAGTGAAAAATAACTTTAATTTCGGAAGTCGGTGACAAAAAACGGAAATTCAAAAGCAAAGACACACACACATTTTTCACTTTTTTTTGGAAGTCGGTAGTTTTTTTTTTGTAAAAAGTTTTTTGGTCGACTTTTTTGCCGTAAATGGGTTTTAGTTTTTATTACTTTTATTTTGCTATTCCTTTTGCCCTGATGAATGACGTTAAAACAATCTGGACTGGAACATTTATTATTTTCCAATTCAATCAATCTCAAAAGACAAATGGCAAAATAAAAACGATGAAATCTTGTTCTTTCTATTTTTCCGTTCTTCGTTCACCGTCGAATTTCATGCCAAATCCTTTTAAAACACGGTTTTTGGAGCGCCTCAATTCTTGCGGCGTTTCCTATCGAGGTACTGTCACGTTAGTAGGAGCATTAGGGGCGGTAAGCGGCCGAATGTGTCATTAGAACTATCTATAACTATCTCTATGATAGTCGGTTAGTACCATTATCGTTAAGATTTAACTAGATAGATAGATGGGACGTCTTCTTAAGCAGTTTAGGCTTTTTTTAACGATAAGTAATTGGTTTAAAAAGTAAGATGAATGATAAGAGAAAAATGCTCTTCAGTGGATTACGCTTGGGCAATCGTTTCATGCCGTTTAAAATTTATTGTGTAATTTATGAATGCTAGATAAGCCTTTGTTTGCGGTTTTACTCGCATCCCCAGAATCCACTACACGTGCCAGGAAAAATAATTAATTGAGTCGTTAGTGTGAATGGGTTCACATCTCCTGAGTTTCATATCTAAATGAATAGTAGGATTCCCGACTCGCGAATAAATTCTAGAGTAAACTCTAATATGCAAGAGGATGTATCAAATCAAGCGTCATGAAATAAACTAATTAACCAAATACGATAAAAGGGTAAGTAGTCCCATTGAATATTCTTAGATCAGAGTATATTTTTTTATTTGAATAGGCACATGGCTTAATAAGAACAGCCGCACTGGCCGATTCGATACTTTTCCTGCCGACGGTACACACAACTTTTTTAGGTGTTTTGACAACTTAGTATCTGGTATAATTATTCGGGTTGAGTTGACTCGGGCCCAGTTGTCACTGATCCGATGGACCAAGTTAAGCTACGCTTGGCCGTTTAAATAATATTTTAGAATTTAAAAATTATATTCGTCTTCCTAGCCTTTTCCTAACTACATAATATTATGTTGGAGTAATACCAGTATTTTTCAAAGGACCAAGTGTTTATCTGACCTCCACCCACAACCCACTTACTGGGTAATACGAATACGATACCCCTTGGTAAGACTAGTTGTCAGCCTTGCGGGCTCCTGACGACCTGCAACGATTGTCAAAGTTTAAGATCTACGAACGACAGCCGGACGTGTCAAGCCACGGAGGGTCTCGGTATGTAAATATGGTCACACATAGCACGTAGCAGTCTAGATACAACAGAAAAATATTCATGAACGTACTCCATGAAACATGCTAGCATCCAGTAGATATAGGTATCTACGCTTGTTACCAATAGCTGAATAACAAAATAACAGAATAGCAGAATAGAGGAGCTCGTGGCTAAGTTATACTAAGCGCACAGGTCGAACCATCAGGTTAAGCTACGCTTGCCGGGGTTGGTCTGTGGATGGGTGACCATCTTTACATGCCGAAAGCACGATAAGCCATTGGTCCCGGCTGTCATTCGTAGACCATTGACAGTCGTTACGGGTCATTAGAAGCAGCCGAAACTCTGACAACCAGTCTTACCAAGGGGTATCGTATTGCCCAGTAACTGGGTTGTGGAGGTAAGATAGGCAGTCGCTCTATGTAAAATACTGGTATTCAGCTGCATCCGGTAAGAGTGGAAGCCGACCCCAATATAGTTGGGAAAAAGCTAGGCAGATTGAAGCCACGCCTGGTAGATAGAAGTTATCTGCGGATCGTGAATGCAGCGAATATCAATAGGCTGCGAGGTACGGGCGTACCTTTGAATACATTTAGAGTTATTTGAGGCGTGCCATGTGGCGCAGTGGTTTTATTGTTATTGGGCCAGGGTTTGATTACCGTGTAGGGTAAGGGTTTATGGTCGAACTGTTTTTTATTAGAAGGCAGTATTTTAGTTTTGTATAAGTAATTTTACGGTTTTGACCCCGCTGTTATAACGTCTTAACTTTAGGTATAGTATTTGTACAAGGAGAGAATTTTGAAAAACTATTCACTAAACTATTCTTCTATTCACTAAACATTAAACTATTCATATTCATCCTGACAACGAATTATTTTTGGACCTTCTCAAATCTGCAGGGTTACTCCAAGATTTAAAATAGTGTTTATTTTTTAAATATTTCTGCATTATTTGAAACACTAAGAATCGCAAAGGGAATGCGTAACATAAAACAAATCCAAGATATTTGAAAAAAAAACTGAATATCGTGCTATCTCAGGTATCTAGGTTGAAGCCTCGTGCAAACTGGCGCGACAGGCAGCGCAACCCTTGTCACGCCCGCGATATCGCGCCTGTTTGTGGGAGCCTTAAACTTTTTTTTTTCACTACCTTAAGTAGCACCTACTTAGTTAAACATTCATACTAGGTCTTGTTTCCTCATATTATGATTTGTATGTGTAATGGCTCCGTCGACACTATGAAACTATGAAATCCTAGTGGCTATGACCATAAATGTTTATTTATACGCCTAATTGGTACTTTACTGCTGCGCTAATTCAGGAAGTTAAAGGTGCGCACAGATTGACTCTATTTTGATAATCAATAGTTTGATTAAATAATGTTAAGTTGATCTATATAAACAATTATTATTTCATTCTTGTCTTTTATTTTCTTTTTTTATTTTATTTTCTTTTCTTTTCTTTTCTTTCTTTTCTTTTCTTTTTTATTTTATTTTCTTTTCTTTTCTTTTCTTTTCTTTTCTTTTCTTTTCTTTTCTTTTCTTTTCTTTTCTTTTCTTTTCTTTTCTTTTCTTTTCTTTTCTTTTCTTTTCTTTTCTTTTCTTTTCTTTTCTAATCGCGTTGATAAACCACAAAGATCTTATATTATTTTATCTTTTTGGTTTTTAATAGATATAAATATTCTTATTAATTTAAATGAACATTGGTGTTGCTTCTGGCAGTTCTCGCTATCAATGTCTGAAACGAAAAATACTGGTTTGAATTATTAAAAAAAGAACGCGTCAAAAAATGATTATTAGGGCCAAAAGCTCTAAAACCAAAACTTACGAACACGCTTCGGTCCACTATTACATTTCGTCGGGTTAATTAAATAAATGTTGAGTTTGTAAACTTGGAGTTAAGTAATTAAAATTTTAAATAGTATTACGCGTTGCGCCACATTAAAAAATAGCACCGGGTTAGTTAAATTGACACTTGTGTTTTTTGAGTTGGGAACAGTCCAATAGAATCCGACCAAACACGAATGAACACTACATTACGATACGTAGGTAATACTTTCTTGTCATTGAATTTTATAAAATGACTCGTAGGTATATATAAGTATTTGCATTTTTTTAAATGTGTTCTTTTATGTATTCTTTTCACTGATAAATAAATTTAAACTTGTATTGTTTCAACCTAATGGCAATTATCATACAAATACAACATATACGAGTATACAAAAAAAGGGTCTGAGTGATTCACTTGTAATTGTGCGAGTACTGTATTGTGCTTAATTTTATTTAATAAAAAAAGCAAACTTTCTTTTTCGAGTCGAAATCTTCTATGAAAATCTTTGTCTCTTTGTTAATTATAATAAACAGATTCTGCAACCCTTCTTATCATAAAAGTTTGAACTAATAATGATTTCTTCGTCATTATCAGAAAACTACAATTCATTGATCATTGCGTTATTATAAACAAACCACACCACAAAAAAAAAATACAACACAATATAAAATGCAAAATAAGTTATCAGCAGTACCTCATATTTTGATATTACTAACAGTAACCCAGGTATCTTATGGTACCCAGGTATCTTGTTACACAGTAACTGGGTTGTGGAGGTCAAATAGGCAGTGGCTCCATGTAAAATACTGGTATTCAGCTGCATCCGGTTAGACTGGAAGCCGACCCCAACATTGTTGTGAAAAGGCTAGGCTGATGATGACTAACAGTAACCCCGACTTAAGCGAGTTAACCCTGCCACATGAGTGGGATAAATATTTAAAAGTTTAACCTTAGCTTTACCTCTAACCCTTGGTGGCGCAAGATGAATTATTTGATTAACCCTGAATTACATAGGTGTTAACTCCGAGTTATTTAGGACTAGCTGCGCCCCGCGGTTTCACCCGCGTAAGTCCCGATCCCGTGGGAATCTCGGGATTAAAGTATCCTATGTGTTAATCTAGGTTATAAACTATCTGTTTGTCAAATTTCATCCAAATCCATTTAGTAGTTTTTACGTGAAAGAGTAACAAACATCCATCCATCCATACTTACAAACTTTCGCGTTTATAATATTAGTTAGATAACGTGCAGCTTCTAACATGGAGAAATTACTTATGATTAAAAAAATCCTTGACAGCTCTAAGTTTATCTCATTATTCTTGTTCCTACTAACTACATTTTGTAGTTAAATCCATCAAAATCAACGCCAGCCATTACAAAATCAATCAAATCGAAACTCACCTTAATAAATCCAAAATATCAACTGCTTAACATTCCATTCGGCTCATAAACTGTCAACTGAACGCCATACGCCACAGCGTATTGTTATATTTGGCGTAGTGCCAATGATATGTCATTTAGTGCCGTATTGCACTGTGGGTACAACGGACGGTGTTCGAGTGTAGCTGAAATACCTTCTGTTTTCTCAATTTATTGTAAACTTTTGAAGGATGTTACTACTTAGTTTCATAGCAAAAATTACGCCTCGGTTTCCCCGAGGGCAGAGGTTAACCTTTTATAATTGTAATAGGGGGCTAACTTATTGCCATCAACCGGGCTTCGTTTCACGAGTGCGAAAGGATCTTCTAACGTTTAACTACGAGGAAACTGAAAACGTTCTTAAGTGAAGGATTAAGATAAATACATAATTAAACAACACATAACACGTATATTCATTTATTTATTTAAAGGCTTACCAACTAAACTCGTACACAGCTTAACCGAAAGTCATTGCCATAATATAGATCTGGCATGTTTCTAAATTACACTTAAAATTAGCGTATTAGAATATTATACAAAGAAAAACATAAAAAACTAAACATTTATATAGGTGTATACAATATATAAGTGTTTAAGTTCACTTACATAAGTGTATACACTACCATAAACATCAATTTAAAAAATAAAATAAACTAGTTATAAATTAAGTTACAAATAATGCTTTTTGGTATTAACTAAACTAAACTAACTATTAACTACATTTTATTAAATATATAATTAAATATATATTATATATTATATTTTTTATATAATTAAACATATCACACACATTATATAACACAACATAGACTCGCACATCCTAGACACACACTTTCTAAATTATAGATTTCCAATTAACAATTTAGTGTAAGGCAAATGGGAGAAGGCATTGACTCCTGACATACAGGTTTTTACCTAGTTTGGGATTCAGAGGCTTCATAGTATGATTCCTCATATTCAATAAAGATTATTATTATTATTGAGAAATCCCTGATGGAAAAACCCATTAACAGTTTGTCTGACCTGGAATCGAACCCAGAGCCTCATGCTCAGCAGTAGCACTTGTGACCACTAGACCAACGAGGGAGTGAAAATTATGTAAATATTTAAATTATCCAAATATTACACCCTTTTTTTTAAGACTTCCCGCTCCCGCTCTGGGCGGAGCGGTAGGGCGTGTCAGACTTTTACTGACTAAAACCAACCCACCCGTGTTTCTTCAGTTGCCTGTTGCCAAGGTCCCGGTATCCCTTTCGGTCTTTCCCGCAACCCTGGCAGGAAATATTACCCCTAATAATTCAATTTAATTAATGAATAACAGACAAAAACTCCAAGGACCATATTCACAGGTTTTTAAGTCAACTGTCGTACACTTCCAAATATGAGTAACTAGCTGCGCCCCGCAGTTTCACCCGCGTAAGTCTCGATCCCGTGGGAATATCGGGATAAAAAGTTTCCTATGTGTTAATCCAGGTTATAAACTATCTGTTTGCCAAATTTCATCTAAACCCATTCAGCCGTTTATGCGTGATTGAGTAACAAACATCCAAACACACAAACACACAAACTTTCACATTTATAATATTAGTAGGATAGTCATGACGTATGTGAACGTAATTATATCCTTCAATGTGTGATTGGTAACTGACTCCTAATCAACGATCAATGGTGGAAGAGGGAATGAAGGGAGAGTAGGTGACCCAGTGGTAACAGCCTCGACTTACGAGTTGTAGGTCGTGGGTTCGAACCCAGTCAGGCGCTTTACTTTATGTAAATAATTTCATCACCACTGCTCTCAAAATCGTGAAGGAAATCATCGTGAGGAAACCGGCATGTCCTAGAACCAGAAATTTGAAGACATCTGAATCTACAAACCCGCACTGGTCCCGCGTGGTAGATTACAGCCCACTCTCTCTCGAAGAGAAGCCTATCTGTATCCCAGCAGTGGGAACATTATAGGCTGATTATGCAACGATCAAACCAACATCTTCCACGCAGACATCGTTCATTCAACACCTATTTATAATCAAGTTAAACTCCAATATGAACTCGTCTATTTATAAACCTCATGGTTGACATGTGACGGTCCGTGGTTGTCGCACGGTAGATTACAGTTATGACCTACGAGTCGTTTGTAGTTGCTGCCAGGAGAGATCTGACACGCTCGTTGTCGCCTTTCACGAGAAGCGTTGACACTTTATGAAGCAATCTTTGGTTGGTCATACTTTTATTGTGAATATGTTGTACTACGCGGAAGAGAGTGTTTTGATTGAGTTTCGGTCATATCAATCAATTATTTTTTGGCCAAAGAAAGCATTGCGGCAACGTGGTAATGCTGCCAGCCTTTGGAGCACTTTTCCTGTTGACAGCGATGCAGACGAAGTTCTTGATGCCCTTTGATCATTTCCCCCCCTTTCTTCATATACTTGTATATATTATTATTATTAAGTTTAGTCAATAAGTAGTTGTTTTAAATTTTATTTAATAAATAAAACATTTATTAGAACACACCTCTGCTGGGCAGGATATAGTCATTTTCCAACACCCGGTTTTTCACCTTTCGCATCTTCTCTAGTTAGGTCATAATTATAGTTATTCATATTATATGTTTATCACCATGATCATCTTTACATACCGAGATTCCTCCGTGTCTTGGAAAGCACGCTAAGCCGTTGGTCCCAGTTATCATTCGTGGATCTTTGACAGTCATTACGGGTCGTCAGAAGCCCGAAAGTCTGACAATTAGTTTTACCAAGGGGTAACGTATTACTCAGTAACTGGGTTGTGTAGGTCAGACAGGCAGTCGCTCCATGTAAAATACTGGTATTCTGCTGCATCCTATTAGACTGGAAACCGATCCTAACATAGTTGGGAAAAGGCTAGGCTGATGATAATTGTTATTGTAGGAAGATGTTATAGCAAGGCCCAACTAATTTTGCATAATTTTTTGATCTTGTGTCGGCCGGCGGTCCATCTAGTATAAATAAAATTTGCCTACAGTTATGGTAGATGCCTATCTATTAAAATTAAAGAAAACTTTAAGTTACTCATAGTTTGAATATTCTAAAAAACTAGAAGCCGTCCCCAACATAGTTGGGAAAAGGCTAGGCAGATTGATTGATATTATGTTTATCAAGATTTTCTATTTCTAGATTTATGAAAATGAACTAAATCCGCGAGATTTCGAGTCTTATTTCGAGATTCAATCTTTTGAGATATAATGTAGTATTTTGGTATACCAATTCCAAGAGATCAGGAGCTCAATAAATACAGAATTCAGGGAATAATATTCCGTTGATAGATCTTGTCTAATTAGTGAATGAAACTTAGGACCAAAGCACTGTAACATCATTATTTATTTCTGAATCAGAGAGCAGATACCCTCGCGACAAGGAAAGGTCAAAGATCAGCCAAGTATTTGTTACGACTGTTTTAAGTAATAAGATTCAAATGATCTGTTAACTTGACTTCAAAGGGGGTAACCTTTTGAAGCGAAACCTTAAAATTGTTAACTAGACTGGAAGAAAATGACAAATAAATGAAGTAATTATTTGATCTTTGAATTTTTACTCATCATTGCATTATTAAATGATTTATTAATTAGTAGCTGCGCCCCGCGGTTTCACCCGCGTAAGTCTCGATCCTGTGGGAATATCGGGATTAAAAGTATCCTATGTGTTAATCCAGGTTATAAACTATCTGTTTGCCAAATTTCATCCAAATCCATTCAGCCGTTTTTGCATGATTGAGTAACAAACATCCAAACACACAAACTTTCACATTTATAATATTAGTAGGATTATTACTGCTGTTGGTCTAGTGGTCAAGCTACCGCTGAGCGTGAGGTCCTGGTTTCGATTCCCGGGTCGAGCAAAGTGTTATTGGGTTTTTCCATCTGGAATTTCTCAGTAGCTGTCCGGAGTCTAGATTTGTGCCCGGTTGATGTTAATAGGCTCGCCCCCTATTACATGGGACTTAAACTTAACTGGCGATATATGGGTGTACTATAGTTACACCTCTGTCTAACCTTTTAGAGAAGTAAGGCGTGATGTTATGTATGTATATAGAAAAGAAAGAAAACACATTTATTTAGAACAGACTAAAAGGCACACACTAGAATATACAACCAGGTAACAAAATCAAATAAAAATCAATAGTGTAATCAACGTGAGTGTGATTTTTATGGTTCCGTAGCTCAAAAGGAAAAAGTGGAACCTTTATTTTAAGGTTCACTTCGTTGTCCGTCTGACGAAACTCTTTTTCTCAGAAACGCGTGTATTTATCAAGTTTTTATTTATTTATATATTCTTTATTGTACACCACAAAAATATATAACAAAAAACAATAACAAACACTACAAAATATACGATGGGCGGCCTTATCGCTATCCGCGATCTCTTCCAGGCAACCTTGGAATGGACAGTGATTTGCATGGACATAAAATGGGGCTGTCGTAGGTGCAAATAATAAGTCTACAATATACTAAAATAGATACACATATACATACATATCCTAAATAATAATAGATACATACATACATACATACGAAATAAGTATATAAGCAACGAAAAATTAATGATGACTATAGATAACTACACAGTAACGAAAACAAGATCACAACGACAAGTAATGTTCCTTAACGAGTCTTTTAAACACTAGTATCGACTGCGCGCGTTTTATTTCTACTGGCAATGCATTCCACAAACGAGCGGCCTGGACGGCAAAGGATTTGTCGAGGAAAGTTGTGGAATGCATAGGCATTTTAAGCTTTAAGTTATCCGATGACCTTAAGAATTTCGTGTGGGAGTCACAAAGAAACTGGAAACGAAACTGGGAAAGAATATGAGCATTCCGGCGAAGGCGGATTGGTAACCACTTGAGTTTCACACGAAATTCGGAAACATGGTCATATTTACGCAAACCGAATATGAACCTTATACAAACATTTAGAAGCCGCTCAAGTTTATCGAGTTGGTCTTGGGTAAGGTCAAGATAGCTGGCATCAGCATAGTCAAGGATGGGTAAAAGAAGCGATTGTGCAAGAGCAATCTTGGTGGCAGTCGGTAGAAAATTACGTAATCTCTTCAAAGATGCAGCGGATGCAAATAGTTTGCAAGTTGAAATTAATGTATCCAATACGTAAGTCTCTACGGTCCATGCCGACAAATACTGATTAGAGACTGATTTAAAGCTCCGAGAGCTCTAAATTAGTCTCTAATCAGTGTTTGTACAGACCTAAAATATAATAACAACAAATAAACTTTTATTATTTTGGCAAAAAAGGTTAATAATACTCCACGTAAATAAAAATTGACATTCCACCGAACATCAAGAATTCCCAAAAGACTCGCTTCATTGGCTAAAGGATTGTAAACAATGCAAATAATAGATACCACGATATTATGTCAACATAATTTATATTTTCCATTAGAACACTAAATCTCGTGGTATTTGTACCATAAGACTCTGTGACAAATGTAAATAAGTAGCGACAGAGGTATTGACGATACGGCTTATTGATATATACGCCTCGATTTCGAATCGAATAGGGCTTTGCATGGAATTCGGGATGTTATGTCAAACTTGATTTTGAATATTGTTGTGTGTCAGTAAAGTAGATGTGTGATTGTTGCAAGAAAAGGGGTTGAAACCTTAACAAGAGACGTAGAATCAGCGTAAAGTATTGTTTTAGGGTTCCTAAAGGATCACTTCGTTATCCGTCCGTCTGTCTGTCTGTCTGTTTGTTCCGAATAATCTCCGAAACGGCTGGACCGATTTTGACGGGACTTTCACTGGAAGATAGCTGATTAGTGGTTATAATAAGTAACTTAGGCTACTTTTATTTTAGAAAAAGATTTAGGGACACGCGGGCGTAGCTGCTCCAGTCTTACATATAATAATATCTCCAATATCAGAGTCTCAGTATTCACCCTTTAGCAGCCGTATCATCTGTCTGTCTGTTCAGTGTGATATGAATAAGCTCAGAATCTCAGATATACGCAGCATTATGCATCCAAGCCACGTTCGTGCCCTGAATTGCCCTGAATCCGGTACGGTCAGCATAAATCATCCTTGAAAATCTGTAATTTATTTATGAGTGCCGAAGAATTTAAATTTAAAGGACAGCAGTTTACCGTCTTTTCCAATTACATTATTACTGATTTAGCCTGACTAAGAATCCTACTAATATTCTAAATGTGAAAGTTTTTAGGTTTGTTACTCAATCACGCAAAAACGGCTAAACGGGTTTGGAACATGGATAGACCATACCCTTGGTTAGTACATAGGATACTTTTATTCCGGTAGTATGTTCCCGAGGGATAATATCCGACCTCCACGCGGGAATACAAAATTCATGATTAACATCCCATTGCATGACTGACTGAGTTTTGTGTAGGTCGTGGGTTAGAACCCAGGCGGGTGCTTCACTTTGCGTAAATAATTTTATCACCACTGTGTGCTCCCAAAACGGTAAAGGAAAACATCGTGAGGAAACCGGCATGTCCTAGAACCAGAAATTTGAAGACATCTGAATCTACCAACCCGCACTGGTCCCGCGTGGTAGATTACAGCCCACTCTCTCTCGAAGAGAAGCCTATCTGTATCCCAGCAGTGGGAACATTATAGGCTGATTTTGCAACGATCAAACCAACATCTTCCACGCAGACATCGTTCATTCAACACCTATTTATAATCAAGTTAAACTCGAAAAATTTATATTATTGACAAAAAAAAAAAAAAACAATTTTAAATTCACATTTTTAGCTAGACGACAGCCGCCCGCGCTACATGTAATAACCCGGTAAAATTCGCGATTGAAGAAAAAGCGGTGATTTTTTTTTTTTCTTTAAAAAAAACCACATAATTAAATAGACTCTCAGTATGATTCTTAATTATGATGATTCTCAGTATGAGAATTCTTAGTATACGCTTTATGTATGTATGTATTTTATTGTATATGTAAATGGTAGACCACTGACTACCTGCGGTATTATCTCTCCTTCTCACTTTAATCCATCCAAAGGTTGTCTGTAAAAGATCGCATTTAGCGATAAGACCGCCCATTGTGTCACCCTATGTTAAATCATTTGTCACAATAGACCATGACCTGGAATAGGGCATAGGATAGTTTTTATCCCAATATTCCCACGGGATCGAGACGTACGCGGATGACGCCGCGGGGCGCAGGTAGTTAATAATACATGTACATGTTGACCCCATGTGCTTAACAGCTTAACGTTTTCAACCTGAAGGAGGTTTTAAACCCGGGCTCGACAAGAGGCTTATAAAAGTGACACCTGAATGTTTTCGCAGAAAATACACTTTAAAATTATTTTCATACAAATTGCTGTTGTCCGCGACCTCGTCTACGGTCCAGAATTAAAAATAGGCTATGTCCTGAGCCAGGTCAAGGTGCTTTACAGAATTATAATCATTAAGTTGTATACAGAAAGAAAGCTGGCAGCCTACCAGCGCTTATAGGAACCGGCGCAGGCATTTATATGAACAAGCGCCGAATGTCGCCGACAAGTTCCGATAGTTTTAGACACGCTCCCGTCAGCGAAGGCGCCGCCCGCCATTTAACTAACTAACCTAACCGCTTGCTTTATGTAACTGTTTCCAGAATGGATCTACCAGCGCCGATAAGCGCTGGTAGATCGGCGCCGGCTACCAGCTTACTTTCTGTATACGGCCTTAGAATCAGTAATAAAACTCTCTTAGTTCATATAAGTGCATTGAATGACTATTTCATGAAATCATGACATTTGGCACTTATATGAACTTAATGAGTTGTATTGCTGTTTCTAATGATTATAATTCTGTAAAGCCATACTTGTTACGGTCGCGAATCATATTTTAATAACGTACAACCTGACACTGACTTGCAAATTGCAAAAAACGTAAGAAAATTTGAATTTCGCGAAGCTAAAGGCTCAGTGGCGCGGGCTGGCTCAAGCACGACCCCTGAACAAGAGGGCGGCGCGGCAGGTAGACTTTTTGAAAATGCGGCATGGTTTATACTTGTTTGTCAATGTGGGCATAATCTGTCTCATTAGGAAACGAGTTCTAACTTTGCTGAGAGCGTAGCCTTTTATCCAGTTTTTGTATTTTGAACTTTATTCTGGTAGAGCTAGCTAAAGCTCTCATAACAACATTGGCAAGTTAGTCTCATAAATTTTGGAACTTGTAACATTGTTGAACTAAAGTTCTAAATTAAAAAATGGCTCCCTGGTTTAAACCTGGATAAGGTACATCATAGTTTTGTAATAAGTTTCGGCTACTGGAAAAAATCCTAGTGAAAATGGTTTTTCCTCTAGGAATTTTGTCCGAAGTAACAGGGGGCGAGCCTCTTGCTACTGGGCACAAACCCAGTATCTGGGCTGCTACTGAGAAATTCCAGATAGAAAAACCAAAAAACACTTCACCTGATCCGGGAATCGAACCCAGGAAATCATGCTCAGCAAAAGAAAGAAGAATGTACCAGTTGTATGCTTATAATTATGCTTTCACAAGCATGTGTCGGAAGAACGAAATGTATTTAATTGCAATAGTTCCTCTGCTTCTGTATTGTATATATAACATTGTATTCTATCCCGTAACTTTTAAAACTAATTACTTAGCAATGTTTTTTCTGCGCGTTGTTACTGTTATCTAATTATCGCTAATTAGATAACAGTCAGCAGACACTATTAGTAAGATTGTTTCTTTTAAACTTGTTATTTAATTTCTCGGGATTAAATTCTTTGTACTAAGGTTGATTTAATAGTCCGTTTTTTTTAGTAAAATATTACGGTTTTGCAGCTTTTGTACCTGTTTTATTATAATAGTTATTATGACAAACTTCCATATTTATTTTTAGCGAAAAGTTATACGATCAAAAATCTCTATATTGGGGTCGGCTTCTAATCTAACCGGGTGCAGCTGAATACCAGTATTTTACATGGAGCGACTGCCTATCTGACCTCCACAACCCAGTAAATATACTACGAGACCCCTGGTAAGACTTTCAGGATTTTGTCGACCCGCCGATTTTGACAGCCGGAACTAACGGCTTAACGTGCTTTCCGACGCACGGAGGAGTCTCGATATGTAAAGATGGTTACCCATCCACGGAACAATCAGTCGGTCAGGTTAAGCTACGCTTGCCGGGGGGCAAGCGTAGCTTAACCTGACTAATCGACCCGTGCGTCTGTTATAACTTAGCCACGAGCTCCTCATGACCAAAAAATATTTTCTAAAATAAGTATTTAATTATTCAGGAGTAACTATAGTTGAAATAATAAATTAGATTTTTTTTTTCGTCATGTAAAGTCAAAGTCATTTCAAATAAATTATTTGACTTTTCAAATAATTTATTTCAAATAGGCACATTATAGTGAGCACTTTTGAACGTCAAAAACAAAGAAATAGAACTGATTCTATACCCCATTTGAAATAAGATTAGACATTGAAACAAACCCTTTTACAGTCCGTTCAACCGATTTTGACTTCTATACCGTAGGCATAAGGAAAGCATTAAAAGCAAAAAAAGTTACACAATACCAACTATCTACTGCGGCTGCCATTTGTCATGCCACCAACGCAATAGAATTCAAAATCGGTTGAACGGAAAAAGGCTTATCTATACGTCTAATCTTATTTCAAACGGAGTATAGTTGTTCTGTAAAGTCTTGTTTTACAAGCATAGCAGACTCACGCTCATTGAAGCTATTAAAATGTATACAGAGGGCTTAGAGCCCAAAAGTGTATCGTAAACTTTACGGAAACGCACGGGCCAATTCACCTGGGTCAAGGTGGCCACTTTCCTGAAACTTGACAAAACAAAAGCAAGTTTGTTGTTCTTTAGAACAAACTGCAAGTCCACTTATCTTATTACGTTCGTTAGTGATCTACGATTGTTTAAGTGTGTACGTATTCTTAGTAAGTAAGTATTGGTTTATTTTCTACTAGCTGTGCCCCGGTTTCACCCGCGTAGATGTCGATCCCGTGGGAATATAGGGATAAAACGTATCCTATGTCCTATACGTATACAGGTCATGTCTACCCGTGTGCTCATCCTCTCCTCTCTAAAGTAGGGAACGTCGCGGAGGCGCGGCGCCGGCGTCGAACGGTTCGCGTATTGCATTTTTATACTCGTGATATCTTCGAAATTAAATGTCCGATTCAAATGAATTAAAAAGTATTTTACTGCTACATAGATACCCTTGATTTTAAAACTATTTATTTGAATAAGAATTAATATTATGTCGATAACACTCCTTCGCAAATAATGCATTAACTTTGAAAAAATTTGATTACCATAAAAAAGGTTATAGTGAGTCAATCTTAAAAGATAGACATATGCTGTCGCGGAATTTTTTTTAGAACTTTTAAAGAGGAACAATTCCATCATACATGATATTTGCGTAACTTAAACCGTTTACGCAGCGCACGCAATGGAAGCTCTCAAAAAGGGAAAAAAAAATCGTTAAAATTTTTCATTTTTGCTCCGCTCCTATTAGTCGTAGCGTAATGTTATATAGCCTATAGCCTTCTTCGATAAATGGACTATCCAACATAAAAAGAATTTGTCAATTCCAACCAGTATTTCCTGAGATTAGCGCGTTCAAACATACAAACTCTTCAGCTTTATAATATTAGTATAGATTAGTATAGATAACTGTATCTTTTCATACACGAAATCTCATAAGCTGATATCAGATAGCTTTACTTTTTGTTAATTTATATATTTTATTCGGAATCTTTCACTCCAAGTGAATTATCACACAAAATCACACAAAGCAAAATGAATCAAAGTGAACAATTAATTCGTTAGTGAATCAATCCACTAACGTTATATGGTCGGCATTAGGCATCTTTCACTCGCACTCCAAATGATCGGAAATTGAAATGAAATGAGCAGATGAATTTTAATTTCTGTGTAATTTTATCGATGTCGTGTGAACGTCAAACGAAACAAAAATGACAGACACTATAGAATACCACCAGCCTGCATCTTTTGCTTCGTTCACGTTCATACATCTGGTCATACACGCACGCCGGTTGCCAGTATAAGACTACGCACCTGACCTTTCTGAAGAATATCACCAATAAGGTCACTATTATGTCCTTCTAGGGACACCCCTTCCGGCGTTACTAACATCTGCCTTAAAAATACCTTTTGTTATTCGCTTTTCATTTATCCTCTCAACACGACCAAACCAGTAAGCATACTCTTTTCAATTAAATAAATCTGAATAGACGACCCTCAAATTATTTTGTACCTACATTAATTATTTGGCCATCTATTTTCATAGTACTTGTATTATTTAAAACTAGGCTCAACATTTAATCTAATTTAGAACACAATAGAGGTTTCTAATTAAGTTTGCAAGTCTCTTCAAAAGTTCCGCAACTTTGTTGTTGTCAAAGCGTTTTAGTAGGTATACTTAAGACCTTAGTTCTGTAGGGCTGTTGTCTTAAAACCACTGCCTAACTCTAGGTACCTACGCATCATCGTGGTCACCCACACCCTTATTGCGTAACACACTTTCACTCACAATCGGTTTTGAAGGAAATTTATAAACCATTGCTTCATATGTGTGAAACATTCGTCTGCTTAACAACGTAAATAACGCAATTAACGTGTTTGAACTGTCAAAATGAAAGGCATTAGTGCTCGGCGACACGACGCCGCCACCGCGCTGCCACCGCGTCGCCACCGCGCCGACGCTCCGCCGACGCCGCGCCGACGGCACGCCGCCACCGCGCCGACGCTGCTGCGCCAATACGTGAATGTTAAAGTGAAACTAAGAAATCTCGATGTTTTGTCAACAAGTAAAAACCGTGCGAAGCAGGAGCGGGTCACTAGTATGTTATAAGTAGGCAGTCATTTGTAATACTGAATGGTGCTATATGAAACTGAGAATGACACCCAGAATGTCATACAATAGACGTAGATATATTTAGTAACCTATTCCGCTTGACTCTTCTTCAAGAGTCACAAAAAACCCTGTAAGAAATCGACACGTGTTTCACCTCTCAACGAGGCATCCTCAGGATGACGATTGACCAATTGCAAACCAGAACGCGACGTGTCACCACACCGAGGGCTGGACGCAAAGTGTTGTCAACACGTGTCGATTTTTTACAGGGTTTTTTTATGACTCTTGAAGAATAGTCAAGCGGAATAGGTTACTAAATATATCTACGTCTATTGTATTTTATAATGGATTTCCGCAAAGTCACGCCTGAATCAATTAACTACCAGAATGTCATGTTTACCGCAAGTAAACTTATTTTCTGTTCTCTTTTTTTAGAACGTGTACATTGTGGATCACTTACTTCAAATAACTGGGATCATGGGATGTAGTTAATGAAACATGACAGTTGACGTCATTGCGTGGGACAATGGCTGTCAGTGTGTTTACAAATTGAGACTTTGATTTAAAGTAAATAAATGAGAATTACAGAAAAAAATTGTTAAAAATGTGAGACCGGTTTTTTAATTAAATTCTTGTATTAAGTTGTAGCCGGTCGAAGTGGCGGTGCTTGGGGTAGGCCTATGTCTAGCAGTGGACGTCTTTCGGCTGAAATGATGACTAATTGTAGTTAATATAAACGAGATCCAAAGCGAAAATTCAACGTAGGTACTGTCGGAACGATGAGAGGGCGAATCAAACCCTTTATGTTATAATTAAACCTGCAGTGAAACGTGAACCGTTTGTTATTATTTTTCATAACACAACACAGGCTTTATTTGTTATCAATCAAATCTTTGTGTTATGTAATTATGTTATGTGTTGCTATTTCATTACTAATCATCGCCTGAGAGGTCGCCGGGGCGGTTTTTAGGGTTCCGTAGTCAACGAGGAACCCTTACAGTTTCGCCATGTCCGTCTGTCCGTCTGTCCGCGGCTTAGCTCAGAGACGGTTGGTACTAGAAAGCTGTAATTTGGTATGGATATACATATAAACAACGCCGACAAAGTGGTAAAAAATCTAAAAAAAAAAAAATTTATTTGCCTACACTGCACTGTAGGGATGGTTTTTTTTTTCTCGTATTCCCATAGTGTGGGGTATCGTTGGAAAGGTATTTTAATAACAATGTGAGTTTGTTAAAACCATTTTTCGATTCAGGAATCCGTTTGCGGAATATTAATCTTTAAAGTGCTAATTTTTGTAAGAGCCAAGTGCCCCCCCCCCTGCCAAATGGTTGGGTTTGGTAATGTGAAAAAATTCACGACAGTAGTATATATAACGAAATTAAAAGGAAAACTATCACCACTACGTAGGCTCCACAAGTAACCGAGTAATAATCGACCAACTTAAATTTGCAGTTGTAAACATGTTCTCCCATACATTCTGTATCGGAGAACAAGTTTTCCAACTACAATGTTAAGTTTGTTTTATAAATTCATCCTAACTACGGAACCATTCATTGTGCATGGTACAACATGCACTTGGCCGGTTTTTTTTAGTCAATTTGAAATTGCGGGGACGCATCGCCTTATACGTTCGTGCCAACTTTAGCTTTTAGCTAGAATATCTATTTGTTATGTATTCGATCGTTCCTCTATAAAAATCAGCACTCTAATAGTTATAGTTATTTTTTTATAAACGGATTCCTTAATATTGTGTCCAGAGAAGTCCAGTTAGAATGTTTTACCTAATAAAACAATTAATTTTTTTTTTTGGAAGAATCGGAGAATCTCTGAAAAAAAAAACGTTTTGAAGTTAAGAAAGGTAGAATGCACGCCATTTTTTTTTTTTTTTTTTGGGAAACATCAAATTACTTCTCCCGCTCTGGGCGGAGCAGAAGGGCGTGTCAGACTCTTACTGACTAAAACCCACTCGTGTTCCTTCAGTTGCCTGTTGCCAGGGTCCCGGTATCCCTTTCGGACTATTCCGCAACCCTGGCAGGCATCGGTCCTAACGGACCCCGTCAGGTGTGCTGACATCTCTTTGAGGTGCGCGTGGAACACGACGCGCCATCGACCCGGGCCTGGTCCTTATCGGACGGCGAGCTACCCATTGCTCGTCGTCCGCAAGCCCGCGCCTATGGTGGCCGGGAATCCGCCTTAGAATGCATGCCTGTTGTTTCGTTGAAAGATTCTTAAATGTCTATAAAAGTTATAAAGGTAAGCATAATCAGCCTATAATGTTCCCCTATATTGTTGATTTTTTGGTTCGGGGACATAACTGTTTCATGACGATGATTTCCTTCACCGTTTTGAGAGTAGTGGATATGAAATAAGTTACACAAAGTGAAGCGCCTGACCCACAACTCGTAAAATATTCATTTATTTGAAAAATCGTCTTCCGTGCAATCATTACTAAAAACTGGTGATAAAAAACTTTTTACAAAAAAAAAACAACCGACTTCCAATTTCGGAAGTCGGTGCTTTGCTTTTCAATTTTCGTTTTTTGCTACCGACTTCCGAAATTAAAGTTATTATTTTTCACTTTTTAGTTGTAGTACCTACTCTACACAAATTCGAATACACTACCTGCTATGTAAATAACAGTGACGGAGTCAAACAATATATCGTCTACATACACTAAGTGGGAAAAATACGTAATTATTGAAGCTAACCCAAAAACTACGCAATCAAAATTAATAAAATTTATATGAGACCACCTCTGAAGCATGACCTACCAAACAAAAAAAGAATCATCAAAATCGATTCATAATTGGCGGAGTAATCGCGTAACATACAAACAAAAAAAAAAAAAACATTAAGACGAATTGAGAACCTCCTCCTTTTTGAAGAAGTCGGTTAAAAATAAGATTAGCATTTTAGGCTTAATTACCTAGTTTTTTTTACTTAAGTTAATATTAATAAAATCACCCAAAAACAGCGTATGATATTTTGTTTGAAAGAACACTTGAATTATATTATTCCAACATTATTCATGTTATGAACAAAAGACGAGTACTTTCTTTGTGTTAAAACTCCTACGTACGATATAATATCTTATACTTGAAGTACTCATAAAACTCAAGACACAAAGCAATACATACTTAAACCACTAGCATACAGAGTCGATTATTATTTGGCAGTAAAGTTTTTCATAACTACTGAACTGAACTGAAACTGAAAACTTGAATATTAGTATCTTGTTCTGAAGAACTCTAATATCTATGAAAGCTTGGTACTTGAGTTAGTTACTGGGTTTAGACACCCATACCTTGTTTTAGATTTTTATTAAATTATAAAATTGCGTAGAGAAGTTTGTATTCAATTTTCATGAAATAGCGTGTATTTTTTTTAACTGAATTGTATTTTCGAAATTAGAATTGAATAGAATGGTTGAATTCACTCCGAAATAATACTGCATTGTCATTCAGATACTCTGTTTGTTTTTGATTACGCGACGCAATATACAAGGTTTATATAAAGTTCTTGCGAACAAACATGTCAAACATCTTCACACAAACATCTGTTTCTGAATTGAATAATATCTGGGGCTTAAAACGGCCACTTTGGCAGAATCATAATAGGAAAATATAATGAATTATCTTAATTTTAATATCCAACGATTACGTAACACGGATGGGTTTTTAGTCAGTAAAAGTAATACCTGCCCTCCCGCTCCACCCAGACCGCTCTGAGCACTCATTTGAAGAATTCAAACACTCAAAAAAAAAAAAAGGTCTATGGCCTCGTGTCAGGGTATACAAGGTGGCCATGAAGACACCTGCATCCGTCAAGGCAGTTATTTTACACGTCATACTAAACAACTTTCAAACACTTCATGTGTTTGAAAGTTGTTTTGTGAAAAAAACAAATTCATACGACAGACTAATTCGATTCATGCTAGGATTTTTTTTTTTGAATCGTCTATGTTTGTCATAGCGACAATTGTATCAAAAGTCATATAATCAAATTAGGCTGAGAATCAACACTTTCGAACGTCAAAATTACATAAGACAGTCCCCAAAAACGCCCATCCTTCACCATTTCCTAGTGCTTTAGCTGGGAAGAGGAAGTGGCGCAACAAACTCCCCAGCCGGCCTGTATAATATGACAGGTAGAACCCTGTACAGAAGATAAAATAGGAAACAAAAAACACAACAAAAGAAATACCTATAAACCTTGAGGAAACTACGAATAGGAACACCCATAACATAGCAAACACATGATATTATGTAAAGGTTTATGGTGACATAAAATTATGTATTTTACGACTCAACCCCCTATACAAAGGAAATAACGACTAGGTTGGGACATATAAATATTGGTGACAGTTTGGTATATCAGCCAAACTGGTATTTAGTACGTAGATTTTATTCATGATTTGTTTGTTCTTTGTTAATTTTTTAATAATTAAAAGGTTTTTACGGCTGTTATCGTAAGTTATAAACGAGCGGAACATAGTGCTTTATGCTACGTTAAAATAGTGACGTTGTTTTTCTTGCATAATTAGGTACTTGAATAATTAATACTTTCGTCATACCTATGGTAAATACTATAATAATTTGAATATTTTTTTTTTCATTTGTTTATTTTATAATTATTTTGACAAACTTAACAATGAATTTGTTATTAGTTAATTATGATATTTTTTATAACTGTGAATGAACCCCAAAAAATTGATAATTAAGAACCACTTCTCCTTGACTTTTTTATGACAAAGGGTGCGGTGGCAATTTTACAATGAATGATTTTAGAAATCCGTGATTGTCCGTGTGATACGTGATTGGGTTTTAGAAAAATCACATCAAAACGTTTCCTGTTTCGTTTCTATCACAGTAACTTAACAAAAACGTAGCAGGCATATTTTTTATTTAAAAAAAAACCTTTTCCTTGTGATGATAACATTAAAACATCATGGAGCTATTTCGTGCCTACTTGCAAGGCTGTCCAAATGTTATTGAATGGATAATGTTTTTAAAGTATACAAAAATAACTTAAATAACTACGCGATTGTTTATCTAATAGGTACAGGTGACTTTATGGGGTCAGTGACAACTGGGCCCGAGTCAACTCAACCCGAATAATAATACCAGATACTACGTCGTCAAAACACCTAAAAACGTGGTGTGTACCGTCGGCATGAAAAGTATCGAATTCATAAAATATTGAAGATTCAAATAATTTATATGTCTGAATAAATGTAATAAATATTATTATTTTTAAATGCTATGAACTTGTTCTACTACTAGGCTATTAATAAAGGTATCATAATTCAAAATAGACGTTGTAGATCTTATGTTTTCCTGCTTCGTATGTAAATAAAAAACCAAAATCCTCGGAAAACAAAATTAAATTCGTACGTAATGACTTAATATACTAGATTTTCTGCCAGACCGTACAAATCACTGTAATCGGGAGTAAAGTATTCGGGTTGAATTAACTCGGGCCCAGTTGTCACTGACCCTCATTGTTTACCCAGATGAACATAAATATTATTATCTAATTTTCGGTTAGTGAGTTGCAGGTTGAGATAATCTATTAACACAAAAATAAATATAATTGTTAAAAAAAAAACGGTAAACAGCGAAGAACTAATACTATTTCTAAAATTAATCTAATTTTGTAAGAAAACAAGAAAAAATTAAGGTAAGTTTTGACAGTTTTACCTCAGAACCATTTCTAGAACAACGTAATATGTACATTTATAAATATAAATATTTTTTCTTTTGTTACGGTTCAAACCCTTTTTCAACACCTATAACCTTATAACCAACACCTATAACCAACAACACTATAACCTTGTCACACTACGTCTCTATTTTACTGACACACGACATTATTCGAAATCGAGTTTCATCATCATTATCTCCATCATTATCACCACAGCCCGACTTCATCCCCTCCTGGCCATAACCCTTTCTTCTCTCATACCAATTCCCACACTCCTGTGCCAGCCAAATCAAGTTTGGCATATTATTATCCTGAATTTCATTCAGACAGCCCTATTCGAGTCGAAATTGAGGCGTATCAATAAGCAGTATCGTCAATACTTCTGTCGGTACTTATTTACATTTGTCACATAGTCTTATAGATAGATAGATAGATAGATAAAACGATTATTTGGTGCATACAAAAGACAACACAACATACAAAAGCACGGTTAAATAATAATAGCTACAAAGTGCCAAAATACAAAAAAATACAAAAAAATTAAAAACAATAAAAGAAAACTAGACACAGCGAGACCATATTGTCTATGACATACTTTAAAAAATAACGAAATATACAAAGCGCGGTGTGCGTCTCAACGTTGCACCAAACGGGAGTCCAACTCAGCATGTGTCAGGCAAATATACCTGACGCTGATATTCTGCTGGATCCCTGCAGTTATAGTACAAATACCACGAGATTTAGTGTTCTGATGGAAAATATAAATTATGTTGACAATAAGAATATCGTGGTATCTATATTATTTTGTATTTTTTTCAATCCCTTTGTCAATGAGGCGAGTCTTTGGGGAATTAATGTTCAGTGATGTGTGTCAATGTCATTTTTTTTGTAGGGTATTATTATATTAACCTTTGACAAATTAATAAATATTGTCTCGAAGATTTCTGTTGTTGTTTAAATAATGGTTACCTATTATTATTTTGCTTTGTTTAAACAATCTTAACAGTAACATTTTAGTAGCGGTGGCCTTCTACGAAGACATTTCATAAATATTGTAAAGATGGTCACCCATCCATGGACCAACCGCGACAAGCGTAGCTTAACCTCATCGATTTACCCGTGCGGCTGATTATTTAGCCAAAAGCCCCTTAGTTACCGATAAGTATTATTAAAACTTTTATTATGATTTTTCAACTGTTTTACTAACTTCATGTATTTTCTATAAACCTACTCTTCTACAGGTCCATTCCATTCCAGGTCCATTCCATTCCAGGTCCATTCCATTCCAGGTCCATTCCATTTCAGTATTAATAATTCAATAAGAGAGGTTAAAATAAAGCGAGGTTCGTGCCGACACATATGATATCCGGAGAGCAAACACAAAAATAATCATGTAACGAGATAAAATTTCACATTTAATATCCACGAACACCCACGTTGATAACGTTGTTTCAACAAAAAAAAAGATAAAACATCGCTTTATTTACTTTTCTCAGAATTCTACGCATTAGTTTTTTTGTTTGGATTAATATGTATGATTTAAGTCAATGATAGAACGTTTGATAATAATAATTATGGTGCATGGACTCGTTTTTATATAAACATTTTTAATTTTTCTGCAAATTAAAATAGGTACTTAATTTATAAATATGTCGTGCAAATATGTATGGAGCAGAAAGTTTTAAACTACGCAGTAAAATTATAACTTTTTTAGTGTTGAAAACTATATTCACTAACAAAGTTTTGTGATTTCAAAAATTTTAACTTACTCTCAATGAAATAGGTATAAACTAAAAATGCTGTTGGATTTTCAGTTAAGGATTTGTTTTATATATTTAAAGTTTTTTTTGTATAACATAACACGCACATGGAAATTATAACAGGAAAATATTAAATCAATATTCGTGTTGGGGGCGAGCCGATTGCCATCAACCGGGCACACATCCAGACTCCAGGTTGCTACTTAGAATCCTGCCAGGGTTGCGGGAAAATCCGAAAGGGATACCGTGACCTTGGCAACAGGCAACTGAAGGAACACGGGTGGGTTTTAGTCAGTAAAAGTCTGACACGCCCTTCCACTCCACCCAGAGCGGGAAAAGTCATTAGATGATTTCCCACCCATCTTCAATAGGTTGCTACTTAGAAATTCCTAATGGATAACCCCAACGAATTTTTTGTTGCGGTTTTCACCATCATTTAGAGAATTTATTCTGGAAGGTTTATGTGCATCATTAATATTATATCTCACCATATTTTATCTCACTCTCAATACATACGCAAACACATTCCCCCACATAGGTACTTTAACAGACACATCATAACATGCATTTTCTAGTAGTAAGTAGTTTTTCTTAATAATAATTGGTACTGTGCTCGTCATACAACTACTGTTATATGTTCAAATTATAGGCGAGGACGCTGGCACCCTAAACACAAGTTAAATCTTACTCTGGGTGCTAGAGTTCATCGAAAACACTCTTTATTTTAGTTGTTACGTTGCATAGTGTTTAGTGTTTACCTAAGTGTTTATGTACAATGGAAGATAATAAAAATATTTTTTATTTTTTTATTAATATTTAATTAAACCTAAGATCGTGGAGGGCGGGCGTTTTGAGGGACTGTCTTACGTAATTTTGACGTTCTAAAACTGCAAATACTCAGCTTAATTAGAATAAAATATCTTTTGATTATAATCTTAGATTTCTAACCGTGCGGTTGCACTGGCGAAACATTCACGACAAAAAATGTTGAAATTTCTATTTTTTTTGTCAATGTTCCATACAAATTTTGACAGGAACTAGAGACTTGCAACATGTTTTGTCGTGAATGTTTCGCTAATGCAAACGCATGGTAAAGACGATTTTTTGTCAAGTCGTAAAACCGTGCGAAGTAGGGGCGAGTCGCTTCACTCGCTAGTAATGGTAGTACAGCATGTTCATTTTAAAATGGAGTCTAACAGTATTCTCGTGTAGTTGCAGTACCTAACTCAATTTGTGTGTAATTCAATCAAGATGGCAGACTTATTGCTAATAATGCTATTACCACACAATATGCTCTGCTGCACTGTAATTACGTAGGGGACACTTTAATTATGTTTAGAGTTAGTTTATTTATAATTATTGGCGATATTTCTGCAGGAGCTCTTGGCTAAGTAATAACAACCGCTCGGGTCGATCCTTCAGGTTAAGCTACGCTTGCCGGGGTTGGTCCGTGGATGGTTGACCATCATCATATAACGAGATTCCTCCGTGCCTCGGAAAGCACGTTAAGCCGTTGGTCCCGGCTGTCACCAGTCTTGCCAAGTGGTATCGTATTACCCAGTTACTGGATTGTGGAGGTCAGATAGGCAGTTATAATAATAATAATAATAGAAAGTTAAACAAATCAAGTATCTTGACTTGGCTCACGAGGTTGTCGACATGTGGGATGTGGACTCTGCGATCATTGTGCCGATAGTCGTATCAGCCAATGGCCTAATTGCCAAGAGTCTCGACCAACACCTACGGAGGCTCTCGTTGGGCAGCTGGATTAAGGGCTTGATTCAGAAAGCGGTACTCCTGGACACGGCTCGCATTGTTAGGAGGTTCCTCTCTCTGGAGCCCTAACCGCCGGTAGCTTGGACCTTGTTCCCGATACCGGTGGGCTACTACTTTTTATATTTTTAAATGTTTTTATATATTTTTATTCTAATATTTAAAAATATAATTTGTATGTATTTAAAGTGAAATAAACGGAATAATAATAATAAAATCTTTATTGACATAAATTAAGAGTTGACCTGTATGTCAGATTTCAGCGCCTTCTCCCAATTCATTTCATTATGTTTTTATACCAAGTAAGACTTTTACTAAACACGAATAATTTTGGGCATGCAGAAATTACAACAGAGATAGAATTTAAAATAATTAAAATGTAGAGTGAAAGTTGTGTGTGGATGTGGAGTGTGGGTGTGTGTGTGTGTGTGAGCGTGAGAGAGTGAGTTTACTTTACCCAATTTTTTTTTTTTTTTTTTAAGTTGCTCCATGTATGTACCCCAACATAGTTGGGAAAAGGCAGGCAGATTGATTGCCGATATTTCTGCAGAGAACTACAACTACAACTAACATAACTGGCGAAATGTGGGTGTACTATAGGTACACCTCTGCCTAACCCTTCATGGAATACAGGCCATTGTTATGTTATTTCTCCAGTAAAGCAGCTTTACTATGTTCTGTGAGCCTAGCACGAACGCGCGACGTAAATGTAACGTAAATACGAACGATTTTATAATTGAAAATTCTCGTTTCGCACTTAATATTTATTCAGTTTTAAAACTTTATTCGTATCAATGGATGATTCTGACTGTGACAGTCGTAAAAATTTAAACCAAATTGCATAATCTTCTCTTTTTTTCGTGTGCTTCAGAGTTTTGAAACCGCCCATGGGCCTCTGACTTGGTTTCACATCCCGTTGAGAAATATCTCTCAGGCATGCCGGTTTCCTCACGATGTTTTCCGTCTCCGTTTTTTAAGCAAGTGATAATTATACAATACGCACTTGAATCCGAAACGAGGAGGGTGCCAGAAGAATGCATAATTATGTGTAAAGTCGTACATATTTTCGATTCTAAACAGTTTTTAGGGTTCCGTAGTCAACAGGAAACCCTTATAGTTTCGCCATGTCCGTCTGTCCGTCTGTTTGCGGCTTAGCCCAGAGACCCTTGGTACTAGAAAGCTGTAATTTGGTATGGATATACATATAAACGACGCCGACAAAGTGGTAAAAAAACCGTAAAAATTTTTTTTTTAGGTTACCTCCCCTACACATAAAGTGGGGATGTTTTTTTTTTCTCGTTAATCCCATGTTGTGGGGTATCGTTGGAAAGGTCGTTTAAAAATAATGTGAGTTTGTGAAAATCATTTGGATTCAGGAATCCGTTTGCGGAATATTAAGCTTTAAAGTGCTAATTTTTGTTAGAGTCAAGTGTCCCCCTGCCAGCTAAATGGTTGGGTTTGGAGGTGTGAAAAAATTCACGGCAGTAGTATATATAACGAAATTAAAAGGAAAACTATCACCGCTACGTAGGCTCCACAAGTTACCGAGTAATAATCGACCAACTTAAATTGGCAGTTGTAAAAACATGTTCTCCGATACAGAATGTATGGGAGAACATGTTTTTCAACTACAATGTTAAGTTTGTTTTATAAATTCATCCCAACTACGGAACCCTTCATTGTGCATGGTACGACATGCACTTGGCCGGTTTTTATTTACGTTAAATTTACGTCGACGTTCGATTATTGGCTGCTAGAGAAAACCATACGTTATTTATCGAAGGTGTATCTAATAAATACCTGAAATAACTAATAAACCTCTTAGTGGGGGTCTTGTGCTCATTATTTTGAGAAAAAAGAGGTGCCGGTTAAGTTTACATTATGCCATTGGTGTCATTAGTGTTTACGAGTGGAAAAAAAAAATCCCTAGCTGTATTTACTTACCCATCTCATTAAAACGAAAATACCGACATAATTATCAAAACACTTATTTCTTTCAACTACTTAACAAACAAGACGAAAAACCTCTTAACTTTTAAATTAAACGAGTCATATTGGACTTAAATAACCAGTCAATTATTTTCAATTTCTTTGACAAAAAGTAATAATACGTTCTTTGATTTGTAATAAAGGCCTTTGTCAAGTTCTTTGTCAAAAATACAAAAGGAATGTCAGGGAGTGGAAATATTTTACATGCGAATGTACATTTATTATTTAGTTGAGGTGAAAGCTTCGTGGCTAAGTAATAAGAGCCGCGCAGGTCGATCCATCAGATTAAGCTACGCTTGGGTTGGACCGTGGATGGGTCCATCTTTACATATCGAGACTCCTCCGTGCCTCGGAAAGCAAGTTAAGCCGGTGGTCCCGGCTGTCATTCGTGGATTTTGACAGTCGTTACGGGTCGTCAGAAGCCCGAAAGTCTGACAACTAGTCTTACCAAGGGGTATCGATTACCCAGTTACTGGGTTGTGGAGGTCAGATAGGCAGTCGCTTCATGTAAAATACTGGTATTCAGCTGCATCCGGTTAGACTGGAAGCCGACCCCAACATAGTTGGGAAAAGGCAGGCAGATTGATTGAGGTGACAACTTTTTTAGGGTATGTATACATTTATGGACATGTATGTTTGTGCATGCATTAGTTGAGGTTCCCTGCTAAAGTGGGCATCTAATTTTGATTTGTGGCTTTCAAAGTCAAAGTCAAAGTCAAATGTTTAAGGCAAGAAAATTGATGAATTTATTCTAGGCGCCCCTTCAAAAAGGTCGGTTCGTATGGTGAGGAATGGGCAAGAAACTCAATAGTAACGCTACTGTTGAGCATTATGTCTTGGGTTCAATTCCCAGGTTGAGCAAAGGGTAGTATGTCATTGGGTTCTTCTATCTGGAATTTGTCAGTAGCAGCCCGAAGTCTGGATTCGTGCTCGGTTGATGACAATAGGCTCGCTCCCTATTGCATGAGGCTTAAATATAACTGGCGTAATATAACTGGCGTAATATAACTGGCGTAATCATCATCATGTTCCTGCCCTTGTCCCATGTTACTTGTGGTCGGCGCAACACGTTTTCTCTTTCCACTCTCCCCTGTCAAACCGTCACGCTATCATTCACTCCATTCTCTTTCATATCATTCCTCACACAATCCATCCACACACACACATCGGCATCGGGTGTATTATACAATATGTTAACTAACAAAGGGCGCGTACAAGCTAAAAAAAATATTACAAATCAAAAAAAATTACCTGAGTTGTGGAATATTCACAAAACTATTAAATTGATACGTAAAAGAAACACTCTGTACACACACACTTGTATTTCAACGTGGAAAGACCAGAAGTGTGCGTGTAGAGAGAGTTTATAATATAAAAAAATAAAAAAACCTTTTATTTTTTCAATTTAATATATTTGTTCGCATGTATAGGCGCTACAGGAACGCCCTCCGCTCGATATCATACTATATGTACACCTCTGCCTAACCCTTTCGGGGAAAATAGGCGTGATGTTATGTTATGTAGTTCTTGAACTCATTGATGTGGACATACCCTTATAAAACATAGCACTAAAAAGATAAAACATAGCAATAGACAACGTTATACATGTCTCTGTATAAAGTTTGGTGAATATAAAGTGAAACAAAGTAAAACAGCTCCTGTTCCTATTACAATATAGTTGGGTCTCGTGTTAAAGTAGTTGTGAAATGCTGAGATAGTAACTCATGTGTAGTGTGACAATGCTTTTTTATATTTTTATTCTACACTGCGAGTCGGACTCGCGCACGATGGGTTCCGTACCATTATCTATAAAAACGGCAAAAAAATCACGTTTGTTGTATGGGAGCCCCCTTAAATATTTAATTAAATATAACCAGTATTTTACATGGCGCGACTGCCTATCTGACCTCCACAACCCAGTAACTGGGTAATACTATACCCCTTGGTTAGACTGGTTGTAAAACTTTCGGGCTTCTGACGACTCGCAACGACTGTCAAAGATCCACAAATGACAGCCGGGACCAACGGCTTAACGTGCTTTCCGAGGCACGGAGGAGTCTCGATATGTGAAAATGGTCACCAATAATGACACTAGATGTCCTTCTGCGTGCTATTTTCTCGTATTATATACCATAGTGTCTCAAGATAAAAGTTTTGACCAGTGTGTGTTGCCAGTGATGACCTATGGCACTGAAACTTGGTCGCTCACAATGGGCCTCATTAGAAGGCTAAAAGTCACCCAAAGGGCAATGGAGAGGGCTATGCTCGGAGTTTCCCTACATAATCGAATCAGTAATAAAGAGATCCGTAGGAGAACTAAGGTAACCAACATAACCCGAAATATTGCCAAACTTAAGTGGCAGTGGGTAGGGCACATTGCTCGCAGAACAGATGGCCGATGGGGCCGAAAGGTTCTGGAGTAGCGACCGCGTACCGGAAGACGTAGCGTTGGAAGGCCCGATGACCTGGTGAAGGCCACGGGAATGTGCTGGATGCGAGAAGCACAGAACCAGTCGAAGTGGCGGTGCTTGGTGGAGGCCTATGTCCAGCAGTGGACGTGTTTCGGCTGAAATGATGATGATGATGATGATGCCCTTCTAGGGTGACCCCTTTCGACGTTTCCACACACATCTATCTTGCTATTAAGTTATGAAGATATTTTATTTGCATATAAATAATTTATTCAAGTATCATGAAAGCTCCACGCAACCTATTTGTCTCAACTTGTGTAACTTGTATGCCTAATGTCCCATGTCTAATCCTAGAAGCAGTAATACATTATCCGTTGATAAATGTCTAGGATTTAGCAAGATTGGATGGCCTAATTCAATGGCTGACGTGTAAGTAAGGAAACTACTTACTTTGATTTATCCTAACTGTATATATCACTGTATGAGACGTCGATTTAACTATTATTGGATATTGATTAATATTGATCTCACTAAGATTATCTCAATAAGATAATATAATCGAAGACCACAAACGGTAGCGGAGATATTGTAATTTAATCAGAATTTAACAATGATTGTAATTAATTCGGGAAAACTGATAGGGTTTAGTCTATCTTTGGGTAACGCTTGTAATATAAGGAACATTTAATTTTAATACCTCTAGTCTCTACACTGATGATGATATAAATTGATAATCATCATTGATTTGAGATATGCGTAACCCTTCATCACCATTTTACGTCAATTATTCCAACCCGCAAAAAACACAACAACACAAAACTACAACAAACACCTTCAAAAGTATTATTTATTATTATAATCAAATCAAAACATATTTTATTGGAACAATAAGAGGTTTACATTTTTTTTTGCAGCTACGTTAGTTAAAAAAAAAAAAAAAAAAAAATGTTATTACAAGAAAGTTCACGTGGATGAAATCGCAGGCAGAAGTTAGTTTTTATATACATAAACACAACAACAACGCCATGTTCTTTAGGGGATAGGCAGAAAAAATACAGTTTAAATTAAATTCTTTTAGACAAAGTTCCAAAAATTCCCAGAATGATTGCGCCCCTACACTTGAAACGGTTTGCGCTGTCATTGTCAGTCATTACACTCGCAGACTCGTTCCGTCGGACTTTTGATGTTGACTCTATTATCTCCATCGTGCTGTTCCACTGAAAATGTCATCATTTTACTAGATATTTTGTTTTTATCATATTTTCTCTGTGTTTCATCACATTTATTGCTAATGGCAAAAAGTAACTCAAAACGGTAAATAGAAACAAAGAAAGAAAAATTGTTTATTTTGAACAAACAAAACGCACATTACAAATAAAGACATAAAGTTAGCCAAAAGCTTTGTATTCAACACAAATAAAAGTTAAAAGTTTGATAATGTTGTCCATTGCTTGATATAAGGGCAGGGGGAGTACCACCACCTCCAGTATTATTTTTTCGTACTTGAGTGTGGGAAAGAGATGGAGCTAGACGTATAGTTCCATCTATGTTTCACACTGCAGTAACATTGAAATAATACTGCTATAAGAGATGGTGGTTGGCCCAGGTCACAATCTAATGGACGCTTATTGGTTACACCAAAACCAGAGACAATACATAATTTGCGTAATTACTCGGAAAATACGATACGTTATTATATTGCCAAATTATTTAGTATTTCGTAATAGCACAGTACAATAAAATAACAGTACTATATCTCGGCAGTGACCTTGAAATCATTACTTACGGCCGTTCCGCTGTTGTGGACTGACAACATACACTGAGATTTCAAGCGCGTCGTTTCGGCCATCTTATAAGAAGCTAATACTGTTACTTATTAATACTGTGGTAATAGGTACCTACCTCCCTGAGCTCTGCCAAAGGAGGTTTATGTGTAGGTACTGTTTATTCTCATGAGTTTCCAGTTATCAAAAAACATTGAGGAAATAACTTTTTTTCGACCAATATTAATGTTTGTTCTAACATATTCTGTCGACTTTGAGTCAAATATTATGCGTTTGAACTAGACATGGGAGGGGTAATGGTTTTGCCGGGTACCCGGCATTATTACCCGTTACCCGGCCTGATCCAAAAAAAGTGATCCACCGGGTACCGGTTCCAGACTGGGTATCCGTCACGAATCTAGTTTGAACTAAATCAACCGCAAAGTATTCCCCTAGGGCAATATTCTATAAGTTTTCCTATATCTCAAGTTTCAACTTAACTGCAACTTAAAATGCGCAAGCTGGAACTTAACTATCGAAGTTCAGCGCAGTATAGGAAGCGATCAAAAAAGTTATATGAATATATATGAGGGTAAGTTTAAAGAATATGTCTTGGGGATTGTTTACCCCGTGGGGAAATATAGGAGCAGAAGATTGAAGAAGCTGTGTTTATGAATAAATGGTGAACTAAGTTGCTGTGAGAGTTCTAAAAGAAATTCCGGTACATAATAGTGTAAGAGATTCTAATAAATGATGCTCACTCCCTGTTATGGTAGTTCTTGAAAACTTTTTGCCGTTTTTGTTTATCAGGTTTGTCATTATTTAGCGACAGAATGCATAATAAGCATAATCAGCCTATAATGTTCCCACTGCTGGGACACAGGCCTCCTCTCTGTGGAGGGAGCGGTCCGTAATCTACCACGCGGGCCCAGTGCGGGTTGGTAGATGTCACATGTCTTCGTTTTTTTGGTTCTAGGACATGCCGGTTTCCTCACGATGTTTTCCTTCACCGTTTTTGAGAGCAGTGGCGATTAAATAATTTACACAAAGTAAAGCGCCTGTCAGGGTTCGAACCTACTACCTACAACTCGTAAGTCGTGGCCGTTACCACTGGGCCACCACTGCTCTCAGAATGATAGTTGATGAAATCTACTGGCGTTTTAGGGTTCCGTACCCAACGGGTAAAACGGGACCCTATTACTAAGACTCCGCTGTCCGTCCGCCTGTCAGTCTATCTGTCCGTCTGTCACCAGGCTGTATCTCATGAACCGTGATAGTGAGACAGTTGAAATCTCAGATAATGTATTTCTGTTGCCGCTATAACAAAAAATACAAAAAAAAACAGAATACATATTTAAAACTTGATTTTTTTGAAGTTTTTATAGATAATGGTACGGAAACCTTCGTGCGCGAGTATGACTCGCACTTGGCCGGTTTTTATTAGTTTTAGTCTCACATTAAATATATTTAAAAAAGGTAAGTACCTAAAACTATAACATCTGTTAGTCAGTATTTTTCTTGAGAGTAAATGGCTGGGGCTAGGTAACTTTGATTTACTTTTATCTATACTTACATAGTAGATAAATATAAAACAAAGTCGCTTTTCGTGTCTCTCTATGAAACCGTTAGTTCTTCTAAACTACACAATGAATTTTGGTGCGGTTTCCCCCAAAATGTAGAGAATTTATTCCGGAAGGCTTCACTTACATCTAACTTAGATGTAAGTAGCATTGAAATCTCGGTGTTTTCATATGTCACCAATTTCCCATGTCACCATTTTCACATGTTACCATTTTCATATGTCACCATTGTCACATGTCACAATTTTTCACATAAATTACTGTTAAGTTCGTCATTCATTCATTAATTCGTCACGCATTCATTTAACCAAAATGGCGCCACTCGACCTTCAAAAGTAACACAAAATTAGCGTTAATTTAATAACTATAATATCAGAATGTTGATCCTGTTTGCGAATTTCCCTAAGTGTGTGACGTCACATGTTTGTCCAACAATGTTTACTCTGCCAGTATTTTAAGATGGATTATATGGGTAAAGAGGATGGATATATGATGGATATATATGAGGTATGGACGGTAAAGAGGGCGTGACGTAATGAAAAAAAAAAACACTTCACTATTACTGTTTGAAAAGTGTAGGTAGTTAATACTGAAAAAAGAAGTTTGTATTTGGTTTTCTGGTACGGTAGCTCAACGTGTTTTGTTTGAAATCCCATAACTCTAGGATATTAATGAGACCATGACAAAAAATCAACTGGCATGTTTATTTTTTGGTTTTTTCATTTGTCATAAAAAAGGAGCTCGTGGCTAAGTAATAACAGCCACACGGGTCGATCCATCAGGTTAAGCTACGCTTGCCGGGGTTGGTCCATGGATGGGTGACCATTTTCACATATGGAGACTCCTCCGTGCCTCGGAAAGCACGTTAAGCCGTTGGTCCCGGCTGTCATTTGTAGATCTTTGACAGTCGTTACGAGTCGTCAGAAGCCCGAAAGTCTGACAACCAGTCTAACCAAGGGGTATCGTATTACCCAGGTACTGGGTTGTGGAGGTCAGATAGGCAGTCGCTCCATGTAAAATACTGGTATTCAGCTGCATCCGGTTAGACTGGAAGCCGACCCTAACATAGTTGGGAAAAGGCTAGGCAGATTGATTGATTGATTTGTCATAAACAAATAATTCGACAAAGTCACGTCTATAGTAAAAAAAAAACAAACAAAAAAACTGACTTTCGCATTTTCTCAGCTTTAATGAATGATTGGTTTGAATGAAAATGATTTACTCGTACCTATCAATGAAACTTAAATACACACATCGAGAGTTTAATGTTACGTTAATTTAAAACGAAAACAAATTGAAAAATAATATTATACGCCAGTTGATTCTTGACTTGCTTATTAATACCTTAGACTCCTAGAGTATGGGATTTAAAAAAAAAACACGTTGTATTATTGAAACTGGTTTTGTTTTTTGTAGAAAGACACGATAAGACATTTGGTGTTGACAGTTCTGTGAGATGAATGTCTAATTTTTTAACCGACTTCTTCAAAAAGGAGGAGGTTCTCAATTCGTCTGTATGTTAATTTCAATTTGTTACGCGATTACTCCGCCAATTATGAATCGATTTTGATGATTCTTTTTTGTTTGGTGGGTCATGATTCCGAAGTGGTCCCATATAAATTTTATTAACTTTGCTTGCGTAATTTTTGAGTTAGCTTCAATATTACGTATTTTTCCCACTTAGTTTATCTAGACGATATCCTGTTTGACTCCTTCACTGTTATTTACATAGCAGGTAGCGGTATTCGGATTTGTGTGGGGTAGGTACCACAACTAAAAAGTGAAAAATAACTTTAATTTCGGAAGTCGGTGTCTTTGCTTTTCAATTTCCGTTTTTTGCCACCGACTTCCGAAATTAAAGTATTTTTTTGGAAGTCGGTTGTTTTTTTTTTGTAAAAAGTTTTTATGTCTAACATGTATCTAACTTCAGTCCGGTCGACGAGAGAATGCGTTCCCGACACCTGTCAGTTGGACAGTTTCTAGTCAACATTCAAAAGATTTATTTGCAGTTTTATTTTTTTTGTAATTATAATGATCTAATTCGCTATAAGACACATTCGTTGGTATGATATTGACAGATGTCAATAACGCATTCTCTCGCCCGGACTCTAATTTAAAAACAAAAGAAATCTATAGGTTCACTGTTCATTGTTGTTGTTGTCTATAATCCTAAGTTTGTTTGTTTGTTTGTTACGATTTCACGCTAAAACGACTGAATGTATTTGGATGAAATTTGGCACATGGGTAGACCATGACCTGGAATAGGGCATAGGATACTTTTTATCCTGATAGCGTTCCCGTGGGATTATTTCCGTCATCCACGCGGGTGAAGCCGCGGTTAAAAGCTAGTGATAGGGTGACTTATTATATACGCTAATGTTCTCAAAATAGGGCAGTGCTTTTTAAACAATAAATATATTTTCTTTTTTTGAACAATCATCTACAATGTTTATCCTTTATCCATTTTTTTCACTGACTGGTGAAACTCTTCAGTTGCCAGACGTTTTATTTCGTTGTTAATAATTTAAGTTTTCTATATAAACTTATCCAAAACCCATAGCACTATTTTCTATAGCCGACCCTTGATTTAACGAAACAAAACACTTCAAATAAGTACATGGATAGGTGCTTTCGTACTAACGAGCAGACAGATACAGATGTTGTGTTTAAATCTAAGGAAGACGAATAAAATAACAAAACCACACTGCATTACCATTCCTACGAACTATTAATTAAAACAACCAACTCCGCGCATGTCTAATTTCACTTAACCATGTAGAAACTCCTTAATTATCTCTCACAGAGCACTTCCTTGTTTTCAAACAAGGCAGCATATTGGCACAAGTTTCTTACCGAGTACCTAACGAAGTCTAGGGAGTACCAAAAGTATATGTATATAATTATGTAGATAAGTGTACTCATCAATCTGTCAGACAGAAAGTTAGATAGTCTCTGACATCATCAACTGATACTCGTTACCAACTTTTTGCGGAAACTTTTACTATTAATAGTGTAGTTTGGACGCATTGAGGATATACATTATCATAAAAAGAAGGTGCATGAATAAAGTTTTTATTTATAGGTTTCGTTTGGTTTTCAAAAATAAGGACAGGAAGGTTGTCAATCTCAGAGTTTTGTAAAACTTTATCTACCGCGTCGGGTCTTCGCCTTTCGCCATTTGGGTCTTACAGTTTATATTGACTCCAGACTTTTTATAAAACAGAATCTACATCTGGGCTCACAAAAAAGGGTCAAGTCTGGGAAAACCTGCACACCAAATCTAGTCTTTCGTACAAGTCATTAGGCCTTGTAACTTAATGATATTAAGCTGAATTGTTTTGGAGAATATAAAATGATTTTTGAAGAGAGGACTGCAAAGGAAAAGCTGGTTGGATGGTTTGAGGAATGATTTGAACGGAAAGGGAGCGAATGATGGCGTGCGTGTCGGTAGGAGAATGGAAGTGGGAAACGTGTTGCACCGACCCAAAGTAATATGGTATAGAGGCAGATGGAATAATGATGAAAATGAATCAGCACTGAGGAACCCAGCTATTGGTGGTTAAAGTTGTTAAATAAAAGCACTAGGTTTTGTACGATCGTTAAAACCGACAGTTCACAGTCAGCAGTGATAGTTATATTGAAGCAACGCAGTGCACTGACAACCGTTAGCGGCATTCTGTCTGTAACGCATCAATGGTGGAATCTGCCATAAGGTGTAAAGTTTTTTCCTGTAAATAAAAATACACATGTGTTCATAAAATAAATATCTCTATTTAAAAGAGTTATTCTTTTCACCCATCCCATTTATTTGACGGGGCTGTATTTTCATATACTAACTTATTTTTTTATTTTTATTTGGCTATATCCGTGCTTTTTAAGTGTGTTAGAAATATGTTAGTTCATAATTTCGACACTTGGTGGCACCGTCTTGGCTGATTCTCACATTATATGTTTTTACTTACAATGGTATGTAGTATGTACAGTAACTGTAAATCACGCCTTCTTCCCATGGAAGTAAGCAGAACGCTTAGAAAATCACTTTTAAATCTATTCGTATTTATCCTCAATTCCTTATGACTGTTACATTATTGTTTGTACTGTTACAGTTTGAAAAAAATGAAAAAAGAAAGAAAAATGGTTTATTCTGCACAAACAAAACACACACAATAGAAAAAGACAAAATAAGAAATGATACAAAAGTAGCCAAAAGATGGTTGATGTCAAGGCCAGGGACCAAAGACAATAAAACTAAAAAAACACGCAATCCCGCACTGAACTAAACTGTTACTGTTACTGGGTACTAAGGTATGTCCAGAACGTAGAAACAGGAATATTCCCAAAACTCATACATGCCCTCTGAGATTGAAAACTGTGCGAACTATGTTCAAATTGCTTGGGTATTGGGTAGCATGTCCAATGTAGGGCACCCATGTTCGCTCCAAATTGTACAAATGTCTTTGTTTAAGTACCTAGTTTTAAAGTCGTTAGCGCAACCTTACTGGGTGAATTAATCGTCGTGGTATGTATATTGGTTTTTAGTAACAGTTTAGAGATATAACTAAAGAAATAAATGGACATTGTTATTCTCGATGAACTTAATAATTAAGAAAAGCTGTCTAATCATTTATGAACAACTAGCTTCCGCACGCGGCTTCGCCCGCGTGGTATGTCGATAAAAATTAGCTTCTATCTGTGTACCAAATTTCATTTAAATCGGTTCAGTAGTTATGGCGTGAAAGCGCGACAGACAGACAGAGTTACTTTCGCGTTTATAATAATAAGGGTAAAGCGTTCCTCTTGAAACTCTTTGAAAGCTTTTATCAATCATTTACACGCCTTATAAATTCTTCCCATGAGAAATACATGGAAAGTAAAACAAAGAATTTTACAAAAAACACTCCACCATTACAAACAAATCCCACTGGTGACTAGCTGATGGGAAAAACGTAAATATTTTATTCCCATTCGGTACGCAAAATTAGACCGCTTAAATACAAAAACACAATGTTTTTTACGAAAAAGAAAATTGAACAATTTATGTGGGAAACGTAATTTTGTTTTTATAAAAATAAATCCAATACCTACAGATTTAAAAACTTACAACCGCTGGTGAAATATCATCCAACACCTACCAACATTTATTTGCGGATTTTTATTGTCGTTTTAATTTCATTCAACTGACAACGACTCGTGTTGTGGAGGATTAAAATATCTGTACGGATACTTTCTGTCAGCGGTTTTGAGGCTTTAAGATTTTAGCACTAGTAGGTATTACTTGCCAAATTATAATATTTTGGCAAATGTTGTATCCAAATGGATTTAATGAATAATCTAGATTTTGGCTAATTTAGATTACTCATTACGCTCGCATATAACCAATCATCGCATATAATTTATAAGTCACACAAATTACTCTGCTAATACTTCATCATATCAGTGAGCACTCAATGGGAATTAGGTTATTATCTACCTTCTCATTAGGAATTATTCCCATTCAAAAGGAAAATGTATCTTCATCTTCATTCATGTCAGCATAAAAATATAATGTAATATTTCATGAAATACAAAGTATTCACATTAACCAACGTAAATAATGGATGACACATCTTTCACGTACCAAGCTAATAATAAAATTATACCCACGTATTTCTTTATTTCTGGACATCGCGATTTTTATGCTACAGTCAAGAATAAAATAAAGCAAGATTTTTGCAGAGTATAGACTCAGTTTTACGATTCTCAGCACTGAGGGGACGACTATAAACTTACAGGATAGGTTGAAATATGGTACAATTAATATGGAGACGAGGAGAAAATTGCTGTAGAATTTTACTATTTAGAAATATTTTCCCTAGCCTGCTTCAAACGGAGAAATAAAAAGGAAAATACACAATAAGTAAGTATATTAGTAGTTCTGACACACCCTGGGTGGGAAACTATTGAAGGTCCCAGGGGTGGGACCTTCAATAGTTTCTGAAGCTATTCTCGTCTTCCTCAGAGAGAAGTTATTAAGAACTAAATACGACAAAAAGCAACACCACACATCCACAGTAGATAATAACGTCCAATACAAAACTCTTCCAATAATATCCCTGGACACAAAATAACTAGAGTTTGAAAATATCCCCACTTAAACAAACAATGAGAATACTGGAAAACTTTGTTTTATTAGGTATCTGTTTGTATTGATAAAAAGTACCTACTTGAAGTTACTATTAGTTTTAAAGAAACTAATAATAAGACATTACTGAGGTTCTTTTCATTTTACAATGTAAAGTTTTTTGCTGAAGGATGCGGGTTTCTTTTTACTGGCAATTGAAAATCTGTCGCTCGGAAACGCGTCTATCTTAGATCACGCCGTTAGGTCTTGAATACTTGAGTGAACAAAGAGTGAAGAGAATGTGGAACGATAGGTGGCTATTGTTTTTATAATGCCATTATAAAAAAATACCTGTGTTTTGAGTTTCATAGTTTGTTTTATAACATGAATCTTAAAACTTAACGGCTTTTATGACAATCAGGTAATTTTCATTATCACGGCTGCAATTGTTTGAATTTCTGCGCATTAGATAATAAAAATAGGATAACTTTAAAACTCAAACCAATATAAATTATGTTACTTGTCAAAACATATATTCCATCCCCACTAAATCGAAAAATCTGATTATAGCAGCCATATTTTTCTTTTAACACTCCGTATCTACCCAGCTGAATAAATCTCTCACGTGGTACGCAAGCTACTTGAAATAGAAACTACACCGGTTTCAGCTTCCCACGGGAAGTTTGTTTTTCCAAGATAAAATGCATCTCATATTCCTCTCACAGGGAAGAGTAAACCACATGCAATGATTTTCGAAGCGAGGTAAGAAAACATTTCAGTTCCAGGATGTTTCTTGAATCTACAGGGTTATTGAATATTTGTGGAAACCTGACTTATCTGTTTTTGAGGATATTGGGAAAATGCAAAGGAATCAGGCTTTTACATGGATGTGAAATGAATATTTAAAAGCATCTGTTTACTTAAAAGTCGACTGAAACATATCTCAGGAAAGATATTAAAATTACAATCCTCATAATTATATTTGAATAAACTCATTGTAATCTTGGCTTAACTAAATAAACAAACGATGAAAACAACAAAATGTCAAAACAATACACTAAAATTCTGTTTACGTTCAAACCATACATACATCTTTAGAATATAAATGAAGGGAAGATATTTTCCCAAAATTCCAAACTTACAAGACCGTAAAGAACCATCTTATACAATGCAGTAAACTTGACTCGCACGTGACCCTTAGAATGATCTGCAAATAAATTGTCACGTTTGTTACAAACCAGCTTATTGATCAGTGTTCTTCAGAAAAGTTAGGTGCGTAGAACTCGCAACTGGCGTGCGTTTATGACCAGGGGCCAAATCTACTAATTTACAAACGTGTCAGGACTCACAATGATCATTTTGACAGATTTGCTTAGAAATATTTTGTAAGCATATCTGTCAAAAACTGATCATTGTGAGTCCACAGACACGTTTGTAAATTAGTAGACTTGGCCCGTGGTCATACCTGGCCCCCAGATGTACGAACGAAAACAAAGTAAAAGGAGTATGTAAGAATCGCAGCAGGTGGTGTTCTGTAGTTTCTGCCTACCCCCATGGGAAGAAGGCGTGAGTTTGTGTATATACATACAGGTTCAGTTTTGGTCGTTTCACCAAAACTGAAACAAAGGATTAACTCGGAACATTTATAACCCTGATGAATATCAATTTATTTGAATAGGGCGAATCTTGTCAGATTCTTCTCACTAGGAGACGACAAATTGTAACCGCGAAGTTAAATTCAGATTTAAGTCGTCTGAAATATTGAGAGACATAAAGTAATAGAATTTCTTTGAACCCTTTGAATTCAGTCTTTGGATATTGTTTAAAATCAACCGCTAATTTACGGTCGTATTGTTAAAGTTAGACAAATCAAAATGGAAACCTTAATATTATTTTATTTGGAAGAAAACGCAAAAATGATTTTTAGCCTTGTTTATTACCGAATGCTACATAAAACACGATGGTTGTACGAGAAACATATTAATATCAATGTACAAAGTAACATATTTGATTACATTTCCCAACATGTCGTATTCAATGGGAATAAATAATATCATATTCCCAGTCGCAGCGTTTCATGGTTGAATTCAGTGGTAATAAAGTAAAAGGAAACGTACGTTAAGTAATATTATGAATTTCGAAGTAGGCCATAACTTACGTGTTCCTACTGAGAGATACATTATACAGGAAAAAAAGATATAAATAATAAAACGGTAATTTAAGCCTTTATAGCCTTTTAAAGAGAAAAAGCGCTCAAAAGGTGATATTATATGGCGATAATAATGTGATAATCTTAATCATGAGAAAACGGAAGGCACTCGCATTACCATCACATTTTATCTGAAGCGTAACAGATGGGAATACCTCGATATTTGTTTCCAGCGATGGGAAACAATTTATTGCCGTAGGTGGTGCGTTGACAGATTGCGGGCAATTTAGCTATATGGATGTTAGTTACTTGTCGACCACAAGACGTATTGTTCCTATTAGATTTACGATGAAGTTTATCATATGGTTGAATTATTATAGACAAGGGATATTTATTAATTTGATGAAAATAGTTTGACAAAATAATAACAGGAGGAGCTCGTGGCTAAGTAATAACAGCCGCTCGGGTCGATCCATCAGGTTAAGCTACGCTTGCCGGGGTTGGTCCGTGGATGGGTGACCATTTTCACATATCGAGACTCCTCCGTGCCTCGGAAAGTACGTTAAGCCGTTGGTCCCGGCTGACATTTGTGCATCTTTGTCAGTCGTTACGAGTCGTCAGAAGCCCGAAAGTCTGACAACCAGTCTAACCAAGGGGTATCGTATTACCCAGTTACTGGGTTGTGGAGGTCAGATAATAATAGTAATAGTAATTTATTTGCAATAAAAAGGTGTACATTTACAACATTAGGTTACAACAAACAGATGGAGACGTTATACACTAATATGTTTGGAGACTCTAGCACCCTTGCTAAGTTGACAAGATAGGCAGTCGCTCCATGTAAAATACTGGTATTCGGCTGCATCCGGTTAGACTGGAAGCTGACCCCAACATAGTTGGGAAAAGGCTAGGCAGATTGATTTTGAGTTTGACAAAATAATGTGGAGAGAAATGTCAAAAGGCTCGCCCCCTATTACCTAGGACTTAAACACAACTTGCGAAATGTGGATGTACTAATAAAAGTACACCTATTAGTAAAAACCCCCTTCCCTTCGGGGAATACTGGTGTGATATGTATTATGTACTTAAACTTGAAAAAAAAAGGTACCTATATATATTTAAAGAAACTGTAATATCTTTCGAGCATCGTTCACAAGCGTAAAAGCTCACACGGTACACCACTACACCGAATATTGCTTTTATATTGCTCGCTTGTCAAACGGATTTCATTGCTCAGAGTACCTATACTACCTACCTACTTTTAGGTATTAATATTAGCTCATAGGAGAGTACTGGGGGCTTAAAACAGCCACTTTGGCAGAATCATAATAGGAAAATATGATGAATCATCGTAAAATGTCACCAACTGACAATTCATAATAACTGCGTGTAATTATTATTACGAAATAATTCATCTGTTTGACAGTTTTCTATGGAGATTCGTAAAATGGTCCACAAATTATGAATTGCTTTTATGTCATATTAGAAGAATTGCTAATGACAGCTGAGATTCTGGAAATGAACTGCTTTTAGAAGAATTGCTAATGTGGCCGGTTTAGGCCCCCTGAAGTATTCATATTTCATTAACGCTGAAATATCAAACTTTCATGACGCTATTATCTCTATACCCCATTTGAAATAAGATTAGACATTAAAACAAACCCTTTTACAGACCGTTCAACCGATTTTGACTTCTATACCGTAGGCATAAGGGTAGCATTAAAAGCAAAAAAAGTTACACAATACCAACTATCTACTACGGCTGCCATTTGTCATGCTACCAACGCAATAGAATTCAAAATCGGTTGAACGGAATATAAAAAAGGCTTATCTATACGTCTAATCTTATTTCAAATGGAGTATACAAGCCAATCACAGTGCAGTGCCTACAGGGTATAACAAGACCCTTTGCAAAGCTCTCATCTACGCATTCGGTATTATGTACCGAATGCATAGATGAGAGTTTCGCGAAGGGTAGTAAACTTTGTGCAAAAGTAATTGCTGGGTATAGCTTGTCTTACCGCATTACCTATAGAAATTCGCATTACCGTGTACTAGGTATGCAAGAAGTGCCAAAAAATATCGAAACTTATCTATCGTATCGATATTTAAAAAAATATCAATATTGATTTCGAAGATCGAAAAAAAAAATATCGATATACTTATCGATGTAATATATCTGTGAAATTTTCATTTTTTTTTTAATAACAAAATTACTAGAAAAATAATTGTATAGTTCAATAGTACCTAAAAATCTGCCTAGCCTTTTCCCAACTATGTTGGGGTCGGCTTCCAGTCTAACCGGATGCAGCTGAATACCAGTATTTTACATGGAGCGACTGCCTATCTGACCTCCACAACCCAGTAACTGGGTAATACGATACCCCTTGGTTAGACTGGTGTCAGACTTTCGGGCTTCTGACGACTCGTAACGACAGTCAAAGATCTATAAATGTCAGCCGGGACCAACGGCTTAACGTGCTTTCCGAGGCACGGAGGAGTCTCGATATGTGAAAATGGTCACCCATCCACGGACCAACCCCGGCAAGCGTAGCTTAACCTGATGGATCGACCCGTGCGGCTGTTATTACTTAGCTACGAGCTCCTCAAGTTCAATAGTGCCTATTTGTTTTTTATTCATTTTTATACTAAACGAGGAAAAAAGTTTACTTTTTACGGATCTGAATTCCAGCGGTTTTAGTCAGTGGCGACAACGGTGTTGCTATTGGAATTACTACAACACTACTATATAATTTTATATTTTATATCGATACATCGATATATCGAAATAAAAATATCGCCTAAAAATATCGATATATCGAACTAAAAATATCGATACATGGATATTTTTTCTGCTTGCCTACCATGTACATAAATGCAGTAGAGGAGCGCGTTATTTCAGAGTGGACAAGCTTTAACGACTTTTAGTTTTGATGTGCACATTCCAAATTATTTACAGTTAGCGCAGCATGTCTTCATTTTCCATAAATCTTTATGAATCATTATCTCAGTAGTGTGGATGGACGTTGTAGGTACAGTCAACCGCACATCAGTGGTAAAACTTGAAATACGAAAACCGCTCTTCCTGTTAAGCTACCCTCGGGGTTCCCTCATATTGTAATGGCCATCATGAAAATCTGTAATTTTCACCCGTATTCGACATTAAGGTGGATGCGCTAGGGTAGCGAGCGAAATTCAAATTTTCTTACGTTTTTTGCAATTTGCAGGTCAGTATCAGGACGAGGTCAGTGTCAGTATGAGGTCAGTTCATGTAAGTGTATTAAATGAAAATTTCATGAAATCGTCAGTCAATACACTTACATGAACTTAGAGAGTTGTATTGCTGATTCTAATGTTTATAATTCTGTAAATCCATATTTGTTACGGCCGCTAATAATATTTAGATCAACATACAACCTGATACTGACCTGCAAATTGCAAAAAAACGTAAGAAAATTTGAATTTCGCGGGTCACCCTAGCGCATCACCCTTAAGTTGTCAAAAACGCTCTGTATTTGGGCAGCAGTTATTATTATTACCGTTCACCGCTTTCAAACCAAAGCTTATCAAAAACCAGTCGCTGTCAACGTCGAATGGTCACCACGTGCGTGCAGTTGACTGTACTTACATAGATGTTGTATATCGTCCTACGGTCTCTTGCGAAGCGTGATATCAATTTCCTTTTACAAATACTTCGTTCCCTTTTTATCGAACACCCACAAGAATGGAGATGGTAGCGGCAGAGAATATTTTTCTTTTAGGAAATATTTAACTCGTTGGTGGGATTGCCTCGTTGGTTTAGTGGTCGCAAGCGTTACTGCTGAGCACGAGGTCCTGGGTTCGATTCCCCGATTGGGCATAGTGTTATTGGGTTTTTCTATCTGGAATTTCTTAGTAGCAACCTTGAGTCTGGATTTGTGCCCGGTTGACGGCAACAGGCTCGGTTCGCCCCCTATTACATGGGACTTAAACATAACTGGTGAAATGTGGGTGTACTATATAGTTACACCTCTGCTAAATCTTCGGGGATTACAGGCGTCATGTTATGTTATGTTATGAAATATTTAACTGATCCTCTAAAAAACCTTTTGACAACCTAATCATTGACACTTTTTTAAATTGATGAACTTCTAAAGAGTTTTGGCCTTATATTGACGTAAGCTGTTTTTAAAATATATGAGCCTCTTTTTAAATGTCTGTCCTTTTCACACAGTTGGCCGCGGTAACTAAGCTAGGATACCTTGAGCAAACGGGCTGGTTGGAACTGTGACCAACCACGCGCGAGCTGAATTGGTCGCAGTAACTGTCTAAGCTAGCGCACCCCGACCAAATGTGTTAGGTTGGAATAGTGACCAACCACGTGTTCGTTACTTACTTACTTGGCTATTTAGTATTTTTAGAACACCAAAATAAAAATTATTTGAGGATCACAAAAAAATAAGAATTATGTGATGCTCACAAACGTTAAGGCTGTTGGTCCCGGCTGTCATTCGTGGACCTTTGACAGTCGTCAGAAGCCCGAAAGTCTGACTTCCAGTCTTACCGTATTACCCTGTTACTGGGTTGTGGAGGTCAGATAGGCAATCGCTTCATGTAAAATACTGGTATTCAGCTGCATCTGATTAGACTGGAAGCCGACCCCAACATAGTTGGGAAAAGGCTAGGCAGATATTTATGTGAGGTTCACAAAAAGAGGTATTGTAGGTCCCATGGAGAAAGTTGTTCAGTTTGATGGTATGTATCACACCATAAAATTTGGACACACCTTTCTGATACACCCTGTATACAAGTAAACAAACATAGTGAAAGTAAACACAATCATAACAGAGTACACAGGTGTCAGTAACTCAAGATATCCCATTCACTCCACGAAGGTTTATGGTGCCATAAAATTAATGGAGAGCCTTCAGTGTGCTTCAGAGGTGTCGATCAAGTGCGATAAGTCCTGACACCATTAATATTTTCATTGTGATGGTATGTTCTTGGTGGTATTATTATATATTGAGGTGAATGCCCTGTGTCATGTATCTTGTATCTTGATAATTGTTGCAAACAGCGGCCCGACTCACACTATGAACGGACGATTGTATGGTGATACGGGCTCCGTACCACCCTCAGACCAAATAAAAAACCAAGACAGCGCTGTCAACAGTGACGTGAGGCCGGTTTCGTAAACATGTGTGCACATATTATTTTGGTGTAGTTTGATTGTAAATGGTAGTAAATGTGTGCGTTTGAGCGTGTATGCACAGAGCGGTGGTGTAGTTTTGGCATGCTTCACTGTATTGTTCGCAGCGCTCCGTCTTGGTTTTTTATTTGGTCTGAGGTACCACCGTACAATATTAAATAACACTACTTTTTTATACTTTAGTAAAAATACAATTACAAAAAAACATTTCTTGATGGGGAACCCCTTTAATTAATAATTTTATTTTGTTTTTTGTCGTTATAGCGGCCATCGTGTGAAAGATTCAAGTGTCTAACCATTACGATTCAAAAGATACAGCTCTGTGACGGATAGACAGATGGACAACGGACTCTTAGTAATAAGCATCCGCACCCTTTGGGTACGGAACCCCAAAAAATGGTGAAAGCATTTTATGTTACTTACAACAAGTTGAAATGATGATGTGGCGGCATTTACATCACCACATGTGAACTACGCATCACACGCGAAATCTCGCATCGCACAAGCAGAGTTTACCATGTGTTTAGCATAAATAAACAAGGTGGAGACGACAATACGACAAAAAATAAAACTCCGTATAATCTAATGACGATCTACATACAAAAAATTAATCAAATATATCCAATAGTTTAGTTTCAATAGCAAGTCAAAGATCGGCAAACCCCATAGTCGCCCACACTACTATTTAGTTTGTTTGAAAAAATACTTTTTTCATTTCCATGTTAGGATTTATTTGATAGTTCCAAAATACTCTTATGCATTAGTATTGCCAGTGTTTTCATTGTCATTTATTGTTGTATTGTCGTCTCCACATTGTATAACTTTCTGACATCAATCGTCGGGCAGTTGCCCGTCAGACACGACACCCGTCTGGTCGGAGGATCCACGGGAGGATGAGTGAACTTCACTCTCTGTTCCTCATACCTCTATAATGACATTGAACAATTTTCATTAGGTTTGCTTGTCTCTAAAATAAATAGTGTACCTATATGTACGTTTTCACAGCTTTTGATATTATATTTGCCGCAGTGCTATTTTGCACGAACTATCAATTTACTTGTATGTGTCCGCAGTGAAAATAGAGGTTTGATGTGTAGTGCTAATAAAGAATAATTCAGTTTTCGATATACACAATTTTTTCGATATTTCGCCTACAATTTTATTTGTTGAAATACTCTTCATCGAATGACACATAAAATTTTACGAATCTATACTAATATAATAAAGCTGAAGAGTTTGTTTGTTTGAACGCGCCAATCTCTGGAAATACCCGTTGGATTTGAATAATTCTTTTCGCATTTTTGATAGCCCAATTAGTTATTTAACATCACGCTACGACCCTGAGAAGCCGAGCAAAAAGAAAAGCTGTCAGAAATAACGCTACGCGAAAACGAAGTAATAGCGCGGTCTGGCGATGCGATGCGACGCGATAAGCTTCACGCCAGGCGAAGTCGCGGGCTAGTTATTTATGACTAGCCACGCCCGCGGTTTCACCCACATAAGTCTCGATTCCGTCAGAAAATCGAGATAAAATGTATTCTATGTCCTAACCAAGGTCATGGTCGACACCCATGAACCAAATTTAATCCAAATTAGTTCAGCCGTTTTAGCTTGAAACCAATCAAAATCAAAATCAAAATCAAAATATTTTATTTCACATAAACCTACATGGGCACTTATGAAACGTCAGAAGCTAGGTGCACGGTTCCAATTGGTCGTTTCCTATGGAGAAGAGCCGGCAAGAAACTCCACGGTTACTCTTTTAAAAATAATTGGCTTTTACAATATTTTCAAATTACAGTATTAGTAGGCATGGGAGGACAATGTAGGCCTTTCAACAAGTAAGTACCAGGTACTTAACAAAATAGATGTTCAGTAAATCTACAGTCCAATAAGCCTACAAAGTTCTCACATTCACAAAATAGAAAATAATCTATATAAAAGACAAACAATAAAAAATAAAAATAAAAACCTATTTCAGCCAAATGACGTGATTGCTATTACAACTGTAACAAATTGAATAATTATCATGTCCACAAAAGCTACTAGGAGTTGAAATTAAATTGGAGGTATCTATAATAATAGGAATAATGTCAAATACAATGATTATGTCAAGGATGAATGTAAAGAGAATAAACATGGTAATTTGGGAGCAGTTAATAGACTCTTACATAATTATGCCGTTTATAAGGTACCAGGGAAGCCACATGTGCAGAAGGAATTATTGCCAAACTTCCTTGTCATCAACGTAGTCTTTAATCTTATAATATGCTTTTTTGATAAGGACACGTTTGATATGGGTTTTAAATTTTCCATCGCTAAGTTCTGTAACCGACTTTGGCAACTTGTTATAAAAGCGGATACTGTTTATAAGAAATGACTTGCTTGTTTTAGTTAATCTAAATTTGGGTATGACAATTTCGTGTCTACTACGTGTATTTATATTATGGAAATCGCTTCTTGTTTTGAAAAGTCCTAAGTTTTTGCGAACATACAAAATACTTTCAAAGATATAGAGAGAAGACAGAGTCAGTATATCAATTTCTTTGAATTTGTCTCTAAGGGACTCGCAAGGACTCATTTTATAGATCGCGCGGATTGCCCTCTTCTGTAAAATGAAAATTGAATCTACGTCAGCTGCCGATCCCCACAGCAGAACGCCATAAGACATAATACTGTGGAAATAAGCAAAGTATACTAACCTAGCTGTGGCTATATCAGTCAACTGCCTTATTTTTCTTACTGCATATGCAGCTGAACTTAGTCTACCTGAAAGAGTTCTGATGTGGGCGCCCCATTGTAGTTTTGAATCTAAGGTAATTCCTAAAAATATAGTTTCTGTAATTGCATCTAGTTTCTTGCCATCAAGTTTTAGATTTAGACCCACTTGAGGTACATTTGGTAATGAGAACCTAATACATTTAGTTTTGTTCGCATTAAGTAAAAGATTATTAGCTGCGAACCATTCCGAAAGAGTAGCCAGACTATCGTTGACATGTGAGACATCTGTATCTTTTCTATCTATTTTAAAAATAAGAGAAGTGTCGTCAGCGAATAGTATTATATCCGACAAGTTTGCCATCATGTAAGGAAGGTCATTTATATAAACTAGAAATAAGAAAGGGCCGAGTATTGAACCTTGAGGCACGCCCATTTTAACTAGAGACCCCGAGGACGTCGCCCCGTTAACATTTACTTTATGCTGCCTGTTTGATAGGTAAGAAAGAACAAGATCAGCAGCTTGTCCACGAATTCCGTAGTGGTGTAATTTACAGATCAGTGTATTGTGGTCGACGCAGTCAAATGCTTTTGAGAGGTCACAGAAAATGCCAATTGCATCCTGGGACTTCTCCCAGGATTCTAAAATGTGACTGATGAGTTTTACTCCCGCGTCTGTCGTCGACCTACCTTTCGTGAAACCAAACTGGTGACTATGTAAAATCTTATTTGAGTTAAAATGTGACAGCATCTGGTCTAGCATGATTTTTTCATAGATTTTGCTCAATGCTGGTAATACAGATATTGGTCTATAATTAGAGGGATCGCTTTTACTACCCGATTTGAAAATTGGTACAACTTTACTATGTTTCATTAAATCAGGAAACGTACCAGTGTCCAAACATTGATTAAATATCCCTGTTAGGACAGGGGCAATAGTTTCAATGATATCTCCTAGAACCTTAACAGAGATGCCCCATAAATCTTCAGTGTTTTTTGAGTTAAGACTTATGAATGCTTTTTTAATTGTGGCAATAGAAATAGGCTTGAACGCAAAACTTGGAATGACTTTAGTAAAGTTTTCTTTGAGAAGAGAATCTGCTAATAAAGATGAAGACGGGAGAGATTTCGTAACCTCTATTGGGATGTTGGTAAAGAAATTTTCTAGTGTCTCAGCAACTTTTAACTTATCTGAAATGGTTTCATCATTAATTTTTAGAGACAATTCATTCGGGTCACGTGGTTTTGTATTTCCAGTTTCTTTGTTAATTACCTGCCACACAGTTTTTATTTTATTATTAGAATTATCAATTTTGTTACTTATTAATTTAGATTTAGCTTGTGCGCAGACTCTTTTAAATATCTTAGAATAATTCCTTACATAATTATGAACAACTTGATCAGAAGTCAATGATTTTTCGTAATATAAATTATATTAAATGTCTCTGCTTTTTCTAATGCCAGCAGTGGCCCATTCATTAAATTTTGGCTTAGTATTTATTGTTACTTTTTTACAGGACATGCTTTATTGAATTCTTTACATACTGTAGAAAATAATGTACCATAGTTTATGTTGGGGTCTTGTGAATCAAAACTAGCGGTTACGAGATTGCTAAGAACATTATTATTAAACATTTTTAATTTATTTTTAGTAAGAGGTCTTAACTCAATGGTTTTATCTAAACATAACTTTTTATCTGATTCAAAGGATATAAGTTGACCTGTATGGTCAGACCTGATGCCACTAATTAGAGACGATTCTTTTATTTTACAATTAGTAAATACATTGTCTATGCATGTAGCTGAGGTTGCTGTTACTCGAGTTGCTTCATTAAATATACATTTTAAATTGAATGATTTAAACAGTGAGATAAGCTTACATTTTTCCGGTGAATTTACTAGTAGATCAATATTTAGGTCACCACAAACAAAAACTATTTTATTATTTCTAAAAGCTTTAGTTAGTATTTCTTCCATTACAATTAAAAATGAAGACAAGTTTGAGGCTGGTGGTCTATAAACACATAAGAAAGTATGGCCTTCAACCTCTGCACATGCTACCTCACATAAGCGATCAACAGAGCAAGCAGTGATATCCTTCCTTTCCTTATATCTGAAGCTACTATTACATAATACTAAGGTACCACCTCCTATTGAAGATCTGTTGTACGCACTGGCAACTGAAAAGTGATTTACATTAAACAACATCCTATCTGGTTTTAACCAGGTTTCACAAAAACATAAGATGTCCATATGATATTTATCTATTAACATTTCCACGTCTAAGATTTTGCCAGAGAAGCGATTAATATTTTGGTGATACAGTAAAATATTCTTATTATGCTTCTCTTTTGTCGATTCTAAAAGTTTAAAGAATCTATTACAGTATTATTAGAAGTACTAGATAATACTGTTTCGTCACTTAAGCTAATCTCAGTTAAAACATCAATAACTGCGTGTATATTGTAAGCTAATAAAGTAGCTAATACATGTTGGCTTTTCTTAGGTAAAAACATATGCTCCTGAGTCAACACAAAATCTCTAACAAAAGTGTTAGTATCAAAATACAATAAACGGTCACTATGACGACATGCCAAAATATGCATAAGGTTATTTAGACTAAAAATGTAGTTGTTATCTTGCTCATATAACTTATCAGAATATGGCAATGCACATAATATTAATTTACCTAATTTTAATTTAAGGAGGGTGTCAATACCATTAACTATGTCCCTTTTAGTGATGCTCAGACTGTTTCCAATTAAAAGAACTACAGTAGTCTGCTCATTCATTGGTGTGTGTTTTATTTTATGAACAAGCTCATTAAGGTGCAGGTTATGGTAACAACAGTTAACTATAGTATGTTTGGAGCGATTATTTAACAATGATCCAAAACCTGCTCCTAATCTGTCTGAATAGACCAAAACATTACTTTGAGTGGGGTTGACCGTTTCTAAAGTATGAGTTAAAATGGGTGAAGCTGTAGGAACAACATGCTGTGACATGAGAGGTGGCGGTGTGGGAGCACAACTACAGGTGAGATTTTTTGTCAGTGACTCACACCTCTCTGCATTGCACTTCACCAAGTCCACCAACTCACAGGCCCCTTGCAAACGCTCACTTAACATTTGTTGGCTATACTCATACTTACTAAAGATTTCCTTTAGTGAATTTTCCCGGCTCAGTAATTCCTTCTGAAGGTTCTGTATATCAACATCATAATTTTTTCTGCTAGATTCCAACTTATCATTAAATACATTTAATTGGGTGTGTAAGTGGATACGCTCTTTCCTAAGATTTATGTTACACTTGTAAACATTATGTGTTTTTAAGAGTTTCTTGTATTTTTTAATATTTCTAGTGATTTTAATATATTTCTTTATTTTATTATGACTAGTTGGGTTGGGACATTTACTAAAGGTATCTTCTCCAGTCAGATCTATGGTAACGGTGGGCTTTTCACACTTAATCAAATCTTTTCTCTTTATAATATTAGTTTAGTTCCGAATATCAGGATAAAAAGTAATCTGTGTCCTAATTCTAGGTCATGGTTAACCCATGTGCCAAACATCTAAATCCGTTAAGCCGTTTCAGCATGAAAGCGTAACAAACATATAAAAAAATCTAATCTTTCTCTTTATAATATTAACTCAAACTCAAACTCAAAGCATTTATTTCAAATAAACCAATTACAGGTACTTTTGAATGGTCAAGGGGTCGGTCAGTCAGAAAGATGAAGCTAGTTGCCCATTCCAAAGCGTAGTAGGTTCCTATGGCAAGAAACTCCACGGACACTCTTTTAGCTAGCTGCGCCCCGCGGTTGCACCCGCGTAAGTGTCGATTCTGTGGGAATATCGGAACAAAAAGTATCCTATTCCAGGTCATGGTCAACTTAAGTGCCAAATTTAATCGTTACCGTTAATGTAACAAACAAACAAACACTTTCGCATGTATAATATTAGTTGGTATTAGGACTAGGATAGTTAGGATTAGGATTACCTAGTTTATATAGGTACAGGAATGAGAGACTTTTCGGCTTTGTCATTGGAACGCAATGCCTATGGTATCGCAGATGACCTTAGGCTGCAGTGACCCTCACCACGAGGTGGGTGGCCTGCTTGCTTTTCGACCAATAACACATAAATAAAAATAAAAACAACCAACTTCCAAAATTTCGGAAGTCGGTGTCTTTGCTTATCAATTTTCGTTTTTTGCCACCGACTTCCGAAATTAAAGTTAGTTTTGACTTTTTTTGTGCTTTTTTTGGAAGTCGGTTTTTTTTTTAAATAAAAAGTTTTTATTTTTCACTTTTTATTTGTGGTAGGTATCTACCCCACACAAAGAATACCACTACCTGGTATGTAAATAACAGTGACGGAGTCAAATAATATATCGTCTACATAGACTAAGTGGGAAAAATACGTAATATTGAAGCTAACTCAAAAACGCAAGCAAAGTTAATAAAAATTATATGGGACCACCTCTGAAGCATGACCTACCAAACAAAAAAAGAATCATCAAAATCGATTAATAATTGGCGGAGTCATCGCGTAACAAACAAACAAAAAAAAAAAAAGACGTACAGACGAATCGATAACCTCCTCCTTTTTGAAGAAATCGGTTAAAAATAATTGGCCATGACCTTTCCATATCCAATATCGTAAAATAACGTCCATAGTCCTACTTACATCGCCAGGGGATAAATTAGTTCAGCAATAAAACGTCTGTAAGAGATATATATTGAAATGTTTCCAGTAGAGCAGTTTCCTGAAGTAAGCCCATTGAAGGATATTTGGCAGTCTATTATCATTATTGAGAACAGGCTTAGTAGCTATTGTGAGAAGGGTCTATTTATTATTAAGGTGGGTGCTGACCGGTGCTACGGGCCGTAATGTGCCATTTGCAGCGAGCATATTACGTTACGCTGTGTTCTAAACATGCTCGGTTCGAACTCTTGGCCCGGCCGTGGTCCAGATTCATTATTTTGTTATAATGTTCTGGATGACCTGTTTCCCATGAAATAGGTTCTTCTCTATATTTGTCTATGAAATACAAAGTTTTCTCTTTGTCCCATTCTATATTTTTTTACGTGTTTATTTTTATTTTTTTGTTCCTGTATTTTACGCGATTACTCCGCCAATTTTTGTTTAGTAGGTCATGCTTTAGAGGTGGTCCCATATAAATTGTATTAACTTTGCTTGCGTAGTTTTTGAGTTAGCTTCATTATTACTTATTTTTTCCCGCTTAGTCTATGTAGACGATATATTATTTGACTCCGTCGCTGTTATTTTTCATAGCAGGTAGTGGTATTCGGATTTGTGTGGGGTAGGTACCACAACTAAAAAGTTAAAAATATAAAAAAAGAATTACAAAAAAACAACCGACTTCCAAAAAAAACACGTCGGTGGCAAAAAACGAAAATTGAAAAGCAAAGACACCAACTTCCGAAATTAAAGTTATTTTTCAGTTTTGAGTGTTTAATTTGGAAGCCGGTTTTTTTTTTGTAAAAAGTTTTTTTAATCAATTTATTTTCGCATAGCGGGCGAAATGTGGGTGTACTCTATGTACACTTCTGCCCTACTCTTTGGGGAATACAGTCGTGATGTTATGTTGTTTTAGTTTTAATTACTCTCGCGTCTCGTTTTCAATTTTCACTCAGGTAATTACTTATCTCGGCCTCTTAATTATTATCTCAAGAAGAAAATCCAAATAATTTGATAACAACGTACCTAAATAAGACAAACTTGAGAATTAATAATCCAGTACATAAATGTACGTAAACTTTAAAAATTCAAAGCTTAAAGTCAGTCATACACAAAAATATTTTTTTAGGTGCACTTAAAATAATTGCGACAAATATGTTAATATTAATTTGAAAGAAACGTTGCCTAACACGAACGTGCTGAGTAAACGTTACGTAAATTCGTACAATTTTAAAATTGAAAATGCTTCTTTCGCACATAATAGTAAATATTATGTGCGAAAGCAGTATTTTCAATTTAGTTTATCCGACTATTTGGGTGATATTATTGTGCTTGTCGCAAAAATTTAAACGAAAGTGCTATGGGAAAGGTTGTATTTTCGATTCACAAATCGTTCAAATTATCGTTACGTTTACGTCACGCGTTCGTGCGAGGACCTCCTACGGCGTCGCGTTGATGCAGCGTAGATAGGTTCTACGATCACGTGTCCCAGCGATTATGAAAAATAAGACTAGGTAATGAATAAATAAGCAGTACTTTTGTACTCAAATTATAATTATGTCGTATCTATATGTATTTTACTGTGTGAGTCTGTGTGTACATAAATAATAAAAAACTTTTTACAAAAAAAATACAACCGTTTTTTTTGGAAGTCGGTTGTTTTTTTTTTGTAAAAGTTTTTAATTTTCACTTTTTAGTTGTGGTACCTACCCCACACAAATCCGAATACCACTACCTGCTATGTAAATAACAGTGAAGGAGTCAAACAGGATATCGTCTAGATAAACTAAGTGGGAAAAATACGTAATATTGAAGCTAACTCAAAAATTACGCAAGCAAAGTTAATAAAATTTATATGGGACCACCTCGGAAGCATGACCTACCAAACAAAAAAAGAACCATCAAAATCGATTCATAATTGGCGGAGTAATCGCGTAACAAACATACAAAAAAAACATACCGATGAATTGAGAACCTCCTCCTTTTTGAAGAAGTCGGTTAAAAATAATGTCGACATCTCGAAAAAGCTACTCAAAGTGCTGGCACGTTTCGACTTCCTCTAATTGTATTAGAATAACATTATCTTGCGTTAAGGCTTATATTTCGACTTTCGAGATATACGATACAGTAAATGTCTTCCATACATCATAATAAGCTGTTCATCGAAAATGGGTGGCTCGTGGCTAGGTATGTAGCAATTTGACTTAATAGGTTACGTGGGGTAAAATGATAACAGCTGCATGTTTGGATCGAAGGTTAAGCTACTCTTGCTGCGGTCGGTTCGTGGATGGGTGACCATCCATTACATAACAAGTCCTCTCCGTGCCGTCTTGGTTGTCATTCGTAGATATTTGGCAGTCGTTACGGCTAGATAAAAGCCTAAAAGTCTGACAAGCAGTCTTACCAATTATGGGCATCATGTTCCTCAGTAACTGGGTTGTGGAGGTTAGATAGGCAGTCCCTTCATGTAAAATACTGGTGTTCAGCTGCATTCGGCTAGACTGGAAGCCGACTCGAACACAGTTGGGAAAAGGCTAGGCAGATTGATTTTGACGTAATAGTCGGTTTATGGAGATTAAAAAATTACGGTATGATTGTAAAGCAATTTAACAATAGTGTTGATTTTCCGTCACCAACATATTATATGAAATTGTGTTGTAAAAGTCTGAGAGAAAATAAATTTAATAATGAGAAAACTTTCCAGCTGGAAACAAAACTTTTCGATAACGAACTGAATTCGATAAAAAATAATGTCATCCTAACTAATATTATAAATGCGAAAGTTAGTTTGTTTGTTTGTGGCGCTTTCACGGTCAAACGGCTGAACGGATTCGGGTGAAATTTGGCACAGTGGTAGACCATGACCTGAAATAAGACATAGGATACTTTTTATCCAGATATTCCCACGGGATCAAGACTTACGCGAGTGAAACCGCGGGGCACAAGCTAGTGCTAAAATAAAATAGACTTTTTTTCATGACCATAATTTGGAATTCGTATGAACTGACGTCAATTTCCAGTAACCGCCAATAAAATTACCGTCAATTTCTGCCTCGTAAGCGTTACTTGAGCATGAGGTCCTGGGTACAATTCTTTCGCATTTTAAAAAAAGCATAACGGTTACACACCTTCGCCGCGAATTCGCGTAGCGGAATATGACGCGAGTCGGTACAGTTGAACAACTGCGGTTTCGCTGCTATGATTTCGCGGCGGAGGTGTGCTATCGGCGTAAGGGCGAAAAGGCAAAAAGGCCAAAAGGGCGTAATTGCCACTACAATTTACATATTTATAAGGTTTTTACAATTGTGTGACGTTTGTGGTACACAGAAAAGTAAATTGAAATATTATAATTTTGTGGTATAGGGCCTTGCTCCCCCGTTTTAAAACCTTTTTTTAGACGTTAGGTACTTTATTTGTTTCATTTAAATTCTGAATGTTGCGTCGATTGTCACTTGTTTTAATTTTACATAACGTAACATCACGCCTGTATTCCCCGAAGGTTTAGCAAAGGAGTATCTATAGTACACCCACATTTCGCCAGTTATGTTTAAGTCCCATGTAATAGGGGGCGAGCCTATTGCCATAAACCGGGCCAAAATCCAGATGGAAAAACCCGATAACACTTTGCCCGACCCGGGAATCGATACCAGGACCTCATGCTGAACAGTAGTGCTTGCGACCACTAGACTAAAGGGGCAGTGATTCAGATGTCAACACATAATGCATTATAAATAGTAGGTGTCACCTTGCGACTCCGGCGTCGCGTCGTGTACATGAAGCCAATGATGTCTTATGACATCTAATGTTATTATTAATGTGAGCTTGTGTTGAATGTTAGATATGCTGAGCATGATATTTGTTGCAACGATTTGTGGATAATAATCTGTGTGTGTTTTTGGTTTAGTTAGGGATTTATGAAAATTCAGGATTTCAGACTCTACAGGGTTCACTAGAGATTTTTTCGTCCATGAAACTGCCGTCATTTTTATTTGTCAATTTAGTAACTTTCTGTTAACTGAAAAGCTTCTAGCAACAAAATACGACTTAAGAATCTGTAAATATAACAATGATACTTATTGAATTTTATAAACTTGATATAAAACAAAAGCTCGTCCAATTATTTTAAGTAAGTCCACGGATAAAACTCAAATGAAAGAAGTAAGAGTATTGTGTTCAAAAAATCTCTTACAAATACTTACTCAACCAACCCGGAAAGAAATAACAAAAGATACGCCAAATTAAACAGCAAAAATCCTCTTAAAAATATATTGAAATAACAAGCAAAAAAAATCGTCTGTAAATGTCGCTCGCGAGGTCTTGGACAAACAGAAAACAAACGTCTCGAAATCGTTTCTCTGCTGTAATAACTTGGGATAAACTGCCAATACGTCGAAAAAAGCAATGTTTCCTATTATTATATTTTGACGTTGATTTTACGAAACACCGGTAAGGGCTTGGGTAGATTGACGCGATTATCGCGCGGCTGACGAGCTTATCGCGAGTCGTGTCAGAATTTGAGTGCTCAGGAAATTAATGGAATGATTGGAAATGCGGTGTGGGTATTACAAATGTGGACGAAGGTCGCTTTTTAATTTCCCGCATTTAACGCGTAGTAGATTTGTACGGTGAATTATCAGGGTCGTGAAAAAATTGTAAGCAATTATGCGACTCACAGCACACGTAGAATAGATGAGTATATTATAAAGAAACGTTAATTGTCATTTTTGCAGCAGAACTAAACCACAGATTCTATTAAACAATCTTAATAAACTCATTACATTCAAATATTATAAAATGTTGAACTTCCGGCCTACATAAGTTGGCTAATCATTTGTTTCATTACGATAAAGGTATTCTAAAACAAAAACGTGAAAATATCGGGAAGCAATTAATTTTGTAACCGCCAAAAAAGTCAACGTCACATCTCAATTAGTTTCGCCTCGCGACAATCTGACGTCGCCCTAACAGAACAACATTTCCTTCCTGTCAACAGTGGAAACGACCCCACTCTGAGAACTGGCCTCTCCAGTCCTCAGTAAATAAAGACAGTCCGCTTTTCTGGCCTTTGGCAGACTTGAAAAGACTCTCGAGAGTAAAATAATTAAATATTTTTACTTATTTTATCCTTGTTTTTTTACACCATTGTTAAAAAGAGTGTTTGAGTTCTCAACAATTCGCGCTTTTGTCCCTTTTCACTTTGGCGCTTCCAAAGAGTGGGTCTGCGATTGTCCGAAAAGTGATGCTCGAAAGTCTCTGAAGATTTTGCTCGAAAACACGCTGACTGAGAATTATTATTTCGATAAAATACGTGAAGTAGTTTTAGGGGGATAAGCCGTGAAAAAAATGTTGTTTAACCCTGAAATGTGAGTGAAGGAAAAATGTAATCTCTTTAATTAGAGAAGTGTTTTTTTGTAATTAGAGGGGGCCGGCCGTGATGTAGGCCGTGGGTGACTAATTAGGTGTTACAGGGAGTAGTAGAAAACATTTAATGAGGGAAAGGTGTGGAAGGCAATGGAAGGGACTTTTTGTTTAGTGGCTTAATGTTAAGACTCTAGGTACCTACTATATCACCCCTAAGCCCGCAAATAAATGTAGAAAAAGGTTAATTCCTCTCTTGTCACTAATGTTAGTCCCACATGATTAAATGAAGGAAGCATTTAGTTAAGCTTGACTAACCGGTGAAATCAGGCCATATCCACATATTTTTTTCTACTTCCTACTTCTATAGGTGGAAAACTAAATTACCCTTATAAAATTTTCGTTTTTCTTTATTAATTGTTAATGTCGACTTTCCCCCGAACACCTTAAACACTTCTAAACAATTTAACGATTTGAAATTGTAGTTTTCAATTATGGAAATCGGTTGTCATGGTTTTCGTCAGGAAAGTTTTAAGAATGAATGTAGATGGGTATACGAGTAAGGGAAGACCAAAGACACGATGAATGGACTGTATGAAAGACGATATGGCTAAAATGGAAGTAACTACTGAGATGAGGAGTGACTAATAGAGAAGTACGGAAGAAAAAGATAAAGAGAGAAGGAAAATACGTTTATTTGCGGTACCAAAATGTGACGCAAAGAAAGAACACAAACCAAAAGAACAAGTTAGGGAAAATATGCCATCGCTCAGCATAATGCTGCGACCCAATGCTAAACAGAGGCCCTGCAATGGTTTTATACTTCAACCTACCTTTGATATCTTTATCGTAGGCATTATTTTCATGACACCATGTCCTACCGTATTTTTTTAAATATTTATTAGTCCATTAACATAACAGATTCAAAATAAGCATTATCAACACTAGATAGTACACAAAAACTGTGGGTACCAGCAAAACCCCTCTTTTCAAAAACTATTCAATTAAAACTATAATGCTCCGACAGCGCAAACTTAGGTACTAAGCCAGTTGGTTTAAGAAATCCAGTCCATTTTTGTTTGGTCTAAGACTCTGAGCCCAACGGCTTAAGTGTCTCGACCGAAGCTCAAGTCAATAATTGACTTACAGGAGTAATTTTTAACTAGAAATACGGTTTAATACGGTTTCTACGAGTCTATACGGTTTCTTAGCAAATAAATATTTCATTTTGTATGCGATCTCTTTTCTGGTTTTGCATTTTTATGAAATGGAAATGTAAGATGAAGTTCTAATAATTTATTTGTTGGTGTTGAGTCGGACGTCATGTTTGAGACTCCATCGATTCTTTTCAATAAAGAGTATTAAAACTATACGATAATTTAGTTGGGATTTCAATAAACTTATGAAAAATGATTATTATCATCTTATTCTATCGGTAAAGGATACCTAATTACTGCCGAAATAAAATTGCAGCCAAAAGTTTATTTAAATCGTTTGTTTGTGTGAAGGTCAATTTAAATCTCCGACACTTGCTCAAACGCCCGCGCCGCTGAGCCTCTAGCTTTAAATTTATTCTATCCGGTCCAGTCTGGATCAGATCGTGGTTATTTAGGGACATGGACACATTTTACCTTGCAGGTCTCCCTCAGCGACACCTTAAGCCCCCCGAGGGTGCCCTTAGTGTGTAATAGCTTAGTTTATAAGTTTTATGGCTGGAGGGTTTCCTTTATTAAGGCACCGATAGGTTAGCCCGGTTAAGCAGCTGACTGTTAGTGACTAACATGGTATCAGAGTTTTAAAGCCGCCCATGGGCCTCTGAATTGGCTTCACACATGCTGTCGAGAAATGTCTCTCAGGCATACCGGTTTTCTCACGATGTTTTCCTTCACCGTTTTTAAAGAAAGTATAATAATTAAAAAATACTCGAAAAGTTAGGGGTGCGTGTCTTGGGTTCGAACTCGAGACCTATGACTTGGCAGTCTGACGGTCAAAGCGTAAGCAGTGATAGTGCAGCCTAGTTGTCTACTAGGCTATCACTGCGTACGCTTTAGGTTGACCTGGGAGATGACACATTGACACACACAAAAAAAGGTCACGATAACCGAATCATTTTTGTATAGATAAGGTATGTAAACTATTTTTCTGTAGTCACGTGTAAAAAACTGATAAAAGTGAAGCACGGATATGTTTACAACATTAAAATTAACCCTTACTATTTAAATAATATGATTTAAACCTGAAACTACCTACCTATAATTCCATCCCATTAAATCTTCGCCACTAAACATTGCAATTCTCGTAAACCGCTATATTTATCCGTTGTTTTCAAACATTATGGAAGTCATTTCCTTTCAACCAAGGTTCACACTATTCGCTGATAAACAAATCTTCTATTTCATTTTGTCCCTACCAACTGTAGGTAACTAGCTATGCACGTAGCTCTGCTTGCTATAAAAGCTTCTAACCAAACAGTTTTTTTGGTTGGTTTTTCTATGATTTGGACATTTATATTAGCGTGGATAAAGAGAGGATGAATAGCGGTGGTGGACCAGTGGTAATGGACTCGACTTTCGTGTCGTAGGTAATTGGTTTGAACCCAGCCAGGCACATTACTTTGTGTAATTTAGTTCATGACACTCAAAACGGTGGAGGAAAATATCGTGAGGAAACCGGCATGTCCTAGAATCTAGAAGAACCAAAAATTCGAAGACATGTGACGTCCACCAACCCGCATCGGGTCCGCGTGGCGGATTACGACCCAATAAGCCCATAGAGAGTAGGCCGGTTATAGGCTGATTATGACTGTGTATAAAGAAATAAGTATGTGAGGATCGTAGCAAGTGGCATTCTGTAGTTTCTGCCTACCCCATGGGAAGAAGGCGTGAGTTTATGTTATAAAGAAATAAAGAACACCATTTATTTGGACACAGCCCAAAACTGCGCCAAGCCCAATAAAACCGCACTTATCCCAAAAAGTACAAGAATTATTCACATTTAGGGCAGTTCCAACCCTTTCATATACTATATAGAAGATATATTTACAATATTGTGGTGTGAATGTGGCCGGTCCCGTTTATTACTTGTCACTTTACAGCCCGTTAGTACCCGAGACCCGAGATAGTACCGCTATTTTATGGGATATGTGAAATAATGTTTTTTTTTTTTATGAGACAAATGGTCGCTGTTTTATAACCAGCCGCTACAATTACTGGTAAACGGCTAAAGGGGCTCGTGGCTAATAACAGCCGCAAAAGTCGATCTGATACACGGTCATCTCGTGGATCATCCATTACATATCGAGGCCCCTCCATGCTTAGGAAATTGTTCTCGGCTGTCAGATCTTTGACAGTCGCAGTCGTAGTCAGAAGCCCAAAAGTCTGACAACCAGTCTGACACCTCTGCCTGACCCTCGGGGATTATAGGCGTGATGTTATGTTATGTTGTGGCGGCATCTACATCTCCACATGTGAACTACGTATCAAAGACCTGACATCACACGCAATCCTGACGTCACCAATCCTGCATCGCGCAATTAAAGTTTACCGCGGGATGGACATATAATATACAAGATTACGACATCAATCGTTAGGCAGTTGCCCGTCAGATACGACACCCGTCTAGTCGGAGGATCCTCCCTTTTCTATAGAGGATGAGTGAACTTTGCACCCTGTTCCTCATACATCTATTAAAGTAATAAAAACTAAAACTCAACTACAAGTAAAAAGGTATAAACAAGAGACCACAGACAGACTAATTAAAAATCCGGAGTCACACGTGTTAGGGCATAAATCAAACAGATTACGTGTGACTCCGGATTTTTAATTTGTCTGTCTGTGGTCTCTTGTTTATACCTTTTTAGTCGTAGTTGGGTTTTAGTTTTTATTACTTTATTTTTTTTTTATTCTTTTGGGGTTATAATATATATATTTTTGAAATGTGCTTATTAAGCCCTTTCATTTGATACCCAACATGGTACGATTAAATATATTTTTTTTTAGTTCCTCACTTTATGTCCTCTAGAGGGCGCCATTTTTAATTTAATGTGACGTCACATAGCCTCTAACCAGCGGACGATCAAAACGCTTCCAACGGTACCTCATTTTTCAAATTGTGATGAGTCGTTTACAAGATATGAGGGAACAGATGAATATACACACATAATTACTTTAATTTACGTATTCCGACCTCTTCGTCTAAGAGCTCGTGCTCAAGAACTCAATGACGAAACCGTACTCTTAAACAAAAATATCGCCTGTCATACAAATATATAATTTATTGGTGTATCAACATCATCTTAGAAGCATTTCTTCGTGGCTATTGAGCAGTAAATCAAAGTTATCGTAGTAAACTATAAGTGATTTATGAGCCAATAATCTACTTCTACAAACTTGATAATAAGAAAAGAAAGTATCTTCGTCGGTATAACTTTGTGTAGTGGTCATTTATTGATAGTTTTCTATTGATATTCTTGAATAGTGTTTAGCAATATTTTGGTGATTTCAGTACCTGCTTGTAAGAATTTATATTTTCTAAAAATCAGTTCCTTATTCGTGGATTTTGACAGCCGTTACGGGTCGTCAGAAGCCCGAAAGTCTGACAACTAGTCTTACCAAGGGGTATCGTATTACCCAGTTACTGGGTTGTGGAGGTCAGTTAGGCAGTCGCTCCATGTAAAATACTGGTATTCAGCTGCATCCGGTTAGACTGGAAGCCGACCCCAATATAGTTGGGAAAAGGCTAGGCAGATTAATTTTTGACTTGGTAATTCAAACGGTGTCGAGGTGGGAATGCGCAAAGAATTCGGAAAAATGTTTCTATTAAAAACGGTACCTACCTATTTACTCACTTGGTTGAGATTTGAAGTAAGCATTACGGATTAGCAGTAAATACAGGTATACCTCTGCCGAAACCTTCGGGAATAACAGGCATGCTGTTATGTGTATAATTACTTTTCGGTAAAGTTGATTCAGATATTTCGATTAATATGATGAACAATTGAAAGAGAGCTTTGGTGGTCCAGTGGTAACGGCCCTGAGTTACCTTGTCGAAGGTTCGAACCCAGTCTGGCACTATTTATCATCACCACTACTCTCAAAACGGTGAAGGAAACATCGTGAGGGCACCGACAAGTCCTAGAACCGAAAATTCGAAGAGATCAGAGGGCCTAGACAAGTGACAATCGTTTCGAAAGCGTTTCGTATTTCTACAACGACTTTCAACAGGATTGACATAGGCTTTTCGATAGCTTATGTCAGTCCTATACATTTTTGCCTTTACCATCATCGTTATCGCTTATAGAATGTCACTTTGTCTTATAGAGCCTCTGACTTCCCCTAACCCGCACTGTGTCCGCGTGATGGATTCTCATTCACAGAGAGGAGGTGTCCCAGCTGTGGGGAACGTTATAGGCAGATTATGCTATGATGAACAATCTGTAACTGTGCCTGACGCCAGACATAAATCATTAAGTTTCAGTCCCTGATCCGCCTGTCTATAATCCACAGTTTATATTTATACGTCACTCAATAGCCTTGCAACTGGCGCGGTCGTGATGACAAACAGCTGTTGCACTTTATTTTCCCTTGTCTTGTTGTGGCTAAGTGTATCGCAGTATCTAATGATAATTGCATTGTCTCGACTGTCCGTTCAATTGTTGTGTTTGTATTATTTATGTATTTAAAAACACATACACTATCATCTCAATAGTGTAGTTATACAAGGTTGTTGCATATTAACCCCGGTAGCACACCTCCGAACAAACTTCTACGGAGGTGTGCTACCGGGGTTAATTTGCAACAAGTAGAGCTCCGCCGCGAAATCATAGCAGCGAAACCGCAGTAGTACAGTACTAACTCTCGTCATGTTCCGCTACGCGAATACGATTCGAGTAGCGGAACACTACGCGAATCAGTACAATTGAACTATTGCAGTTTCGCAGCAGAGGTGTGCTACCGGCGTAAGTGGTGTATCTTTAAATTGAGTTCTATATACTGATCTTAAAATAGTTTTAGAAAGCATATCGAAGAATGTAAGGCTTTTCTGAATTCTAATACCTATGTCACATTGTGTTTTTTTTTCAATATGATAACTATGTAAACTCAAGTGCTCACAAGTTTCTATACAAACTCGAAAGCCCTCACAAGTTTAGTGTTCGCTACTCTAGTCAAAAATGTTTAAGGTTTTCTACCAACAACTAATTATTCTGATCATAATCTACATTTTGTTTTTATTAAAATACTCCGATAACAGCAGGTTGTTCTGTATTTTCTGTATACCCATGGGAAGAAGGCGTGAATTTATATGTGTACGTATGTATGTATGTAAAATACTCCACAATTTAAAATTAAATCATTATTTATACCCCTCAGTTTATACCTCTCCTCTAACTGCCATTAATCTCGCAGCAAGATACGTAGGTAACCCTAATAAAGATACTGTAGGTAAAGGTATTATTAATAACAATTTAACAGAACTCCCACGCAATTAGTAAACTAGAACTAGAATCCATTATAATTACACAGTTCTCCTACACTGTAAATTGAAGAACACTTAGCGAAAGTTAAGTAACTATGTAGGTGTTGCCACTAAATAGATTAGTGAGAAAAGGTTCATATTATCCTATTTAAAAGCTATCGTCGCGCGAATACGATATCGGTCCCGTGAATATGACATGACACCCGCGCCCTCTATCGGAGTGTTCAGATTCACTGAAAAACAAGTTCGAACGATCGGATATTCGCGCGATCGCTTTTAAATAAGAAGAGGGGTTACAAAGTTATGACAGGTTTGTACCTACATCCAATAATTTTTGTTTTTTTAACGCGGCGCTTTACTTCTTGGTCAGGTGCGTAGTACTAGCAGCGTGCGTATAATTATGACCAGTGCCCTGGTTATCAAAAGTTACAAGTCTACACGTTCACAAATTACCTAGAATATTAATTTTCGTTAAATTCATAGCTCATCTCCATATTCATAATCAGCCATAATATTCCCACTGCTGGGACACGAGCATCAGGTCATCTCTCTCTTTTGACCATATTTAAAAAAAGAAAATCGTATTTTAACATTTATTGCGGTACTAAGCACGACACTTGTAAACTTGTAAGACGGAATAGAGAGTCGCCGGACACTCTAGGATTTGTTATGATTTGCTACAAGTTGTAACTTACAAATAATTTTTTGATAAACAAAATGATGAATAAATGTGTCAAAATGTATGTACTTGTGAACTAAATAATGACATTTGGTACTACAAGCTTGTAAGTTTTGATAAACAGGGCACTGATGTATGAACGTAAACGAAGTAAAAGAAGTACCTATGTAGAAATCGTAGCAGGTTGTTCTGTATTTTCTGTCCATGGGAAGAGTAAGTTTATGTATGTAATTGGTACAAACAAGTTCTTGACAAGAAGTCACCGACACCACTTCCTTCAGAGTTGAACTTCTGTAACTACCTACTCACATTTTTGTTTAGTGGTGAAAACTTTAAACTAGTGTCATGTTTCACATAACTAGTAACTACATGTACCCAAAGTAATGAACATGAAAATGTGCCCTCATCGTATTTAGTATTAATAAAGAAACTCACGTACACATGAACCCTGAAAACATTACACTCCTTTTTGGGCAGTCGTGTAAAAACTAAGTGCCAGCTTTTGAAATTTTCAGCCAATAATCAAAATCAAAAGTCATTTATTCAAATTAGGCTGAACATAGCAAAAACACTTTTCGAACGTCAAAACTCGAACGTAAAGTTTATGAGAGTCTGCGAAATTCATTGTTTTTTGGAATTTGCAGGTCATTATCAGGTGTATGTAGATCTAAATAATAAATCGCAGCGTTACCAAATAATTATGTATTTATAGTACTTGATACGGCCGCATAATTCATTAAATCATTAATAGGTACTTAATTACTTTTTAATTTTTACTGTTTGTGTTTTTTTTATGTTTTTTTTTTTTTTCTCTTCTTGAATAAGTATGTAAAAAAAACTTTATTTTTATTTTTTGTATGAATTTAAGAACATGAGTGAATTTTTAGTCACTCCTGTTCTTTTAATTCCTATACAATCCGTTGTAACATTTTTGCTTAAATTATTTTCCTTTCTTTTTCAGATCTTCGCAAGAAAGTCCGGTAAGTGGGTCAACAGGCGGTGACATTTATATAACAAAACAAACTTCGCTTTGTTATTGAAATCACGTAACGTCCGAACCGCGAAGATGACAGTTTTTTAGGAAAATTAATTTCCAAAAGTTAGTTTGAATGTTATCGAAGGACATCAGGATATTAAGGAAAAAAAATGGCTTGTCGTGACTCGGATTGGCGATGGCGCTCTAAGGAATCCGTTGATCCTTAAATTTCTTTATCGGTGGTAACACGTGATCTTTGAACGCTCAGCTGGTAAAAAAAGGGAAATATTTAAGTGATCTTCTAGAAACTTATTGAACTTCTAATGACGATTTTTTTTGTTGTTAAATGAATGAACCTCTAAAAAGTTTTTACGCCTCTAATGTCGCACACTTTTTTAAATAACTGAGCCTCTTTTTAACTTTCTGGCCTTTTCTCACAGTTGGTCGCAGTAACTATGCTTTGGTACCCCCCCACCAAACACATTCCCCGACCAGACACATTTCTAAACCAACCCAACCGGGTTAGGTTGGGTTAGAACTGTTACCAACCGCTACATACTAATTGGTCGCAGTTAATACTATTTAGTATTTTTAAATAGGAATTATTTTAGGCTCACAAAAAGACGCGCAATCATTATATTAGAATGTTCAATAATATTTTTAGGAAAGGAAAATAGGAATTATTTGAGGTTCGAATAAATACATGCTTTAAAATAATACAGCCCTATGACAGATGGGCAGACAAACGGCGGGCGAAGGCTTAGTAATAGTAACGCGCCCCGTTTTATTGTTTGGTTACGGAACCCCATTATTAAGGTCTTTCAAACATTTCCTATTTGCAGCCAAACAAACTCAATCTAAAGTCGACGCTATCGCATATCTAATATCCTTTCCTGGTCTTTGTCGGGACCAACTTTGAAAACTCGGGGGCACCATCGATGTAATTCAGTGTATGAATAATGAATGATTTCATTCAGCTCAGGTTTCTGTAGGGTATGTCCGACTTTTGTAGAGCCCCGCAACTTCATTGTGTAACACACTAACAAACAATTGCAATGTGTTTCATATTGACAATTCCACAGCATTCATTTGCCGGACGCAGAGTGAGCCATATCGCCTGACAACCTCACATAAGATCACTGCTCGGTCCAACTCGGCGCGGCAACACGTCGTGTTCGGGTTCGCGACAGGTCAATCGTCATCCTGAGGATGCCTCGTTGGTTGAGGTGAAACACGTGTCGATTTCTTACAGGGTTTTTTATGACTTTTGAGGAATAGTTAAGCGGAATAGGTTACTAAATATAAATACGTCTATTGGATTCTATCTTACTTTCAACATTCAACTTACTCTGTTGATGCCATTATTTAATTATTTTTCCTATAGCTGTCTTTTTTTGTTGGTTTTGTAGGGGTATTATTCCTTGGGAGTCTATTAAGTCAGGTAAATGTGATACCTGATCTTATAGCCATATTCAAACTCTGAGACCAAAACTAGCCGCCAGTCTAATCAATATGACTGGTTTATTATCAGGATTATCGTCGACAAAACCACAAAAACTCCCGCTTTCTTCCCATGGGGGTAGGCAGAAACTACAGAACGCCATCTGCTACGATCCTTACAAACTCCTTTTCGCTTCGTTTACGTTCATACATCTAGTCATACACGCACGCCAGTTGCGAGTACTACGCTCCTGACCTTTCTGAAAAATAACACCACAAAATATCGTTCATATTCCATCTTCCCGTCTGCTCTTTAAAACATAACGATTTGTTATGCAAATTTATTCAATAGGTCGGAACATTCCTTCGTGATTCCCTTATTTTTATGACGGTACTATCAATTTGTTGAGATCTAGAGCAACGTCAATGTTTAACACTGCACGTTCTTGTGTAAGCGTTCTAATATAAAATGGGTATTGTATTTTTTTCCCGTAGGCGTTAGGGACGCGGCGTTTACTTGACAGTCTTGCCATATTGGAGGTTTCGTGGCCTGTTGTAATTTTTTTATAGCTGTATATATTTTATATGTAGTCTCTGTTAAAGACTTGGGGGTATTTACGAGTTGTATTTTGGGAGGGAGGGTAAGCAGTAAAATGCTCGAACAAGCTCAAACACATGCCACAAAGAATCATCTCTTGCACGCTATTTTGAACTCTATACTCCATTTGAAATAAGATTAGACGTATAGATAAGCCTTTTTTACATTCCGTTCAACTGATTTTGAATTCTATTGCGTTGGTGGCATGACAAATGGCAGTCGCAGTAGATAGTTGGTATTGTGTAACTTTTTTTGCTTTTAATGCTATCCTTATGCCTACGGTATAGAAGTCAAAATCGGTTGAACGGACTGTAAAAGGGTTTGTTTTAATGTCTAATCTTATTTCGAATGGGATATAGTTTAGTTGCTTATTAGTTAATTAATTGAAATGAAAATTGTTCAAGCATTGTGCTATTTCTTCACTGATGCTTAGTGTGTTTGCTTTTCGAAAAATTCCATTCGAGTTGGTTAGAAAATGGAGGAGATGCGATACGGTAACATTTTGTTCAATTTTGACCGATGGCGACTAAAATATCAATGTATTTTCATGCCCATGCCCATTTAATGAAGAATTTTGCTCAGATAAAACTTTAGGGAAATTTGCCGCCACGTTCTGATTAGCGACACGAAATTAAAACAAATCGACACACATCAGTACATATTTGAAGATAAAACTTATCAGATGTTGGCAATCTGCCGACAACGAATATTACTTCGGCAATAAGCTGGCAAAAAGTATTCAGTGGAATTGTCAAAGTAGGAACTGATTCCCGAAAAAACGATGAATTTAAAATTATTCCTATTTGTATCACAAAATGTGTGGTCCTCAGAATTTTCATTAAATTCTTTTTTTAATTTAACGTTTTGTAGGAATTTTCAAAAGAATAATGGATAATCATGGTTATATGGAATACCTATTTAAAAAAGTGGTTTCTTGGCTAAATAATTATAATCACCCCGAGCAGTCGTTCCCAATAAAACTAGCTTCGCCTCACGGTTTCACCCGCATAAGTCTAGATCCTGTGGGAATATCGGGTTAAAAAGTAACCTAAGTGTCCTAACCCAGGTCATGGTCTACTCATGTAAACAATTTCATGCAAATTCGTTTAGCCGTTTTAGCGTGAAAGCGTAACAAGCAACCAAACTCACTTTCACGTTTATAATATTAGTTAGGATTAGGATACTTACCAATGACAATCACAGGTCTTCAATCTTATGTGAGTTAAAATTAAATTTACTGCCGTATTTCTTAGAATAGTAAAATGGAAGCAATCAAGTATGGCGTCGGTTGCCATGTCAACATTGTCAACCCATATAAGTACCTAGTAGGTAATGGAACTGGCATGGAAGACAGATTATTGAAAATAACCAATCCTATACAAAAACCTGCCATTTTCATGTTCAAATAGCGACAAGTAAAGCTTGTCCATTGTGAAAATGCGATAAAATTGGGTGCATCATTTCAAAAGTATTACACAGGTTTTATTGTGACGACTAATTTCACAATTTTTTTTTTTTTTTTTTTACCTTTTACAGTCCGTTCAACCGATTTTGACTTCTATACCGTAGGCATAAGGATAGCATTAAAAGCAAAAAAAGTTACTTTCGAATCCATACTAATATTATAAATTCGAAAGTAACTCTGTCTATCTGTATGTTACCTTTTCACACCTAAACCACTGAACGGATTTCGATAAAATTTGGTAAGGAGAAAGATGGCATCCCAGGGAAGGACATAGGCTACTTTTTATCGACATACCACGCGAGCGAAGCCGCGGGCGGAAGCTAGTTTATAATATTAGTATGGAAGTATGGATCTAACATTCCGTAAGTACCTACTGCCTCTTTCATCTAATGGTCACAACCGCTACTGCTGAGCATGAGGTCCTGGGTTCGATTCCTAGGTCGGCCAATCTGTTATTGAACTTTTCTATCAGGAATTTCTCAGTAGCAGTCCAGAGTTTGAATTCGTGGCCGGTGGATGCCAATAAGCTTGGCCCCTATTACATGGGACTTAAACATTCTTGGCGAAATGTGGGTTTAGGTACTATAGGTACACCTCTGCTAACCCTTCGGGGCATACAGGCATCATTTAGTGTTAATTAGAATACGTAGTGAATGATAAATCTAAGCATACAAACGCGACGTGTCGGTTGCCATGTCAAACCATATTACGAGGAATGAAACAGGCATGGAAGACCGAATATTTAAAATAACGAATCCAATACAATAAAAATGCTTTTTTCTCCCTCTCCTAGCTACACTTACGTAGGTACCGTTTTATTCTGACGATTATTTTCACAATTTTCTTGACATAAGTCTAGTAACTTTCTATACTTTAGAAACCAAATCTTCGAGTCTTCGAATACTTTTTCTTACTATTTTCAAACAAAGTGTAAGAAAAATTAAATAGTTTATTATTTGTCAAAATGCGAGAAATATTTTGTTGAGTATGAATCGATGTTTACAATGTTAAATCACTATCGACTCTTTAGTCACCTAGTGTAACCGAATGCAGCTGAATACCGTAATTTTAATAAAAAATAAAACAAAATCGTAAATTTATTTATTAAACCTCTAAAACTTTTACGACTTTCATTCCAGAAGTAAAAATAAATGAATCAAAAGTGAAAAATAAATTATTTTCGGCACTCGTCATCTTTCACTCGCGCTCCGAATGATCGAAAAATTAAATGATTAAATGAACGTCCATTATCTATGTTAAGTCGTTGTCGTATAAACGTGCAATGAAACAAAAATGAACATTGATTCGAGTGAATCGTTCATTTAATTGAATCGTCTGATATCTGCTTTATCCCAATTTATTTGGTGTCCATTTGCTTCACACAGACCTGTTTATCTTACCTTCAGGATATATATAGGAACATGATAAAAACTTCCAGTTCGAAGCTATTGAGCGTATGTGGAACGAAGACAAACAGACTGTGACGCTGATATTGAGTCGGTTGTACCTATTTAGATAGCTGTGCTTACTTATCTTCATGGTGTTTCCGAACGAGGGTGAACTCTACCCAATATGGGGCTATAATTGTATAGGCTCTAATTAAAAACCTATCCGCGGGAAACATTTGTAGATACTATACATAGTGGTTTGGTGTCATTTATAGAACGTAAAATCAATGGAAAATTACGACTTTTATTTTCTTTTTTTTAAATTACATTTTACCACTCGAGTATTTCACCCTTTCAGCTATGCGCTAGGGCAACGAACTTGCGTCTCAACATGGCTGGGGGTCGCGGGACGTGACCTGATCGGCCACGAGTACGACCCCTCCCTCAGTCAGTCAGCTGTTTCGCTTGCGAGCACGGTGTCGGATAGAAACTTTTTTAAATCTTTTAATGAAAATAACGTTTTTTTTTGTTGTTACTCGGTCATTTATTTTTATATTTAAGTCATCTACCCATGGTTTGAGTGACAACGGTGTTCACCCTTACACGCTGTATACTAATCTCTCACTCTCTATACTCTCTATTACTTCATTATGTCTCTAGATTTATACTAGTCGATGGCATATACGAGGCGTATCAAATGGAAATAAATGAACACCTGAAGAGGGATTATTTTATGCAAATTATGAACATCTTTTACTACGGGACAAACACAGATAACGCAAAAAAAGCAAAGGTATTCCATACATTTATGTTTCCAAAACTCGACAAAATTTTGGGAAAAGCTAATATTTTTTTTCCTTTATTTCAGGTTTCGTCCCATTGTAATAGTTGTTCATAATTATGAGTACAAGCCTACAAGGATCCCCTTTCAGTTATTCCAATTACAACTTGTATAGAAACTTGTACTTGATATTCTCCACGGCTTCGCCAAACTTTCTGTAAAAATCCTTATCCATTTGTTACTTCAAGTACAGTCAGTCAAATGTGTTTTAAACCTACACGAACAAAACCTACCCCAAAAAAAGGAGGATTCAATTGTTTGATCTTTTGAAAAACGGGACTGGAACAACCAATCATATCAGATAAATTAAATCTTGACTATTCCTGACGGATAAATGGTGGATGGTCAAAAATAAACGTGTTACAAACTCATATCAAAAATGAGTATCCAGAATGTCATACCGCTAGTATTATTTCAATGGCGTGATTTGAGTTAATAACACGTTACATTTGAGCATCGCCGTGGAAGACGGGCTTTACACCCGTTTTGGGACAAAAATTATCGTTCCATAAACAGAGTGTTAGACTTTTAAACCAATGGTCTCTAAAACCACCGGCAGGCATTTATTTTATCTCCATACGCTTAGGATACCACAGTAGCTTAGAACAGCGGTGACGAGCTGAGTGACGGCTGTTATGAAAATGATGGCACCGGGGTTTGAGTTTACATGTACGGTGTCAAAAAAGGCTCTCCAGGAAAACACACCGACTTACTTTCATAAGTAACGGGTCAGTGACGTCATTCGACGGTAAATTGTGGACGTTATGTAGCGGCCACCACAGTCTTTGGAAAAAAAAGCTAGTAAACGTATTTCACTGAATTATTCTTTACGAGAAGCAGTTACCTGCCAGGGTCGTAGAAAATTTCATTACGTAGAAAAATGTTCCAGAAAACTGTTTGGCATTGTGTTCCTAGACAATAACGCAGGTTTATTTACTTTTAGAACTAGATGGCAGTGCTAGCCTAGTGGAACTACTACGAGAGGGCTAGCTTTTCTTGTGAAGCTTTTAGAAAAATTGCTGCAGAAATGTACTTATTGCTGGTTCTATTTTTACTGTAGTGTAGCTCGGAGTTTTATTTTCAATTGTTTTTTAATATATTTTTGTATGGAAATTTTTATTTATTTCACATTAAAATGCTTATTTACCATGTTTGTATGTTTTTTTTTTGACATTTAAGTGGTATTTCTTTCATTTTCGGTTAGTACAATGTTTATTTAGTTTTATGTTGCAATATATCACAAGGTATTTTGTTATAACATGTATAATACTTTAGATAGTCTGAAAAATGGTTGACCTTTTTATCTTTATTTCTAGAATAAACATTATGTCTATCACTTATTTTATTAAAAAGATGTAGATTTTTTCTTACATACATATTTTTTTCATAAATGAATAAATTGGCAAGGTACCGTCATAATATTAATCCTTTGACAATATAAATCTTCTCTCTTATGCCTTGCGGTATGTGGTTTGCGTAACCAAAATCCTGAGTGTATAGTTGAACAAGCTATTTGGTATGCAGGCCAAAATATTAATCTTTCCACTACACTTCCAATATTAATATTAATATTTTGACCTAGTGGGCTGAGTAGTCAATTATTTTCATAAGTTAGTACTTATGAAAATAATTGATTACTCAGCCCACTCACAACATTGATTAAAAACAGTCGTAACTGTTGAAAGCCTGTTAGACTTTAGGTTTACATACTAAAACACAATGTAATGTAATGTACTACGCCAGTTTTCGTGTTATTGCCTAAGTTTAGAACAATAATTACCTACATCTAGTTTTTTTTGTGCTTTTTCTATGTTTATTTATAAAAGTAAAGTGTAATTAAAATAACAATAATTCCCTTATAATCTAAACACATTTTTGCACGAATGATATCGTAACAAGTTTTAAAAGATTAGGCAATCGTTAACTTTTTCGGTAAGCGATGTTTACTTAACATTTTATTTGCGTAAAAAATGCATGTTTTGTTCCATGTAAAGTATAAAACAATAATAATAATATATTTTTTTATTCCGTATTAACTGTTACTGTTTTTAATACAATATACAATTTAATTTATTCTAACATTATGTACTAAGGGAAAAAAATATATTTAAAGGAAGGGCTCATAGGGCGTCAAAAAATTCTTCCGCATTGCTGTCAGTGGGAAAAGTGCCCAAAAGGCTGGCAGCATTGCCACGTTGGATGGCAATGCTGATTCTTATTTTTATTTACAGGATTTGGTAGGTACTATCTTCTTACAAAAGATGACATGTTTACATATTATTTAGGTATTATGATCTACGACAATCGTTGATCATTAATTTTAGTTAGGTATTTTTTTTAAAGCAAGTGTATTTATTATAAAATCTTGCGATGATGTCGGTACTCAGAGAGACTATTTTCGCCCAGACTTGTGCACTTCTATCATGTCCACGTTCATAAAATTTATGAAAATACGTGCACGTTATAGCGTTACCTATCGTGGACGGAAATTCAAAAGCGTCTTCATATCTTTCCATACATTTAATTTTTCTGTTATCGTCATGCCGTCCACGATATTACCGCCACGTTAGAAATCATAAAAGCGCACAATGGCTTTATTCCATGACCCTGGCTTTAGTGCTAGAGCAAACAGAATTATTAAGTATGGCAGGGAACACATGAAGAATATCGACCACAACACCACTTGTCCGATTGTTCTCTTCTTTCTTATATCTATGTTCTAGATGGTCCTTCTTTTTACCCGACTGCCCCAGAAGGAGGGTAATCTTTTAACCCGACTACGGCGAAGAAAAAAGGAGGGTTATGATTTTGACCGGTATGTATGTTCATCTGTTCCCTCCTATCTTCTAAACAACTCATTACAATTTGACAAATGAGATATCGTTGGAAGCGTCTTAATTGCCCGCTGGTTATAGGCTATATGACGTCACTGACGTAAAAATGGCGACCTCTAGAGGACAAAAAGTCAGGAACTAAAAAAAAAAAATTGTTTACTCGTACTATGTTGGGTATCAAATGAAAGGGCTTAATGAGCACATTTCAAAAGTGGTTTGGTGTCATCTATAATATACTTTTTCTATGGGAATAACTTTGAAATCGCAAAAAAAAATCTGCTGTTCCATAAATTTTTTCGATTTAAGTGAACACAAATGTATGGAACAGCAGATTTTTTTTTCGCAATTTCAAGTTTGGTCCCATAGAAAAAGTATATTATAGATGACACCAAACCACTAGTTTCAAGGATAACGGTGTCTACCCTAACACCCTGTATATATTATAACCCAACCCCAAAAGAATTTAAAAAAAATTAATGTAATAAAAACTAAAACCCAACTACGACTAAAAAGGTATAAACAAGACCCCACAGACAGACAAATTAAAAATCCGGAGTCACACGTAATATGTTCGATTTATGCCCTATTTATGCCCTAACACGTGTGACTCGGGATTTTTAATTTATCTGTCTGTCTCAATTTATATTAATTTAGAATTATAGATTACCGTATTATTCAGTGGGGTGTTAAATATATTTACTTCAGAAACTTACCAAAAATAATCTTGAAATATTGTAATCCTAATGGTTTATTTTCTAAACAATACAATCCCTTGGTAATACATAAGTTGAAGCTCAAAGTAATGAAAGAGAATGGAATTCCAAAACACAATCAATCATAATGGTAGGTAGGTAGGTATTAATTTCACAAAATCTGTTACATTCACCACCGACGAAATTAATTTCATTTTACAACAGATGGTGACGATTACAATTTGAAAACTCCTAATATAACATCAATTTTGAAAGTGGACGATTATTTTATTTTAAAATTGTGATCCCACTGAAAAATACAATGGACGTAGATATATTTAGTAACCTATTCCGCTTACCTATTCCTCAAGAGTCATAAAGTCAGAGTGTGCCATATCGCTTGACACTCACTGCGTCCGGGGCGCTCGGCATGGCAACACGTAGTGTTCGGGTTTGCGACTGGTCAATCGTCATCCTAAGGATCACTCGTTGAGAGGTGAAACACGTGTCCATTTCTTACAGGGCTTTTTTAAGACTCTTGGGGAATAGTTAAACGAAATAGGTTACTAAATATTTCTACGTTTATTGTATTTTATAATGGATTTCCACAAAGTCACACCTGAATCAATTAACGATCTGTGATCCCACTGAAAATGTCATTTCATATGCGTTGAAAATCATAAGAATAGAATAAACATAAAATTTGTTTTTCCTTAGTTCATATTAGAGCTCACTCTCACTTTGGTGATTATAATTGAATAATAAGAAACTACTAGCAATGAACTTTATTCGGTATAGAATTCATCGCAATTGGACAACCTATTACCATAGCTGCTGAACAGTTTTTCATTTAATTTGTAATATGTTTACAAATTACAAGCTAACTAACTTCAATATACTAAATTGCAAACCCAACAAGATTTTTATATCAGCCTAAATCACAATAAATAAGACTCATTAATTCCTTTCAAACACGAAGCTCAAGCGTATTTACAAAAAAAAAAAGCCTTTTCATCTAATTGGCCTTCAAATTACCTATACCAGGCAATTCCGGCTACATCGCTCAGAAAGCAGAGTAGCATAATATAATTAGTATCATTATTCACTTTATCAAACGTCTCGCTAGTCATTCTCTTACATCTTGCATCTGAAACTAAATTACGTCTCAATTTGCACAGACATAGAGTCATTTGCCAGAACATTTAGTTATGCTATTCAGAGGAACATGAGGTTTGCCATCAAAACTACATTAGTTTATGTTTGTGTAACATTAGTATGAAAATATTCTAATAAAGAAACATAATTTAGGTTTCTTCTAGGTTGTAACAAAGGTATACGTCCTAATATGTTTTTAATGTGTGCTAAGGGCAATAAAGAGGTAAAGTCAGTGCCTTGCCCCCTTCAAATTAAATTCTATTAAGATCGTGTAGATACCGGTCTTTTCCAGCCAACATTTACTTCACACAAATGCTGAACATTTGTATGAAGTAAATGTTGGTAACCTCTGTGGAGTAATCCTCCTTGGCCATTCAATCGTGTTCAAATCTTTAAACCGTTTTGGGTATGCCAGAGGATTTTACAACCAGTGAACCTTTGGGTGATTCAGATACAAACAGCAACACCAACGTCAACTGACCCAGCCGCTATATATCAGACCGCTTGACACCTGTGTCACTAGTGAGGGAAACATGGCTACACGCTTTTAGATTTATCTCCAGAATAGTCGACAGAACATTTACTACTTACATTAAGGGCCTACCCAACCTAAAATTTTATCTCGCTCGCACACGCCTCGAATAGTTTAGGTAGGTAATTGCTTTCTACGGTGAAAATTATGGTAATTAAAAAAAAAAAACATAAGAACTGCTGTATAGTAGTTAGTTCAGTTACCTATTATGCAAAATTTCATGATCTAATTTGAAGTATTTTTTTTAATACCAGCGGTTTATAGTTCGGTTTAGAGGTAACTTTCGTTTTTTTTTCTATATAAAATTTTTATGTAATCGTGTTTTCACTAAAAATAGGACCTAGCATCAATCCTCAACTTAAACATATATTTATTTCAAAATTAATGCTGCAGTATTTTCGGCATAACGGAGGATCATGCGCAGCAATTTGATATGTAGTAGTGGTAGGCACTTAATATGCCACTTAAATTCAAATATATGTTTTACCGCCCGGCTGTGCGGAATTAGCAGACCGAACAAGTGTGTATGAATGCTCAGACATACAACAATTGCCCATTTTCCATGACAGCGGGCCGAGCGGCGCGAGCGCGAGTTGTCTATTGACTCCAATACGTACATTACCCCACCTCGTAAACAAGAACAGCGTGAATTTAACGAAATCGTAACACTCGTTTATCCTCCATTGTTTTTACGACGTCTATAAAAGTCGGACAGAACGATAATTTTATTCATCCTTAATATCCGTGGGACGCTAAAATGAGACGCAAAAATTGATGGTGTGTCATCCGATATGGATTTGTTAACGGAAATGGTGTCAGATTATTATGATATTGTTGTAAAAATCGAGACAAATGCGGGATTTATCGTCCATCATTTGTTTTTTACCTCACTCAAGTATTTGCAGAGCACGAGACGCCTCGGCAGCCGCTGCTAGAAGCTGCATTGACAATAACACTTTCCATACAAACTAAGCCTGTCACCGTATTCTCGCATTACGACTCAAATGACATACATAGTATTTATGTTTATATATTTAAGCTTTATGTATTTATTTAAGTATATATTAATTTTCTTGCGTATACGTGTAGGTATAATTAATATTTTAGTTAAGACTTCGCATAAGCATGTTTTTCTCTTCTTGCTCTCACACACTATTGTCTACATTTCTTTCTCATTTCTCCTTTCGCAGGTCTGCTGGAAGAAATTTCTTAAGAAATAAGCAGTACCTTTGTACTCATGTTATAATTATGTCGTATCTCCATGTATTTTACTGTGTGTACATAAATAATAAAATAAATAAATACATAAAGACACTGACGTCTTTGAAGGCAGTCCGTGACAGAAATTGTGCGCTCAACGCACATTCGGCGCCACGAATTTGATGAGGACTGTCGTCTTTAGACGTCGCCAGCGCAGAAATTTCGTGCTCTCTGACCAAGATTTTAAAAAGCCGAAGAAACTTTATCCAACTTTAAATACTATTTTCACCTTTGGGCTTACAGATTATTTTCACTATTTTGTTTAGTTTAGGAGTTTTGACAGCAGGACAGACGGATAGACGGTTTTGCGACAACAGTGAAGATAGATAGACAAGCGAAAGGTTCTGTTAGTAAATTATTACTTATTGGTTGGAAAACAAGATGAAAATAGTTGGCTTTGTAGGAATATGAATTAGGTTTTAAAATTTTATTTATTTAAGGATTACCAACGAGATACATTACAACTATATTTTACAATAATAAAACTAGTTTAATAAACATTATCCCGTAATGCACACTCAATTACAGGTAACCACAGCTTACACATTATTGAGTTGCTCACACATGCTCTGAATAATGATTACAAATAAGAATTTAAAAAATACACCATTATAAAAAAATACATTATTTTTAGATTAACATTAAATAAAAGATTTACATTACATAACATTAAAATTTGTAAAAAATGTACATGGAATTTTATTAGTGTCAAAAAAAATAGCGCTTTGACACTGTTGACAGGTGCCCGGACCTGACCTCTCAGTGCTGCCACCTAGTGAACTTCATTTCAGAAAACCCTCCGATTAACGAGAAGCGAGTAGAGCTAGGAACTAAAAATGAGCTGGCGAGGATTGAGCAGCGAGTGTTCGACGGCGACTGGCACATACACTCGCTGGTATGCGTATTTACCAAGTGTGAGTCTCTCAGAGAGTAGTTAATTGATTCAGGCGTGACATCAATTATAAAATACAATAGACGTAGATATATTTAGTAACCTATTCCTCAAGAGTCATAAACAACCCTGTAAGAAATCGACATGTGTTTCGCCTCTCAACGAGGCATCCTCAGAATCACGATTGACCAGTCGCAAACCAGAACACGACGTGTTGCCACACCGAGCGCTGGTCTTAGAGCGTGTTCTACCCGCCAAGTGACCGTCGCTGAGCAAGTACTCTCTTTTATGAGTCTCGTCGCTGCGACAAACGAGTATTCGCCGAGCGGTGTGAACAGACAGCTGTCAACTATTAATATATGTATCTCTTTTACTACCACAAGACCTACAATCTTTTGTACGTTTCTTGAGCGAGAAAATCGTTGATAGCTACTTAGTCGCTTCCTCTTCGGCGTTGGGTTAGGTTTCAAATGTGGCAAAGTCCAAAAGTGATTAAGGTTTTTGTAAGGCGATTTTACTCAAAGGATTTGTTTCAGAACTGCCAGGTATTGCGTTTTAGAATGTGAAAAATATATCTGGTGGGTTATATAAAAATATGGATGTTCAGCTATATACTTCTATAACATACTTTGGAAAATAAATTACTAGATCTAAAGGTTGATAATAAACGCTTATCTTAGCCAAATTCAAAGCCAAACAAAAGATTAGAGTTCTGTAATTTGTACACAACAGATATACAATTACTTAACTTTGCTCTCACAAATTGCATTTCCAACTCAAATAAAACGTTTAGGAGAATCAAACTTGATAAAACAGTTGAAGTTGGAGCGAATTCGCTTTGCAGTTCCTAACACAATCACAACTAGTGATTACACTGTGTCGAATTATAGTTAAAGCTTGCATTCAGTTGAATACGTAAGAACCACTGTAAGGTATTTACTTAATCGAACCTCTTATAATTCCCATTTAGCGCTCCTTAGAATATTATTGAACACTTTTGAATATTGTTGCCTTTTTTGTGAACCACAAACAATTCCTTACGAATACCTAGTCACTACTTACGAATACCTAGTCACTACTTACGAATACCTAGTCACTACTTACGAATACCTAGTCACTACTTACGAATACCTAGTCGTCAAGGCTCATTCAATTTCATGCACTGCTGAAACTTGGCTTTCAAATGACAGCTACAATGAACGGTTCTAAGAGAAACCCTGTGTATGTAGTTGCGATATGCCAATTGCCATTTGCATTACAAATATGATTTCTAATAAATCAATCTACCTAGCTTTTTCCCAACTATGTTTTTTGGGGTCGGATTTCAGTCTAACCGGATGTAGATGAATACCAGTATTTTACATGGAGTGACTGCCTATCTGACCTCCACAACCCAGTTATGGGGTAACGCGATATTCCTAGGTAAAGACTGGTTGTCAGACTTACCAGCTTCTGACTACCCGCCACGACTGTCAAAGATCTACGAATGACAGCCGGGACCAACGACTTAACGTGCTAACTAAGCCACGGAGTCTCCATATGTAATGGATGGCGTAGCTTAGTCTTCCCTCGACCCGTGCGGCTGTTATCATTTAGATACAAGCCCTTTATGTGTATGATGTTTTCATCATAATCAGCCTATAATGTTCCCACTGTTGGGACACAGGCCTCCTCTCTGTGAGAGGGAGCGGGCCGTAATCCACCACGCGGCCCCAGTGCGGGTTGGTAGATGTCACATGTCTTCGAATTATTGGTTCTAGGACATGCCGGTTTCCTCACGATGTTTTCCTTCACCGTTGAGGTATGATGTTATAATGGTTTCTAATAACAATATTATAATAGATTAGAAACCTAAAATAGATCGATCTATTTCCAAAGGGCTAATTCAAGCCGAGGTTAGTTCCCGATCAAATTAAAAATGGATGAGTTGTTGGCGCGACACTATTCTCGATCCGATGTTCGTGGAAATGTTCCTCTACAAATAGAAAGCTTTTGCGTCCAATAAACACGTTCTTCTATACAAAATATCTATGAAAATAGCAGTCTTTTGTACGCGATTGACATCGTTATCGCAGTAGGAGCGAAATTGATAAAGTAGTTAGATGGTGTAAAATGATTACATTATTTGCGACAAATACGTGCGACTGATGTGATCATAAAAACTTTACACAAAAAAAGTGAAAAATAACTTTAATTTCGGAAGTCGGTGTTCGTTTTTTGCCACCGACTTTCGAAATTTAAGTTATTTTTCACTTTTTTTGTGTTTTTTTCGGAAATCGGTTGTTTTTTTTTTGTAAAATGTTTTTATTTTTAACTTTTTGGTTTGGTAGCTACCCCACACAAATCCGAATACCACTACCTGCTATGTAAACAGTGACGGAGTCACAAAGAACATCGTCTACATAAACTAAGTGGGAAAAAAAATATGTAATATTGAAGCTAACTCAAAAACTACCCAAGCAAAGTTAATAAAATTTATATGGGACCACCTCTGAAGCATGACCTACCAAACAATAATCATCAAAATCGATTCATATTTGGCGGAGTAACATAAACACAAAAAAAAAAAAACCAGACGAATTGAGAACCTACGCCTTTTTGAAAAACTCGGTTAGTAAAATGAGGTTGGCGTCTGTTGATCGTAACAAAGAACTTTAACTTTCTTCATCATGATCATCCACAGCCTGAGTTGTCGAATCATGCGGACTGGAATATGTGTGTAACATCCCTAAAGCTTCGTTAGGCAAAGACTCGTTAACTAGTGTTTGTATTTCATTTGCTCCACACAGGAGTAATTTAGCCATCAATATGCTAACTGCAAGACTGATACTAGCATTTAGTTTGAGGTTCCCCTTAGTGTCGAAGACACACATTAATGTGTAGTATGTAGATGGCTGCTGCAATTAACTAGAACCGCAAGCTGGTATATATTGCGGCCTGTCGAACGTGTCCGCAACGGGGCCCCAGATGTACAACTATATTGTGTGTTAGGGTACAAATGGACGTTCTCAAATTGTTGTAATTATTCAGCCATTATGGTCCCTTTGCAGGGATTAAGCGCCTGTACACTCCTTCGAGGCCAGTTCTTCAAAAAGGGTGCCAAGCTCCTACTGCCCTTTAATGGTGAGATTTGACCAAAGATTTCCCTCCTTCAAAACAAAAAACGGTGGCAAAAAACGCAAATTGAAAAGCGAAGACACCGACTTACGAAATTAAAGTTATTTTTCACTTTTTTGTGTTTTTTTTGGAAGTCGGTTGTTTTTTTTTTGTAAATAGTTTTTATTTTTTACTTTTTAGTTGTGGTACCTACCCCACATAAATTGGAATAGCACTACCTGCTATGTAAATAACAGTGACGGAGTCTAATAATATAGTCTACATAGACAAGTGGGAAAAATACGTAATATTGAAGCTAACTCAAAAAATTGGCAAGCAATGTTAATAAAATTTATATGGGACCACCTCTGAAGCATGACCTACCAAACAAAAAAACAATCATCAAAATCGATTCATAGTTGGCGGAGTAATCGCGTTACAAACATACAAAAAAAAAAAACATACAGACTTATTAAAAACTCTCAAAATAGAATTAGGAGGATACGAGGTTTGCTTTTAGAAAACCCAATTCTCGGGGTAATCTCACCCCAGTACATAAGCTGTCCGTGTAAACTAAAAAAATATTTTATATGTGCAATCAAATGTGTGAAAAAAATGCCAAAAAGTCACACAAAAACAATTACCTAAGCTTTTTATTCGAACCCCAACATCATGAAATACCAACCACGCCACGTAATACCCTCATTCAGACTTCCAACGCAATTTTCTCGGAAAATGCCTGGCTACTAGCTAGCCTTTTCCTGACACAAAGACAATTACAAGCTGATATTGTTAAAGTTCCACAATAATCCCTAGCGGCCATAGACAATACCGTTCTATGAAGGAAAATAAACACTAGTTGATTGTACGTGCCCCATCGCCGTCCTGTGGTTAGGCCGGCCCTGGGAGCAGCCTTGGAACGGACAAACAGTACCAGAGGCTGAAAACCTTAGCTATTATTTAGATCTTAGGAAAAACGAGCAATTAATATTTTTAAGCGACTTCTTCAAAAAGGAGGAGGTTCTCAATTGGTCTGTATGTTTTTTTTGTGTGTTTGTTACGCGACAACTCCGCCAATTATGAATCGATTTTGGCGATTCTTTTTTTTTGATCGATCATACTTCATAGGTGGTCCCAAATTTTATTAACTTTACTTGCGAAGTTTTTGAGTTTGCTTAAATATTACGTATTTTTCCCACTTAGTATAATTATGTTGACGATGTTTTAAGTTACTCTGTCACTGTTATTTTTAGGGTATTCGAATTTGTGTGGGGTAGGTACCACAACTTAAAAGTGAAAAATATAAGCTTTTTACAACCGACTTCCAAAAAAACACTTAAAAGTGAAAAATAACTTTAATTTCCGAAGTCGGTGGCAAAAAAAGAAAATTGAAAAGCAAAGACACTAGTCAGACAGTTTTTATTCTTTGTCGAGTGAGAAATTAATTTATTGGAGAGCTTGCTTTGTCAATCAATAATAGAAATAGTACAGCTTGTCCTATTTTATTCCAGTTCACTTAAGCTTCTTTTCATACGATAATAGAGCGAGCATTGTCGTTCAGAGTTCCTCTTGCAGGATATTTTTTCCATGTTTAATGTTTTTTAGGTTTGCGTTGTTTTCCTACTCTATGCAGTTTTCTTTCACCGTAATTCAATGGTGCCCGAGATCTTTTTTTTTAGGTTTTTATTGGGTCTCAAAAAACGATTACATTTACATTTTTTTAAATTAAACAGCGCCAGTAAGTGATGGTGCCATTTTAATCGAAGTTAAAGATAACATAATGTTAGATAATGATTAAGTTAGAGTATTTAGCCACTCGGTTATAACATTTTTGCATTGCACATTGATTGAAATAAAATACAGTAATATGTAAGGGAAAGTCAAATTGATACTTTTTGCATCATCGGCCTAATAGTGATCCCATCGCTGGAGCACCGACCTCTGCTGTATGAGAGGGAGAGGGCATTGATAAGTTTATAATTTGAACCCAAAACCTCGTTCACACTAACTGGCTCCAAAATATTATTATCATTTTCCATTTTTGCTCAATTTATGTTAATTTTTTTATCAATTACATTAGCATTTTTATTCAATGCACGTCTTCATGTCTCAGGAATATAAATAGCTTCTAATCTAGATAGTCTAAACTATTCTAGACATAATCCAGACTTTGCAAGGGCTGGCGATAAACCCTTGATTTCAGATATTTATGAAGCTTCTTCATTAATGATATTATTGTTATGCTTGAATTATTGACATTTAACGGATACATCGTTAAATGGAGAAGATTTTTATATAGTGCCTGTTAAAAGTTAATGATGTAACAAACGGACATAGCCATCTATGGCTAGTAAAAAAAACTTATACCTTGCTAGTAAATTAGACGAAATCTTAATTAATGGTGCATACTGCAGGTTACAGGTGTATTATAATTTCTGAGTTTTCTGACGCGGCCTAAAGGCACCGCGACAGACAAGGGGAAGAGTTACAGATGTTTTAAACGAAGCACTGTGTTTTTATGAGCTCGTGGCTAAGTAATAATAGCCGCACGGGTCGATCCATCAGGTCACACTTGCCGGGGTTGGTCTGTGGATGGGTGGGTCTTTACATACCGAGACTTCTCCGTGCCTCGGAAAGCACGTGAAGCCGTCGATCCCGGCTGTCATTCATGGATCTTTGACAGTCGATACGGGTCGTCAGAAGCCCGAAAGTCTGATAACCAGTCTTACCAAGGGTTATCGTATTGCCCAGTTACGGGTTGTGGTGGTCAGATAGGCAGTCGCTCCATGTAAAATACTGGTATTCAGCTGCATCCTGTTAGACTGGAAGCCGACCCCAACATAGTTGGGTAAAGGCTAGGCAGATTGATTGATTTTGGCAGAGTGCGTGTTGATGGATGTCCCGTTGTTGTTATCTTTGCTTTTTGGTTCCGAACATGCATGTCTCATCGTTTTTAACTGACTTTAAGAATAGGAAGAGGTTTAAGAATAGGACCTACACGGATTTATCCGTAATTACTGGGCCAATTTATGTAACTCTTTTCTTTTTTGGTATAGAAAGCTCGCGGGGTGTTTCCTTAATTTATTATAACTTTGCTAAGGTCGTTTTTGAGTTATCTTCAATAATACGTTTCTAATTCACTTTTTGTATATTGATGATGTTATTATAAGTTCCTGTCACTGTTGTTTACATACCAAGTAGTGGTATAGGAATTTAGGTGGGCTAGATACCTCGATCAAAAACAGTAAAATATAGTAGTTTTTTAAGTGGAGCCGTGATGTTAAGCAAAGCATTTCACAATGAATTAATGCCGATATCTCTAGGCCACCTTACAACTTTTCAGTTTCCCCACATCCATATGTGAACAGTTAAGGGTCACGTCATATCTGCCGCTTAGAGAAATGGTGCACTTTTCCCTAAGGGTCCTCGGTCCGGACCCTCGTTGATTGAGTATGTATCCTCATGCCAAACATGATAGTGATGGGCTGACCCAGTTATTAAATCGAGTATAGTTTGTAGTCGATTTACGGAATGACAAGCATTCGTGAATGGACTGTTTGTTTTGTAAATGGAAAGTTTTATGTAATATGTCATATAACGATGTTTTATTATTTGCGGATGTGGGGCGATTTATTTTGATACGTTAGATCGGTTTGTTAATCTACAGGTATGTTCACACTGTGAGCATTATTGATGGAGAGCTTTCGAAAACCAGTGTTCACGTGGTTTTGAAAATTCCGTTGCGAGTGACAAAGTCGTTTGCAAACTCATTCAAAATAGGAGTGGTCGTTGGGACGACGTCACCAAATAAATTCACATTCACTTGTTTTTTACAAAATTATCGCTGAAACATTGACACTAATTGAATTTCGAAGATTTGTTTGTCAATTTCATTGGCCATTTCTACCAAAACCTTTGCCTTTTTCAATTTGACAAAAACATACAAAAACCTTCACAAAAAATATTTCAAAGTATTTCTAAAGGTCTTTCAAAGGGTTTCTAAAGGTCTCAAAGTCTGAATAATAATTATTCAATATAAGTATACCTACAAAGCGGGCAATTCTGGCAAGATTTCATTTGAAGGAAGCCTCCATAACTTATCAGGCTTCGGTTCAATTATAGAGGGAACATTTTCCAAGTTGTTGTATTAACAGATGTTTGTTTTTTTGTCATTTTACTTAGGAATGGCAGAAAATTAAATAAGATTTTTGGAAGATGTATCGTGTGGGTCAAGTTGATAAAGACGCATGTCATCTCGCTTGTCGAGTTACTGTCACAGTTATTCCATGTTTGTTATTTCATAGCAGCCAGAAAATTAATCTTTTAGAATGTAAACGATTTCGTAGAGAAAGTGCTGTCTCTACGCAATCTTTTTACACAAAATTAAGTAATACTACAAAATTACCAAAACAAAGTAATTTTTAAACGGGTAATAATTTTTACAACAGTTTTTTTTTTTTTTTAATCATCTGGATGTTATTATGACCATTTAAAAAAAAAAAAAAATTCAATTAAACCATTTACAGGCAGTTTTGAATTGTCAAAGAGTCGGTCAGTTAGTCAAAACGTTGAAGCTAGTTGCCCATTCCAAATCGTAGATCTCTATGGAGAAGAACGGGCAAGAAACTCCAAGGACACTCTTTTAAAAATGGATATTGATATTACAAAATCCTGGGTACAGTAGTCTTAGTGCTTCTACATGTGAGAACAATGTCAAACGAAAAATAATCAAAAACAATTCAAAATATAAGATTAGAAAATAAGCCCTGGCAGATAAGAGATGACCAGTCTCACCTGACGGCACCCGTTGACGAACATGACACGTGGATAAGCACCATCCAGCTCATCCATTTTGTAGCGAACCGAAATTTCTGAAATCAAACCATCCAAATTAGCACGCTCCACTAACTAAGCGTGAACAGAAATTTTAATCAAAATCTAGCAAAGCCAGAGAAAAGTTTAACCAAAAAATGTCTACCAACTTCTACATTACTTAATTAAAACCACAAAACCGTTTCACGGACTTCAGCAATTAAATCAAAATAAGCGAAAAACAGTACAAGTTTTCTCTCAGAAGTGTACAGAATGTTAACGTTAACATATAAAGTATTGCAAGAATTTCTTGACCCTCGGGGATGTTGCCAGTTGTAAAAGAAATAAAACATCTAGGTTTTATTGAGCAGGACTCTCTGAACTTGTTGGGGTTTGTGACTTTATTTTGAAGAACTTTTCGAGATTCTGAAATTGAAATGGTACAAATATTTCTGGTTTGTTAACTCTGACTGATATGAAAGTAATGAATGTGTTTTTTTTTTGGAACCGCTAGATTTTATTACTGAGATTTAGAGGTCCGTCTGTATGATCGTCATATTATCATCTTCACATATAATTATAAATATTATAATAATAATTAATGTATACAAAACATTGTAAAACATTTTAAAAGAGTAACTATGGAGTTTCTTGCCCATTCTTCTCCATACGAAACTATTTTTTGAAAGGGGCGCCCAGAATCAATTCTATTTTATTGTAAATTTTGCAGCTAGCCATATATGATTTGACTTTGACTTTGACTTCTGCCAAAAGACTCATTTTCAGTAAGTAACTATTTTAAGTTTTTAGTTTTCACATCAGATTGTGTGTTATTGATTGAGCCAATATGTCTCGTGATATACCTGTTTTCTTCGTCAACAAAAAAATAACATTTTTAATCTGATCGATCGTCTTTGACTACCATACTGCCTTTTGTAGTTTTCTAATTCCGCACGGAGAAACAGCCTATTTCTTGAAAAAAAAAAACCTTTTCACCTTTATAAATAGTAAAACGCGTGGACATATTGTCCACGAGCTAAACCAGGTTTATCACGAAACTAAACAAGTTTCCAGATTTTATTATTCCTAGATTAGACCTCGGAGGCCTATAAACCTGGGTCGCCTTAATAGATGGGCTAGCTTTTGTACCGTAAATCAGTAATCCGCTGTGTTGCTCAAACTTTTATTGAAATTGGTCCTTCGGGCCGGATTCTGTTATCTTTATCTGGACTCAGTCTAACAATATAAAGATAGGACAGAGATAGGATAGGTACGGAGGATAGGGACAGGATTTAAACTAATTATTAAACGCGGGTTAGACTGACTAATAATAATTATTATGAAAATTTAAATCAAAATTATTTTATAGTGAAACTCCATGGTTACCCTAAAATCTACTTAGCCTTTAGCCTTTTCCCAATGATAGTTAATTGATTCAGGCGTGACTTTGCGGAAATCCATTATAAAATACAATAGACGTAGATATATTTAGTAACCTATTCCGCTTGACTATTCTTCAAGAGTCCTAAAAAACCCTGTAAGAAATCGACACGTGTTTCACCTCTCAACGAGGCATCCTCAGGATGACGATTGACCAATTGCAAACCAGAACGCGACGTGTTACCACACGGAGCGCTGGACGCAAAGTGAATCAAATCGCCCGTCACCCCTACTTATCTAGGATTGCTGCTCGGCGCTGATAGCTCGTTGAGAGGTGAAACACGTGTCGATTTCTTACAGGGTTTTTTAGGACTCTTGAAGAATAGTCAAGCGGAATAGGTTACTAAATATATCTACGTCTATTGTATTTTTCCCAACGATGTTGGAGTTGGCTTCCAGTCTAACCGGATGCAGCTGAATACCAGTATTTTACATGGAGCATCTGCCTATCTGACCTCCATAACCCACATACTGGGTAACACGATACCCCTTGGTAAGACTGGTTGTCAGACTTTTGGGCTTCTGACTACCCGTAACGACTGTCAAAGTTCAACGAATGACGTCCGGGACTAACGGCTTAACGTGCTTACCCTGAACTCTGTAGCTACCCTATTTAAATAATTTATGGTAAGCTATCGTCACTGTACAATATTAATTAATACACTATTAAGATATATTGCTCAATTAGCACACTGGCTTTAATTGTAACTTAGGTATGCAATAACTGGCGAAATGTGGGTGTAGGTATACAATAGGTCTGGCGGGAAAGTCCGATAGGGATACCGGGGCCCTTGGCAACAGGCAACTGAAGGAACACGGGTTTTTGTCAGTAAAAGTCTGACAAGTCCCACTCTAAGCCCAGAGCGGGCCGTCCTTTTATTTTATTAATTACAACAACCTGTTTTACAGTGCAAATAATTATCTAGTTTGTGTATCAGCCACTTCACTAAGTAACCCCATTCAAATTCTTTAACAAACACAGTGTGTCACTTTGAATACGCAAATCATTATTTTGATTTCAAAATAATATACGTGCAAATTGTGCAAATTTTGCCCTGCACAGGGTGTCAAGCACCTGACACATTATTTCTCGTTGTGTCCCAAATTAGCATATAAATTAATACAATTTGGACCGAAAATGTACCACTGCAGATGCCGCAATGTACAATGTTTTGCTTGATACTATGTTTTAAGTTGAACAAAAAGGACTTGTCAAGGTTTAGTGTTTTAGATAAGTTAGTGCCAGAAGGAAGAAGTCTGCAGGGAATTGTGAGCAGACTAAAGAAAACGTAGTTTTAGGTAGGTACCTATAGTTTTTTGTTATCTTGCCTAGTGGCCCTGTTCTTGAACTTGTTCTCGCATGATGGATGTCGGAGCGATGAGGTCTAGGATGGAACGAGCGTGTTCAGAAGATGCCTGTTCACTCTTACTTTGAAAGCTGACGGCTTAGAAAGGCTTTAATACCTTTGCAATTTGTCCAGAAGAGCCTGAAAATATGGCCTTAATTAAGGTTTTGTACCGACTTTTTAGGCTGAGGATATTTTCTATTTCGTTAGGTCAATGGCTCGGTTTCTGGATAAATTAGTATTTTTAACCGACGAAAAAAAAGGACCACGCATAACTTTTTACCGAGTGGTCCGATTTGAACGCTTCTTTTTTTATTCGGGATACCTCGAAGTTGGTCCCATATTAAATTGAAAACGGAAATCTTAAGGGTAGAAAAACTGGGGTTGATTGATTTTTCACTTACTGAATTTCAAACTGTGAACCGATTCTGTTGAAATTTCGCACACATACATAGTTCTGATGACACAACTGCTCATCATCAACTCCAGATCTTTAACTTGGGGTTGATCTGATGCCGGAGACGGAAGACAGTCGCGAGAGCTCCTCAGCAGTTTCTAGCAGCTACATCGTGTTTGAGCTTTAAAAAATATGTGGGAAGTAGATTTTAGCCGCAACAATAAATGGTGACTAAAAAACGAAAAATAAAGAACTTTTTTACGAAAAATTAAATCGACGAAAAAAGGTTTATTTTTTTATTTTTCGCTTTTCAGTTATATTTTTTTATGAAGTGCAATACCTCTTTTTTTGCGGGACATTTTCATTATTAGTTGGCATGTCTTCCACTTGTTAAACACACTCCAGCAATTTCAAATTCAGAAATTCACCCCGAGTCTGAGAAAATGTGCTTGCATTTCAATATCAAAGTGTCCATTATTATTCCTTGACAATTTATTTATTGAAAAATTAACTTTCTTTGGAACGGCGCTTGTTTAAAATGCATCGTAAATAGCTGACATTTTCCGTGTTGTATTTCACGACGCCATTTCTTTTTCTTCAATTTTCCCGCGCTCAGCACTTCTACGGCGTGGGAAGGCGTTCGCTCATTCAGCCTCCGATAAAAAAGTGTAAGACTATTCACACAATAGTGCTTGTATTGAATACTGATAAGTTCTTTTTGAAGTGTTTACGAATATTTTATTTCTATAAGAGCTGTGGTGAGCAAAGGTGAATGGAAAGTATTTGGGACTAAATCGTAACTCAGCCAAAATAGAAAGTAAAATTCCTTTCAATATAGAATTTGAATCATTTTATGAATTCTATAAGTACCTATTATTTTGTCTGGCGTACTCAGACATTTGGCAAAGCTTGCAATTATGCTAATCTTACGGTTCACATTTAGAGAACAAGGGCAATTTTCATCGCAAAAGTAAAGGTTTAATGAAATTCTTAGAAGGTTTTATTGAAATACCCGGCTCGGTTCTATAAACTCACTACCTATTGCATCCTTGAAGTACAGTATTATACCCGTATTTCTGCTTAGTTAGCGATGTTAGCTGGAATACTTAATACTAGACGTTATTATCATATTAGCCCATTCTGTGCTACTGCTAAGCATCTGCTGTCTTCCTTCTTTTCTTTCCACCACAGCTTTTTGGTTTTGTTGTCCAATCCAAAATCCATACTAATATTATAAATTCGAAAGTAATTCTGTCTGTCTTTATGTTACCTTTTCATGCCTAAACCACTGAATGAATTTCGATAAAATTTGGTAAGGAGATAGATTGCATTCTGGGGAAGCAAATATGGTACTTTTTATCGACATACCACGCGAGCGAAGCCAAAGCGGAAGCTAGTCCAAACTAATATTTTAAATGCGAAAGTGAGTTTGTTTGTTACGCTTTAACGCTAAAACAGCTGAACGGATTCAGATGAAATTTGGCACATGGGTAGACCATCACCTGGAATAGGACATAGGATACTTTTTATACCGATATTCCCTTGGGATCGAGACTTACGCGGGTGAAACCACGGGGCGCAGCTAGTTAATAACATTTTAAATACGAATGTAATTCATGTCTGTCTGTTATCATTCCCCGCTGGATATCGATAAAATTTGGCAAACAGGTAGACCATGGCCTGGATCAGGACATTAGATCCCGTCTTTTTATCGCGGTAGCACGTTCCCGTGGGATAATTTCCGACCGCCACGCGTGCGAAGCCGCGGGGAAAACGTTAATCTTTCACAAATCCATTTAAACCAACCCAATGTTCTGGCTTAAAATTTCAGTCTCTAAACATAAAATTCAAGTTACCGAACCAAGAAACACTCAAATCCTCTTCAAGAGTCGTCGCACTCAGTCACTCGCCCTGAATACGTCCTTCAGGCTCCGACATCGGTCGCAGCCGAGGTTGGTATAGAATCTGTATCGAGGTAGGTTACTCGATGTCTGTGAAGCACCTCTTTGCATCGGTACGCTGTGGAGCAGATGCAAAGTAAGGATCCCTCTTTACTTTGCATCTCCTCTACAGCGTATCGATTCTGGAGAAGGTGAAGGAAGGATTCTGGGGAGGGGAAATTTAAAGCGAGTTTGGCCGATTCGCAAAAGAGGTTCTCAATTCAATTACAGTTTTATTCTTGTGTACTCAATAATTGGTAGGTATCGTAATAATGTTCGGAATGTTATAATTTTAGTATGGTTTTATATTGGAACTGTCCTCGCAGCACCCGCCGCGCCGCTGCCATATAAAACTATGCATTTTGAACGTGCTGCTCACGCGTCGCCGAGAATATGACCTGAGATCTGGCCTTAGATCACTGAAATTTTGACAGACTGGAAGCAATCCAACAACAACCTTATTGCAACGACAGAAGAGACAAGATCACTTTGAAAAGACAGTGATGCCAAGTGAGAATTAAAATAAATGGATAGAAAATGGAACTCTTAGATTTAAAAAAAAAACTCATCTAGGAATAGCAAAAAATCGCTCACGATATGGGATTATTCCAGTAATCCCCATTGTAAATCCCCATCAATGATGATCTGTGAACTTTTTGTCCACAAATCTCCATTGACGACTCCATAAAGATTGTGTTACAGAAGAGGTTCACAAAGAGTTCTTGGGCACTAGTCCTTTAAAATAGACTAAAAAGCTATAAATTTCCATAACCATCAGACGACAGATATTTCAAGAGAAAAAAAAAAAGAAATGAAAAGTATTTTTTATTATTTTAATAGCCAGACCTTTAACTAAGCCTTTACCAAACCTATTATTATTACGGACTTAGACGTAAATAACTAGCATGTCCATAACTTGGACCTCATCGCCTCAGTTATTTTTACGTGGGCGACGAAAAGGTTACCATAAAAGACAAATATAGAAATAAAATCCTTTTATAAAAAGAAAATAAAATAAATTGAAATAATAACATATTTTTTTAGACTGTTGATGGGTTGAGCCCTATTGCTCCCTCGGGTTAAAAAGGTCAGATCTAAAGATGTTACACGAGTATAGTCATTCTAATTCACAAGCGCGGCTCATGTCATTTTTATAATTATGTCATTGTTATAAAGTGCATAATTACCTACTGATCATGAATAGGTATTGTTGTGAAAATAAAAACACCTAAAAAAATATGTATTACCTGAAAAATAAAAGCCTGTACAAACCTACATACAGAAATAAAATCATTCAAAATCAAAAGTCATTTATTAAAACAAGGCTGACAATCAGCACTTTTAGAACGTCAAAATTACGTAAGACAGTCCCCCAAAACGCCCACTCTTCACCACTTCCAAGTACCTAATTTATCTGGGAAGAAGAAGTGGCGCAACAAACTCCCCAGCAGTACAGCTGTCTGTTCCGTTCGATTTTTTTCATTTATCTATTAAATGACAAGTGTATTCTGGAGACAATGCAACGGTAGCACCACATTATAAATATCCATATTAATAGTGTGTAGCACGTAGGTACAGGCGTGCACCGCGGGGAAGTTGGAGGAAACCACTTTGTTTGTCTCGGGACGTCACCCAAGACTAATGCGCGTTCCACTGTATGTCCCCGGGACTTAATAGAAGTACTGAGGAGACACTCCGATCGATTGTAGTTAGCAACACAGATTGTGACTAGACTAGACCAGACTACATCGCTTGTCCAGACTTACAACGGAGTACAAAGATAATAAAAGAAGGTGTGTCGCCGGGACGCTTTTCGTCACAGATGAAAGACATACCAAGTGACATTCTGTGATGTTTCAGAAGTATTGTGAATACGGGGCTATCGGCGTGTAAACTTAAGTAAAAATCTACGAAGGGTTAGGCAGAAGTGAAGGTACCTATAGTACACCCACATTTCACCAAAACGAAATTCGCTTTAATAGTAATTTGGCTTTTACAATAACATTTGTGATGAATCGATTGTTAGTTGTTACACAATCTATCATAAAGCAGTTTAAATCTCTGCTAACCTCAAACAATATAAACGTTCAATACATATAGGCTATCAATACTAATTTAAATATTCGTCAGAACTTGGCAAGCGCCGGATGTATGTCCGGGTAGGCTCTTTATTCCCTCCATTTTTTGGAGAACCGGATTTCCGGCACACCACTAACCTAATATCCTGCCCAGTTATGCAGTCAGCAGGACCTTTGCTGAAGAATTTTATGAAACAGTTATTGAACGGAAATGTGTGGAAATAAAGGCTTGCCTATTATTAAAATACATCTACATCATTATACCACAATCTTTCTCGTTATAATAACTCTCGCATGTATCTAAATTTAAAAAAGACACGGTAATATTTATTTGGCGTGATTTATAAATAACTATCGACCCTGTCCTGCTTCGCTCGGTTTTTACTTGTCAAAACATCGAGATGTCTTAGTTATATGTACTTAACTTTAATTATCGTGATAAACACATAAACCTTCCGGAACAAATTCTCTAAACGATGGTGAAAATCTCGTCAAAATCTGTTGGGTGGTTTAAAAGAACAACGCAGACATACAGAAAAATACGAAAAGCGACTTTAATTTATAATAATTAGGTATGTATAGATAAACTGGCGTGAAGATAATTATGTACGTAGTACCTACATAGAATATATGTAATTTTATCCTGGTTTAAGGCTCGCGCAAACAGACGCGAAATCGCGGGCGCGACAGGCAGCAGTACCTGTCGCGCCCGTGATTTCGCGTCTGTTTGTACGAGCCTTTAAACATTCCTTTTATCGTATTGGAATACATTCCATTTGCAAAGCCAACAACAATAAAACCCTTTCAAACAATTAAATAAAGTGTTAAAATGTCTTCGGAATCAATGAATGAAAGCTCGGGAATTTTGAACTGAATTTCACAACCTAATACAAAAAAAAGACCGACTTCCAAAAAAAACACTCAAATATAACTTTAATTTCGGAAGTCGGTGTCTTTGCTTTTCAATTTTCGTTTTTTGCCACCGACTTCCGAAATTAAAGTTATTTTTCCGTTTTTTTTGGAAGTTGGTCTTTTTTTTTGTAAAAAGTTTTTATTTTTCACTTTTTAGTTGTGGTACCTACCCCACACAAATTCGAATACCACTAGCTGATGTAAATAATCGTGAAGGAGTAAATGAAAACATCGTCTAGATAAACTAAGTGGGAAAAATACGTAATATTGAAGGTAACTCAAAAACTACGCATGCAAAGTTAATAAAATTTATATGGGACCACCTCGGAAGCATGAACTACCATACAAAAAAAGAATCATCAAAATCGGTTCATAATTGGCGGAGTAATCGGGTAACAAACACACACAAAAAAAACATTCAGATGAATTGAGAACCTCCTCCTTTCTGAAGAAGTCGGTTAAAAAAAAAATCTGCCTTTTCCTATGTTGGGGTCCTTGGGGTCGACTTCCGCCTAACCGGATGCAGCTGAATACCAGTACTTTACATGGACCGACTGCCTATCTGACCTCCACAACCCAGTAAATACGATACCCCTTGGTAAGACTGGTTGTCAGGCTTTCGGGCTTCTGACCGCCGGTAACGACTGTCAAAGATTCACGAATGACAGACAACATTTTAATATCCGGTATACCCTATGTGTCAATTGCACGAGGTCGTAAAACCTCAATTTTGTGCACTTTCTATACAGCTGTCACTAACAATATACATTATTTTCAAAACCTCATTTCAAATACCAATTATATATCAACAAAGCGACATCCGATCCAATTGATTACCACGCCAACTAGCTAATATAAGAAGGCTTCAAACTAAATTTACTTCTTTTGTCCAGATAATAAAGATGAAATTTTAATGAAGGGCCGTTGTTACCCTCGTCTCCGTAACAGACAACGAATTGATTGATGGTACAAGCTAATTGAGTGAAGGTAAATTTGTTCTGTGTAGAGATTGTTTTTTATGTGTAGGGTCACTAATGGGTCAAAACAATTTAGTGGGTGAGTTCGTAGAAACGTGCGACCAATGCTCGTGCCTTCTGAAAACAAGTGCGTGTCGGACCATTCAATGAAGAGTTCCGTAGTTAGGATGAATTTACCATCTTTTTTTAAGACCATAGATTTATTATCTGGGGGCACGGGAGTGCCCCCGCCAAGATACATTTTTCTGTAATCTATAAGTATAGAACTACATTACGTATATTTTTCAAAATTTTAGGCTCAGTAGTTTCGGAGATGAGGGGAATGGTAAATTTTTATATATTTTCTTATATATCTTTAAAAGTATTTATTTTAAAATTATAAAAAATACTTTTGCTACAAGCCCCTTTCATTTGATATGTCACACGGCACAGTTTGCTAAACTTTTTTTTATATTTTCTAATTGGCACCCCAAAAGTGATTTTCATATTTTCAATATTAATTTATTTTCGTTACACCACACACGGTACCTAAAATAGATTAGAATAGAATAGAATACTCTATATTATGTACACCATAAAAAAACAAGAAAAAAATATAGAAATTAAACATAGGGTGACACAATGGGCGGTCTTATTGCTAAAAGCGATCTTTTAAAGACAACCTTTGGATGGATTAAAGTGAGAAGGAGAGATAATACTGCAGGTAGTCAGTGGTCTACCATTTACATATACAATAAATACATACATACATAAATCATATACTTATCTATATAAAAAAAAAAATATATATATACAATAAGAAACATGAAACAGGAGGAAAGAGCTAAATTTAATGACAATATTAAAGGAGACAGGAAGTGTTTTTTACCAGAATTTTAAAAGTGGACAAAGATCAACTTAATCCGTTCATTGGATTCGGAGCAAATCTAGTCACACGCCGCGACGGTTGCGAGTACCATGCAGTTGCGGTTGCGGGTTGCATACAGAAGGACATATTATGTCCTTATAGAGGGTGTCCCCTCCCGGCTTTTCCACTCATATGTGTCTCGTATATACCTATTTTTAGTCACCTTTCACTCACCCTCTCAATATGACCAAACCACCTAACCGTACCTACTCTTGTCAATTTTTGTCACTAAATCTTCTTTTAAACCACACTGTTGCCTTAAGACATCACTCCTCTGCATAATTCATAGTTACACCACTCACACATTCTTTATAATTCGTTTATTTACTTTCTTTCTAATGTAATCACGTTTTTAAATAATACTTAAATTAAAATGATAATAATCCTGAAAAAAATTCGCCAGTCCACTCGACACGTCCATCATGTGGCTTCCTTCTGATAAAACTTGATAATTATGATCTCGAATGAATGACAAGACCAACTGGTTCAAAAGACTATCCTACTAATTTAACTTAACCTATATAATGAAGTTATCAACAGTTAACTAAAATTAGTAACCTTCAAATTAATCAAAGAAACGAATCATATAGATGATTAGATATGATTAATGAATTATTTTGCCAAATGTATGTAAATTATAGAGTACCGTTCACGAACGAATGAAATATATTAAATTGAACCTCAGACCAAATAAAAAACCAAGACAGAGCGTAGCGAACAATACAGTAAAGCATGCTAAAATAACACCTCCGCTCCTACATTCTCCTCACCTATACTCCATTTGAAATAAGATTAGACGTATAGATAAGCCTTTTTTACATTCCGTTTAACCGATTTTGAATTCTATTGTGTTGGTGGCATGACAAATAGATAGTTGGTATTGTGTAACTTTTTTTGCTTTTAATGCTATCCTTATGCCTACGGTATAGAGGTCAAAATCGGTTGAACGGACTGTAAAAGGGTTTGTTTTAATGTATAATCTTATTTCAAATGGTGTAAAGGCATATGTTTGTCCATAAACCATTCCAAACAGACAAACTTTTACACAAGCAAACTAGGAACACAATAATTTCCGCCACTACACGCACAGTCTTGTGATTTCAAATCAACATACTGTCTATGAATCAGTCGCTCAATTGTACGTGTGCCGCCTGCCGTGCTGTTTCGATTCAAACATATAACTCGATGCATACGAACTGCCAGCAAATCTTGTTAGAATGCTGTGAGAGAAATCTAGATAGCGTCTGTGTTTTGTAATGATGTTACTGGAAAGTATGTCAGGAATCCGAAGTGGCTTTGGAATTTTTATATACACACAGGAATAACTTTATTGTCGAGTCCCGGCTGAAATGATTTAAGATGACTTCTGGAATATTTTTTTATTTAGCTTTACATTTTAATCATCAATTTAAAACAGTAGGTAATCGTAAAGTTTCTTCTCCATCATAAACGCCCAAATGGAACCGTGCACCTAGCTCCTGACATTTCATAAGTGCCCATGTAGTTTTATGTGAAATAAAATATTTTTAATTTGAATCAGAGTAAACTCATAGCCGTTTCAGAAATATTTCATAAAGACCTTCCATGCCATTGGGTCATCAAATCGAGCTCAAAGCATTTATTTCAATTAAACCAATTGCAGGAACTTTTTAATTGTCAAGGAGTCGGTCAATCAGAAAGACGAAGCCCATTCCAGAGCGAAGTAGGTTTCTATAGAGAAGAACGGGCAACAAACTCCATCGACACTCTTTTATATGAAAACAAATGCCTGTATTGTATGTTCGTATCATCTCCAGTTTATTATGTGCACGAGTTTTTTAATATTACTTACTAGTCATGTGCTCGTGGCTAAGTAATAACAACCGCACGGTTCGATCACGATCTATCAGGTTAAGCTACGCTTGGTCCGTGGATGGGTGATCTTTACATACCGAGTCTCCTCCGTAACTCGGAAAGCACGTTAAGCCGTTGGTCCCGGCTGTCATTTGTGGATCTTTGGCAGTCATTACGGGTCGTCAGAAGCCCGAAAGTCCGACTACCAGTCTAACCAAGAGATATCGTATTACCCAGATAATGAGTTATGGAGGTCAGATAGGCAGTCGCTCCATGTAATATACTGGTTAGACTGGAAGCCGACCCCAACATAGCTGGGAAAAGGCTAGGCAGACTGATTGTTGCCTGTGGGTTGCTTAATAGTATTTGTAAAATTATCTAGCTTAGCTGAAAATGTTATCACTAGGATTAACTGGTATAGAAGTCACAAGTTACTACATTCTACCTAGAGTATCATTATATTATCAGTATTCTACCTATACTCCATTTGAAATAAGATAAGAGATTTAAACAAACCTTCATACAGTCCGTTCAACCGATTTTGACTTCTATACCGTAGGCATAAGAATGCCATCCTCCATCCTTTAAAAGCAAAAAAGGTTACACAATACCAACTGTCTACTGCAGCTGCCATTTGTCGTGCCACCAACGCAATTGAGGTCAAAATAGGTTGAACGGACTGTAAAAAGGTTTATTTAAATGTCTAATCTTATTTCAAATGGAGTTTATATTATAGTTGTAAATGGGCTAGTTGTTATCTAGGCCACGGAAAAAAAATATATCTTTGATTATGAATGTGGATAGCTATAAGAGTAGGGGACGAAAGACATGATGGATGAACTGTGTGAATGATAATATGGCTGAAAAGGGGGTGACAACCGAGATGACGACTAAAAGAGAAGTATGGAAAAATTTACATGTTGCGCCGGCCCCAAATAAATTGGGATAAAGGCCACAGAATGATGAATGATAAAGCATATCAACGCTAGAAAATTTTTACTTAATACTACCTACCTACTTAAACGTAATTTTATTTTTTTCAGGTTGAAAAATTCTAACCATCATCCACAAATATTGGAGTCCCTTGGAGTCACATGTGGGATCCAACCTCTCTGCTCATTTCGCTTGAAGCTTGGCGTGATAATAACTAAACAAGTAAGTTTTCAACTTCACGTGACCAGAGGGCTGGTCTATTTTTTGGCCAAAGAACCAGCATTGCCATACAACGTGGCAATGCCTAGCCTTTTAGCCACATTTCCTTTTGACAGCGATGCGGACGAATTTTTTAATGCACTATGATTATTTCGCCTCCTTTTTAGGGTTCCGTACCCAAAGGGTAAAACGGCACCCTATTACTAAGGCTCCGCTGTCTATCTGTCCGTCTGTCACCAGGCAGTCCAGCAGGCGTGATAGTTAGATAGTTGAAATTTCAAAGATGATGTATTTCCTTTGCCGCTTTAACAACAAATACAAAAAAAAACAGAATAAAATAAATATTTAAGGGCCATACAACAAACGTGTTTTTTTTGCCGTTTTATAGATAATGGTACGGAACCCTTCGTGCGCGAGTCCGACTCGCACTTGGCCGGTGTTTTATATACTTGTACATATTATTATTATTATTTTAAGTCTGTAAGCTTTTACATTACGTTAATACGTGTCTATAAGTAAAATCATAATTACTTATGAAAAAAAAAGATTATAGAAAGTTTTTAATCAAATCATTTATTACTTTACTAGCTACCCGACCCTGCTTCGCATGAGCTTACGACTTGACAAAATGACAAATGTTCTTTATTGTAGGCCAGTTCAATAATAATTCATTATTCACACCAAAATTGTGAAAAACGCATTGAAATCTGTTGCGTTGTTTAGAAACGTGGTCACAGACAGACACGTATTATAAAGCGACTTTAATTTATAATAATGTATAGATTTCAAAATTTTAAAATAACTATTCTGTGATGTTATTTGCAGATTTAATCAAATTAGATGTTGTGAATTCCAAGTATTTTCATTTCAATGATTTTTTCAAAGAATTTTAATAAAAATTCAAGTAGATTTATTTTTAATTTCGGCTTGCACTCAGTCAACACTTAATTTATCTATTTTTTATTTCAACATCGTAAATTAAAATTAAAATTCATATTGTATATTTTACTTTCAAGTTTCTCAACTTCGCCCTTACTTGATTTATGGAACACCTACATTGAATTGATAAGTAGCTCAGACCAAATAAAAAATCAAGACAGCGCTGTCAACAGTGACGTGAGGCCGGTTTCGTAAACATGTGTGCACATATTTCGGTGTAATTTGATTGTAAATGGTTGTAAATGTGTGCGTTTGAGCGTGTATGCACAGAGCGGTGGTGTAGTTTTGGCATGCTTCACTTTATTGTTCGCAGTACTCTGTCTTGGTTTTTTATTTGGTCTGAGATAAGTAGTTAGTCAATTAAGTCATACTTGTAAGACTTGAAGTTAAAGCGTGGGCGGAGGGTAAATGACCTTTTATTTTTTATTCACCTTCAAGAAACTTCTAAAGCCATATAACCAATTATCCTAAGTTGGAGAGATATTAGACCACATCCTAACTAATATTATAAATGCGAAAGTAAGCAAACAAACAAACTCACTTTCGCAACTAATATTATAAATGCGAAAGTAAGCAAACAAACAAACTCACTTTCGCAACTAATATTATAAATGCGAAAGTGAGTTTGTTTGTTTGCTTACTTTCGCATTTATAATATTAGTTAGGATGTTGATGTGGATGATTAAATCGCTATCCTGTATTATGGCAATTTAGATCGGTCTAATTATCTCTCCAACTTAGGATACAACTGAATTGTTATCAACTCACTCGAAAAAGGTCATCAAACTTATCACTCGTTTATTATTAGGAAATTGACATTTTCGTATGAGCGTTACATTAAAGAACGAAGATAATTTATTATCTGTATACGTTAAAAATATCGTATCCGGAGGTCATTTTAGCTTCTACACATTAACGATGTGCCATATATAAATAAAAATGAAATGCTGTTCGTTTGTAAGCACATCGCTTGATTGTTTTTTCTTTGTGCATGAAAAATTGGAAAATTTACCCGGAAAATTGGAAAATTCCAGATGGAAAAACCCAATAACACTTTGCCCGACCCGGGTATCGAACCCAGGAACTAACGCTCAGCTATATACTTGCGACCACTAGACCAACGAGGTGGTTAGTAAATCTAAAATCAATCTCAATCTGCCTAGCCTTTTCCCAACTATGTTGGGGTCGGCTTCCAGTCTAACCGGATGCAGCTGAATAGTAATTAGTAAATCTAAAAGACCTTGTGAAAATGTCTAAAGGCCACATTGTAGGTTATATACTATATATAAAGAAAGAAAGACTAACGTTTATTTGGACACAGTTTGTGAAACACAAATAACATTTTTTTTTTTTTTTTTATAGGCATAAGTCCTCCGCTGTACATCTGTGAGCTTAAACTATAAAAAAAAAGTGTAAATATTTTTTTAACATGAATAGTATGTGCCTCACGGCTGCGCCAAAAAGATTCATTTCAGCATTAATGCCAGACAGATGCAGTCTGATGCTGGTTTTCTATCTCCATACATCTACAGGTGAAAGTCATCAAGTCGTAACTGTCATTTTATCGACATAATAACTCCTGTACCACGATGTTATGGCAAACTATAGGTAGTTTACTGCATAGTGCTGCACTTTTATAACTTTTTCACGGATCGTATTCTTTGGAACCAGGTGATTGAGTACCCGTACAGCTTTAATATTTTTTTTGTCATATAATATGGTAGGATGTAATTTTTTTTTTCTTTTATCGTTATATATATGTTCAGGTTGCCCACAGAATTTGAACATGTTACAAATCGCTCCATGAGCGTAAAGGTCGATGTATCATGGAATCAATAAAAACCGTGAAGTAACAAAAAAAAAAAAAAAAAAATACACAGACGAATACGAGAACCTCCTCCTTTTTGAAGAAGTCGGTTAAAAATCCTATTATAAAACAAAGAATTATGAGTTAAAATATGTTTAAAAAGTGATTTTCGTAAAAAGTGCAGTTGACTTTTGTACTTTGCTGTTATAGATTATGGTTTCTTGAATTTCGCGACTTTTGTAAATAATCATTACATGCAAAAGAAAATAGTAAAGATTTATTTAATGCAGTTTGATTATCAGTCGAGGGAGTACCTAACTTGTGTCCGATCAAGTAGGTAGTAGGTACATCGATAAACTAGTAGATAAAATCTGAATTAGGTACGTGATACTTGGTGTTTATTGAAATAGCAATCAACCACACGATAACGTTCAGTTTTATTTAATCTTCATATTGTTACTAACTTAAACTTACTCATGAAAGGAAAAGTTAGGATTTTGGCAAAGTTAAATTCAGTAGATCTTTATGAAATAACACATATATATCAAATAACATCACACCTGTATTCCCTGAAGGGATAGGCAGAGGTATGCAACCTTTCGCCAGTTATGTATAAGCCCCATATATTATAAGGCGAGCCTATTGTCATCAAGCGGGCACAATTCCAGACTCTGAGCTACTGAGAATTTCCAGAGATTCCTTTATGAAATAATTCATAATTATCTGGTAGTGATTAGGTAAAGTTAGAATAACATAAAAAAAAAACAGTGACTGACTCAGTTGTTAAAGCGCTGACTAGGACTTGTGAATTTAATGATTACCTACTTCCCAAGCGCTCTAAAGGTGCTCCCTCAACGGGAACATTCGCTTGTAATGTAACGTTACAGATTCGATTTTGAGCATTACGTTACACTACTGCCTCCCTGACTGACGAACATTCGCTTGTATTTAAACATTTCAGATTCGATTTTGAGCATAACGTTACACTATAATGCCTCCATGACTGACGAGCATTCGCCTGTAATGTAAAATTTCTGATTAAATATTACAGACATTGAGCACTGTAATGCTCGGTTCTCCTTCCTCACTGATGTAATACTCGACTCTGAACGTTACATTACAGGCGAATGCTCCCAGGTGACGCACCTTAATACTTTGATAAACGAGTGCAGGAAAAAAAAAAACAGAGAGAAAGGAGAAACAAAAATATACGCCACGCCACGTGTGTTTATGGGTATATTTCCCGACTAGACAGACGTGCATAGTACCTACATAGGATTATACAGTACCTACAACCCGTGCGCATTAACATGGCACCTGGCTCAATGACTTTTGTACCTCCCCTCGCTTCCCCGCACGGCGACGACGGGGCGCCGCGCGGGTAGCGGGGGGACTATTGAGTTCCGAGCCAGGTGCCATGTTAATGCGCACGGGTTGTACATCAACTATTTCGTCAGTTAGGTTCTTTTGCATAACATAAGTCCAAAGTAACAGCCCGGACTCACCCACTTCTAGGCTTACGCCTTTCCTTTCATCAGCCATACTGTCCGCTTCCGTAGACTCTATTCTAGTATAAAAAAGTTGCTAATCTCTCACTTTCCTTAACGTATCTACAACAAAAAAATGTGTATGAAAATACAAGTAGTTACTAATAAAAAAAAACAATCACATAAATGCAGTCGCCTTGACATAAAACACACAAAATAAATGGGTCGTAATAAATTCTCACGCGATAATATCAGGCTTTAAGAAACAAGACATTTAGGAGCCCGGAAATGGCCAAAGCGGCTGTGAATATACAAAATATGAGAACACTATTTTGGAAAAACTGAAATATATTCATGTGCAAGCCATTTTATAGCCATACAAATGTTTTAGGGTGAATATTTTTGACCTTGAACACTACTAACACTATAGATGCAAAAGTAACTCTGTCTGTCTGTTACATTTGTACGCTAAACCACTCCACCGACCGTTATGTTCAAATAGGTAGCCTGGGACCTAGGACATAGGCTACTTTTCATCCAACACAAGCAGACGAAGGCGCGAATAAAAAAATATTATTTCACCTTTTTTATTTATTCAGTAAATATCCCAGAATGAAAAGTAATGAACACACAAATTCAGTTCAGTTCAATTGAATAGTTTAAACGTGAAAAAAATCTATAATAATTATTTGCTTCACTGTACAAATTCTACACATACAAACTTACATTATTTTGTATGCGACTAAACGAATATGTTGTTGGCATAACAAAATTATTCGAGTTTCTCAAACAAATCTGTGGTGAGACGGGACCTATGTAAACTATGAAAGCGGTTCAAAGATGCTTTTACTCAGTAGTTTAGTAAAATTACTCGTTTATGCCTGGTACTATACTTTAATCTATATTTTTTAGGACCTAGCACTACGCAGATTTTTGCTTACACCTTATAAAATTTCCTATTTTTATAGAAGCTGTCAGTTTTTGTTCTTGTAGAACATAATATTCATTTATGAATTCTTTTTGTTTAAGTAGTAGTTACGAGGTTGTTGACATGGATATTATTTAAATAGGTACAAAAGCGACTTTAATCAGAATTTATCTTTCTTACAGCATGTCTCACAAACTATAGATTGCTTTGATATTTATCTGGCGTTTAATTAATTTTTTTTTTCTTTAGGAAATCCTGATCGATACCCTCCGTCTGGGGAGAACGGAGAGATATGTCAGACTCCTACCGACGAAAACCGTTAATTTGTGTTATAGCGGCAATAGAAATACACAATCTGTGAAAATTTCAACTGTCTACCTATTACGGGTTCGTGAGATACAGTCCGCTGCTAGACAGACGGACGGACGGACAGCAGAGGCTCTGTAGTAGGGTTCCGCTTGGCATCCTTCGGGTACGAAACCCTAAAAATTACAGGCGTCACTTTTATTATTAGTTGTGTTAATTCCACTTTCAGCCACCGAGTCAGGTAAGTTCGTGCCACTATTACCTATGTTTTGAGGATAAATCACAACGTCAACTTGGTTACCTAAAGCTGTAAATAATTAGAATGGGATTAGTAGGTACGACGATCATAGGATTATACTTCGGGAAATTGGCAGACAGTTTCTACTTGGGGGCTTAAAACGGCCATTTTGGCAGAATCATAATAGGATAATAATATGAGTCATCGTAAAATGTCACAAACTGACAATTCTATGATCTGCGTGCAATTCATATTACGCAATTCATCTGTATGACAGTTTTGTATGGAGATTCGTAAAATGATCCACAAATTATGAATTGTTTTATTGAAGTTTAGTGTTAATTAATTTAAATTACGGTAATTTTTATTTATAACTAGCTTCCGCCCGCGGCTTCCCCCGCGTGGTATGTCGATAAAAGTAGCCTATGTCCTTTTCCAGGTCAAGGTCTACCCCTGTGCCAAATTTCATCCAAATCCGTTCAGCCGTTTTAGCGTGAAAGCGTAACAAACAAATAAACAAACAAACCCACTTTCGCATTTATAATATTATATATATATATAGTTATTGTTATATAGTTATAGTTATATAGTTAGGACTAGCTGCGCCCCGCGGTTTCACCCGCGTAAGTCTCAATCCCGTGGGAATATCGGGATAAAAAATATATATCCTATGTGTTAATCCAGGTTATAAACTATCTGTTTGCCAAATTTCAACCAAATCCATTCAGCCGTTTTTGCGTGATTGAGTAACAAACATCCAAACACACAAACTTTCACATTTATAATATAAGTAGGATTAAGTCATTTTCATGCAGCAATATTTACACCATATATGATTCCAATATGAATTGAATTGAGATGATTCAGTCAATGGTGTGTCACCATTTGTGTCAAATTAGAGGAATTGTTAATGATTCAGGAAATGAATTGCTTTTAGAGGAATTGCCAATGTGGCCGTTTTAAGCCCCCTGTAAACCGCCAAGAATCTAGTGCTAAAATCGTCCTGTCTCCTACTAAAGCCTTGCTTAGTTTAGCCACAGACGAACAGCTCAACAGGGCTTTGCACTCAAGACGTCTGGTTCACCAGGGTATGTTCTAAGCTGCGGTCAGACACGTATTACTCTGAATTAGCAACTAACTTGTAGCCAGCAATTTTGTGGAGCGTTGTTAGGTTATCTAGTGTTGACATATTTGTTTCTACAGGGATTTAATAGAACACAAATTCCAAGAACGTATCGACAGTTATGTCGTATAACGTCCCATGTAATTTGGGGTGAGTTTATTGCCAAATTAAACGGGCACAAATTCAAACCCCGGGCACAGAATAATGCAGAAGGCGCACTCCACATTTTAGATATGAAGCTACTATTACACGGCGGGCTCGTCTTGTCGGGCCAATTCATTGAACGTAATATCATCGGAAGATAAGAGTTACGCGATAGAAAAGAGGCAACTTCTAGGTGAATATAACTGAAGGTAATTAGCGCTGTGCGACCTGAGTTGCACTTTATTGTGTCGTAGCAAGAGTCGCTTTTTATTTAAATGACGTTGCGGAGTGAACCATCTGTAGGTACTAATCTGTGGCCCGGGCTACTTGAATTGAGAATTGCTTAGAAACTAGCAACCCGCCCCTGTTTCGCACGGATTTTACGATTTGACAAAATATGAAAATTCCTTTATTATATGACCCACTTACGTTTGATATTAAACATAAACCGTCCGGAATAAATTCATAAATGGTGGTGAAATCTGCATCAAAATCCATTGTGTAGTTTAGAAGACCAACACGGTGACACACCCAGCTACGAAATGCGAATTTTATATACACATTATAAATACTTATTATAAAGAGGTAAAATTTCATCCACATCCGTTCAGCCGTTTTAGCGTGAAAGCGTAACAAACAATATTAAGATATCATCATCATGAGCATCCACAGCCCGTCTTCACCCACTGCTGGGCATAGACCTGTATTTTCTTGAGACATAATACTGTTACTGTATTATACTGTGGTAGAGCCCATTTTTACCGGTAACCATAACAATGTCCGTAATATTCCTGTTACATAGTTGATGATCACAACGATTCAAATATTTGCTCATTTGTCTTTCGAAATTAATTAGGTACACTAATTAGACCTCACACAGTTTGTGGTTTCATTGACATACATTCACAAATCATTAATTTCTGTTATTTTGCACATTACTCACGATCTCGATACCGCTCTATTATTGGAATAATGATTTAGATTAATTTCCGGAATGCGAATTGATAATTTATGTAGAGAGAGTATATTAACCAAATAATCTATTTCATTAGAGCAACAAAATATTTTGTAAAAATACGTACATTTTTTGATATTGGTAGTAGACTAATAATTTCCAGGATTTTTTATAAATTAAATTAGGAAAATATTTAGGTATTTATTATTTGAATCACTGGAGGAAAATTGCTGAAAATATCATGTTTGTCAATTATTTATTTTATAAGGTATCATTAAAATTATGTTACGTTGGCAACTCGTAGCTGAAAGTAACCTTTAGGAAAGTAATTCGTGTCCCGATTCCTAGATTCATGTTTTACTAAGGTTTTCTCCATTAGCTATTAGGTTCTCCATTAGATTTTTCTCAGAAACACTTAGAATACATACTCCATTAAACGTTGAACTCTTGAAGAAACTTTGTAACATAACGTGTTTGGGTTACCAAGGGTAAGCAGGGGTGGGTCGCTAGTTTATTATAATCGCACTAAAAGACAAGTACTTATGTAAATATTATATCTACGATAAGTTTATTATGTAAGTTAAGTTATATTTGAGTTATGTAAGATATCCATTCCAAAGCTATATTTTATCCCAAATACCTTCTAAAGGATTATAAGTTTACCTATCCTTAAATTACACTTAGATAATGGCAAAGATATTCAGAGTCTTAAATCTAAAATGTTCGGCCAACATGGCAGACCAGTAATCAAAGAGCTATTAATTAACTTTACTATTTACTTTATTATTTAACTATTAATTAAAAAACATTCGAATTTTTTTCCATCGACACGCTAATAAGGAAGATTAACTAAACCTTAAAGACCTTACTTAGCAACAGCTTTATAGAATCGATCTTCTTCTATCTCCCAAACTACATACATTAAATTTATGTACCTATGTCTACATATACAATATATTGGTAAAGTGGCAACATCTGCCTCGCATTTAGTTTTCGTCTGGAGACGACACATCGCATGTAGGTACAGTCAGGAGCAAAAATATGCGCGTTTTTGTACTGCAGTATTGTGATACAGTACATCCAGATAATACAGGGAAGTAAAATATGTAAGAATGGAAATATAATGAAGACGCTTTTAAATATCTGTCTACAATACCGTTATATCGTGCACGTATTTCCATTATATTTTATGGACGTGGACGTCCATTATTATTACGTAAGATTTTTTTTTTTTTTTGTCTTTCAATTTTATACACACATACGTTTATCGGTGACTGTACCTATCCTGTGTTATGTATGTGCATAACTGAGGCCACGTACCCTCTGGAACTTGAGCCAAGTACCGTAGATACTTACGTAAGTTAATACTTAAAGTGAGAGAGAAAGTTGTCAGGCTTAGATGAGCTAAGTTTCAAAAGTGTCAAGTATGGAGCTCGATTTTTAAGAGATCTAGTAGTTGAAAGTCCTTGTAAAATGGAACGGGATTTGGTAATTTAAAGTTCATTTTGAAGGATCTTGTTGGATTAGTGCTAGGTCTGTTGATGTCTACTTATTGCGGGCTACTATACCCGCACCGATAGTTGTGGTGATAGTTAATACCCGCACCGATAGTTGTGGTGATACTTAATACCCGCACCGATAGTTGTGGTGATAGTTAATTGATTCAGGCGGACGCCTCGTGTGGACGACGCGTCCAGCGCTCGGTGTGGTAACACGTCGCGTTCTGGTTTGCAATTGGTCAATCGTCATCCTGAGGTCAGGCCTCGTTGAGAGGTGAAACACGTGTCGATTTCTTACAGGGTTTTTCGGACTCTTGAAGAATAGTCAAGCAGAATACGTTACTAAATATATCAACGTCTATTGTATTTTAGTTGTGGTAATGTTTCAGAGACGCTTTTGTCCAACATTAATTGTCAATTTATTTTTATTCTATTACGATGTTTTAATAATGAGATGTATATGGTATGGTATATTATATGGTAATATGGTATATGTTTACTGGGTTGTGGAGGTCAGATAGGCAGTCGCTCCATGTAAAATACTGGTATTCAGCTGCATCCGGTTAGACTGGAATCTGGAATAAACAGATGATGAATATTAATAATATGGCAAATATTTAATGTAATATTTTGTGTTAACGTTGCATATTTTTTTAATTAGTCGAGATTTTTAATTCTTATGAGGTTATGAGCTATCCAAATATCAAAAACTATTTGGCGTCTAGAGCGCCTATAAAACTCAGGTACTCCTGGGTGCTATTCTAAAAAAAAATTTTTTTAGAATTGGATCTTTAGTTCCAGAGACTCCCTACATACAAACAAAAAAATTTTACCTCTTTATATTATTAGTACATAGAGATGAAAAATTAAAAAAAAAAGTGAACTACGGAATATCTCTGGAAAATATTTATGTAATTCTACTTTCTACTATAAGCTCAGAGCTTTCAGTTGACTGTGATAAATCCCGTATGAATCAGAGCGCTCTATATAATGCTGCAAAAGAAGGGACAAAAAGATAAATACATTGTGATGGCAATTTTGCAATCTGTTCCGCCATTGATACGTTTTTATTTCATCAAGAGATGGAAAGAGCTATAAATAAGCCCGGGGTAACCGGCTAGGCAATTAAAAACAACATGGCACGCAATAATCGGGTTAAATAAATCAACCTTCATCACTCGGGGGCAGTAATACAAAAATAATGGCGCTAATTAGTGTTTATTATGACGGCGAGCAGATTTTCATCGATTGTGAGAATAATGAGTGACAACGTATCATTAGGATTTGTACTAGTAGGTAGCAGGGACTCGTGGCTATCTGAATAACAGCCTCACGGTGACCAACCATCCATTACATATTATTTACACATTACATAGTTTTGAAAGTCGTTACGAGGAAATCAATCCGCTTTCCTACGACGTCACTTTACTCTCTCTGCCAGGTCCTGATAATCAGATAGTTTTTCATTTCCCAAGCAGTACTTCGTAAGCATACCCAGCTGAATTATGAACCAGTTACCTAGATCTGGCATTAGACACCGTTCTGATAGAGTCTGTGATGTAAATCCTTGTACAACTGTAGCAGCACTGCGAATAAATGCAAGAAAAAACTCGATATTTTACTAAAATCACTTACTTATGATGAAACAGAAAATCCTGTGGGAATTTAACACCTCGGAAAACACACACGACACACTCTCTCCCTCTCTTACTCAACATTAGGTACTCACACATACATAACACAAAATACATTATTTTATCAATCTATTTTCTTTATATATTTGTTAAAATACACTTGTTATGTAAATCTGACAATCAGTCCTACCAAAGGGTATATCGTGTTACCCAGTAACTGGGTTGTGGAGGTCAGATGTTCAGCTGCATCCGGTTAGACTGGACGCCAACCAACCGTACCTATCAATAATAACTATAATTTTTTAATTTTTCTGTAAACTGTAGTATAGATAATAAAAAAAATATGTAGATAGATAATAAATAATAACAAAAGAGAAACCAGTATTGATAGAAATCATAAAAATACTTCACAAACCTTGGAAAATTTTATCCTAATGTCATACACATTTGTCAACAGGTCCATAATTTAGAACTCTAGATTTAAATAAAATAGAATCCAAAAGTTTAGACCTAACAGAATTTGCAAAATCGACGAGTATAGAATCGGTTTAATACTTATCGTACATCATTTTAATGTCTCTATTAACAAATTAACAACGCTCGTTTTACAAATAATGGTGTTACATGAAACCATTGAAACCGTGCTGCTACTGACAATAGCGTACATTGAAACACGCACTTGCATTAGCCTCCCACACATCCATTACCAACATAATACACACCTATTACATTATGCATACACTCACCCGAACTCACATTTACCAAAACGTGGTCGACATTATTCTATAGGACATAATATACAGCCCCATTCAACGCATGCAAAGTAATATGCTTGTAATCCTAAAAGGGGTAAGCAGTACCGTCTACCGTCTATCGTCAGAAATGTTCTAAGTCCTATGAATGAATCGAGGGCAAGCCTATAAACCGGTCAGCAAGCTGTGACACATTTTGTTTTGGAAAACGCGCAATCCAACGAAAGCTGTCCAAGAAAAAATGCGGCAATTAAAAAAAAATCAAGAGCTGTCAACCCACTGCTAAAACAGATTCGATACTATTTATTATTCAAGACATATTATGCGATACTTACATCAGTATTTCATATTATGGATCAGTATTTTATATTATGGATAGTGTAAGTAATTACAAATAAGTCAAATTTGTTTGTTATTTTATGTTACATTATATCGTTTTGATTATTTCAATAAATAAAACTACTTAGTTTGCGCTTTAATATATTAAATTGTTTTTTTAACCAACGTATGTTATTTCAGCTGACATTTAAAACCTGTAATTAGAACTATCTCAAATGTCACTTTTAGGACTTAGTGATTTCTAGAATTGGGCCACCCATTTAGAAGTGAAGTTAAATATTCAACAGATAATAATTCGTGGTCAGCTTTCGTTGGACAGACTCTAGTAGTTAACCCGAGCCAGAGATAAAAAGAGTAAAGCAGTTATGCTTTAGCTTTGCTTTTCTTTTTAAATTCAGGGGTTAGTAGTTAAAGCCACAGTTTCGTAGATGAGCGGTGGCCGCCACATAACGGCCGCTGTGACGGCTTTCATGAAAATGATGGCAGTGACGTTTGACTTTTACGGTGTAAAGCGCTCTCTAGGAAAATACACAAACTTGCTTTATAAAGTATCAGTGACGTCATTCACCGGTAAATTGGAGACGCTATGTGGGGGCCACTGCTCTTCTAGAAACCGGTTACTTTGCCCATGAACTCTCAAAAGATATTAAACTGTTAGACCTCCTTATTTTTTTTTTTAAGTGCTATGGACCATAACGTCACGTCCGAAAAGCGATCGTCGCGCGAATATACGATCGTTCGAAATTTATGTTCGATGAACCTGAACGCGTGACCGCAACGACAGAGGGCGCTTTCCGGTTTTCCGAATAAAAAGTGACATAATACACGCGACGATCCTGCATGCGCGCGACTATCACTTTCAAATCGAACAACAATTAAAAAATAAGTGAATTTTTAGAATTCAGGCATAACAACCATACCCTAAACTTCTAACCTTAAAATGTTAACAGCTTGTTGCATGTGTATGCATTCAAAATTCCTGACGTCAAGTCAGATGATGAAATAGTACTTGGAATGAACCCTTGAGAGAAGTAACGAAGTTTGCTAATTACTGAGGTCCTGTAGCCGTCAACTTTGATGGCGTTTGTAAGATTAATGACGGTGACGTAGCATCGGATGTTTGAGATGTGTTATTACTTCCTATTCCTGTGATGTGGGATATTAATGGATCGTATGATGTTGGTAATATTGTTATGGTTAATGTTAGTATTTATTAGTAGCTGGATTGTGAAAGAAAGCCATAAATAGTACATGTTGTGTTAGCCTGTAAGTAATTATTACACTTTAAAAGTACTAACAAGGAAATTATTTTAAATGCATAAATGAATAAAGATGTTTGCATTTGTACATAGAATATTGTCATGTCGCTAATCCACACAATTTTATGTGAGTCAACAACAAAGTCCAAGTTTTCAATTTCAGTTGAGTGAGTTGAATTTTCAATTTCAAGATTTTAACCTACAACGTTCCAACTGTATTCAGTTCAGCAGTGCCTTTACTTAACTCTATTTTATCTTAATTGAAAATCCTTACTCTATCCATTACCATAAATTAAATGATTGGTTTTCCGATGGCGTTACTCCTTTTTCTTCCTTTTATTAAATTAAAAACATATTTGATAAAACAAGAATTTTATTAACTTGAAAAGGGAAAACACGATGAAAATTTTAATAACGGAAATACATTTCAAAACAGGAAGGTGGAAGAAAAAAAAAACAATTTCCGACAAACATTGTTGACCGAATCTTGAATGACGATGGAATATTCGCAGGAACTGGGTCATGCAAATTTTATAGTGCCTCACATTTTGCTGACAGTATCAGCAGAAACTCAAGCTTTACTCAAAGAAAATATTCCATCAGAGTACAACATTGCGATTCTAAATTATGCAAGATTGCATGTCTGGCATCTGCCATTTAACTTCTCGAGCTTCGTTCAACAAGTTAATATAGTGCAAGCTTTATATATTTTTTATTTCAAGACGAAAACAAATTTAAAAGTAAAACAGTTTGTAGATACTCATTTCTTTCAGTTTCAAGAACATCCCCATTTTGTAGACTTCTAAAAATTTTATCTAGAGAGGAGTTGTGTAGTGGAACAGTTGTACAAATGGATCGTTGTTTCAAGCAATGAAACCTATAAGTCTCTGGGGAAATATCTACTATTCGGTCTGAAACCGAAGGAAAATTAATCAGAACAGATAAAAGCCTTAGGAAATACAATTTGTCTCTAAATTGCCTTTTAAGGAACCGTTATATCCCAGCAAGAAGCTAGCAGATACTTTATATTCGAAGATTATCATTAATGTGAGCTGTATAATGAAACAAGCCTACTAATCAGTCAGTGCTGGTACAGTTCGTACCATCTATTGAAATATATTGCCCGATGAATATGCAATCTTTTATACGCATTTGCAAATACAATATTAAAGGTAAAATGGGAAAATACCGACCAACTTTTCTTTCTTTCTTCAAAGCTCTGAGATATTTCCTCATACGAACGTTTGTAAGCTACCTTCTTCACATGTATTGTGTGGAAGTTCCGGTTAAAAACATAGTAGATAACTACAGTAGCGCAAATAATTCAACTCCGCATTCCAATCAATCCAACATTATTGACTTATCCAGAACACGCGATCATCCTGTCCTTCAAACATAATCCCAGTTTGCATATATTTTTGTGCCCACCACACCGACAGCGCTAAGCCGCTTCAACTGTAATAACAAGAAGATAAATCATGATGGGAATACGTCGCTGTAAGCGATGCTTTGCCAATCTAATCCAGCCCGATCATCGATCAAACAATGAAGGATTATCGAAACTTTATTGCGATTCGCCTCGAGTTGGTAATAAAATAAAATACATTCTGATGGTAATTCATGGATTTATATTGTAGCCTTCATAGCCCTCGATTTTGGGTTTCTGAAGTTTATAGCCTATAGCATAAAGATTATGGAAATTGTTCACTGTTTTTACATCGGTACTTTGCATTATGTTCTCTTAAGCTTTATCGATAGCTGCTTTGTATCTAGTAAAGGATCAGCCATTTTTTTCTTTAGGTATTGTCGAGTTGAATAAGTGATTTCATTAAACAGTTTTGCTTTAGCACACGGCTGCTCAACCACAAGCCCGCGGGCCACCCATTGGGCCGCCAATGCATATGAATTGACCTGCCACAAGCTATCAGCTAGTGATAGCTAGTGTTTTGAGAACAGGCTAAAAAATATTTTGCTTCATGATACGAATTGTGCAGAAATGTATTCTCAATTAGCCAACTATAAAACATATACTTTCAGACTTGATTTTATTATTTATTTAGAACACAAATGCTTCTTGTTGTTAGTAACACTACTAACACTTATAAAATTATGTTAGTAACTTTTGCCATTACAAATGACAATACTCAGGCATTAAGTCCGCCTTTGTACAGTATTTTTTTTTATGTTAAAATCAAATAAAATTATGTACCTCGGATTTGTCTCTAAATATCGATAAGTTGTTAGCATAAAAACCTCTTCGAAGGTATCACTGAAGGTTTTTTAGATTATTTAAACTATGAGTAGATTAAAGTTTTGTTTAATTATAATAGCTAGGTATCAACCATAACTGTAGGCAAATTTTATTTATACTATATAGCCAGCCGGCCGACACAAAATCAAAAAATTATGCCCCACCTTCAAAATTAGTTGGGCCTTGCTATAACATCTTCGTACAATAACAATCATCATCTGCATCATCTGCCTGCCTTTTCCCAACTATGTTGAGGTCGGCTTCCAGTCTAACGGGATGCAGCGGAATACCTGTATTTTACATGGAGCGACTGCCTATCTGACCTCCACAACCCAGTAACTGGGTAATACGATACCCCTTGGTTAGACTGGTTGTCAGACTTTCGGGCTTCTGACGACCCGTAACAACTGTCAAAGATCCACGAATGACAACCGGAACCAACGGCTTAACGTGCTTTCCGAGGCATGGAGGAGTCTCGACATGTGAAAATGGTCACCCATCCACGGACCAACCCCGGCGGATGGATCAACCCGAGCGGCTGTTATTACTTAGCCACGAGCTCCGTCTGTACAATAACAATATCATCTCAAAAATCTATCTTTCTTAATTTCAGAAACAATAAAATAATGAAGTATTATGATTGTTTCGTTCTATCAAGAACGGCACTAGCTAGCAAGTGCAACAGGTGAATCGCCATTCGCTGAAGCTTACCGGTTAGGCCACGTACCGTACACGGTTGGAAATAAGGTTATTTCCATCACAGTACAATTAACGCACATGGTTCTGTATAAACCAGTCCATATATAAACTCTTTGATGTCGGGATTCTACTTCGAGATTTTGAAAGTTTTGATTCATTGCCTTTTAGTGTTGATTTGTTTATTTGTAAAGGTGTTTCTTTAAGATTTATAACACAATCCCCACGTGGTTATGAATGAAATACTTTGTACGTATACCTAGTATAAACATTTTTGTAGCGTGTCTTGTGAAAATTGTTCTTTTTGTGGAAAGTTTAGATTTCATAGTACTTGTAACCATCTCTACTGTATTAAATCTATTGAATCTGATTATTCGGATAGTCACAATAATCTTATTGTCAAAATAAGTCGGCTTCCAGTCTAACCGGATGCAGCTCAATACCAGTATATTACATGGAGCGACTGCCTATCTGACCTCCACAACCCAGTAACTGGGTAACACGATACCCCTTGCTGAGACTGGCTGGATGATTGAATAATTTTATTGTAAGTAGATTTATTAATATTTAACATCCTTACTTAATCCTAACTAATATTATAAATGCGAAAGTGAGTTTGTTTGTTTGTTACGCTTTCACGCTAAAACGGCTGAACGGATTTGGATGAAATTTGGCACAGGGGTAGAACACCTGACGGGGTCCGTTAGGACCGATGCCTGCCAGGGTTGCGGGAAAGTCCGAAAGGGATACCGGGACCCTGGCAACAGGCAACTGATGGAACACGGGTTAAGTCAGTAAAGTCTGGCACGCCCTTCCGCTCCGCCCAGAGCGGGAGAAGACATATGAAGAAAAAAAAAAAAAAAAGGGTTAGAACATAACCTGGAATAGGACATAGGATACATTTTATCCCGATATTCCTACGGGATCGAGACTTACGCGGGTGAAACCGCGGGGCGCAGCTAGAGAGTAATAAAATTATTAGACCTTTTCCCTGCCCAAGGCTTACATGGCCTATTTTAAAAACCCACATTGTCAAGGAGATATGTTACAGTATGTATTCACCTTTGACCCTCGTCTATGATAATGTTTTGCCACAATGCCTTGGGCTTAAAATCCCTTCGTAGCAAACAACTAAGAGAACATATTATTATTGTAATCATCTATATACATTATTATTATCAGAGACATGATTCTTTTCATTTACATCGTAATTTTTGTTAAAATACAATCAGATAGACTATTAGGTATTTTTTTGTAGTTGCCAAGTTATAACAATAGTATCTCAAACGGATTGCTCGGGGGATTGTGCTCTTTAATTTTGTTTTTGTTTGCTTTAAACTTGTATCTAATTACCTGTTTTATGTATTTTTCGTTGTTTTTGCGCTTTTTAAATTTCAATATAAAAAAGTTGGATTATCTTTTGTTATTTTATCAAGGATAGTATATACAGGGTGGCCGGAACATTGAATTCAGGTCCCTCGTATCGTGGAGTATCCGAATCACCCCCATGTACGTTCCGCGACTTTTCATAGCTTTCGAGTTATGATGTTTTTTCAGAAATTTTGAGAATTTTCCACCTGACCACTTTAAAAATAATCTAAAAAAAAAGTAGAAGGCTTTGTCGAACATTTTTTTTTTGCAACTGAATCTTCATGAGTTGTGCTTTTATGCATAAAATAATCAGCTTCGTAACTGTGATGAAAGTTATGAAAATGTTGGTCTAAAGTGAAAAAGGTACGTTTGGTAAATTATTACTCTAATTTCAACTTCAAATTAAAAATCTAAGCAGGTAACTTCATGGTTTCTAGGTAGGCCTCAAGAATGCGCCAGACTCTCAGCTTTCATAATCATTAAAAAAAAGTAGTACTTAATGGGGCTACTTTGGCTACAATCGGCCTTCAAAGACAGTGAGGTGGAAAAGGACCATGCGACATTTTGGACCAAATGCACAACAGTGATTTAATATATGCCATATTATGAAAGCTTTTGGGGTATTATTTAATTCATCCTATGGCAGCTAAGTCAAAATCGAAGGCGAACATGGTGTTTTTGAACATTCAAAATTGTAAAAGTAGGTTAGGTTAGGTTAGATAATGCTCATGTATGTAGGTAGGTAGGTACTCTTTTTTATTATTCTTACCCAACCTCTGAAGCTATTATTTATTGGACCTTATGAAAGAGAAAATGGGCAAAAAAATTGTTTTTGTCAGTTGCCTAGTTTTAAGTATTATCCACCTCGCTTTCTTTGAAGGCCGATTTTGGCCAAAGTAGCCCTATTAAGTACTCTTTTTTTATTTGGTTATGAAAGCTGAGACATTCTTGAAGCCTTCATATGAACTATGAAGTCACCTATTTCGATATTTAATTTGAAGATGAAAATTAGAGTCATAATTTACCGAACGTACATTTTTCACTTATGACCAACATTTTCATAACTTTCATCACAGTTACGAAGCTGATTATGTTATACATAAAAGCATGCAGATTCAGTTGCAAAAAAAAATGTTCGACAAAGCCTTCTACTTTATTTTTTAGATTATTTTTAAATTGGTCAGGTCGAAAATTCTCAAAAAAAAACAGAAAAAAATTCGTAACTCGAAAGCTATAAAAAATCGCGGAACGTACATGGGGGTGATTCGGATACTCCACGATACAACGGACCTGAATTTTATTTTTGGACGTCAATGTTCCGGCCACCCTGTATATGTAGTCTTCTGTCTGTTACATAAGAAATTATTAGAATTATACCAAGTTTTTGCTTCCTAGATTTAACATAAAGCATATAATATTAGGACATATAACTGGACTGCCAAACTGTTGCAGTGTTTAAAAGAACAGTGAAAGAACACTATCTTTCCACTTCGTAATAGTTGCGTATGTATTTATTTATTATAAAGATATATATTTATGAAGTAGGTATGTATGTATATTTGTATGTAAGTGTATGATCATATTATTTGTTTTAGTTTATTAAGTGTTTTTTTTTGATTATTATGTAGTTTACTTTCTCACGAATTTTACACACGGTGTCTACATCTCTTATCTACTTGCCTATCGCAGGTGTGCTGGAAGAGATTTCTATAGAAATAAGCATCACCTTTGTACGTTCTTTTTTCTGTTCTTTTCTTCTTCTCTGTTCATTATGTGTGTACATAAATGGTTAAATAAATAAATAAAGCACATCAAGCCTTATCAAGACTTGTAACAAATACCAAGGAAACTATTTCTAAGTTTTCCTTCCACTAAAACATGCGTAATGACTACAAGAGTTTGCGTTGCCTTAACAAATCTCTAAGGCTTTACTGTAATCTACGTGTAGCGTGTATTCATAAACCACGTCACCTGACCCTTAATTGCTGTCATTCTTAATCATTCATTATCCTCAAATTGTGACATGACATCTTTGCCAATATTATTTCAAGCAATTTATTTCCGTTGGGATTTAATGTGAGAATGAAATCATTATTTTTGACATTGGCATCGTAGGACCAAATTAACTTTTTTACACTAATAATTTGACCTGTTCAAGTGTTTACTTCATTTATCCTCTAGGTTTTATTTTAAAGTTTTATCGTCGTTACGTTTTTTAATTTATGCAAGTCTTTATATCAAAGTATATCTTGATCTGCATCTACTAAGACTGGAAACCCACACCAACATGAAAAGGCTATGCAGATCTTCTAGGTCTCTTCAGAATTTTTATGTCCCGTTGTTTGTCTTCATTTACAAAAATTCTTGTCTGTTTTAATGCCTTTATTAATTTGTTACATAATGGGCTCTGTCTTCGGTTATCCTTAGAACAATATAGTAAATTGTAAATTGCATCATTATTTTTATTATAATGTCCCTTAATTTTGTATTATTAATTCTAGCCACATTAAGCCATATTTCTATGGCTTAATGTGGATAAGTCTTGGTATGTACAATTGTACAGATCAGGGATGTTGCGGACATCCGCATCCGCATCCGCAACCGCATCCGCAACCGCGGAGCTTCCGCATCGATTTGGACATCCGCATTCGCATCCGCATCCGCAATAATTAATGCGGGTGTTTATGCGGATGCGGATGTAGCACAGGTCGCGACTAGAAAGATAATGGGCGGGGCCTGCGACTGGCGCGTGCCGTATGCGAACGAAACCTTCGCTCTTATTGGTCAATGAGCACTTCTCATTGACCAATATCACGCAGATTTTTATCGACAACACCAGCCAGTGTTCGTAGCGAACAATTGTTCAGTAGCGCGGGTTTATATGAACCTCTGCGTAACTTTTCTGTCTTTCTAACAGGCTTGACTCCGAAAAGGCGGCAATATTACTTTTAAATAATGCTCCAATTTTTAACTTTACTTACTAAATAATATGTAATAAAAAAATACTATCTTTTTTTATTACTCCACCCACACAAATAAAAAAAAACTTATAAAATATCTAAACATCCGCATCCGCATCCGCGGATGTGAGCCTCTAAATATCCCTATCCACGGATGTGAAAAAATCTGCATCCGCAACATCCCTGGTACAGATGACCACTCATCCACGGACCAACCAGCAAGCGTAGCTTAACCGAATAGATCGCCCCGTGCAAATCTTTTATTTCAGACAAACTTGGCCCATAATATTGTTAGTAGAAAGACTTAAGAACTATGTACATATAAAAAATATGAAAAAAAAAAACAATATTAATTTAGGTAGGTATTTGCCGCCCTCTGGGGCCCCGGGCACACGCACTTGTGCTTGAACCCAGTGCCCCAGAAGGGGGCTGTCCACCTTCTGGCTGAGCACGCTCAGGATGGTGTTGGGGTTCCCACGCATGCGGAACATCAGCGAAGCGATGCGGCGCCGCAGCACAGTGTGAAAGCCGTCTGTGTGCGCGTGCGCAAACATGGCAGACGCACTACAGTAACGTGGGACCAGCATCCTGAACGCGTTATTATATTGTATGCGGAGAGCGTTGATGGCCCGCTGCGTGTAGTTGACCCACAGATTGCAGGTGTAGAGAGTTTGGCAGAATGCTTTAAACAGAGTGATCTTTACCCCCAAACTACACCTCGCAAATCTGCGTGCCAACATGTTACAGCGGACCGCTATCGCCCTCCTCTCCCTTTCTATATCACCATCGTCTTTTACATCCTCGGTGACCGCATGCCCGAGGTATTTAAATTCCCTCACTCTTCGAAGAGCGACAGCATTAAGCAGCACGGGTGCCATCTCCCCCAGTTTCCGACCCCTGGTGTGAAATATTAAGAACTCACTTTTCGGTACATTGTACAAGAGACCGTGTACCCTCGCATACTCCTTACACATGCCTATCATCTTTCTGAGTGCAGCTATTGACGGGCTGAGCAACACCAAATATCATCTGCGTATCTAATACTGTTGATACAGTGACCATCGATCGAGCATCCTACTCCAATCTCGCTCAGCCCACCAATAAGCCCGTCCACGTACAAGTTGAAGAGTGAAGGAGATGTTAACACCCCTGTCTCACTCCACACTCCAACCTGTACTCGTCAGAAAGTTGGCCAAGCCATTTGACCTGGTTAGTTTGGTGGTCATACCAATATTTAAAAATATTAATAAATTCACCCGGCACAACCGCATCCTTCAATTTACGCCAGAGAATATCATATCTAACCAGGTCAAATGCCCTGGAAAGGTCAAGAAAGGCTGCATACACAGACGTGCTCCTATCTGTATAATACCTGAAAGTCTGTTTGAGAGACATAACCGCACATTCTGTCGAAAGTCCTGGTCTAAATCCGAACTGCGCATCATTTAAATTTAGGTGTTCTTTAAGTTGTTTCTCAAGCAGACCATCAAGCACCTTAGATGTGGTTGTAGCTAATGATATCGGGCGGTGGTTGCACTTGTAATTATCTCCGGTTTTGTTTTTAATTATAGGCACTACCACCGTCTTCATTAGTTCACTTGGCAGGTAGGAATGCCTAATACAGAGCATAAATAATAGGCCCAGGAGCCTCGGGAGGTGTGGCCCCGCATGCTGAAAATGTTCGATGCTAAGGCCGTCGTGTCCGGGCGACTTTCCTCGAGTCATGCCCTTTATAGAGCCACTTGTTTTGCTGTAACACGCTTGGGCACCGCTGACACGACGACCTCCGCATCCCTGTACTGCTCACCTTTCAGCGGAGACTCCACTTGAAAGTGACATCTAAACACATTAGCAATCTCTCTTGGCTCGCTGATGCCGTTGACACTCACCGGGACGCCTGGTTTTGGGTTTAACTTTTTTGTTTGTTGCCAAAATCCTTTAAAATCTCTAAATCTTTCTTGTGTTTGGTAGCTATAATATTCATTTTTTATTAATTCTTGATTATTCTGACAGTAATGTAATTTGCTTTTGAATATTTTTCTAGATTCATACATTTCATTATAAAATGTACCCCTGTTTGGTCGACCATAACACACCCAGGTTGAAAGATTCTGCCTAGCGTCCCAATGAGCGTCACGAACATGCCTGTTCCAGCCGACAATATGACGACCGCGGTGTTGACGGCCACTATCCCCACGACCCCATAGCTATCAACAGCAGCCTCCCGTAACACTATCACAATGTCACTATAAAGTGCGTCTATCGCTTCCAAGTGATCCTTGTCACTATCACTACACATGCTATCACAATACTTATGTAATTCGTGAGGGAAGCCAAATTCCCTCAGTTCATCGTTACAACATTTGGTATATTTTTCTATTTGGCATAAATCCCTGTCACCCCATAGAATTTTATTTGTTTTGGAGAGCGGTGGCTTAATGGTTGGAAAACTGATTTTATATTACACTGAATCTTCACTGGATAGTGATCAGACCAGAAACTGTCGTAGCATACCCTTACTCAAGAAACCGTCATTAATGCAGCATCAGTAACAATACAGTGATCAAGCCACCTGCGACTGCCGTGCGCTTCACTCACAAAAGTATAGGCATTAGAATTCAAGACCAACATCTGTTGATCAACACATGTCCAGTTTTGCTCATTACAAAAATTTTGGAGCTCATTGCCAAACAGTTCCCCCGGATGAGCGTTAAAGTCCCCCATGATAAAAACATTTTCAATACTGTTACTCTCAACTATTGACGTAATTTCGCTTAAACATTGAACAAATTCCAAGAGATTGTCTGAACAGTCAGTAGGCATATATATAGAAAAAAACGAGTATTAACCGTTCCGACACACACAATTTAATTGTACTTATTCGGTTACTTTCACACGGAATCACAGACACATAATTACACTTGACATTTCTCCATACAAGCGCTATGGCCATATGGCCGCCCGTGCAGTATACCGCTTGTTAGGTCTACTGCAGAATTTCCGCAGAATCCAAAGTCGTTGTTTATTTTACCGAGTTCGGGTATCTCGTGTTGTTTCCCGGCGAACACCGATAAGCGCACAACATCTGTACTGCGTCCGACAGATAGATCGTCACCGGACGGCGGCACGCGTGAGCTAGACAGAGACACTGAGTGCTGCGCTTGAGTGCGTTGACCTACCTCCTTATCAATAACGTTGGAATGATTCTTAACACTCAGCTGCTTCTGTGCAATATGTATATATCCTGAGGGGCCACTCTCGCGGTTGTATTCTGAACTGTCTAATACGCGGTTCGTACCTCGTGTTCTGTTGACAACGTTGTCCCGTTCGAAATCATTAACTATCAATGTTTGCTGTAGATTAATGACTTCATTCTGTAGTCTTGAAAACTGATCCACAAGTGTATACGTTTCCTTAATAGTCTCAATCTCGTGCTTGAGTGTAATAAGGTCCTTCAATAACCGAGTCGCGTCCAAATGATCAAAAGTGACCGGGGGTGGTTTTTGTAGGTCACGGGCGACAAAAATCGGCATCTCTTCAGGGTATATCTGTTTTATTTGTGTGATTGTGTCTTCTAGTTCTCTTTGCCTTGCCTAGTTTTTTTTATTACTTAGCCACGAGCTCATACAATCCATCAAAATTCTTTTTAACCGACTTCTTCAAAAAGGAGGAGTTTCTCAATTCGTCTGTAGGTTTTGTTTTTTGTGTTTTTACGCGATTGCTCCGCCAATTATGAGCCGATTTTGATGATTCTTTTCTTGTTTGGTAGGTCATGTGCTTCAGAGGTAGTTCCATAATTTTTTTATTAACTTTGCTTGCGTAGTTTTTGAGTTAGCTTCAATATTACGTATTTTTCCCACTTAATATAATTATCTAGACGATGATTTTAGAGACTCCGTCACTGTTATTAACATAGCAGGTAGTGTTACCTATTCGAATTTGTGTGGGTACCACAAATAAAAAGGGAAAAATAAAAACTTTTTACAAAAAAAAACACAAAAAAAGTGAAAAATAACCTTAATTTCGGAAGACGGTGGCAAAAAACGAAAATTGAAAAGCAAAGACACCGACTTCCAAAATTAAAGTAAATTTTCCCTTTGTTTTGGAAGTCGGTTGTTATTTTTTTTTTTAAGTTTTTGTTTCTTCCTCTACCTCTCTATCTACCAACAGTTAGAGATTTACATAGTTGATTCATTTTCAGATAGGTACTTATACAGTTTAGCTACGGTTCCTAGAAGAGCGGTGGCTGTCATGAAAATGATGGCAGCGAGGTTTCACTTATGGTGTCAAAAAACGCTCTCTAGGAAAACACTTTAGCTTACTTACATAAATAACTTTTCGGTGACGTTTTTCGCCGGTGAATGGCAGATGCTTTAGTGTGGCGGCCACCGCTCTTCTAGGGAAAGTCTTTAAAAGAAATAGCTTTACCTACAGTTGCATTCGTTTTTTGCTTTTCTCTACAGCACCCAGTAAGCATTTTTTGCACCAAACCGTTGAATATGAAACAGTTTTTTGCCAATTGCAATTTTCGCTTCAGGAAATTGCAAACATTCTATTTTCAGCGTTCTCCGGTACAACTACCGCAAAATTTGAGTATTTGCAGATTTTATCTGAAGCAAAACTGGGGTTATCAACGTTACTGAGATTATTTGAGCTGTAAAAGTTTACACAAGCGTACGACTTTTTTCCTAACACATTTCATTTGTGCACATATTCTTACTGAAAAGTACCGCCAACATAACACCACGCCTGGGTCCCCGAAGGGTTAGGCAGAGGTGTACCTATAGTACACCCACATTTTGCCACTTATCTTTAAGTCCTATTTAATAGGGGCGAGCCATCAACCGAGCACAAATTCAGACTCCGCGCTGCTTCTGAGAAATTCCAGTTGGAAAAGCTAATAACACTCCCCGACGCGGTTATCGAACCAATCGAACCCAGGACCTCATGCTCAGCAGTAGCGCTTATGACAACTAGACCAACGAGGCAGTACCACCAATTCTGTCACAATTAACCAACCTTTTTAAATTAGTAGGATATTTTTACCATTTTCTTTGCCTGTTCAGAGCCCAAAGGCGCTAATTATATTTATAGAATCTTTAATAACTGATTTCTAATGAAAATATCCTATTTTATAGTCATAAGTATTGTTTTCTATAATTAAAGTACAATTACATGCTCATGATGGTGTAGCCGAGTTGAGCTACACGATTAGGTACTGACATATACTTGCAGTGAACTAACAGGTCCTCTCAAATCTGTATGGTTCTTTCCTCAAAAGACCATTTCAGACACTAAACTACAAGGTCCTCACATGATCTCTCATAATCTGTCCAAAATTATGTCTGGACTTTAAAAGATACTTTGACTCCTGAGTTTGTTTCGCAATTTCTCGCAGGAGTAATCTGATAAGAAGTGTCGACTCCGTGTCGCTTATTTTTTTTTTATATGACCTACAAAAGTGATTCCGACATCCTCCTCATTTACAGAAATAAACAATTTAATTTCATTACATTTATACATCAGTATTGTATCTGTGTAACAAAAGTTGTTTATCACTAATTTAGTATGAAATATGCACAACAATATTATTAAATAAAATTCAAGAAACGTTATTTTCGTTATAGGCCTGTGTAAGTCAATATTGTAACGATTGGTAATTTCAAATACGCAGCTCCAACGATAAATTGAACACAAAATTCTAATTTAGGTACATTTCTTACATACGCCTGGTGTTAATGTACCTACATCAGTAATAGCTTTCATACATCGCCGTGGCTCTAAGCATCTTCGATTACCTCGCACGCATCATGCATTATGTATATATATACGTACACAATTCTTGATTGGAGCCGACTTTCCTCGTAGGTATGTAAGGAAATACATCAACAACAAACTTTCCTTAGATGTTTGGCCAAAACCCGAGAACCGTAGGGAAATAATGCAAATATCTGGGATAAATAACAGTATTGGAGGAGGCGGGGTTATGACGGATTATTTTTTAAATTATTTTTTCTTATCTTAAATTTCCTTCTTGTATGAACAGTCTCGGCTTTGTGCTGAAAAAAAAAACAAAAGGTTTGGAGTTGCTGGATCAAACAAATTACAGTTTCATTACTTTCAAAAATAGTTTATTTATTATCTCAACTTTTCGCACTCAAAAAAAAGGTACAAAGGCGGATTTAATGCCTTAGGCATTAACTCTACCAGTCAACCAAGGGTGGTAAAGAGATTAGATGGCAGGTGCTCTGATTGAGAGGAACAAAGAGAAAAAAAAAAAATTGTAATTGTTCCCGCTGAATAGTGAATTTAATAGGTATACTATAGCCTGTTGTACCGGACTAAGGGCTCGTGCAAACAGACGCGAAATCGCGGGCGCGACAGGCAGCGGTACCTTTGTCGACAAAGGTACCGCTGCCTGTCGCTCCCGCGATTTCGCGTCTGTTTGCACGAGCCTTAAGGCGATAATTATACAGAACGCAAGATCGTTCTGGCTGACCTGATAAAAGCTAGCTAGGGAAGTAAAGCTCAATTTTATAGATGGTATAAAATATAGTTCTGGAGTGGTAGGCGTACCGGGAGACGTAGCTTTGGAAGGTTTCCCCAAGGACCCATGACCTTGTGAAGGCTGCAGGACTCCGCTGGATGTCGGAAGCACGGAACCGGTCGAAGTGGCGGTGTTTGGGGAAGGCCTATGTCTAGCAGTGGATGTCTATCGGCTGAAATGATGATAGTCAGTCACGCCAAATCAATACATAATCAGCCTATAAATCCTATAATGTCCCCACTGCTGGGACACAGGCCTCCTCTCTGTGAGAGGGAATCTACCACGCGGGCCCAGTGCGGTTTAGTAGATGTCACATGTCTTCGAATTTTTGGTTCTAGGACATGCCGGTTTCCTCACGATGTTTTCCTTCACCGTTTTGAGAGCAGCGGCGATGAAATAATTTACACAAGTAAAGCGCCTATCAGGGTTCGAACCTACGACCTACAACTCGTAAGTCGTGGCCGTTACCACTGGACCACCACTGCTCTCAAATCCCAAATCAATAAAGATTGTGAAACACTCCACAAAATTGTACTCAATCTTCCAGCAGACCTTTCTGAACAGACCTAAACTTTTGAGTGGTGAATATGATTCTATACCCTAATATGATATACCAATTAAATACTATCATATCCCAAGCATACTCTCATTAAAGCTCTATTTTCGTACATTATTTAATTTTGTCCAGAAATTAAGATATTAAAATAATAAGACAAGTAGATCCATCTGAAAAAACATCAAGAACCCTTCCTTACACAAACAAACAGATCCGAATCCAATTAGCAACGTCAACATACCTTTGAAAAACCTTTTCAATCAACAGACACTATTTTAAACCTTATGAGCAAATAATACAGTCTAATCTTGCACTAAAGTGTCGACCTAAGTTTGGGGGCACCAAACTAATTTGGAACTCACTACTTTGTCGATAAAATTTAATTCAGCAGTGACTAATTTATAATTTGCTATTCTAATTTGAACCGTATTATTACGAGAAATTAGGTTGAGTTTGAGAACAGTGAATTTGAAATGCTGGCTCCATGTCAATTAGGCTCTTGGTAACTGAAACAGAATTAACTTGATTTAAGTTTTCAGATGCATGAACTTGGAATATGGTTTTATTCAATGTAATTTGTTCTGAACATTTAGAATAGCATATTCTTGTTTATTCTTCAAGACACTAAAATTTAAATGTGGGAATAAAAGAATCAGACAAACTATGGAGAAAAAAAATATACAAGATCAGGTAAAATGAATTTAAAAAATAGCAAAAGACTTTAAATACAATTTCGATGAAACCACAATGGAATTCTAACTTTTTAACTAACATTATAAATGAGAAAGTGAGTTTGTTTGTTACGCTTTCACGCTAAAACGGCTGAACGAATTTCGATGAAATTTGTCACATGGGTAGAACATAACCTGGAGAAGGACAAAGGGTAATTTTTATCCCGATATTCCCACGGGATCGTGACTTATGAGGGTGAAATCGCGGGGCGTAGCTACAATAAAATATTTCGTGAAGCTAAACTGAGATAGTTTCCATCTCCAAATAGCTTCACGAAATATTTTGACAATAATGAATTTCTTGAAGCACCTATATATTTATCAAGTACCATATCTCAAAATGAAAGATAATGATTATAAAACTTCTCATGGATTCACTCTGAGGGATTAGAAAATATGAGTATTGTTTGTTCCGTGAAACAAAATCCCATCATTTCCCCTGAGTGTCGTAAGAGAAGACTAAGTAATTGTATCAGGTGTTTCGTTACCAACATCTATGAAGTAATACGATTATCTTTTCGCACTCCAGGGTAGTAAAAAACTGAAAAAATCAAAATTTGAGCTGATAATGGAAATGGGATTGTTCTAAATTGGCTTTAACATAATTATGAGTCTCGTAGGAGCGGGTCATACACAAGCGGGGGTGGGGACAGTGCGGCGCGGGCGTTGCGCCACTTCTTTCATATTACACATGCGCCGCGCCCGCGCCACGCGCGCCGCCTGTGTATGTTCGGCGACTCATCGCTCCTATATATTTTGTATGAAATATGAAAGAAGCGGCGCAACACCCGCGCCGCAACACCCGCGCCGCGACACGCCTCGCCTCTTTTGTATATCCCGCGCCTACGGAAACGCACCGACTTACTTGCATAAATAACGCGTCAGAGAGGCCATTCGACGTTAAATTGCGGACGCTATGTGGCGTTCACCGCGGTCTTAGGAAAGCATTTTTCTTTATAGTTTGTGACGATACAAGTTAAGAGAAAGATTGGAGTTAATGATGTTAACAAACCGTTTAATAAACTTACTTTTTGTATACTTTACCCGCTGTACAGTTTACCGCATACTATAAATATTAAGCGAGAATAAAGTTGTACCAAATAATGTTTACATGCTAGAATTTTATTATTGGACAAATTATTTGCGTTCACCAGGCAATTATGTGCTCCATACATAAAAAGATAGAGATTAAGATGTATACTAGTTAGTAATTTAATGTCTTTGATACTTAGATAAAGTTTTGAGTAAGACACAAAAGTGCAAATATTCTATCGAGAAAAGATTTTTATTTTTGTTTGTAATAAACTCAAAAACTAATGGGCCTATTTAAAAAATACTTTCGTCAGTTGAATGCTATAATATCACTGAGTAACAACGGCTATAATTTATAAAGATATTAGGAAGGCGAGCCACGAGCGGAAGCTAATATAAAATATACAAGATTCTCTGAATTTCGTATTTACTAATTGAGATTGAACTAATTAAGCCATTGTATTAAATATTTTGTGCTAAAATACAGCCTTTCAAGCCTCATTCATATAGGCTGACGCTTTTGTCTAATGGAAGTAGATAGAGACTACAGAAAGCAGAAATGTAAGGCTTCTTTATTTTCTTCATGTTCTTGCTAATAAAGCCTCATTATTTCATAGTTTTGCAATCTGATCAGTGAAAAATATTTTTGTCAGTAACGTTGCTTTGTTAAACAGGACGCCGACATTTTGTTTAATTACGGATCATTTACCAAAGAAGATTTACAACGTAATTAGCCTGACTTATAACCTTAATTGATAATTTAACGAAGTGGATACGGCGTGTGATAGACAGGAACATGACAGACAAAAATTACGATCCTGTAAAGCTTTTTGTGTTCTCGTAGTTTTTTTTCTTTCAAAATTCAAAGGTTAAATGATTCAATGTTTTCATATTTATGTTATATAATTAGTAAAATTTTCATCTTTTTGCCTTAATTCTGCGTCCGAAGGCGTGACGCAGTTGGGCAAAGAGGAGAGAGATTAATCATATCCTGCAAAATGTTGGATTGTGGTTGACTAACGATTTACCAACCGTTACTTTTCGGAATCTAAAACGTTTTAAAATTACTATACGAGTATACGTTATTAATAATCTAATTGGGATGTTTGATGGTTCGCGATAATACCGGTACATATAACACGGAAAATTGACGGAGTGTGTCAATTTCATACACAATTAATTTTCTTGACTGTATTTCGTTCACATAGAAACAGATTATTCAGAGAGAAACAGGCTGGTACCTAATGTACTTCGTAGGTATATAAAAACAGTCCAGTAGGTACCGATTCCATGGGTACAGACAAGCAACCTTTTGATTCGTTTTGGTAATAAGACCCGGGCCTAAAAAACTTGAAATAACAAATTACGCAGAGTATTCAGTACAGCCCTGCGTGGGAAGATACCGTGTTTTTCTTTAATTCCGAGATAAAAGTAGGAATAATTTGAAACTACAATAGGTACGGTAAATTGTATTAAATCTATCCATTACGTTTAAATTATGTTTTATAAACAGTCGGGGATTTGGAAAAATATGTAACACCTGTCTACTCATGCAATTTGTACGTTGAAATTATTTCTCACGAATACATGGAAGAGGTGAATTAGAATTTGAATCAAGGCAAATATTTATATACAAAGTCTTCAGATATTTTCTGTTTCCTGCGAATTCATCTTTGAGAAAGATAGATTTGTAATTATTCTAGTCTCTTACCTCTTAGGTTCCAGAGTTAAAATTAATTTTAAAATTAGAAAATTTGTTTTTTGCGTTATTAGAAACCGTGGAATATGAAAGAATGCACGGGACTGAGAATCGCAGATATTTTCTCGGAAGGAGGACCCTTTTATTACAATACGTTTTAATTTGTCCAATACGGTAATTTAAAACAGAAACTGACAGAAATATAAATGTCGCGCATCGTCGGAATTTCGGGTATTTATTCTCCGGAAAGTTTTTTATTTTATTTATTTATTAAAGAACACCATCTGCATAATATATACAAATATTCAATATATTATGTACATTGTTTAAGTACAAAAGTATCTAGGAAATGTATTACGGCTAATGGATACACAAATCATAGGGGTAAGTATAATATTTAAAGAAAAAAGACATTTGAAAATTTCTCAAGACACAGAATAATGATCAAGATAAGGTTTTTAGTTGAGAAGTAAAGAAACAAAAGCTCCTACAAAAAATGTTAAATAATCTTTTTCTTGAAGTAAAATTCCGAGGAAATTGATACAAGGCACAATGCTTCCATTCTCAAAAGATTACTACGGCCAACCCAACTTTTTTCTCGATTCTCACATTTTTGCGTGCATATTTATGAGAAAACTTTTTCGTATACCACCCGGGGCGTCCCAAAAAACTTTCTTTTATAGTTACTGGTGACACGCTTCATGATCTTGTCATAAATCAGTCTCGTTTCAGCTCAAAACAAAAAACTGAAACCTTTCCCTAAGTGATTCGTCTTGTCTGGGAATTGGAGTTATAAATCTATACCCTCTAGACTTCGTCCAGCCCTATTAACGGGCCTTCGGCAACAGAGATTTGCTTTTTTTTATTGCGATCAGACCGCCTGTAGTTACACCTATATGTTTGTTATTCTTTACAAAATGATGTGCCCAATCAGCTTACAATATTCCCACTACTGGAATAAAGGGTTCCTCTCTGTGAGAGAGAGTGGGCCGTAATCCACCACGCGGGCTCAGTGCGGGTACCTAGATTTCACACATGTCTTTGAAGTTTTTGGTTCTCGTATATGCTGGTTTCCTCACGATATTTTACTTCGCCGTTTTGACAGCAGAGGTGATGAAATAATGTTCACAAAGTAAAGCGCCTGTCAGGGTTCAAACCTACGACCTACAACTCGTATGCCGCGACCGTTAGCACTGAGCCACCACTGCTCTCAAAATGGTATGTAAAGCCTATGTTTATAAACATAACATTACGCCTGCTTTCCCTGAAGGGTTAGGCAGCGGTGTACCTACCTATTAAAAAGAACACCCACATTTCGCCAGTTATGTTTATGTCCCATGTAATAGAGGGCGAGCCTATGGCCATAAACGGGGCACAAAATCTAGACTCCGGGCTCTTACTGAGGTGGGAAAACCCAAAACACTGTGCCCAATCCTGGAATCGAACGTGTAGGATCTCAAGCCTAGCAGTAGCACTTGCGACCACTAGTCCATCGAGGCAGGTTATTTTTATTATGTCCGATAAGCAAGTTCATCTACTTACAGATTTATCCATTAAACCCAAACTAAATTACATTTTAAACCACTCAAATCCCAACAGGAACATTAAAAGCTTGTCTCAGAACATACACTCAACTTCCCATCAATTTCAGCCAGCAATAACAAACAACATTTTTACTGAGAAAACTACTTGTTTCATCACTGAACTATTTCAGTTACTGACACTTTGATATGTAGCATCATAAATAAATCTTTCGCATGTAATAAATATGTAAGTTAAAGATACTAACTAGAAGTCAACGTGTTTATCTAGGTCGGATTCTTATGTAGCGAGTCATTCGATGTTAAAAATATGTATGTTATGGCGTCCCAATCAGTGAGTCGATCACGTAAGAAGTAGCTTACAATAATGTTGAAATACGTAAATGTCATTGATGTTTTTGGTTATTTCGACCTCGAAGACTTTTTTGCCTGCGATTTACAACTCACTCGATGTTAAAACATTGTTTTTGATGAGGCGAGACAGTCACACAGACAGACAACTTGAACATATAAATTAATAACTATGCGGTTACTACAAAAAAGTCATCTAAATAAAACAATCGTCATTATTGAAAGAAAAATCTGTAGAATGTTTAACACAATTTTTAAATGTGACTCAGTTACCTCACTTATATTATTTTTAAACTTCCTGCTACACGAAAAGTCTTAAATAACAAATGAAAAGCACAATTTATCGATCTTGGCATTTCCACGTCGATTTGTAAAAACCCCCGCGCCGAGTCATAAATGCATGTTAGCGGTTCATTAGTTCATTTATTTTATTTTTTGCGTCATGTTTCCGCAATTAACGATTTTTCTTTCTTCTTTCACTAGTTTAGGAGATGAGGAAATATACTGGACGGTTGTATTTTGAGGATAATCTTGGAGATGTCTTTCTCGCTGGCCACGAAGAGTTTATTATGTTCTGAATTTGTGTGTCTTGTTTATGATGCTAGATCTTATTGATTCGTAGCTGGTTGGATATTAATTTTATTAATACCATACATTTTAAAACATGCAGTTATATAGATAAATATTACTTACAGATGACGTAAATAATACCTATATTTTTTATTTAGGTACCAAAATGATTATAAAAATATACAGATCTAGATGAAATAAGCTTCATAAGTTTCATAGTGTAATTTTTTTGCTCTGTTTCAGCGAACATAAAAAAAAAATATCAGAATCTGTGTTTCAAAATAAGTTAACCGAATCCCAGGTGAAACGACAGAACGCGTTCCATTTGGTCGTCACGTTAAATAACTTCCAGTGTGTTCGTCCCTTCACACGTCATGTGTATTTCCTTGTTTACTACCCGAGGTTACGTCTCGAATGTCCATTGAGACATCTGCGACATGTGCAAAGAATTATTAGCTATTCATACGAGGAAAATATTACGGCTTTCATCCTCTTAGTAAAGACAAAAGTATGAATTATAAATAACGACTGATATTCTCTCATAAAATTTATTTTTAGAGAATCATTACAGAACAAATGAGTTAAATTGAGGGTATCGACCTAAGAATAAATAGACGTTTATAAGTGCTCACTAATGAATGAGTTTAAAGACCTGGAAATGTTTACATTAGATATACATTGTTAAACTCAATAATACTAGATGGATAAAAATAGAACGTTAAAAAAGTGTTGACTTTGAAGTCAAAAACAGTCAATCAAATCATTTTACTGAAACTTTTACTCCCAAAAACTAAAAAGCGAGACCGAGTCACTTTTAATAGAATCAGCACTTTTTTGATCACCGTTCACAAAAGCGATCATTTGATCGGATGGCGCGGCGCGTCGATGGCTTTATGCGAAAAAATGCAATTCCCGTAAAGTGCAAGCTACGTCAACACTTTGGAATTTCATACGATTTTATCTATTGCGGTGTAGGAAATGGGTTGAACGTGTTCTTTGTTCCTTTCCATATTTCTCGTCCTATTATCTTCAAGTGAAATGATAGATTTTAAAATTAGTTTATAAAGATGGTACTTTATTTTGATGTCTAACTAAACAACCAAATTTTTATTTAAATATTCACACATCATTCAATTTTCTATCAATAAACTTACCATTAGGTATATTTCAGGACATGATAATTATTATATTAATGTAATCAAACAATTCCTAGCTCTGACAATCTATCTTTGAAAACATACTTCCGAAACCAATCAACGAACAAACACGCGAACAATAATATTCACAGATCTAAAATCATTACAAAAAAAAAGCATATATAAAAATACTCCAATACAAAAACAATTATAAATTTTATTCCACATTAAGAGAAACGATCAACAAACCCGTTAATTGTAGCACATAAACAAGGACAAGCAATTCTCTGAATAGCATCGTGAGTGGGGTACGATAAACAAATGAAGTTCGCCAATAGATTTCAAACAATTCGGGATAGCCATTTTGTAAACATAAACAGTTTATAATCCTCTTAAATGGGATATATGGTGGATTGGAATATATGGTAAGCTGTGATTATAACACAAATGATGACTGTATTATAAGGTTTATTCTTTGGCGAATAGAAGCCAATTCAGATGTAGGAATAGGTAAGAATGATGATGCAGAAGAAGAACCCCTGGTCAACGAAGTCATTTATTTTATAAGAGCTGTTGTTTTTTTACCACATAATGACAACGAAATAAGATTTAAAGACAACATCATCATTGAATTGACTTTCATAAATATTGAAGACTATCATGGATCCATTCATGGTAGCATCCTATTCTAGTGCTAAACTTTTTAGTTACAATCAGTAATTAAGTAAACGAGAATCTCGTATTTTCGTCTCAACTACGATCCCGATAAATGACATAGTAATAAATTTTATTCTGAAACACAACATATATAATTTTGTAACAATAAAACATAACATAACATTATGGCTGTATTCCCCGAAGGCTTGGGCAGAAGGTTTGTAACGATAATACGGTATCATAAACACAATGTTTTTAATATATAGGCATCTTGATTATGCACAATTGCACATACATTATGTTCTTCTGGGGATTATAACTTTACTAAGTAGGTACACAAAGCTCGGAATTTCCGGACTCTGTTTTTTTTATTGAATGCTGGTAGGATAGAGCAACTAACTTTCCAGGGACGCTGCTTCAAATTTTGTCCTTGCAATTAGTTATTTTTTTCTCACCTCTGAAATGGTTCTTCGAGACTGTTTCGACGATTGATTTTGTACTTGTACCGTGAGAGAACAAAATACAAAATGGAAACTTATTATTTTTCGTTTCCTGTATAAAAGGACTTCACAAAGTCACTGCTAAATAACCGGTCAAGTGCGAGTCGGATCCCTAAAAATGCAATCATCATTTCTCTCTCTTCATTTCATCTCAATTCAATTCAATTTTACCATAAAAATTGTCAATTTTTGTTATAAAATCAGACATACAAAGGTGAGCTCAGATTCATAAATACAAATAATGAGCCTGTCAAAATAATAGATTCATAAATAAGTTTTACGGCTCCACGTGAATTTACTCACCAAGGATATAAAATGCAAGTAGGTACGTACTGTTTAACCTATCACACAAAGTTAGCAATGATACACGTCTACTAGCTTATCATGGGTTGGTTGCGTCAGTGTTAAGATTTGGAATCATATTTTGGGGTAATTGTAGTGAGAGGGAGGAGATTTTTAAGGCCCAGAAACGGTGTATAAGGTCTATGTCAAACCTTAAGAGAACAGAGAGCTGTGAACCTGTGTTTCGGTCTCTGAGGATACTGACTTTTCCATGTTTGTACATATTGGAGGTGGCAATTTTTGTAAAAACCAACCTCAACTTATTTCCGTCCCTGGCTAATATAAGCACGCGTAATGGCCCCTTGAGATCCCAATACAAGAACTTACTACATTCGGGTAATTACAAAACAGCACTCTTAAAGAAAAGTATTATGACAATGGGGCCTGTCATTTATAATAAAATACCTCATGGTTTAAAGGATTATTCTTTAAACATTTTTAAATCTAAGGTCACTGCACTACTTTTAGGCAAATGTTATTACTCATTGAAGGACTTTCTAAATGATACTAATTTATCCAGATTATGATTGATTTTAATTCCAAATTTGACCATGTAAGACTCTATGTACCTGACTATAATATTGTTATTAATTGACTTCACTTTAATTTCTGTTTTGATGACATTATTTTGTTTGTATTAATATTTTAATTTTTGTACCTAATAATTTGCACGCCGTAAGGTAGACTGTAGCCGATCACATTTATTTATGTTCAACATCTTATACCTGTACCTACATTCATAGCAAATAAATTTCTGATTCTGATTCTGATTATGAAAATAAATATTTATATGAAGAAATAAAAACGGAGTGCCTGATTCAAATTAAATGCTTTTTCGTTATCAAGGTAGAACGTAAATAAATATTGCTGGGATTTTTTATTTAAGGAAACGTTAGTTTCTAAATTATCAAAATTACATAAAATAATATTATGTTTTTGACAAACATAAAGATAAATAAAGAAAGTGAAAGTGAAACTAGTACAGCCGCTACGCTAGTTTAAATGAATAATTTAACCGTTAACAATACAGTTTACAATATAGATTAAAACAGTTAATCCCAAAGACTCAAGAGACAGCATCTGAAATAAACATCTGAAACAAGACCCAGTTACGATACTAATTCAAAAAGTCTAAATTGTCCCGCGAACGATCAAAAGAGTCTAGACTGTATTTCTTAAAGACATTTAATGGAATAAATCTGATAGGTAGATACTTCAATAAATTTACTCAGAAAATACAGTTGAATTTTTTACCAAAGATTCTTGTAATCTGATTGCTCCAATCGATTTGGGAGGACATCTGAAGTAGAAAGATTGCCTTCGGTAGCAAGATCGGAAAGATATTAGTTATCTTGTAAGTTTGGGGACTACTAAGGGTTTTGATAGTCGCTAAATGATAAAAGAATCGTGAAGATAATGATGCTGATGCAACTTTTTTGGAAATTCATACATAATAAAAAGTAAATTAAAAAAAAAATATGATAAACAAAAATATGAAACATATACGGGGTGTTAGGGTAAACACCGTTGTCCTTGAAACGAGTGGTATGGTGTCATTTATAGAACGTAAAATCAATGGAAAATTACGACTATTTTTTTAAAATTACTTTTTACCTCTAGTGTATTTCACCCATTACACGTTACCTGACCGGCCGTGAGCGCGACCCCTCTCTCAGTCAGTCAGCTGTTTCGGATAGAAACTTTTTTAAATCTTTTAATGAAAATAATTTTTTTTTTGTTGTTGTTATTCGGTAATTTATTTTTATATTTAAGTCAACTACCCATGGTTTGAATGACAAGAGTGTTTATCCTTACACCCTGTAGATCTATATTTAGTTACGCTGATGATAATGTACAAGTAAAAGAACATAGAATATAAGTATAAGTTGTAAAAGGCGGGAAAGAAAAGGGTTATGACGCCATTTATGAGGGAGGTCCGTAAACCGCTATAAAACCCTAAGTAGTGGAAATATATCCCTTTATGTATACTTATTCAGAATGATAAGTGGTTGTGAGGCTCTTTCCTGCCTACATTATCCTAGTAGTAATTTTATTACGTTTCATAGTTGAGCATTACCCGAAGGCTTCTCATAATAACAATATACACGTATTTATATGTGTACTGTAATATAGCTAAGGATTAAACTATTCCGAATCTTTTATGCACAGTGTAACATTTTAAAAGATCAATTGTTTTAAACCACCGTATCCCTGCTGTACAATAAACTACAAAGTTTTAAACCAAAAATTCGAAACCAAATTCGGCAACCAATGTGAAAAAAATTAAACCGCACACTGGCTCTGCAATGACGTTCCATTTTCAAACCGTTAAATAGTTTAATCATTCGCTTGTACAGTTCCGTTCAAAATACGGAAACTTTTTCAGAGAATATTGAAATTTTCAGTAGCTTCGAAATAGAATTCTGGCTCATTAAATGTTACCGTGCTAAATTCATGTAGACCAGTAAGCGGAGTGAAGTCATTTACAAATGATCCGGGACATTAAACATGCTATAAACATAATGCAACGCAACGCGAACACTCAATATAAATTCCTTCACTCATAGCTGTGGTGCATGGAAATCTTTATGAATATCAGTTATAACGACAGCCATTACGTCGTGGCTTCATGTCCATTTAAAGCTTCAAGAATATACTTTAGATTTTATTGCTTGTAAATGCTAAATTTTCACTTTACGCAGAGGTGTAAGCTTCGGCCATTTTGTGTTTGCCTACATTGGTTAATGTTGTCAAGAGGGTCGATAATCTGTTTGCTGAAACTAGATTGTTGAAACTTTCATTTTAATACGCTCCTTGTATAATAAAAATTAGCTGCCGTGAATTAATTTGGTTGTACAGTGGCGATTTACACCCTTCGATTATTCTGTGGTCGATTGAATTTAGTGGGTACATCAACTATGCTGTTTTTATCTTGAATCCCGTAATATCCCGTCTCCTTGAAAAAAACTGATACTACCATGTTTATATATACTTGAAGTTAAAGTTTGTTAAAGTTTAGTAGATAAGTTCAGTGCATTATTTTATAATTTAAGAACTTTTCGAGCTATATGCACAGACATCTTACCCTAATATTCAATATATCACTTTACGAACTTAGTTATTACGACTATTAATAATTTAATATCTCCTTGTGGAACCCCTTATCATACACACCCGAATGTTCAACTAGCTTCCACTGAAACACATCATATTTTGTTTATTGTACCAAAAGCTTTGATCTTCGCCGCCTACTCCTTTGTCTTTCACAGTATTCCGGGTTACTCTTTCAACATCTCAAGAACATCTGGGATTATTGTCTTGAATATTTATAAAGTTAAAATTCATAACATCACGCCTGTAATCCCTGAAGGGTTAGGCAGAGGAGTATTAATAGTAACCCACATTTCGCTAGTTATGTTTAAGGGCCATGTAATAACGAATCGGGCGGGCCTATCGCCATCAACGGGGTACAAATCAGACTCCGGACTGCTACTGAGAAATTCCTGACGGAAAAACCCAATAAAACTTTGTCCGACCTGGGAATCGAACCCAGGAACTCATAGTTTAGCACTTGCGACCACAAACGAGGCAGTAATTAACTAACCTTTTTTAACTCACATAGATGTTGTGTAGAATATTTTTTGATTCCATTTTTTCGCCTGTTCAGAGCCCGAGGGCGCTAATTATATTTTTGGAATCTTTATTTAACTGATTTTGAAATACAATGGACGTAGATCTATATTTAGTAACCTATTCCGCAAGAGTCATAAAAAACTCTGTAAGAAATCGACACGTGTTTCACCTCTCAACGAGTCATCCTCAGGATGACGATTAACCAGTCGCGATCCCAAACACGACGTGTTGACACGCCGAGCGCAAGACGCAGAGTCGCAGATTTTATAAGAAAACATGTTTATTCAGAATCATAAATATCGTTTTCAATAAAACCTCTAAAACGAGGCAGTCAAGTAAAGTTAAAATATTAATTTATATAAAGTCAGGATCATTACGTTCTTAAAGTAGGTACTTACTATAAACGCTATTGCTAATTATTGTAGGTTATCTAGTCTCTTCATAAACGTTTCATATTTCTTGTCATAACGGTACGCAGCTTCAAGCTAACCTTGGGTTCGTACCTACTTGATATTCAGTGTATATCTTAAAAAAAATGGGTTCATGTTTTAGTCATAGAATAAGAGTCGTGATGCAATTAACTAAACTAAAATTATTCAACGGTTACTTCCAAGCCATCCGTCATATTTACGAATATATTCAAACACTCATTTGACACATTTTCAGTCTATTTATTTTAATAGTTAATTTAAATTGCTTCATAAATAACGTTACTCAAAAACGCCCAGTTTATGATTAATATTCGCAAATATATTTAGTTTAGTAACTAATAAAACCATAGATAAAACTCAACAGTATCTGAAGCTGTAAAATCTACATTTCTACATGATACGTACAAAGTTCTTTTCATTTACACAGAAGGAACGAGTAAATTAAATAAATAAATATTATATAATATAATGTATATAAATATTATAAATGCGAAAGTTACGCTTTCATGCTAAAAAGTCTGAACGGATTTGGATGAAATTTTGCACAGTAGTAGACCTTGACCTGAAGAAGGACATTTTTATTTAAGGATACTTTTTATTCTGAATAGCAGAAGAAGTCGGGGGCAACAGCTATATGACCCTGTTTCGTCACGATGTGTTTCCTCCACCGATGGCAATAATGTCCGAGATAAACTCAGAAAGTACATAATATTATTAATTGAAAAGTCACATTGGTACTTGCCCGGATTTGAACCACTATCCTCGTACGTGAGAGGGATTCCTCATGGTGATTTATCTTCACCGTCAGTCAGATCGTAAACTGCACATCTGAAATTGATGAAGTCACATTTGTAGTATCATAATATAACTACGTACACAAACACATTGCTAATGATTTAACAAAAACCTTCAAGACGTCATCATCCTCCTGCCCTTATCCCAATTTATTAGTGGTCGGCGCAACATGTCCCTTTCCTCCATACTTCTCTATTAGCCGTCATCTCGGTAGTCACCCCCTTTCTAGTCATATCATCTTTCACACAGTCCATCCATCGTTTCTTTGGTCTTCCCCTACTCTTATAGCCATCGACATTCATACCCCTAAACTTTCCTCATAACGGTTTCCTCATTACTTCGCATCACGTGCCCATACAACCGATTTCCGCACAACTTTTCAGTCACCGGTGCCACTTTCAGACTTCCTCTTAAAGACGTAAATGATTTAAATGCTGTGGGGGCCACAGCTGTGTTCAAATCATTCACGTTTTGTACATTTATAACCATCCAGATCTCGTGGCAAAGACGACAGATTGCTTCAACAACACATTTAGCAATTCCTATTGGTGTAGCGTACAAGCATAACATACCTATGTCATATCTTTTGTTATTACTGTCGCCATCTTGTGCCGACACAGCCTTGGGCTTGTACTTAAGATTCCGGGGATTTCTTTGAAATAAAACAAATGATTCTGCTAACGTTTTTTACTGAGATGTGATGAATGGTTTTGACTAAAAAAATATGATTTTCATCTTTTTAAAAGAAAAAATTAAGTAGGGTACCGAGATGATTTAAGAATAAGTTTAATAAGGTATATTTTTCATGTAACTTGACATTTTGATGAGCCCGTTCAAGTCGTTATTATCTTTAATATTTTATCTTTAGGAGCTCGTGGCTACCTAATAACAGCCGCACGGGTCGATCCATCAGGTTAAGCTACGCTTGCCGGGGTTGGTCAGTGGATAGGTGACCATTCTCACATATATCGAGACTCCTCCGTGCCTCGGAAAGCACGTTAAGCTGTTGGTCCCGTCTGTCATTTGTGGATCTTTTATAGTCGTTATGGGTCGTCAGAAGCCCGAAGGTCTGAAAACCAGTCTAACCAAGGGGTATCGTATTACCCAGTTACTGGGTTGTAGAGGTCAGATAGGCAGTCGCTCCATGTAAAATACTGGTATTCAGCTGCATCCGGTTAGACTGGAAGCCGACCCCAACATTGTTGGGAAAAGGCTAGGCAGATGATGATGATTTTATCTATAATATTATTTGCCGCCATGGCTTTTTTTTTTTAACTTTCTGCGTTGTTCTCATGTGTATATTTTCAAGATGAATGATTAATATATGTATTATAGTTACGATATTTTTTTGTACCAAACCATAATTATTTTAATTTTAAAGAGTGCCCGATCTTCTCCATACGTACCTACCTAACATGGTACCACGGTAGGTACCTACTACAATTTTGAATGGGCAATAGTTTCACCATTGCACATCTTTCTGACTCATCGACCCCTTGACAGTTCAAAAGTGCCTGTAATTTGTTTATTTGAAATAATTGCTTTTTTAACTTTGAGTTTTAATACATTGACTTGACCTAAAGAAAAAGTTATTAACATAAGCGCTACCTACTAACAAATCATGCGTAATAGAAGCAAAAAAATACCGAATTATGGTAAACTTTCAAGTTAACAAGATTCCAAACAAAACAATATCAAAGTCATATCAATCATTTTGTTGGCCAACCGCTCGATAAGGACTTTAGCAAGAGTTGGTTTCGGCTGAGTCCCAAAAAATCTTGAAAAGTTGAAGTTAGATTTAAGATCTTTACCTGCCTCAGCAAGATTATATCTCGGCTGAAATAAAGGCATAACAATTGGAACTTAGTACAAATGTTTAAGAGTTAGGAGAAGTCCCAGAAACTATAAAATTCAACCAAAGACTCTGAGACCACAAACATGTTTATAAAGAGAATCCAAGGGTCCAATAGTCAATTGCCAATTTTAGTCTGGCTATTGCCAGACTAAGTCAGACTTGTGTGACCATAGCAACCTACAATACAAAATAATGGTAAATAAATTGAAACTATTTTTCTCGTTTCAATTTATCTGGGAGCCAAATGCCAGACATTTTGTTAGATATTATAGATATATTGTACAGCAATATCAAATAAAATCTGTTACACTAAATAAGCTCCTCAACCAAATTGCTTCAGGCATCTGAAAATATTCCTAAGCTTTACCATGGACTTTTTATGAATACAAAGAATCGTTTGTGTAGAAGATCAAACATTACGATCACATGTGATGTGTTGTCGGAAGCAGGGGTTCCATTACACGGCAAAACAGAATAACAATCAAATGGAACGATTCGTAAATTGTAAATTATGCGAAAAGTAAAGAAACAATGAGAAAGAATTGGGTTGTAAGCTGAATGTGGGAAGAAAAACATTTTGGTAACAGAGAAAGTTTGAAAAAGTGATAATTTTTCATGTTTTTACACAATCCTACAGGAATAGACGAGACAGAACATTAATACGACTTAATTATCCCAACTCACAATGTATCTTTTGTTATATTGCTACAATGAATTTGTTGTTCTCGAAAAAAACAAACTTTATGGATTCGAAATAGGACACTTTTGGGCATTATATTTAATTCAATATGTTCTCTCACACGTAAAGGCACTAGATAAAAATAATAAAATGTACCTATAGGGATCGTTCCGACCGAAGAATCTAGACGAAAAAGTAGAAAAGACACATTCAGGGCAATAGCTTTCTTCATAATATTATATTGGCACAAGATTATGACACTCTAAGTGGATATCGAGTTATTATATGTGAGCCAAACCTAGTCAAATATAATGAAAGTTCTCTACTGAATAAATAATACAATTTTATTTCTCTTTGTTCCAGAAAACTTTCAAGATATGAAGAACTAAATCGATAATCTTCCAAGATGGGGACAGATGCGACAGAAGACGATTTCATGAGCATATGCCTCAATCTGACGAATGAGGAAGCGTTGCTCGGAGGATGCAACTACAGCAGCGAATATGAAAATGGAGAACTACTGGAGAAAGTTGTCTCGAGGGTTGTCCCCATCTTCTTCGGCTTTATCGGAATTGTTGGATTAGTTGGCAATGCTTTGGTCGTTCTTGTCGTCGCTGCCAACCCTGGCATGAGATCTACCACAAACCTCCTCATCATCAACTTGGCTGTCGCTGATCTGCTCTTCGTCATCTTCTGCGTACCTTTCACGGCTACTGATTATGTCATGCCACGATGGCCCTTCGGGGACTGGTGGTGCAAGGTCGTCCAGTACTTCATAGTTGTCACAGCTCATGCCTCAGTCTACACCCTCGTTCTCATGTCTTTGGACAGGTTCATGGCTGTAGTACATCCCATAGCTTCCATGTCTATTAGAACAGAAAAGAATGCTTTACTAGCCATAGCCTGTATATGGGTGGTGATATTAACCACGGCTATTCCTGTGGGTATCTGCCACGGGGAGAGGGAATACTCCTACTTCCATAGGAACCATTCATCCTGTGTGTTCCTTGAGGAGCAGGGATATAGCAAGCTGGGTTTCCAGATGTCTTTCTTTTTGTCTTCGTATGTGATTCCGTTAGCTTTGATTAGTGTGTTGTATATGTGTATGCTGACGAGGTTGTGGAAGAGTGCTCCGGGGGGGAGGGTGTCTGCGGAGAGTCGGAGGGGGAGAAAGAAGGTCACCAGGATGGTTGTGGTCGTCGTTGTAGTGTTTGCTGTCTGCTGGTGCCCAATACAGGTGAGCTATTATTGTACTTTCCACTAATTGTTTTTTTTTTACGTTAGCTTGAACTTTTGGTATTATTTGTAATAGTCTTAATGTTTGTGTAAGCTTGATATAATAATGGTAGCGACCATTTTCTTCAGTCTTAAATAACGGAATATCCAAGAGTGTAGCAAAATAATTGGTACGTGTAACTCTCGAAAATAATTAGTACCATCCGATACTTTTTATATTCCCTTCTCAGTTGTCTCGTCTATAATAGATTCTGTAATAATCTTTTCTGCAATTAGCACAGAAGAAAGAGCAATTTGTATCTCCACTTTATCGGTTCCTTTTTCTTTATCAAGAAAAATCGTTATGTACTGAAGCATCATTCTCTTCCCTCCATAATTTATTTTAATTGCCAATTAAACTGAGTTCTTCAAAATGATAATTATCTTAAATAGAAACGAATCGTTTTCTCCAATCTTCTTACAGAGATAGGCTTTTACGAATGGGTTCCTTTTAATCGGCTTATTGTAAATACTCTTTCATTGATTGACTATATAATTATTATTATATCATTAAAAAGACTCAAAGGGTTGGGTATATATCCATTGAAATATGGTAGTATGATCGTCTAAGAGCCAATTTCACCTATGAAAATCTACGTTCAAGAGCTGTCAGTGTCAATATTCCATAAATTAATGACACTGACAGCTGCACTCTTGAACGCAGTTTAGATGTGCTAGTCGCGTTCAGTTTCATTGGTGAAATCTGCCCTAAATCTGTATAAATCTGGCTTCCAATTACTACATCCAACCTTCATCTAATTATGTAATTCCAAACCAATTTACCAACACGTTTACCCCGAAAAACAAATCATAGAATATCTTAGAAAAAAATACCAGACTCAAGTAGCTAAGCTTTTTACTCCAAGTAATGAAATCCGACCCGGAGAAGGAATGTCTAAAATTAAATTAGGAACTAGTCGTAGACGGGCATAAATCCAGGCCGGATTTCAGGGTAGCGTTTAGTGTGACTAATGGTCTTGTAGTCGGTCTTATTATCGCCTATATATATTTTCTTCATTATCTAGTTATGTAGACATTTTCTGTGAATGTAAAGATCTTTTGTGTGTTCTGGTACAGGATCAAATAATATATAGTTTTTGATGTGTGTCAACTTTCCTTTGGCTTTCCCGCAATCTGTGGGAGTGATAACGTAAAAAGGGACGGAAGTGTGTAACAGTAAGCCGGGGAAGCGCGCGCTTTTGGATTTGACCAATGAGCGCTTTCCGGTGGTCCGGCGCGGCAGTTAGCGGTGCTAGAGTTGGCTGTCAGATGGGACCAACCCATTTTCAGTTATTAAACGTCCTATTGTGACTACTATAAGAGTCGCTCGTTTTTTTAAAAGTGAGGATGGAATTAGTACAAAAACTTAATAAGAGATACGATTTTTCCTTAGCCTTCATCTAAACAGAAATTATTAATTAAACTTGTTGTATATCGCGACTGCCCCGTAACGACCAGTTGTAACTTTTTTTTTTCTTTTAGTGTGGGACATCATCAAATGACTTCTCCCGCTCTGGGTGGAGTGGAAGGACATGTCAGACTTTTACTGACTAAAACCCACCCACACGGGTGGGTTTCATTTGCCTGTTGCCAAGGTCCCGGTATCCCTTTCGGAACCGGTAGTACCCTGGAAACAAAATTAGCTCCAACATTTGTTAGGAGACAATGTCATTTATTTTAGACTAGCTGCGCCCCGCGTAAGTCTCGATTCCGTGGGAATATCGGGATAAAAAGTATCCTATGTGTTATTCCAGGTTATAAACTATCTGTTTGCCAAATTTCATCTAAATACATTCAGCCGTTTTTGCGTGATTGAGTAACAAACATCCAAACACACAAAAACACAAACTTTCATATTTATAATATTAGTAGGATTCCTTAGGTACTTCCAAAATCAATTAGAAATACGATCGGCGTGGTATACAAATAATTTGAAAAGGTAATTTTCTCCAATTATTAACTTATAATAGTCTTATTAACAATTTCCAACGTTTCCAATAAATTATTTACAGTATTAAAATTATGTAAGATGGAAGATACTCAATTAAAATTATGTCTAAGGAATTAAATAAGTCTTTAATGGCCACTTAAAATTAATAAAGAGGAACTTAATGATGTGAATAATTAGTAGGTTTAATATTAAGAATTTCTTGTTATAGTATCTCTCGAGTAACATGAATATTATAGCTATCTATCTGCTTGTAAATATGCAACCTGCTCCGACCGGACCCGGTCCGATCCGATCCGCTACGACCTGACCCGGTCCGCGCCCGAATCGCGTATGCGTTTCGTGTACTGACAGCCATATGAATACAAGGACCCGCAGTACTGCCGTCCCGTCCTGCGCCCGACACGCACCCGCCCTATGAACTTTAATGTTGTTATGTTTTGAACTTTAATGTTCGTTTTTATTCCTGTATAAGAGCTTTTGTAAGAAAAGGCAATGCACAAAGGGCAATGGAAAGCTATGGGAGAGATCTTTACTGACTTTTGCCCGGCTGTGGGAATATACAGGTTGACAAAAAAAAAGAGATTTTGTAAAAAAATATTGTATCATACTTTAGAGAGCTATTTCCTCTTCTTGGTTGAGAACAACTTGAAAGGTCAAAAGTAAAGCAAGGTTTATCAAAAAAATATAATAGAAGCCTAACTACAAATCTAATTTTGTGAGACTTACAAGAATTTAAAACCATCTCTTTCTTGAAGAAACTCATATAATATTTCTTTTCGTTATCCGCCCCAACATAGTTGGGAAAAGGCTAGGCAGATTGATAAGTGTTCGTTCCGTAACATAATAATTTAATAAAAGACTTAAAAGTCGACCACTCCACACTAAAACAACCCGTAAAGATAATCAAGCAATTAAAATGGGCAAATGTCGGATTACTCCTAATGTCGTCGCTAAATGTTACCGGCGCTATAATTTTGGAACTCACTTAATTAAGAGGAACAATAGGGTCAAAGGCTTTATACAACCGATGTTTAGGTTAGGAAAGGCCTTTTAACAAATTTGTCTCAATTTATATTCCTTTTAAGTTGAATTAGGGCTTTGTTTTAGGTATCAGATGACAGAAACAGTACCATGTAAATAAAATAAAGTTAACACGTTCTGAGCATCATGAGAAGTATCTGCCAGGGTGCGGAGCCTAAAAAGGCAGTTCTCACCGTGGTGCGGTGGGGGTTTTTTTATGATATCAGATTATCGTATTTATGATTTTTGTAGACTATAAGAATTTGTATACAACATTAGTTTTTATTTATGCTTAACCCGAAAAGGGGTCATTGTACTCATCATTTTGAAAAAAAATATCTATTGGACCAGCAGCATTGAAATCGCAAAAAAAAAACAGATTTAGCATAAACAAAATCTAATGTTGTATATTGATAAATTGAGTCTTTTCATTGAAAATCACTTAAAAAGCGACCAAGTACGTGTCATGACACGCAGAATGAAGGATCTAGTTGGGATGAATTTATCCCAAAATCAAACTTAACATTGTAGTTAAAAAACATATTCTACCATAAATTCCAACTGCAAATTAATGAAAGTTTGTACGCAATTGTGGGCGATTTACCATGTTATTTTAAGATGCTTGCCATATTTTACATACTTCTCAGTATACTATCTTACCAATCTCTTTCACTATACCTATGTGTATGTTGATCCGTCCAGTCACTGCAATATGTGGTTTTGTTCGACGCCAAAGCATTTAATTTAACCATTCTCAACGCTCGGAATTGAAACGTTCTGTGTTTTAGGCGCTTTTATCAACACAAATAACGTGCTAAATACATTTTGGATAGGGATATAATATAGTATGTAACAACACAAATATTTTGCTAAATACATTTTGGACATACCTACATATGTACCACAACAAATAACAAGTTGAATACTTTATGGACATAGGTATTTAATGGTGAACATTGTTCTACTGTTATTCTTGAGAAATTATGTGGTAGGCAACGGTGCGGTTGAAAAGAAGATGCAGTGACAAAAATTTTAAGAGTATTCTTACATAGTTTGGTCTTCTTGAGAGGATGAATGAAAGGCGAATAACGAAAAGTATTTACAAGGCATATTTGAGTGGAAACGCCAGGACGACGCTCTAGTAGGATATACAGGGTGTTAGGGTAGACACCGTTATCCTTGAAACTAGTGGTTTGGTGTCATCTATAATATACTTTTTGCATGGGACCAACTTTAGAATCGCAAAAAAAAAAAAGCTGTTCCATACATTTTGTCGATTTAAGTGAACACAAATGTATGGAAAAGCTGTTTTTTTTTCACTATTTCAAAATTGGTCCCATAGAAAAAGTATATTATAGATGACACCAAACCACTAGTTTCAAGGATAACGGTGTCTACCCTAACACCCTGTATAGTATAGGTACCTTATTGGTGATGTTCTTCAGAAAGATCAGGTGCGTGTACTTGCAACTGGCATGCTTGTACGCCTGATGTATGATCGTAAACGAACTAAAAGGACTTTGTAAAGATCGTAACAGGTGGCGTTCTGTAGTTGCCTACCACCAAAGGGAAGACGGCGTGAGTTTATGTATGTTATTCTTGCTCTATGGTAAAAATGACAGAAAACTTATCTGCTTATTACACGTATGTATGGTTTATTAGGAAATTTTGACGTTGGTTAGTTAGAAAAGGCAAATAATGGTTTTGTCACTTTTTTGAATATTATATCTACAATCTGGCTTGACCCTTTATAAAGCGTTTAATCCAAGACTATAAAATAACATCAGCGTTATGAAATGTGTTCGCGTAAAAACCTATAAGGTTAAGGAAATAATTATAAACCTCCGTAATCCGAGCTCCTGGCTCTTGAAATTATACTTGAATTTCAAACAAAATTAAAGCTATAATCAATTTAATAAATACATAAGTTTCATAATAAAACCTATAAATAGGCAGTGGTATCAGGGCGTCCTAAAAACTTGATGCTGCTGTTTTCAACATTTATATAACCTGACCAGGTCGGGACATTACTTGTGTGTTTTGGTCACTACGGGCTTTAGAAAGAGACTGTAACAGAAATATCATAAGAAATGAGTTTATAAGAGGAAGTCTGAAAGAGGCACCGGCGACTGAAAAGTTGTGTAGAAATCGTTTGTCATGGACGTATGAGCATGTAAAGTGGAGGAGTGAGGTAAATGTCATGAGGAAAGTTTTGAGTATGAATGTAGATGGCTATAAGAGTAGGGGAAGACCAAAGAAACGATGGATATACTGTTTGAAAGAGGATATGTCTAGAGCCGGGATGACTACCAAGATAACAACTAATAGAGAAGTATAGAAGAAAAAGAGATGTTGCCCCGACCCCAAATAAATTAGGACAGGAAATGAATGACACAGTTATGAGTGACAGACAATGTTCCTAATTCACAGCCGTGTGCAGAGATCTCATAAAATATAATGGTTGAAAAAAGAAACTTAACGAAGCCGAAAGTCACTGTTCTGGACCCTACCTGGGAACCTTCTAGTTACGGAGATATTGAAAGTCAAAGTTTATTAGACGTTTTTTAAAGAAAGCAAGTTTAAATGTTATAACTTAATTTTAAATACCCCCACGAACCCTGAACTGTTGCAGGCACCCATAAACACAATGTTTTACGTACGTTACGTTGCGCACTACCACACGTCATGATGTTTTTTGTTCCTGTTTATAAGAGTGTTAATATTATCATCTTCTGTTCCAGATAATCCTGCTAGTCAAGGCGCTGGACGCGTACAACATCACGTACTTCACAGTCACCGCACAGATAGTGTCGCATGTGCTCGCGTACATGAACAGCTGCGTCAATCCCGTGCTGTACGCCTTCCTCTCTGAGAACTTCAGGGTCGCATTTAGGAAGGTGAGAATCTATAATATTACTATTTTCATCAAAATTGAAAAACATCTGCTTTGGAACCATTTCATCTTAATATAGCTCTGCTTAGCAATGTCAATACGTGATACTCTTATTGCTATGTCTTGCAGAGACAATCATGCATGAGGCATTATTTGACAGGCATTGCCGAATATGTAGTACCCACCTATCGCCATCTTTACTCTTGACAAGACGAATCATGCATTTCTTTTTTAACGCACGACCAATTCCCACCATCTTGTCCAACTCTTGTGAAAAACAGGAAATACCTTCCGATGAATATGATAATAACTTATCTATAGCTAGTTATATATTATTTTCTGTATTCATCGAGCCATCAACTTCGCACGCCATTAAGCACAATCACTTTCTGAATATTAATGGCGTACGTGGACTGAATACAGTGAATTATTCAATTAAAATATATTATTAATATGTCGTTTAATCTCCATATTCATTAGTGAAAGGGAATGAGTTCTACTGTATAGAGCTCCATAATAAATCGTAAAGATGTACAGATGTCCCAGAAAGAGTATGCGCTTCGGCAATCATCGTCTCTCTTCGGATATAAAATTTGAATGCGCGATGACTAGGTTTAGAGCCGGAATGACCATGGAAATACTACTAAATAGAATGCTATTAGAAATTAACCACTCTATGCAACTCCGGAATACTTTTCAGAACTTTTGAGTGACAGGTGACAAAGTGCAACCAAAACTATAGTACTCAATAGGGAACCCGGCGGAAAGAAAACTTCATACAAATGCGCATGATGGTTGTACACACCACAAAGCGCAGCAGTGTCTGTGGCGTGACGTTCGTGATAATTTCGCAACACGGAAATACATTGTAAGCTGTAAACTGGTTTTGCATAATTTAGAAGCATTTTTTCAATTTTTGTAAATGTGAGTACCATGGAGCCGTTTAGTATGGTATGATGTATGTTGACTTGAAATAGCATGGCAGATGAGAGTATGTCATGCTCACTTAAATGTCTCGCTGATGGTGGCACGTGTGTTGGATCATTCGGTTCCCTACAAAATGGTTGAGCTGGATGGTGCTGATCCACATGTCATGTTCGTGAACGGGCGCCGTCAGTTGAGACTGGTCACCTCTTATTTGTCAGAGCTTATTTTTAATCTTAAATTTTGAATTGCTTTTGATTCTTTTTTGTTTTACATTGTTCTCACATATAGAAGCAACATGAATACTATACCCAGGATTTTGTAATATCTATATCCATTTTTAAAAGAGTGTCCTTGGAGTTTCTTGCCCGTTCTTCTCCATAGAGATCTACGTTTTGGAATGGGCAACTAGCTTCAACTCTCTGACTAACTGACCGACTCTTTGACAATTCAAAAGTGCCTGTAAATGGTTTAATTGAAATAAATGCTTTGAGTTTGAGTTTGAGTTTGTATCTCAATTATACATGGGTCATTAAAAGTATTGCATCACTTGTTAATAACCAGTAAGTACCTACAAATTGTCAGCCTATAATGTTTCATAGCCATACGAAATCCTCCTCTCTAGCTCTTTTTATGTTTCCATTTTGGACTAGTTTAATTTGGGTAGGTACTTGAGCGTAACATAAAGCTCAAATTTTCAGTAGCATCGTATCCAGGGCTACCATGTACACGAGGATATCCAGGGCTTGCCCGTAGCCAACTAGCCACTCCAACTTGTGACCTGTAACATAGGTTCAAACCACTCACCCACCAAGTTCACCAGAGTTCACTTTTATTTTTCATGTGAACTTTTCCTACCCAGCCGAAACATATCCATGAACACTTCTAGCCGAAAAAAAACGGTAACAGATATGTAGCAAAATAAATAATGTAAGTTGAGCAACAAGAGCAAAGTTCAGCGCTGAGGTGAAGCAAGGTCACCGGCTGACGCGAGCTTGTTATTGGCGTATAAATATTGATGGCGGGGAAACAAGCGGTTATTTGTGAAACGTTACGATTCATAATGTGAGGCGACAGCTTGGTTATAAGGCTGGGAGAAAAGTGCCGATAACTTTAATCTAGGAGTCTTGGAGACTCGAGCAAATAGGTTATGTACGTTTAGGTAAGCATGTACCGTCGTATAGTAGGCCGCGCATCTGTGGTAACACTTTGACTTGGAGCTGGTCTAGCGTAGCGTAGTTTTAATAGAAGAGGCCAGGTTATGCTAGTTTTATTCCCACAGACGTTGCGTAATTGGTTCCGGTTATGAGGTCAGTTCAGTTACGAAGACTTTCACCGATTTAGGGCACACGGCGGTTTTTTCGCGTAGTCAATTAGCACCGCTTTTTCAAGGTAGAAAACGAGCCTATGTAACGCGCAGACGACGAGCGTTACGTGGAACGCGCGTATAAATAACGCTGTGTTCATAGGATCTTTCTCACTGAACTGTTTTCAAATGTATTCGTACAAGAGGCCAGAGGCCGGTGACAGAACTGTTAACTCGACTTACTCGCAGGTTGTGGCAGATAGGGTTGTTGTGGCTTGTCCAAAATAGAAAAAGAGAAATATAGAAAAGTGCGTTACAGAATAAATCTAAGTACCTGTTCTAAAGTTACTTATTATCACCATAATAAGTAACTTTTCAACACTTTTCAGTATAATACCACAGTATTATACTGCAGTAGAGCTCGTAAAAGAGTTTGTCCAGGAAGTCTTAGACATCATCTTCAACATTGCTAGTGTCATACCCTGGGTGAAGTTTTAATAAATTCAATATAATATAATAGGTCTTTACCTATGAAATTGCCGTTTTGTATGAAAAAATTTAAACGATTTTTTTTCATGAATTTTTTATTTGTATTAATCGAATTAATCACCCATGCAATCAATGCATCTTTGCCATCGCAGTGGCAGTTTATTGATGCCCTTCTTAAAGAAATCAGCTGGACGGGAGGCAACAAATTCTTCAAAGGCATTTTGTACTGCCTCTCGGGTATTGAATTTTTTTCCCGCCAAGAAGTTATCCAAATTCTGGAAAAAGTAGTAGTCTGTAGGCGCAAGGTATGGTGAGTAGGGCGGATGACGGAGAGCTTCCAACCCCAGTTCTTGCAACTTGGAGACCGTCTGCTGTGCAGTATGAGGTCGCGCGTTGTCGTGCAGGAGCAGCGGAGACGAGCGATTGACCAATGCTGGTTGGAGATGCGCCAGCTTCTCCATCATTGTGTTCAGTTCTTCACAGTACACATCTGCAGTAATCAGACCACCAAACAGTGACCATCACTTTTCTAGGGGTAAGTTTTCGTTTAGGGCATTGTTTAGGTGCTGAACCAGGATCCAACCAACTTGCTGAGCGCTTGCGGTTATCAAACAGAATCCATTTTTCATCGCAGGTAACAATGCGGTTCAAAATTCCTTCATTTGTGTGTCTGTTGAGCAGTGCAAGGCACGTCTCGACGCGTACTTCGCGCTGGCGATCATTGAGTTCGTGGGGCAACCATTTGTCAAGCTTTTTTACCTTGCCAATTTGACGCAAATGGACCAATATTGTTTTGACGCTAACGTCGAAAGCTGCTGCTAATTCAGCCGTAGATTGTGTATCATCAGCTTCCACAATCGCCTTTAATTCGTCATTGTCGACCAAAGTCTTCGGACGACCGCGAGGTTCATTTTTCAGGTCGAAATTTCCAGAACGGAATCGAGCAAACCAATAACAGGTGGTGCGTTGGTTTGTAGTGTTAGCTCCGTAAACGTCGTTGATGTTGCGTGCCGCTTGTGCCGCGTTGCTGCCACGACGGTACTCATATTCCATAATTACTCGAATTTTTAACGTATCCATGATGACGAAAAAGATTGAAATGCGATGAAAATGTAACACTAATCAATAAAGAAATGACTACTTTTGGAAAAAAAAATGCATGTTTTTAAAATAAAATTAATTTGAAATTAGAATTCTTAGCCAAACAAAAATTATTTTGATTTGAAATGGCCAGTACTGCAGAACGGCAATTTCATAGGTAAAGACCTAATATTAAACATTTGTTTCTAGAAATCTGAACTATTAAAAAATACTACTAATTATTAATGCTAATCTGAGCTTTAACGCCCCTGGGAAGCCCACAGGCTAAAACTTTCGCCAAAAAGTGAAGAAACCTGGAAAGAATTAATTCCACGTTTTAATTAAAAAATCTTTCCCGCTAAGCTTTTATCTCCAGGCGCCAGGATTATTACCCAAATGTCTGGGTGAGATAAAATTTTACTTAGACTCTAAGAGGTGCTATACACTTATTCGGCTCGCCAAATTCAATTCGGCAGTATTTGTTTAACAACGAATCCGACCGGCAGCAATTACTACACATATTTGGCTTTTATTCGGCTCATACCGATCGGTTTTCTCCGTTCGGCATTAACACTCGCTGAATCATGTTCGAGTCGGCTCGGCACAATTCGAGCTAATCTGAGCGGTTTTTTCCCGAAATATATTAACTACTTATATTCGACTAGCTTCTAGCCCGTGACTACGTTCGTCCGCGTGAAATTTCTTGGTCCCACTTGCATCGCATCGCTTGCCTACGCTTACTTCAATTTCGCTAGGCGTTCTTTCTGACATTTTTTAATTTTTTCTCGGCTCCTTTGTATCGTATCGTGGAGTTAAGTAGCCTAAAACCTTCCTCCAGAATGGGACTATCATATGCGAAAAGATTTTTTCAAATCCGACTGGTAGTTCTAGAGATTAGCGCGTTCAATCAAACAAACAAAAAAACAAACTATTATTAGTATAGATATAGGTTTTACCGCCAGGCTGTCCCGACCTGAACGAGTGTGTAGCACCCCTTACAATTTTGCCTGGCAAGACTTTTATATCTGAAGCAGGATGACGAACACCTGTCTTTTGAACTTTTATTGGAACCGTAAAATGTACGTATTGATCAAGTTCTGAGGTCACAATGCTAAAGTTATTGAAAATGGTATAAATCAAAGAATGGATTCAATCAAAGAATAGATGGAGGTCAATAAAACTGATTTGACTTTTATATACTAGCTTTTGCCCGCGGCTTCGCCCGCGTGGAGTTCTGAAATTATCCTACGGGAACGTACTACCGGGATAAAAAGTATCCTATGTAATATTCCAGGTCATGGTCTACCCATATGCCAAATTTTATCCAAATCCGTTCAGCCGTTTTAGCTTGAAAGCGTAACAAACAAACAAACTTTCACATTTATAATATTAGTTAGGATATATAAGGAGTATCTTTTCATACACGAAATCTCTTAAGGAGTCATTGCACTCAGAAAAATCAGCTGTTCCCTACATTTATGTTCGCATAACTCGTCAAAATGTAGGGCACAGCTGATTTTTTTTCTCGATTTCATATTTGTTCCCAAAGTAAATGTTGTTCATAATGATGAGTACAATGACTCCTTAAGAGGTTGTTGGTGTTTTACCAATAACCCTGTATAGTTAGGACTAGCTTCTGCCCGCGACTTCGTTCGCATAGAAATCGTAAGATGCACAATGTAGGTATTAAAATAATACACACCACAATTTTATAAGACTCCCTCAGCCCACCAGTCACCGCATCGCATCGCCCGCTCACTTTGTCTTTAAACAGTTAACCAATACGTACTACAACCGTCCCGAACCGTCCAGGAATATCCTTCAATAACAACACGCAAGCCCCACCAATGCCGAAGCCCCTTTAGTAATCCTTTACTTTTATTGCTTTCATTCTCAGATCATTTCCTCGCTGTATGAGAACAAATTATATCCTATAGCATAAATAGCCTTTTCATCCAATAACTGATACAACCACAAAAGAAAAACATGCAGAAGTTCCATTTTACTGAAAAAAATAACAATAATATAATACATTACAAGTACTCTACATAACAGTAGGCGTTTAATATCATCGTTTTTTTTTCTGTTGTGACGGTCAACTACCCTTCTCGGTCAATAGTTGCTTGTTTTGTCTATACAAGGTGTAATTTATTTATATCGTGATAAAAAAATCGGCTATTCCCTTGTGGGGTTATGCGAACATTTTTTTTTTCCTAGCCTACGCTTTCCCGCTCCTGGGCAAATTCCTCCCTCCACTCCTTCCATCTTTCGCGAGCCCGCGCGTCCTCTTTCCAGTTTTGATGAAACCTATCCAGCTCGTCCCGCCATCTCCTAGTGGTCTGCCTCAAGGCACCTGTGCTATTTGGGCCCACAGTTTGTCCGGTATGCAGCAGACGTGTCCTGCCCAGTCCCATCTATTTTTGGCAGACTTTTGAGCCACGTCAGCTATCATTGTTTTGGAGCACAGTATTGTGTTATGAACACGATCCGTTAATTTACCGCCTAGTATACTACGCTCAATTGCTCGTTGGCAGACCTTGAGTATGGACTTCTGGATGTTAGTCAAAGATCAAGTCTGTGCGCCATACGTTAAGACGGGAAGAATACACGTCATGTCCATGAGCCTGCGTTTTAGTGCCTTAAGCAACTCACCCATAAATACGAACATAAGGCTCAATTTATAGAAACTGCGGAACGGAGTGGAAACGAGTTTTTGTAACGATATTGTACATAGCAAAATGAACTTTATATCAATTGTCTAACATAAATAAAATTAATTTTAATTATTCCATTAATAATGCTGGCTTGGATAAAGTTTATTCCGTTCGTGACTTGGGTGTTACACTGGATGCCAGTTTGCACTTCGACAAGCATGTCGACAACATAATAAATGTACCAGAAACCCAACGTACCAGATGTATGGTTTCGTCATGAGATCTTCACGTGACTTTGTGCGACCCTCTACGTTCCTACTGCTTTATAAGACTCTGGTAAGATCACAGCTAGAGTACGCCGTTCCAATCTGGAACCCGTTCTACGACAAATACGGCTCTAGAATTGAAATGGTACAGAAGAAGTTCCTACGATCGATGAATTATAAGTGTTTCCAGTAAAAAATGCCATATGTGCAGCTATTGAAACGGTATGGAGTTCCAGATCTGGGGTCTAGGCGGTTATAACTTGATGTCATAACCCTGCACGGTATATGTAATAACAAATTGGACTGTATCGACCTTACAAGTAAGTTGTGTTACAAGGTGCCCTGAAGTGTTATTTTAAGGGGGGTGCGCGTGCCTCAACTGTTCCACACGGATATATGCCGGACTAATGCTGGGGAACGAGCACCTCTTAGCCGTCTTGTTGATACATACAACACACATTTCATGGCCCTTGATATATTTTATCTATCCAAGCAAGTATTTAGGAAAATGGCTCTGGATATTTTGTCTGCAGAGTAAATTGAGTAACATAAGGCAATCTCAGCGCTAATATGACAACGATTCTTTTGTTTTCTTTTGTTTATCGCTTTATATTATCACTTCTTTTAACTTTTAGTTAATTCGTGGACAATGGTGTGGGTTGTATGTTTGACAATTCGTAGCTTAAGTAATTTTCTGTATTTTTTAGCATGTAACTGTTTTTTGTCCCTAATAAATAAATAAATAAATACAAACTAGATACGAGCTTGTTACTGCGGGAATTCCCGAGAGTGCGCGAGAATTCACCAGGAGACGCACAACCTGTTATATTTGAGTTGTTTATAGTTTGTGCGTTATACACAATTGACATGAAGTTCGTAATGTTTTGAACCAAAAAATCGCTTCCATTCCGTTCCTGGGCATTAATGTAAGTTGAACCTAAATGATAGCGGCGGTTTGTTTTACTGGGTATCAGGTTTGGTCCCATAATTAAAGATGATAATATGCAGCATGTAAATAAACACCGTTGTCAGGCAAACTATGGATTGACTTAAATATATAAATAAATGACCGAACACAAAAAAAAAAACGTTAATTTTAATTTTTAACCGACTTCTTCAAAAAGGAGGAGGTGCTGAATTCGTCAGTTTTTTTTTTTTTTTTTGTATGTTTGTTTCTCGATTGTTCCGCCAATTATGAATCGATTTGATTCTCTTTTTGTTTGGTAGGTCATGCTTCAGAGGTGGTCCCATATAAATTTTATTAACTTTGCTTGCGTAGTTTTTGAGTTAGCTTCAATATTACGTATTTTTTCCCTCTTAGTATATGTAGACGATATATTGTTTGACTCCGTCACTGTTATTTACATAGCAGGTAGTGGTATTCGAATTTGTGTGGGGTAGGTACCACAACTAAAAAGTGTAAAATAAAAACTTTTTACAAAAAAAAACAACCGACTTCCAAAAAAAACACAAAAAAGTGAAAAATAACTTTAATTTCGGAAGTCGGTGGCAAAAAAACGAAAATTGAAAAGCAAAGACACCGACTTCCGAAATTAAAGTTATTTTTCACTTTTTTGTGTTTTTTTTGGAAGTCGGTTGTTTTCTTTTTTGTAGAAAGTTTTTCTTTAAAAGATTTTAAAAAGTTTCTATCCGACACCGTGCTCGCTAGCGAAACAGCTGACTGACTAAGGTCGGCCGGTCAGGTCACGTCCCGCACCCCCGCCCATGTTGAGACGCAAGTTCGCTGCCCTAGCGCATAGTGCAACGAACTTGCGTCTCTTGAGACAAAAGTAGATAAAAAAAAAAAAAAAAAGTAGTAATTTTTTACGTTTTATTAATGAAACCAAACCACTGATTGCAAGGATAACGGTGTTTACCCTAACATCCTGTATATTGATGACTAAAATTACCCCTATCTAGAGGTTGGTATAGCATAAAATATGAATAGTGTAACATAGACCTGCTGTAGTTAATCTAGGTTGTTGCATTTGATCCAACTGATTTAGGGGACAAATCCTTTTCAGTCACAGTTCGAAGTAGCCCTCCTTTCATCCCATCCCTTTCCCGAACCTTAATTTGATTGGTCGTTAGCCATAAAACCCTCTGGGTATCGCAATATTCCCTCCACGTCCTCAATAGCACCAGCTTTCTGCCGTGGTTTACAAATGTCCTTTTTTTCTTTATTATTTTAACGGAGGGACATTGAAGGAAATTATATAGCCATTTGGGGGTGAATGCTATGGGTTTTAGATTGGTGTTTATGGTGGATATTGTCCTCTTCCTAAAGCCATTTAATCTATTTTCATGGTCGTTTTTCTATTGGGATTAAGGGCTTACCCTACCTCAAATTGCTTAGCTTGATCCTCCGTTATGCCGAAAATACTGCAGCATTAATTTTGAAATAAATAAATGTTAAAGTTGAGGATTGAGGTCCTATGTTTGATGAAACACGATTACATAAAATAGAAAATTTTATGTAATCGTGTAGAAAAAAAAAACTAAAGAAAAAAAATCCTAATTTACCGCTAAACCGAACTACAAACCTCTGATATTCAAAAAAATACTTCAAATTAGATCATCAAAACTTTGCATAATAATTGAACTAACTATAAAGCAGGTCTTTTGTTTTAACTTTTTTTTTTACCATTATTTTCACCGTAAAATGCAATTACCTAAACTATTCGAGGCTTGAAGCCGCCAGCACCCGCTCCGTCTCGCTCTCACTCAGGCCACGAGTAGTATGGTGCGAGCGAGATAAAATTTGAGGTTAAAAATATCTGTTGGGATGAAAGCTTTAACGATATTATCTGTCTGGAAAAGTATTACTCTAATCTGTTGATATATTATTTTTAACCGATTTCGAATAAAATAGAAGGTTATGCATTCGACGTTTCTGTTTGTTACTGCTCAAGGAGCGATTCTTTAGGGTATAATTGCCCTGGGTCATGATCAATCATTGTAAGGGGCTAACTTTCGAGTCGTCTTTTGCGACGCCCATGTTAGAACTAGAAATAACATTATTTTTTATTTAAATAGAGAGCAGTGGTGGCCCAGTGGTAACGGCCACGACTTACGAGTTGTAGGTCGTAGGTTCAAACCCCGACAGGCGCTTTACTTTGTGTAAATTATTTCATCGCCACTGCTCTCAAAACGGTAAAGGAAAACATCGTGAGGAAACCGGCATGTCCTAGAACCAAAAAAACGAAGACATGTGACGTCTACCAACCCGCACTGGGCCCGCGTGGTGGATTACGGCCCGCTCCCTCTCACAGAGAGGAGGCCTGTGTCCCAGCAGTGGGAACATTATAGGCTGATCATGCTTTATTTAAATAACACAGCTTCTGCTAACATTTAAAAGAACAAAAATGACGCAACTATCTCCCCTTCTACTCCTCTTCAATACCCAGAGCATGTGCCTGTAACTTTCAAGGTTCCAGTCACTTTATTCCCCTGAAAACAGTTTCATAAATAATAATATTTCCAGAAAATAAAGCCGATTACAGAACAACAAAATAAATGTTTATTGGGAATTCTTCAGCAGCCAACATAATGGTGAAATGTGTTTCTTCGCTTTGTCCTAAGGGAAAGGTTTTAATAATGTTCAATGAACATTGAGAGATCTTCAAGTAAATTGTACTTTGTTTTTGTTATTTTAAATTCGAGAACCTAAACTTTTTACTAGGAGATGACATTTTATGAAAGAAAATTTTCGTTTACTTTTCTCTTTCAAAACGTAATTGGTTGAGTACTTTGTTGTCGGTATTCGCCCGACATATTGAAAATTCTATTGATAATGATAAATGATTTATTTTCTTTAAGTGGGTTTGTACAAACACTTTTACACGTCAATCACATTTTTAAAACTAGATGATATCGGCGTTCCCTATCTGACTACTCTGAGAAGAAAGGCCGAAACTCAGAGATCACAGACTCCTTTAAAGTCCAGACATAATCTTGGTCAGATAATATTGTCTTAGTTGCAGCCAGTTGCAGCATTTTTTATATATTTTGATGGGCTCGCAAAAACTGAGATAATGCAAACGAATATAGTGCTCGTTTGCCTAGAAGTAACTTCTTTATACAAGACCTGAATGTGTTTTGCGATAGCTCAATCTTGGGTACCCCCACCCAAGATTGAGCTATCGCAAAACACATTTAAGAATATAATAAAAAGAATATCATTGCAGTGATAAACTGCTTATTGAATAAAAATTTTATAAGCGTATAATGTTCCCACTGCTGGGATACAGGCTTCCTCTCGGTGAGAGGGAATTGGCCGTAATCCACCACGCGGCCCAGTGCGGATTTTGGTTCTAGAACATGCCGGTTTCCTCACGATGTTTTCCTTCACCGTTTTGAGAGCGGAGATGAAATAAATTAAGCGCCTGTCTGGGTTCGAAAAACTTCTAAACCGGGGCCATTAGTACTGGGCCCCCACTGCCCACATAAACGCTCATCAAGTCCTAAATATCTCTCCGCTATGATAAAAGCATGAATATGAGCGTGAATTAATTCAACAGCTTTCCGTCAGCAACTTGTTTCCGCGCTTCGTGAATTAAGTAATCTAGCATACATGCTGTGACCCAATTCATCTGGTATATCCTAACTAGTGCGGAAACATTATACATAAAAGCGGTGCGACGTCACCACTCTAAAACTTCAGCCATTTCCTTAAGAAACTCTTCGGGTAATGTCGCTGGTTTTGCGATGCAATGCGGTTGGGCAGTGGTTTTACGAGTCGGACGACAATTGGTCATGGCGACAGATTGTTGACTAATTGTCATTCAACGTGTCGTAGATTGTAGATATAATAGAAATGGACCTTAATACATAATATACTTAGTGACGACTGTCGTTTGCTCTGTGGATATCTGCTTCGTGCTAATTGGAGCGGCCGGTTTATGGCCTTCTAAACGTCAACTGAAGGCATAATCATTTCATAAGAGAGAATATTGCTATAATTACCGGATCTGGTACACTTACGTGGAAGACATTTCCGTGAAAGACATTTCCGTAAAAGTCACTTGAGCGAACCCACTTGCATGAAAAGACACTTGTGCGGAAAGATATTTCCGCGAATGGACTTTCGCGCAAAAGGACTTTTGTATACATATAGCACTCCTAACTCCTACAAAGTCTTTATTAAAATGAAACCAAACTAAAAATGTTACAATTTTTGTTTGCAGATAAATCAAGAAAGAGAAGGAAGAAAATTAGAGCTGTCGAATTATTTTGAACTAAAACTTCCCCTAAGGTATTAGACAACACCTCAAAAATGCTACTCACCCCTGGTTTTCAAAAAACAGATCAGTAAAACTGCTGCCAAATCTTATGTTCGCCGTTGATTGGTTGTCTGGAATAAAAGCAACCAATAATAAGTGACCATGAGAATTAAAAATTCGAATTGGCGATCTAAAACTAGGGGTTAATAACATTATGCTAAATTTTTAACACGTTGGTACTTTGGTAAAATAGTTTAACAGCTCTAATTTTCCGTCTCTGTCTTGTAATTTCTGTTAATAAAAGAGAGATATATTATTGGTGTAGTTTAGTTGGTTCGAAACAACAACCAGTATTAATATAGTAGGTAGAACGTATTAATACGAAACTAATCACAGTTTTTCTTGTATGTCCGTTTTCCTTGTTAGAGGCAATTACTTGTGCTTATTACGCCCGAATGGCGTAAGGAAACTCACATTACTATCCTTAATCAACTTCTACTTTCTGTGTATGTGTCGCAAGGTGATTTGATAATTCGACTTTTCGGGAAAACCCTACGGATATTGCGAAAACTCGGATAATTAGAAAATAGTGATAAAAATTCTGCGGCGAGCAAGAGTTACTGTAAGTAGAGCTCGCCGGCTGCTACCGCGGCACAGCTCGCTTCGCTCGCTCGGCTCGCGCTCGGTTCGTCACAATTCTAACCTAACCTAACCTATTTCACCCAGTTCAATAAGACGAATCATACAATCTGCCTGCGACTAGATAATTGGCACACATTTCTGCGGCAGATTGTATGATTCCCAGTCACGGTCAGATCACTATGAAAGCTTGTTGACAGACACGTTTTTCCTACGGTGCGGTTGGACACTGTACCGTAAAGAAACTGTACCGTGTATTAAGGGCTTTAGGCGTTTCAACTTTGTCATTGAGGTAGGCAAACACATTAAGTGTCGCAAATATTAAAAAAATATTATTGGACTAGGTCATAGTACATACATACACAAGGCTACACATCAAGCTATACATTGCCAGTATAAGCTGTGGGCCTAAAACGATCACATTAGCAATTCCTCAAAAAGCATTCCATTTCCTGAATTTCCAGCTGTCATTAGCAATTCCTCTAATTTGACACAAAAGCAATTCATATTATGTAGACCATTTTACGAATCTCCATAGAAAACTGTCACACTGATGAATTATTTCGTAATATGAATCGCACGCAGATCATATTATGAATTGTCAGTTTGTGACATTTTACGATGATTCATAATAATTTCCTATTATGATTCTGCCAAAGTGACTGTTTTAAGCCCACTGATCTCGCATTGTATAGGATTTCCATACAATGTCAGGTTATGTGTAGCCGTGTGTAGGCGACTTCAACTTTTCATTAAGCTGCCCACTATCAATCACTTCAGAAATAACTATTTTAACCCGGCACGTAGCTATAATACTTTTAAATAAATTGAATACAATAAACCACTTGTTAATCAACCTCAACTTATCGCTTTGAATCGTTCGATCAATAGAGGTTAAGTAAAGGTTATCATGGCCAGCTGACAGATGGGTGACCGATCGCTTTTGATACTTAACACTTTGATTGAGTGGTATTTGACTTGACAGGCGTAAGAACGTATTTTGTTTATCAAAACTTTTGTGAATGTGAGGAATCATTGACCTTTACGTTAGTTCGGTGACCCTTGGTGTTGGATTAGAGTGTACCCATTTAATTACCAGCTTGAAAGTGTCCTGTGTTGAACAAGGGGCTCCTAAAAGACCAAAATTCAGAACCTTGCATTTGAAGCAGCCAGTTGAAGCTTATTTTCAACTAGCTGTTACCCCTGACTTCGCCTGCTGTCCAGGATAAAATGTATGTCGTATGTCCTTCTCCAGGTCATGTTCTACCCCTGTGCCAAATTTCATTCAAATCCATTCAGTCGTTTTAGCGTAAAAGCGTAACAAACAAACAAACTCGCATTCGCATTTATAATATTAAGTTAGGATGTCGCTTCCAATGTAATGTATGTTTTTGTGTTGATTATGGACCCCAATTACTGAATATATATTATAATATTTGTTCATAGTCTGCACCAGTCACTAAACATGAGTCAGTTCAGTTCATCAGTTCTTTCTTGATAGTGACAGGACTGTAACGGGCCGAAACTAACCTAACAAAAAAAAATACAATCCAGTTACTTATATGCAATGCATTTATATATTACCTACTAGCTTCCGCCCGCGGCTTTGCCCACGTGGTATGTCGATAAAAAGTAGCCTATGTCCTACCAAATTTCATCCCTATCCGTTCAGCCGTTTCAGCGTGAAAGCGTAACAAACAAACAAACTCACTTTCGCATTTATAATATTAGTTAGGATAGGATAAATGCGAGATTGAGTGTTTGTTTGTTTCTTACGCTTTCACGCTAAAACGGCTAGACGGATTTCGCTGAAATTTGGCACATCAGTAGACCATGAGCTGGAGAAGGACAAAGGCTTTTCATCCTGGATCGTAGCCAAAGTCGCGGGCAACAGCTATTAATAAAATAAAATGATCGCACATTTGTTTTGAGGTACGTTTCATTCTAATCTTTGATGATTCCAAGCGAAATAATAGAAAATCTTATTGTTACTATACATAAACTATACCACCATGCTAACACATAGTACAAAGAACTAAATAACTTCACATCCTGTTAAACTAACAGTACATTTTACAAACAAACAATTACAAGAATCTTCATCCGATGCTGATCACTCATCTCCCGAAGATTAAAGGGAATAACTGGGTATAATCTGATCTGGTATTCTGGCAGATTGCCAGTTGCCAGTACTTCATAACGCGAGTTGTTGAATACTAGTTAAACTGCCACCGTTTATGATAAGTGCCAATAGCGGGTAGTTTATAGTTTTATTATGAAGTCTTGGTGACGTTTTCAAGACCCTCAGCAGTAGCGCTAGAATAACGCAGCGGTCACAACAATACACGAAATATTAATAATAAGAACGTTTAGAATACAGTATGTTATCTAACGAAGGGCGTGCAAAGTATAGCGTATACAAAGTGGAGACGACAATACGACAAAAAATGGAACTCCGTACATCTAATGACGTACTCGGTCTACATACAAAAAAATAATCAAATATATCCAATAGTTTAGTTACGATAGCTAGTCAAAGATCGGCAAATCCCATACTTGGCCGATCACTACTATTTAGTTTGTTTGATAAAATGACTTCTTTGATTTCGATGTTAGGATTTATTTGATAGTTCCATAATACTCTTATTCATTAGTATTGTCAGTGTTTTCATTTATTGTTGTATTGTCGTCTCCACATTGTATACATGCTCGAAAAAATAATGGAAATAAAAAAAATAACTTTTTTTTAATTTTTTTACGGTAAAATATTTACAAAAAATATTAAAGTGATAAGGAAAAGAAACACTCTGTACACGCACACTTATCGCACTTGTCTTTCTACGTTGAAATACAAGTTGAGTGTTTCTTTTACGTATCAATTTAATAGTTTTGCGAATATTTCACTTCTTTTTTTTTGTGGTAATATATTTTTTTGCTTGTAATAAAGTCCATCCTCAAATAAACTATTCTGTCTGTAAGTCCTACAAACTTAATTCAGGAAAATAATAAATATTTCAAAATTGCAAAATATTCATCAACTTCTTCTGTTGACTGTACAAAGTCCACAACCTTTCTTAATATGGAAACACCATGTATTCTTACTATATTAAAAGGTCTTGTTTGAACGTTCCTCCAAATATTATAACAGCGTAAGAAAACTCCGAGAAATTCTACGCAAAAGTAATATTTACTCAATCAAACGAAATGAGAAAAGTGGTGAGGCAGCCATTTTATACCCAATATACATAGTACATAAGTATATAATCATTATATACTTACGGCCATAATTGTATGTATGTTTTACTTCTCAGAAAACATACTTTAGCCTTTTTAAGGAAATGAAAAAACCTTTCATGTTTCTTTCAGCCGTGAAGTTTTATAAAGCCGTTTTTATAAAGCCAGAATTACATATACCTGTAACAGGCACAAACGTATTATAGAGGCTTGCTATATAAAGCTAAGCGCACATTATAGCCGGTGCGGGCTAAAGCAAATTAGGAGCCGTGGAGGGCCGCACCACAACGCAGTAATTGTTTCAGACAGATTCAAATTTCGAATTTGACCTCCAGTGTAATGAGGCTCGCGCACATTGGGCGGGCGGCGCCGCAACGCAATGCATCGCAAAAGTCCTGCTAAATCACTTTCGTATATTTTTTATGAACCATTGCATAAAACAGGTGGGCCGCATCACAATGCAAAACAATAGCCGCAAAATTGCTTCTGGTGAGCGATCCGTCAGTGCGTTGCGCTGCGCCCCGGTGCAACCCGCCTGGCACACGGATAGACTATGACTTGGTGGAAGATATAGTATACTATTTATCCCGGTAGGCCCTTTGTACGCTGCATGCTTTCTTTATGGTACGGCAGTTAATTGATTCAGGTGTGACTTTGCGAGTCGCCGTTGCCAAACTCGCTCGGTGTGGCAACACGTCATGTTCTGGTTTCCGACTGGTCAATCGCCCTCCTGAAGATGCCTCGTTGAGAGGTGAAACACGTGTCGATTTCTTACAGGGCTTTTTATGATTCTTGAAAATAGTTAAGCGAAATAGGTTACTAAATATATCTAAGTCTGATGTATTTTTTACGGTACGGCGTATAAACCTCGCCGTAGAAAAATGTGTCCCTATACGAGCTTCCATAGTCATACACAACACTGATGACCGTCCCAACGTCTCTTATGTGCCTACACGGCGAATAAATCGTAGTTCTTCACGGCAAAAAAAATTATGCGTACCTACAAAGGGCCGTGGTACGATCCTGTGGGATAATATCCAACCTCCACGCGGGCCAAAACCGCAGGCAAAAGCTACTAACTAAGGTAATATGTCACCGTACGTCCGTGGAAAACTTTCCATGATGAGTTCGAATGGCTCTACTACTCCTAAAGGGTTCCGGGCGTAATTCAATAACGTGTCCCAGATGATTTTAGTGAAAATGACCGACAAGAAAGTGCTGAGGATACTGTTTAATATCATGTAGAATGTTATGATAGTATGTAGTATCTCTGCACTTTCTAGATAAATGAGTATCTATCTGGGCTGTCTTATTTATTCAATCTTAAGTCTACATTTATATACTTTATATACAAATAAGTTTAAGCATTATAGTAATGTAAAAGTAAATCATCCATAAAAATATCTAAATAATAATAAATAAAAACTTTTTACAAAAAAAAAAACAATCGACTTCCAAAAAAAAGTGAAAAATAACTTTAATTTCGGAAGTCGGTGTCTTTGCTTTTCAATTTCCGTTTTTTGTTATTTTTCACTTTTTTTTGGAAGACGGTTTTTTTTTTTTGTAAAATGTTTTTATTTTTCACTTTTTAGTTGTGGTACCTACCCCACACAAATCCGAATACCACTACCTGCTATGTAAATAACAGTGAAGGAGTCAAACAGGATATCATCTAGATAAACTAAGCGGGAAAAATACGTAATATTGAAGCTGACTCAAAAATTACGCAAGAAAAGTTAGTAAAATTTATATGGGACCACCTCGAAAGCATGACCTACCAAACAAAAAAAGAATCATCAAAATCCATTCATAATTGGCGGAGTAATCGCGTAACAAACACACAAAAAAAAAACATACAGACGAATTGAGAACCTCCTCCTTTTTGAAGATGTCGGTTAATAAATAAATAATCAGCCTATAATGTTCCCACAACTGGGACACAGGCCTCCTCTCTCCAAGAGGGAGTGGGCCGTAATCAAACACGGGTGGGACAATAATAGACTGGTATTATTATTTAAAATTACCTCCAAAATATGCGTAACACACTAACAGTACCTAGCAATAGGTTTCAATTTGATAGTTCAACAAATTCATTGCGTTATTAACGTTGTTGATGAGACAAAAAATTTCGAACATAATGAAGCATGGATTAGCAATATCCTTCAAAAAATTCAGATTGTGATTGAAAGTGTGTTACACAATTAGGGTGCTGGTAACAGCTAAGAAATTTTACGACTTTTGGTAAGATACGTGGTTACATTAGAAAAGACCATTTCAGACACTAATCTACATGGTCCTCATTATGGCCTGACCAAGATTATGTCTGGACTTTAAAAGAGACTTGACCCCTGAGTTTTGCCATTTCTTTCAAGGGTAGATAAGAAATGTCGACTCCATCTAGCTTATTTTTTTTATTTTATGATTCCGGTATCCTATTTACAGAATAAACAATTGTATTTCATATAGAAGCCTTTGTGAATACGAGTCTACTGTTGGGAATTTATAGTTCGATTGAATTTGGAGATTAAAAGGTTTCGCCACAACAACGCGTGGGATGTAAATTGGAACTTCGGAATTGCTATTTTACAATTCCATTCGAATATGTTTGTATTAGGTACATGTGTTTGTATTTTTGTGTAGGTTTTCGGGTCGATATTACGGCGTGGGCACGGGGAGTTGGGTATTAAAGTTATTCATATTAATTTGTAGTAACTTGACTATTAGTTTTTACTTAAATAAGTACAGATGTTTAAATTGTGTAAGTTCCTAAAGACTTTTTTTTTGTGTGTAAAATCGAAACGAAATATGTCATGATATACAGGGTGTAAGGGACAGCCTTCTGCTAATTAACAGGGGGCATTCAGCTCCTTATTTTGAATCATATTCCAACGGATTTCATTTTTTTATAGTTTTTTCAGTTACTATATTCCTTTATTTCAATTTAAAATTACATTCTCTGTACGCAGCACTCCATTTATGTAAATAAATCAGCTAAAATAAAAAAACCAGCAATGGATCTTAAAATACTATAGCCAACGACGCGTGAAGCTCGAGCACAACCCCGCCCCCATCCACGGGGAGCATCCGCGGGGAGCGGCTACGAGGGTTTTGCCACGGTAAAGATACATTGCGCGTGAGGTAATAAAACAAATCAGGTTTATTGGATTCCCATAACGTTCCTGAAATAATTTCATGTACCGGTTGTCTTAGTATATGCTGAATTCATTCCATCAGTCTACCGGGGCTGTCCCTTACACCCTGTATGATAAAATCACGTGAACGGTTGTGAAGGTATGCTTGCAGTGTGGCCACACCCTGGTAAGCATAGGTAAGCATAATCAGCTTATAACGTTCCACTTGCTGGGACCCAGGCTTCCTCAGCGGTCCGTATTCCACTACACGAGCCCAGTGCGAGTTGGTGAATGTCATATGTCTTCGAATATTCGGTTCCCGGTCATGCCTGATGCATGATTTTTTCTTCACCGTTTTGAAAGCACCCGGTAACGACACGGAAACCTACTCAACAACATTTTTTTTAATTAAAAACAAGAAAATTTCTTGTTTCGAAAAACAAAAGACGTTAGCAAATCTAGAATTTATTTTTATAAAGAAGAAGCGTAAACAATCGTTGCAATAAAAAAAGTGAACATCGCAAATGGTAGAACTGAGTTCATTGGACGAGAAGCGACGCTTGTTGAAAGAATCCAGTTGAATGGAACTGATATTTCAAAGCTATATTAAGCTCTGGCCACACTGAGTTTGGCTAAAGCATTTTTTGTATCATTTGGTGCGACAGACATGATTTGGTTAATGAAAAAGAATAATTCGTTTTATGAGTTATCTTTTCATTTGGGTGTTTTGTAACTTCGTCTTATCTATGTCTTTACAAACAGATACTTAAATTATTTGTATGTATAATGTATGTATAGATAGATGTAGATGTATAAATTAAAAAGTTTGAATTTGTTGTACAGGAAATGAGCATGTCTTTCAAAGTAAATGAACCTTTCGCCTTTGGCGTATCTTCTCTCATGCAAATTGATACGCACGAAAATTAATGAATGGGGTTCCACTGCAAACAAACCGTGGATATCGAGCAAAGTAATATTGGTATTGTTTGAAGAACTTTTTGAATTTCGGTGCAGAAGGTACGTACACCCATAAACTCACGCCTTCGTACCATGGGGGTAGGCAGAAACTACAGAATGCCGCCTACTACTATACCCTTACTTATTTTTAACCGACTTCTTCAAAAAGGAGGAGGTTCTCAATTCGTCTGTTATTTTTTTTTTTTTCTTTTTTCTGTGTTTGTTACTCGATTACTCCGCCAATTTTGAATCGATTTTGATGATTCTTTTTTGTTTGGTAGGTCATGCTTCTGAGGTGGTGGTGGTATTAACTTGTTAGCTTCAATATTACGTATTTTTCCCACTTAGTCTAGCTAGACGATTTCCTTATTTACTCTTTCACTGTTATTTACATAGCAGGTAGTGCTATTCGGATTTGTGTGGGGTAAGTACCTACCACAGCTAAAAAGTGAAAAATAAAAACTTTTTACAAAAAAAACACTAAAAAGAGAAAAATAACTTTAATTTCGTGGCATAAAACGAAAATTAGAAAGCAAAGACACCGACTTCCGAAATTAAAGTTATTTTTCTCTTTTTAATGCTTTTTTGTGGAAGTCGGTTTGAAAAGTTTTTATTCTTCCTTCAAACTTCTGGTTTTACACGCACGCCGGTTGCGAGTATTACGCACCTGACAAAATTGAAGAACATCACCAATAAGGTCACTGTTATTATGTCCTTCTATGGTGTCCCCTCGTAAATACCTACCTTTTTTTTAGTCACCTCTCATTCATCCTGTCAAGATGACCAAACCAGCGTACTCTTTTAAATTTTTATCACTACATCCTTATCATAACTATCATAACTATATATAATATAATATAATAATCCATGCTAATATTATAAATTCTATGTAATAATAATAATATTATAATCCATGCTAATATTGAAAGTAACTCTGTCTGTCTGTATGTTATCTTTCCACGCCTAAACCACTGAACGGATTTCGATAGAATTTGGCAAGGAGATAGATGGCATCCCGGGGAAGGACATAGGCTAGTTTTCATCGACATACAACGCGGGCGAAGTCGCGGGCGGAAGCTAGTATTATAATTGCGAAAGGGAGTTTTTGTGTTTGTTTGTTGCGCTTTCACGCTAAAACGGCTGAACGGATTTGATTTAAATTTGGCACATGGGTAGACCATGACCTGGAATAGGACATGAGATACATTTTATTCCGATATTCCCACGGTATCGAGACTTACGCGGGTGAAACCGCGGGTTGCAGCTAGTCTTATTATAAACCGCAACGTTGCCATACCACATCATTTCTTAGCCTGTCCTAAGATGAAACTAGGTATTTGTAACAAACAAAAACCCTTGATACTATAATTTAATCTATTTATTCATACTCTTAGCGTTTTATCTCATCCTACAACACTATTCTTTGTCTAAATAACCATTTACATGAAGCAATTAAAGATCTGTCATCTGAACAATTCAGCCATGCCCAGATTGTACAAGTTAATGATTGCTTCAATTTATTGCATTCAACGAGCAATTAAAATGCTTAAAGTTAATGGACCTTAACAGCGTTTTCATCTAATGAAACGAGAAAATAATTGTGCGTTTCGTTTAACTCCAAATGATGACAAATGCAGTTGTTCAAAGTAAATCTCTGAATTTCTTAACTTAGAACTCCTAACAGCAACATGAAAAACGACTTCGATATTTCACTTTCACCCCCGTAAACTTCCGACGATATTAAATAAATCTTCATTTGTTCGCAGGTAATGTACTGCCCGCCCCCCTACAATGACGGGATGTCGGGTCGCCCCCAGCCCACCAAAACTACCCGGACGGGCAACGGGAACTCTTGCCACGACATCGTCTGAAACTCAGTCAAGAACAGGTCACGTTACCACACCAAGGACCAAGCGACGGTAGTGTGAACGTTCCCTTATATCCAGAGAAATGGACTGTGAATAGATTATCTCCGATGTAAATATTTTTGTTAGATGTAATAGATGTATACCTAAAATTGTTATGTAGCAAAATGTATTACTTCTTATTATATAGAATTGTAATATCATATTTTTTTATAGTAATTGTTCATTTTCAATTTTTTTGATATCTCTGACACACTTCTATATTCCGAGCCCCAATATGGAAGTGAGTATGATTAATCGAAAAATAATGTAAATATTAAAAATTATGTTTACCTACTATTTTATCATGTCTAATAGTTTATGTAATAAAAATTTTAGTCAAACTAAAATGTACGAATTAGATATTAAAATGTATAGTTAAAACATCGAATTATACGATAGATTTAAATGTAAATAAAATTTTAAAACTTTTTGTATTTATCGAGTTACATTGCAGTTGTAATCTTTGACTGTAAATTACATCAAATTATAAAATTATTATATAACATTAAACTTTGTAACTAATAAAATTAATAGTAAAAACTTAGTTTGAGATTACAAAATGTTATAAATGTATATAAATATGTATGTCAAAATTACATAAATGTTATGTTGTATTAATTTTAAGTGAATTTATGTAAAACGCTTTAAAGTAAGTTATTATTAATTAAATGTTTTGATAAAATTGGCGTTCATTTTGTTCCCGGTAATCATAATTAATTAATGTAATATCTTGTGTTTGAATTTTTTATTTATAATTAACAGATCAATGTCTACGATATAGTCTAAAATGAACATCAAGGAATGGAAATTGAATACTGCAAAGTTAAATATCATGAAAGTTAATTTAAGATTTATGAATGAGTCATCTATGCATAAGAATTATACAATTAAAAAGTATTAATAATATTCAGCGAAGAAAAAGCGTAGCTCTTGTTTAAAAGTACCTAACACAGGAATAATCCTGTAGGTATAATCCGTTTTAATTCAATAACAAATCTATTTCTATGGCAATTAATCAAGATTAGGGCGAAGGAGCCCCAGATTTAGCCGTGGTGATTATAAACTGATTCATAATCTCACACCGTTTCCCTTGAGCGTAAGCAGAAACTTCAGATCGCCACCTGCTGGTGCTTAAAAACTCATTTTGCTTTGTTTATGTTCATACATCTGGTCATACGTGTACGTAAACTAAAGTTAAAAATTAAAGATTTAAAAATATGAAGTGTTAAATATTGTACGGTGGTACGGAACTCTTCGTGTGCAAGTCTGACTCGCAATTGGCCGCTTTTTTATTTATATACTTAGCAATTTTTATGTCCAAACAAAACAGGTTTGCACAGAATAAAGATTTTGAAAGGGAGAACAGAATTGCCAACTTATAAAAACAAAATTTATTTTCCATTATTTTGATATGGCAAGCAGTACCGATGTCGACAATTCTGGATAAGTCAGAAGTGAAATAGAAAAACAATAATTAGGTATTTATTTAAACAGAAATAAAACACACATAGTTACATTACACATACACAATATTAGTTAAATAAAGTCAATATCCGTCCACAAGAAGCCTCAAGTTTCAGCTGACCAATCACGGAAGTCCAAACACATAATAATATACACACTACAGTGCAAGCTTTGTCCAATAAAGATTTATAGCAGTAATAAATTAGCGTCCGGTAAAATACGACCTTATTTTACTACCGGACAATTTATTGCCATTAATGAATCTGTCGGAAGTACTTAGTTTTCACGACTTTATATAGGTATGTATTAGGCTAAATAGTGTAACGAAATAAAAGAGGAACTTCGTTAACGCGATAGCGCAGACGAAAATTTTCTTATACTTCCAATTATTATTGCACAACAAATTATTTAAAATTCAGAGCTCTCTTGCTCATGAGAAAAGTACCGTGATTGACCGCCGCCTAGAACAATTGCACATATTTTTTGCACGTCAGATTCAAATTCAAATTATCGGAAGATTTAAAAAAACAACATTGAAGGCCAGTAAAGTAATAAAAAGTTCCAAGCTCGAAGATTTCATGCAGGGAAATACTGCAATAGGTATAGTTTTGAGTTTCACTTTGATAAGGAAGGTACGTTCTTCAGTTTTGTTGAAAGCTTTCAAGGTAGAAACATAACATAACATCACGCCTGTAATCCCAGAAGGGTTAGGCAGAGGTGCACCTTTAGTACACCCACATTTCGCCAGATAAGTTCTATGTAATAGATAGCGAGTCTAGTGTCGTCGACTGGGTAGAAATTTAGACTCCTGTCTGCTAAGAAATTCCAGATGGAAAAATCCAATAACATTTTGCCCGACCCGGTAATCGAACCCCAGGAGGATTCGATTACCGGGTCGGGCAAAGTAGTTCAGCAGTAGCGTTTGCGTCCGCTTTTGCTATACATAGAATTCTAATCGTTTTTTAAATTGAGGAGATTTCTCTGTTTGCTTTATACAGGATGTAAGGGTAAACACCGTTGTCACTCAAACCATGGGTAGTTGACTTAAATAAAAAAATAAATCACCGAGTAACAACAAAAAAAAACGTATTTTCATTAAAAGATTTAAAAAAGTTTCTATTCGAAACCGTGCTCGCTAGCGAAACAGCTGACTGACTGAGGGAGGGGTCGCGCTCGCAGCCTGTCCGGTCACGTCAAAGGTAGTATCATATGGAGAAGAATGGGGAAGAAACTTTACACTTAGTTACTCATGTTTTAGCCTATTTTGTATACATAAAAGAACAGGAAATCCGTCTGCAAATAAATGGTCCTTTGACCAAACGAAGCTATTAATTGCAATAGACTCGCTCTCTATTGCAACATTGCATAGGACTTACAGCTGATGAAATGTGGATGGTGTAGGTACTATTGAACTCCACCCAGTACCTCTTCTGGAAATCTGATGGATTTACAACGCTCTGCTCAGCGCCGAAAGATAAAAATCCAGCAGCGCTCTTTTATTTAGGTGTTGCCTAGTGTTAGTGAAAACAAGCATTTATGTACTATTACTTTATAGCTATATTTAACAATATTAGATAAAAAATTACCACAAAAACTTAGACACTTGTTAAACGCGTGTCAGTTTTATGTCAAACTCCATATAGAAATTTCGTGTTTAGAAGGTGTTTAGGCTAAACAAATGATAAACACGATTTTGTGGTTTAAAAAAGGTAGTTAAAAACTTTCCAAAAAATGATCAAGGAACAGCTATATTTATTTATTCTACTCCCTTTCCGTTACTCAAACATCTACATCAACCTTAAAAGTCGAAACCAATTTTGAACCCGTGACCCAACGATACAAACCGCAAAACTGTCGAACTACAGAACCCGATAAAATTTTACGCTCGACATAAATTTAATTAAACTGCTGTAAAAAATGGCGTTTCTCGCGTGACTTTTGGAAATTCGCTAAAAGCTGAATGTTATAAAAAATAACGACAATGCATGAATCGTTTGTTGCTGCATTTCAATGAACTGATTGCGTTTTGGTAATTTTAAGTTTGAGAAAGTTCGGCTACTAGAACTTTCATTGACCCAATTTTTGGTGTAGGTAATAAAAGTAGTTTGTCATCAGTCCCCGTAAACAACCTTGCAGAATACCAATATTTTTTACTGTGAAACAATTTTCCATACTTATTTATGTAAGTCTTTTATATCGGTAAAAAGATGTAACCTCTAATCATTGGTAACATCTAAGAACCCATTGTTAGGTTTTTGCAGCTTTCAGTCCAAGAAAATGGCGATACCATATAAAACAGGAACTGTTGAGCAGCTGGGAGCACTTTAGGTAAGTCAGGATAATAATGAGACAGGGAAATAATGTTACCGAAAACGCACTGTGGTGCTATCAGAGAAGGTTCCATCGAATACTTATTCCGAAGCGTATTCTGAAATGACCAAATAATTATTTTTACATTAAAGCCTGATGTACACGGTGTGGTTTAATTGGCTGTGGCAAACCATAAGTTAAAGCAACCATAAAATTTGCACCGTCTTAATAGTGCTGTGGTAAAGATGCAAGTTTCAATTTTATTCTATCCCTTGTGGGATCCAATGGGCTTAAAAGTCAGAAATAATATTCCACTAAACTAACATGGCGCCCAAAATCTATGGTTATCATAAAATTCCCCGTAGGTACGTACTTAATGGATTTACATTAATCATCACGAAACCAATCGCAACAATTAAAGTGAAGTGAAATAATCGTACGCTAATTATGTTATTAGGTGATCGTAATCGGCGCGTCAATTTAATTTTGCAACGATTTTCTATTGTTTTATCGTTCCCGTAAAATCACAGAAAAAGTAAGTACAGTGGTCGTTCCGTACACACGCGATGCGATGCACAGCCAGGAAAATATATTTTTGAAACTTGAGACAGTACGAGATGGCTCTGTATTAATATAATGTTTATAATTTTTTATTAATATATACAGCAAAAAGAACTTCGTTCCAACCGAGTGTGTCACGACATCTTCCGACTGTTTTATTTTTTATCAAATTGATAATCTACGTCAATTTGCCATGCGATAGCGATTTCATACAACTGTTAAAGTATGAAAGTATATTTTGGCCTAAATTATAAAAGCCAAACAAAAAATATGATATATTCTGGTAGACCATGTTATTTTCTTTACTTTTCACTATCGGACTAAATCTGTAGGGCAATTCCCTGCGCCATTATACGATTTTGAAAAACACTGTTTTCAGTATGTGTTAGTTAAAATAATTCATAGTAATCTAATTAAAGTAATAGTATATTTTTTATTACTACAAGTAATTAAAAAATAAGAGAAAAGCGTACTCTTTCGGAATAAAACTTTTTTTTTGTTTGGCTTTTATAATTTAGCCCAAAAATGTATGGACGGTGAATGATCTCCTTTGAGGTTTATTTTATACGAGCGATTTAAGTTGGTGGACCATTACTAGACACTACATTTTCCTGAGTTTACGTATAAACAGTAAACATCATTTATAAGAAAATGCATCATCCCTTTATTTTATTTTCCTCTAACAGAGTTTACTTTCAGTCAGTTGGATACATAAGTCTTGTATTTATCTGGCCTGCTTTCTTTCTGCTCATTCAGCTGAATAATATAAAAGTTATAGTTTGTTTGTATGTTTTATTATTTCTGTGTGTACTGTGTATATCTAACCAAGAGCCTTCTCCAAAAAAATTGGAATCAGGGCAATAGGATGTTGAATATCTTAGCAAGAGCTAACAAATGCAGGCTTACATTACATTACTAAAACTAGCCTCAAAAATTAGAATTTTTTTAATTTTATTTATTTTATAGTTAATTAAAACAGCACAACACCAACTATATTATGTATAATTTAATTAAAACTAACATGGAACAGTGAAAACCCATGGAACCCTTGCATACTTTCTCTCACAGAACAGCAGAAAAATACGCTGATTTTATTCCATTCATCCGCAAACATGTCAATTTTTGGTTGGCAATCAGAAGGGCGTTCAGCATCTTCCAAGTACGACACACTGGGGATTCAGCTCTGGCAACAGTTTTGGATGGCGGTTGCGCAAACACATTATCGTCATCATCATCACTGTCAGCCTTGTTCCACCCACTGCTGAGTATATCTCTCATCCCTTTTCAATTTTCACTGAGAGACTTGCTCATCCATGTATCCACTGCGATCTTCAGAAGTCGTCCAACCACCATGGCTATTGATCTCCGAAAACTCCTTCTACCGTATCTCGGCAACCATTGCGTTAGAGCTCTGCTCCATCTGCTATCACCACGTCTAGCCAAGTAGCTAATTTTCAAATAATACTATTAACCCTTCGTAAAGTGGACCCACGCGAGACACAATGGCTTTTTAATTGTTTCTGTAATTACGGCATCCAACCGGTTAAATGACCTCTGTTCGTCAATAAAATAATACAAAAGCGATCCCCATGGGCAAGTTGTAATAAAACCGTAATTTGTACCCTCGGACAAATTATTCACGATAAGGCATGTATTACACAGGTCCGGTGAATAAAAATAGTGAAGTTCTAAGCAATCGCGTGCCTGATATAACACGATAAGTTAGGAAATGAAGTAACTTTCTATAGTAATAAGTTCTCGAAGTTACAAGCTATTATGTAATTAACTGACGTTTTTTTTTCTTGTGTGCAATTTATTTTGTGGTCGACACGTTTTTCATGCAATTGTGTCAGTAATTGCAACTTGTAAAACATTTCGAAAAAAGGGCAAAGCAGACCGGGACGGGATGGCAAAGGGTTTTGCCGTCAGTCAGCGCACACTAGCTTCTTAGATACCGCGACGCGGGATCCCGTGGCGCGTCTTTCCATGCCGCGCAATGAAATCCCTTTTTAACCGACTTCTTCAAAAAGGAGGAGGTTCTCAATTCGTCTGTTTTTTTTTTTTTTTTTTTATGCGATTACTCCATCAATTATGAATCGATTTTGATGATTCTTTTTTTGTTTGGTAGGTCATGCTTCCGAGGTGGTCCCATATAAATTTTATTAACTTTGCTTGCGTAATTTTTGAGTTAGCTTCAATATTACGTATTTTATCTAGACGATATCCTGTTTGACTCCTTCACTGTTATTTACATAGCAGGTAGTGGTATTCAGATTTGTGTGGGGTAGGTACCACAATTAAAAAGTGAAAACTTTTTACAAAAAAAAACAACCGGCTTCCAAAAAAAACACTAAAAAAGTGAAAAATAACTCTAATTTCGGAAGTCGGTGTCTTAGCTTTTCAATTTCCGTTTTTTGCCACCGACTTCCGAAATTAGAGTTATTATTCACTTTTTTAGTGTTTTTTTTGGAAGCCGGTTGTTTTTTTTTGTAAAAAGTTTTGATGCACATAAATTGCTATGCTTTGAATTTATGTCGTATTTCTATATCGATACGTTTGAATGTCCATTGGTAAAAAATTAAATCCCTTGCCATGCCGTCCCGGTCTGCGTAGGCCTTAAAGCATAAAATCGACCGTCCACAGCTACGTAGGATGTGCACGGAGAGCTTACCCGTTTGCTGCGAGGTTCATTTGTTTGTCAGCCATGCATCTGTGCGTACATGGCCGTGAGTCGATCTTGCCTAAACTTGAATACGAAGCGAAGCTAAGCGCAAACGTAGCTTTATCGTTTGCTGCTGTAGAGCGACGCCTTAAAACTGTAGGTAAAATTAAATCTCATATTCGAAGTAAGTACTTTGAATTTGTCAGAAATTATAATAGATTACCCCTGAAACATCTGCGTTTTCCTAGTAGCTAACATATACATAGTGCCTATAATGTATGAGACGATATTATCGTAAAAATGTGTGGAACGCTTTACAAAAATGTAGCTCCTTTGTCATTCCTCAATGACGTAGAGGCTGTCAATTGCTATCAGCAGTACACGTGCTAAAAACGTCTAGATACTTTGTAACAAAGCGTTTGCTGACAATATTTCGTCTCAGGTAAATCGCTGTGCTGAAATACATAGGTACCATTTTTATTACGTGATGTATGCAATTTTAAACATACAAATGATCTTGTTTGAATAAATGCATATAAAAATCACCAGGTATCCAGACGAAGAAATGAACACAAATTGTCAGCATGCAAGAGATGTCAATGACATGATTTCTTAGGTACCTAGACTTTAAATTGTCTGTGCTTAATAAATGTATTTTCTTTCTTTCTTTCTTTCTATGTGGTGTTGTGATAGATAATTTCTCCAATATGCCAAGCCAGACATGGATGAGAGTTGGTAAAGATCGAGCTAAGTGACAAGCTTTTGGAGAGCCAAAGTGTTCTGTTAGTAGCTGATCTGGAGAAAAGTGTCACCGTCTGACGACATAGTAAATGTAGGTATTGTCGCTACTTCGGCGTCGTCATCTGTTTACCTTTGACGTTCCCGATCCCGGTGCGGTGGACAAACGGCGTATTTACACTCTATTGCGACGTCATTCAATGGTTTTTTATTTAGCGCCGCCGCGCCAGACGATTAATAGACGTGAAAATTCAATTAAATTGAAAGGTGAGAAGACGCCTGAGCATCGAGCGGGCAACATGTCAGGATGATTAATTGAACTTTGTAACTCGAGTCTAGAAATCAATTAGTTTCGCTTCAGTCGTCCTGAAAAATAACCTTATAACAAGCGAGGCAAAATAATTTTGTGAGAAAATTAACTCCGTAATTTTTGTACTGAGCCATTACCGGAGGTTCATTGTAGACGTGGGTTTAGGTACGGGAGTAATTATTTTATGTTATAAACTAACGCATTGAATATTTGGCGTGAGTAGGACAACCAGACATTTTTGTTTCTTCATTGTAGCGTAACATTATGCCTGTTTTCCCTGAAACGTAACCCAGACTTTGACTCGAATTTTGCAAGTTATATTCAAAGGAATCCATATTATACGTTAGAGCCATGCCACACGATGCGGTGCGGCGCCGCATCACAGGTCATCTCACCGGTCTAGCGACCCGACCTCGGTGAGTGCGCCGCAACGTTTTGCGGCTTATGGCGCGACGGCTTGAGTGCAGCGCCGGAGCGCACCGGACGGCGCCGTGTGCCATACCATACATTTTTATATGTAGGACGCCGCAGCGACCGCTCCGGCGCCACGCCGCACCGCACCGCATCGTGGGGCATGGCTCTTAGGGGCGAGCCTATTGACAATAAACGGGAACGAGGAATGTTTCAATGGAAAACCTAATAACGCTCTGCCCGACTCGGCAATCGTGCTTGTGACTACTAGTTCACAAGGTAATTCTCAGTTATTATATTGTCGGTAAATGTCCTCGATGTTGCAAGAATACCTATATTTTGCTGAAAGGTAAAACTGCCTTTTTCCACTAGTTTGATAGTTCTAATTATATTATCCATTTCTTTTGTGATAACACGTTCCGGGACACTTGACTATTTGCAAATGTCATGACACTACAAAACCCCATACATTTTATCATACCGTCTACAGCCGTACTACCGGCTGTACGCACAGTCGCACATTTTATCATACCGTCTACGGCCGTACTACCGACTGTACGCACATACCATGACACTAAATATCAACATCACTGTACTTGTATGGCTCAGTCTACGCCTGTCGGCGGGGTGTCATACGGCACTGCATATGTATGTGTTGAAAAAACACTTGAAAAGAGTATGGCGTGTCACCTACGCCTATGAACGAATGAAGTCGCGTGATGTGGCACTAGATCATGTGCTTCCTAGGAATATTATGGGCAAGCAACGGCTATCGCCGGTTTGCCAAATTACATGAAATAAAATTGACCGCCCTTAGCCGTACTGTCACGTAACTATATACCGAGATAACGTCGTGAGGCGGTTTGTCCCGGAATGTGTAAGACCGGAAAACATTTAAAATTAGTCTTGACACTAATATTTTTCTCCAAGAATCAAAGGAAGAAGAGCTTTCATTTTCAAAAATCATCATTATCATCAGCCTACCGCAGTCAAATGCTCGACGAAGAAGGAATCAAAGAATGCTCCACTCCTATTTCGCGCCATTCTACTCGAGATTTTCGGCAACTCGTCGCTCCAGCTAGCCTGAGGGCGTTCTGCATTACGTTTGCGGATTCGCGCCAACGGGCATCAGTTCTACGACTAATGTGGCATCACATTGCCACTTCAGCTTGCTTATTCTGAGAGCTATGTCGACAACTTTGGTTTTCGGCCGGATGACGTCGTTCCAGATTCGATCCCTCAGAGAGATTCCATGCATAGCATTTTCAAATGATTATTTATAGTTAGATATTTTGTCAATCAAAGTGAAATACGAGACTTTGAGAGGCTGCAAACGAATCAATAACTCTGTCTGCTACGGAATTATTTATTAATACTTTCTTTATTACTATAATATTTTTTCAAGAAGATTTTACTAAATAAAATTACGAATCTTTCTCAGACGAATGTGTATAGATAGATGAGTTCGTTTGTGTCCCTTGACTGGGTATCGTATGTACTTACCTAGTTGGGAAATATTCTTTAGTTTATTTTCAACAAAATGAAATATCTTTCATGAGTGAAATGATTAATTACCTACTTCTTTATTACGTTCGAGAGATAAATATTATTAGCCAAGTGTTACTGGCATTTTTAAACACCATAGAAAATATGACGTCATTGTGGAATATTATGAATTGCTATCGTTGTTTGATCATTCAAACTAAGTAATATTTAGTTGAAATGGTTTGACGGCTGAAATATATACATTACCTTATCCAATCTGGCTAGCCTTGTAACAACTATATTGGGGTCGGTTTCCAGTCTTACTGGATGTACCTGAATACCAGTATTTTACATGGAGCGACTTCTTATCTGACCTCCACAACCACAGAACAGATAAAAGAGGTATCTGTTCTGTGTCCACAACCCAGTTAATGGGTACCCCTTGGTAAGACTGGTGTCAGACTTTCGTGTTCCTAACAACCCGTAACGACTGTCAAAGATCTATGAATGACAGCCTGGAACGTAATTTCGAGTCACGGAGGGGTTTCGATATGTAATGGATGGATACCCATCCACGAACCGACCGCAGCAAGCGTACATTACCTCAAAAATGTGTAGTGGGTTTGGCAGAGAAGTTGTTTAATGAATAACTATAATGGACATAAATTCGGGTCATGGTAAGGGTTGGATCGAGGTGGCCCTGGAAAACGATGTGTGGAAATACCTATTTGGGGGAGGTCTTTATAAAAAATGGACATAATGAACATTTTCGTGTCCTAAAATCATAAAAAAACAGAACGCGGTTAAGTATTTCTTTTATTTTCCGATCATGTAATCACATCAATCATACAATTCCTTATTTTTTCAAAATCTTTTTTTTTCTATTCTATTCTATTTTCCATGATGATCAATTCATGATCGTCTGGATTTTTTGACTATCTGCCAATTGTAAAAATATAGTTCAATTCCGAATTCCGAAACTAGTTTGAGTATTTGATTGTCTTACATTAATACCTACCCAAAGTATAGCTACTTATTTATTTATTTATTATTTATGTACACACAGTAAAATACAAAGAGATATGACATAATTATGATATGAGTACAAAGGTACTGCTTATTTCTTAAGAAATTTCTTCCAGCAGACCTGCGAAAGGAGAAATGAGAAAGAAATGTAGACAATAGTTTGTGAGAACAAGAAGAGAAAAACATGATTATGCGAAGTCTTAACTAAAATATTAATATACCTACACATATACGTAAGAAAATTAACATATACTTAAATAAATACATAAAGCTTAAATATATAAACATAAATACACTATAGGTACCTATATAATTATATACTCATAGTTGAGAGGAAAGATAATACTCTTTTACACGAAATTTAAATAAAGAAACAGTTTTCAGATCACGAATGCTAGGCGGAAGTGAGTTCCACAATCTTACAGCATGGACAGAGAAGGAATAAGAATGATAGCTAGTTTTATGAGGATGGGATTTAAGGAGGGATCTAAGGTGAGATCTACACGGTGCGTCACTAGGACGAGCGTAAGAAAAACGCTCACGCAGGTAGGACGGATAGGACGGGTTGAGTAAGATGTTGAAGAGGAGACATAAAATCCGAGTGTTCCTGCGAAGGCGGATTGGGAGCCACTTGAGTTCCTTGCGAAGGCGGATTGGGAGCCACTTGAGTTCCTTGCGAAGGTGAGATAAGACCTCATTATAATGTTCTTCTTCATTTCTTGTCGTCTTCTTTTCTTGTCACAAATTGTCAGCATGCACGAGATGTTAAAAGTTGAGGTAAAAGAAGATCATAATGGTCATAATATGGTACATAACTAGTACCATGTGTTGTATGTATTGTACTCATGTTTGAGCAAATAAATGATTATCTTATCCGACATTTCATGACAAAACGATCTAACAATCTGTTTGCATCATATCGCGTTATTAACTAGTTTGTGATTGATCGCGTCGCGTATGGACCGAAATTAAAATACTTACTAGTGTAGTACTACATTCTGACTGATGGCCGATTGTTATAATTTACGGACCATTAAACAGTATATTATATAACGAAGAGCGTTCCCGCCAACCTGTATAGCGTCTAAACATGCTAAAAAAATAAGGGAGGTTAAAAAAAAGTTTTTTTTATAGTAAAATATTCACAAAAAATATTAAATTGATACGAAAAAGAAACACTCTATACACGCACACTTATCTTTTTACGTTGAAATACAAGTGTGCGGATACAGAGTGTTTATTTTACGTATCAATTTAATAGTTTTGTGAATATTTTATTACCTCACTACCTACTTATTTTTTTAAAATTTATTGTGTAACGTATTGGTTAACGGGATATGCCCTTTGTTAGTTAACATACGTATGTTAAAATTAAGACTCTTGTATATATCTTACTAATAATGAAGCAGGGACCTCATAGCTTTGCATAGTAGACCTTCCTATATGGAAGTAGCTATCACAGGTAAAATTTGCTTACGAATTTATACTAATACTGTATTATAATGCGTTCTATACAACAGGTGAATTCTTAAATTATATGCAAAATTTGAAATATGATCTCACTAGTAATAGAATTATAATGTAATTTTAATGTTTTTAATTTTTACCTCCATGTCATGATCTCAATAGCAACAATTGTTTTTTTTGTATTTAAAGTATTATTTTATTATAAGGTAATTTTTGCATGCTGAAATGAATAAGTAAGCAAAATATGTGGGACTTCTTATATTTAAGGCCTTTTATGTACCACCATATTTTATGAAAAATAAAGATATTCTATTCTATTTATAAGCCCAGTCTGGCAATAAAAAAATTACCATTGATGATGCACGTTACGTTACCATTAAATAAAAAATAATCTGATATAAAAAATGGTAAATAGAGAGTACCTACATAGGTACACACATATAGGTACTATTGCGTGCCGCAAAACCAAACAATAAATCCAAGTATAAATCCTTCACTCCATCCAATGAAGCCACAGGTGAAGCCAAAGCAGCGAAACGTATCCAGTTTCCGAACGGAACAATAAAAATAATCCACTATGTCTATGAAGGTAGTTCCAACGCAAAGTTTTTTAATATCCGAGTTCCATCGAGGTTGAGTAACTTACGCAGGGTAGGCTATTACCTTTATAAGAAAACTCGAACCAATAAAATAGTTGTTTGGATTTATTGATTAAAGAGTTAGAACTTATCTAGGCCATGTATTTCTATTCCGGAATGGTTCAAGCTAAATCGGCAACAAGAGGGCCCAGACTGAATAAAGTTATAAAAACGATATCGATGCTAGAAGAGAAAAAATGTACTGTATTGACATAAGCTAGCTCCTTAAGTTCTGAGTTGAGCTCGTCGGTTACTGACAAATGCTTGCACTAACTGGACAAGTCCACTCAAATCTGTGTGGTTCGTTCCTCAGAAGACCATTTCAGACATAAATCTACATGGTCCTCTTATGGACTGACCAAGATCTGGACTTTAAAAGAGACTGCGAGCTCTAAGTTTGTTTCGGCCTTTCTTCTCAGAGTAGTCAGATAGGAAACGCCGACCTCATCTGGTTTTTTTTTTTTTAATATGCCTTGTGATTGTGATTCCTATAACCTGTTTACAGAATAAACAATTTCTTTCATTTCATTACCGAAAAGCTTATGTCAATCCTGTTGAAAGGCTTTTTAGGCCCTCAGTCTTACCAAGGGTCATCGTTTGGGTTGTAGAAGTCAGATAAGCAGTCGCTCCATGTAAAATACTGGTATTCAGCTGCATTCGGGTATACTGGAAGCCGCCTATACACCCTTCTATCACAATAATCAATGTTACTATCCATATTTCCATAATTTATAAATGCGAAAGTAACTCTGTCTGTTATGAAATTCGGCAGGTAGCAGGCTCAGGTAGACCATAACCTGGGTTAGGTAGGACATAGGATAGTTGTCGTCCCGGTACTACGGTCCCGTGGTATTTCCGACCTACACGCGGGCGAAGCCGAGAGGAAAAGCTAGTAAGTACCTACTAGTCGAGCCAATTCAGTTTTAGGTGAGACAACTTTTTCAATATTGCGCTGAACCTTTAGCGTAGAGCTATAACAGTTTGGAACAGTCCTGACGAACGAATACTGACTCTGACAGATACAACTTGGCATTTTTTACCTTGGTAGGTAGAGGGTATAGTCCTGGGTCGAGTGGTCTACCAAAACTATGCTTTTGCGGTCTGTTACTTCAACACCCTTGTCAACTATTGGCCAAGTCAAGTTCTGCCAGCACAAATTACTAATTGCCTAGTGGTCGCAAGTGCGTCAGCTATGGGGTCCTGAGTTCGATCCCAGGTCAGGAAACATGTTATTGGTCTTTTTCAATGAGGATTTGTCAGGCTGGAGTCTGGATGGGGTCTGAGGGTGGCTAAAATTACCATCAAACGTCCTCAAACGTTTGATGGTAATTTCAGCCACCCTCTATCAAATGTGGTATTACTATACACATTCGAGCTTTTCCCAAGCCTTTGGAGAATTAAGGCATGATCATTTATATATAAATCATGTTAGTTAATTGATTCAGGCGTGACTTTGCGGAAATCCATTATAAAATACAATAGACGTAGATATATTTAGTAACCTATTCCGCTTGACTATTCTTCAAGAATCCTAAAAAACTTTGCAAAAAATCGACACGTGTTTCACCTCTCAACGAGGCATCCTCAGGATGACGATTGACCAATTGCAAACCAGAACGGGACGTGTTACCACATCGAGCGCTGGTCGCAAAGTTTGCGTCCAGCGCTCGATTTCTTGCAGGCTTTTTTAGGACTCTTGAAGAATAGTCAAGCGGAATAGGTTACTAAATATATCTACGTCTATTGTATTTTATAAATCATGTTAGTAACTATAATAGTTAGGGCGGTAAAGATCGCCGATCAAATTGAACGTGACAAAACGAAACACCACAATATTAATTACAATTTTCTCAAACATTCTGGAAATTCGAGCATTATTTTGACAACCTTCTTCGAGATAAATCTAAATTGCTGTACTGGTCAAAACCAAGTGACGATGCGGCTGGCAATCCAATATTACTATGAAAATCCATAACTGTCATGTTTAGCGGCCAAATAAATTACTATGATAACTCATAATAATATCTATTGTGTTATTTAAAAAACTTTTTACAAAAAAAAAACAACCGGAAGCCGATTGTTTTTTTTTTTTGTAAAAAGTTTTTATTTTTCACTTTTTAGTCGTGTACCCCCCAAAAATTCGAATACCACTACCTGCTATGTAAATAACAGTGACGTAGTCAAACAATGTATCGTATACGTAGACCAAGTGGGAAAAAATACGTAATATATAAAATTTATATGGGTCCACCTCTGAAGGATGACCAAACAAAAAAAGAACCATCAAAATCAACTCATAACTGGCGGAGTAATCGCGTACATACATAAAAAAAATCATACCTACATACGAATTGAGAACCTTCTTCTTTTTGAAGAAGTCAGTTAAAAATGGTAAGAACTTTTTACTTCAACACATGGCAACCAAAGAGGTAACTTATCAAAGATTTTATTTAAACTTCGATTTGGCTTGCAAATAGAGCTGTTTACAGTAAAAAATAAACAAATAAACATAATATTGGAGCGTGAAAAATTATCGTTGTTCGTCATTCATTTTGCAATTTATAATTAATTTGCTCAGTTTGTATTTCCGCGCATTATTTGAGAAAAGTACTATACAAGCCTTGGCCGCAACCAGGCATTGATGGACTCAATTATGTGTGCCTCGGCCAACATGTTCACAATCGTACATCAATGGCCCAGTTTCAGGCCCCGACAGTACACACACAGGTCTGATGGTGTTAGTACCTATGGGAATTAAATCGGGTTTCTCGTTAATCATTACAACTGACACAAATTTCAAGAGGTAATTATTTAGGTAATTTGACCTTTTAGTAAGGGTTCATCCCGCCGCGGCCGACAGATTGTTATCAATAAATTCCTTCCGTTGAGGGTACTTGATATTATTGTTTCGTTGAAACGTTTGTCTTCACCACAAGAGGTACCATATGGGTATCGACGCTATTGAAGGTGCCAACCTCGGGCCTCGTAGCGAAATTTTGGGCTGACTCTATGTATGTATATAGATTGCCATCGACACGCTGAGAAGATGGTATGACTTATAGTGAAGGAAAACTTCGTGCAAACATGCAGTGAGACTTGATAATAAATGCGCATTTCTACCCGACTACGGCGAAGCAACAAGAAGGGTTATGATTTTGACCGGTATTGTATGTATGTTCATCTGTTCCCTCATAACTTCTAAACTGCTGATCATAATTTGACAAATGAGGTATCGTTGAAAGCGTCTTGATCGTCCGCTGGTTACAGCCTATGTGACGACACATTAAATGAATGAATATGGCGCCATCTGGAGGACATAAAGTCATGAACTAAAAACATCTAAAAATAAAATAATTATGTTGCTTTGTTGGCTATATATCAAATGAAAGGCCTTAATTAGCACATTTCAAAAATAGATATATTTATTGTTACCCCGAAAAAAATGGAATAAAAATAAGTTATAAAACTAAAACCCAACTAAGTACGACAAAAAGTGAACTAAAAATGTATAAACAAGAAATCACAGACAGACAAATAAAAAATCCGGAGTCACACGTAGTCTGCTCGATTTATACCCTAAAGCAGAAATACAACAAGCAAAACCTCTAACAGAACCTATTAGGTTCTTTATTTAATATAAAATAACAGTTACTGCACCAGCGTTCTAACGCATTCAACCTTTGTGAATTAATGACTATACTTCCTTCTCTCTCTCTCCACACAATTATTATCATCCAATATTGAATAGTTGCATCCTTTTCTTGTTATGAAAACGAACGATGGAGTATTCAAACAGAGTTTTAATTGCGTTCATTCAGAGATCGTGGATCAAGATGGCGACCTAACAGCTACTATGATTATTTATGTTAAACCAAATTAATATATTGAGAAATTAATTCCTTCTCGATTATAAGGCTTGGAAAATGAACTTGAATACTATTTCAACATTATATTATTATAACTAGCTGCGCCCCTTGGTTTCACACGCATAAGTCTCTATCTCGTGGGAATATCGGGATAAACCGTATCCTCTGTCCTTATACAGGTCATGGTCTACCCCTGTGTCAAATTTCATCCTAATCCATACAGCCATTTTAGCGTGAAAGCGTAACAAACATACAAACAAATAAAAAAACAAACTCCCTTTCGCATTTATAATACTAGCTTCCACCCGCGACTTCCCCCGCGTGGTATGTCGATGAAAAGTAGCCTATGCCGTTCCCCGGGATACCATCTATCTCCTTGCCAAATTCTATCGAAATCCGTTCAGTGGTTTAGGCGTGAAAAGGTAACATACAGACAGACAGACAGACAGACAGAGTTACATTCGAATTTATAATATTATTTATCATATATATAGTAAATATAGTATAATTATATAGTATATAGTATAGTATTATAGTAAGGGTTCGATAGGTACCTACACCAATTTATCTAAAATTTCATCGAACCAGTAAACCAGAACCGAATGCTCACCGATTAAAACGGTCACGATCCACCAATTAACGCGAGAATTTTTGGCATTTTCGAATTAGACCCATTCCATTTCGTCCAACAAATAGACCAACGGTATTTGGACCGTAGTTCTGAATAGCAGCATACACTATAGGTACAGAAATAATTCGGGAATGGAGAAGTCGATTATGAGTCGTTTTCTGGTAAAGATATAATTAAACACATAGCGTGCGATCCGAGATACGCAGGATAAAGGCTCCTGAAAATTGGCGCGATATCGCGGGTGCGACAGACAACGCTACCCTTGTCGCGCCCGCGATATCGCGCCAATTTTGTATTGAGATTTTAAAGGGATTATTGGTAATGGTCGTGAGTAGTAACCTAGGTATATTTGAACAGACAATGTGTTGAATAAAAGAATCAAAATATTAGGTCCCCACCTGTGAAATTGATGTTTTGTATGGGGAATTTTAAAGAAGTTGCATTTTTCATACTAACATTTTCTTAATTTATATAACAACCAAGAACACTAATGTTTTAAAACTTTTATGGACTACTGTTTAAAAACTAAGATAACGTATGCCACTTAGATTAAGCGACAAAAATAAGTTATGGCTAAGTTAACAAAAAATAGTGGTCATTTCTGCTAACAAAATGAGGAGTCATTTTTAAGGAATATTATGTTTAGAAAACTATAAGTAATAAGGTTTTTTTCTATTGGTAGTTGTCTATGATGGTCATTATTCGATATAATACCAAGAAATTGATCAATATTTTAAATCATAGAAGTGACAAGATGTGTGAGAAAAAAAACGCCAATTTCATGGGTGGGGCCAATATTTTATTTCACATAAACCTACATGGGCACTTATAAACGTTTGTTAAACACGTGCATATAAATATAAATGTGACTTTTTTTTTTTAATTATCGGCTTTTATTTTTTGGTTACTTTAGTTTCACGATGAGAAATGGCGAGAAAACCAGATTTTACATAACATAACGCCTGTATACCCCGAAGCGTTGGGCAGAAGTGTACCAATACTACACCCACAATTCGCCAGTTATGTTTAAGTCCCATGTAACAGGGGGCGAGCCGAGCCTGTTGTGTTGAAATTCCAGATAGAAAAACTCAATAACACTATCCCAAAAACCTGATTTTACTAAATAACATATCGCAAACATGCAGTAAGTAAAGGCTCATGCAGACAGGCGCAACTTGTCGCGTAGCGATTCTGCGATATTATCATCACGCTACACCTTTCACACCGCTCACGCGGTGCGCCACACCAAAGGAACATTTTGTATGGCGTCGCATCGATATCGCCGCATCGCCGCCATAACGTGACGCCACACAAGAGAGTATTTCTGAGTCGTGGCGTGATAGGTCGCTCCTGAGTGTAGTGTGGCGCTCGTTTTCATAGAAATGATTTTACGGATATACACTATACAGGGTTATTGGTAAAACACCAACAACCTCAAGGAGTCATTGTACTCATCATAATGAACAACTTTTACTATGGGAACAAATACCTATGAAATCGCGAAAAAAAAAACAGCTGTTCAGTACATTTTGACGAGTTATGCGAACATAAATGTAATATCGCAGAATCGCGTCGCGCGGCATGTCGAGAGGGTCTATACGAGCCTTAAAGGTAGTGATCAATGCTCTATCGTAGGTCTTCGCCCCACAGTTAGTTAATGACAGGCAGATATTAAGGCACAAACAGTAGGCAGCAGATAGGCAGTGCTTTACACAGTCACAGCCACTAGAGCGAACACATGAGGGCTAAATGCGGAATGAGCCGTTTCTAAAAAGAAAGGATGACGAAAACACGCCGAGTTGTCAACAACTTTAGACTAAATAAAAACTTTTTACAAAAAAAAAAACAACTTCCAAAAAAAAACACTCAGAACTGAAAAATAACTTTAATTTCGGAAGTCGGTGTCTTTGCTTTTCAATTTTCGTTTTTTGCCACCGACTTCCGAAATTAAAGTTATTTTTCAGTTTTGAGTGTTTTTTTTTTTAAAGTACTTTTTCTTTTTGTAAAAAGTTTTTATTTTTCACGTTTTAGTAGTTGTAGCTACCCCACACAAATTCGAATACCACTAGCTGATGAAAATAACAGTAAAGGAGTAAATGAAAACATCGTCTAGATAAACTAAGTGGGAAAAATACGTAATATTGACGCTAACTCAAAAACTACCCAAGCAAAGTTAATAAAATTTATATGGGACTACCTCGGAAGTATGACCTACCATAAATAAAAAGAATCATCAAAGTCGATTCATAATTGGCGGACTAATCGCGTAACAAATATACAAAAAAAAAAAAAAAAAACATACTGACGAATTGAGAACCTCCTCCTTTTTGAAGAAGTCGGTTAATTACTAACTACTTAAAACTGTCTTAATTTCTACCAAGGTCCAAGGTCTTAAAACTTCATCAACAGCGAACACTTTAATAACAAGAGACACCAAGCCGTGGGAACTCTCCGGAGCGATCTGGCAAAATCACAAAGTCGTTGTTAAGTAATAATCTTTGTTTAAAAGCCCTACTTCTGTTCCACTCAAGATTTCGCCTTTCAGTTAATTTCGAAACTTCTCGATGAAGTTATCAATAATAAACTTTCTAACTAAAGGGATATCAGGTTAATAATTTCGTTAGGATTGTAATCAAAGGTAATTTGCGCTTAAATTCCTCTGTTTCATTAAAACAATGTCGTTGCTTTGGAGAATCAAATGATTTGATTTACATTGTTTTTGATCTTTGTTTAGCCTGATTATTTTCTAGGAATACTGAAAAGGTTATAGTAGTATAATATACTAGTATAAAATATGAAATAGTTGGGTACTAACATAGTTATAATAAGAGTTTACTTATTTTGGTACACAGAACATAATATTTTAACAATAAGTATTAGTATTTAAAAAATAAATATATATTTATTGCATAACTGTGAACAATAGTTTTTATTTTAAACATATCATTTTTAGGTTTTACAGTCTACCCATGTCGGATATGGAATATTATTAAAAGGAATCACAAATTATTACATACATCTTACATTATTTTATTAGTTTACTTTTAATTTGTTTTAAACAAAATTTCAATTGAATTGCCTTAATTTTATACACGAATAGCAGTAACATAATTAAAAGGGGTCATTATACTCATCATTTTGAATAACTTTTTCTATGGGACCAATATTGAAATCGCGAAAAAAAAATCAGCTGTTCCCTACATTTGTGTTCACTTAAATCGACAAAATGTATGGAACAGCTGTTTTTTTTTTACAATGACCCCTTTTCGGGTTTAGCATAAAGAAAAAATTACGTTGTGTAATAACTCATATTCACACTTAGGTACGTGAAGTCTTAGTTAATTTAATATAATGATAGAATGGATGCGGAAGGTGGAGGACAGGGAGTTGTGGCGCAGCTTGGGAGAGGCCTATGTCCAGCAGTGGACTGCGATAGACTGAGTTGATCGATTGTAACTCAATTTGACCTAATTTGGTGTGTTAAATTACAGCCAACTATCAAATATACGAACTAAGAGTAACATCTACTTAACCATTTAAGTAACAGTTTCGAAAGTTGGTAACTTAACACCTAAAGCCACAAAAATAGTTTGTCATTCCATTTTCAAAGACTGTATTGTGTAACTTTTGGCCCTGTTCCTATATTGACACTGACCCATTGTGGCCAGCCGACCGTGATAAGTATCCGGCCATTACAAATAAATGGTTAACTAGGGCCCGCACAGGAAATTGAAGGACAAAAGTAACGAAAGAAAATAGTTTCGTAAAACTAGATTAAGTTGTGTAGTTAGATAGATTTATTACTGTACATTTGTTGTTTTTATTTATTTTGGTTTTATAGATTTAGCAAGAAATAGGACAACTCTGACGCTACCCCCAAATACCCTATAGAAAAAAATTGGTCATTTATAGGTTCCGTTTTTTTTTTCTTTTTAAGGTCATTTAACAAAGGTAATTTTAACAAAGTATATTATAATTTTGGTTAAGTATATTAGATTACAACCAAAATAACAAAGAAACGTAATCATTTGCTTTAGACAAACATAATGCACTTATCAGATTTTAATAATTATGTATGTTATATTTGTCTTTGAATTTTGTTATTTGGTGCTAAATCTTTGGTGTAATTATGGCTTAAAACCACGATGCTCAAAACACTGATAAAAATTGGTGCAAAAGATTCATAACACGATACAATGGCTTTAGATACAAATATAAAGTAAACATGACGAGAAAATATATTATTAGGTATTTAAACAATTATATTTCACTGGCGGTACTTACACCGTGTTATTATATTTTACAAATGTTTATTTTCACGACACATTTTTCTCTCTTAGGTCTTTATGAGCTCCAGACAGACCACAAGCTCATTAATTAGATCCAGAAATATCGTAAAATTCCAACACGATAACCGTATGGATATATTTAGAAGCACAAGGCATTTAAAGCCGCCATCAAAACTTCTGAATACACACACATACGCTCACTTGGTAGAAAATATCGCCGATGATTTAACCATCTCGAAGGCCTACATCAGTCACACACAGCAGGTCCAAATAAGAAATATGACCGTCCGTTGCTGTTATCAATAAAGATTTCACCTTTTCTCTGACCTTTTTCTCCCACCATCAAATCAAATCAAATCAAATCATTTATTTGCCAGAAAATGGGTACATGAGATGATAGGTACGTACAATAAAAGTTCTTTAAACCGTAACCTACATAAACAAGTGTGCAGGTATCTAATAAAATAAACATATTTGTGCCATATACCTACATTAGAGCGCCTGAATGTCTCTCTCACACACTCACCCATATAGACACGCACACACATACACACACACCCCACACATACTTCCATTGCATTTCCAGATCATTAGAGCAATTAAAGTTTAGAACTAATATTGCTTCAGAGTGGTATCCGGCACTGAAAGTTAACAACGTAGTTTAGATAGAACGCAACCGTTTTGTGGAAAATTCATGAAGCTGTTTGGATAAGAGGGTGAGAGCAGTTTTAATTTGTTCCATGTTTTGTCTGTTATTTGGATAAAGTAGGTTAGTTTAAAAGTTGATTAAGATGTCATCATCACCTTCTCTATAATATGAAGAAGTCTTTGCCCTGCAGCGGGGCAATACTAGGCGGCAGTTGTTTTAGGGTTGAGTTCTCGGGGTCGAGTTGCTGGGGTCGAGTTGTCGGTGTCGAGTTATCGGGTTTGAGTTGTCGGGGTCGAGATGTCGGGGTCGAGTTGTCCGGATCGAATTGTCTTGGTGTTGAATTGTCCCAGGGTCGAGTTATCCGGGTCGAATTGACGTAGAATCGCCAGCGGCTTAATAGAGTCTAATATTGATCTGGAAATAAAACTAAAAAGACGAACTGACCGTGTTCTGTAATTGTTCAGGAAAACTGTTATAAAGTTGTTGACAGTCCATGTAGAACACAGACAAGTTTAACTGGAGCCAACTTAAATGCTTGAAATGTCCAGACACTAGTACAAACTGTAATCATCCCAAAACTTTATACTTAAGTACCAACAATCTACATGCAGCCAGCCCAGGATTTGAAACAATTGAAGTTAGAATAAAGGATTTGAAACAATTGAAGTTTAGAAGTAATTAGTTCCGTAGTAGCTTCCTACTAGCATCGTTGACTTTCTAGCAATTAATTCTACTATTAGTGAGGAAATTGTGGAACCAAGTAGCTTTATTAGCGGATTAATGCACCGCGAATTGATAAACGTAGAGTAGGATGACCCCTACCTAAATGGACCGAGTGTTAGACTAGATGTGGAAAATACATTTGTTATGGTTGCGAATCATATTTTGATCAACATACAATCTGATACTGGGGTCCGAGTGCTCATAGTCTGTTTAATGAAATCTCCAAACGGCTGCGTGACACTTCCCGTGACCCAAGGGCTAGCTTTTACCTTGGTCAGAGGCTAAGCATTGCCATTCAACGTGGCAATGCCGCCAGTCTCTTGGGTACATTACCAGCCGACAGCGATGCGGAGGAATTTTTCGACGCCTTACTTTAGTTATACTTAGTTAGTTCTTTAAGTTTTAGTGTTTTATGTAAATAGTTAGTTGCGTTATATATATATTGTCTAAAAAAAAAAAAAAAAACTGACCTGCAAATTGCAAAAAACGTAAGAATATTTGAATTTCGCGGGCTACGTTAGCGCATTTCTTATCAAACCCTACGTGATTTCATTTTCATTCGCAGATGCTGGCAAGATTTTGTATAAATAAATGATTTATGACTTATAAAATTGTATAAATCAGGTAATGGGACGATTGCCAACTGATCTGCACAACCCAATAACTTAAAAATATAATAATAATAATAATAAAGATACAAAAACCCGCAGGGCAGCATGTGGCGAGCTGTTGGGCAGTTGCGACCCCACGGACCCTATCTCCCGGGAGAGGTCTTGTTCCTCACCTCTGGCTTGCCTTGATTGGCCGACTTGAGTGGAGATTCGCAAGAGCAAACGTGCTCGGAGGAAGGAAGTATTTCAGTAAGTGCTCGTAGGGATCTTGACCATCTTCCGGGCTCTAGGATTGTTCTGAAAGCCGTGGAATACCTCTCCACTCCTCAAGCACCTCAGGAAGTGTTGCCCCCTTGTCGCTACGTCACTATGTGCTGGCGACTGTTTTCGGGGGCCCATTATTGAGTGTGCAAGTCACCCCCTGCCATTTTATCCGTGTATACCATAACATTGATCCGGCAGGGGCCATAGTCCTTCCATAGTTCTAGGTATCCAGTCCACTATAGCCACCCAAACCCATAACCCAATATGTTTTGTTTCCATGTACTGCAATAGTCCTACACCAACCGGGGGTTGTCCTTGGATGCACTTGCATAGTGCATACAGGGATAATCGTCTGTTGGTGCCTCATTCCTTTTGAAATTGTCTAAGGGGCCTCTGCGAGTTGGCTTCGGCCCCTCGTACGCCTTCCAAAAGACCGGGACCCCATGGTCCCGAGATATGTAAACATATACAAAATAATAATAATAATAATAATAATAATGAGCCCCCTAAACAACCACACGTCCTGATTTACCATCTAATCACGTGGGGGGCGGACACACGAATGAGAAATTACTGGCGTGGCTAACGTGGCTCTGGAAACCCATTCAAAATGGAGACTCGTTCAAAAAGAAAACGTATAGGACCGCTGCCCGGGGGCGATCGCCGGGGCGCACCTGGAGCTGACGCTGGGTGTCTCAGCATGCGAACCGTCAGCGGTGAGGAGTTGAACAGGCGGGCTCCCACCGACAAAGATGTTACAGCCGAAATCACTGACGATGGTGACAGACTGACAGACAGGACAAACACCCCTGTAGAACCGTATAGTCCAAGTACAATATCTTACACACCTTCTAAACCATCGTCACCATCCATACCGTCATCACCCATATCATCATCACCTCCCATTATTAGTTTAAATACAATCCCACCCACTCCGACCTTGAATGTTGCGCGGGAGGTATCTACCTTTTTACCTGCGTCCACCAAGGCTGGAAAAGCAAGAGTTCGCATGAGATGGAGCAAAGAAGTTAACCTATTCATCATGCGAACTTACCTGTACATCACTAAATTAGAGACCGACTTGACCACGTATAGAAAACAATTGCATGAACTTTTTACACGTCAATACCCAGAGATTACAGTTACAGAACAGAGAATTTCAGATCAAAGAAGAACAATAGTAAGAAATAAGCTTCTGTCTCCAGAAGTAATAGATCAGTTAAAAGACGAAGTACGTACACAGCTACAAGAAGAATCAGAAAATATTGAAGGCACCGTCACTACACTACTAACACAAAACGCAGCGGAGTATAACCAACAAGAACAACCACAGTCGTACACTCAATCACAACCAATCACACAATCTCAACCATACTTTCAATCACACGCATATTCACAAACCACGCATACATCCACGCAAACCGAAAGTATAACAATTATGTTAGAAAATGAAATAGAGACCCTAGCCGATACTAATCAAAACCAGTCCACAGACATGCGTATTCAAGAAATACACGATAAATTTAAAACAGCTCTCACTCAATATTCCGGCATGGACCCGGCCGCTCGACCAAAACTACCCAAACTTAGGTACACACCAAAACTTTTTCACCTCGTTAATTTATTTAATCAAAATATTCTTAACCAATATATTAGCGAAGAAACTCAACTTATAGACGTGCATACCCTGATATATTGCACAGCATTAGTTATTTCCGAAGAACTTAATTTTAAAATCACAGAATACACAAGCAACACAAGACAAAGAAATATTAACAAACCAGCATGGCAGCAGAGGCTTGAAAAAGATATAGAAAAACTTAGAGCAGACTGTAGTAGACTAAACCAATATATTAATAACAATAGATCAAACAAAGTAGTTAAGAGAGTTGAAGCAATATTTAAAAACATGGCTACCCACACGAGACACGAAAACGATAATAGAAAACCGGAAGAATTCTTAGATACATTGAAACAGAAATTAGCCTTAAAAGTTCACAGGTTGAGAAGATACAAGAAAGCACAAGAACGTAAAAATGATAACTCCTTGTTTGCCACAAACGAAAAGAACTTTTACAGAAATTTACAGAAACCACACACTAACACTAATACACCCACAATCGAAAACAACGTAGAATTACCAACAGCAGAACTACTAGAAACATTTTGGCCTGGAATATGGGAAGAGCAAGTGCAACACAATGATAAATCTGATTGGATAACAGACGAAGAAACAAAATGGAGCTCATTAGAAGAAATGGAATTCGTTGAGTTAACCGAGTCTGACATTGCTAGTATTACAGCGAGACTACACAATTGGAAATCCCCTGGTATTGATAAAATTCATAATTATTGGTATAAAAAATTAGAGTCATTACACAAAGTATTAGCTAAAAATTTTACAGAAATCATTTTAGGGAAACAAAACATTCCTGAATTTTTTGCTACAGGAATAACCTACATGTTACCAAAAACCCAGTACTCTCCACAACCTTCTCAATACAGACCAATTACATGCCTACCCACAATATACAAGATCCTAACGTCAGCAATCACAACAAAAATTAATAAACACATCGAAAATCACAATATAATAGCAGAGGAACAAAAAGGATGTAGAAGGGGCCATATGGGGTGTAAGGAGCAATTAGTTATAGATTCAATAATCCACAAACATGCCACCACAAAAAATAGAAATCTACATTGCACATATATAGATTATAAAAAAGCATTCGACAGTATTCCGCACTCCTGGTTAATTCAAATACTACAAATATATAAAATAAATTCAAAAATAATAGACTTCTTACAGAATATCATGTCCCGTTGGAGAACTACACTCCAATTAAATTACCGACACAACGCTATTACAACTCGGCAGATTTCCATAAAGAAGGGTATTTATCAGGGAGATTCTCTGAGTCCTTTATGGTTTTGTCTCGCTCTGAATCCTCTGTCCGATCTACTACATCGCAGCCAAGCCGGATATTCTCTTAAACATACCACAGATGAAACTATTATCTCACATCTTATTTATATGGACGACATTAAACTGTATTCAAAGTCTGAAAAAGACATGAAAAAATTAATAGATATCACGACAGAATTTAGCAAAGACATCAACATGCAATTTGGTTTAGATAAATGCAAAACAGTACATATAATAAGAGGTAAAATAAAACCGGGTGACTATCCTATTAACAATACCGACACAATCACAGCAATGGAACCAACGGATTTATATAAATATTTAGGGTACAAACAACTCAAAGGACTAGATCATTCAGCAATTAAATACACATTAAACTCAGAATACAAAAGAAGAGTGGTCGCAGTATGTAAAACCCAACTCTCCGGAAAACATTTAATTAAAGCGTTGAACACATACGCAATCCCGATACTAACATATTCATTTGGAGTGATCAAATGGTCCAGAACTGACATACAACAAATAGAGAGAACAACACGCACCACACTCACTAAACACAATAACCTACACCCTAAATCTGCAATAGAAAGACTGACCATCAAACGGCAATACGGAGGGAGAGGCCTTATAGACGTCCATCATCTTTGGCGGAAGCAGATAGCCAAACTAAGAACATTCTTTCACTCTAAATCACACACAAGCAAAATTCATAAAGCCGTAGTTATGAACGACATCAGCTACACTCCACTTAACCTACACGAACAAATAGATACACAACACACTAGCAATGAAGACCCACATAAGCAAAAGTTAGAAGACTGGAAAAAGAAAGTGTTGCATGGACGACACCCCCATGACCTAGAACAATCTCATGTAGATACAATAGCATCAAATAAATGGCTTAAAATCGGTAACTTATTTCCGGAAACCGAGGGTTTTATTATTGCAATACAGGATCAAATCATAAATACTAAAAACTACAGGAAATTCATTATAAAAGACCCCACAGTAACAAACGATAAATGTCGCAAATGTCACAGCCAACCAGAGACCATTCAACATATAACAGGGGCATGCACAACACTCACACAAACAGACTATACACACAGACACAATCAGGTAGCAAACGTCATCCATCAAAAACTAGCACTCAAATATAAACTCATACTAGATACGAACACTCCCTATTACAAGTACATGCCACAAACAGTTCTAGAAAATACCACACACAAACTCTACTACGATCGCGCCATACTAACCGACAGGACCGTTCACTATAATAGACCAGATATAACTCTTCAAGATAAAGTTAATAAAGTCACATACCTCATAGATATTGCAGTCCCTAATACACATAATTTACAAAAAACAATAGGTGAGAAAATTAGTAAATATGCTGAATTGAAAGACGAAGTGACCAGAATTTGGAGGCAGGATAAAGTATATGTAGTACCCATTGTGATCTCCACGACGGGTGTTATACCCAATCACCTCCACCACAGCCTTAAACTAATAGACCTAAAAGACTCAATTTACATAACACTCCAAAAAGCCGCAATTTTAAACACCTGCAGAATAGTAAGAAAGTTCATGCAAATTGAGGAAAATGAAATCACTCCTCTTAACATTAATGCTTCGTAAAAAAAAAAACATCGTCACCACACACACACACACGCTACATTGACTTGGCTTGAGCCCGTTAATGTAGCTTAAACTAGCCAAAGAGCTAAGAAACAAAATTTGTTTACCAAAAATAATAATGAAACTTTATTTCGGGTGGTATAGACCCATAGAAAACTTAACCTAATAACATATAATAATATAGATGCCAAAAGTCTTGGCAGGTTATTCGACGTTGTAACTTCCGGTCGCCCGTGACAAAACGGTTGATAAATAATTGTCTAAGTCTAAGGTGTGACAACCAAGAAAGAAAACTTTAACATAAGCTGTGCTGTGTTTATCACGATGTGTAAAGAATTCGTTCATCACACTGGCCGTGGCAAACTTGGAAGGTTTGTTTAAACCTGGAGATCAGTCGTTAGTCCCAAATAGTTGTTAAATTACAAAGAGTTATCTCTCCCGAGGAAGGCATTTTCATCCTCTCGAAACGTTCTAATACTCCTAAAATTGGAAGAATAAACAGAATTGTTATTGTATTAAGATGAGGCAGAACGCAGACGTAATAAATGAAATTTTCATAAGAAAGGCATACCAGACATCATTGACGCGAAGGTAAGATATTTTGATATATGTACATATTTATCGTTCCCTCGTTACGGGCCTTTGTAGATTTTTTGAGAGCACTTTACATACTACGTTAAATACACTGGTTTATAGTAAATTGGTTCACTTGTAAATGGTTTCGTTTTTTCTTTGATTATTATGAAGGCCTTTGTCCAAGCTGTTATTATTACTTCAACTGAATCTCTGCTTCATATTTCTGACTGCCCGACTCTGTAACAATTCAAATGTGCTTGTAAATGATTGAATTGAAATAAATGCTTTGAGTTTAAATTGAGTGAAGTGACCGCTGTGTGCGGTAGAAAATTCAAGCTTAAAATTAATTAATTAATTTTCGGTAATGTATCATATGGTTATGGCTACAGGCTCACGTCGATCAAATACTAAACTAGACTTACCACGGCCGACTTGTGGATGGGTGACCATCCATATTAGATATATCGAAACACCCCCGTGCCTCAGAAAGCACATCCCATTAGTCCCGGCTGTCTTTCATAGATCTTTGACAATCGTTACAAGTAGTCAAAAAGTCTGACAACCAGTCTTACCAAGCCGAATACCAATGTATTCAGCTGTGTCTGTTTAGACTAGAAGCCGACCCAAATATAGTTGGCAAAATGCTAGGCATTTTTAGAATATTTTCATTGTTCCCGATAACTGAGGTCATGATTCAGTCCTTTACATTTTCGAAGTAACACATTTAGATAATAGCATAATGTTCAAGTATTTTCAAGCACATAAAAGAATACATAATAGTTCCTAGATTCGTTTCCCTTTGTAGAAAAAAAGGGCCAGTTCTAATAAAACAAAATATAATATTGTAGGGGTTTGAACCAGTTTTTCTAGCGTAATGATTTGTATCCAAGATCTCAAGGGTCTTAAGATGTCTGCTCAGTAATCACTAGATTTGCTTGCTGCCTAGTATATTTGTAACAAAGGTAGTATTCAAAAGGGGGATTTTTATTACCTTCTTTAAACTTTCCTATGTCAATTCTTGCGTGTGTGAAATGTCTTTACCTTTCTTATGCGTCTGATTCTAATATTGTGTGTGTGTGGATATGGTGCAGAGGTCTTTAAAACTTTAGCCACTTATTACACGAAAAAGAAGATTTTGTTGTATTTTTATTCTAAATAATCCTATTTATATTAATTGTGGCAATCATGAGATAGAAACAGTGTTACTAAAAAAAAAACAGTGTCACAATCCAACTTTAAAACACAATATCAGATAAAAAAAAAAAGAATAACGTTTATTTGGACACAAACAGAAAAAGAAAAAAGAAACAGAAAACAACAAGAAACAGACAACCGAAAGAAAAAGATCATTTTATTGCACAACTTAACTTAGACTACACAATGCTAACCTGTAATTCATGTAACCAAACACAGTTTAACGACTTTCAGGTACCTACCTACGTTCTTATCGAGCCTGTGGCCGTTAAAGCCTAGATTACTGGCGATTCCAGTTAAATTAAATCTGAAATTGCTTTGTTGTTTCAGTGTTTATGACGGAATATTTGTGTTTGAGTGAATTTTGAAAGTGTCAAACTTCAAAGGAATTAGGCCCGGAGGACACAAACTCAAACTCAAACCATTTATTTCAATTAAACCATTTACAGGCACTTTTGAACTGTCAAGGAGTCAGTCAGTCAGAAATAGGTACCTATGGAGAAGAACGGGCAAGAAACTCCATGGACACTCTTTTAAACCAAAATATTGTTACAATATAATGGTTACATCATTCATGTTGAAATTATACATGTGAGAACAATGTAGAAAGCACGTTAAAAGCGTCCGCAATTATAAAATAAGAACAATTCAAAAATTAAAATAAGCCATGGCAGCTAAGAGATGACCAGTCACAACTGACGGCGCCCGTTCACGAACATGACGCATGGATCAGCACCATTCAGCTCAACCATTTTGAAGGGAGCTAAATGATCCAACACACGCGCCACCATCAGCGAGACATTTGAGCGAGCATGACATATTCCCAGCCGCCAATAAGGCACATTCAAGTCAATGAAAGACATATTACCCGGTAAATGATAGATCTATAGTACATAGTACTCACACCTGTGCTATGCATTTATACAATACAAAAGAGATTGAGTTTATACAATGCAAATATGGGCTTACAATCTTCAGCAGCTCCAACAGTATTTCCAAATGTTAATTAGTTAGTTGTGTTTGTGGAGCAGGACCAGCATTAAGCCAAGCATTTTTATCAGCGATGTAATCCTCCAACTTAAAATATGCCTGCCTGCATAGTGTGCGTTTTATACAAGTTTTGAATTTCATCTCATTCAGTTGAAGTATGTGGGGAGGAATTTTATTATAACATTTTAAACAGTACCCCATGAAAGATGAGTCTACTTTAGCCAGTCTGAAACCTGGTTGAACTAAATATATTAAAAAATATATAATAATATAAAAAAAGATATAATTTTTTTCTTACGTGCAAGATGTTTTCATATATTATATTGACAAGGTACCGTCATGATGTTAATATCCTTAAACAGTTCCCTTAAAGAATAGCGCATACGGAGATTATAAATGGCTCTGATCGCTCTTTTCTGCAGAATAAAAATAGAGTCGATGTCTGCAGCCCGTCCCCATAGTAAAATACCGTAAGACATGATGCTATGAAAGTAACTAAAATAGACTAGTCTCGCGGAATTCTAGTTTCTCTTGATTAAATACTATTTCACAATCACTACTTTTGACATATTTTGGTAAAGAAAATTTAATGCACTTAGTTTTTTTTCCATTTAATACTAAATTATTAGCAGTGAACCAATTTTGGACCTGCAGTAGGGCGACCTTAAAAATTAAGGAAGTATCATCAGCAAATAACACCATGTGTGGCTGATTTTTTAATAAATGGAGTAGATCATTAATATATAATAAAAAGAGGAAAGGACCCAAAATCGAGCCTTGTGGAACACCCATTTTTACTTTTAAACCTAGTGAGTTGATACCGTTTATTTGAACTTGCTGTTGTCTATCATTTAAATAAGATTTTACTTAACTGAGCGCAAGTTTTCCAAGTCCGTAATGCTCAAGTTTCAAGAGCAAGGTTTCGTGATCGACGCAATCAAATGCCTTGGAGAGGTCACAAAAGATTCCTATGGCGTCTTGGGCCTCTTCCCACGCGTTAAAAATGTGTCTTAATGTTACACCGGCGTCAGTCGTGCAACGTCCTTTGGTGAAACCATACTGTTGGTCGTGAAGGATTTTATTTGAGCTAAAATGATTGAGCATTTGATTCAGCATTACCTTTTCAAAAACCTTGCTGAAAACTGGCAGCACGGATACGGGTCTATAATTATTGGTGTCTTTACTGTCCCTGGATTTGAAAAGTGGTATAACCTTACTGTATTTAATTAAATCCGGGAAGACTCCTTGATCCACCCACAAATTAAATATTAAGGCTAAGTAAGGCGCTATGATCTCAATTATGGTGGTACAGACTTTAATGGACATACCCCAAAGATCCTCGGTTAATTTGATCTTGACTTAGGCCCGGAGGACTTAGGCCCGGCGGCGTCCACGACGCTACTCAAAGGTATATCATGCTACCAACTCAATTCACCAATGAGTAGAGAATGAGTTGGTGTAGGTAGATAACTAACTAAAAACCACGCGACGAGAGAGCTGTCAAAGGCGCCTGATTAACTGACAAAACGTAATACATTTTTTTTTGTTTTTTTCAGTTGTCTTGTGACGTCACAGTAACACTCGTCAATGTCATAATTTGATGAAGTTTAGAGAACCTGTCTTTTTGGGTTCCCTACAATAGACAAATTACAAAATATTTAAAATGATTACTAGCTGTTGCCCGCGAATTCGCCTGCGATCCTGGATGAAAAGTAGTTCTAGGTCATGGTCTACCCATGTGCCAAATTTCATCCAAATCCGTTCAGTCGTTTTAGCGTGAAAGCGTAACAAACAAAAAATCTCACTTTCGCATTTTTATTATTAGTTAGGATAAGTTAGGATTAGGATCATAAAACTAACAAAAAAATTTTGCTCGAGCAGTTACATCTACGAAGAGTTTAAAGAGTGCCGCTAGCGGCGTTCTATCACTATCGGACAAAGTGCCGCAAGTGTTAGGTATACAATTATTACTTGTATAACATCTGCACTTTTATTTACCCATATTTACAAATAAATGAATTTAAATTTGTATTTAAGTCTCGCCCCCCTTGAACAAACTCATAACATACCAGCAAAATTAGACTGTACTTTACACGTTTATATAGCCTTTCAGGGAAAAAGGGTAGGTGTCTATAGGCATGATTCGGAACTATTCGGCCAACCTTTCGGCCAACCCTTCGGCCCGGCTGTGCCGAATCATGGCAATGTCGTTTCGTATCCGTCTCGTAAACTCTAAAACCTCTCTTTGCTAAATAGCTCGCTTGTTTGCGAACAATGTAACCTTAATTTTGGCTCTACTCACAAATTGTTAGACATTTCATAGAATAAGTCAAATATTTTTTGCTGAAATTAATTATGTTTTTGTCGAGTTTCGTGTTACTCTCATTACATAATTTGCGTAGAGCATTGTTGAGTCGTGTTCACTTTAAATTTAATTTTAGGAGAATTTTGTATTGCTACATGATTATAAATTTCGGAAGTCGGTGACAAAAAACGAAAATTGAAAAGCAAAGACACCGACTTTCGAAATTAAAGTTATTTTTCAGGTTTTAGTATTTTTTTTGTAAGTCGGTTTTTTTAATAAAAAGTTTTTATGTTTCACGTTTTAGTTGTGGTACCTACCCCAGACAAATTCGAATACCACTACCTACTATCTAAATAACAGTGACGGAGTAAATTAAAACAACGTCCTGGGGGCCTAAAACGGCCACTTTACCAGAATCATAATAAGAAAATATTATGAATCATCGTAAAATGTCACAAACTGACAATTCCTAATATGATCTGCGTGTAATTCATATTACGAAATAATTCATCTGTTTGACAGTTTTCTATGGAGATTCGTAAAATGGTCCACAAATTATGAATTGCTTTTAAGTCAAATTAGAGGAATTGCGTCGTCAATAATAAGTTCCATTACTGAAGTTCCATTACTTCTCTTTTTTCGTTAAAACCAGTTTTAAATGTCATAAATTAACTTTAAGTAACGATTTTCGACAAGAATGATCCTGTAACATCACTATGATAATGACACATCCAATTCACATTATTATCTTGATAAAACAACTTAATAAACACTTTGCAAGAACCACCTGCCCTTCAATAGCAGTGACAAGTTTGCCCCAGATGAATACACTGCGGTTGTCATATTGTCATTTAATTTCTTGAATAATTATTTAAGCCCTTATTATTGTGATCATAGGTAGGTAATTAGGTGGATCTCTTGACCTGAAGTTCAGCATAATGTATTATGGAAATACATGGACATACTATGCATACAATATCAGTATGTTTCATTTATTTTTCTTTATTTTTCTTTCTCAGTTTTAACGGTATTGTTCGTCAAGTCGTTGAGCTCTTTGAGATCTGAATTGAACTACACGATTACTAAGAAATTTTTGCACTGACTGGACAAGTCCACTCAAAGGCCAATGCAAACTATTGGCATGATTTCCTTTTTTCCTTTCGCCAGAAATTAAACCTAGGTTATATGTTAGAGGACAATACGAGTAATCAATGGCAAAAAGGACCAGGTCCATCGACCGTAACCGAAAGAAGATACGAGGGAAGTATTGCTATTATCTTTTTGTCAGGCGTTACCTATTTTTCTTGTAAGTATCGCTAATCCAATCACGAGAGTACAGTGGTTGACAGGAGTCGATGAGCGCTATTGCAACACTATTTAACGTGTACCCACTATAGAATAGGTCGTCTGGGTTACTTTTCTAAATTGTACTATGGAATATTCTTACTAATTAGAAATGATAAATAATTATTACAAACATCTTTGTTTACCTTATCATAGAACAATTATATGCTACTAAATTCTTATAGATAAACTTAATTAATCATCATCACTACTCGTCTCTTTTCCCACATCATGTCTTATTGTTAAATCCAGAAATTGAGCTGGAGGACATAAGTTTTGTTGATGTCTACCCCATGCCATGAACCACAATACAGACATGACGTGGTGACAACAATCTAGTGTTCTTTTCCCAGAAATACAGGAACACTAATGTCCTTGCTGCTACGCCCTCAGTAAGTTCTTCTATTAAAAGATACACGTCCATCACATCACACACAAAGATTTATAGTCAACACATTTTGTATTCCACAAATATGGAAAACCTTGCCAAAGCTCTATAATCATCGTGTCTACTTTGGATCACTCTATGTTTCGATATAAACACGGTATGTTTACCACCTTAAACAAGTTGCGAGACATAATTGGACGTAAACAAACAACAGTGGGAACGCAAACGTGACGAATCTCTATACAAAACATGTCTATTGTGTATGTTTTTAGAGAGTGCGAACGCAGTTTACAACAAATCTTGAGATCTGTCTTAAGACTTACTCATGTTTCGTACAGTGCGAACGCAAGTTCAACCAAACCAGTACCTACCTAATGAGATTTGTTTCATGTGACAAGTTTCGAGACATCTACATGTTGAATGTTTTCTGGTGCAATCGCATAGTAAGGACTGAATGCATTATCAGACACAAATATGTTTTAGTACCTAATATAAAAACAGCGAAAACAAATATAACATTAACAACTTACTTACCTAATTTATAACACGACAACTGAAACGAGTCCCTACCGCGCTCGGCGACGGAAACGGGGGACGCAGAATGACTCATTAGAGTTGCCGAATAGTATTTAAAACTTAAAATATCACACACGGAGTAGTTTAAAGAAAAAAATAACGCCTGATAAAAAAACAATAGCAATCTACTAAACACTCTCTAACTTGGTTCGGTTACGTTTGGTAGACCTAGTTCTTTTTGCCATTGATTTCTCTTATAGTCCTCTAACATATGGCCTAGATTTCACTTTTGGCGAAAAGAAAAAGAAAAATATGCCAGCTATGTATGGCAAAAGTTGCATAAGGCTTTGTGTGGTTCTTTCCTCAAAAGACCATTTCAGACACTAATCTACATGGTCCTCATATGGCCTGACCAAGATTATGTCTGGACTTTAAAAGAGACTTGACCCCTGACTTCTTTCCCCTGACTTTTCCTCCTTCCGAGTGTCTGTCTGACTACCCCTGGGTAGTCAGACAAATACTCGTAAAATATATAAAAAATTACATTTAATTCAGACAATTTTTGTCCATTAAAAAAAAGCTTTTGGAATGAAAATGATTTACTAGTACTTAATTATCAATGAGACTTCGATACACACATCGAGAGTCTACGTTATGTTATCTTCGAAACTATGCAGTTATGTTTAAGTCCCATTAACAGGGGCTGAGCCTATTGCCATCAACGGGGCACAAACCAGGCTCTGGACTGCCACTGAGAAATTCCAGGGAAAGCCAATATAACTTTGCCCGACCCGGCAATCGATCCCAGGAACTCATGATCAGCAGTTGCGGTTGCGAACACTGGACCAACGAGGTAGTCATGTCCATTACGGCAATGCCATAAATCGTTTCTATCCCGTATTGTGCAGACTACACAATGCTATCTACTTAATCTCCTTTTACACCAGGACCAACAAATAAAAACATGAACAAACACATTTAACTTCATAAAAGACTGTCACTAACACTATTTTATTCTCGCCTCATATTCCTCTGGTTCACATTAACGCCGATGTAAATACCACATAAAAAGGTTGTAAAGCAGGTTCGGTCTATTTAATAATTACCTGCCTTTTCTCTTAGCCTTTTGCCAACTATGTTGGGGTCAGCTTCCAGTCTAACTGGATGCAGGATGGTCTCCACAACCCAGTTACTATACTTCTGAAAAAATTAAATGCTGTTCATTTGGTAAGCGCATCACTTGGAAACGGGACCGATTTGGTAATTTTTCTTTTTTACCGTCCGTTCGTTGCAGTCCGAAAAATTTTTTTAGAAAAAAAAATGAAAAAGTCACCTGAAATATGTTCAAATTCGGGAAAAACTGAATGTTCTTTTCATAGGGGATTATTGTCAATTGTTTGGACAACGTCTGTCGGGTCAGCTAGTCCTAACTAATATTATAAATTCAAAAGTGAGTTTGTTTGTTTGTTTGTTACGCTTTCACGCTAAAACGGCTGAACGGATTTGGAAAAATTTGGCACAGGGGTAGACCATGACCTGGAAAAGGACATAGGATACTTTATATTCCGATATTCCTACGCGATCGAGACTTACGCGGGTGAAACCGCGGGGCCCAGCTAGTTTATAATAAATACATAATATAATTAAAATCATCATCATCATCATTTCAGCCGAAACACGTCCACTGCTGGACATAGGCCTCCCCCAAGCACCGCCACTTCGACCGGTTCTGTGCTTCTCGCATCTAGTGGATTCCCGCGTCCTTCACCAGGTCATCGGTCATAATAATGATATTATAAGTGAGTTTGTTTGTTACGCTTTCACGCTAAAACGGTTGAACGGATTTGGATGAAATTTGGCACATAGGTAGACCATGACCTGGAATAGGACATAGGATACTTTTTATTCCGATATTCACACGGGATCGAGACTTACATGAGTGGAACCGCGCTAGTTTAATATACTATACAGATTACAACAAAGACAAATCATGTTTTCATGCATTGTTTCAAGTGAGTTTTCTAAAACTATGTTTTAGTATAACTTGTTTATACTGTAAGCACTCCGACGTAGTCTCATGGAGATAGAACATAAATATTGCCTCCACTATACTAAGAAACAGAAACGTGGACACACATGTCAGTTAAAAATATATTGATCAGAAAATACCACGATAGTCAGGAAAAGTAAAAAATTGATATCGAGGATAGTCCGAAGTATTCTTTAATTAAAGTTTAGCTGGTTGTCTCATAGGCTGATATGTTAAAAATAATTGGATGTATTCAACAGCAAACTATCTATTTATAAATTTCAATTTCATCTAGAATTTCGAATCTCCATAGCATAATAAAGTAGAATTTAGTTACGTATATCAAGTGATGAAGGAGTTTAAATAAGTCGAATTGCCAGAGTTCAGCTGACGGAACGTGATAAAAAATTTGACAGAAGTAAGTAAAACTAAATTATTATTTCATGTTTACCTTCCTCGTCCAATTAATCAAGGCTATCTTCCGCCCAAACCCCAGTTATCTGCCAAGAGGTTACCCAACATAGGTACAATCGGCTGATTGCTCTACAAATTGCTTAGAGATCTACGTTTTGGAATGGGCACTTAGCTTCAACTTTCCGACTAACTGACCAACTCTTTAACAATTCAAAAGTACCTCTAAATGGTTTAATTGAAATAAATGCTTTAAGTTTGAGTTTGATTGAAATACGGAATCGCGAAGTGGCCAGTGATGAAGATGGCCAGCACTACCTAATGAGGATAATGAATGGAGAACCTTTTCGTCACAAAATGTTACACATACAGTGCAGGAACGGTCGTGATTCGATCGATCGTGACATTTGGGAAGGCCTATAGACAGTCCCCCGAAAATCGGTTCCCCATAAATCGCCACGACGTATCCTCTGCTGGAGCAGTTCACGTCTTTTGGCTGGACGCTACAAATTGAGAAGAATCAAGACACACATAAAAATTAAGTAATAAAAACTAAAACCCAACTACGACTAAAAAGGTATAAACAAGACACCACAGACAGACAAATTAAAAATCCGGAGTCACACGTGTTAGGGCATAAATCGAACAGATTACGTGTGACTCCGGATTTTTGTTTATACCTTTTTAATCGTAGTTGGGTTTTAGTTTTTATTACTTAATTTTTTTTTAAATTCTTTTTGGGTTATCATATATATATATTTTTGAAATGTGCTCATTAAACCCTTTCATTTGATACCTAACATGGTACGATTAAACAATTTTTTTTTTCAAGTTCCTGACTTTATGTCCTCTAGAGGGCGCCATTTTTAATTTAATGTGACGTCACATGGCCTATAACCAGCGAACAATCAAGAGGCTTCCAACTATACCTCACTTGTCAAATTGTGATGAGTGGTTTAGAAGCTATGAGGGAACAGATGAACATACATACATACATACCGGTCAAAATCATAACCCTCCTTTTTGCTTCGCCGTAGTCGGGTAAAAAAGAGTGTCATGTCCACGAGTCAATTATAATGTTACTAGCACTTCCCACGCGACTTCGTTCGCGTGAATTTCGTATTTTATCCTACAAATTACAACACCCGTTAATTATATTATATTATATATTTCGACGCATCCGCCGCCCGTGCTATACTTCGTTTGCAATTCATGTTCTAGAACCTATATTGATGAATAATGTAAAAGTAATAAAGAAAAACAAGTTGGTTAAAATGATCCCACTATTAAGTATCACTTTAGGTAATTATGCAATTTACTTGTTCATTTAACACTTTTATAGCACCGGTGCACACATTACCGTATCAACAATTTACATCGAAGTAGCCTACATACTTTACTAAACGACATCTGCGTAGCCTTTTCCCAACTATGTTGGGGTCGGCTTCCAGTCTAACTGGATGCAGCTGAATACCAGTATTTTACATGGAGCGACTGCCTATCTGACCTCCACAACCCAGTAAGTGGGTAATACGATACCCCTTGGTAAGACTGGTTGTCAGACTTTCGAGCTTCTGACGACCCGTAACGACTGTCAAAGATCCACAAATGACAGCCCGGACCAACGGCTTAACGTTTTCCGAGGCACGGAGGAGTCTGGGTATGCAAAGATGGTCACCCACCCACGGATCAACCTGATGGATCGACCCGTGCGGCTGTTATTACTTAGCCACGAGCTCTTCCATGCTGCATGCATTACATAAAACTCAATATAATTTGGAAAAATAAATGCTCTTAGTAAAACATGTTACGGCGTTTGGCAGCCTTCCCTATTGTTTGATGCAAATAGTCATCAGAATCATCATGATTGTATTATCCCAAGAGTTCCAGCACTACATTCTAAGAAGATAGTAAAGCATTTGCAATTTGTAGATAAATAATTTTATCTACACAGTTCTAAACCGGTCGTTTTTATACTATCATGAGCATTTATATTCTAAACCAGCTCTATAAAACTAGCATTTTTAAAGAAGTTTTTATCTATTTCAGTTAGATACGGTGTTTAGTGAAGTTATGTTAAGACAAAAAAACTTTGACACGTTAGTGAAAATAAATTCTTCATTTTGGCCCAGTATTATGAAGAGTACGACATCATTTTGGCTATAATTTGGGCTTCATAGAGGTTGTGGACTTTATAATTAAGTTGATGACGTATTTAAATGTTGTATTTTTATTCGTTCATATTTATTTATGTGAGATTTTGTATTTATTGTTGAATGTTTATAAGACGTTTTCTATTATGGGTTTATTAACAGACCTTTTTTTTTAATTACTTTTTGTATAGGCTGAAGGAACCAGTGTACGTGCTTCAAAAATGTTCTTTTGTAACAACATAATGGTTGATGTTGATCGATGTGATTGTACTCGGTTAATTTAGTATTTATTATGTATTCAAAATCTACTTATATTAACAATAACAAACCTAAAGTCTACCAAACTGCATAACAGTTTGTCAGTATTTAATTATTTTGCCGTATCTTTTTGCAGCTTCGCGCCATGAATACAGTCGCTCAAGTAGCTCTGATAAAGAGGCTTAAGAACGTTTTTGCCGTCCTGGCGTTACTCAACATGAATGTCCATTTGTATCCTAAAGAAGCCAATGTCTGTGGTTAGTATTACAATTTATATTATTCATGAGTCTCATTTTGTCTATGAAAGAAGTTATTAATTTATTCAGGAAGACAAGTATTTTTTTCTCTGGTTAATGCTAATGGGGATGCAAATACAATACTGAAGTGTATCAAAAATATTATGTCAGAGATTTATCCCATAGTTAATGTGAGTGTACTTTTCTTTCTATTTCTTCAAATTTCACGAAGTTAGTTCGTGAGACATAAAATTTTAAAGAATAGTCAAGCCTAACCTTTTAAAGGTTCTCGAATGAAATTACCTTGCTTCACAATGTAAGATATAAGACATAATTTAATAATACTCGCCCTTTCTCTTTTTCAGATGATAACACATTTGATTACGCCAGATTAGCTGAAGCAAATTTCAGCACACTTATTATAGAAGCTGGTGGCAATCCTGGTATGGAGAGTCAAGTAAGGATTTGGATTATTTCAAAATAAAATAAATAATAAAAACTACTTACATCGAAAATAACGTAGTATTCAATTCTTTTCAGTTTCCCGGCTTGGTTACTTACGTAAAAAACTCCCATTTAGACTGGAATTATACTTCAGAGAATGATGGTTGCAATTGCCTCAAGGCGGACGGTTCCTTACTCGGCAGAGTGCTAGGAGGATCAGGAGCTACCAACTTCATGATATATGGTCGAGGAAATCCTCGAGACTACAATAAATTCTGCAAAGCAACCAATGATTCTTCTTAGAAATGGGAAAACATGCTCAAATACTTCAGGAAAACTGAAAATTTACAAGCTGTTAATGTCCTCAAATCACCGTTTCGAAAATACCACAGCAATAACGGTACAATTGGGGTGACTAAAGAAAATCGTTGTATCTGTTATGATTATTTGATAGGCTTTGAACAGGCTGGGGAAGCCGTGGTTGTAGACAATATTGGTGCTGGAACATTAGGATACTCTACAGGTCTTTACAATATACTTGAAGGAATTCGTCCTGAGGGTGCAAGTACCTATTAACCTCCTCTGAAAGATAATCCAAACTTACAGATAACCAGAAGTAGTTTGGCGACAAAAATAATTTTCGACGAAAAAAAAAATGCTGTTGGAATAGAATTTATAAAGAATGGCAAAACTGTCACTGTGAAAGCAAGAAAAGAAGTGATTGTTAGTGCTGGATCTAACAAGTCACCGCAGCTCCTGTTGTTCTCAGGTATAGGTCCTAAAGAAGAACTAGAGAAGATGTATAAAAATGTGATCTCAGATCTCCCGGTAGGAAAGAATCTACAAAATGTGGTAGGAGCATTATTAGGTTTTAAAACTAACAGACCAGCTAATCCTGAGCCATTTAACGCACATAAATTCCCAGCACCATTAATAGTAGGCTACTCAGCTCTTAACAAATGCAGTCGCTGCCCAGATTATGAGACCTTTAATTACGTTATTGATGATGCTGAATACTTTCTATCATACTGTGGATTTATTTTAGGATTCAAGAACTCAATCTGCGATAGACTCCACTTGTAAGCCCAAAACACTCAGATGTTGGTAACTTTAATACTTAATATAAATCCAAAATCTCGTGGCGAGATCGTACTTAACAGCACAGATCCTTTTAACAAGCCAAAGATAACCAACGGTTATTATTCTAATGACGTCTTCATTAGAATAATAACCATTTAGAAACTATCGTTGACTCTATCATAGACTACATTAAAATCGAAGGGACTCCACATTTCCAATGTTTGGGTCTTGAGTTTTTGAGGGCACTGGAGTAATGTAATAAGTTCGCGTTTGGATCAAGGGCTTATTGGAGATGCTATGCTTTGTGCATGATGGCGCCCCCAGGAAGGCGTTCCGGTACTTGTTCTATGGGGTCCGTGGTGGATAGCAAGTTGAAGGTGAAGGGAGTGCACCAGCTTCGAGTGGTAGGTGCCAGTGTTTTTCCCAATACCATTGGAAGTGCGATTTATGCCTTGGTAGTGGCCCTTGCAGAAAAAGCTGTTGAAATGATTTTAGAAGGTACCTAATATGAAACCAGTACAAAATTCTGCAATTACATTGAAATAAATGAAAATGTTTTCTATGGTTTAGTCGTATGATTTATCCACCGATGCCTTCAGTGGATTGTTTCTGCAGAAACGCAATAGCTCCGCTTTTAAAATGTTATTAATAATTGAGGAAACATACTTTGATTTGACCAGTTAATTTGGTTTTATAGTTACTGGTTTTGTTTACAATTAATCAATCTGCCTAGCTTTTTCCCAACCATGTTGGGGTCGGCTTGCAGTCTTACTGGATGCAGCTGAAAACCAGTATTTATGGAGCGACTGCATATCTAAAAAGAAAAAGAAAAGAATTAAAATACATTTATTTAGCACAGACAGGGCACACAACACAACGTAACTACAAGTAAAAGAGAAACAAACACAAAAGTCTAGGTACTTATAGTAAGTAATTAAGAGGGACGTGTGCGTCGCGGCTGCGCGAAATAGGCCCAGTTCAGCAAAAATGCCGGACAACTAGTGCCTGACGCCGGTTTTCAACTGGACCTAAAGTGTGCGATTAAAGATGTAAATCAGTCGTATATTATACTGTGGCGTGTGTGTATACATAAATAAATTAGTGTAAGATAATAATAATAACGAAAATTTCTCTGACAACAATATGGACGAAATAATATATACAAAAACCTCTAATCGACTATCTGTTGCACCAAGTCACTACCGAGCTACTACAGTAAATCTCATCCACCTGTTCGTTAATTAACTTGATAATTGGCCATTAATAAAATATCAAACCTAATATAAAATCTATCACGAATAAGATGGATTGCCCAGCTCCTATACGTGTCTGATGAAGGCACTGCCAATGAATTAGTAATTTGGCAATTCTTTACTCTCAGTCGCAAATCAATCATGATGGACACATGTGCTAATATTTCTACAAGCATTTGCAGCAGTTCTTCGATTTGAAAGTTGACTTCTTTTCGAGTCGATGGTAAATACATGTCCTACACTATTAAATTAGCAATATTTGTGTATATAATTATATAGTATTGTATATATTTTGTAATAACGTTCTCGAAAACAGCTCTATCGATTTTGATGAAAGATTTAATATGGGGTTTACGGGGGTGAAAAGAAAAACTTTTTACAAAAAAAATCAACCGACTTCCAAAAAAAACACTAAAACGAGAAAAATAACTTTAATTTCGGAAGTCGGTGTCTTTGCTTTCCAATTTTCGTTTTATGCCACCAACCAAAGGTTTGATTTTTTTTGTAAAAAGTTTTTATTTTTCACTTTTTAGTTGTGGTACATACCCCACACAAATCCGAATAGCACTACCTGCTATGTAAATAACAGTGAAAGAGTAAATAAGGAAATCGTCTAGATAAACTAAGTGTACCTCGTTTTCTAAATTTTTACCCGAGCAGAGCTCGGTCACCCAATGTTTAGAACTTTAGAACAAGATGGCTACCTTAGAATAATGAAATGGCAGCATGGCATTAGTATTAGTATACAATTAAATGAGCATTCTCTATTTTCACCAGAGCTCGGTCGCTCAGGTACTATTATGTTAAGTGAGTTAGGCCCAGTAGGTGGGCACGGAAATTGCGTCATTAGATTCACTACATATTATAAAACAAAGTCCTCCGCCGCGTCTGTCTGTCTGTTCGCGATAAACTCAAAAACTACTGCACCGATTCTCATGCTTTCACCAATGGATGAGTGGTTCTCGAGGAAGGTTTTAGTATATAATAACTGACATCCACGCGGGTGAAGCAACGGGCATCAGCTAGTAATAGTATGAAATATGAATGATTTAATTTAATTAACAATATTTATTAACTTTGTTGTATTTGCATAATTATGTATTTTGGCTATATTAAATTACTTACAGACAGATGGCAACATTTTATCATGGCATAAATAACTAAGTTACATATTATATGTATAACTTAACTGCGAATCTATGATTTAATAGCCGGAGTGTGGTCTAGAAAATTGATCACCATTTTCCCATACCGTGTGTCACCATAAATAAAATCATTCAGCTCATTTAATTGTAATGTCCAGCCCACTGTTCCTTTTCAAACTGTGATTTCGGAACTGTTCCGTTATAGTCACTGAATATAATATTAGACTGTGGTGGATCGACGTTGGATCGATGACATCGAACATTCAGGCCTATTCTCGATAAAGATCTTTTATTTTTTTGCTATTTTCATTCGACGTCTATCGATGATGTGCAATTCACTACTAAGTGCCGATTGTCCATATCATTTATGGTATTTTGAATAGTACAGGATGTAAGGGACATCGACGCGTAAACGGTTACCTACTACTATACTCCATTTGAAATAAATAAGACATTTAAATAAGCCTTTTTAATATTCCGTTCAACCGATTTTGAATTCTATTGCGTTGGTGGCATGACAAATGGCAGCCGCAGTAGACAGTTGGTTTTGTGTAAGTTTTTTTGCTTTTAATGCTATCCTTATGCCTACGGTATAGAAGTCAAAATCTGTTGAACGGACTGTAAAAAGGTTTGTTTAAATGTCTAATCTTATTTCCAATGGAGTATACACCCTGTACGTTTGAGGCAATCAACATTGACTGTTCAACGTCGATCCACCGCAGTGTGGTTGCACCTTTAGTTTGTTCCACAATTTTGTATGCTAATTAAATGATAGTTCCGGCTTGTGTTTCCAAGATGTCATGTTTGTTACAGGCAGTAGGTACAGGCTGAAATAAGCTGGAGTGAAAACTTTTAATTAGATTACTCTGTGCCAACTCACGACATAGTTGCGATTCCGCTAGTCTTGGTAATTGAAATTCAGTTTAAAGCAGTTGTTTATTTCGTTTTAATTCGTGGAACAACGAATGTGGAATATTTATCTGATTCTCTAAAAACTTATTGTGCTAATGATGCACAGTTTTTTTTTTATAATGAATCTCTGATATCTTTTTGGGCTTCTAATGATGCACGCATTTTCTAATATTGGAATTTTTTTTTTTAGTTGGTCGCAGTAACTAAGCTAGGATACTGCAATGAAATCAACTATCAAATAATGTTTATTTTTCTAAATGGGTTAGGTTTGTAACCAACCGCTAAGCTAAGCTAAGCGAGCGAAGCGAAGGTTGCCTTGGCAGCGGCCGGCGAGCGCTATGGCTGCAGTTTCTTGGCTATTTATTGTTTTTAGGACCCCAAAATTATAGAAATTATTATAAGTTCACAAAAAGAAGCGCATTGATTATAGGTATTAGGGTAAAAAAGTGTAAACTAATATAAAGAGACGAGATTTGATTTTTTGTATGTTTGTACCGGATAAAATGAAAAAATATTTAACCGACTTTAGAAAGTTCTTTCACCAAAATAATATAGAGATAGTAGTATGAAATCTACTCAATCATCCGTAAATATTCCGGTTTTGCAATACATTACAAGATCGGAAAGAAATAATGTAGGATGAGAATTTTATTTCGTATAATTTGTATACAGGTTGATTTTTGTGGATAAGCGTTACAAAAGTACTAAAATTGTTGGCCTTCGGGATCTCTACCCATTACCAGATGATTTTAAAATCTGTTTAAATCATATATTTCGTTTATTGCGGATCACACATAAAAGTACACACAATCCATACCTACAATTCACCTTTAATTTTCACCTATAATTTGTGTACACATTATATTTTTTAATTTTTTTTCTATATTGAATCTATTAGTGTTAGATAAAGAACACCAACAGTAGTGTTCTTTAATAAATAAATAAATCCATAAAAATATCCGTATCAGAAATACGACTTAAAAACTATGTTAGTAAAACTTACAAACTCAAACAAGCTCAACACATGTCGGCAGTTGGCACGTGCCCCTGCTCTCAGTGTCTAATAAAGGGGCTGTCCACCTTGTCCTACAATGTTTTTAGGATGCTGTTGGAATTTCCGCGCAGCCTACCCATTATTGACGTCGCCCGCTTTCCCATTATGTCATGAAAATCGTCAACACGGACCGGGAACATCAAATTATGTCGATAATAGCTCAGTGGAATTCATTTGGGCTAGAACCAACACACATTGACGAGTGCTTAACCAGTAAAGCTTTTGATATATTTGAATGATTGATTCATGAAAAATATCATCAAGACAACTAACGGTTACAATAGCACCTTCTCGTTTTATTCACCACTTACATTCAACATTAATAAAAAAACTATAATTGTGAAAAAAATAAAACTTAACACGTCCTGTATCAATATAACCCTGAAGCTAATTTATCATGATTATGTAAATTACACATTTGTTTTCAGCCAGTCACTTAAATGAGAAAACTATGATAAAACATTCAATATTAGAAAAGATTTTTTGAGTTTAAAAGATTTCTGAACGGGACTGAGAAAGAACCTATGTATGGTATCCGTTACTTAGAAGAGCAGGTGGGGAACTAATGTCCTCCAAAAGAAGATTTAATAGAAAGGGGTAACAAGTAAGTGATAAGTTTATTAATCTAATTCGTAAGCAGCTGGATAAGAGCTCAACGGTATAATTGTCGCCTGCAGCCTGCAGGTTAAGTGTCACACATAAATTCAACTACTAATCCACATAGACAATCCAGCATCGTGATGGAATATTGTCCTGCCTCTAGTACCCCGAGCGTATATGCGTAATAAGAATACTTCAGAATGATGATGGGAAAAAGGCATGTTCTAGAACCAATTTGAAGACATATGACTTACGCGCTGGCCTCGCGAGGTGTATTACGATCTACTGGGATCTCACAGAGAGAAAGCCTAGTTGTGCCAGCAGTGGGATCATTGGGAAAATGGTCTTAGCACCGTTCAAATCGGTCAAATATTTGCAAAAAAACCGGCCAAGTGCGAGTCGGACTCGCGCACGAAGCGTGTGCAAACAGGCGTGATATCGCAGGTGCGACAGGCAGCGGTACCTTTGTCGACAAAGGTAACGCCTAAGCCTTAAATATTTATTTTATTATATTTTTTAGTATTTGTTGTTATAGCAGCAACAGAAATACATCATCTTTGAAAATTTCAACTATCTAACTATCACGGTTCATGAGATACAGTCTGGTGACAGACGGACAGACAGAAAGAAAGACAGACAGACAGCGGAGTCTTAGTAATAGGGTCCCGTTTTACCCTTTGGGTACGGAACCCTAAAAATACACGGTTGGCAGTTATCTTTTTAATTCGGACATGAGCTATGAGTTTATCCAGGACACAGTAATTTTATCTGTAGAATGTCTAGTTCTATCTGACTGAGCTGTCACAATGATCTATTACCAGTTCTATTATAAATAAAATTATAAGCTGAGTTTTCAATGTCTCCTTTTACGTTGATATTGACAGGTTAGGTGATTGATGAGCCGATACCTTCTTTATTATTTATTCCCAAGAATTTCTTAAGAATATTTGGTGCTAACAACGTGATGAGCGGTTTTCAGAGACATATCTTTATTCATCTTAAAGAAAGGTTGTTTTTTTCGGTCGATAAAGTTTGATCTCCAACCACGTGTCTTGATATAAGTGATCGTCATACGAATGCAATATCGTCGTGATCATTTGTCACTCATTTGCGCGACGATACATTCGGGTTCGCCGAACAAAATGATCGCAACGATCGCATATTAGCGGGAAGGTCGCGTGCTTAAATTAAGAAACGACTTTTTATAAGGCTGTGTAGGGCTTACAAGGGGAGTAAGCCTTTTACAAACAATTCGTGAGTATTAACTTGATTTATTTTTTTCTAGTATGATAATTTATTTTAACAATTTACATTGTGTTATGTTTATAAATACAGAAATCTAACTAAAAGTCGTATACTAAATTATCTGAAGAAATAACTAACTATACCTATAAATAAAAAATTAAAGTAATAAAAACTAAAACCCAAGTACGACTAAAAAGGTATAAACAAACAGAAATTAAAAATCCGGAGTCACACGTAATCTGTTCGATTTATGCCGTAACACGTGTGACCCCGGATTTTTAATTTGTCTGTCTGTGGTGTCTTGTCTTTTGGGGTTAAAATTTTTTTATTTTTGAAATGTGCTCATTAAGCCCTTTCATTTGATACCCAACATGGTACGATTAAACAATTTTTTTTTTTTAGTTCCTGACTTTATGTCCTCTAGAGGGCGCCATTTTTGTGACGTCAAATCCAGTCCTATAACCAGCGGACGATCAAGACGCTTCCAACGATACCTCATTTGTCACATTGTGATGAGTCATTTAGAAGATATGAGGGGACAGATGAACATACATACATACATACCGGTCAAAATCATAACCCTGCTTTTTTCTTCGCCGGAGTCGGGTAATAATAAAAACAAAGGGACCCTTAGGCGTCGAAGTATTCGTCCGCATCGCTGTCATCCGGAAACGTGCCCAGAAGACTGACAGCATTGCCACGTTGAATGGCAATGCTAATTCTTTGGCCAAAGAACAAGCCGGCCTACTTGAAATTACTTTTTGGTCTGCAGAATCATCAACCATGAATGCAGTGATAGCGAAGCTGAAGAAGAACCAAGCGGCACTGTTGATACTCATACTATTGGAGCTGAAGCCTATGTCTTCCAAAAATATTATTCGCAAAGCTTTTTTTTAATAGAAATTTGAATATAGACTAATGATTATTTATTTATTTAACACGGACATTGTTAATTTATTATTTACAAAGCTTAAATATTTATTCATTTTCATTTATGAAGCCAATTTTGAATGTGGGCAAACAACTTTGACAGTTCTCTTTGGCAAACGCGTTAACAGAAAACAGTTTGTATTGCTTATAGATATGCGGCAAACTTTATTGAAGCCGAAAATAACATGAAAAATTCGCATACTTCACCGCCACTACAAAATCCTTTCATCGGAACACAATACTATAGAATGCAAAAATAAGACTGAAAAGAGCTCTATTTCTTGAGCGAACATTGTCATTGATCTTGATTGAACAATGACAATGTTATCAAATTATTTGCTTCTCATCGAAACTGGTCAGGATCCTCCCTTTGAAAGTGTCGTGAGTATACTTTAATTTCCTTATAGTTTGAAGCGGGTAAAAATCTTTATTATTAGTACCATACTCCATTACCTTTGGCTTTGTCCACGCGACAGTGTTCATTATTGTCAAATTCATTGTAGATATTAAATCTACTACTCAACAACCTACTGAGGGAACGACTCAGAATAACATGTATATTTTTTTACAATTTATTTCTATTTATATTTTATAATGATAGCCTTAAATATCACTAAAATGTTCTATTTTCCCTTTTTTAACGGTTTCAAACAAATAATTAGCATTAAGAAATCAATAGTTAAATATGTATTAACCCAAATAGTAAAAAGTGCTAAAAAGGGTATCTAATTTTTTTCCAGTATCCTTATCTCAAAAATTCTACGGTGGATTGGAATTACACATCCGAGAATGACAAGTACAGTTACCAATGCCAATGCTTGGAGGATCCGGCGAGTTGAACTACATGCTCTGCTCCAGAGGAAACCCTAAGAACTTTGAGGAGTGGTACTGGGTCACCAAAGACCCCACCTGGAAATGGAAGAACGTTCTACCATACTTCATTAAATCAGAAGCTATTTATGACAGTGCCATCATGAATTCTTCACTTAAGTATTTCTTTGGAAGCAAAGGGTACCTACATAGGAGTTACCAGAGATAAGAAACCTTTTACTGCTCAATATTTAAAAGGCTTTGAGCAAGTAGGTAAAGATATGATTGATGATACAGATGGTAGTAGAATTGAATATTCTCGAGGACTAGTGACGGTGTTTGATGAAAAGAGGCGAGATGCTGCATCTCAGTATTTACAACATGTTACTGAAAGTCCATACTAAGCCGTAGATTAGCTACCAAAATCATATTCGCTGAACACAGAAATGCTGTAGGTGTTGAAGTTATAACTGATGAGGACAACAATATTGTTATAAATGCAAGACGAGAGATTATTATATCTGCCGGTGCTATAAAATCACCACAGCTTCTGATGCTATCAGGCTTAGGTCCAAGGAAAGATCTAGAAAAATTAAAAATTTCTTGTATCTGTGACATGCCAGTTGGAACGAATTTTCAAAAAAATATAAATAATACAGCGAACGTTACACTGTTGAACGAATTAAATACCAGTATGCCAAGGTCGCCTTTGTTGCAATTGTTCGCCCCTTATCGCGCTTATCGCACTGATAACGATTCTAGCCAATCAGCGCCGAGCAGCAATCCTATATAAGTGCGGGTGACGGGCGATTTGATTCACTTTGCGTCCAGCACTCGGTGTGGTAGCACGTCGCGTTCTGGTTTGCAATTGGTCAATCGTCATCCTGAGGATGCCTCGTTGAGAGGTGAAACACGTGTCGATTTCTTACAGGGTTTTTAGGACTCTTGAAGAATAGTCAAGCGGAATAGGTTACTAAATATATCTACGTCTATTGTATTTTATAATGGCGTCCATGGCGTGAACAGGCTACGGGTAGCAGATGCAAGTATTATGCCAACACACGTAACTGGCAATATTTTCTCTCCAGTAGTAATGATTGGTGAAAAGGCAGCTGATTTTATCATTCAAGATGCTGGAGCATACAATGATGTGGAACATGAGAAAATTAGGATGGATCAAATTAAAAATATGCCATGATTTACTTGATTACTGCTTAATCGATTATTATAATTTATGTTTGTTTGATTGATTTTAATATAATGATGTAAAAGCCATTGTGATAATTATTAAAACATCGGCAGTTCAGAGCTAACTAACAGTTATTTATTTCTTTAGAAATATTTTATTCTGAAAGTAAGTACTAGTGTTTCAAGAATCATTCGGATGCTAGAATAAGTCCCGAAATATTAGATTTTAAGGGTAATGGTTTGTTAGCATAAACAAACCATTACCCTTAAAATCAAATATTTCATGCTTTCTTGTATGGAATGGAAACGTGAAATAGTAAAAGAAGTAAAAAATATACCGGGGAACCCAACAGAAGTTTAGTTGGGCGTTCATGTTGTACGCTCAATCCTCACGTCAAACCAAGCCAATTAAAAAGTTTATCTTGACAAAATGTTATTTTAAAAAACATTTTCCCCGTCAGATTGTCCCAAGGATGTCAGTCCAGTAATTGACAGACATTCAATTTTAGTTATTTCCCAAGTAGCTTTTATATTATGGTTTCTGGTTTTAAAATATGTCAGCTTATTTCTTCCAATAAATTGGCAAAGGTGTAAATGAAATTCTGTTGTGACAATGCCAATAACTTTGATAAAGTTGCTATAGAATAATGTTGATCGTTAGTCCCAATCGAATGGACATGTCAGGGCAAACGGACAAGTAGGATGATAACAGATAAAGAACCTCATTCGGGCATTACGCTTCATTATTAGAAAATATTACTCATTACGAATATAGGTCAGATAAGTTTCTTGTTTTGAAAAGAAGAATAAAAACTAAATCAGATTTTTTTTTTTGAAGTCACAACACTTTTGAAATAAAGCGTATGTAAGCAGCAAGATGAGCTAAGAAGAGCATATATCATGCGAAGGCTTTGCTGGGATCGAGTGCCTTGGATATAGCAAAGTTTGTCCTAGTTTTTAGTGGGGTGTCCGTAACAGCGGGTATTGCAACTTTGTTGTATCTTAGATTTGTTTTTAGGTAACATCTGATGATAATGCATTGAATTAAGCATTGAATTCAGATGTCAAGTTTGTAACTGCTGTAAAAAATGAATAACAGAATGAAATCTAGAAACTTCCAATAGAAAGTAAAAGTAAAAGAACAAAATTGGATCTTTTAAGACAGTTTTCTTCTACCTACTAATAAACCTACTAATTTCTAAGAAACAGTAGTTGGTTTTCGATTTGGTATTCGTAATGATTGTGAAAATGCGCATAAATTAACTGTTCCAAACAGGTTTAGACAGCCGACGCTGGCTTTCAACAAGTTTACGTGGTCACAGATAAGCTTTTGTCTGATTATTTTGTTTTTCTTTTAAGTTTGAACATTTTAGGTACATTTTTGTTATATATTTTTTTGCTGTCTTGCTTATAGGTATCGCTTTTCGAACTATATTTTTGCAATAGCTATAACTAACACGCTGTTCAGACCAAGGTGTTGGTCGGCGCGGATGTTTATTTTTTATTATTATTTTATTTATTAGGGAAAACAAACAATTACACATTAATATTCACACATTTTCTCAGACAGAACATTACATTGTTACTGATGGCAATCAAATGCACTGTCTTACATAATTCCGCGGCCACCACAGCTTCGGCACATTATTACTTCCCTCTGTCACTCACACCACACCTCTTGCAGAACGTGGTTGAACTTTTGCGAAGACGGATATTGTAGCAAATTACTTTTGTCATTTTATCATAACATCAGGGTCGTGTGCAACGAAGCTTTTCTTTTCTACGTATAGAAGGAGTAATGAAAAATCATATTTTAGACGGAAATATGGTACCTACTATCATGTCAAAAAGTTACAATGCTTGTAACATTGTTAAGGCTTGCAATCATTAGTTTCATTTCGCATATTTTTTAAACTGCGCTATTATTTAAGTTTTTTTCATGAGGTAGCTTTTAATCATCATATTTCGATAAAAAGTTTTTGTTTGGACGCCATGTGCCAAGTCGATCTCATGCTACAAACTGGCCAAACACTCAATTATAGTACACTAGCTCCTGCCTACGACTTCGTGCGCATGAAATTCTTGTATTAAAACATAAAAAATATCCTATGACACTTGGCAATACTACAGCATCCCGTTAGTGAAAGAATATTTGGGATAATGAACACCTTCGATGGTGGATTAAGTAGTAGCAATAATGTAGTCTTGGCTTTAACTGTTTGAAAGGTACTCCTTACGTACAAAATCCCCAGATAATGAAAGTCCAGGCACGAAAAAGGAACACAAACCTAGCGTTTAATTTGCATTTCAAAGGGCTCTAATAGTTCTCCTTGTAAGTACATACCACAAAGACGGAGAATCGTCGAAGACGGAATCTATTCAAAGTAGCCGACAGCGGTGAGGAGGGTTCGGCCTTAGATGAGAGAAACAAGGTACACGTAGATAAATTAAGCTTGCTTTTCAACGGTACTGTGCGTGGGAGCGAAGCTGAGCTGTGAAACAATGTATTTTTTTTTTGCCACAAAGTATTTCGGAAAATGCAGGATGTCTGAAGACATGGATTTTAAGGAAGCTTTGAATTAGGATTAACGCAGGATGTCTTAAGACAAGGCTTGAAAGGATTCAGGGCAAGGAGTTCGTTATTTGGTCCCTTTTAGCGGGGATGAATAATTCCATGAAAAATAAAGTTTATACAAATAATAAACTCATTGTAAAAAATCACAAGTGGTAGACAGTGGTTATAATAATATAATAATAATAAATTCTTTTTATTTGGGACAACATAGGAACCATTTTTGTTAGTACACACCTTAGAAACTACAACTTATACACTAGGATTAGTAACAAAATATAAAATATAAACAAGTTAGTGAGTCATGTACTTAAGAGGCATTTCATGCGGATAATGATTCCGCATGAGATGCCTCAGCACAGGAGCTCTCGGGTCCTCAGCTATGACTTTCAGGATGCTATTGCCGCTCCCCCGAATCCTCCTCACAAGCGAAGCCACCTTTTTCCTGATGATAGCCTGGAAACCATCTGTATTCGCTTGGGCAAACATCCCCGAGGCACTACAGAAACGAGGGAGTTTCAACATCATCCTGAAAACATTGTTATATTGGACGCGCAAGGCATTTAGCATCCCGCGTGAACAGCTGAACCACAGACTTCCCGTGTACAGGCCTTGACAGTACGCTTTAAACAGGGTTATTTTGACTTGATCGGTACAACGAAAAAAAAAAAAAGAAAAAAAAAAGTTATAGCATGATAATTGATAGAAACTTATAACTTTTCAAGGAACTTGCCAAGGGAATCTCGTGGCTAAACATAAGTGATGGCTGGACTGCGAATAGATAATCATAATAACTAGATAGATACGAGTACGAGTGCTGTATAAATTCTCTTATGATAAAGGTAATCCTTTTATCCTTATTGGCCGAATCCTATTAATAATTCCTTTGCATAGTAGACCCTCCCATATGGAAGTAGCCATCACAGGTAAAACCTACCCTAAATATGTCCAGTTTGGCAATAGAAAAGGTACCATTGTTTAAACAAAACGGTTCGTTTGTGTTTATAGGAAACGAGCATAAGAGGAATAGAAGAACAAAGACAGACTATTTCAATGTAACACGACATAACATCACGCCTGTAATCCCCGAAGAGTTAAGCAGAGGTGTCTTTAGTTAATTTAAACAATTTTAAATATTTTGCCATATCACCCTTTCTTCCAAAATCTTCGTCTCCAGTCGTAATACCATCTCATTTATTTAAAAGCAAGCTATGTAGATTGAGGTTTTATTCAATTCGGATGTTTGTAATAAAGTATTAAATTGTTACTTTAGGAAGTTTTACAAACATTTTAGCAGTTTGCGACTGAGGAATTCAAAATCTCTTTGAATAGGGTAGTTTTAGAAAGTCAGATGTCAAACGGATAGGACATTAAATATTTGTAAGCAGCTTGGTGCAGTACCACCCGCTGCATGGAATATGTTTCATATTACCGTTAATGAGCTTAAAACGTAAAGTGAATAAGCCCTTCATGAATATTTCGGGCATTTTGGTCTGAATTAGAGGGCGTGGCAAAATTTATCATTTTCATTTAAAAGTTGGCGTTATAAATGGCTTTATAATTTAAACATTGTGTCTAAATTATAAAGCTATATATAACGCCATTAATGGCCGAAAAGGTTTCACCCTGAAACCTTTTGACTTCGAAATGTTACACAAAGCCCACACAAGTGAAAATGTTCCATACTTAGGTGTAGGTATGCCTGAAACATACATTAAATTCAGAACCGGTATAAAAATACACGGCAGTTAACACCATTTTACCTACATTCATAAAAAAAACCTTCAAATTGGAACCCCTCACATAACGCTATAACTTACCCCTTACTTCAATCGAATTTCAACCTAAAGCTTCAAACTTTAATGTTGGCCTTCTCTTGTCACTGACAATGAGTTAGTAGGACAAGAAGAGACAGCAAAACAAAGGTTTTAGTAAGTCCCATGTTTACATGAATCACGGTACAGAAATACAAACTGTTGGGGACCTATGAGCTTATGCAAACATAGCGGAAGAATTTACTTTGTAACAGAGATATTTATATTTGGAATACGTCACGATTTGTGAAATGTCGTAAGGAAAGTTTTGAGTATGAATGTGGATGGCTATAAGAGTAGCGGAAGACCAAAGAACCGATAGATGGACTGTGTGAAAGATGATATGGCTAGGGTGTGTCTACTGAGATGACGAGTAATAGAGAGGTATGGAACAAAAAGACATGTTACGCCGAACACGAATAAATTAGGATAAGAGCAAGGGAATGATGATATAGAAAAAATAAAGAGAGATATAAATAAAGAAAAATTGTTTATTCTGCATAAACAAAATGAACATACACACATATAAAGTAGCCAAAAGCCTAGTATTCAAGCAATAAAAGTTTTAAAATTTTATCCATTGCTTGATGTCAGGGCCAGAACCAAAGACAATTTACATTGTTACTCTGTGTTGCTACACTGGCAACAAAGAAACAATCAAAACAAAAACGCCGATTGGAGGGTGGAAAAATAAATACTTTTGTACCAAACAAACAACAATAACAAGAACAATTAAGCCGTGCGTCGCATCTGTGCAAGAACAGGTCGTCGCTCAGCATAATGCTGTGACTTCGAACGAACCTATCGCCAACACTGTTGATTTACAGCTTATCAGTAGTAACTACCTGTTTATCTATCGAGAAGTCACGTTTTAATGCGAACCAATGAAAAGAAGCATGACATTGGCACGGAAGCAGAAGGACACTCAAATACTGCTATAAATATACGGATAGGAAATACAAATGCGCTATTCCCACATAAAATTCAATTTGGTTAAAAAGGCATGAATATTTGCCAAGCAAACACTTGGCATTAGGAAGTCTTTAATTAAGTTCCGATCGAATAACTATCGTCTTCATTAATATCGGTCAACAGGACCTTATCAAATACACATTATAATGGCTTGAATACCACGATTAATACCCCCGTTGGGTCTTTTGCTTCTAATAGTTTTAATACACCTAGTACACTTAATAGGTTTAATACACATTAATGTAACTATCGTCTTGGCAAACCCCGTCTTAAACCGCATTATCACTTTATATTATCTGATAATGGTTATGTAGGCCACTCTCATAATATTTATTTATTTAGTTGACAACACTACACAATTACTACCTACTAATAACTAATTATTAGTTATTGTTAAAAATAAATAAATATTATGATATTATAATATTAATATTGATTTACACAAATTCATTTAATTAAACTTATCACATCATATTATAATGAAATGAAATGAAATGAAATGAAATGAAATTGTTTATTCTGTAAATAGGATATTGGAATCACTTTTACACGTCATATTAAAAAATATTAAAAATAAGCTAGATGAGGTCGGCGTTTCCTATCTGACTACTCTGAGAAGAAAGGCCGAAACAAACTCAGAGGTCACAGTCTCTTTTAAAGTCCAGACATAATCTTGGTCAAGCCATATGAGGACCATGTAAATTCGAGTCTGAAATGGTCTTTTGAGGAAAGAACCACACAGATTTGAGTGGACCTGTCCAGTCAGTGCAAGCATTTGTCAGTAATGGCGGAGCTCAACTAAGAACTTAAGGAGCTCAGCGACTTGACGAACAATACCAAAGAAAGGACATTTGGGTAGGCCGCATAAAATTCTCAAATTGCCAGACCAATGATAAAATTAACTGAGAACGAGAAAAAAAAAAAATTAAAAAATTCACATAGTCCTCACATTCACAATAATAAAATACTTTACAAAGTAATCATGTCATTTTGTATAGAATATTCAATAATGTCAATTTGTAAATAAAACTGGTTGATATACTTTGATGATTTTCCATATTATTCAAAATGTTACAATGCTTAGCAGAGCGAGCAGCTCAATCCCATGCTTTTTTGTCTTCTAAATAATCTGAAATTTTATAGTACCCTTTTCTACAAAGTTTGGTTTTAATGCAGCTTTTAAATCGTTTAATGGGTAAGTTTCGAATGTCAATGGGAAGTTTGTTATAAAATCGTATACATTGACCCATGAACGAGTTGCCTACTCTGTGGAGACGAGTGCGATGTACAGCAAGATTGTGTTTATTCCTGGTATTTAAACTATGAATATCGGACATTTTCTTAAAATTAGATATATTTTTGTGTACATACAATAGATTTTCAAATATATATTGTGAGGCTACAGTCAGAATATCTATTTCTCTGAATTTTTCTCGAAGGGAATCCCTTGGACCTAGGTTGTAAATGGCTCGAATAGCCCTTTTCTGTAAAACAAAGATAGCATTAATGTCCGCACAGGCTTCCCAGAGAAGAATCCCATAAGACAGAAGACTATGAAAATAACTAAAATAAACAATTCTGGCTGTATCTACGTCAGTTATCTGTCTAATTTTTTTAACGGCGTAGGCGGCCGAACTAAGCCTTCCTGACAATTTTTCTATGTGTGGGCCCCATTGTAATTTACCGTCAATGGTTATTCCAAGAAAAACTGTCGACTCAACGGGGTCCAACTCTATTCCATTAACTTTAACATTGGTAGATAGCTGCCTGACATTTGGCGTTGAAAATTTAATGAGTTTAGTCTTTTTCTCATTCAGGAGAAGATTATTTACATTAAACCAATGCACCACTTTAGAGAGTGCATCGTTAACTTGTTCAAAGTTGACTAACTGACGTTTTATTTTAAAAATGAGGGAAGTATCATCTGCGAATAACACGATCTTGTGATTATCCCTTATGTGGTAAGGTAAATCATTAATATAAATGAGAAATAAGAAAGGACCTAGAATTGAACCCTGCGGAACGCCCATGGTGACCGAAGATCCTGCAGATCTCTTGCCATTAACATCGACCCTCTGAATTCTGTTATTCAGATAAGAAGTCAGAAGGTCGAGAGCCTTGTCCCTCATACCATAGTGGTACAGTTTCCTGATGAGAGTATCATGATGTACGCAATCGAAAGCTTTGGACAAGTCGCAGAAAATGCCAAGAGCATCCTGCGACTCCTCCCAAGCCTCGAATATGCTCTTCAGTAATTCCACGCCCGCGTCTGTAGTTGAACGACCCTTTGTAAAACCGAACTGTTTCAGATGAAGTAAATGATGTGTATTGAAATGACTTACTTAATATCTTATCAATAAAACTTCCAGCACACACCTTCACCTATCCCACTAGACCTACATACCAATGTAGGTCATGGGTGCATTTAAATGTACGAGACTAATCTGGTGATTAGTCTCGTACATTTAAATTCACTAATCTGGTGATTAGTCTCGTACATTTAAATGCAAGCAATATCTTCAGAAGCAGTCAATTCACGCCTCAAGCTTTTAAGAAAATATTAAAGTTCTATGTTTACGTAAGTTTTATTTAGTACTTTTTAGTTCATTAAAAGCTTCGTGGCTAAATAATAACAGCCGCACGGATCGATCCATCAGGTTAAGCTACGCTTGCCGGGGTTGGTCCGTGGATGGGTGACCATTTTTACATATCGAAACTCCTCCGTGCCTCGGAAAGCACGTTAGGCCGTTGGTCCCGGCTGTCATTCGGTCATCTTTGGCAGTCGTTACGGGTCGTCAGAAGCCCGAAAGTCTGACAGTCTGCCAGTCTTACCAAGGGGTATCGTATTACCCAGTTACTGGGTTGTGGAGGTCAGATAGGCAGTCGCTCCATGTAAAATACTGGTATTCAGCTATATCCGGTTAGACTGGAAGCCGACCCCAACATACTTGGGAAAAGGCGGGCTCCATCATCAGACGAGCTCCATGATATCAATATTATGCATTGTCACCGTAGTTTTAAAAATATATGCTAAGTTTCAGCTCAATCAGATGGGCGCTAGTGCTTGAAAAATGGATGACAATGGGATTATCTGGAAACGAACGAACCAGTTAATATAAAGCTTGTAAAAATGTATTTTTTAATACCGAAACATAATATTCACTTCGGCAGCATTGTCAAAGAACAAATTATTTAATATTGTAACAAACTTTTAAATGAATTTTCCGGCAAATTACTGTATTATTTCACTTTGGCAACTCTTAGAAATAACGTTATGATATTTTTTATTTCTGGGTGAAGAAAAAGTCATTATGAATGGTAAAATGTAGTTCAGAGCCAATAGTCTATTCCTAAAAGTTCTTTAACATCTCAAACACGAGTCTCATTTTCAAAAAAGAAACACATTTTCGCTGTTTGTGCTGTTTGTTTCCGTTTATTTATTATTCATGGATGGTTTCACCATCTAACGCAGATTTACCTTCATATAAAACCTTATATGTAATCCGATCACGTTCCGGACCTGATGAAAGTTTGTGAGGAAACTTGAGCTCCTGAAGATCCTTCAGTTGACTAACTTAACCTAACTTGGGATGCTTAGTGATTGATATACCTTTATTTTATCTTCATGCCCTTTTTATTTATGGTGTGACTGGATATGTAATGTTTACTTCAATAGATAGCCTAGGTTTAGCATTGATTGTTGAGGAAAATTTTAGTAATGCTGGGTCAAACCAACCCGGTAACCTTGTTCGCCGCAGGAGTCCGCTGGATGCGAAAAGCACCGGTGGAAGTGGCGGTGCTTGGGAGAGGCCTACGTCCAGCAGTGGACGTCTTTCAGCTGAAATGATGAATGTTGAAGTAAAACCTACACACTAGCCTTTTGTACAGGGTGAAGAGATCTGTTTTGTTATTTAAAAAAAAAACATAAAAAAAAAAAAAACAACCGACTTCCAAAAAAAACACTAAAAACGTGAAAAATAACTTTAATTTCGGAAGTCGGTGGCAAAAAACGAAAATTGAAAAGCAAAGACACCAACTTCCGAAATTAAAGTAATTTTTCACGTTTTTAGTGTTTTTTTTGGAAGTCAAAAAAAAATAAACATACAGATGAATTGAGAACCTCCTCCTTTTTGAAAAAGTCGGTTAATTAAGAGGCATGTGGACATAAGTACCTACTAAGTACATGTATTTATGAATGTGCTCGATTTCGGGAAAAAACTAATACCTACCCGTATTTGACCAGTACCACGATAGGATTATGCAAGTATACTTCACTCCGACTCCTTCAAAAAGGAGGAGGTTCTCAATTCGTCTGTCCTTTTTTTGTATTTTTTTTGTATGTATGTTACGCGATTACTCCGCCAATTATGAATCGATTTTGATGACTCTTTTTTGTTTGGTAGTATATGCTACAGAGGTGGTCCCATATAAACTTTATTAACTTTGCTTGCGTAGTTTTTGAGTTAGCTTCAATATTACGTATTTTTCCCCACTTAGTCTATATCTTAGATGATATATTATTTAGTGGATTCGATATTCGAATTTGTGTGGGGTAGGTACCACAACTAAAAAGTGAAAAATAAAAACTTTTTACAAAAACATCCAACGGACTTCCAAAAAAAACACAAAAAAGTGAAAAATAACTTTAATTTCGGAAGTCGGTGTTTTTGCTTTTCAATTTTCGTTTTTTGCAACTGTTGTTTTTTTATGTAAAACGTTTTTTTGTAACCATTTCGATACCTTCTATCATCTGCCTAGCCTTTTCCCAACTATGTTGGGGTCAGGTTGCTGTCTAAACGAATGCAGCTGAATACCAGTATTTTACATAGCGACTGCCTATCTGACCTCTAAAACCCAGTCACTGGGTACCGATACCCAGTGACCCTTGGTCAGACTGGTTGTCAGACTTTCGTGTTCATAACTACCCGAACGACGCGACTGTCAAAAGATTTACGAATTACAGCCGGAACCAACGATATTGACATTCGAGGAACAAAGGGTATGTATTGGATGGTCACCAATCCGCGAACCGACCTCAGCAAGCGTTGCTTCACCTTGATGATTGACCCGTGTGGCTGACATAAAATATATATATATGTTTTTTATAAATGTATTTTATATATACATTTATTTTTCCTAATCTGTTACATCCAAGCACGTCAAAAGCCTTGTATTCAAATTCCCAAACAAACTTCCGAAAACGCGTTCAGCATTGAAATACACTTAACTTCTCGAATCACAATTGGCACCGGTTCAAAGTTCACAGAAGGACTGAGCTTTAGCCGAGCCGTAAGTCGAGTTTGGAGCTACGAAGTTGGGCTAACTTGATCATGTCGCCAATGAGCTGTATGTTAAGGAACACAACTGATTGGGCCACTTGAAAGGAAGAGGTGACTTTCGATGTGGCTTGAGACAGTGTTGTGTTGTGTGTGTCAGTGTCGTGCTGTGTAGGTATGTGTGTTAGTATTGTGTTGGTAGTGTTGTTATTAGGGACTAAACTAAAAGCGTAGACAAATACTAGGACGATACCTTTTTGATCTTGTTCACGTTTTAATATTGCTGATTTTAAAGTAGATGCTAGCATGTTGGTCCATGCAAATTAAGAAAGCTAAGTATAATTATTTTCTGGTAGGTTGTTTTTTATTTGATAAGTTCATCTTCATTCACTTAGTTCCAGAGATTTTGATACCATTTGTTTGCTGACGAAAATCATCGGTAGTTTTATCTGAATCATGACGAGTTGTTTGCATTGAAGAATGCCCATCTATTCTGACCACGTATTACTTTAATTATTGTGAATGTGAGGACTCATTCGTAAATTTTTTCCTTTCTCAGTTTTTTTTTATAATGATGGTCTGGCAGTTTGAGTACCTACTTTATGCGGCTTACTCAAATGCCCTTTCTTTGGTATTATTCGTCGAGTCGTTGAGCTCCTTAAGTTCTGAGTTCAGCTATACGATTATTGACAAATGCTTGCACTGACTGGACACTCAAATTTGTGTGTTTCATTCCTTAAAAGACAATTTCAGATACTAATTCACATGATCTGACTAAGATTATGTCTGGACTTTAAAAGAGACTTTGACCCGTGAGTTTGTTTCGCCATTTCTTCTCAGGGGTAGTCAGATAGGAAATGTCGACTCCATCTAGCTTATTTTTTTTTTCAATAAGACCTGTGATAGTGATTCCGATAACTTATTTACAATTTCATTTCATAGTGGCTTAACTTCAGAGAGCGATCAAATGAAGTGATTCTTTTCACCCACAAGACTAAGGTAGTTTTAGTACAAACCTTGGCATACTCCCTCCATTGAAGAGGCTTGGCTACTCATACATAATCAAGCTGACTTGAGCCTTCAGTGATTGATGTTGTATTCATAGTCCAGCTTGGATCCTTATTAGAAAAAAGATCGCGGGGTCATTTCGAAAAGATTTTATAATCTGAGGTTGTTGGTATCTCTAATTAAATTAAATTTAATTTCAACTCCTAGTGGCTTTTGTGGACATGATAATTATTCAATTTGTAACAGTTGTAATAGCAATCACGTCATTTGGCTGAAATAGGTTTTTTATTATTGTTTGTCTTTTATATAGATTATTTTCTATTTTGTGAATGTGAGAACTTTGTAGGCTTATTGGACTGTACTGTACGGTGTGATTTACTGAACATCTATTTTGTTAAGTACCTGGTACTTACTTGTTGAAAGGCCTACATTGTCCTCCCATGCCTACTTACACTGTAATTTTAAAATATTGTAAAAACCAATTATTTTTAAAAGAGTTCAGTGGAGTTTCTTGCCGGCTCTTCTCCATAGGAAACGACCAATTGGAACCGTGCACCTAGCTTCTGACGTTTCATAAGTGCCCATGTAGGTTTATGTGAAATAAAATATTTTGATTTTGAATTCTCATTTGATTGGGTTATAATAGGTACGTACTCCTTTTTGAGTAATAATATTAAATCTCTTTCATGAACGTACAACAAATAGCCACGCCATTGCAAAAAATATGACCACACCCATTATGTTTCCTTCATCACCTTATTTATGGTTAATTTTCATTAATCGATAACACGGTCGATATACAGCATGCGGGGTCCCGCAGGCGTGGTAATGTGAGTAATGAAAGTCATAAGCCGGACCTCCTCTCTGTGAGAGAGGAGGCCTGTGTGTCAACCGTGGGAACGTTAGGCTGATTAGCATAATCAGCCTATAATGTTCCCACTGCTGGGACACAGGCCTCCTCTCTGTAAGAAAGAGCGGGCCGTGCCCCAATGCGGGTTGGTAAACGTTAAATGTCTTCGAATTTTAGGTTCTAGGACAAGCCGGTTTCCTCACGATGTCTTCCTTCACCGTTTTGAGAGCAGTGGCGATAAAATAATTAACACAAAGTAAAGCGCCTGTCAAGGTTCAAACCTACGACCTACAACTCGTAAGTCGTGGCTGTTACCACTGGGCCACCACTACTCTTAAATATAGGCTGATTATGCCAAGTGAAACAATGTACTGGCAATTGTTCTAATATAAACATAATTATGATTTTTTAATGGTACCAAAGATAAAATAAGTTAATTAAAGGCTGAAGAAAGAACAGTAAATAAATAATTAGTGCTTCAAGATATTTGTTAAATAACTAAGACATCTTCTTGGGGTCGCAGATGGGATGAATGTCATTGCAGGAGTCTAATTTAAAGCTAAGAGACTGCTTCAGACGTCTCGAGATAAGAACAAAGTAATTGTACACTTAGTATAAATAAATTCGCATCTAATTTACATACGTAATGAACTGAACAATTTATTCAATTTATGTTACATAGTCTGAGAATGTACTTTATTTTTTTCTTTTAACCTAGCTCACTCGCAAAATTAACACCATCTATACGATCAATTTCAAACTTTATGTTATTGCAATAAAGTACAGTTTAATAATATCCCGAATACAAACTTTTAATATGTAGGGTAAAAGTTAATGTCCCACAAAATTGTTTAGTGCCACATAAAAGAAGCTTTTTGATTTAAAAGTGTTTGATCTTCTAGATCGTCATTTCTTCTTATTGCAAAATCATTCTTCTAGTAAAGAAAATAAGGGTGACTGTTTATTGCTTGAGTTAATTTTGCATTTAAATACATTTATAGAAATGTGATAAAACAGGTTGTTTAAATTATATTAAAGTACTGTAGTTTTAGAGATGAATGGGTTTTCTAATGTTACTTAGGCTTTAGTTATTGTGATCGACGACTCCTCACTTATCGAAGCGAGTTTTACATTGATAGTACCCGGGCGACTGAGCTCAGCTCAGGTAAAAATAGAGAAAACGAATTTTCCCAATTATGAGACCTAGCTAGATCCATTTTTCGCCCCGATACCCTTATATTGCAACTTTCATCGAAATCGTTACAGCCAGTTTCGAGAACGTGATTACAAATATATACAAACTAGCTGCGCCCCGCGGTTTATCCCACGTAAGTCTCGATCCCGTGGAAATATCGGGATAAAAAGTATCCTATGCCCTGTTCCAGGTCATGGTCTACCCATGTGCCAAATTTCATCCAAATCCGTTCAGCCGTTTTGCGTGAAAGCGTTACAAACAAACTCACTTTCGAATTTCTAATATTCACACACACAAAAGTTTCACGCACTGCTAAAGAACTAAGTCTCCTCCTCCAAGTTATTTCATCCCATCTGTTATTACCACGGCCTTCCATAACTTGTTTTGACAAACAACTAGTTCCATAATAGATTGTCCAGCTGCTCGCAATAACTTCTGGAGATTACAGGCTAGACTGTGATACTGTTTATTAGGACAGATTCTTGTGAGACATAGACAAGCTGTGATCTAGACACGGGAAAATATAACACAGTAGCTTCCGCCAGCGGATTAGCAAGCGATTAAAAAAATATATTATTCACTAAACATTGTTTACAACTTACTGGGGCTGTCTCAATTTATGTATGAAACAAAGTTTAAGTTTTTTTTTTTTATCTGTCTAAATTATAGCCTATGTTACTCATCTGATAATATTAGGTACCTATGAAATTGGTGTTTTGTATGAAAGAAGTTGAATTTTTCATACTAACATTTTCTTAATTTATATAACAACCATAAACACTATTGTAACTGTACTGTTTTAAAACTTTTATGGACTAATGTTTAAAAACTAAGATAACGTATGCCACTTAGATTAAGCGACAAAAATAAGTTATGGCTAAGTTAAAAAAAAAATAGTGGTTATTTATGCTAACAAAATGAGGAGTCATTTTTTTTTTTTTTTTTTTTTTTTTTAATAATAATAATAAATTTATTTCAGACCATAAGTCCATAAACAACACACATTACAATTTGATACACAAAAACATACATACATACATGAAAACACATACCTACACAAAAAATACAATAAAACAACTTATTTTAAATAATGGAATGACGCACGATGAGTGGTCATCCATTGCCACATAATTGGACTGTCCATCCTGTCGGCTACTATAGCTACCAAGTTGTTGGAGCTGTCGCGCACTCGCCGCATCAGGGATGCTATCCGTGTCCGCATCAGTGCGTAAAAATCTGGCACGCCATTCTCCGCGAACATCCCCGATGCACTGCAAAAGCGCGGCAGCCCCAACATAACTCTGAAGGCATTATTGTATTGGACTCGCAGAGCATTGTACGAGCTTTTTGTATAGCTGACCCATAGGGCACACGTGTACATAGATTGACAATACGCTCTAAAGAGTGTAATTTTCACCTCCCTAGTACAACGTGCAAACCTACGAGCCAGCATGTTACATCGAACTGCCAATGCTCTGCGTTCCCTCTCCACGTCCGCATCGTCGGACAGACTATCGGTGACCCAATGCCCCAGGTACTTGAACTTCGTGACCCTGGAAAGCTGAGCGCCCCCCAAGGTGACTGGTGGGACAGTATCATAACATTTGTTACCCGCTTTGAAAACCAGTAGCTCGCTCTTGGTCGCATTGTACCTGAGGCCGTGAGCCACCGCATAGTCCTCACAGATGCGAAGAAGCCTTCTAAGTGCACTGATCGATGGGCTCAGCAATACCATATCATCCGCGTAGCTGATGTTATTGACGCAGTGCCCGTTAATGGAGCACCCGATATTGGCATTGCTGAGCTCACAGATCAGCTCGTTTACATACAGGTTGAATAACTTGGGTGAGCTGATTCCCCCCTGCCTCACACCGCACTCCAACCCGTATGCATCCGACAGGACACCCGCCCACTTAACATAATTGTATTGGTTTTTATACCAATACTTTAGCATCCTAATGATATCGCTTGGGAGGTTCTCAACATTTGACAGTTAAGGTATTTTTTATGTTTAGAAAACTATAAGTATTTGACTATGATGGTCATTATTCGATATAATACCAAGCAATTGATGAATATTTTAAATCATAGAAGTGACGAGGTTCTCTATGTGTGAGAAAAAAACGCCAATTTCATAGGTTTCATCCCAATATAACATTCTACTGGTGAAATAATTATAAAATGGGTTTAGTTTTTAAGTTTATTCATTACAAACGAAAATACAATTATTTTCTCTGTAGGCAGGTTCAGAATTAATTGTTAGGGCGAGATAATTCTAGAGGAGTATCTATTAAGAGGGATTGATTACAATCATGTTGTTTAGTTTGTACAGGTTTTGTTTGTTAGTAATTAGAACTTTGTAGACTTACTAGATCTGAGCTATTTTGTGAGTAGGTACCTATTTGGTTTCCAGCATTATTCTGGCATTCGCTATCATTATTTAATATTGATGCATTAGGAGGAGCTCGTAGCTAAGTAATAATAGCCGCACGGGTCGATCCATGAGGTTAAGCTTGCCGGGGTTGGTCCGTAGATGGGTGACCATCTTTACATACCGAGACTCCTCCGTGCCTCGAAAAGCACGTTAAGCCGTTGGTCCCGGCTGGCGTGGATCTTTGACAGTCGTTACGATTCGTCAGAAGCCCGAAAGTCTGACAACCAGTCTTACCAAGGGGTATGATATTACCCAGTTACTGGGTTGTGGAGGTCAGATAGGCAGTCGCTTCATGTGAAATACTGGTACTCAGTTACATCCGGTTAGACTGGAGCCGACCCCAACATAGTTGGGAAAAGACGGTTTTTTTTTTTTTTTGTCCTAATGGAAAGCTATCGTCGCTTTCATATCAGCTGCATTGCCACGACATTCACAGATAGTAAATATAAAAGTAATGTGCCGACCCCAAATAAATCAGGATAAACACAGGAGGATGATTGTAATTTACGATGATGATTGTACCTAATAACACATGCAAGAACAACCACATTTACAACTGACTATCTTATCTACCAAATTAATTAACATTTCCGCTAATCCAATTACCTTTATCTCTGCTTACCACTGTTCTGTTAATATAGTTCCAATTAGCGATTGAATTAATCAAAATCCATCGTGTTTCAATTATGTCAACTGACTGACCGTTTATGGCAAGCGTTCGGATATGACGGTCATTAGTTCTAAACACCGGGAGGCGTCCATTGTGAGCGCGACAGTACCTCAGGATACCGGGTAAAGGCCCGTAGTACACGGCACGGTTTCTTTACGGTACGGCGTATGAATCGCGCCGTAGGTGAATAAACCTTAGTTTTTGTCAGCATGAAAAACGCGCGTGTACAGTCACGAGCAAAAATACCTATACACTCAGTAAAATTCAATCACGATTTTCTCGTGGAATAACGATTGCAACTTTGAGATGATAACTACCTATTTCATAATAGTACAGGTTCCAAAATACTTCTAACTAATATTATAAACGCGAAAGTTTGTAAGTATGGATGGATGGATGTTTGTTACTCTTTCACGCAAAAACTACTGAACGGATTTGGATGAAATTTGGCACACAGATAGTTTATAACCTGGGTTAACACATAGGATCTTTCATCCCGATATTCCCACGGGATCGTGCCTTACGCGGGTAAAACCGTGGGGCGCAGCTAGTATAACATAAAATTACATTCAATACAGTAGGAGAAAATCACGTTTTAAAGTTGCTAAGTGTATACATAAATTAGTGCTCGTGACTGTACGCGTTTAAGCTTAAAACTCCAACTGTCATTAACAAGACACAATAGAATTTTAATTGTTATCGGCTTTTAGAATGCCGATCGACAGTTGAGCGGTTAAGCTGTCCCCAAATGGTATAAAAACCAAGAAACTAAAACATATTTTCAGTATGTTTACGTGGACATAATTATTAGTAATGTTGCGTAGGTTTCTATAATAATAACTCCAGTACATCCAACACCCAAGGGTCCACACGAATGATCACAGAACTTCTTTGTCCATTGACCTAAGAAATTGCTCTTCAATGAAGTTCCAGCGAATAGTAATGAACAAAATTGAATGAGTTCTGTAACATGACAGGCGTAACAAATTAGATGAAACTTTTCAGCATCCCCCATGTTTGGCTGCTCAGCGTTTTGGGCGATATGAGTTTTTTACAGGGAGGGGCTTGGCTGAAAGAAAAGTTAAGTACTGGAATATTTTGTTTCAAGTAAGGGGGGCCGGGCTAAAAACTCGTATTCAGTTTTCTGTCTGGTAAGTAGGTAGGTAGTCTTATCCACCACGCGTGACATCGAAGTTTTTTGAATCTGTGATGATGAAAACAGTCCTTTTATTGCCCTTGTCCTGTGTCCTTTTTATTATGGTGTACAATAAAGTGTTTGATAAATAAATACCTAATCTACTTGATAAAAATCTTTTAAATTCAAGACAGACAAAGTACAGGCTAAACAGCTGGGTCTAGAAGCATTATATTTTGCACAATAGTGTCTTATAATTATTGAGCAGTAAGGAAGGAATTTTGAAAATTTCATCCCCTAAAAATAAAGAGGGGATGACAATTTGAGTGAAAGTTCGTAATTTTGCATTATGGGAAATCCCAAATAAAATCGCGCTTTTCCTAAAACCAGTAACACGTGTGTCAAGGGCTTAATCACATTTCAGCTCCTTACTGAAAATTTTAATTAAGGCGTAAAATGATTTCCATTAAAATGGGTTTGTAATATAGACCTGTTAATAAAATCCTACTGATAATAAAAATGTGAAAGTTTGTACTATGGATGTTTGTTAATCAATCACGCAAAAATGGATTTGGATGAAATTTGGCACACAGATAGTTTATAACCTGGATTAACACCGACTAATCCCAGTAGGTAGTACGTTCCCATGGGATATTTTTCCGACATCCAAGCGAGTGAAGCATTTTTTAATAAAGGCTTCAATACGTCTCTGGTGAATGGAAAGCCATTATCCAAGGAAATCCTTTATATCCGAAATATTCGATGAGTTTAATTAATTTCTAAATATTTCACGAGAATTTTAGGATTATGTAGAACCCTTCCTTAATTTATAGCTTCAAAGGGGTTTTTTAGTATATTATTATCAATGGCTTCAAAGCAGAGAGCCGTAATACGAAAAAGCTCTTCGACTAGATTCTACAAGTCTAATCAAGGACCGAACTATCATTAAACGCTTGGTGTCGAGAGGGACTCGTGGCTAAATAATAACAACGGCATATTAAGCTACGCTTGCCGCGGTCGGTTCGTGGATGGGTGACCATCCATTACCTACATATCAAGACCCCTGCGCGCCTCGGAAAGCAAGTTAATCCGATGGTCCCAGTTGTCATTCGTGGATCTTTGACAGTCGTTACGGGTAGTCAGAAGCCCGAAAGTCTGACAACCAGTCTTACCAAGGGGTACCGTGTTACCCACTAACTAGGTTCTGGAGGTTTCAGCTGCATCCAATTAGACTGAAAGCCGACTCCATAGAAATATAAAAAATATCTATGGCCGACCCCAACATTGGGCTAGGCAGATTGATTGAAACGCTTGGTATCGACATTTTGTGGTTAGTTTTAGATTTTCAGAAGACCTACATTACGTCAAGCTATCTCGACATCTATTATTCTCTGTAGTTTAGTTTATGTAACAGATTTAAACAATAACAAACTGCCTGTTAATACTTTATTATGGCCTTCAGTCTATTCCGAGCCTACTGCCGTCCTTGTCAGATGTTATCAAATTCTGTGAGGTGTGAAAACAATGTACCAAATAGAAAGATTCTCTTTTGTCAGGCTTCTTCTTGGAAGGTTAAATACCTTCCAAGAAGAAGACTTACAAAAGTGATGACAAAAGTCAAGGCGATCTGAGTGGAAACGCCGCGCGCCGGGAGGGGAAGTCTTAGCTACAAGGACATACATTGTAGCGCTTATTACATTATATGAAACCACGTTTTCTACATTACGTATTTTAGACATAAACATACAATCAAAATAATAAATAACTATTTACATTCTAACCATGGGACCTTTTTTTTACCCGACTACGGCGAAGAAAAAAGGAGGATTATGATTTTGACCGGTATGTATGTATGTATGTTCATCTGTACCCTCATATCTTCTAAAGCACTCATCACAATTTGTCAAGGGAGGTATCGTTGGAAGCGTCTTGATCGTCCGCTGGTTATAGGCTATGTGACGTCACATTAAATTAAAAATGGCGCCCTCTAGAGGACATAAAGTCAGGAACTTTAAAAAAAATATTGTTTATTCGTACCATGTTGGGTATCAAATGAAAGGGCTTAATGAGCAAATGTCAAAAATATATATATTTTAACCACAAAAGAATAAAAAAAAAAAAAAAGTAATAAAAACTAAAACCCAACTACGACTAAAAAGGTATACTTAAACAAGACACCACAGACAGACAAAAAAAAAATCCGGAGTCACACGTAATCTGTTCGATTTATGCCCTAACACGTGTGACTCCGGATTTTTAATTTGTCTGTCTGTGGTGTCTTGTTTATACCTTTTTAGTCGTAGTTGGGTTTTAGTTTTTATATTAGTTTTAGTATGTATTTGTGATTATTTGGTAACAATACCATGTAGTTTGTGTTGAATTGTTGATACTATCGCCCCGCGCGTGTCTAGTGGCTAATATCAAGAGTGGTTATTTATTTTGTTTGAAAATTCTGTTTTTAGTAAAATTGTTTATTTTACTATTTTAACAGACATAATAAGCCCTGTACTTATTAATATGATAACTTAATCGCCACTCTGTTTAATAACCTTTATAGAAACATTTATTGATGTTCTTCAGAAAGATCAGGTGCGTATTACTCACACCATAGGCGTTTAGGCGTTCTGTGAAAGGGGGCTTAAAACGGTCACTTTAGCAGAATCATAAAATGTCACAAACTGACAATTCATAATATGATCTGCGTGCGATTCATATTACGAAATAATTCATCTGTTTGACAGTTTTCTATGGAGATTCGTAAAATGGTCCACAAATTATGAATTGCTTTTATGTCAAATTAGAGGAATTGCTAATGACAGCTCGGATTCAGGAAATGAACTGCTTTTAGAGGAATTGCTAAAATGTGGCCGGTTCAGGCCCCCAGATGTGTGAACGTAAACGAAGCAAACGGAGTATTATAATAATGATCGTAGCAGTTCATTCTGTAGTTTCTGCCTACCCCCATGGGAAGAATGTATGTGTGTTTATGTATGTGTGTTCATCAATTTAAGCCGTAAAAACGTCCCATTTTTACCCGACTACGGCGACGAAAAAAGGAGGGTTATGATTTTGACCGGTATGTATGTACGTATGTATGTTCATCTGTTCCCTTATATACTCTAAACCACTCATTACAATTTGACAAGTGAGGTATCGTTGGAAGCCTCTTGATCGTCCGCTGGTTATAGGCTATGTCACGTCACATTAAATTAAAAATGGCGCCCTCTAGAGGACATAAAGTCAGGAACTTAAAAATAAAATTGTTTAATCGTACCATGTTAGGTATCAAATGAAAGGGTTTAATGAGCACATTTCAAATATATATATATTATAATCCCAAAAGAATTAAAAAAAAATAAAGTAATAAAAACTAAAACCCAACTACGACTAAAAAGGTATAAACAAGACACCACAGACAGACAAATTAAAAATCCGGAGTCACACGTAATCTGTTCGATTTATGCCCTAACACGTGTGACTCCGGAGTTTTAATTTGTCTGTCTGTGGTGTCTTGTTTATACCTTTTTAGTCGAAGTTGGGTTTTAGTTTTTATCACTTTTAGAAAGACACATTCACAATTTTATTCATATGGATATTTCATATGGAACAGATGGTCGATGGGGCCGAAAGGTTCTGGAGTGGCGTCCGCGTACCGGAAGGCGTAGCGTTGGAAGGCCCCCCACAAGGTGGACCGATGACCTAGTGAAGACCGCGGGAATCCGCTGGATGCGAGAAGCACAGAACTGGTCAAAATGGAGGCCAGCAGTGGACGTCTTTCAGCTGAAATGATGATGATGATGTTGGATATTTACACGATTTGATTCTAATAAGTTTAATAAGCTCGAATGAAAAGAATAAGTAGCCAACTTATTTTGAGAACCTTCCATCCTAAAAATAAATTATAACACTATACCCGAAATAATAACAAACATAACTTATTTACAAAATGGTGATATTGCCGGTAGCGAGGCAACTTTTTCATTCATAATTCTTTTGTAACAGGAAAAATGTTACAAATCACGTTTGTAAATATATTATCATCTTGCTAATATCCACCTGTCATCATATTATACCGTCGAATTTTCCGGAAGATTTTCCGGAGAAAATTTGAAAGTGTATTTTTATTATTAAGGACTAGCTTGTTGGTTTACTGGTCGCAAGCGGTACTGGTGAGCACGTGGTCTTGGATTCGATTCCCAGGTCGGACAAAGTGTTATTGAGTTTCCATCTGGAATAGGACTCAAAAGACTCAAAGAACTTATAGAACTCAAAAGGCTCAAAGAACTCGAAGGACTCAAAAGATTCAAAAAAACTTTAAGAACTCGTGACTCGTGAGACTATTAGTCCCAAGGCTTAAAAATCTACTTAAGTCTCGAAATGAAAACTAAGGCCTGTATTACAGAACCTTACTCAAAACTCACGCATTACTTAAAACTAGTTTCAACCAATCAAAAGGCTTTAAACAAGTTTTAAGTAATGCTAAAGGTCTATTACAACACTTTACAAGACATGTACTTAATACATTCTATCTGCTTTTGTAGGCCTTTAAATACATACGGAGACGACTTCCACCATCTTAACATATCATGCAGATCCCTCAGTTGCTTCACAATTCTCCACATTACTCATATTTCCCATCGTTCCTTCATAGCCCTCTGGATTATTCCATAAATTCTACTGCATAGAGCAGGGTTAAATAAATAGACTCAATAAATTAAGCTAACATAAGCTGCAGCAAGATTATGGAATGCCAGATAAATGGACCCAGAAATGGACGGTTTAGACGTCTCGGCGGCGTCCCTGTTGGAATTCCGCAAATATTTGATACAACTTTTTTGAAAAATGCCTCAGCATACTTCAGGAAAAGAAAACTGTAAGATTATGGTTAAATGAAAAATGCTTCAAGTTTTTTACTAAACTCTCTCTCTCTCTCTTACTATGGTTGCGACCGTTTTTTTAAACATAGCACAAGAAGCAATCATAGTCCTACAGTGCATGGGAAATATTTTTTATTCGCCTATATCGAGTCGTAAGTGCGAGTCGGACTCGCGCACGAAGGGTTCCGTACCATTATCTATAAAACGGCAAAAAAATCATGTCTGTTGTATGGGAGACCCCTTAAATATTTGTTTTAACAGAATTATAGTTATAAATCTAGTCATAAGAAAATGAAAAAATATGCAAAACTAAATAGAATAATTAAAAAATGTAATCAAATTAGGAAACAACAAAAACACTTTTCTAAAAACATTCCAAGGAGAAAAGAACGTGTTGATCTAATCAATAAATTAAACAATTATCAAATTAAATTAGAGGACAGCAAAAAAATCTACGAAATTGATACACAGCGCCTACAGTCTGACATACAGGTTCTTGAAAACAGACTTAGTTCCCTGTACATTAAATATGTGGGTTCGCAGAACCAAATTAAAGAACATATTCTTGCTGCGAATGAGTTAGTTATGTGTCAGTGTACTTGTCAGAAGGTTTCAAACCCTGATGCTGTCCAGTTTGAGGCAACGGAGGACCCGTCCCAGACTGAGAGTTTGTCTCAAGACTGTACCCTTAACCAAGATTTACCTAGTTTAGTACGAGATCCATCTCAAGTGGTACAGCATGAGATTAGTAGTTGTCCATCTTTCAGTAGTCATGATTGTTATCATTCAGTTATGTTCTCAGATAGTATAGGAAGAGGTTTAGGTAAATTAATTAGTAACAACCTGAGTTATTCTACTCAAAATAATTGTGTGCCAGGGTCAACCTACAAACAAATAATGGCATCAGTAACAGGAAATGTATATAATCCTAAAACCAACATTACTGTGTTTTTAGGTAATAGTTCTAAGGTAAAAAAAGAAGAAATCACTGACTGTGTAACTGAGTTGTTAAAGTTAAATTGCAATAAAATAATATTGTGTGCTTTCCCATATTTTGAAAGATTGACTCATAGACAAAACAATTATATTCATATGCTTAATAAGCATATGCACTTCTTAGTTAGTCATTATAGTGATAAGCTTATATTTCTTGACACAAACATTTTTGTGGAAACTTTAAAATCGACTAGGGATACTGTGTATCTGCCTGTTAGTTTTAGACATATAATAGCAAGGCTATTAGCTTTTTATATAAACTCAGACATATGTAGTATGTCGAAGTCATGTATTATTGGCACCACAATGGTTAGTAATAGTACTAATAATGAGGTGGTGAGCCTGGATAAATGTAGCTCAACTGCTAAAAATATTTATACAGATTGTACGAAGGAGGTTCCATGTCCCTCACTCACTATGAGTTCACAGCCTGGTGATGACATTGAAGTCTTGGGGTCAACTCCGGATAGTCATTTAAACTAGATTGTAAGACAACAGAAGTTACATGTAAGAATATTCTTGTAACTAACAACAAGAAGGTGTCTTCTGGCTCTAAAATAAGTAATTACAAAAAAGGAGATCAGCAGAATGTCTTGAAATTATTTCATCAAAATATTCAAGGTATTTATTCCAAATTATTAGAAATTGAAATGTTTTTAGAAAAAACAAAATATGATATTGTTTGTTTTACTGAACATTGGCTAAAGGATTACCAAATACTAATTAATTATGAGAACTATAGTGTGGGCAGTTGTTTTAACCGTAAATCTATGCTGCGTGGCGGTTCTCTAATCTTGATAAAAAATTGTTTAAAATCTAAACAACGTAATGACATAGTTGGTTTATCAGTGGAACATTGCGTCGAACTGTCCTGTGTTGAGCTGGATAAGCATGTTGTAGTGTGCGTGTACAGACCCCCTAAATATCAGAACTTTTCTTTATTTGAGTCAATAATGGAAGATGTCCTAGCGAAACTTGCATCCAGTAATAAAGCTGCAATTATTTGTGGTGATTTTAATATTAATATTCTGGAAAATAATTCAGATAGCAGTAGATTATTAAGCCTTTTTAAATCGTTCAATTTATCTAATATTTTTACAGAACCAACTAGAGTAACTCCAACTTCTGCTACTTGTATCGATAATGTCTTCTGCGATTGTGATTATTTAGATAAAGCCATCGTTAATTACTTGCCGTCCGATCATAGTGGGCAAACGGTAACTTTTAAGTTTAAAATACCTTTGCAAAAAGTACAAATACAATTTAGACCCATAACAACTGGCAAATTAAGTAGATTTAATAGTACCATAAACAATAAGTTAAATGTTCTGGGCTATAATATGAACGATGCAAACAAATTGTATGAGGATTTCTTTTCAGTAGTGCACACTGAATTCAATAAAACTTTTGAAAAGAAAACAAAAAATATTTTCCCTAATTTTATATTTAGTGACTGGGCAACTAGAGGTATTAGGATAAGTAGGGAAAGACTGTTCGAGCTGTATGGCCTTAAGCCTCACATAAATACTGAAACTTTCAACAAGTATGTTGCTACATATTCCAAAATTTTTAGAAATACCTGCCAAATAGCTAAAGCTCTGTATATCAGCAACAAGATCAAATCAGCAGAAGATAAAATAAAAACGGTTTGGAAAGTTATAAATAATGAAACTAATGGGAAAAAAATACGAAACACTGATTTCACACTGGAGACTTCACGTGGTGCCATAAGTTCTAACTTAGAAGTAGCTCAGGAATTTGTACATTTCTTTACTAATATACCCTCTAAAACGACGGAAGCTTTAAATTCCTCACCCAGTGTTTCAATTGATTTATTAAGAGCGAACGTTCCAGGCTGCCCGGTTGAATTTCAATTTAAACATATAAACCCAATGATAGTCATAAAAGCATTTCGGCAAATAAAAATCAAATTGACCGAAGATCTTTGGGGATTATCTATCAAAGTTTGTGCATCCATAATTGAGACTATAGCACCATATTTAGCTTTAATATTTAACTTGTGTGTGGATTAAGGAGTCTTCCCAGATTTAATGAAATATAGTAAAATTGTACCTCTTTTTAAATCTGGGAACAGTAAAGACACCAACAATTATAGACCAGTATCCGTGTTGCCGGTATTCAGCAAGGTGTTCGAAAAGGTAATGCTAAATCAGATGCTTAATCATTTTAACACCAACCAAATCTTACACGATCAGCAATATGGTTTCACCAAAGGACGTTGTACGACTGACGCCGGTGTCACCTTATTAAAACACATATTTACAGCGTGGGAGGAGGCGCAAGATGCCATAGGAATCTTTTGTGACCTCTCCAAGGCATTTGATTGCGTAAATCACGAAACCTTACTTTTGAAACTTGCGCATTACGGACTAGGTAAACTTGCGCTCAGTTTAGTAAAATCTTATTTAGACGATAGACAACAGCAAGTTCAAATAAATGATGTCCATTCAATCGGTTTAAAAGTAAAAATGGGTGTTCCACAGGGCTCGATATTGGGTCCTTTCCTCTTTCTAGTATATATTAATGATCTACCCCATTTATTCAAAAACCAACCACAAATGTTGTTATTGGCTGACGATACTTCATTAATTTTTAAGATAAATAGACGTGCATCAAATTTGGACGACGTAAATAACGCCTTACTGCAGGTCCATAGTTGGTTCACTGCTAATAATTTAGTATTAAATGGGAAAAAAACTAAATGCATAAGATTTGCTTTACCGAATGTTAAAAGTAGTGATTGTGACATAGTATTGGATAAGACGAAATTAGAATTCGTCGATAAAACTGTTTTCTTGGGGATCACCCTCGACTCAAGGCTGCAATGGGGTCCTCATTTAACATCTCTTGCAGGACGGCTAAGTTCAGCCGCATATGCTGTGAGAAAAATCCGTCAATTTACTAATGTAGATACCGCGAGGCTAGTTTATTTCAGCTACTTTCATAGTATCATGTCTTACGGTATTTTATTGTGGGGACGGGCTGCAGATATCGAGTCTATATTTATTCTGCAGAAAAGAGCCATCAGAGCAATATATGGGCTCCGCAGGCGCGATTCTCTAAGAGAACTGTTTAAAGATATTAACATCATGACGGTACCTTGTCAATATATCTATGAAAACATCATGTACGTAAGGAAAAATCTAAGTCTTTTCAGTAAAAGAGGTGAAAGACACACTTATAGGACTAGAAATAGGGACCAATTAGTTCAACCGGGTTTCAGACTGGCTAAAGTAGACTCATCCTTCATGGGGTACTGTTTAAAATGTTACAATAAAATACCTCCCCACATACTTCAATTGAATGAAACGAAATTTAAATCTTGGGTAAAACGCACACTATGCCGCCAAGCATATTATAAATTGGGGGATTACATCGCTGACAAAAATGCTTGGCTTAGCGCTGCTCCAGCTCCACAAGGACGCATAAACTAATTGATTGGCATTCGAAAATATTGTTGGAGCTGCTGAATATTGTAAAGACTATCTTGAAATTGTATAAATTCAATCTCCTAGTATTGTATAATTTCATAGCACATATGTGAGCACTATGTACTTACCTACCTTAAAGCTACCATTTACTAGGTACGTCGTTCATTGACTTGAATGTGCCCTGGCGGCAGAGAGTATGTCATGCTCACTCAAATGTCTCGCTGGTGGTGGCGTGTGTGTTGGATCATTAAGTTCCCTTCAAAATGGTTGAGCTGAATGGTGCTGATCCATGCGTCATGTTCGTGAACGGGCGCCGCCAGTAGGGACTGGTCATCTCTAAGCTGCCACGGCTTATTTTTAATTTATTTTAATTTTTGAATTGTTTTTTATCTTTACGGACGCTTTTAACGTGCACGTCTCTTTTTTTTTCTTTTTTACATTGTTCTCACATGTTTAATTTCAAATGAATGATGTAACCAATATATTGTAACAAAATTTTGATTTAAAAGAGTGTCCGTGGAGTTTCTTGCCCGTTCTTCTCCATGGGAACCTACTACGCTTTGGAATGGGCAACTAGCTTCATTTTTTTTGACTGACCGACCCCTTGACAATTCAAAAGTACCTGTAATTGGTTTATTTGAAATAAATGCTTTGAGTTTGAGTTTGAGTTTTATTTTAATTTACTTAATTATTTATTTTTAAAGTAAATATGTAACTAATTATTCTGTGAATATTTCAAGCGTCTACCTGTTGCCGTTATCAATATCGAGCAGAAACGAACAAAAAAATCACAGTTGTTGTATGGGAGCCCTCTTAAATATTTATTTTATTCTGTTGTTATAGCGGCAACAGAAATACATCATCTGTGAAAATTTCAACTGTCTAACTATCACGGTTCATGAGATACAGCCTTGTGACAGACGGACAGACAGACAGACATACAGACAGTGGAGCCTTAGTAATAAGGTCCCGTTTTACCCTTTGGGTACGGAACCCTAACAACCGACACCAAAGAATTAAATCGTTATATTAGCCCATTCCCCATATTGCGTCAAAAGATGGCCGTGTTTCTGTTTCGTTTTTATACCTCTGACACACAATGTAACATGATACCATGGAAACGGGTGTGGGACCTCCCTCTTCTCAGTATTCATACTTTTCGTGTGACGGTGACGGCAAATCTTTTTAAATCTTTGACTCACCATCGATGATTTTCTATTGTTTTCGCCTTTTTTACGAGTCATCAAAGATTGCTGTTGCGAGAAGCTTTGAGTGTCTCATCCCATTTCAGTATACTTTTTCTGAAAGAAAGATATTCTTTGGCCATCAAATCAAAACCCACACAAATACAAGTCAGTTCCTCTGAAATGCAGTTATAACCGCACTGAACGAGACACTTGAAAATGAGTAGGAATTTCATCATGTCCGTGGTTTCACTAACGAGTGGTTTTAATCAAGTGAACTCAGCTCAGCATAATTGTATTTAATTTCGCCGAAATTCATAGAGCTATACTGTAACGTGTTGGTTATCCCAAATAATGTTTAACAGAATCTTGGATGTGTTACTTAATTGGTGATGTTCTCCAGAAAGGTTAGGTGCGTACTCGTAACGGGTATTCGTACTCGGTACTCGCAACCGGCGTGCGTGTATGGCCAGACGTATGAACGTAAACGAAGCAAAGGCTCGTGCAAACAGACGCGAAATCGCGGGCGCGACAGGCCGCGGTACCTTTGTCGACAAAGGTACCGCTGCATGTCGCGCCCGCGATTTCGCGTCTGTTTGCACGAGCCTCAAAAGGAGTTTGCAAGGAGCATAGCAGGTGGTGTTCTATAATTTCTGCCTACCCCCATGGGAAGAAGGCGCGAGTTTATGTATGTGTTAGTTAAAGTGGGTAAAGTCGGGATGTGGTTCAAAGTCAAAGTCAAGTCAAATCATTTATTTCAAATAGGCACATTAAAGGCACTTTTGAACGTCAAAAAAACTAAGAAATAGAACTGATTCTAGTTGCCCCTTCCAAAAGGTAGTTTTCGTATGGAGAAGAATGGGCACGAAACTCCACCGTTACTCTACTTACAATATTTTGTTTACATCAATTATAATTACATGTGAATACGATGCACCTAGAATACGATTACTTTACCACAAATTGTAAAAAGAATTAAAAATGGAGCAATGACAAATAAATTGATTAATAAAATTATGTGATAGATACATGGTGCTCACACATTTACAAACATTGTAAAAGTAGGTACACTCACAATATTACTAACATTTTTTTTACATTACAAATAATACTAATAAGACAGTGTGTGAGTTTAAGTAATCACAAAATGTGTAAAAATCTATGATATACAAATAAAGTAAATTATACAACTAGATTAGCAACCAGTTTGATTTTGTCCAGATATTTGTTCATTAAGTAACATCATCGTCAGATGATAATTTTACTTAAAGAACCCTGTGAATTATGATAAAATCATTAAAAAAACTAAAAAATATATTCTTGTAAGAAGATAGGCCTCAAAACAGTCCTTTCACAGATATTTTTCTTGTGACAGCAGCAACCCAATAGCAATCTTATTGTAACGAGAATAAAGATCACTTTGCTATTGACAGTGAACAAAATAAGAGGTAAAAGTGTCAATGATCTACAGCACTTTTTGTGCGTCATATGAAGTCTTCACTTCAAAACAGTTTATAAACCTCCGGGTCATTGCAAAATTGGCATGGGTGTAGGAAAAGCTACGTCGCAATATCACATATTCATATTAAATTCTAAGGAAGAACCAGGAATGCCGTAAGTACGTACTTCATCACACCTGTGGAGACGTTAACGAGCAGTTATAGTCAGGTAAAGCTGGTTACTCACACGTTAATGTTGTCTTAACGAAAGGTTTAGAGACAATAGAAGTTTGCAGCTTTATCGTGTTCTGATTTGATCTGGTAATTACCAGCGTATAGGATATGTTTTACATGCAAGGTGGGAAGACGAAATAAAATAGAGAGCAAGACCGAACTGGAGAAGGGTTCTCAAGACAAGCAATAGTGGAAATCGTTGGAGGAGGCTTTTGCCAAAAGGCACGCCGAATTAAGAGACATTTTATAGTAGTTTTTAGGGTTCCGTACACAAAGGGTAAAACGGGACCCTATAACTAAGGCTCCGCTGTCTGTCTGTCCGTCTGTCACCAGGCTGTATCTCAGGAACCGAGATAGATAGACAATTGAAATTTTCACAGATGATGTATTTCTGTTGCCGATTTAACAACAAATACTAAAAAACAGAATAAAATAAATATTAAACGGCAAAAAAATCACGTTTGTTGTATGGGAGCCCATACAACAAACGTGATTTTTTTGCCGTTTTTATAGATAATGGTAAGGAACCCTTCGTGCGTGAGTCCGACTCGCACTTGGCCGGTTTTTTAAGTTTGTTAAATGTTAAAATGTTGCGGAATGATGGGCTTATTTATTATGATATTTAATGTCAACGGCGGATGGCTGCGCTCCTGCAATGCTTCTGGTTTTAAAATGCTCTATAACCAGCGGTGACTGCTTATTATCAGGTATGTAGCTCATGCTTCTTCGGCATAATCAAACTATAACGTTTCCACTACCAGCTGGGTCACAGCCCTCCTCTTTGTGAGAGGAGTTGGACCGTAAGTCACTACATGTCCGGTGGTGGTGACGCAAACTTAGAAGCTTAAAATTCTTGCTGACGTCATACAACTGCATCATCGTTAAGTAAAACGTTAAGGCTACGGACGATATCCGACATATTTCAGAAAGGGTCGACAAAATATTCAGAAAATGGAGTCATAGGAATTCGTTTATTTGAGTAGCACATGAAACTGGTTTAACTAAATAATGAAACCGACCTCGTTACTTCAGAAAGCATTCACTATGCATAAAATATCGGTATAAACAGAGTAAAAATATATGAATGACTAAATATTTATAATTAATTACTGTCGAAGTCTGCATGTGAAAATATTGTGGCATAATTATCCTGATGGCAGTGATAAACTTTTTCTCAGAGTATTTATTATCACTTTTTTATTAAAAATATAATACAGAATCACAATAACTAATTTAACGGAATGTTATGAACTTTGTCTGAAAATAAATCAATATATAACAATAAAACCTCTTTTCCTAAACTAGAAGTCAGTTCCAGGCCGGATGGACAGACAACACCACAGAGGGCCCGAGTAACTAACTTATCTATTTGTTTGGAGATTTTGGTAAAATATTCTCTGTGACTCGTCCTCGGTTGATGTTAAGGTAGAACCGCTAATACATGGGGCTGATCACATAGCTGTGAAATGTGCGTGTACATACTATCACCACCACCTCTGCCTAAGTGCCTAGTCTTTCGAGGTATAAAGATGTATAGTTGTGGACAAAAAAAAGTATGAGATACTTTATTATTTTCAATAATCTAATTGGGTCTTCAGTTTCGAGAGTTGGACAAGCGAACGAATGGTTGAATGAAAAACCGAATGAATGAACCCAAAAACTGGACATGACATATGTCACAAAAGTTTTTAATAAGTAAAAGAAAGTAAAAAAAATCTTTATTACAAGATAAAATATGTTCCAGTAATATAATATTTTACAGAGAATTCCAAAGGATCTACTAATATTATAAATGCGAAAGTGAGTCTGTTTGTTTGTTGCGCTTTCATGCTAAAACGGCTGAGTGGATTTGACACATGGCATTGGCATTTGGCACATGGGTAGACCATGACCTGGAATAGGACATAGGATACTTTTTATCCCGATATTCCCACGAGATCGAGACTTGCGCGGGTGAAACCGCGGGGCACAGCTAGTATTTTTATATTTGCTCTTCCTTTTTACCTAAAGGATGCATGACTTAAAACAAAATATAATATGCGGGCTTGTGCTAAAAACAAAATAGATTCCCAATGTATATTTGATTTAAAAAAAAACAAAACAGTTCTGAATAAAATCGTACCTACCTGTGAGCGGAGTGAAAACTATTCCAATACGAAAGGTATCGATTAATTATTCGAATCACCTGTGGCGCATACCATTAACTGTGCGATACGGATTCCTTCGTGTAAAATCGATTCCGACTCCATTTGAGCGGAGTGCTTGAATTTATAATGGTGGCTTCCCACTGCGCGTGAAATCACGAGCTCGAGACGATGTCACGGCAGCAATGCAAGGTATGAGACTCAAACTCAAACTCAAAGCATTTATTTCAATTAAACCATTTATAGGCACTTTTGAATTGTCAAGGAGTCGGTCAGAAATATGAAGCTAGATGCCCATTCCAAAGGTACCTTTGGAGCAGAACGGGCAAGGAACTAGGTCGATGTCATTACGTCAGCGCCGGCTGTCGCTGAAAACCAGCGCTGGGGCTCTGTCTTGCATAGGGTCGCAGCATAGTGCTGAGCGATAGCCGTTTTGCGTGGATGTGAGGCATGTTTCCCCCAACCATTTCTTATTTTTATTCTTTGTGTTATTATTATTATTATTTTGCGTCATGTTTACCGCAAATAAACGTATTTTCTTTCTTTCAACTCCACGGACACTCTTTCAAATCAAAATATTGTTAAAATATATTGGTTACATCATTCATTTTAAAATTATACATGTGAGACACCTTGTGACTAGTGCTCACTCGCACGAACTGACTCGACGCGCCATGCGGCATGAAACTTACTGATGGAAAGACATAATATTACGCCAGGACCATTTAATACTTACAGAGAGATTAAGTACTTGGACGACAAAAAGATATAGGTATGACAAGATGTAGATATAGGCATGGGATTAAATGATAAATGATGAATTAATTTTGTCATAATATATTAAATGATTTACGTGACATAACTGATGATATTTTTGATGAGATTTAAAGAGAAAGCTGACTGAATGTGAGTACCATTCAGGCTAGACAGAATACATTTTAATATTATAAATGCGAAAGTGAGTTTGTTTGTTACACTTTCACGCTAAAACGGCTCAACAGATTTGGATGAAATTTGGCACAGGGGTAGACCATGACCTGGTGTAGGACATAGGATACTTTTTATCCAGATATTCCCACAGGATCATAACTTACACGGGTGAAACCGCGGGGCGCAGCTGGTGACTTTATAACTATGGCGGTTTTGAGTATTTTTATGTGGCCTACACAAATATCCCGCAGATTTGACAGCGTCGTGTGACGGGTAGTTGAGATTCCTAAAAATAGGGTTGAGCTACACAATGACTGATGCATGCATGCCGTCTGTCAGGACAGGTCAAGCCAAAGCTGCAATGTCTCTTTCTTCAAAAGAGGCTTGGCCCTACCTTGCGGACGGTGAGATATGGGTAGCTCGCCGTCGTCGTAACATACAGGCAACTGAAGAAACACGGGTGGGTTTTAGTCGTTAAGAGTCTGATACGCCCTCCCGCTCCGCCCAGAGCAGAAGAAGTTATTTAATAATTTTCCAACCAAAAAAAAAAGCATGGTCCTGCTTAGTTAGATTCACATAAAACTCTCAGTTTGTTTCGGCATTTGTTCTCAGGGATCAGCTAGGAAAGGCCTATCTGACTTTCACAACCCAGTAACTGGGTAATACGATACCCATTGGTAAGACTAGTTGTTAGACTTTTAGGTTTCTGACCACCCGTAACGACTGTCAAAGATCTATGAATAACAGCCTGGACCAATGGCTTAACGCGCTTTCCGCGAGGCATGGAGGGGTCTCGATATCTAATGGATACTCAAAAATCCACTAACCGACCTTACTAGCTTAACCTTCGATCGATCCGTGCGGCTGTTAATATGTAGCCACGAGCCCCTGTCACCTTGAATATAGTTTAAATATTATGTGCTGTAATTATAATATGAAAAACTAGCTGCGCCCCGCGGTTTCACCCACATAAGTCTCGATCCCGACGGAATATCGGGATAAAAAGTGTTATGGTCTATCCATGTGCCAAATTTCATTCAATTCCATTCAGTCGTTTAAGCGTGAAAGAGTTTGCTACTCTTTGGAGCATTCCGTTGGGGCATTCCGGCGGGATCGAGACTTATGTGGGTGAAACCGCTGGAAGCAGCTAGTTTTTATAACAAACAAACTCACGTTCGCATTTATAATATTAGTTAGGAAAAATCAAATTACTTGGATTTTAACATTGTTAAAATAATATCGTTCTAAAACCGAAGACTGCCAAATCTACATATTTAATTTATATTAGGTATACCTCTATCGTAAAATAAACTAGAGCTCTATGCAAATTGTAATTAAGCATTGTAATTACGTTTAAACCAGCCAGCTTGCATTCATAATTGCTGAAATTGAAACTCTGAATTAGCGCTTAGGTACATTAATTAAGACTTGATAACTATGCACTAAATTTCTAATTGAATTTAGTGTATAGTTATCAAGTCTTAGTTTAGCTAGTAAAACCGTCTCTGTATATTTAAAATAATTGACGAAACAATTACATGACGAAATAAGAACGTTTAATTCAAATTCAAAATCATTTATTTCAATCCATTTAAAGACCATAAAAAAAAAAGAATTCACAATTAATAAAAACAATATAAACAAAATCAAAAAAAGAATTAAGCATATAAAATTAAAATTTGATTAAAATCATAAAATAAAATTACTTTTAACTAATTAAACTAATTTCTAGTACTTTAAACTAAAATACAATAGACGTAGATATATTTAGTAACCAATTCCGCTTGACTATTCTTCAAGAGTCCTATAAAACCCTGTAAGAAATCGACACGTGTTTCACCTCTCAACGAGGCATCCTCAGGATGACGATTGACCAATTGCAAACCAGAACGCGACGTGTTACCACACCGAGCGCTGGACGCAAAGTGAATCAAATCGCCCGTCACCCCCACTTATATAGGATTGCTGCTCGGCGCTAATTGACTAGAATCGTTATCAGTGCGATAAGCGCGATAAGGGGCGAACAATCGCAACAAAGGCGACCTTGGCATACTGATATTTTAAATCCTTTATCACAAGTATGTAAAATTTTGAAAGTGTTATTATTATTTAATGAATGACCTGAATCTATTAAGTGTTGAGCAAAATGAGATTTTTCTGGACAACTATTCCTATAAGCTGCAATATGTTCCTTATATCTTGTTTGGAAATTACGACCAGTCTGACAAGATATAAGGAACATATTGCAGCTTATAGGAATAGTTGTCCAGAAAAATCTCATTTTGCTCAACACTTAATAGATTCAGGTCATTCATTAAATAATAATAACACTTTCAAAATTTTACATACTTGTGATAAAGGATTTAAAATGTCAGTATTAGAGAGTTTAGAAATTATAAAAAATAATACAGCGAACGTTACACTGTTAAACGAATTAAATACCAGTATGCCAAGGTCGCCTTTGTTGCGATTGTTCGCCCCTTATCGCGCTTATCGCACTGATAACGATTCTAGTCAATTAGCGCCGAGCAGCAATCCTATATAAGTGGGGGTGACGGGCGATTTGATTCACTTTGCGTCCAGCGCTCGGTGTGGTAACACGTCGCGTTCTGGTTTGCAATTGGTCAATCGTCATCCTGAGGATGCCTCGTTGAGAGGTGAAACACGTGTCGATTTCTTACAGGGTTTTTTAGGACTCTTGAAGAATAGTCAAGCGGAATTGGTTACTAAATATATCTACGTCTATTGTATTTTATAATGGATTTCCGCAAAGTCACGCCTGAATCAATTAACTACTTTAAACTAATTAAATTACTTTAGAACTAACGATTTTTTTTTAATCCATAGAGTGTTAGTACATTAAAACTTATGAACCTAGTGTTTGTATTTAAATTAAAACATTAAGTTTTTAGATGAAGTTCCTTATGGGCCAGGTTTTAACACTAACTCAGCTCAAATTCACTTTTTATCTCGCTCTCACCATGCTACTCGGCCTGAATGAGAGCAAGACGGAGTGGGGTGCTGGCGACTCCAAGCTTCGAATAGTTTAGGGAATTGCTTTTTACGGTGAAAATATTGTTTTTTTTTTTTTTTTAAATAACACCTGCTTTATAATTAATTCAGTTATTATGCAGTTTCATGATCAAATTTGAAGTATTTTTTTAATACCAGCGGTTTATAGTTCGGGTTAAACCTGGCATCAATCCTCAACTTTAACATATATTTATGGCAAACTTAATGCTGCTGTATTTTCGGCATAACGGAGTATCATGGTAAGCAATTTGAGGTAGGGTAGGGCCTTAAGCCAATAAAATACGATGACAACACTATTTTTAAATATCATTCTAAGGGCGGCAGTAAATATCGATAAAATCCCTACTCCACAAAATCCTCCCGGTACAAAAATACCCGCTTCTTTTTCCTTAACTTAAAAGGTTTTTCTTGGAAAGTGTATTGCGACCGGTGAATGCACCTGTACCTTGAATAGGTACTTTAAGCTCAGAATAGAATCCCATGATGTGCTCAGGTTGTTGAAAAGAAAACATCGGGATTGCTATTAAAAAATATTGTGAGATACATTTTTATTTTTTGTTGTTTTGTTGGGGTAAGGAAAGAATGGAAGGCATTTATTATGCGGTTTATTGTAAGCTGAGATACGACTGTAGGCTAGTATAATTTGGTCATCATTATTAATACAATATAATTATATGGTAACCTGTGGTTGATGATGCTGAATTAAGTAAGATCTTGTATTTTTGTGCTCACCTGTAAAATTAAATCGTTTTGGAGCAGAAAATATAAAAACATTGAGGTAATTCAGAAGTTAAACGGTAATAAATAATGTTTTTTAATAAATAAAAATCACAAAACTTACACCAGGTATAAATAAAATAAAAAATCCGGGTTTCGGAAGACTTTCATAATTTAGTAGGTGTTACAACATTAATGGCGTGTGATGCGAAATTAATGTCGGGTTTTCACAGCGAATGATTTATTGCGTATCTCATACATAGTAATTTCAGATATACTGTACTGTAAGGGTTTAAAATAAATACATAACTTTCCCTTGCATTACATTACTAACCGTAATGATATCCAGACTATTAACATTAAAGTAAAAAGAAAGTAAAGAAAAAATAAAATATTTATCTTGGTGTTATTCCTTAATCATATCAGACGCTTTCTCAGCGATCACAATAGTTGCCACATAGTTACCACCAGTGATAACAACTGGCATGACACTTGCATCCACGACCCTCAATCCCTTGACTCCGAAGACCTTCAACGACCACAGAACCCATGGAGCAATCAATGGGGGATCACAAGGATTTGAATTATTTAGAGTAACTTTCCCTCTTGATTTTGGATACAAATTAACTATTTGTGTGTAAGCGTTTTGTCTCCCCATAAGTTGCTGGTAAGATCGATCGCATATTTCATATTGAAAGTCAAAAGGAAGTGAGCAAAATTGGAGAAAATAATGTAGTCTTTCTTCAATAAAAGTGAACGTAGCATAATCAGGGATCCCAGCACATGGTTCCAAGGATTTATAACCTACAACAGCTGCTGCTGGGTACGTTTGAAAGTTGAATGGTCCAGGATCTGTAATTTTTTTCGCCCTATGCATAACTGTAACTACTTGTTGATCTTGGAAATTCTCACCTACTGGTAAGTCAGCAATAACTGTGATATTCTTTTCTTCTAAATGTTTTTTCGGACCTATACCTGATAACATAAGTAACTGGGGGGAATTAACGACTCCAGCAGACAATATTACTTCTTTGTTAGCTCCTACAAAGATCTCCTCTTTCCCATCAATACATGCTTTTATACCGATAGCTTTCTTGTGTTTATCAATAACAATTTTCGTTACTATTGTGTTTTTGGACACGTAGAGATTTGGATATTTTTTGGCCGGTACCAAGTAACCGTATGCGGTGCTTTGTCTGTACCCTTCAGCAATTGTATACAACCCTCGAGTATATCCCATAGAATGCTTACCACTTAGATCTTGGACTATCTCATTTCCCTTTTCTGCGAATACTTCTAGATAATCCTTGATATTCCTGCTATTGTCTTGAGCGATTCCTATGTTTCCTGCTCCTCCTTCCTTACCAAAATCTGGTGGAGTACCTCCAACTCCTCGACAACTGCCTGTGGGACAGTTGGAAATTTTTGGAGCTTGAAGTCTTTCACTTCGCTTGAAGTATGGAAGTAGGTTTCTATATTCCCAGGAAGAGTCGTTGGCTGCGGTGGCCCATTGATGGTAGTCGTTAATAATTCCTCTAAACCCAATCATAAAGTTGATAGAACTTGTTCCTCCAAGAACTTTTCCGACGGGCACGTACATAGCAGGATTCCGATGGCATCTTCGAGTGAATTTGTCAGGAATGGCTCTATAATTCCAGTCTAGTCCTGCTTTCGGTAAATATATTAGAGTTCCTGGTAACTGAAATATTTTACAGATAATTAAATTCGACTTTATCGACCACCAGCTGGACAAACCTATAACTTTTGACATATTGGAACTTACAAACGATTGAAATGGTTGATCATCTCCAGCTTCCAACACCAGTACAGTATGGTTCGCACCTGCTAGTCTGTTTGCCAGCATACATCCAGCAGTTCCCCCTCCGACTATTAGGAAGTCGAATTTGTCACCATCTGATGAATGACAAATGAAATCATTACGTAGCTTTGTAGTTCTTTGAAAGAAACAATTAATGATGGCTTGAGAGAGCTCAAGCCATCATTAATGGTTTCTCTCAAGACTCGCGTGTCATGTTAACTACCACCATACCTAATTTTGCTGCCATACAGCGATGCTTTATTCCAGTTTCTGTTTTAGTACAATAACAGCTACAGGAGTATTCAAAGTGACTCAAAAACATATGTTCCCATGCCCAGGTTTTATTGTTTAGCTTCCAAGGTTAGCATTCGGATAATCAGTAGGTTTAGTAGATCTCGTATTATAAAAAAATACAAATGACATACCTTTCAATTTAACTTGTTTTGGAAATAAATAGTTGATAAGCATCAACAACGTCAGCATCTGGAAGGCATCCTGGGTCTTTGCGATGTCGGCTAGCGCGGACACTGCATCTGTGGGATATGGATTCTGCGGATCTGTAAAGTTAAATAATTGTGATATGTATTAGGAATTTTCTTCGGAAGTACTTTAATAATATTCATCGTAAATGCGTTTGGCCACCACAGCCGGCACGGGGACGTCACCGAGAATGAAATGAAGGCGCTGCTGTGTAAGTAGCGATACATACATTTACTGTGGTCACGTGTCCACTTCACGTCCGTCACCCGACATAAAAGTAATCTTTCTTATCAAGAAGAGTTGCACTATTTTCATGGGTACAATATTGTGAATTTGTGATAAAGATTATGTAAGAACCTACTCTTGGTAAAATATCTTCCACAATCAAGGACATCGATTAAAGTTACTGGAACTAAAAATATTTTATGAAGATTAAAGACTAGAGATAGGCTAGATTAGAGATCTTGAATTATAAATGAAATCAAGACAAAATAATATTCTCTTGTGGGCTTAGCTCCTTATACAGTTAACCTTAAGGATTTACATAATTATAGCAAATAAAAGTGATATAATTAGATATTAATTACCGTGACAAGTCATCTCAATTTTTTCTTTCTTTCGTGATTTTGAAGTTTATATTCACTCCAGGCTACGTTACTCGTTACTTAGACCACCATTAGTAAAACCGAAATTTTCTTGTCTGGAATTTGTTGATAATGCTTGTTCATCTAATTCATTTCTAGTTAAGTTAATTTGGTTATAAAAGAAATTACTGATAGTAAAACCGCATCTACTATCTGTGTTTATAAAGGCGGTTCCTGCATTTTTTATTTATTATTACTTTTTATTTTTACTTTTTTGGAAGAAAACAAACAACATTACTGGTATCCTGTCGTTTTAGTGTATTGCTATCTCACAGCATTGCCATGAGAATGACAAGGACAGACATTTTATGAAAAAGTGGATAGGGTTTTCTGCCATTGTAGTTTCTGCCAAATAATAGACATAATAAACACTTTCCATTATGTGTCTCCGACTAAAATCTCAAACCGAGATCTCCTAAGATGCTCTGCAGGCATACTTTGGTAGTATTTCTCTATTATTGTTAGTAGTAGCACATCTGTCAAATTACGTGTCAAATTCAAATTAAAAAGCGAGCGCTACCTACTTCTAACCATGAGGTCCTTGGTTCAATACCCAGGTCATGCAAATTATTGTTGAGTTTTTTGCGTCTAGAAAAATCGGAGTTTGTTTGTTTTTTATATTTTTTATTAAGTAAAACGATCGACTCGTTGCGGAGAAGTGCGACCGGTTGGTTTCATAAACTGATAATTATGTTCCTAACATGTGGTTACAGGATTTAAAATCCCCGTAGAGTTTGTTATCATCCAAAGAAGCCGTGATACTCTATCGGTTACACAATAAAATACAAAAAAATATTATTCAAAAATATAAATGTATTTCTTTCTTTCTTGAATATTACTAAGATACCATAGCATTAAATAAAATTCCCATTTGTAGCATACACCTTTGCTCATGCCTACAAATTCAGCTGTAATAGCAGACAGTGTCATAACTCGTGATGTCGACTTGTAACGCAAAACCTTTTGATTTATGTGAACAAATTTTTATTATGCTGACATGCTCCTAAACCTGGTACACAATATACACGCATTTTGCATAACCTATTTTATACCAAATGGCGCAAAGATGGTTATGTTTTACGTGGTAACTTATTTGCATATTATTTGTTGGTTGGTTGGCTCAAAGTGCAAGGTCTTGCATGGATAATGATACCCTCAGGGCATTTTTGGGGTCTTGGATAACTTTAATTAGAAATATATTCTTATATTGATATAACGCAGTCATTCGGGCACCACACGAATCTAAATAAAGGCTCATGTTGGAGTAAGTACAAAACAAGTGTTTAAGGTACTTCTACTTACGCTTGTATGGTGTATTTATTTTGGAAATGGTTGGATATAACGAACTGAGGGTCAGGAAGGATCTTGCACTCATCTCGTTCATATTCACTTAGAGGGAAAGTACATAATGCGGACATTTTAGGCCAGATAAAGTCTAAGTCAAATCATTTATTTCCAATAGGCACATTAAAGGTACTTTTGAACGTCAAAAAAACTAAGAAATAGAACTGATTCTAGTTGCCCCTTCCAAAAGGTAGTTTTCGTATGGAGAAGAATGGGCACGAAACTCCATCGTTACTCTTTAAAAAAAATGGTTTACAATATTTTGTTTACATCAATTATAATTACATGTGAATACGATGCACCTAGAATACGATTTCTGTACCTAAATTTGTAAAAAGAATTAAAAATGGAGCAATGACAAATAAATTGATTACTAAAATTATGTGATAGATACATGGTGCTCACATATTTACAAACATTGTAAAAGTAGGTACCTATACAATATCACAATATTCCTAACATTTTTACATTACAAATAATACGAATAAGACAGTGTGTGAGTTTAAGTAATCACAAAATGTGTAAAAATCTGTTATTTGTATATCATATATACAAATAAAGTAAATTATACAACTAGATTAGCAACCAGTTTGATTTTGTCCAGGCGCGAATATTGTCCTATGGAGCAAGACCAGCATGTATCCATGCATTCTTATCCTGGATATAATCCTCTAATTCGTAATAGGCTTGTTTACAAAGTGTACTTTTAATATGGGTTTTAAATTTTCTTTCATTTAATTGCAATATATCACAAGGTATTTTGTTATAGCATTTAACGCAGTACCCCATAAAAGATGTTTGTACTTTAGCTAATCTGAAAAATGGTTGAACTATTTTGTCTTTATTTCTAGTATTAAAATTATGTCTATCACTTATTTTATTAAAAAGATTTAGATTTTTTCTAACATACATAATATTCTCATAAATGAATTGGCAAGGTACCGTCATAATATTAATCCTTTTAAATAATTCCCTCTTTTTTGTAAAATAATGATGGATTCAATGTCAGCAGCCCGACCCCACAGTAAAATGCCATATGACATAATGCTGTGGAAGTAACTGAAATAGACCAAACGCGCGGTTTCTACATCTGTTAACTGTCTTATCTTTGTAACAAGAGATGTTATATGAGGTCCCCATTGTAAATTCTCGTCAAGCGTGATTCCCAGGAAAACTGTTTGATTAATAAATTCCAGTTTTTCTCCATTCAATATGATGTCACATTCGCTACTTCTAACATTAGGTAATTTAAATCGAATGTATTTGGTTTTTTTTTCATTTAGTACCAAATTATTTACGGTAAACCAATCTTGAACCTGAAGAATACAGCTATTCACGTCGTCAAGATGTTGTGACTGTCGGTTTATTTAAAAAATCAATGATGTGTCATCAGCAAATAACACCATCTTCGGTTGATTTAGTAGTAATTGTGGTAAATCAATAATCTACACTAATATTAGAAAGATTATATTTTTGTATTTTTGTGTGTATGTTTGTAACGAATAAACTCAAAAACTACTGCGCCGATTTCAAAAATTCTTTCACCATTAGAAAGCTACATTCACCCTGAGTAACACATTTATTGCTAGAAAAGATTAGGGATCCTTACTAAAACTCCAATAATGTAACCCAAGGTGTAAAAAAATTAGCTAAAATATTCTTTACATCGCGTGCGCTGCGAAAACTATTGAGGATAGAATAAAATAATGTACTACGACTTTGCAGAACACATTATTATTTACAAAAAGTGTCGCGACAGTATATGTCTAACTATTATAGTTATGCCCCAATAAGAGTTATTTTATTTTGAAAATTTAATTGAAATTACGCCACTAGAAAGGCTCTTTATTTGTATCTTGGTATTAATCCTTATCATATTTAAATTACTTCATATTTAAGACTGATTCAATACCTTTATATAACTTTTTGAATTATTCAATTCGGACATTAGATTCGAAAGATATCACGAGTTTAAAAATGTAAGTATAGCTCCAAAAAATATCGGCTCATACATTCAGTATAAAATGGCTTTTTTGATGATATCTCGGTAGATAGGTTGGTAGGTATGTATGTAGGTAGGTAGATAGGGTAGGTAGGGTAGGTAAGTAGGGTAGGTAGGGTAGGAAGGTAGGGTAGGAAGGTAGGGTAGGTAGGTAGGGTAGGTAGGTAGGGTAGGTAGGTAGGGCAGGTAGGTAGGGTAGGTAGGTAGGTAGGGTAGGTAGGTAGGGTAAGTAGGTAGGTAGGGTAGGTAGGTAGGGTTGGCAGGTAGGGTAAGTTGGTTGGGTAGGTAGATATGATGGTAGGTGTAGGGAGGTAGGGGTAGGTAGGTATGTAGAGTAGGTAGGGTAGGTAGGTAGGGCAGGGTAGGTAGGTGGGGCAGGGTAGGTAGGTAGGTCGGGTAGGTAGGTAGGGTAAGTGCGCCGTAGATAGGTACTTAGTGGTACCCGTGCGAAGCCGGGACGGGCAGCTAGTGTAAACTAAAAAGAGGAATGGACCCAATATCGAACCTTGAGGAACGCCCATTGCCATTTCAGCCCCCAATGAGTTTACACAGTTTACTTGAACTTGAACTTTTCTATCTTTCAGATAAGATCTTAGTAAATCAAGAGCTGTATTGCTAATCCCATAGTGCTCTAGTTTCAGCAGAAGTGTCTCATGGTCGACGCAATCGAACGCCTTCGAGAGGTCGCAAAAGATTCCAATGGCGTCTTGTGCTTCTTCCCAGGCGTTAAAAATGTTCTTTATTAGGGTGACACCGCCGTCAGTGGTACAACGCCCTTTGGTGAAAACGTACTGTTGTTCTTGAAAGATGGAATTTTTATTAAAGTGACGTAACATTTGATTGAGCATCAACTTTTCGAACACCTTACTGAGGACTGGCAGAATTGATACAGGCCTATAATTGTTGGGTTCCTTACTATCACCGGATTTGAACAAAGGAACTACTTTACTGTGTTTCATGAGATCCGGAAAGACTCCTTGGTCTACACTGGTGTTAAATATGAAAGCTAAATAGGGCGCAATGGTTTCTATGATAGATCTACAGACTTTTACAGACATTCCCCATAGATCTTCTGTTGATTTAATTTTAAGATCTTTGTTAGCGCGGGGAGCAATAAAAGAGTGGACTGTATTTTGAAGGCAATGGTTTATTGCCGTCTGATCTACAAGTTATAACTTTCCCGGACAAACAATTAAATAAGAGAGGGTCGTCCGTCGCGGTGGAGTCCGTGGAAGCGAGTGGTCATCGGGCCGAGCCGTGTCGCAGCCGCGCCGCACCTCAGCTTGTCGATGACGCGTTGATCACGCAGCCTGCTCATGCAGACCGCGCGCAAGGTGTTGGGTTCGATTCCCAACATGCTGCCCGGGTTGAAGCGAAGACTTCAAAAATCTGGAAGGGGGCAGATATGAATGTATGCCCTCTAAATTACACCCCTTGATGTATGTCTGTGTCTACCGTCATTGCCCAGGTAAACACTCGAGACTTCCAAATATGGTGTGCTGCCAAAGCACTGCAGTTGTGTCACATTGCCATCCTGTGGATGAGATTAGAATTAAGTGGCCGTCCAATGGAAACAGAAGGAGTGACAGTGGAAGAGTTGAGGGGAGTCTGAGGGAAGAGGAATAAGAGGATGGGAGTTTAAACCAGCTTTTATTTGAGTGAGGTTGGTAGCCATTTCTCATAACTAGCATGGAATAAAAGAGTAAAAATAGATGAGAAATTATTAAGCGTATTGTGAATTCCGACAAATGATTGAAGAGCGGACAAGTAAGCTTCACCAGATAGTGCGGCAATGAGTTCGGTATGACAGGCTTGTGTTGAGCAGCAGATAAAATTGCCAAAAATGATTTAATACAATTGCAATCTCTGCTTCTCCTGTCTGCTAGCAGCACTGGCTCAGCGTAAACAACGCTACAATACAAAAATGGATACTTAGTATCACAAGTAAGGACACATAATTTGTATGAATAATCTAATTGTACCACCAACACAAAGGTTATTGGAGGATAAAAATGGGGTTAAGGAAATATGACATATCTAATTATTAAAGACGATGAAATGCTATATGAACTTATTATAAAGGTTAACTACACTACCAATAGAATCTACTCAAGAAATATTGTTAGTATGTAGGTACAACAGAACAAGAAACCAGTATTGGTAGATCGTGTCTCTCGTTGTGATTGGGCGTTGTGGGCATAGTGAAACCAGCCCACGACAAGGATGAACACTGATGGAATCAGCCTTCAGCCCACGGGAAACAAGATCCGCCGGATTGTCTGTCGACGGTAGGTAGCTACACGCGTGACAGGTATAAACATGGTTTAGTTATTAAGACAGCCAGGCAAAGACTCCCTATTTTTGTACCTGTGTTTGAAGACAGAAGCTTTACGAAACTGCTCAAGTGACATGAACCGACACTTTGCCTTTTGAAGCGAACCGCCTAAGACTGAAGGTATTTCCTTCAGCGGCGTTACTACAAAGCGTCTATCGTTCTTATGAGTGGTGTATTTCTTAAAGCTCTGCTTACAGGAACGCTTTTCAGGAGATAGGTGCTTGGCTGCGATGGTATCAGATACCGGGAAACATGAGAAGACTGGATCGGCGTCCACGTTTAAAAAATGACAAACGGGAGAAGAAGAGTGTGACTTATGACGGGCGACGTACCCTGACACTACCCAACCCAGTTTCGTTTCGTACAGCTTGGGCTGATTTTTCCCCAAGTCAATAGAATTATTGCACAAGACGGACCAAAATACTTCGGCCCCAACTAAGATGTCTATTGCTGACGGTATATTAAAAGAAGGGTCAGCTAGACTTATTCCCATAGGAAGAGAAATGTTATCGATGTTAATGAATGAAGACGGTAAAGCTTTAGTGATCTGAGGTAAAATATGGCAGTCTACAGTACGTTTGTAGTCGTCGTTATGGATGGACATTATAGTAAGGTTGCAAGACTGTGTACTATTAGAAGTATTATTATTTATACCTGTCACCGTGGCGCTCGTACTACGTCGCGACAAACCCAGCTTACCGCAAAATGACTCAACAACGAAGTTACCCGTGCTACCGTTGTCGAGCAGTACTCGGGCAGTGTGTACGTCGCCCGCGCCATCAACCACTCTCACGAGCGCTGTGGAAAGCAACACATTCGGAGGAGTCGTAAACTGCTGAATACTAGTTGTACCAGCAAAGTTATTGACGGGGATAACTGACTCAATAGTAGGGGTTGTATGCTCATGTGAATGAAGGAGAGTACTGTGCTTTTTCTTGCAATGTCTGCAAGGAACAAGATTGCACCTAGATTCTACGTGCCCTGGTCGAAGACAATTAAGACAGACCTTTGCTTCTTTAGCCTTTTGAAGACGATCTTCAACAGTCAGGGCTCTAAATGCTTCACAATTGAATAAAAAATGAGTCTGATTGCACATAGGACATGTAAATAGTTTTTTATTTTTATTTTTAATTTTGATTTGTGTAGTGCTAGTGTCATTTTTATTTTCATTTGATTTTGTAGCTGTAAGAAGATTTGAATTATGATTAATAATGTCTGATTTTTGTATATTATTACTATGTGTTTTATGTTCCTGCAAAGTTTCCAATAAGTCGGCCCTGTTGCTAAGAAATATAGTAAAAATATCTAACGAAGGTAGATCGCTAAGCGTGTTACGATGTTCTTCCCATTCCCTACGTGTGACATCGTCGAGATTTTCTGCCATCATATGTATTATGAGGGTATCCCAATATTCTGTTGGCTGACCTAAAGTCTTCAAAGCGCGAAGATTTTTTTTCGTGATGTCGATAAGATTCCGAATGGCAGAACATGACTCACTGTCCATGTGCTTAACGTTAAATAACGCATGTACATGATTATTTACGAGCAATCTTTTGTTGTCGTACCTACTACACAATAATTTCCAAGCAGACTCATAATTCTGAGCTCTAAAATCTAAATTATCTATGACTAGCAGCGCACTATCTTTAAGAGAAGCAGGAAGGTAGTGCAACTTATTAATGTTGTCAATGTCTGATCGTGAATGAATAAGTGAAATGTAGGTGTCTCTGAATTCTAGCCAGTGATGATAGTGACCGTGGAAAACAGGTAAATTAATTTTTGGCAACCTCACACAATTTTATTTAAAACCACCTGCCTGTACATCCTCGATACCCGTTACGGAACCATCCCGAAGACTGCAAGACTGGGGGGGACGAGCACCGAGCAGACTCCGCGCCGTCGCCACCAGCTTATAATACTGGTTCTCAAACTGCTCACGTTCCTCGCTCTCGTCATCGGGGTTATCCAACAACACTTCGATGTCACACTGTAATTTGTCGAAATCCACATATAAGCTATCGAATTTGGCAAATCTGGTCTCTAAATCTAACAATTGTAAGCTACTAAGTTCGGTGCAACTTTCAAGCTTGTGAAGGTAGTTGCTAAAAATTGTAAGCTTAGATTTCATACAGCTGCGTTTTTTAACGAACTTTTCAATCTTTTCGTCAGCCATAACGATCGAAACGCCAGTAGCAAACTTGCGAATGTACTAAAAAGAGATAACAGACCAGTTTATACAAAGCAATAAAAAATGTAAGTTGCTAATGAGTTATGAATGACTAGATGCACGGTGCGAACAAAGGAACAGCTGATGCAAAAGTAACAAGTACGTCGCCGAGCGATCAACTGTTATAGATAAGAAGCGAAGGATTTGCGTAAACAGATGGGTAATTGATATAGCTTTGTACGCAGAACAGTGATTTTGGAGAAATGTAAGGCTATGAATGTAAATGATCGTCATTAAACGACTTAAATTGAAGCTAAATGAAAGCACTCACTTAAATATGGCAATTTAAACATAGGAAATAAGACAGAAATAGGAATAAATTGGAACGAACTCACAAAATGTCTAAACCATCCACTGGATAAACGATGATCTGCAAGTTTTCGTTCTTCTTTGTTGTTGAAGACGACTCGAATATTCGACGGGTCCGAAGTCCGACTCTTCCTCTAGGCGTGTGCGGGTTCTACGCGAAATTTCTTCAACAGGACATAGATGTCTCCTGCTGGAACTGTCGCCGCTGAAGACCGCAACTGAAGAGCTTCGAGTTTGGAGTTTCCCGAGACCGTTAACTTTTTGCAAAAAAGACGGCGAGATCCTTGAAGGACCAATGTTAGCGCGGGGAGCAATAAAAGAGTGGACTGTATTTTGAAGGCAATGGTTTATTGCCGTCTGATCTACAAGTTATAACTTTTCCGTCCGTCGCGGTGGAGTCCGTGGAAGCGAGTGGTCATCCGGCCGAGCCGTGTCGCAGCCGCGCCGCACCTCAGCTTGTCGATGACGCGTTGATCACGCAGCCTGCTCATGCAGACCGCGCGCAAGGTGTTGGGTTCGATTCCCAACAATCTTTAAAAGCTTTTATAACTGCCTGGGGGTTTGTATGCTGAAACCTAAACTCCAAAGGGCATGCCTTTACATTCTTTCTAAGTAAGGCAACAGAAAGCGCGGGTGAAAAATTTAAAGCTTCAGTAGTTTTAACGGGAATATTACCAAAAAAGTTTTCAAATTCCTGAGCTATTTACTACATCTGAGTTAATGGGGCCATTTGCAGAATCTAAATTAAATTCAGTACTACGCTGTTTTTTCCTACCTGTTTCATTATTTATTATTTGCCAGGTAGTTTTTATTTTATCATCAGCTGATTTTATTTTATTGCTAATGTAAAGAGCTTTAGCTATTCTGCACACATTTTTAAAAGTTTTTGAATATTTTGCGACATACTGATGAAAGGTTGTATTATTCATATGTTGCTTTAGGCCATAAAGTTCATAAAGATTTTCTTATTAATAGTTTTAGTCTTTAGTGGAAAAGTGTAATTAAATTGCTTGTTTATTATTGAAAAGAAATCGGCGTAGAACTCATTTGGGTCACATATATTATTAAAACTCTGAAAACATAATTTACTGGCCAAAGAATTATTTAATTTCTCTAAGTTTTTACATGTAATTGGCCTTATTTGAATTTTTTGTAAAGGCGCAAAATGTTATAGTTTGTCCACTGTGATCAGATGGCAACTTATTTACAATTTGTTTATGTAAGTAATCACAATTACAAAAAATATTATCTATACAAGTGGCAGAAGAAGTGAAAATAGTGCGGCCAAAGTCGGAACTAACGCATCCATCTTGATTTTTTAATACAAATTCACAAATTTTTAACAACGCCTACCTGTTAATGTCTTTCAAGAGCCAAGAGATCCTTGTAGCACTTTACTTGAGCCAAAAGATCTTTGTGGCACTATACTTGAGCCAGAAGATCCTTGTAGCACTTTACTTGAGCCAGAAGATCCTTGTAGCACTTTACTTGAGCCAGATGATCCTTGTAGCACTTTACTTGAGCCAGAAGATCTTTGTAGCACTTTACTTGAGCCAGAAGATCCTTGTAGCACTTTACTTGAGCCAGAAGATCCTTGTAGCACTTTACTTGTGTGTTTACTTATTTATCATAAATAAATCGACGTGCTACACTATCAAAGCATGTAGTCAAGAAGATGATTTATTCAGCAGAATTTACTCCTAACATAAAGCAATACGGAAATATCAGGCTATCAATATACTGCAAGGGTTACCCTTTCCCCCGATTTATGAACTAGCTTCATGCCTCTAGTAGTTTATCTCGAACAAAACGTTTTTGACCGTAATATACCATGTACTTGCCTTCCAGATGTTTTTGGGCCCAACCCTCGATATCATGAGCAGTTTTGGAGTGTTGATGGGTTCGGCACATAATTTATATTCCCTTTTCGCTTTTCGGGTGACACTGTGTTTATTTCTCTTTCGTGAATTATGTCACAGATTGTGGATTTGTTTTTAAGGATTTTTTGTAGACTTTTTAGTGTTTGAAGATCTCCAACTTATGTATTACTTCGAGCTTAAAACATATAGTGATGCTTTGAAAGCGATGGTTGTTACATTAATGACGTTGGGGCTGTATTTTAGGGTTCCGAACATCCCAATGAAAAAACGGAACCCTTACAGGATCGTACTGTATCTGTCTGTCCGTCAGTCACAGCTAATTTGCTTTGAATCTACTAGACCAATTTTGGTACCTACATATATTAAGTATATGAATTGCTATGACCCAAACACGGACGTATAACGTTTATAAATTAGATGAATTTTGAATCTTCTCTCTTTGAATCAAAATTAATTAATTTGGAATATGGGTGTCACTTGTTGGGGGCAAATAGGAAAATTAAAAAAAAGTCCTCTTGAAATTACGACTCGTGTCATTCCATTGAAAAATACAGGATCTAACAAACAACTTTTACCATAAAATGTCTTTCAACAAACAATTTCCATGGTACTCTTGAACCCGAGTGGAAAAATGAACAAAAAAAACATGCGTATTTTTTGGTGAATTTTCTCAGAAAGATGCAAACGTGACGTGAGTATTTTAATATTCATGATAAGGGTTGGCTATTTATAAAACCTTTGTGATTTCGGCTGTTACAGATAATCTTCTAATTTGTCCCATCTTAGGTCCTAAGACATCATTCAGATGGCACAGAAAACAACTGCTTCTATTACGTTTCAATGCGTTCATTTTCTACTGTATTGCTTAACAACATGCTACATACATAAACTCAGCCCTTTTTCCCAGTAGGGTAGGTAGAAACTAAAGGACGCCACCTACTACGACCCTTACATACTTCTTTTGCTTGGTCCACGTTCATACATCTGGTAATACAACGTTCCTGACCTTTCTGAAGAATATTTATTTATTTATTTATTATTTATTAAAACTTTATGCACAAGTAAAAAAAAAATACTGTACAAAGGCGGACTTAATGCCTGAGGCATTTTCTACCAGTCAACCTTAGGGTGATGCAGAGACAAACATGGCAGGTGCAACATACGGGATAGATAATTCGAAAAAGGATAAATGGTAATACATATATACTTAAATACATACATATAAACAGAATAAACTTTGTCAGGAGAAATAACGATAGGTGAAGGAGAAAACAAGCCCAGCAAATCAGCGCCGCATTGATTCTGCCAACTTCTCACGAATATGTTCACGAGCCGCTACTTTGAATATCACAATAAGGTCAGGGTATGTATGTCCGTTCCCTCCCGACGTTTCCCTTTACCTCTGCCTTGAAATACCTTTTATTAGTCGCCTTTCATTCATCCCCTCAACACGACCAAACCATCTTAGCATAATGCTACTACTACTTTTTTGAATTTTTGTCACAAAATCTTTTAAACATTTATTTTATTTACTCAACAACCCATGCTAGTCAACAAGATGATTATAGTGGGACTGTCATTTGCATGTATGAAGTTGGTCTGCTTCGTTGGTCTAATGGTCTGCTGAGAATGAGGACCTGGGTTCGATTCCTAGATCGAGCAAAGGGATTTTAGGTTTTTCCATTAGAAATATCTCAGTAGCAGCCCGGAGTCTGGATTTGTACTCGGTAGATGACAAAAGGCTCGCCCCCTATTACATGAGACCAGGGAAATGTGGGTGTACTATACGTACACCTCTGCCATAACTCAGGGATTACAGGCGTGATGTTATATTAGTAGGACTTAGGTCTCCAATGGATATAATGAGCTGATTGAGTTATCTACTCTATTGGCAACATACGCTGCGACTTACTACAATTGTTAATGCATGTACATACAAATGTACTAATAACCATTAAACTAACTTTTCGCATATATGGTTAGTAATAAACTAGCTATAAATTAGTCTCTAGCTAAATTACCTTTGTTTTAAATTATAAAACGAATTTTTTTTCGGGAAGTTCGTAATTGGGAATTTATTTTATGATGTGTTTTCAAAACAATATTTTTCTTTTTACAACGATGCCTAGTGGTATCAAATTGTGACTTTCTTTTGCGACCATTCTTACAAGGCAGTCAAAAATAAGCACATGAAAAATAAAATAACTTTATACTGAACTGGCACATCACATTCTGGCATCCATAGTAGACTCGTGATTTAAAAGGTCAGGAGGACCACGTTCAGATCACTATGAACACTCCTTGTGTAAGCTACAGCTGATACTGCGTCGGTTACTGTCCCTGCAAATTGACATATAATTCACTGCTATTTTGTGACCTATTAACACAGGTTTCCTAAAAAAATCCACACCACAAAATAATTTATACAATATTTCAAAAATACTATTTTTTTTACAATAACCAAGGATTATGAATTTTAGATGGTGACAGTAATTTAAGTATTAACTGGGCTCCATTCACAAAAGAAACAAATTCCATGGACTAAAAACACGAAAGTATTAAACCAAATCAGGGAGTCAACTCGGTCATGTCCTTCGTTCCTTTTTTTCTAATTACTGTCAAAACGTCACTCGAACGGAACGAAGGTAATTCGATCATCATTCACTTGATTAACTTTCCCAGAAAAATATTTCCCGCCCGAGTAAATACGTGACGCAGAATTTCCCTATTTTATGGGGACCTTAGAATTAGGGCTCATTCATACGGACCACATCGCAGAAATCTGGGCAAGCAGTGGTTACATATGAATAGTGTCAAAACCATAACTCCACTTGAAAACCACTTTTTTTTCTCTTTACAATACCTTTTTTTTTAAAGAGACTTTTATACAAAAATTATGCAGGGTGACTCGATACAGGCGTCTGTGAAATATGTTTTTCATCTGAATACAAATGCTTGCCAACGTTTTTTATTATTATAGACGTCATTTATACTATACTATTGTCAAGTCGACTACGAAACATGTTGTGTAGCTTCTTGCTACGCCGCGTAGCAAGGCCACGTAGCGTTGTCTATGCCGCGTAGCGTTGTCTACGCCGCGTAGCGTTGTCTACGCGTTATGACTTCCGGCTACTCCGTATGCTTCAAATACTTAATAAGTATTATAATCATAACATTTATTTATTAAATGCGGTCTTTTCCCACTGCAGGGCAATTTGCCTCCCTTCTCGCTTTCGACTTTTCCCGGTCTACAGCGATTGCGGGCCAAACCTTTAAGTAATAAAAAAGCATTGAGAAGAATAGGCAAGAAACTCCTCTTAAAATGTTTTACAGTAATTGAATACATTAGATAATTAAACGTAGTGACGATGTACACACGGCTACACATCAAGCTATACATTTCCAGTATAAGCTGACCTCGCAATGTACAGAAATCCTATACAATTCGAGATCAGCATTATCTGGAAATGTATAACTTGATGTAGAGAATAAAATAACTGTATTCAATAGGTACAAAGCATAACCAATTATTAACCATAAATTAATTATGTATATATCATACATGGTGCTCACATATTTACAAATATTCCAACCGTAGACTTCCACGATTTCACTTTTAAACAACATACGATCTGAGTCGTAAGCAATATAGCTAAGGTATTATTTAGGTCAACATAATAGCTTCATCTTACTTTATAGCTTCACACACAACATATTCTAACATGTCTGGTCATATTTTTGTAACCAGATATTAACGATGGACCAGCTGTGACCAAAGGTCTGATCGTATTAAAAGTTTTAAATTTATTACGCCAGAGTTAACGAATATCTTTGGCCATTAAAACCGGTTCAATAGTTTCCTCGTTAAAATGTACCAGACTATTATTAGTAAGAAACCTCCAAGGTACGAGTATTCTTAATCCTTAAATCCTGAAAAATTTATTAGTACTCCGCTTTTTCAATTAAACAAGAAGGTAGTTTGAAATAAATAAAGCTCTTTGTAGCTCAGACAGTGAGAAATAAGTTACTTGAGGGTAAATTAAATTATTTATGTGAAAGATTCACGCAGACAAGCGCGACGCGACTCCGGTGGAACAATTTCTATGAAAACTTCACGGCAATTATTTTACAGGTGTCGCGGGGCGCCTGTCTGCGGGAGCCTTAACGCATTCAACGACACTGGACGAGACAATAGAAGTTTTATTACTATAACGTCTATGGGCGTTTAGTGTCCCTCAAAGTGTTAAGAAGAGAAACAAATAGAACCTATTTTATCACGACGAGCTACTATGACGTCACAAGCTTATCGACCTAAGCTTGTGACAGTCTGGAAGAAAAGTAATTAGGAACATCAAGCCTGTATTTTAAGAGTGGTACGTAGAAGCTACCGGCACACCCGTAAAGTCAAAGTCAAAGTCAAATCATTTATTTCAATTAGGAACATAAAAGGCACTTTTTAACCGACTTCTTCAAAAAGGAGGAGGTTCTCAATTCGTATGTATGTTTTTTTTTTTTTTTTTTTGTGTGTATGTTACGCGATTACTCCGCCAATTATGAATCGATTTTGATGATTCTTTTTTTGTTTGGTAGGTCATGCTTCAGAGGTGGTCCCATATAAATTTTATTAACTTTGCTTGCATAGTTTTTGAGATAGCTTGAATAATTATATATTATTCCCACTTAGTGTATGTAGACGATATATTGTTTGACTCCTTCACTGTTATTTACATACCAGGTAGTGGTATTCGAATTTGTGTTGAGTAGGTACCACAACTAAAAAGAGAAAAATAAAAACTTTTTACAAAAAAAAAAACAACCGACTTCCAAAAAAACACTAAAAACGTGAAAAATAACTTTAATTTCGGAAGTCGGTGACAAAATTGAAAAGCAAAGACACCGACTTCCGAAATTAAAGTTATTTTTCACGTTTTTAGTGTTTTTTTGGAAGTCGGTTGTTTTTTTTTTTGTAAAAAGTTTTTGAACGTAATTTTTCGCCGATTATGTTATAAGTACCATGTAATAAAGGGCGAGCCTAAAACTAATAAAAAGACACAGATCTAGATTTCTGGATTCATAAACCTTATAGCACTTCTCCTGATCTTGAGGATCGAACCTAAGTTACACGCTTAGCGTTTCTGAATTAATAACCAATGAGCCAGTGTAGTCCATTCATCTGTGATTAGAAACAGTTTGTCGAATCCTTACCCCGCGTTTAGGCCCGGACTCCATCAAAGCGGAGACGAAACGAGAGGAGAGAATGTCGCGAATAAAACATACAACATGTCATTTTATTGTCGTTGTTTCAGAAATGAATTTTACTTTGTTAATTTTGTGTACAACTTGTTTTAAGTGTAAACAATAAACGAAACTAGTGGACACAACATGAATACATGTTTTATGTCTTGGTGTGAACGATGAGTTAGCTGACTTGAGTTTGAAGTTTCAATTATATTACAGAACCCTCAACCTAGGCTAAACAATTTAGTCCCATGTAAGAACCAAGTGGAACATAAATTCATGTCCACGTCGTGATAACCCCAAGAATTTCCTTGGCTCCCACATTGTTTTCTCAAGCGTCTCAGCAAATTGAAAACCACATATTCGTGCCGGGACTGCACATTGGAATTAATAGACTCTAAATCTAGGTTAGACCTGAAGATGGATGAAATAGAAAATAGTTGCTAAATGGGACGTCGAATCTTAAAGGTGGAGTCTTGGCAGGGAGTCAAGAGTTTGCGGCTTCGAGGGTATAAAATGTTTATTAGAAATGGCTAAAAGGATATTTATCAAGCTTGTACCAAACTGTTTCTACATGTTTTATAGAAGCCTTCCTTACGGAAACTGCGAATAGACATCTTCTGGATACCTTAATCCAGAAGATGTCTTGTCATGATCTCAGATTCGCAGTTTCCATGTAAATTAGTCGAGTATTATTATTTTTATAATCACACGGCTGGTTACAAACCTGTTCATCTGTATGTTTGCCAGTAAGACTGTCTATCCGTCTATTTGTCTCCATAAGCCAAATCACATGCTTATTTTGCTTTCCATGTGTTGTAACAAACATGTTTCTAATGGCTGATAACTAAGTTTGTCTGCATGAGACGGTTATTCATTATTAATCAATCAATCTGCCTAGCCTTTTCTCAATTCTGTTGGGGTCGGCTTCCAGTCTAACCGGATGCAGCTGAATACCAGTATTTTACATGGAGCGACTGCCTGTCTGTCCTCCACAACCCAGTAAAGGCTCGTGCAAACAGGCGCGATATCGCAGGCGCGATATCGCAGGCGCGATAGGCAGCGGTACCTTTGTCGACAAAGGTACCGCTGCCTGTCCCGCCTGTTTGTACGAGCCTTAACACGATACCCCTTGGTAAAACGGGTTGTCACTTTCGGGCTTCTGACGACCCGTAACGACTGTCAAAAATCTACGAATGACAGCCGGGACCAACGGCTTAACGTGCTTTCCGAGGCACGGAGGATTCTCGTTATGTAAAGATGGTCACCCATCCACGGACCAACCCTGGCAAGCGTAGCTTAACCTGATGGATCGACCCGTGCGCCAGGAGCTCTTCCATATTTATAGTATATATTAGTTACTCCATAGTTATTCATTATTAATATACACTTCAAAAAGCCTAGAAAAATACGAAAGGAAAACGCTTACCAAGTTTCAGGAAAGTTAAACTTAAACCCAAGAGAGAATAAATAAAAAAGTGTAAATAAGTAAGCTGCTTTTATTCACATTTATTATGCAATGGCTTTTAGCTTGTAGTGGGCGTTAAGTTATTAAAGGCTTCTTTCTCTATTCTTTAAGATTGACTACTTATGCTAAGTATCATCATCTGCCTAGCCTTTTCCCAAATGTATTGGGGATTGGCTTCCCGCCATTCCAATGAAGACCTGCCCATCCACGGACCGAACTCGGCAAGCGTAGCTTCACCTGCGATTATTTAGCCAGGACCCTATTTATGCTAAGTACTGGAATGTGAAATATATTATACCATTAAGGGGTGTTACTACTGTTAACGTATTGCGCTTGGTTCTTTCATAACATATTTTATTAGTTATACGACTATATTTGTAGGGTTATTTTGGAAGTAATAAAATTTACATTTGTAAATATTTTTATAAAATCATTTAAAAAAAAACATTTAAAAATATAAAAAACTAGGAGCATATAATAATTACTCATAATAACATTATTATTTTGATAGAAAAATAAATACTTATGGGTACATAATCACGGACAAATCGTATGGAGTTGTTCTAATACAAAATATAATTTGCTTCACTCTCCTAATTTGAATTTGTATTGAATTTTAAAATGGCAAAACAGGCCATTGATGACTTGAATGTGCCCTGGCGCTTGAATGTGCCCTGGCGCCTGAATGTGCCCTGGCGCCTGAATGTGCCCTGGCGCCTGAATGTGCCCTAGCGCCTGAATGTGCCCTGGCGCCTGAATGTATGCCCACTCAAATGTCTCGCTGATGGTGGCGCATGAGTTGGGTCATTTAGTTCCCTTAAAAATGGTGGAGCTGAATGGTGCTGACCCATGCGTCATGATCGCGTGATCCGTCAGTTGAGACTTGTCATCTTTTATTTGCCATGGCTTTTAATGCTTTGAGTTTAGTCATTGATCCATGTAATAAAAAGATCGCATCCCGTAGAATTTTAGAATAAAAATGTGTACTACCCAATTTAGACTTATAAACAACAACATAATACCTAATAAACCACAAGGAATAATGTACCTACCTAGCCAATAACATTAATCCTGTAAATTATAAATCCCTTCTATCTTCATAAGCCTCAAAAAGTACAAGAATATCCTTTAAACCCGTGAGAATGTCATTAATTATTTAATCAGCAAAACTACTGGAACTGGGAACAATAGTAATAAATTATTTGCACAAACAGTGGCAGAATACATAATTAATTGGAGATATACTACACCCTATACCACACCTCAGCTGTGTTTAGATTGCCGAGTGAAAACTGTGGTTTGGAGTTGGGACACAATGGGTGGAAAGACGCATTCAAAACATTATTCGACTTTTAGTTGTATAGAGGTGTACCTATAATACACCCACATTTGGAATCCAACTATTCTACTAACCCTACTAACCTACTAATCTTACTAATATAATGTTATATAATTATATTATATACTAGTTTCCGCCTGCGGCTTCCCCCGCGTGGTATGTCGATAAAAAGTAGCCTATGTCCTTTTTCAGGCTCTAGACTATCTTTGCGGGAATGTCCGAAAGGGATACCGGGACCTTAGAAACAGGCAACTGAAGGAACACGGGTGGGTTATAGTCAGTAAAAGTCTGACACGCCCTTCCGCTCCGCCCAGAGCGGGAGAAGTCATTTGATGATTTCCCACCATCAAAAAAAAAAAAAAAGGTTCTAGACTATCTGTGTGTCATCTAAATCGGTTCAGTAGTTTTGGCGTGAAAGCGCGACAGACAGACAGTTATTTTCGCATTTATAATATTAGTAAGGAAATTATTAAATTAAATGTGAAAGTTTGTATGTTTGTGACTTAATCACGCAAAAACGGCTGACCGAATTTGGATGAAATTTGACACACAGATAGTTTATAACCTTGATTAACATACAGAATACTTTTTATCCCGGGAAGTTCACGCAGACAAAGTCGCGTGCAGAAACTAGTGAGATCATAAATAAGCAAGCAAATAAACACACGAACGCGATATCTATTAACTTCTTCCACTGTTGCTTATTACGCGCTCAGTGTGCCTACTTCCTTACCACCGCTGCGCCTCTGGTGACAATTCTCCACAGACTGTTAGCATCTCGTATATAAATGTGCCTCGACGCATCTGAGATAATTTGCTAATGAAAGCCAAGTGTTTGGAATGCTAATTCATTAAGTTGCGATAACAGTAAATGATTGAGGATTAGATTGTATGTTTGCGAATATCAAAAATCAAAAGTCGTTAAAAGTTAAGACTTATTAATTGTATTTTTTTTAGGAAAAGCGTCTAATTTTACAATGTTTGTAAATATGTCATTGTGAGCACCATGTATTATCATCACATTTTTTCAATTTATTTTTTTACCTTTCTGTGATGTAGTAATTTTATTCACATATTATTATATTATTAATTGTAAAATATTTTTAAAAGAGTAACGGTGGAGTGTCTTACCCATTCTGATCCATACAATACTACCTTTTGGAAGGGGCAACTAAATCGGAACAGTGGGGTAATTGCGTAACACACTCACAATGGCAATGTCTTTTATTTTTACCCGACTACGGCGAAGAAACAAGGAGGATTATGATTTTGACCGGTATGTATGTATGTATGTATGTTCATCTGTTCCCCCATATCTTCTAAACGACTCATCACAATTTCACAAATGAGGTATCGTTGGAAGCGTCTTGATCATCCGCTGGTTACAGGCTATGTGTCGTCACACTACGTCCGCTGGTTAAAAATGGCCCCCTCTAGAGTACATAAAGTCAGGAACTAAAAAAAAAAAATTGTTTAATCGTACCATGTTGGGTATCGAATGAAAGGACTTATGAGCACATTTAAAAAAAATATATATTATAACCCCAAAAGAATTAAAAAAAAAAAGTAATAAAAACTAAAACCCAACTACGACTAAAAAGGTATAAACAAGACACCACAGTCAGACAAATTAAAAATCCGGAGTCACACGTAATCTGTTTGATTTATGCCCTAACACGTGTGACTCCGGATTTTTAATTTGTCTGTCTGTGGTGTCAATTTTTATTATGACAATTCAACATTGCGTTATGAACGTTATCCGACGAATCTTTCAAAAATATGAAGCAATGTAATTAGGAATTTCTTTAATCCTCCGGATTTTGAAGGAAAGTGAGTTACGTAATTGGGATGCAGGTTTGTGCGTGATGGATAAGTTACCTATCGTCTGAATTGCGAGCGAGCACGGACACACTGGACATGTTTGGAACAAGACTGGAAAATGCGATAATTTGGAGGCTTTTCCGACCAATGAACTGACGTTCTAGGTACATTTATCCGTCAAGTCTCTAAAAAGGTTCATTTGAAAATCAACGTCAGACAGTATCTGTCTAAAATTATTGCTGTCTAGAATCCATACTAATTTTATAAATTCGAAAGTAACTCTGTCTGTTTGTATGTTACCTTTTCACGCCTAAACCACTGAACGGATTTCGACAAAATTTGGCAAGGAGATAGATGGCATCCTGGGGAAGGACTACTTTTCATCGACGTGCGGGTAAAGCCGCGCGCGGTAGCTAGTATCATATAGTTTTGTTAACTCTTGTTGGTTTATACTTTCGGGAATATGTTTATACAATATTGGTTTGTTCTTATAATAAATTAGTGTGTAGTCGATTACATAAACATTGAATAAAACAGTTCAATTGAATATGTTTAGTATAGATTTTTATGATTTTTTATAATTATTAGTATCATCTTATAAAATAAAGTATTAAAAAGTGATTCTTAACGTATTCTTGCGTAAAAATCCATTACTACTTCTGAAATTCTTCTACGCGTGTAAATCCCAAGTTTTTTAAACCCCTGCAAAAGTAAAAATATTATTGATTACTTTACAAAGCCTGCTTACACAATGGATAAGGAAAGGGTAGTAAAGAAATATCGAGTGTGAGCCTCACAATACGTTTCCGCCATTCTTGTTCAAGACTCAACATTGAATGGAATATGGACATTGGACAAGTTGTTAAGATGCTAATCACAATCCTTGGGTTATTTTGAAAATCATTTGAGTAGGTATAGATTTTTTTTTATTTAGTCTTTGTGTGAATGTGATTTTTGTGTTCTATTAATGTGACTAAAGATGACCAGGTGAATGGGCCTGAAATAAGCAAAAGGAGAAGACTGAGCGTTCAGTGATTAATGACTATAAAAAAAAGTCATTTATTCAAACTAGGCTGAGAACCAGCACTTTTCGAACGTCAAAATTAAATAAGACAGTCCCCCAAAACACCCGCCCTTCACCACTTGTGCTTTAGCTGGGAAGAAGAAGTGGCGCAACAAACTCCCCAGTATAATAATAATATATCCCAGTATTCTCATCCAAAAAGGCTGTTTATGCATTATAATAATATAATCTGTTCCAAAAGTATTGATGAAATTGTAAACAAACGCTGTTCAGGTTTAATTCTTAAAGGAGTGATAGACGTGCAAGCAAGTCCGCGTACTTATGACTCGGCGATCTTACTCGCCCGTGTGTCATGCTAAGTACGCGGACTTTAAAACCGCTGAGTAAGTTCGTTAGCGATCAAACAGGTTTGCTCGTAGCCCGCTTGACTCGTCGTCTGTCATCGCCGCGAACCGCGAGCCGCGAATTTGACAATGACATTTTGAGCAAGCTTCACGTGTGTCACCGACTGCGAGCCGAGTAAGTTCGCGAACTTTAAGTACGCACGTCTATCACTTAACGCTTACTAAAGGGAAATGTACAACATTCAAATCAAATCAAAATCAAATCAAAATATTTTATTTCACATAAACCTACATGGGCACTTATGAAACGTCAGAAGCTAGGTGCACGGTTCCAATTGGTCGTTTCCTATGGAGAAGAGCCGGCAAGAAACTCCACGGTTACTCTTTTAAAAATAATTGGCTTTTACAATATTTTCAAATTACAGTGTTAGTAGGCATGGGAGGACAATGTAGGCCTTTCAACAAGTAAGTACCAGGTACTTAACAAAATAGATGTTCAGTAAATCTACAGTCCAATAAGCCTACAAAGTTCTCACATTCACAAAATCGAAAATAATCTATATAAAAGACAAAAAAAAAAAAAAAAAAAAAAAACCTATTTCAGCCAAATTCAGGCCAGGTGCGGTAGTCCTCGCAACCAGCGTGCTTGTATGACCATTAAGTATGTACGTAAACGAAGCAAAAGCAGTATGTTAGGATTGCAGCAGGTGGCGTAGTTACTGCCTACTCTGCTTTCTTTCCATGATATGTATGATAAAATTATTTTTTAATACACTCATCTGTATTTCTAAAAGTTTCACCTTTGTATCTCACCACTTCTTCCAAAACTTATTGTTTGAATAATATAATTAAACTGTAATTGTAATCATCGAATAATATAATTAAACTGTAATTGTAATCATCGAATAATATAATTAAACTGTAATTGTAATCATCGAATAATATAATTAAACTGTAATTGTAATCATCGAATAATATAATTAAACTGTAATTGTAATCATCGACGAATATTAAGGTTATAAAATTTATCTCTTTATTTTTATTGTGATTGAAAATTAGAATTTCGGGTTGAAACATTCAAATAACCAAGGATCCAAGACACTGCAAATTGGCATCCACAGGTACATTTTCTGATCCATTTGCTCACATTTACATCAGAAACTGAAAATCTGCATCTCTCAGTAAAACTTCATTTAGTATCTGCAGTACAGACGGGTTTTAACACTGACAAATGACAGTGCGGATACGGAAGTGAGTTGATAGCATGTTGATAGTGATTTGTTACTGCAATAGTTTGAGAAATCGCATTTTAGACACGTACTGACAATGATGTGTTCGTACATTTTTGTTCTTCTTCAAAGGAAGGGAAATCAAAAGTCGGTGTCTTTGCTTTTCAATTTCCGTTTTTTGCCACCGACTTCCGAAATTAAAGTTATTTTTCACTTTTTTAGTGTTTTTTTGGAAGTCGGTTGTTTTTTTTTTGTAAAAAGTTTTTATTTTTCACTTTTTAGTTGTGGTACCTACCCCACACAAATCCGAATACCACTACCTGCTATGTAAATAACAGTGAAGGAGTCAAACAGGATATCGTCTAGATAAACTAAGTGGGAAAAATACGTAATATTGAAGCTAACTCAAAAATTACGCAAGCAAAGTTAATTTGAGTTGACGGGGGTCACTTTTAGGGGCACATTTTTTTTTTTTTTTTTAAGTTTTGCAAATTTTACCGTGTGACATTTAAATGAAAGGACTGGTTGCGTGGATCTCAAATACAGTATGTATTATTGCATTAGGAACAATTTTGTTAAGGTGTGTCCAAACATTGAACGGCAATGGCGCGTGCGGCTTGGCGCGGTGTGTTTGGACGACTGCCGAGCGCGAACGCTTCTGTCTACCTGCCGCGCACAAACATTTCTAGCAAATAATCGTCAGTAATTGTGTTTGAACGAATTAGAAACAGAGCTACGACACACGCAACTCCTGTCATGCCAATGATATTTCAATAAAAAGCTTATGACTAAAATGCTTTAAAATGTAGTTATGTGTCAGAGATTAACAAAAGGATATTCCTGCAAATTCTGTGTTCTTACTATACATCATTTATTTGAGTCAAATAAATCTCAAAAACGGCCTAAAAACTCTGTTATCTTTCTTGATCATATCCGAAACCTTTTCACCAATCATGCAGCGCCCAATGTCCCTCCAGCCGTTGGGTACGGCATCACACTGGCATCAGCGACCCTCCGTTTCCTCAATCCATAGACCCTCAACCGGGCATCGACCACAGAGCCCATGGCACAGGTACTACTGTAGTGATGCTCAGACGTCGTCATACACTGAATGTATTCCCTGCTGCCCTGATCCAAATCTTGACAGTTCGATAACTTAGGATCTTGGAATACTCCACCAATTGCCTTAAACTCATCTGTATCTAGCACTTTAAAAAAATCTTCTACAATTCTGGCAGTATCTTCCAAATCTTCTTTCTCAGCATAATATTTGGTGTAAATGTAAGGGTCATCCATGAAATTATTACTCTTTAAAATAATTTTTCCTCTAGATTTGTACAATTGTTTGTTAATTATAGTAAACATCATCTCTGTGTTGACACCTGTTACTATCATGGCATTACATATTGAATCAGTCAAACCGTAGGTGAAAGTACAGTAGTTCATGAGATATTTTGGGAATGTCACAAAATTGATATTATGATAATCAGGGTATGGGTTAGACTCGTTCAAAGATACGAAGCCAATTAAAACAGAGGCTGGATACCTGTACGGATTCCAAGGTCTGTATGGATAAACCAGTTTTGTCATGTTGAACACCAAAATGGTTCCCAAATGATCTTGAAGATTCTTTCCAACCGGCAGATCAGAGATCGTGGCTATCTTGTGGTTGTACAAATGGTTTCTTGGTCCGACACCAGACAGCATCAGAAGTTTAGGGGAATTGACTACACCAGCTGACACTATGACTTCCCTCCTAGATTTGATAACAATATACCTTTTTCGTAAGTATACGCTTCTACACCAATGGCATTTTAAATGCATCAAAGATTACCTTTTACACTATAGTATTTTTCAAGACTCGGAGATTTGGATGGTCTTTGACAGGAACCAAGTAAAAATAGGCAAAGGCAAAGAATCTGTTTCAAAGCAACGCTGTCAACAATTTCGTTTCCCATTTGTTTGAAGGCTTTGAAGTATTTCTGTCTTTTATCAAATTTGGAGGTAGTTAAACCAATGATCCCATTCGTTCCAAAGAATTTACCATGAGAGGAATTACTGATGGTCGAATCGTCGAGTTTTTGAGACTTTTTGAGATACGGTAGGACATTTTCCCATCTCCAAGTGGTATCATTAACTATTTCTGCCCATTTGTCGTCATATCGGTTTCCCGAAGTGTATGGTAGGTAGCTGTTTGAACTGCAACCACCAAGGAGTCTGCCTATTGACATGTCGTCTTTCAATGGTTTTCGACATTGTGTCATGATGGCATCTGCTTCTGTCGTGTAGTTCCAGGCTGCGTCAGTTTGTTTTTGATACAACATCAAGCCTGGTATCTAAAAAGAATAAATATTGATAGAGGTTAGTCAATAATATTGTTTAATTTTTACTAAAATGTGAGGTGACGAAAAATACCCTTATCAATAAGAACTTGTGCATATCCAAACAATATTTTTTTTATAGTACTTTGCAAACTAAATGCAATCTCGTACAGCATTATGTTGCTACTTACACCAGCTTCAACATTAGGGTTCCCGCCGGCTTAGATGACTAGAACTGTTGTCTTGTTATCTTCCACCAACCGATTTGCGATGACACATCCTGTTGAACCGGCTCCGACTATTTTGTAGTCAAATGTCGCTCCATCTAGTAAGTAAAAGCATTGTTTTTGTTTAATATTATGCTATTTTATACGATCTTTACGATGAACCTTGCTTATGAGGCTGGGGCCCACATCAGAGGTTTCTTTGTTCCTGTACAATCCTTTAACAAAGTCACCCACCGCGTCTGTCTGTCTATCTGAACGCGATAAACTCAAAAACTACCGAACGGATTTACACACGATTTTCACCGATGGACGGATTCATGAGGAAGATTTAGGTGGGTTTTTTGTTTCCGGTTGATAGCAATAGGCTAACCCCCTATTACATGAAACTTAAACATAACTGACGAAATGTGGGTATGCCTAACCCTTCGGGGGTTACAGTTATGTTTATGTGTATTAAACAGTTATGGTTATGTGTATTAAACATTTTCGGCATAAAACTAAAATCCAATTATGACAATAAATTAACTAAAAAAGTATAAACAAGAATCACAGACAGACATACAACATAGGTACGTGTGACTCGACGATTGTGACGATTTTGACCGTTACATAACGGTATGTACACACGCCAAAGGAGATAAGTAACCAGTCACGCACACTACTAAACTATCGCTGCTGTGTAAACGATTCATTACGTACTGCTCAATGACAGCCACGCACACATAGCATTCGTAGAGTGAGTGCGCTAATGTCTTCTAATAATGATAGTATAACACAATTTCGCTTGTAAAAACAAAGCATTCGTAGCTCTACGAATAATCCATATACTTCCGAGAATTAATGTGTGGGTTCGATTCTCTGAGATAGTTATTCTTTTTGAGATTAAAAATTTTAAGCTAAAGCAATTATAATATTTTTTGTTAAGAAATGGTTTTATTTAAATAAAATAGCTTAAATGAATAAAACCATTTTTATTATATACCAGTATCTTTATTAAAAAAATAAAAGAACATCACAAGTTAACATGTTTTATTATAAATGCACAATATATTTAGAACATGATTACCATTACATCTTTGTATACAATTACCTACTCAAAATGGGCGGAGTGAATAAACATGTCACATGGATAAAATATATAATCTGATCCAGTAACAATAACATCACTCACACTCCTGTACCGCCGACTTATTTTATCATAGCTAAATATGCTGTAAAGTTTTGAAGAATATTATTAAGATTTCGTTTATTTAGTTATAACAACAAACAGCAAGTAGTAACAGACAGTAATACACAAACAACAGTAACAGTGACAGTAGTGTCAGTAGTTCAGTTGTAAGTGTTGTAACATAATATAAATTATATATTAATGTAAAAATAAAAACCTTCAAAATATAAAATATAGTAACATACCGGTATCGGGAACAGTATTTTAATTATTATTACCAACACAGTTTCTAGGAAAATATTAGATTTAAATTCGTTAAAATGTCTGAAATTTAAAGGCAGTATAAATGTTACGATAAGTCGGCGGTAATTTTCGATATTACACTTTTCAAGATGATGCGTAATTAATAATATTAGTGGATATTTTATATATTATTATTAATTTAATCATCATAATAGCCGTAGGACGTTCACGTCCAGTTTCAATAATTACCTACTATAACCTATTTATTATTTTAATAATGAATGGGTGCCCCTTCGCTGTCTATGACAAGTTGCAAACGTCTGCTCATACTAGCAACCATGTTGTTGCAAAGGTCACTACCACGTAACGACTCCCAAGTCGACGTTACAACGTCATCCAGATTAGACTTTGATCTAACTTCAGATAGGTCCCAGTTCAACACCATATGACCCCATAAATTTTCTATGGGGTTTAAATCTGGACTCTTAGCAGGCCAATCAATAACAGTCACATCTGTTTGTGATCTTAGCCAATCTTGCACAATATGTGCTTTGTGCACAGCACAGTTGTCGTGCACAAAATAAATATGCTCGTTTGGATAGGCAACGCGCACTGTGGGCAGCATAACATTTTTTAAAATATCTAAATAGCCGTGACTATTATTACGAGCTCCCACTTCAACGAGCTCACCGGGACCCATCGACGACATCCAGCCCCAATACCCTAGTATAATGCGGCCACTAGTCCTAAGTGGCAAAATATTTTTTTCCGTGTATCGGTCTCCTTTTTTCCTCCATAGTATTTTTCGTCCATCCTTATCCGATTTGAAACACTTTTCATCCGTAAATATGACGACATTGTTTTGCCAATCGAAGTGCCGATATTCCTTCGCGAAGCGAACGCGATTTTGACGGTGCACGGTGGAAAGTAAAATTTTCCGCGCCAGTTTGCAACATGACAAACCGTCCGCTCGCAGGTGGTTCCGTACAGTTTGCATAGTGACATTGTGTGCTGCTGCTGTTATGCTGGTCTTAGCAAATGGATCAGATGTATGGGTGGCAACTATCTCACGGTGCCGAGGCGAAGCATTAGTGTAAGCCAATGGTGTCGGTCCAGGCAGGCGACGGTTTATTTCGCCTGTCTCAGCGTGACGATGCACCCACAGTCGAACAGTTTTTCTCTACAAAAAAAAGTGAAAATATTAGAGCTAAAAATACACCTCCCAAATTATAAATTAAAAATTCCTATTCAAGATAAATAAAATGAAGAGAATATATATTACCTATGTTTATATAAAGACAATTCATATACTTATACATATATATAGTTGAAATTATGTATACATTTTTATAATAATAATTAAAAATAATAATATTTATATAATATAATTATGACACATATTATTCACTGTATTCACATTAAAAAAATATTATTTAAATATTATTTTGATAAGCGTTATTATTAATTTATTATACATTATTTTAGAATAAAATTATTGAGAAAAAAAAAGCATGCAATTTACATTATTAATAATTTAGAAAAAAAAAATGTTTCAAATATGTTATTTCATTATTATCTCCTATTCATTTACAAACATAATCATTGTATTTTTGAATATTTCATTATAAAATACAGATGACACATTTATTTAAATACTTTATAAAACGATAATGGTAAGTATTAAATATCGGTATAGTGAGTGGGTATGCAGTTAATAAATAAATACTCCGGTGTAATTTCCTATTATTTTTAACTACTCATCAATAACTACAATTCGTTAAATGAGACACAACAGACAATCTCATTGGAATTACTGGGTAACGGTGATATTTTGTCACCGTTAAAATACAATATTTTTAATAATAATTTTACTTACCGATATCATGAGGCGCCTTGCGATTTCACAAACAGAAATGTTTTGCTCATGCAAAACAATAATCTCAGCTTTTTGAAATACTGTTAAATGATGCATAGTCTCATTTAATCAATTTATCACAATCAGAAAATTCGTAAAAATGCAAAAGGAGTGTGGTGTAGTTGCTAATGCGAACTGACTCATACATAACATAAGTTCACAAAGGCAGGAATATATTTTTAAAGCGGGTAGTTAGCTTTTAAACTGGCAAATAATTTTAAGTAGGCGAGAAACTTGTGGTAGATTCTCAAACCGTTGTCGTTTTATCAGTTGGTATATTAATTTCTAAGTTACAAAATCTCAAAAATAATATTTAAGTAAAATCGTGTTTCGAACTTAAACCATTTGTCACTGTGAGTTGAATGCTTACCTGTTGCGCCACGAGAGCGTTGAATTTAAATAGCGAAATTATGATATACTATCATTTAGAAGACATTAGCGCACTCACTCTACGAATGCTATGTGTGCGTGGCTGTCATTGAGCAGTACGTAATGAATCGTTTACACAGCAGCGATAGTTTAGTAGTGTTGCGTGACCGGTTACTTATCTCCTTTGGCCCGTGTACATACATACATATACCGGTCAAAATAATAACCCTCCTCTTTGCTTCGCCGTAGTCGGGTAAAAATGTGGGTGTGCGTATCTCTACTTACCCCTTCCGGGAATAAAGTCGTGACATTCTGTTTTACACACACATGATGTTAAATCAAAGTACACTTACCGAAGACACACGTCTGCTCCGGATACTGACACGTTGTCAGCTGCAATGCCGTCAACACTTTGAGAACGCCCTGTATAGTTGTCACGGTCGCCTCAGCAGACGTGGCGTTTATAATCATGGCTGAAGGATATCAGACTGTGGAGATAGGATGGTTCTTATCTATTAATGTTTTCTTTCTGAACGAAATAATACTTATAATACTATATACTATAATTATAATACTATAGAAGAAGAAGTCAAATAATTTCTAATAGCGTTGTGGTCGCTGCTTCATATAAAAATAACTGCTTTAGTCTCCATTGTATATAAACGTTGTTCTGCTTATATACTTCTTGTTTTTAGTTTTCTGAATTTTCTTCTATTCTTTATCTTAAGGCCGTACCCTACCTCAAATTGCTTAGCATGGTCCTCCGTTATGCCGAAAACACTGCAGCATTAATTTTGAAATTAATATGCAGGGTGTTAGGGACAGCCCTCCGCAAACTGATGGGATGAATTCAGCATATCATACTAAGACGACCGGTACATGAAATCAGGAATGTTATGGGAATCCAATAAACCTAATTTGTTTTATTACCTCACACGCAATGTACGTTACGGTGGCAAAATGCACGCAGCGATCGGCAGCGCAGCGAGCCTTCGGCCGCACCGCACTCCCCACCACGGGGCGGCGGCGGCGGAGAGGGCGCGCTCACACACACACACATCTGGCACATTATCATCTGTCCATACCCAAGAGCACTAAATGAAGCTATTTCTAATACAAGAACACCATAAAAGACAAATCCAAAAACGTACACGAACGAAGACGAGACGTAACCGTAACTTCACAACGCGACTGCGCGAGTAAACCTTACCGACATGCGCTCGCGGCTCAATAACACCGACACGACACTGCCACACTGCGCCGCAAACTAACTGCTGTTGCCAACTAAAATAAACATTTTGCACGATATTTTCCACGATAATTTGCACGACATTTTGTGCAAAGAATTAATAAATTAGGTACGTGTCACAAATACTCATGTGCCTATTTCCTTTAGAAATTAATTGCACGAAAAGATTTGCTATTATCAATAACAGAGTTTAAGGTTTAAGGTGAATCATGTTAGTCATTGTTAGTTCTAACATTTTCGTACATAAATTGAGGTCTACTATGTTGGCAATACTGTTGCGATTGTGCAAACGCCGACCATCCGACCGAAAGGGACGCAGCTATACACAAATTGGATCGTCTGTTGGGAGTAGTTTGGGAATAGTAGGTGTGCGCTTAGTCCGTTGAACTCTGTAGCTAGGCAGAAAGTGAACAGCTGATTTCATGCGTCGTTCGTTAGATTATTTCAACATCCATTGCTGTTTTTTTTTATTTTAGTGGTTTTTTTTACTTAAATGGGGTGCTACGTACAGAGAATGTAATTTTACATTTAAATAAAGGAATATTAACTGAAAAACCGATAAAAAAAATGAAAATTTTCCTGAGAAAATTTCCAGTGGAATATGATTCAAAATAAGGAGCTGAATGCCCCCTGTTAATTTACCGAGGGCTGTCCCTTACACCCCGTATGTTAAAGTTGAAGATTGATGCTAGGTCCTATGTTTGGCGAAAACACGATTATATAAAATTTTCTCGATAGAAAAAGTTACTTCTAAACCGAACTATAAACCGCTGGTATTGCAAAAATAAGATAAATTAGATCATGAAAGCATAATAACTGAACTAACTATAAAGCAGGTCTTAGGTTTTTTTTTTTTTTTTTAATTATGATTATTTTCACCGTAAAAAGCAATTACCTAAACTATTCGAGGCTTGAGAGCCGCTGGCACCCCACTCCGTCTCGCTCTCACTCAGGCCGAGTAGTATGGTGCGAGCGAGATAATAGTTGAGGTAGGGTAGGGCCTTAATATTGAGATAAAGATCACTTAAGATATCGTTAGTGACATTTATTTGAAAACTTATGACGAACTAGCTGCGCCCCGCGGTTTCACCCGCGTAAGTCTCGATCCCGTAGGAAAATCGGGATAAAAAGTATCTTATGTGTTAATCCAGGTTATAAACTATCTGTTTGCCAAATTTCATCCAAATCCATTCAGCCGTTTTTGCGTGATTGAGTAACAAACATCCAAACACACAAACTTTCACATTTATAATATTAGTTGGATTCTTCTAGGTATGAAAAGTAATATTGTGTTCACTTACTTCTATGTCCCTGTGTCGCTATCGGTACTAACCTGTTTGATAAACCTCTTGTTTGCGAATAAAGCAGGTTCTAGTGAGACTTACCTTGTATTTTTCAGCTATTTACGCTCCATTGGCTATCTTCCTTCATTGTCATAATTATCATCGTCTAGACTTTAGAAAAGAAATGCTTGAAAATTAGAATAAACTACATAGTTTCTTTTTAGGGTTCCGTAGTCAATAAGGAACCCTTATAAATAGTTTCGCCATGTCCGTCTGTCTGTCCGTCTGCCCGCGACTTTGCTCATAGACTCTTACTACTAGAAAACTGAAATTCGGCATGGGTATATTTATCATGCCGTAAAAGGGTAAAAAAAAATGATTTTTGGGGTAAATTACTTAAATTAATTAAAAATAAAAAAAATCCCTTACATGTAAAGTTGGAATCTTTTTTTTTTCTCGGCAATCTCATGGTGTGGGGTATCGTTGGAAAGCTCGATCAAAATTATTCGGATTGTGTGAAAACCAATTTTGGATTCAGGGATCCGTTTACGAAATATTAAGCTTTAAATTGCAATTTTTTGTTAGAAGCAAATGTCCCCCCTTTTTTTGTTTCGCCTGTCCTGATCCTAATTTATTTAGCGTTATCGCAACATGACTTTTCTTCCATACTTCTCTATTAATCATCATTTCCCATTCTAGACTGACTACTTCGCTGGTTAGTGGTCGCAAACGCTACTGATGATCAAGAGGTTTTTTTTTTTGAGGGTGGGAAATCATCAAATGACTTATTAAGCTCTGGGCGGAGCGGGAGGGCGTGTCAGAGTTTTACTGACTAAAACCCACCCGGGTTCTTTCAGTTGCCAAGGTCCTGGTATTCCTTTCGGACTTTCCCGCAACCCTGGCCGAAATGTCCCCCCTGCCAGCTAAATGGTTAGTTTTGGATGTGTGAAAAAATTCACGGCAGTAGTATATAGAACGAAAACTATCACAGTTAAGTAGGCTCTATAAGTTAACGAGTAATAATCGACCAATTTACATTTACAGTTGCATAAAACATATTCTCCCTTATATTCCGTATGGGAGCATATGTTTTTCAACTACAATGTTAAGTTTGTTCTTGACATCCCAACTACGGAACCCTTCATTGCGCATGGTCCGACACACACTTGGCCGGTTTTTTTACATTTAATTTTAAAACTAATAAAAGTTAATAAGTCTATACCTGCCTAGGCGGATTCGTAACCTTGGTATATGAAACTCGATTAAATTCTTAGAATTTCTAGAAATAAAGAAGTTGGCAACAAGCAGTGAACGTACAAATAAAACTTCACATACCATCATCATACATCATACGTTAATTTATTAAGTAGGTAAGTACATAACTCTTGATTTACGAGACCTTGACCAACGCCTGCCCGGAGATGTCACCTTTAATCATATCTGCAAAGACAAGTGTAACGTTATCAAAACCTTTAGTAATATGTTCCTTGGCCTTCAACTGCCCACTCCTTATCCATCCCGTCAGCTCGGCGAATGCCTCAGGCCATTTATCCTTCCATCGAAAAGCTATAACCCCTTGAATTCTGAGTTGTTTATCCAAGATAACCGGCTGTAGAATATTTTCTTCAAACTTATTGGAAGGTTTTTCTTCGCGAGCACTAATAGTCCCACACAGAGCTACTCTCCCGTATGACCTCATATGTCTCATGATGGAATTGCTTAGCTCTCCGCCAACGTTATCAAAAAAGCATTCAACCCCCTTTGGAGCAGCTTGTTTTAAGGCTACAGCGATATCTTCAGTTTTATAGTTAAAGGCTTCATCGAAGCCAAGTTCTTTCTTCAACCACTTTACCTTGACATCGCTGTCCGTAAATCCTATCACCTTACAACCTTTGATCTTCGCTATCTGCCCAACGATGGACCCGACGCCACCAGCAGCTGCCGTGACTACTACTGTATTGCCTTCTGTAGCCTCGCAGATTTTGAGGAGTCCAAAGTACGCAGTAACACCCGGTATGCCAACGGCGCCAATACCCAGAGATGTAGGTAGACCTTTTAGATCTGGCAGTTTATAGACACCGAAGTCTAAGACGGGAAAATCGCTGCTCTTTGCGTTGGTAGTATCAATTATACAATGGTCGCACCAGCCTAGGTGTGATACTACTCGGGTGCCGACAGGGTAATTTTCGTCTCTCGATTCTAGAACTGTCCCGATTTGGTAGCCAAATTGGTCGTAAGGTAGTTTATAGTTGGAGCTGTACGCATGGAGATAGGGATCCACACTGATCCAGTCCACCTTGACGAGGAGATGTTTATCACGTAGCTCAGGCAATGTGTACCTCATGAGTACGTAGTCGCTTCTCTCCGGAAGTTCTTTAAAACGTTTAGCTACGATATATTTTTGTGCCCTAACTATCATGATTGTTTCTTGGTCTGAAAAAAAGCAGGAGTTACCTTAAACGAATTTATGATTTTGTGACTAATGTAAATTACGTTACATACGTAGTAACTAGTGGAAAGCATAGCGGTCAACATCTCCGCTAAAATGATGTGTTCAAAAGGCATCTAACCGCTTGCGCTATTGATCTAACAGGTTGGGAGAGGCTCGCTTCACATAAGGTCTACTTGGTGCTCTACTATTTACGAAAATGTAAAAACTTTCTAGAAAAAGCGACTCGATACACCAACCACAAGACGCCAAATACGTAAAGAGAGACCGAAGCCCTACTATACCTACACCTTTAACTCTGCCGGCCAACTCTATTGCATTAGTTGTGGCCGGGTATTTAAAACAAAATTCGGTCTAGCGAGTCATATTAGGGCACACGCTAGGAAATAATAATTTTAAAGGGTCACCGTTATCGAAATCGGTAAGACTTCCTTATCGACTATGTGTACTAACATGATAGTATTTCGTAAAATATTGAGTTAGAATTAAATTACTTATTAGTCTATTAGGCTAGATTGTAATCAATTACTAAGAACTTAGTCCATATTAGTACAGAAAAAAAAAATAAGTTTAATTTCGGAAGTCGGTGTCTTTGCTTTCCAATTTTCGTTTTATGCCACCGATTTCCGAAATTAAAGTTATTTTTCTTATTTTAGTGTTTTTTTTTGGAAGTCGCTTTGATTTTTTTTGTAAAAAGTTTTTATTTTTTACTTTTTAGTTGTGGTACCTACCCCACACAAATCCGAATAGCACTACCTGTTATGTAAATAACAGTGAAAGAGTAAATAAGGAAATCGTCTAGATAAACTAAGTGGGAAAAATACGTAAGCTAACTCAAAAACTAAGCAACCAAAGTTAATAAAATTTATATGGGACCACGTCGAAAGCATGACCAACCAAACAAAAAAAAATCATCAAAATCGATACACAATTGGCGGAGTAATCGAGTAACAAACATACAAAAAAAAACATACAGACGAATTGAGAACCTCCTCCTTTTTGAAGGAATCGGTTAAAAAGGAATACGATAGTATTTTTAATCAAATTATTTATGAATTTCTACTTACTTTGTCGATAACGCGTTTGTATGACTCAGATAGACGCACTTTCTTCGCCCGTACCGTTAGCGACTTGTTCTTATATCATTCATAGATTAGCTTTGTTCATTAATATCAAGTACATAACTGTAATAACTGTAATACGGTAGTATTACCGTTTATGGACTACTATATTCTATGGACTACTATATTCCCGCGGTCTTATTCGTATTGCAGAATTTAATCAGTAGCTACTTTATGGTGAAGGCTAGTATAAAATTCAAGGAGAATGAAAAATTTACCAATTAATAAAATTTATTTTTAATTAAAGTCGACAAAGACGTCATTACAATATTTTCAAGATAAAAAAAGTAGTAAAATATTGATCATAATCACAAATTATAAAAGTTTTGGGAGTTAGACAACGTAAATAACAAGAAATGTATATTATTTAACCAAAACCAGACCTTATTTAAAATAATATTAATGGCAAATTGTTGATAATTTGCCTTTAATATTTTTAATTAATATTTTATATTCGTGACTTTAGCTGTAACTGTATTGTGCTAGCCCTACTCTTATTAATAATTGACCATTGTTTATTTTTAAGAGTTTGATAAAAGATTTGTTGATAAGAAATCATTATTATGCAGGTATGTAGAGACATATCTTTTAACAAACTTTACAACTTAAAATTAGCACCACGCTGATAAGATCTAAAATAAAAGAATAAAATAAATAAATAAATCATTTATTTGGATTGGATTGGATTGGACACATTTTATAAACCTACCAAACTGCGTGGCAGTTTGTCGGCAGGATTAGCACTCGTCTTAAACACATTTGGTTTACACGATCTAATGAAACATCTCAGAACTTAGGTAGAAACATAGTTTTCATCTACAATTGGACTTGGGGCCAGAGACCAGGCCTCTCGCCTGTATCCAGCGGCAAACTGCTACAAGCTGAGTTGAGGAACTACTAGTATACCATGTTTATTATTCGCTCATAAGCTAATATCACGCCTGTATTCCTTTAAGGATTAGACAGAGGTGGTGTACACCCACATTTCGCCAGTTTTGTTGGAGGCCCATGCAATAGGGGCGACGAAAAATTGTCGACATAGCTAACAGAATAAGCAAGCTAAAGGGCCGGCCATATTACCCGTAGAACCTATGAACGTTGGGATAGACATGTTCTTGAGTGGAGACCGTGAATCGGCAAACGTAATGTAGGACGCCATCAGACTAGGTGGAGCGACGATCTTCGCAGGGTGGCTGGTAGCAGCTGGATGAGAGTTGCCGAGAATCGAGCTGAATGGCGTGCAAGAAGCCTATGTCCAGCAGTGGCCTGCAGTCGGTAGGTGATGATGATGGGCACAAAACCAAACTCAGGGGTGCTACTAAAAAACTCCTTAACGAAAATCCCACCAACCGTTTGACTGACCTTTTTTTTTTTTGGGTGGGAAATCATCTTATGACTTCTCCCGCTCTGGGTGGAGCGGAAGGGCGTGTCAGACTCTTACTGACTAAAACCCACCCGTGTTCCTTCAGTTGCCTGTTGCCAGGGTCCCGGTAACCCTTTCGGACTATTCCGCAACCCTGGCAGGCATCGGTCCTAACGGACCCCGTCAGGTGTGCTGACATCTCTTTGAGGCGCGCGTGGAACACGACGCGCCATCGACCCGGGCCTGGTCCTTATCGGACGGCGAGCTACCCATTGCTCGCCGTCCGCAAGCCCGCGCCTGTGGTGGCCGGGAATCCGCCTGGGATTCCCGACGCCCAGGGTGTCTCCAGCGGCGGCGGTTAGGGGCGTGAGGGCGCAGGCTTTGCCTCTCCCTCACGCGTTCCGCCTCCTCCTTCGCGAGCATCACTGCTTCGCAGAAGGAGGTGACCGCCTCCCATGCCCTCTCGCTCCGTACCATGGCCTGGACCAGGGCCGGACGCGAGAGGTCAGTGCCGTCAATCGCCTCCACGAGGACACGGCGGTGCTCCGCCCAAGCAGGGCACACCTCCACCGTAACCGTTTGCCTGACCTGAGGGTGGAACCCAACTCAACAATCCTGCTTGCGACCACTAGATCAACGATGCAGGCACACATGTATCATATTAGCAATTGATTTCCTTAAACTCCCTGAAGTTGAGTCTGACTCCACAAAGCTCAAACCGTTTACATTTTATGAGTCATCTCAAAACAGATGCTTCATCGTAAAACCTTTTTATATTCGTCTAGATACAAACAAGTTTAGTCAAAAGCAAGTTTTTCATAATTTTGTGGATGAAAATATTATAGAGCACGGAATCGCCGCCGCAGCTGAGAGACGGTTATACTAATAAAATTCGTGGAGCCGAAAGTATTGAGCACACAACTTCTATTTCGCCTTCAAAGCCGTCAGTTCTCGTCATTTGTGTCGTTGTGCGAGTGAGCGTAGACACGTTGGTTCGTATGGAAACTTTTGACAATGACACCTCTAGCAGCGGCCGCCGAAGCATCTCCATGCTCTATGGTATATGTAATGAAAGAGATAACTTTGTTCTTTGCAAGAGGAAAAGTTTTCTGGACTTTTATCTTTGATCCGGTTCTCTGGAGCGTGAGGAGAAGATTAAATACTGATAGTATGAGGATAAAGGGATTATTTCAAAAGGTTATTAATTTGTGTAGTGGAAGATGATGTGGTGGTTGTAAGTAACGTGGAAAGCGTGACTTCGATTCTTAGGTTTAATCTTTTGCTGCCTATATCTATCTGCCTATCTGCCAAGCCTTTTCCCAACCATATTGGGGTCGGCTTCAAGTCTAACCGGATGCAGCTGAATACCAGTATTTTACATGGAGCGACTGCCTATCTGACCTCCACAACCCAGTAACTGGGTAATATGCTGCTTAAAAATAAAAATCTTGTTGATAAAAACCGGCCAAGTGCATTGGGATGAATTTTAAAAAACAAACTTAACATTGTAGTTGAAAATCTTGTTCTCCGATACAGAATGTATGGGAGAACATGTTTTTACAACTGCAAATTTTAGTTGGTCGATTATTACTCGGTAACTTGTGGAGCCTACGTAGCGGTGATAGTTTTCCTTTTAATTTCGTTATATATACTACTGCCGTGATTCTTTTCATATATCCAAACCCAACCATTTAGCTGGCAGGGGGGGGCTCTAACAAAAATTAAAGCTGAATATTCCGCAAACATATCCCTGAATCCAAAAATGGTTTTAACAAACTCACATTATTTTTAAACGACCTTTCCAACGATGCCCACACCATGGGATTGACGAGAAAAAAAAACCATCCCGATTTTACGTGCAGGTACCTAAAAAAAAAATTTGTTTCGATTTTATTTTACTACTTTGTCGGCGTCGTTTAATTGTATATCCATACCAAATTACAGCTTTCTAGTACCAAAGGTCTCTGAGCTAAGCCGCGGACAGACGGACAGACGGACAGACGAACATGGCGAAACTATAAGGGTTCCTTTTTGACTACGGAACCCTAAAGAAAGGTGGAAAGATAAAGACATTTTTGCTGGCACACCAAACAGCTTGTTCCACTGTACTTCTTACTATGTATTTTGCATAAATCTAATGAATTATAATAAAACTGTAGTCTTCATAAATCGTCAAAGAGTATACACTAACATCAGTTATAAATAATTATTAGCTCACTCTCATATTTATGAACGTATGTCAAAACATGCTATAAAAACTATAACATGATATAAACTACCCACGTACAAATAGGTACTCGTAAACAAGACCCAATCTATTTCATACCTCGTAAAGTCTTGCCAACAATGTCTGGAAGACGGTTTAAGTATTTGTTACGGGAACGTAAAGTAACTTAGGAATTAATTGTGATATATCTTTACAACGGTTGGATATAGCAGCTAGGGTAAATGGTTTATAATTAAGTATAATAACAGAATTAGATTTTAATTGATTGAAATAGGTACCTACATTATTAAATAAAAGGCGTAGTTTTAGAAAGTGATGTAAAAGAAACGATTAATGCTCGGTTCCTATAAAAGAAACGAATCGTTTTGCTTACCAATGGTAGTTTTTTTTAACCGACTTCTTCAAAAAGGAGGAGGTTCTCATTTCAACTGTATGTTTTTTTTTGTGTGTGTTTTGCTCGATTGCTCCGCCAATTATGAATCGATTTAGATGATTCTTTTTTTGTTTAGTAGGTCATGCTTCAGAGGTGGTCCCATATAAATTTTATTAACTTTGCTTACGTAGTTTTTGAGTTAGCTTCAATAATTACTTATTTTTCCCACTTAGTCTATGTAGATGATATATTATTTGACTCCGTCACTGTTATTTACATAGCAGTTAGTGGTATTCGGATTTGTGTGGGGTAGATACCACAACTAAAAAGTGAAAAATAAAAACTTTTTACAAAAAAATAACAACCGACTTCCAAAAACCAACCACAAAAAAAGTAAAAATAACTTTAACTTCGGAAGTCGGTGACTCTGCTTTTTAATTTTCGTTTTTTGCCACCGACTTCCGAAATTAAAGTTATTTTTCAGTTTCATGTGTTTTATTTTTGGAAGTCGGTAGTTTTTTTTTTTGACTTAGAATGTCCAAGTTTCCTACCGTCTTTCCCTAATTTTTTCAGGACCCCAATTTTTTTTCAATTAATTTAAAGATCGCATTCCTACTCAAGAAGAAGGTCCGGTAACATTTGAGCCATCACGTAATTCAATTCTAAATCGTATACATAAACAGAATTACCCATATCAAAATCGTCTTTTGGGTAGTATTCAATTCCGAATGCGTTTCTTAATATCCATGTGCCTACTGCATACATACTAGGTACTTCATTTTGGTTAGTGCAAGTGCACTAACCAAAAGTGCTATAAAAGCAGATATAAAAGACCCGGCTTTTAAAAATCTTCATTTTTCACCATCACTATTGAGAACGTTTAGTGCCACTAAAAGCCTCAGCAAAAAGCGGGTGTCGTCGCGGGCATCTGACTAAAACTGTTAGCTGCACTTTTCCTAGGGACATTCTGTGCAAGTCTGCACTAAGAGCAATAACATGAGCGCAGTATGAGATTTAAGCCCCTTTATTAATGTAGTTTTAAATAATAGGAAAAAGAAAACACAATTTAGTATATTTATTTTGTACTTAAAAAATGTTGTTTTTTTTAACCGACTTCTTCAAAAAGGAGGAGGTTCTCAATTCGTCTGTATGTTTTTTTATGATTACTCCGCCAATTATGAATCGATTTTGATGATTCTTTTTTTGGTTGGTAGGTCATGCTTCCGAGGTGGTCCCATATAAATTTTATTAACTTTGCTTGCGTAATTTTTGAGTTAGCTTCAGTATTACGTATATTTCCCACTTAGTTTATCCAGACGATATCCTGTTTGCCTCCTTCACTGTTATTTACATAGCAGGTAGTGGTATTCGGATTTGTGTGGGGTAGGTACCACAACAAAAAAGTGAAAAATAAAAACTTGAATCGAAATTGAAAAGCAAAGACACCGACACACATCCGAAATTAAAGTAATTTTTCACTTTTTTTGTGTTTTTTTTGGAAATCGGTTGTTTTTTTTTTGTAAAAAGTTTTTTTGTCGGCTGTAGACGACGGTGGCATGTTGGGAACGTTTTCATTTGTCATCTATACCCGACTGTGGCGTTCAAAAGGTTAATAAACGCTGCTTTAAATAACGATTACTAACTATTTCATAATCAGCCTATAATGTTTCCACTGCACTCCCACTTCTCACTGGGACACAGGTTTCCTCTCTTCGAGAAGGAGTGGGTCTGGGTTTTAATCCACCACGCGGGTCCAGTGCGGATTGGTAGATTTCACATGTCTTCGAATTTTTTGGTTCTAATACATGCCGGTTTGATCGCCATGTTTTCCTTCACCGTTTTGAGAGCAGTGGTGATGAAATTATTTACACAAAGTAAAGCGCCTCAATGGGTTCGTTAATACACAAGGTGCATGCAATAATGTGTTTGATGCTTTTACAAATTCTATTATTTTAAAATTTTACATAAGGCCTAGCACGCACTGCCGTGCATTTTTAAAGTATGGAATGTTATCAAAAATGTATCGGGACTATTTATAAAACTTCCATCTTATCTGTACACCTAAATAAATGAATGATTGCTATTTCTGAACCGTTTAGCAAGCAACGTAATAATTACGTAACTTAGTATAAAAATAGTACGAAGTATTTCATTTATTTGAATAAGTTGTCCAAATATATCCCTAATAATGTTGTTTGTTGCTGACACGTCCCAGTTTCTAGGAAAAACCAACAAGCTTTTGCTTTCAAATTAAAATTGTTCATATGTTGACCGCACCGACATTACAGTACACAAATGGCTCACATTTCAGGGAATTTCCTGAAATGTGAGCTATTTGTGATATTGCCAGAGAGTGCTTTATTTCTGTAGACGAATTTTGGCTTTGTATAATAACAGGCAGACACCAGAACACCTGCCATCTAATCTCTTCACCACCCTTGGTTGACTGGTAGAGAATGCCTAAGGCATTAAGTCCGCCTTTTGTACCTTTCTTGAGTGCGAAAAGTTTAAATATATAAGTAAACTAACTGCGCCCCGCGGTTTCACCCGCGTAAGTCTCGATCCCGTGGGAATATCGGTATAAAAAGTATCCTATGTGTTAATCCAGGTTATAAACTATCTGTTTGCCAAATTTCATCGAAATTCATTCAGTAGTTTTTATGTGAAAGTGTTACAAACATCCATGCATTCATACTAACAAACTTTCGCGTTTATTATTTAGATTTCGCGTTTATAATATTAGTTAGATAGGCTGGTTGACAATACATTAAAAATCGTTATTTCAAATAACATGACGCATGTATTCGCCGAAGGAGCAGATAGAGATATACAGCACCACTCTGTACACTACCTGTACAATGTACGTGTACACCCATGTTTCGCCAGTCAAGTAATTATGTTGTTAATTTCAGGTAATAGGGGGCCTATTGGCCTCCTTTTGTGCCATGCTTCCCTGGTCCGTGCCATTCACTAGACACCAATACAGTGTTCTTTTTAATGGGAAGAAAGCGTGAACTTATATGTATGTATGTATCTAAATCCTGTCTATTTTTACCCGACTACGGCGGAGAAAAAAGGAGGGTTATGATTTTGACCGGTATGTATGTATGTATGTATGTTCATCTGTTCCCTCATATCTAGTAAACGACTCATCACAATTTGCCAAATGAGGTATCGTTGGAAGCGTCTTGATTGTCCGCTGGTTATAGGCTATGTGAAGTCACATTAAATAAAAAATGGCGCCCTCTAGAGGACATAAAGCGAGGAACTAAAAAAAAAAAAAATTAATCGTACCATGTTGGGTATCAAATGACAGGGCTTAATGAGCACATTTCAAAAATATATATAATATAAACCCAAAAGAATTTTTAAAAAAAAATACGGTAATAAAAACTAAAACCCAACTACGACTAAAAAGGTATAAACAAGAGACCACAGACAGACAAATTAAAAATCCGGAGTCACAAGTAATCTGTTTGATTTATGCCCTAACTCGTGTGACATCGGATTTTTAATTTGTCTGTCTGTGGTGTCTTGTTTATACCTTTTTAGTCGTAGTTGGGTTTTAGTTTTTATTACTGTGATTTTTTTTCTCGATCACATTTAACCGCCTCTCTAGTGGTGAGACCACCTCTCTCAGACTCACAGGGTTCGATACCCAGCGGGGGAAAAACATGTGCTCAGTTTGGATGGTGGTAGGGCTTGTTCTAAGTCCGCTCGACTAGCTGCTACTATCTTATCTAACTCTGTTGCCATAACAACTATGTTAACAGCAATGTTATGTTTCGGCAGTTAGAGGTAAGATAGCCAGTTCCTCTGAGGTTGAGAATTCCGGGTGAAGCTCTCTTCCACCTTCGATCTGATCATTACTTACCATCAAGTGAGATGAAAACCAAGGGCATCGACGTTGTGGTTAAAAAAAAACATACTTTTCCCAATCTTTTTTTTTTTTTGGGTGGGCAGTCATCATATGACTACTCCCGCTCTGGGCGGAGCGGAAGGGCGTGTCAGACTCTTACTGACTAAAACCCACCCGTGTTCCTTCAGTTGCCTTTTGCCAGGGTCCCGGTATCCCTTTCGGACTATTCCGCAACCCTGGCAGGCATCGGTCCTAACGGACCCCGTCAGTTGTGCTGACATCTCTTTGAGGCGCGCGTGGAACACGACGCGCCATCGACCCGGGCCTGGTCCTTATCGGATGGCGAGCTACCCATTGCTCGCCGTCTGCCGGGAATCCGCCTGGGATTCCCGACGCCCAACTTTTCCCAACCTGCCGATCAAACCTCAGCATTCACGCTTTTCAACCACCGACCACCGTGGCATTCTACTATCATATCTACTTCCCAGCGATAATTTGGATTATAAGTTCTATAATTATTACCATAACACAGTATATATAGGTCCACATAAAGGATCAGGAAACATTAAAAAAAATGCTCATAAGGAAAATTCTCTAAATTTTCTTGACTTTAATATCTCAGTCTATTATTTCCTTGAGCGTATCTGTTTTAAGGAAATAGATATTTTGAGAGAAAATGTTTGTATGTCATGTTAAATTACGACATGTTGAATCAGATTTATGAAGTAATAAGTATTAAGATAGCAAGTGGCAGTTCTGTAGTTTATACCAACCCCCACGGGAAAAGGATTGAAATTTTTTGTAGTGAAAACTTCTTTAGGCGCTTTGAGTGATTTTTGGCGGGGGACAATCTTATGGGTTCGCGTCACCGACATGCTAATGTTAACAGTATATCCTTAGCAATGACTATGACGTGTTGCTCATTTAATTGTAAACAACCAACATTAATTGTTGTTTTGAAGCTGTAAGAGTAACACTGACGATTTGCCAGCGTGTTTCCTGCGATTTGTGAACATGCTCTCCGCGGGTGCGAAGCGAGCTAGCCGCGACCAAGCGACGCGTTTTCACAATATTGTACACTCGCTTGTCTCGCTCTCTTTTGTGCAAACAGGTCAATCACTAACGTTCCGCAAACGCGATTAACTCGTTGCGCACACGAGGCGTGTAGCGTGTGGCATGTGGCGTGGCGTGGCGTGGCGTGCGTAGAGAGCACGCACGCGCGCATTCTATGGAAGCACGCTCGCAAACCGTCAGCTTGATATGGCCCTAAGATGTCCCACATGATGGTAAACGATATAAATAACATTGTCCCTTACCAATTACCTCTCTTTACCACTGAAAGCAATATTGCGGCACATCAATACTAAGCGTTGAATACTTTGTTTCATGATCCAATACAATTTTACTGTAGCTGTACGTATTCTAGATCTCCTTGGGTTTACGATAGTGTTATAAATGCAAATGATCGGGAATACTACTGATCGGATAGAGCGTAAAGTTTATTTGATACTAGCTTTCGCCCGCGACTTTGTTCACGCGGAAGACGTAAGACACCACATAATCATTGGAGAATGGCCTTATCCCACATGGCTTTTTTTCCATACTTCTTTATTAGTCATCATCCCGGTAGCCTTTCTATCTATATCATCTTTCACACTCTTGTGCGGCTGTTTTTTTTTGTATACTGTGGGGCCTTCACCACAAAACCAATTTTTATTTAAAAAAACCCTGTATACTACGTTTGTAGTTTTGGTCTCAGCAGCCAAAATATACAGAGAGTCAGGACTGGTGACGCGGGAGGTTTGTAGGTCATCAGTTGATCACTAACGGCTTAGGTAGGACTTAACTTGTTAACATCGTCAAAGCTATCTTAGTGTCACCAAACTCCATTTTCCTACCTGTTTATGTGCGTAGTATTGCAGTATAATTAGCAACAAATTAATCATGGAGCCGCATAGTATGAAGACAATATTGTAACCGGTAATTAAAATCAAGAGTAGACGAGCTACGTAACTGAGCATTTAGCAATCAACCAACATTTTTAGTGAACAATATTGTGGTATTTTTCAACAGTTGCCAATAATTGAATTATTGGGCTACGGAGATTTTTTTGTTCCAATAATACGTATTTTTCCCACTTGGTCTATATGGATGACGTTATAAGTTCCTGTCACTGTTATTTACATAGCAGATAGAGTGAAAAATAACTTTAATTTCGGAAGTTAAAATCAAAAAACGAAAATTTAAAACTAAAGACACCGACTTCCGAAATTAAAGTAATTTTTCACTTTGTAGTGTTGTTTTCGGAAGTCGTTTGTTTTTTTTTTTTAAGTTTTGTAGCTTACAGGTTGCCCGTCTACGGCGTCCAAAGTCACACAATAGGAGAACAAAGTTTGACATGTTTAATAATACCTAATTAAACATGTCAATCTTTGTGCTTTGTGGATCAACCTCTGCGGCTGCACCATTTATCTTCTCAGGAAAAGTTTTCTTTGATGCATAAATTTGGAATCTATATATATCAATATTACCAGTTTGTTAGATGTATCGAAAACCTTCGAGAACCTTACGATATTTTACTTATATGTATAATAATTTGTCAGACCCAACATCTTTTCACAACCAGTATTAATAACATGTTTTTAATCCAAACAGAGATGTCTCTAAAAATCCGTTCTATCAACTGGGGACCATCTGTGCACCGAGTGCCTATCACTCACTGTCCCCAAGTTTGTCTAGTTACGAGCTGGTCGCAAATAAAAACACGCCTTTGTGTCATGTGAATGTTGCTACCTTTGATGGTTTTGTTCGAGATTTACAAGAGATTTTTGTAATAATTATAGCTGACTGCCACCAACATAAAGCCTCTTAGGAATTACTTTAGATTCAAAACTACAATGGGGCGCCCACATCAGAACTCTTTCAGGTAGACTAAGTTCAGCTGCATATGCAGTAAGAAAAATAAGGCAGTTGACTGATATAGCCACAGCTAGGTTAGTATACTTTGCTTATTTCCACAGTATTATGTCTTATGGCGTTCTGCTGTGGGGATCGGCAGCTGACGTAGATTCAATTTTCATTTTACAGAAGAGGGCAATCCGCGCGATCTATAAAATGAGTCCTCGCGAGTCCCTTAGAGACAAATTCAAAGAAATTGATATACTGACTCTGTCTTCTCTCTATATCTTTGAAAGTATTTTGTATGTTCGCAAAAACTTAGGACTTTTCAAAACAAGAAGCGATTTCCATAATATAAATACACGTAGTAGACACGAAATTGTCATACCCAAATTTAGATTAACTAAAACAAGCAAGTCATTTCTTATAAATAGTATCCGCTTTTATAACAAGTTGCCAAAGTCGGTTACAGAACTTAGCGATGGAAAATTTAAAACCCATATCAAACGTGTCCTTATCAAAAAAGCATATTATAAGATTAAAGACTACGTTGATGACAAGGAAGTTTGGCAATAATTCCTTCTGCACATGTGGCTTCCCTGGTACCTTATAAACGGCATAATTATGTAAGAGTCTATTAACTGCTCCCAAATTACCATGTTTATTCTCTTTACATTCATCCTTGACATAATCATTGTATTTGACATTATTCCTATTATTATAGATACCTCCAATTTAATTTCAACTCTTAGTGGCTTTTGTGGACATGATAATTATTCAATTTGTTACAGTTGTAATAGCAATCACGTCATTTGGCTGAAATAGGTTTTTATTTTTATTTTTATTGTTTGTCTTTTATATAGATTATTTTCTATTTTGTGAATGTGAGAACTTTGTAGGCTTATTGGACTGTAGATTTACTGAACATCTATTTTGTTAAGTACCTGGTACTTACTTGTTGAAAGGCCTACATTGTCCTCCCATGCCTACTAACACTGTAATTTGAAAATATTGTAAAAGCCAATTATTTTTAAAAGAGTAACCGTGGAGTTTCTTGCCGGCTCTTCTCCATAGGAAACGACCAATTGGAACCGTGCACCTAGCTTCTGACGTTTCATAAGTGCCCATGTAGGTTTATGTGAAATAAAATATTTTGATTTTGATTTTGATTTTGATTTTGATGTTGATTTTGATTTTGATTTTGATTTTGATTTTGATTTTGATTTTGATTTTGATTTTGATTTTGATTTTGATTTTGATTTTGATTTTGATTTTGATTTTGATTTTGATTTTGATTTTGATTTTGATTTTGATTTTGACTTACATACTGGCGCGACATGTCGGGCGACGCGACGCCGCACTATGGAACGCGGTAGTACTTGCTAACAAATAAATTTTTTGAAGTGTTGAATATTGTGTATGTTTTGGTTTTATTTTATTGTTAGGTAGTTGTACTTACATAATCACTTAGTTTTTTTATGTTTTTACTACACATAATATAGAGGAAATGACGTTAGATTTCGAAGTTATGGAAATACTGTGAAATTTTTCTGGCAGTTCCTTACTTTCAGAGTTAGATTTCGAGCATTACTTCAAAGAAAAGCTGTATTGTTTGACATTTGTTTATTAAGTATATGTTTTGCAGATTTAAAAACAGTTTTTTTAATTAAATTTGGATGTAATATACTGCTGTCATAATTATTATTCAAAAAATCGTTAAAAAATTCTGTTTTTCAACTTTAACGAGAGTTTTGACACTTAGCTCCGCTTGCCTCCGATGTAAATTTTATTTCATACCATGCACACACTATCTATCTATTATATATGTAAGAATGAGCTACTACATTTTGCAATTTTCGAAATTATAAGCTATCAAGTGGTATGGGACCTTAATAAATAACTGTTTTTTTGCGGTTTTGTGACAGTATTATCAATATTGCGTGCATTTCTATGTAGATACTGATATTTTTTTGCACTCATGCAGCAAATGAAGGTAAGTTCATTATTTTTTTGCACACTACCCTCATTTTATGAACCTTGCTCACAACAAACGTTCCATCACAATTAATTGTTATTTAACGGTATTTCTGGGTGATACATAATATAATAACAGTTCTTTTAACTGTTCGAGACGTGAATTGTTACTTTTTATAATGAGAACGGAAAAAATAGGTCGGCTCTGTCAACATTTTTACGTGAAAATTATAAACATTCTGAAAACAACATCGTAATGATATTATAAATGATATATAAAATATATGTTTTAAGTTTTCATTACCACAGATTAGATTATATGATAAAAATGTGTACAACTTTATACTTACTTTGTTTTTGCAAAATGTGCCTACAAAAAAATTAAATTAATGTTTTCTACCTTTGTAAAAGTTTATTTTAACGTTTTCTACAATAATTTATAGAAATGAGCAATATTTATATACAGCAAAACTTAAGTAATGTAAAATTTTGGACGAAATTAAAAATTCAAACGCGAGTGAAGTCGCGTGAAAACTTAGTTTTTAATAAATGTATAAGGTTTTAAATTTTCTTTACTATACTCTATGCTTGTGCAAAAAAAAATCAGCTGTTCCATACATTTTGTCGATTTAAGTGAACACAAATGTATGGAACAGCAGATTTTTTTTTCGCGATTTCAAGGTTGATTCCATAGAAAAAGTATACTATAGATGACACCAAACCACTGGTTTCAAGGATAACGGTGTCTACCCTAACACCCAGTATAACAATGATGTTATAATAAATTCCCGTCACTGTAATTTACATAGCAGGTGTATTCGAATTTGTGCGGCTGCTGCAGGTGCCGAAAACCTCAAACGGCGCAAATATAACAACCTCATTGGTAGCTATATTTTTGAGCCGTTTGGGGTTGAAACACTAGGGCCGTGGGTTCCGAGCGCTCATCGAGTATTTCGGGACATCGCCCAGTGGTTGGTCGACTCTTCACGTGACCAGAGGGCTGGCCAATTTCTAGGTCAAAGAATCAGCATTGCCATCCAACGTGGCAATGATGGCAATGCTGCCAGCCTTCTGGGCACTTTTCCCACTGACAGCGATGCAGAAGAATTTTTTGACCCCCTTATGAGCCCTTCCTTTATATATTATTTTTTCCCTTTGTACATAATGTTAGAATTAGATTGTATATTTTATTTAAAATAGTACCATAACTAAAAAAGTGAAGAATAAACACATGTTAAAAACAAAACACTACAAAAGTGAAAAATTACACAAAACTCGAAAATACAAAACCAAGGAGACCGACTTCCGAAATTAATGTTTTTTTTTTGTCGGTAGGTACAGATGTTTTATCTATAGTGAAGAAAAGTAGACCTAAGTAATTTAGGTTTGCTTGATATCTAATGGCCTACAATATGTTTCTAGACGCATAATATTACTTTCGGGCCAAATATATAATAGTAAAACATGCTTTTCTACCAGTCCTGTCAGTAACAAACAATCAATAGATTTTGATCAGATTGCCCGTAACTAATGACAAGACTGATTTTTTTATTTGTAGACTTCGTTAAGCTGAGACAATCTCTAAATAAGATATAGGTACTTATGTACTGTGTCGTCTGGGTGTTGGGGCTTTGAAACTAGCGAAACAGAATTGACGCGAAAAGTGTGAAAACCTGATTGACAGCTTTATCTGATGATGGAATGGCAATGGTGAGGTTTAAATTAAGATGTTTTGACAAAAATTGAGCATGCTGGGTTGCGAGCCTTTTGCCAACCGGGCACAAATCCAAAGTCCAGGCTGCTTTTGAGATATCCCTGATGGGAAAACCCAATAAAACTTTGCCCGACCTGGGAATCGAACCCAGGATCTCATGCTCGGCAGTAGCGCTTGCGACAGAGAGGCGAAAGAATTGAGTTTTTAGTAGGCTCCATTTGGCCGCTGTTGTTAGAGCCACACTCTAACGCCTAAATAAACTACCCGAAAAGACATTGTAGGACGATGCGTCATTTTTTTTCTTGCGGCTCATACATATTGGCGCGACTTGTGACTTCTTTTTAACCCCCGACTGAAAAAGTTTAACGTGTGTATCTGTGTGTCTGACTGTTCCATCGTAGCTGCCAAACCGCTGAACCGATTTTGTTTTTTTTTTGTTTTGTTTGAAAGGTGACTTGATCGAGAGTGTTCTTAGCTATTATTCAAGAAAATCGGGTCAGCCGTTTGAAGATTATCAGCTCTTTTCTAGTTGTTGAATGGATGTGAGTATCTTTCACAGGGCTAATCGATTGGAAATTTATAATTCTGTTACTTCAATGATATGAGAAGAATATAGTAACCTTGAACTGATGCTGCAGCATCACCTGGATGCAGAATACTAATATAAAAGTTGTAGGTAATATTTTGATCCAAGCGTCGTCGCGTTGGGGGACGGCTCATGAAAACGCCATACAACATACTCTAGGAATAATGAATATATGCTATTGTAGAAAGGATAGCTGCTGTTAATTTCCTATTTTCATGAGCCGTCCCCCGACGCGACGACGCTTGGATCAAAATATTACCTACAACTTTTATATTAAACTTAAAGGGCCAATACATATTACTTTTTTACTTTTTAAATGCTATGTTTTTGTCGGGGGTTTTTAAATTTTTAAATTTTAACAAAAGAATTTCTGAGAAATCTTCACTGTGAACAATGCGGCGGCGGGCGTCGCGTCGCGCGCCAAATCGCGCTAGTATGTAAGAGCCTTTATACGATTTGTTATTGATTTATTATTATGGTAATTTATTGAAAGTTTGATTATGTATTTATCTTAGTAAGTAGGATTGAAACGAAGGAGTGGATTCTGCTGTGTATGTAACCATTTTTAACCGACTTCCAAAAAGGACGAGGTTCAATGTGCGTAGCATGTTTTTTGTATTTATGTCCATAAAAAAAACAGCTGACTTCCAAAAAAAATAACACTACAATGTGAAAAAAAAACTTCAGTGGCAAAAAACGAAACATTATTGCATTACATAACATTATGTTTCACTCTGTAGCGTTTTTTTTAAGTCGATTGTTTTTTTTTTAATGTTAGCTTTTATCTTTGCAAATTCCTATTATTAAATGGGAATCAGTTAGGTACTGACTTTCTGTTACCAAACTGCTAAAGGTATGGATCAGGTGTCGATTTTAAGGTATATTTTACAGGACCCGTCTTAAGAATAGACGTCGTGTTCCAAAAGTTTCTGATCAAAATGTAAATAAACCCTGTTCTGGATAATTTCTTACGCAATCACTTACTAAAAGGAATTTGGAACACATTCATCTGTATTTAGAAGGTTTCAACTTTATATCTCACTGCTTTTTCCAATAAATTTTGTTTGAATGACATTACTAATGAAATATTACCTTCTTGAAAAATCACTAACAAAAGTTAGATTACATATAAAATAAAATTAACCTCATTATCAAATAAAAACATCTTTAAGTTGATTTTAAATTATAATTTCGGGTTTAAGTGTTCAAATAATTAAATCAAAGCACTCAGTTTGCAAGTGGCACGACACATTGGCGTCCACAGGTACGTTTTCTGATTTGTTTACATTTTCGGAAAATACTTTTGGAACAGCCCATAGTTCCCCTACGCGTAACTTCATAGTTCATGCCAATTAACTAAGTTTTCGATGGGTACCTTGGAACCAAAATTAGGAAAAAAAATTAGGGCTATAGTTAGGCTATGTCAGCCATGTTGCTGACATAGCCTAACTATAGCCCTAATTTTTTGCAGACGCATAGGAAAGGGCAAAATGAGAATGGCGCTTTTTTTCCTTTCGCTGGCTTCGTCAACAAATTTCCTTTTATTTTTTGTCCAAGTAAAGGGCCAAAACGCCAATAAATCATTACTATCGGCCTATCGACAAATAAGTTCGCGCTGATACGCCATAAAGAGGGTAAGTAGCTGTCACGGTGATAAACGGTGGCGATTTTATTGATATTTAAGATATGTTTTCGTGGGAAAGTCATGGGGTTTTTATTATGTTTTGATTTAGTTTGAGTAACAATCATTTTGATATTTTTTTGTGTGAATGAAATAATGTGTAAACCTTTACCTAGCTTTACTAATATTATAAATGCGAAATTGAGTTTATTTGTTACGCTTTCACGCTAAAACGGCTGAACGGGTTTGGATGAAATTTGGCACATGAGTAGACCATGACCTTGGTTTGGGCGTAGGATACTTTTAACTTGATCTTCTCACGGAATCGAGACTTATTAACCAGTGTTTCTCATCCTAAGTGAATAATTGTATTCTGTTTTTGAGAAATAAATGTCTTAAACCATACCGATGCACAAAAGCCTTTTTTTTGTTGTATTTTAGCTGAGTTGGAGGGATTAGCAGAAACGGTAATATACGTTGCTATTTTTTAATCCCTGAACCCTACTTAGCCTGCTGAATAGATCTTTTTTTTTATATTGCCTAAACTCGAAAAAAAAATTTATCACATAGTATATTAAATCGTGTGGTACCTAGTTTAATTATTGTGTACAGTATACATCTAACCCTTCGGGGAATACAGAATGATATAATGATGTTGTCAACTGAACAAATATTTTTATGAAAACATATACTTAGTTTTGATGCTTCAGGTAAGAATCTTTTGTGACCTCTCCAAGGCATTTGATTGCGTCGATCACGAAACGTTACTCTTGAAACTTGAGCATTACGGACTAGGAAAACTTGCGCTCAGTTTAGTAAAATCTTATTTAAATGATAGACAACAGCAAGTTCAAATAAACGGTATCAACTCACTAGGTTTAAAAGTAAAAATGGGTGTTCCACAAGGCTCGATTTTGGGTCCTTTCCTCTTTTTAGTGTACATTAATGATCTACTCCATTTATTAAAAAATCAGCCACACATGGTGTTATTTGCTGACGATACTTCCTTAATTTTTAAGGTAGATAGACGTGCTACAAATTTTGACGAAGTAAATAACGCCCTACTGCAAGTCCAAAAGTAGTTCACTGCTAATAATTTAGTATTAAATGAAAAAAAAACAAAGTGCATAAAATTTTCTTTACCAAATGTCAAAAGTAGGGATTGTGAGATTATATTGAATCAAGAGAAACTAGAATTCGTCGATAAAACTCTTTTCCTGGGGATCACGCTCGACTCAAGGCTACAATGGGGTCCTCATTTAACATCTCTTGCAGGACGGCTAAGTTCAGCAGCATATGCTGTCAGAAAAATTCGACAATTTACTGATGCAGATACCGCGAGGCTAGTCTATTTTGGTTACTTTCATAGCATAATGTCTTACGGTATTTTACTATGGGGACGGGCTGCAGACATCGAGTCTATTTTTATTCTGCAGAAAAGAGCGATCAGAGCCATTTATAATCTACGCAGGCGCGATTCTTTAAGGGAACTGTTTAAGGATATTAACATCATGACGGTACCTTGTCAATATATCTATGAAAACATCATGCACGTAAGAAAATATTTACATCTTTTTAGTAAAAGAGGTGATAGACATAATTATAGTACTAGAAACAGGGACTTATTAGTTCCACCAGGTTTCAGATTGACTAAAGTAGACTCATCTTTCATGGGGTACTGTTTAAAATGTTACAATAAAATTCCTTCCCACATCCTTCAACTGAATGAGACGAAATTGAAAACTTGTAGCAAACGCACACTATGTAGGCAGTCATATTATAAGTTGGAGGATTACATCTCTGATAAAAATGCTTGGCTTAATGCTAGTCCTGCTCCACAACCACAACTAACTAATTAACATTCGAAAATACTGTTGGAGCTGCTGAAGATTGTAAGACCATCTTTGCATTGTATAAACTCAATCTCCTTTGTATTATATAATTGCACAGGTGTGAGTACTATGTACTATAGAGCTACCATTTACCGGGTAATTTGTCTTTCATTGACTTGAGTGTGCCCTGGCGGCTGGGAATTTCATGCTCACTCAAATGTCTCACTGATGGTGGCGCGCGTGTTGGATCATTTAGCTCCCTTCAAAATGGTTGAGCTGAATGGTGCTGATCCATGCGTCATGTTCGTGAACGAGCGCCGTCAGTTGTAACTGGTCATCTCTTAGCTGCCATGGCTTATTTTAATTTTTGAATTGTTTTTATTTTATGATTGTGGATGCTTTTAACGTGCTTTCTACATTGTTCTCACATGTATAATTTCAACGTGAATGATGTAACCAATATATTGTAACAATATTTTGATTTAAAAGAGTGTCCATGGAGTTTCTTGCCCGTTCTTCTCCATAGGTACCTACTACGCTTTGGAATGGACAACTAGCTTTATATTTCTGACTGACACACTGTATATATACATATACAGACTGATAAATGGTTTAATTGAAATAAATGCTTTGAGTTTGAGTTTGAGTATCTGATTTGTATTGATTTGTTCACATTTTCCGTCGTCGTCATGCAAAGCAAGCCTTTAGAGACTGTTATTGTCCAATATAATACATAGGTACCCGAAAATTAATTTCATAATAATTTAAAATAATTATATTTGTGATCTTCTAGAACATTTTGTGGCTTGTATTTTGAACACTCACAAATCAAATGGGTCAATATCAACAAAGTGTATTTTTCTTCAATTTTGGTGGCGAAATTTTTTCTTCTGTTTTTGTGAAAAATAAGGACCTGATTTAAGAGTAGAAAATCCAAGCTAGAAGGATCTTCAAGAGGTCTAAGAATATCTCGATAACTTTTTGAGATATTTTAGTTTAAAGTCTTTTGTGGCCACCAAAATTGAAAATTGAATCGAAAGTGCCCACCAAAATTGAAAATCAGTGGCACCAAAATTGGATTTCTCTGTCACAAACCTCAATCTCACTAATTAATAAAGCTCAATGTAACCAATCTCACAAATTCTCGGGATTTATCAATAACTTTCATAGGTTAATAAAACTCTCTATTGTTAAAACATAATACTTATTATGATTTTTCTGATAAACTCATAATTTTAAGTTACAACTAATTTAATATAACTGATTTATGCGTAACCCCAAATCACTACCTATAACGTGTAGCTTACTATTAAATCACTTTAAAATCAATAGCAAATCGATCCACCAAAAATTTAACAATTCTTGTCCCCCGTGCCACCCAAGATGATACTTACGTTTTTGGCGGGAAATCACAGCACTAATCACACCCCTATTACGCGCAAGTGCCGGCGCACGCCTGAGACATGCGAAATAATAAAACACGATTGAACGCACACGCACGAAACTTTATGTTATAATGAGTTGAACAAGTGCCACAAAAATTTAGATTTTTGCTTGGACAAACTTTGATCGAGTATCCTGTGCTTTTAAATTAGATTTTCTAATATGATTTAATTGTTTTTAGATAATGTGTCTTATGCATATAATTTTAAGGCGATTTTTTTTCCTCTTATTATTTACATATACTTATATTTAAAAAAATGTGGCCCTAACTGAACCAAGTTACGTAGAACACTATAAAAAAAAAAAAAAACATCCAACATTTAACACCTCGATTCTCAACGTGGACACGTATAATATGCCGCCGGGATATTCACCAAAATACTAACACATCACATTAAAAGCATTGTTCAGTAAATATAATAAAATTTCCACTTTAGAATCTTATCCATCGTGGAAAAACATTCAAAGGAGAACGGAAAAGGTAGGAATAGCCACTTTCACCTAACTCAGTTCAGACCACACAAGATTAACATAGAAAATTCAACAACCCTCGCTTACGTAAATCTATTTAATATTTAGTTCTGCCACAGAATAAAAGATGCAGAAGACTCTCACACGATAAGCGTGATGCTAACGTTGGCAGTAACTCCCAAGAATTGTTTCAATATTATTATTGTTTTTCTTTTCATTGATATAAGTAGATTTTAGAGTTTGTTCGCTATTTTGTATTTGCCCCAAAAAACCGTTTTCACGGTTTTTCTGTGGGAACGGATCATATGAAATTAAAGTTGTAACAGGAACTTATTACACACCGCTCCCGCCACAATCCGTTCGGCCAATCAGGGCAAAGCTTCTAGAAGCTTCGACAAAATTCCCAGCGCGCATGACATTGATCTGACGTGCATGTCAAGTGCTCCGCAGCTGAGGTGAAAAACTATAATTTCTTCGACCCAAACCCTAATGTTTACGATATACCTGGTGTGAATATTAAAAAGTTAGATTCTATGACAGCCAACACAAAAAAACATCGATGACAATCGAAAACTTGCAATGATTTGAAATGTCAAATCATTCATTCTATAATGTCCAATGAAAGGTTTATACCATTTCACAAATAAACTGTTATCAGAGATTATCAATATCAATGTCAGTTTGAGTTATTGCAAATTGTATCGAATTGATACACTGCATTCATTTATTCTTTAGTCATTGAATTTCCGACTAAAATAGACCAAGAGACCGATCCTAAACTTAAGAGACGTAGGTATGTTTATTGCAAACCGTTCCTACCTCCGATTTATTTAATCCTGGGCACAGTCTGGGGCACCCGTTTTCACCGCCGACGATTAACGAGAAGCGATTTGAACTAGCAACTCCAAACTTGTCGGCGACCAACGAGTAGCGCGTGCGCGACAGCGACTAGCGATCACTCGCTGGTATGCGTATGTACGAAGCGTGAGTCTCTCAGCGAGTGTTCTGCCTGCCAAGTGAGTGTCGCGAGTACTCTCTTTGATAGCCCTTGTCGCTGTGACAAACTAGTACTCACTGGCGGTGTGAACAGTCAGCGATCACCTATTTATGCATCTCTTTTACTTACACGGGACTTACAATCCTCTTGAGCGTGAAAATGAACAAACAATAAACTTATTGACTTGCAATAAACTGATGTGATTTGATTTTTTTTTTTGAACATTAAACCCATTGAACATTAAGCCCACACTAACTTAACCTAAGATAAGGCACCTGTCCCACGAGGACGCGACTAACTTTCAACGATATAGCCTAAGGTGTAGTCCAGGTTCTGATTATAGAGCCAGAAGGTGGCTACAGGAACTCCTCAACTTTACAAGATAGCCCGGCTGTGTTGGGCTTACCTTACAAGTGAAGAGGGGGCTTAAAATAGCCGCTTTGGCAGAATCATATTATGAAAATATTATGAATCATCGTAAAATGTCACAAACTGACAAATCATATTATGATCTGCGTGTGATTCATATTACGAATTAATTCATCTGTTTGGCAGTTTTCTATGGAGATTCGTAAAATCCACACAATATGAATTACTTTTGTGTCAAATTAGAGGAATTGCTAATGACAGCTGGAAATTCAGGAAATGATTTTTTTAGAGGAATTGCTAACCCAGATATTTAAACAAATGCAATGCTAAAAAGTATAATATAAAATATGGGTGGGGCGTGAACGTCCTTCTTAGGTACACTTCAAGATTAGCCTCGAGCTTTTAATAAAATATTAAAGTTCTATGTTTACGTAAGTTTTATTTAGTACTTTTTAGTTCAACAAAACATTGTTCTTAAAAAGATTTGTATCAATATTTTATTTCAGGTTTATTCAAATAGTGTTTTCTCATTATTACTTGGAACACCGTGACCTTTATTATTTAAATGTCAGGGGCAATGGTTTCTTACATACGTCTTCTATTTATTCCAACAATTCGCAGACGGTGCCAATATTTTTAAGTAGGTACAGTCAGGTACAAGTGTGGGTGATCTTCATCTTGTTTTGTATTTTTATACAATGTTTATAGACGAAAAAAACCTTTTTGGGTTTGAAACTACGATTAAAAGGGTTAACAGTAAACAACAACAACAATACAGTACTTTATTAAGCACAAGATTTTACTAGAAATACACAGAACACATAGGTTATCAATATCATATTGGTAGTTAATTGTGTCCAGCGCTCGGCGTGGCAACATGTCGTGTTAGGGTTCACGACTGATCAATCGTCATCCAGGGTTTTATGACTCTTGAGGAACAGTTACGCGTATAAGTTACTAAATATATCTACGTCTATGTATTTTATCATATTGGTAATCAATAATATTTTTAAATCCCATGAAAACCACATAGATACAGAAAAATAAAAATAAATAATAAAATAATTCACTTACTGTACCCAAAACGATCCCATTTGCTATCAAAACTTCAGAGAACTATTTCTGCGAGATGTTTTATCTATTTCTATAACAAAGGTTACCTGTATCCACATGATAATGAAGACGTAGGAACCTTGTGTTGGATCAGGGATCCATATTGACTCACCTGTACCAGTTCTAAGGTTTCGAACACAATTTCGTACTTAGTTGGTCGTGTAGTTTGAGGCACATGAGTAGATAATGCTACAGAGACCTAACTTGGTACAGCCGATCTTCTTCTCTCGTATTCGCTCGAACGAACAACACATGCCCTGGTAAGAACTAAAAACATTTGCTGCAAGGCAAGGCGTTAGTGGACAGGACACTTGGCTAGACGTCCTGATGGCAGGTGGGACAGAGCCCTAAGGCCTTTTGTACACACAGATTTTTCTTGCCGTGAAAAACTACGGTTTATTCGCCGTGTGTAGGCACGGTCGTAGTTCTTATAGATTCATATACATCACTCCTACCTACGCCTGAGAGGACTTAGGCGAAGGAAGACAATCAATCAATCAATCAAATTTATTCGCATAATATGGGTTTACAAAGATGTTACACAGGTACGGTTTCACCATATTCAGCTTATGTGCTAACATAAGCTGACAAATTACAATAAACAATCATAATACTTAAACAATTAGATCATATTATCTTTAAATATATAAATTATACAATGATAGTCAGTCCATTACAAATAGTCGTCATGATGTTAAAATAAAAGGTCAAATTCAGTAAGAGTAAAATTATTTAGATTGAATTAAGAATTATGCTGGGTAGATTACAATTATTTCAACGACAATTAAATTTTGGATTACTATTAATTAATTATTAAACAATGATAGCGTTACATTTTGTCTTCGAAGTACTCCTTAACTGAATAATAAGCCTTATCTGTAAGTAAACATTGAAGTTTCTTTTTAAATAGATTTATATTACTTGAACTGCGTATAATTAAGGGTAGCTTATTATATATTTTAGGGCCCATGCAAACAAAGCTATTAGAAAGGAGTGCGGTTTTCCCTGGTGGAACGCATAGTTTATCTGCGTGACGCGCTCTTGTGCGATACTGTTTGAGTATCGCACAAGAGTTCTAGATTGCGAGAGAGATGTTGGGCAGTGACAATATGTTTAAACGTTTGAAATGAGGCTCACATGAGTCCGTTTGGGTTAAGTAACATATAGCTCTTACGCATCTTTTTTGCGACCTGAAAGCACTTTCCAGATCAGTGGTATTACCCCAAAAAATGACACCGTATCGAAAAGTAGACGATACATAACCATGGTAAGCAATTATTGAGGTTGTAATATCAACGATTTTACTGAGATTACATATAGCGAAAGAATAACTGTTTAATTTATTACATACGTGTTCTATTTGTTTCTTCCATGTCATTTTGTTATCTATGTATAATCCTAAAAACTTTGTTGACTCTACTACTTCTATTTTGTGGTCATCACAATTAATGTTTAAATCCTCTATAGCTGGTCTTTGTCTGAAATTAATGGCTTTTGTTTTACTAATATTAATTTTTAAATTATTACTTATTAACCAATTAATTGTATTTTTTAGAGTCAAATTTATATTTTTAAGAATGTCATTTTTGCCATGCGAGTCAAAAAGAATGGTACTGTCATCAGCAAATAGAGTCATGGGATTATCGGTTACAGTTGGTATGTAATTAATATATACTAGGAAAAGCAATGGCCCCAGCACACTACCTTGCGGTACGCCATATTTGACTTTCCTCAGGTTAGATTTATATACTGTCATAGTTTTCGTTTTTGGGCAAATGTATTCAGTTTGTAGTCTGTCAGTTAAATAGGATTCTATTAATTTATGTACATTTCCCCTAATGCCGATTGCATAGATTTTATCCAATAGTATGTCAATTTTAACGCGGTCAAATCCTTTTGTCATGTCCATATATAGGGCAACTGTTGGACATCGCTTATCCATATTAGTCAAAACTCGCTTGCAAAAGTTATATATCGCTAAATTGATTGACTTGTCTTTCCTAAATCCCATTTGTTCTTTGGCAAGTAGATTGTTACTTTCAAAATAATTGCAAAGGCTATTATATATAACCCTTTCAAAGATCTTAGAAAAAATAGATAGTAATGCAATTGCGCGATAGTTGTTCATGTTATCTTTGTCCCCTTTCTTATGGATGGGCTTTATTATTAAATGTTTAAGTTTATTGGGAAATGTACCGGTTTCTATAGATAATTTTAGTATATGTGATAGTACTGGTGAAATTATATGAGCGACTCTTTTTACAATATTAGTCTTAACTCCGTCATACCCCACACTAGAAGTGTTTTTTAATAAAAATATGATTTTATGGATTTCAGCCGGATCGGTGGCATAAATATTGATTTGCTGTGAGATGGGGGGCATTTTAATAAGGGGGGTTTGTCTTCCGGTATTATTTGTTCAATAAAATAGTTATTAAAGTGAGTCACTATTTTGTTTGGGTCATAAATAGGTACATCATTCATTTTTATCCTATTTGTCTGTTCGCGAGGCTGGTTATGCTTGTGTTTATTGATTATTTTCCAAATTGTTTTCGATTTATTTTATTGCGTATGTATTTTGGGCTTTTTGTGTCAGTTTTAGAAACGATTTTACTTTTTTAGCGTATTTCTGAAATATTGATTTATTTTCGTGTGTCCGTTTTTTCCTATAATTCCACAGTAGAAACCGTTTACGTTTACAACATATTTTTATGCCCTTTGAGACCCATTTGGGCTTCTTAAATTTAGAGATCCTTATTTTTATACGTGGTGTAAATTATAAAATGGAGTAAAAATTTCATGAAGACATTGTAAGCTTCATTAACGTCGTAAGTCAAAGACTTCCTTAAAGCCTATTTGGCTTACATTTTCAATAAACTTTTTTATATTATCTTCTGAGTAATCGCGTTTATATTCATACCAATGATCAGTACCATATACTCTCTCTACAGGATATTTCAAGATTTGGGCTGTATGGTCAGACAACGCTAGTTCCACTACACTTGCTGTGCACCCTTGAACGTTATGTAGAATGTTGTCTATGCACGATTGGCTAGCAAGTCTGGTGGGTTGTTGAATTGCAATCATCAAATTATTGACAAGAACAACATTTTGAGTTATGTCGCAGTTATATAATGTGAACGGTGCATTTTCTAAGGGAATTTTGTATGAATTATTGCAATTTGGACAGGACAACGTCTGTTGAGACAGCTAGTATATTGATTCAACATTAATGATATACCTAATAGAGTGTCCATACTGTCCATGGAGACGTACGCTTAAGAATGGGCAATTCTGACTAACCGACTCCTTGACAATTCAAAAGTGCTTGTAAATAGTATGATTTGAGTAATATTTCATCCATGTATGTGAGGAGGCGAGTCTGTATTCTGTTATTCACCGGGCAAGAGTTCAATCTACGAGCTGCTACTAGAAATTATCTATAGCACATTAAGATAATGCTCGGTCTCTGTGGAATATCTACTCTTGCTCCAGAGGTGTGAGAGAAATAGACACCTGGTGTCTCAAATACTATTTGCGGGTAGGAATGGTCATTGTCATTAGGGTAGCTTTGAAAACATTGGGGTGGCGTAATTAAAGGCAGGCAGGTGATTTGGTGTAAAGTTTTGTGAATTCCGATTTGAACAGTTCGGTTTAAATTAAATTGAACTTTATAGATTTCTGTAACTTTGTTTTATTTATGTTTTGAATAGTTGAACTGAAATGATTGCAAATATTTATAGTAGAAGTAGAGATGTCGGGTTTCCAATGCAGGGACAAGCAGAACTGAGTACCTAGTTGTTGCAAGACTCTTAACCCGCGTCCTAAACAAAACCGATCGTCGCGTGAGTACGCGTGAATTTTGACGTACAACGCCATGCGAATGTCAATTCATGTAAAAGATCGCGAAGATTGCGTACCTACTCGTGCTAATACGCGTCGTTGTGTTACTCATTTAATCTCATTTGTTCATCTCGGAAAACTGGAGAGCACCCTCTGTCGACGCGACCTCGCGTTCGGGTTCGACAAACAAAATGAACGCGACGGCCGCATACTCGCGCGTTGATTAGGACGCGGCTTTAGTGTACCTACTTAACAAGGACAGACAGTCTTGACAGTTTTGTCAGTTCTTGACAGTTCAAAAACTACAAATACCTAAATGGTCTAATAATTTTGAAATAAATGCTAAATTGCTAATATTTCTCCCGTCTCTACAATTTTCTTTGATTATCTATAAAATATCTCTCTCATCGAGCCAGTTATCATGCTAGTAGGTACACTTAATAATTATTTCTTACTCGTATTGTCTTTGTTGTAAGTCATGACCGCTACAGCCGACTTTTAGTAATTAATTTTGAACTAATTAAGTAACTACTTAAAAGAAAAAAAATCTTAATCTTAATTTCTGGGCGAAATTATGGCAATAACTCTTAAAAATTCAAAACTTTGTCCATTCTTTCAAACAGTTAATGCAGACACAAATCATTTTGTTTCACTTTTGAGAAACATTTTGAAACAAATGTTGCAAGAATTGTGGCTTAACTTTTTTGTGTTTTCTTTTAATTTAGGAAAGTAGTCAAAGAAAGTAAGATATAGATCTTCCCTTCATTCAACTTAATTAAAATATATCACCATATTTTGATGTACCTATGAATGTCTACAGTAGTTTTTTATTGTTATAACACAAAAATAGAATTTCACCAGTGACACTGAACTCGGTTTTATGGCTGTACTGATTGCGTTCGGCTTCATATGTGCCTTCGCCCTAAGTTCGTTTGTCCACCGCAGCCGTCACCGGGACGTCACCGCAAACGAGATGACGGCGCCGAAGTAGCAATACGTACATTTACTATGGCCACGTCTCCTCCGTCACCCGAGCGCCGTCATCCTGACTGCCGATTATTCGAGTACTTCATCACGACATTAGAACTTGGCTCGAGATTATGACGGGTCGATGTGCCAGCAATATTAAACACGTCTGATCTTGTCCACACACTGCCGTCACACCGGTGCCGTTCACCCGGCTTTTGTGTTGCCTATAATAATGCTCCGCCGAATTCGGTCCCGCGTGGACAAACGATCGCCGTCACCAGGACGTCATGTTCGGCTCGAATAATCTCGTTTTTCGGTGACGTCCCAGTGACGGCTGCGGTGGACAAACGCCCTAATTCAGTTCGATTCGGTGGGTTATCGAAAAGTTCTGGAGGAGAAATAACAGGTAATTTGCAACGCTGTACTAGAATATACAAAAACACTTACCCGACCCATTACTAAAAACTAAAAAGAACGATAAAACGCCAAATGGCGCAAATAAACTCCACGTAATACGGGTAAACTTTTTAACTTAATCGCATTAAGCGTTTAGTATTCGGTGCCAGTCCCCGATACTTTAACATATGATGCGGCTGCGCTGGGATCATAAATTATAGCCCGAAACTAAATGATTTGCAGTTCTAAAGTTATTTGTACTTTTAGTAGGTACGCGTACTTCGGCTGAGACGGCGGCCTGGTCTACTGTGGTGGGGAGGAAGGCTAAGAAAGCAAAGACTGGCACGCTGGCGACGCCCACTTCTGTAAAGGGGAAAAAACAGCAAGTTAAACTCCCTAGGGTTCCCACCACGGCGGCTATTGCAGTCTCGGTAAGAGAGGGATCATCTGCCAATATCGGTCAGGTTATGTTGGCCGTAAGGCAGCAAATTCGTTTGGCCGATGTTGGCATTGACACTGTCGGCCAGAAAAGGGCTGTAGATGGTGGTCTTGTGATTACCGTCGCTGGCGCCGACTCTTGCACCAAGGCGGATAGACTCGCCAACCGAATGCGAGAGGTCCTCACCGAATTTAATGTGAAGATTTCACGCCCAACCAAAAGAGCTGAGGCGAGGATCATGGATCTCGATGATGCCGTGACACCTGAGGAAGTGGCAGCTGCTATTGCCGAAGTGAGTGGTTGTTCCCCCGAAGACGTAAAAGTGGGTGAAATTCGTCGTCCGCCCGCTTCTTTGGGACACGTCTGGGTCCGTGGCCCCTTGGTGGCGATAAGAAAGCTGGCGTCCGACAAGCGCATGCGCCTAGGCTGGACGACAGTAAGGGTTCAGATTTTGGAGGCGCGTCGCATGATGTGCTTCCGATGCCTTGAGCCCGGGCACGTCCGCTGCCATTGCACTAGTGTGGTTGACCGGAGCACCCAGTGCTATGCTTGTGGGGGAGATCACAAAGCAAGAGAGTGCACGTCTAAAACCATGCGGTGTCCGCTGTGTGCAGATCATGGTCTTCCAGCGGATCATCGGCTGGGGGGTAAGAAATGCGTTCCGCGCAAGAAAAAGACCTCGCTTGCCCCTACCACATCGCAGGGGTCGGCAGAAGCACCACTGGGCCCAGGCCCTGCGGAGGAAATGGACACCTCACCTTCCCAGCCCTAAAAGTACTCCAGTGCAATCTGAACCACTGCCGCAACGCGCAGAACCTTTTTCTGCAGACTATTGCGGAGTGGTCGGTTGCCTTGGCGGTGGTAGCGGAGCCCTACGGCCTTCGAGATCATCCTCGCTGGTTCCGGGACACCGCGGACTCTGTCGCAGTTTACTGGGCTGGTGGAAGCGGTGGGCCTCACTGCTCCGTACTAGATAGGGGGCACGGATTTGTTGCAGTGGAATGGGGACCTCTAGCCGTAGTGGGCTGCTACGTGTCTCCCAACATTTCCCTCGCTGAATTCGAGGAATATCTGGACGGGGTTGCGAACTGTATTCGGTGCAAATGTTCACCCCGTCCGGTGCTTGTCTTGGGTGATTTCAATGCGCACTCCAGAGCTTGGGGGAGCACCCAGGACAGACCGAGGGGACACGCAGTACAAGACTGGGCGGCGTCGCTTGACCTACGTCTTTTGAATCGGGGTTCCGTTTCCACATGCGTTAGGTGGCAGGGGGAGTCCATTGTAGATCTTTCATGGGCAACTCCTTCGGTTGCCCACATGGTGTCGGAGTGGAGAGTAGCGGAGGAGATAGTGACACTTTCGGATCATCGCCACATTACTTTCAAGCTAACACTACGCCCGTTGGACGGCTTGAGCCGTGCAAATTCTAGCCCACCGATGCGGCGATGGGCCCTCAAGCGGCTCAATCGAGACATGCTCGTGGCAGCTGCTAACGTTGCGGCATGGGCGGAAGATAGTGGTTCTCAGGGAAACTCGCCCGATCCGGAGGAAGAGGCGGTCTGGTTCCGGGATACGATGACGTTGATTTGTGATGCTGCTATGCCCCGGGTCAGATGCGCCCAGCGTCCAGGTGCGGTTTACTGGTGGTCGACAGATATCGCGCAGTTGCGTGTATTCTGTCTCAGATCCCGACGCCAGTATCAGCGCACCAGACGCAGACGCCAGCCGAGAGCTACGGAGGAGGAAATATCCAGAAGCTACAGAGTGTACCGGGAAGCGACAATGGATCTACAACACGCCATCGCGGATGCCAGGTCAAGATCCTGGCAGGAGCTTCTCGAGGGACTGGACAGGGATCCTTGGGGAAGACCTTATAAGTTGGTCATGGCCAAATTACGTCCATGGGTCCCTCCTATTACAGAAACCATGGACCCAGGTCTACTGGAGAGAGTCATTAACACGCTCTTTCCAGTAGTTAGGGACAGTCCTTCGTCTCTCTTGTCTCCTTCAGACTGGTCTGACGAGTTGGGGGTGACTGAAAGCGAACTAGAGCGTGCCGTGAGACGTATGGGGGCTCGTAACACCGCGCCAGGCCCTGACGGTATTCCGGGTCGGGCTTGGGTTCTGGCTCTGACTGCTCTGGGAGACCGCTTAAGACGGTTGTTCAACAGCTGTCTCTGTGCGGGTGTATTCCCCTCCAGCTGGAAGGAGGCCGGATTAGTCTTGTTGAGGAAGGAAGGCCGGGACACAGAGTCTCCTTCTGCATACCGTCCCATTTGTCTGCTCGACGAGGTTTCCAAACTATTCGAAAGAATAATTGCCGAAAGGCTCGTCGGGCATCTGTCGCGTGTTGGTCCTGATCTCAGCGATTGCCAGTATGGCTTCCGGCAGCAGCGTTCTACTGTGGATGCGATCTTACGCGTCCGCTCACTGTCGGAACAGGTGGTGTCCCGGGGTGGGGTGGTGCTGGCGGTCAGTTTGGATATCGTCAATGCCTTTAACTCTCTGCCCTGGGATGCGATTAGGGCGGCACTTGTACATCACAGAGTGCCTCCTTACCTACAGTACATCATCGGGGACTACCTTCGCGACCGGCATATTCGCTTTGTGGGTCGGGACGGCAGCGTTCATCGCAGGGAGATTACGTGTGGGGTTCCGCAGGGGTCAGTTTTGGGTCCTTTCTTGTGGAATCTCGCTTACGACGTGGTCTTGCGTGTCGACCTCCCCGCTAGCGTTAATGTCGTTTGCTACGCGGATGACACCCTGGTGTTAGCTAGCGGGGGCACCTTTGAAGAGAACATCCAGCTTGCCGAGCTCGGAGTGGCAAAAGTTGTGGCATCAATCCGCGGGCTGGGTTTAGAGATAGCGCCTCATAAAACCGAGGCACTTTGGTTCCACAAACTGCCGAGGAGCAGAGAGCCACCCAGCTCGTTGGTCAGAATTGGAAATGCACAAGTCCAGGTGGGTCGATACATTAAATATCTTGGCTTAACCCTGGATGGTCGTTGGGGCTTCGAAGAGCACTTCGAGCGATTGGTTCCCCGCGTCGGGAAGGCAGTGGGTGCTCTGCATAGACTGTTGCCCAATCTCGGTGGACCTCGAGAAGAAGTTCGCAGTCTCTATGCTGGTGTTGTGCGATCGATGGTCCTTTATGGGGCACCTGTTTGGTCAAATAGGCTTTCAGGCGTCCGACGCTGCAGGACTAAAGTCAACAGTCTGCAGCGGAGAATGGCTATTCGTATCGCACGAGGATACCGTACTGTATCTTTTGAGGCGGCAACTCTCCTGGCACGCTTTCCGCCGCTGGACATCTTGGCGGATATGGACGCGAGGGTCTATAACCGAATCCGTGTCATCCGCCAAAGTGGCAATGGAGTGCCGGGAATCGCTGTTATACGGCTGAGGCGGCAGGAACGGCGACACGCGCTCGAGCGGTGGCGTGAGCGGTTGCAACAACCGCAATATTCGCGTAAGCGCGTTGTCGAAGCCGTCCTACCGCATTTCGAAGCCTGGCTGAAAAGAAGGGAACGCATCTCCTATAGGCTCACTCAGGTGCTGACCGGGCATGGCTGCTTCGGTGAGTACCTGAATAGGATTGGGCGAGAGGCCACAGCAAATTGTCACCACTGCGGAGGCGGTTTAGATTCTGCGCAGCACACGCTTGAGGAGTGCCCTGCGTGGACCTCTGAAAGACAGGTCCTGGTCGCCAGGATCGGGCGAGATTTGTCTCTGCCAGCAGTCGTTGGGTCTATGCTGGCGGATTCGGAGAACTGGAGGGAAATGGCCTCCTTCTGTGAGACCGTAATGGCTCAGAAGGAGGCTGCTGAGCGGGATCGTGAGAGGATTGATCCCGCTCGTAGAAGAAGGCGTCGGGGAGGCAACCGCCTCGACGCCTAACACGCCGAAACCCGCCTGCAACCTTTAACGCAGGCCGGAATTTGGGATCACGGGCGTTCACAGTGGGGACTCTGTCCGCCCATTGAGTGACCTCAGGGAAGACGGCGCACAGTGGTCACGTGCGCTCTAGCATACATGCACAGTTAGGTTTTGGGGAGACCTCTTTACAGTCTCCCTAGAGATGAGCCTTAACAGGCATTGTACAGAGGGGGTTTCGGATTGGTCTTTTGAGAGGTAACGGAACCCCTTCTATGTGCAGATGGTGATCACCGGGGTGGTTTTAGTGAGGTAAAAATCCCACACTCCCCGGTCTTGTACCCCAAAGACCGGGCGCCTTTTGAAGGTTTCCCCCCGAAAACAAAAAAAAAAAAAAAAAAAAAAAAAAAAAAAAAAAAAAAAAAAAAAAAGGTACGCGTACTTCACTAGAATTTATAATTTTACTATGGTGTCGCCCATTGTTCCTGCTCATTCGTTGTCATAAACGGGTTTTCATATGGGGTTTCCTAAAACCAAAATAAATACAATTTACTCGATCCTAAAACTTCTCAAATATCATTTCATTCTATATTCATTTATTGCATTCCATATTGTAAACTCAGACCAAATTAAAAACCAAGACAGAGCTGTGCTGTCAACAGTGACGTGTGGCCGGTTTCGTACACATATTTATGTGCACTTACTGAGGTGTAGCTTGATTGCATATAGTTGTAAATGTGTGCGTGTTAGCGTGTGAGCGTGAGAGCGTGTATGCACAGAACGGAGGTGTAGTGCATGCGGCATGTCCCGCATGCGGCACATAAATTGTGGAGCGCAGTCATAGCGCAGTATACATACAATTACTACGTACATACGGAATTCGACCAGAAACCCGTAGCTCATTATAAAATCCTTGAGCCTCTAAGTTAGTCTATCTGTCCCGTTAATTACGCTCCGCCGTCAAGGAAGAGACGCAACGATATTCTCGCTCAAGAAACGTACAAAAGGTTATAAGGTCCCGTGTGAAACATAAAAAAGAGATAATATAAAAGAGATGACACTGCCGGCGAGTACTCGTTTGTCACAGCGACAAGAGCTATTAAAGATCCGAGAGTACTCGCTCAAATGCTCGCTTGGCGGGCAGATCAGGCGATTATCACACTGCCACGCATCACGCTGCATGTTGCGTGTCAACGCACCGCACCGCACGCGCGTGGATGCATTTTCTGTGTGTTGGACTGTGCATGTTTTCTATACAAACGGAGATACTTACAAGCAACGTTAGAACACGCATTCATGCGCTACGCTGCGTGGTGCGTGGCAGTGTGTTAATCGCCTCACTCGCTGAGAGACTCTCATACGCATAATCAGCGAGTAATCGCCCGTCACCGTCGCTCGCTGCTCGTACCTCCCTACTCGTTTTTAGTTGCTAGCACTACTCGCTTCTCGTTAATCGGCGGCGGTGGGACAAGTGCCTTGACCGACGACCGTAGGTTTTGTTCAAATGGTTGGTCCCACTCCCGCACCGAAAAATTATTTCCAAAATTGAATAAGAAGGGTGCTCCAAACAGGTTCTACTTAACATAATATTATCTAAATACAATGCCTTGAGCAGAAGCCAATTTATCAGCCAAAACGCCAACTGAGGCCCTTACACGAACGCGAGACGTAAACGTAACGTAAATTCAAACGATTTTTAAATTGAAAATACAACTCCTATGTGAAAAGCATAATTAATATCACCCATAGATTATGAATAAAATCGCATCTAAAAGTAAGTAATTATTATTATTATGCCAAACGAGTATCCTAATCCTAAATCTAATATTATAAGTGCGAAAGTGAGTTTGTTTGTTTGTTACGCTTTCACGCTAAAACGGCGAAACAGATTTAGATGAAATTTGGCACATGGGTAGACCATGCCCTGGAATAGGACATAGAATACTTTTTATCCCTATATTCTCACGGGATCGAGACTTACGCCGGTGAAACCGCGGGGCGCAACTTTTTTTTTTATTTGCTAATTTTAAAATAGTTCGACTTACCATAGGTACCTACATTAACTCCGCGCGGTCGTACTAGACCCACAGGACCAACAAAATTTCGTAGCGCGTACAGTCTGTTACATACAAAATATTACGACCAAAATATGACACTCGTGATTTATCAATGTGGTCCATACGCGGATTCTTTTTGATTTATGGATCGCTCGCCACCCGAACGGAATGCTGATGAGCTTCATCATTTCAAATATTGGCTAGTACTCGATTTATGTATCTGAATTTGATAGTTTTGATACAGTTGTTTCGAATTTGTGGAAAATTTAAATCTAGAAAGATTAGCAGCTTTAGAACATACAAGACATGATAAGTGTATGGTCATAATACTGATGTTCTTCAGAAAGATCAGGTGCAGCGTAGTAGAGCAGAGGCCCTAGGCAAAGTAACATTCTATCAGCAATAACGATGATGGAAAAGGCAAAAATGTATAGCACTGACATAAGCTATCGAAAAGCTTATGTCAACCCTGTTGAAAGTCGTAGTAGAAATACGAAATGCTTTCGAAGCGATTGTCACTTGTCTAGGTGCTAAGGATGTATGAACGTAAACGAAGCAGAAGAAGTATGTAAGGATCGTGGGAGGTAGCGTTCTGTAGTTTCTACACATTATACATTCAATATACAATACACACATAGCATACAGATGCTATGTGTGTATTGATATTGAATGTATTTATTGATGTACGGAAGATCTAGATAGTCTTGGCTGCATAGTGATTTGGGTTCCGTTCCCTAAGGGTGCCAAACAGAACCCTATTACTAAGCCTCCACTGTCCGTCTGTCTGTCAGCGGGCTGTATCTCATGAACAGTAATAGATAGACAGTTGTTAACAGATTGTGTATTTCTATTGCCGCGCTATAACAAGAAATTATTATACAAGAATCCTTTTTTATTTACCGATTTCTGCAAAAAGGAGGAGGTTCTATGTTCGTCTGTATGTATATTTTTTTTTATTTGTGTATGTTCATGGATATTTTGGCCAAATGTGAACCGATTTAAAAAAATCTTATTCGAATTTGTGTGGGGTAGGTACCACAACAAAAAAGTGAAAAATTTAAACTTTTTACAAAAAAAAAACAACCGACTTCCAAAAAAAACACAAAAAAAGTGAAAAACAACTTCGGTCGAAGTCGGTGGCAAAAAACGAAAATTGAAAAGCAAAGACACCGACTTCCGAAATTAAAGTTATATTTCACTTTTTAATGTTTGAAGTCGGTTGTTTTTTTTTTTGTAAAGTTTTTATTTATTATAGTAAAAACGTAGTGTTAAATATTTTACGGTGGTACGGAACTGTTCGTGTCAATTTTTTATTCGCTCGTGTTTCTGTGACAAAATAAAATATTTTTCTTCCTTTTCTTCCATACAGTTGAAGTCAGAATCGTGCTCTTTGTGATAATAAAAGACTGTGAGCTCGGGTTTACAAAAGAAAAAAGATGCATAACATTTTGTTGCGTTCCACTGATCTTTTATAAACGCTACAGAAAATATACATCACGGTCTATTCTCCAACAGCAAATGTAAGTTTGTAGTCACATTTTTTGTGATAAAACTACAAATTAACTATTTTCGGAGTTTTTCCTTTACTTGTGCTATGAGTCCTTGCTTTTTGCCAAATTTCATGATTACGGGAACTACCCTAGCTTTTGATTTATTTGTGAGTATCAAAATATGTCGCTTATACCTATATCTATGGCCGTATTTTTTTATTGCGTTGACTTAAAAGCTTGATTTTTTAAAGCAATAAGCGACCTACATATTTTTATATTAATTTCAACTTGATAACTACACGCGTTCCTGAGAGAAAAAAGGTCTAAATAGACTGACGGACGGACAAACAAGTTGCAAATATGTTATATTGTTATTATTTAAAAATTATCAATATTTTTAGTTTTTGAGTTAATTCAACCATTGGACAGGTAACAATCGAACCATCCTCCATTTTCCTCAATGCCGGGACAGACCGGAATGTTTCCGCTTTGTCAACCGTGTCCCGATTCCCAACACCAACACAAAGATTTAGCCGAACTCTGCCGAAACTTCCGGCGATAAAAATATCACGTCTAGCCGAAATCCAATAAGAATAGAAAAGGGTTGGTCGACGAGAGAAACTCGTGTTTTCCAACTAACATTAGGAAAATATTTATTTATTTACTGAACAGTTTATGTACTAACACATATAAACAGACTAGAAGAAAATAACAGAAAGATACGTATAACAAAGGTGATACTTATTTCTAAAGAAATCTCTTCCAGCATGCCTGCAGCAGGAGAGATGTAGAGACAACGTGGGGGGTGTACCCAACAATTTTGGGTGTTCTATGGGAGGAAAAGGCTGGCAGATTGGCGTAGACAGAGAATTCTCTATCTACAGGCAATGTCAATCCGTGAGGTGGTAAAAGTTAGTAATTTGTGGCTCGACTGGACAACTGGGGTGTGATTCTGTAAGACCTCATTCTGAACTTCGAATCTGAATCCGCTGTGAGTTTCTTACTAGGCATTCTAAAAAATCTGTTGATACACTAGCGCTACCCTTGCGAGCGTGTCAGCGAGTTGAACTAAATTGACCGTGAGATTTTGACAGATAAAGTATGAGATGACGTAAGGAGTGGCATTCAGTAAGGTAATTCCCCCGTCACTTCGACGCTCACTTCGCACTCGAACCCGAACATTTGTGATCGACAGGTTAACCGTCGACAACCCAACAATTCGCAAATTTCCATTTCCTATTCTGTTAAGTACCTAGTACTTGTAGACAGGCCTATACTGTCCCATACCTATTTGAAAACATTGTAAAAGCCAATTATTTTTTAAATACCGTTGAGTTGCTTGCCCGGCTCTTCTCCATAAGAAACGACCAATTGGAACCGTACACCTAACTTCTGACGTTTCATAAGTGCTCATGTAGGTTTAAGTGACATAAGATATTTTGAATTTGAAATCAAATGTGCACTAACGGAAAAGCGCACTGCACCGCACTGCGCCACCCATGGTGCGTAAAGCTCCTTAAAGGTACTTATCAGGGTATGTAAGCTTACCTAATCATCCAAAATTCATTACCAAAAGTCCAGATTATTTAGTTATTACCAGTTCATTAAACATAAAAGACCCATATATAACAAGACATGATTTATCACCAGCTTGTCACTCGCTACACGAGTGACTGCCTTCAAATACTCGCGGAGTGAATGTCAACCTTTAATACTCAATGTAATGTATTATGAATGGGATGAATGTGGACGAAAATATACCATATTATATGAAAAGGTTTTCATAATTGAAAATGAAAGAAGTATAATTCAGACTTATTCCGTACTTCTTGTTAATGTAAACTTCAGCTAAAATGTTCGTATGACTTATGGCTGTGACTATAAGGAACAGGCGTAAGCGATGGCATAAGCGAAGCGGAAAAAGTTTAGCTTTGTAGAAAGTCAAGACAATTAATTTTTAACAAAAATTCGAATGTTTTGACGTTTGACGCTTGGACCACTTTTCGGTATTTTAATATGAAAGAAGCGTGTCGTATATGATCTATTTCAGTTTTCCCTTTTTTTCCATTTATATAGTAGGTATCATAGTTGATGAAACCTTATTATAATACTCATTACTCAATACTCAATATCTTTATTGCTTTACAATAATGTGTAATAAGGTTACCACCTTATTACCTGTTTTAGGAGATCATTAAGTTGTTATTGTGGAAACAAGTTTTAACTTACATAATGATCAAAGTCAGGAGATTGCGAAATAAGATACTTACATTTCGCTTATCAATTACTAACTAGGTACTGCTACTATTGTTACTAACTTATTGAGTCCTGTTAATTAAATATAAATAATAAATATATATATATTACAACCTAGCCAAGCTAGGTAATAAGTAATTTAAAAATAACTTAAACTACTAAGTAACTATAAAATTAAGAAATCGTCCAATAACGTGTTTCTTATTTTGTCTTTCTCAGTTTTGAGTTGCATCAAAATAATTTGAAGAAAGATTGTCGAACGTACGAACTTAAAGAAATAAATAATATTTTTCTCAAAACTCAGGCTGTGGACGAGCCTTCAAACTGTCACTAAGCAGTGCTTTGTTGTTACAAACACCTTCAGATTATATTTAATAATAATGGCAGACAATGGCCCATGACAAGCTACTAGCCCAGTTACAATAGGAGTCACATGTACTTGTGAGAGTTTAATAACCCTTCTTTTTCGGCTTCGCCACAGTCGGGTAATAACTGCGTCTGTAGCCGGAAATCTCGTTTCTGTTTGGGCCAAATATTTTTGCCATTGATCATCATCATTCTCCTGTCGTTATCCCAATTTGTTTGGAGCGGCGCCGGCGCAGCATGTCGTGTTGCTGAAATGTCTAATATAATCCTTCACGCAAATCCATCCATCACTTCTTTGATCATCCTTTATTATTTTTAACAGACTTCAAAAAAGGAGGAGGTTGTTATGTTCGTCTGTATGTATTTTTATTAAATGTATTTTCATCTATATTTTCGTCAAATTGTAGAACGATTTTGAAAATTCTTTATTCATTAAAATTTTTGGTACCTAGAGAATGCTTGTGCAGTGGTCCTATATAAATTTTATCTACACCCATGCTATAAATCCTCTATAAAAGTTTCTGAAACAGTTAGCTTATTGCGAACTTTAAAACACTGGTTGTTTTAATGTTGTCATAGTAACCATAATATCATCCAAACGGGTGTTATAATGTTGTACTAAATTTCATAATACAACTGATTTCAAAAAAAGAACATGGTCATGCAGGCGCGTTTCACTAACAAAGCACCGTAATTAAAAACAAAAAAACATCTATGTTATTCAAATTCGAAAAATTCGAATTCACGTGTGTCGTATCCCTCCATTTTTGTTGATATTAGTATTGCAAAGTACCTTTTATAGAGGATTCATATCATGGGTGTAGATAAAGTCTTGTATGCAACTGTAAATAATTAGGCAGTATATAACAGTTGCATAAATAACTATTATTAACTTGGCTTGGGTAGTTTTTAATTAGCTTCGATAATACGTATTTAATTCACTTGGGAGTATCTTGATGATTTTATAATTCTTCCTGTCACTGGGCTTACATACAGCAAGTTGTGGTATACGAATTGGTGTGGGATAGGTAATATAACTAAAAAATCTTTTTTACATCACAAAATCAAACGACTTCGAAAAAAAACACTACAAAGTGAAAAATAACTTTAATTTCAGAAGTCGGTGTCTTTGGATATAGAATAGTATTTTAAGTTATTTTTTACTTTGTAATGTATTTTTTTCGAAGTCGGTTTTTTTTTGTTGTAAATATTATGTTTTTTTTTAAACATTCGTACTCAAGTGAGTTACTTTGAGATACTTAGAGACTGTTATTACATTTAGATAGTTTACATTTTGGCCAATTGTTATATGTATCAATTTTCAGTAATGTATATAAACAGTACGCTATTGTAAACGTATCTGTATGTTTACTTTCTAACATTCGAGGACATTTCGAGTTGAACAGTGGGATGAAGTGCACCAAAATATTCGGGATGTTTGCTTGTGTTTGTTTAACGCTCCTATCTATTGCAACTGGTAAGTATTTTACTAATAATAACATGATCTTATTTTGGGATTTTCAATATTTATTTCATATACATTAAAATGCTCATATTTAACACAAACAACTATTTACGCTAGGTACTAAATTAAATAACTAACTTAACAAATAAATACAAAAATAAAAGGACACTTATAGCGTTTGTCCACCGCCACCGTCACCGGGACGTCAACGAGAAACGAGATTATTCGAGCCGAACGTGACGTCCCGATGACGGACATATGGCTTTAGGCGTCGAAGTATTCGATCGCATCGCTGTTATCCGGAAACGTACCCAGAAGACTGACAGCATTGCCACGTTATATGCTAATTCTATGACCAAAGAACGAGCCAGCCCTCTGGTCACGTGAAGTGTCGACGAGTTGTTTTTATAACATTGTTTTGTCTATACTCGAAAGGTTTAGGTAGCTAAAAAAAGGTAAACAAATCGTAAAAAGGGTTTTTTATAGTTGACACTTTCTTGTTTAAAAATACGTTATAACAAAATTAAATTTATTTTCGATCACGGGATAGTTTCCTCTTTTACTATAGTATGCTAAACTTTATCATTTATTCTTAACTAGGTACTCTTCGTAGATGTAACTGGTTGAGCACAATTTTGTTGTTAGATTTATTATAATGATATAATATTTTGTAATCTGTCTATTGTAAAGAGCCCAATAAGACAGGTTCCCCAAACCTTTTAGAAAATACGACAAATGAGATAACGTTGCTAAATTGAAGGGTACAACTGTGACGTAATTTGGCAACTGAAGGGGCAGGTATTACGTTTAGTCTGTTAACCAGACGCCTTTGTTGACAGCGCTAAAAGAAGAACAGAAAATGTTTAAATTAGACAAAATAATTGATGATACCACTGAACGCTTTATTATTAATGTCACAGATAGTTCATCAGATTCAGATTCAGAATAGAGCCTATTAATATGTGTCTGTATATAATATGATTTAAATGTTTGAAATAAAAGGTTTAGCATCTATGAGTCACGTGGTTTTTTTTCTTTACCATTTTTTAACGACCTAAACCTATGGAGTCTAGTTAAAAATCGTCTTCCATTTTATCAGGCATCATTTTGTCTCAATTTAAGTTTTAACAACGAATAAACCAAATTCAACATTCAATTCAACAGTTACTCATTACTGACATGGTCATTTCTTGTAATAATTTTAGAATCCGAATTTATAACTTACAATCCGAATTATTACTCTACCTAATACCTAAATATTTTTTTTTTTTGCAGATTTAGTCCAAGGTGTACCTGATTACTCTTACAACGTGATGGGCTGGGTCAAGCTGCACAAATCACCCGCAAATTTCAAGGAAGCCTACCTGACATGTTACTATGAGGGTAAGATCACATCTAGAAAATAATATTTTTGGAGGATACAATCAAATCTGCGTAGCCTCTTCCCAACTATGTTGGGGTCGGCTTCCAGTCTAACATTGCATTTCAGTCTAAAATTTTACATGGAGTGACTGCCTATCTGACCTCCACAACGCAGTAACTGGGTAATACGATACCCCTTGATTGGTTGGCTAAAACTGCATCAATTAGAAGAAAAGAAACTTAATCAAATGCAGTTTCATTATTGATCTCAAAGATTTAAATCGTTAGATTTGCCTTCACCGTACCCCTTCATTGTGCGTGGGTCTTTACCCCACTACGGCGAAGAAAAAAGGAGGGTTATGATTTTGACCGGTATGTATGTATGTATGTATGAATGTATGTATGTATGTATGTTTATCTGTTCCCTCCTATCTTCTAAACCACTCATGACAGTTCGACAAATGAGGTATCGTTGGAAGCGAATTGAGTTGGATCGTCCGCTGGTTATAGGTTATGTGACGTCATATTGAATTAAAAAATGGCGCCCTCTAGAGGACATAAAATAGTCAGGAAAAAAAAAAAAAAAAAATTATCGTACCATGTTGGGTATCAAATGAACGGGCTTAATGAGCATATTTCAAAAAAAAAAAATTATAACCCCAAAATAATAATAAAAAAATTAAAGTAATAAAAACTAAAACCCAACTGCGACTAAAAAGGTATAAACAAGACACCCCAGACAGACAAATTAAAAATCCGGAGTCACACGTAATCTTTTCGATTTATGCCCTAACACGTGTGACTCCGGATTTTTTATTTGTCTGTCTGGGGTGTATTGTTTATACCTTTTTAGTCGTAGTTGGGTTTTAGTTTTTATTACTTTAAATGTTTTACCTAAATTCTTAGGTAAACTTAAAGTTAATCAACATTCGATAACATTTCAGGAGCTGTTCTAGCCTCTCCGATCAACGAAGCCTTAGCAGATATCCTTGACAAAAAGAAGAAGATAACGGATAGTTTACTTTGGATAGGAACACATTCTTTGTTCTCGGAAGGTGACTTTTTATCCGTAGAAGGTAAGTGCAATGTTCGTGTGACCGTTGGACTGCCAAGTCATAGGTCTCGAGTTCAAACCCAAGCCACGCACCTCTGACTTTTCGGATTCATGTGCGTATTGTATAATTATCACTGTAGCAGCCGGTGTCTGGATTTTAGATACGCATATGTTTTGTAACTACACGACTCGTTTCGGAATCAGACGATCTTTGTTTTTGACCTTTTTTCTTTTGGTAACTTATCAAAATTCTGGGTGATGACTGTCACACTGCATTGCAAAGCCCACTTCTCACACAGAGCCCCACTTCACCGATGTCAGTACCCGTCGGCATGTCAGTTCCCGATAGGCCGTATACAGAAAGAAGCTGGTAGCCGGCGCCGATCTACCAGCGCTTATCGGCGCTGGTCCATTCTGGTAACAGTTACATAAAGCAAGCGGTTAGGTTAGTTAGTTAAATGGCGGGCGGCGCCAGTGCTGACCGGCGCGTCGGAACTTGTCGGCGACGTTCAGCGCTTATCGGGCGCTTGTTCCAATAAATGCCTGCGCCGGTTACCTGCGTGGACCGGTTCCTATAAGCGCTGCATTCTCATTAAATGTCTTTTTTATAACCGACTTCTTCAAAAAGGAGGAGGTTTCTCGATTCGTCTGTATATTTTTTTTTTGTATATTTACGCGATTACTCCGCCTTATTAATCGATTTTGATGATTCTTTTTTTGTTTGGTAGGTCATGCTTCCGAGGTGGTTCCATATAAATTTTATTAACTTTGATTTCGTAGTTTTTGAGTTACGTATTTTTCCCACTTAATTTATCTCGACGACATGTGAATCTGTCACTGTTATGTGGCATTCGAATTTGTGTGGGGTAGGTACCACAACTAAAAAGTGAAAAATAAAAACATTTTACAAAAAAAAACAGTGAAAAGCGAAGAATAACTTTAATTTCGGAAGTCGGTGGCATAAAACGAAAATTGAAAAGCAAAGACACCGACTTCCGAAATTAAAGTTATTCTTCACTTTTTTTGTGTTTTTTTTTGGAAGTCGGTTTTTTTTTTTGTGAAATGTTTTTGTCTGTTTCAGGTATTCCTCTAAATGACATGCCGATTTCTGTCACGTATGGATCCGAGCCAGACGAGAACTGCGTCATTTTGACCGCTTATAAACGAGTAACAACTACAAACTGTACTAGGGTACTACCGTACATGTGTTACAGGAATCGCAGAGAACAGCCAGTTAATTATGCATGTGGCACCTTTGATAATAGTAAGAATGATTTGGTAATTTATTCTTGTCACAAACTATTCAACCATGTACCGTCTTTTCAAGACTGACACTAAAATTGATATTTTGGTTTGGTGGTAAACAAGCAGGCAACTCTTCCGTACTCTATCCGTAGTTAATTGCACCAGCACCCAAGCACTTCGAACCCGAGTAACGACCATAATATCCTAGCTAGAAGATACAAAGGTCTACAAAATGATATCATTCTGGTTTCGATAGGACTAAAAGGGTAGATGTTTAGCCCTTTTGGAGACACCTTTTTGGTGATTTCACATATTTCGTTCAGAACATGCTTGATTGAAGTTCACCCTTTTTTAACTCATCTGATTTGTAAATGCTTAATGCAATAAAACATTTTCAAAGCGCTGGAAGATCATGGGACCATGAGGTCTGTGTACTATCCTATAGCATTTTGGTTTAAATTTTTGCGACAAGCCCAATCAATATAGCCCATAAATAAGAAGTTTTAAAAAGCGAATATTTTCAATTGCAAAATTGTTCGGTTTCGTGCGTTCATGCTCGGCCCACACAAGTCCTGTTATGTTTTCAGAATATAAACTAGAACCCCGCACAGGCAGCTGTTACAAGTTGCACGAAGAACGTCAAGATTGGTCACGTGCCCAATCTATATGCTCGGCTGAAGGAGGGTACCTAGCAGTCATCAACAATGAAGAAGAGGCCAATATTCTAAAGAATATGTCTTCACAGAGAATTCTGAAAATTTCCATGTTTGACGACTGGGAGCCAATGTTCATAGGTCTTCGTGATTGGGATAAGACAGGCACTTGGAGTACTGTTCAAGGTATGTATTAATTTAACACGAAAACCTTAGATTTTGTTTACTCTAAACCTGAAAATGGGTCTACAATGATCCCCTCATCATTATGAACTACATTAAATCCTGATAACAAAAAAAAAATCTGCTCTAACAAATGTTCGCATAAATTGGGGCTGCAGATTTTTTAACCATTTCCTATTAAATTAGCTTCGGCTTCCAGTCTAACTGGATGCAATTGAATACCAGTGTTTTACATGGAGCGACTGCCTATCAAACCTCCACAACCCAGTTACTGGTTACCACGATACCCCTTTGTAAGACATGTCAGATTATTATATAAAGTTTTAAGATGATGATTTCATTTCAGGTGACGATATAAAAAATGTGTACCACGTTTGGGGATGGGGCCAGCCGGATAACTTGCGTAAGGAGCAGTATTGTGGTTCCCTGCTGAAGACGGGCAAGCTCGATGACACTTGGTGTAATGTTAAAGCCATGTTTATGTGCGAAAAAGACCCAGCTAAGGGACGATTCGAATATCCAATTGCTATAAACCTTACGGAACCCGAGCCGGTCTATTTATCTGCGGACCCGGAATCCACTGAAAGCATTTAATTAAAGTATTCATATTTTCTTAAAATTGTCTTATTTCGATTTCTAACATTTATTTGTTTTAGACACAATACGAATGTTGATGTCCCCGCGATATTACATGGGACTTAAACTTAACTGACGAAATGTGTGTGTATTATAGGTACATCTTTGCTTAAGCCTTCGAAGGTTACAGGTGTGATATTATGTTATGGGTAAATCCAAACCAACCGCACATGACATTACAATAGGACATTAACAAAGCATTTATGTCGTAGTAGTAGGTAATTTTGTAGTAATAATTAGTAGTAATTCGGATGATTTGCGTAGTCTTCAGTCTTTAGTGTACAGTACGAGGGCAGCCCAAACTCCTATCTAGATATATAATATTTAAGTAAAAAGCAATCTGCCTAGACTTTTTCCCAACTATATTGGAATCGGCTTCCAGTCTAACCGAATTCAGCTGAATACCAGTATTTTACATGGAGCTACTGCCTATCTGATATGCGTATCTTCCGCAACCCAGCTACTGGATAACACGATATCCCTTGGTAAGACTGTTTGTCAGACTTCTGGACTTCTGACGAAGTACTTCTAAAAATGTCAAAGATCTATAACGAATAACAGCCGGGAACAACGGCTTAGCGTGCTTTCGGAGCACGGAGGAGTTTAGATATGTTGTAATGGATGGTCACCCATCACTGAATCGACCGCGACAAGCGTAACGTGCAGCTGTTATTTAGCCTCGAGCCCCTCCCTGGACATCAGTACAAACGATACCAAATATCATATTGAAAAAGGTTATTCGATATTACCTAAATCAGGCCTGGTATACACACACATGTCGAAAGCACTATTCCATAAGAAAACATTTCATCACACAGTAAATTAAAACATAGAATATATCGTAATATTGGCTAACCAATCGACCTAATTCAGAGGTACTTACCAAATAATTAATTTACCAAAACAGATAATTACTTAGCGCGAATGGTACTAAAATATTGTAATAGGATAAATAATAAAGCCGCACATATAAAATGAAACCGCTTTGAAAATAAATGGTTGTTTTATAATAATTATGCTCTGGAGTGTAATTAATGAACCAACATTAGGTAAACATGCACTGTGGGTGCACATGCAATCACATGAAAAAAGAAAAATTTTGTTAACTCAACTGTACTCAACTGTTTTTAACCCCCGACTGAAAAAGAGGGGTGTTATAAGTTTAACGTGTGTATCTGTGTGTCTGTCTGTTCCATCGTAGCTGCCAAACCGCTGAACCGATTTTGTTTTGTTTGAAAGGTGACTTGATCGAGAGTGTTCTTAGCTATTATTCAAGAAAATCGAATCAGCCGTTTGAAAATTATCAGCTCTTTTCTAGTTGATGAATGGATGTGAGCATCTTTCACAGGGCTAATCGATTGGAAATTTTGAATTCTGTTACTTCAATGATATTAGAAGAATATGGTAACCTTGAACTGATGCTGCAGCATCACCTGGATGCAGGATACCCAACGCCCTTACCAACTTACAGCAGAGGTATCGTGTTTGGGCTCATTGGAAAGGTCTAAAAAAATAGGTTACAGATGGATGGTGATCAGGGTCTGATGATGGAGTAGGAAAGAGAAATGAGACTAAATTAGAAACTAGCTTCACTGTGGCAAAAGTACGTACAGCTACGCAGATTTCGGCGAGCCGCGGGTTGATCATAGCGTTTCTACTAGTAATATAATATGAAATTTAAAAAGCTGGAAATAAAAGTTAAAAAAATTTAAAAAACCCCCGACAAAAACAAAGCATTTAAAAAGTAAAAAAATAATATGTATTGGCCCTTTAAGTTTCATATAAAAGTTGTAGGTAATATTTTGATCCAAGCGTCGTCGGGGACGGCTAATGAAAACGCCAACATACATTAGGAATAATGTATATATGCTATTGTAGAAAGGATAGCTGCTGAAAATATTACCTACAACTTTTATATGAAACTTAAAGGGCCAATACATATTATTTTTTTACTTTTTAAATGCTTTGTTTTTGTCGGGGGTTTTTTAAATTTAACTTTTTCTATATGCAAAGCGATTAATCAAAGGGTAGACACACAGTTTAGGTTACACACTACTTACAGTGGTTTCTTGGTCGGCTAAAGGTAGGTAAAAGCAGGATAGAGCTTATTTTTGTCCCAAACTGTAGTATAGCATTGTGTTGGATCATTCGGTTCCCTTCAAATTGGTGCTGATCCATGCGTCTTATTCGTGAACAGGCGCCGTCAGTTGGGACTGTTCATCTCTTAGCTTCTTAGCTTTTATATTGTGCCTTTTTTTTTTTTACTTTGGGAATTCCTCAAATGACTTCTCCCGCTCTGGGCGGAGCGAAAGGGCGTGTCAGACTTTTACTGACTTTTACAGATTTTGTGCCTGTAATTGGTTTATTTGAAATAAATGCTTTAAGTTTGAGTTTCTTTATTAAGCCTTGGTGATTCGACACTTTGAAATGGGTAGGTAATATTATTTTTTCTTGAGGCGATTCGCACGAAGTTAATTCATTTGTAGGCGAAACGACAGCTCCAAAAATCGATTCGCCTACCTATTGAAAAGTGTTAATCGAAATTCGAAATTCGTGCGAATCGATGTTCTTTACATTGAATACGTTTCCTCTACAGTATTTAGTTATCAAGTCCGATATACTTTGTCCCCTTCTACGCACGATCGTGCTGCGACACGAACGCTCGCGTTGACTGACATTACGGAGAGACTGTGTGTAGGTACTATTAAAACATTTAACACACTCTCCCCTCGTACGCACTAGCGGCTAACCACTTTTTCATTTTTTATATGCAACCGCGTATGGTCGTACGCACAACCGCCATCAAACCCGGCGGTTGAATGGATGGTCAACCGCTAGTGCTTAAGGGTCAACTCACACCGAAAGAGCGGCGAAGGGCAGCGAAGCGCCGCGACCCGCTCGGTAAAGAAGGCGCGCGGATTGAATTCCCGCGGCGCCGCGGGCATCCGCGCGACTCGTTCGAGTTTCTCATGCGATAATAAGTAGGTATTATACTAATGAAAATAAAGTTAAAATTCATATGACACTGAAACTGCGCTCCGCTTCGCTGCGCTTCGACGCTCTTTTGGTGTGAGTTGAGCCTAAGGGTCAACTCACACCGAAAGAGCGGCGAAGGGCAGCGAAGCGCCGCGACCCGCTCGGTAGAGAAGGCGCGCGGATGGAATTCCCGCGGCGCCGCGGGCATCCGCGCGACTCGTTCGAGTTTCTCATGCGATAATAAGTATTATAGTAATGAAAATAAAGTTAAAATTCATATGACACTGAAACTGCGCTCCGCTTCGCTGCCCTTCGCCGCTCTTTCGGTGTGAGTTGACCCTTAGACATATAATTGTAATTTGGCCAACTATCGAACGAACAATAATTATTAATATTAAGTGTATTACGATTTAGTTGGAAAATGTATGGGCTAGTATAATGTCACTATACCTATTGATATACTCTGCGATTTAGTCGGCCAACTTAAAATGGTACGTCAGCAGGAGCCCTAAGGCCTTTTAAAATTCTAACATAATTCCTAATCTCGTTCCAGTTCTTACTTACGAGATGTGTGCCTTCTTGCAAGTTACCCCAGTTCACTAGGTCGTTTCCTTTCTAAGAACAGTGTCTCATTAGCTAACAAGACGAAGTTTCACTGGTTTTACATAGAACCAACTAATCTAACTAGCTTTTGCCCGCGGCTTCGCCCACTTTCAGGTCTGAAATTATCCCACGGGAACATGCGTTTACTGACATAAAAAGTGTAACCTATGTCTTTACTCAGGACAGGTTCTATCCGTGTGTCAAACATGTGTTTCCATTCAAATCCGTTCAGCCGTAAAGGCGTTAAAAGTAACAAACAGACAGACAGACGAGTTACTTTCGCATTAGGGATGTTGACAAAACAAATGCAACGTTATAAGATATGACCGGATATAAAATATACCTACTTACAATCAAATTACGAACTTCCTTATTTTTTAATTCGTAAAAATATATCATAAAGCTTTTACGTAAAAGGCCGTGGTATAATCTAATCGCTTAATCTGTATAATCACAAACTCACTCCATAATTCATTATTAAATACTAATTATAAAACAAAGCCACTTTAACTCCTGCATGACTCGCTAACACATTTTAGAGGCGTCGATTTAAAAAGCCATTTTGTTATAACCCTCGTGTCAGTCACCAGTTGAGGCGGTAGTGTTGTGACACTATATCGATAGAAATATAACAATATTATTCTTCATTGGAATTGATGAAAAGTCGTCTACTGAAATCGTATTTTCTTAAGTAATTCTACGGATGCCAGTTAGACTGGGAAAACTAAGGAGTTGCTTTAATAACGAAACACTACCTATTTTGGAAGTCGAGCAGTTCCCTTGAAATCACAGCTACTTGAGTCTTTCCATTTTTAAGTTTTTATAAATCACCAACGCATAAGCAACTCTTTTAATTGTGCCGACACATCCAAAGACGTCTTACCAAATAAAATAATAAAACCCACATTCGGGAACTTGGCTACCGACGAGTTAATAAGAACTATCCGGAACTACGTTTATTCAAATTCGAATCAATTCCAAGCACGTCTTTACTCGAATCCACATGCTGCAGCAAGTTCAAAAAGTGCTTTAAAAACTTTAGTCGTGCACGAAAAGTGGGAAGTTGCTGGCTTGCTGGAAGATTGCCAGTTACGTACAAGCGGCAAGGCAAGCCGTTTCTATCACTTGATTATAAACTCGTTCGGAATGTTAAGCAACTGTTACAGAAGCGGTCTTTGTAACTTAGATTGGGTTAAAGTTTTAAAATAAAATTCTATGAGCTTGAACCGATATGAAACTGTTTTGGCTGTTATTGTGATTGTGTTCAGGTAACTAGATGTTTTCAGATTATTATATTACGTGATCTTGGCTACCATTCAAACCCAGAACAACTAACTTTAGGTTACATATGTTTCCTGCCAGGATTGCGGGACCTGCCAGAGTTGCGGGAAAGTCTGAAAGGGATACCGGGACCATGGCAACAGGCAACTGAAGGAACACGGGTGGATTTTAGTCAGTAAAAGTCTGACACGCCCTCTCGCTCCGCCCAGAGCGGGAGAAGTCATTTGATGACTTCCGACAGACAAAAAAAACAAAATTGGTAAATGTTACAAATGTTTGATAAAGGCAAACACTCTGACATTGAAATCTTATTGTGTTATTTAAAAATACACTAAAATAAACTAATTCGTGTTGATATAGAGTGCATCATATACATCAATAAACAAAACGATCTAATAATTTACAATAAGAATTTTTGGGAAAATAGAAATCATCAGAATACACACAACTTACAGTATCGATACAATTGAAGCCCATCTCTACTGCGGGCTACGTCAGGTGAAAAGTTCGGAGCACGCGGCGTGACGAACCCTAATTATGTCTTCAATCAATGTCACTGAGATATTATTATGATATTATACCCGGAATTATTAAATTATATTCCTACTACAATTATACCCATGGCCTGTTTTGCTATGAACTTATGATTCACATACTCGCTAACTTGGTGACATAAGCGAATGAATTTCGTCGGTCACTCACAGTATTTTTTGGAAAATGCTAGGACAAATCCGTGAGATTACAATATGGAATTATTGTAATCTCACATTGATATAGGTAGATATTATTATTCTGCTTTACCTTAATACATATTATAACTAGGTTTATACAATGTTGTGATGATTCTTAGTTTCAGGAACCCAATTTTCAAGGATCAGACCAAATTCTGATCACAAGTCTAACCACCGTATTTCAGTGTAATTGAACAATGAAAATCCCATTTATGGAAGTAGAATACTGATATACATATAAGAAAGAAAGAAAATACCGGATCAGGGGGCTTAAAACGGTCATTTTAGCAAAATCATATTATGAAAATATCATGCATCATCGTAAAATGTCACCAGCTGACAATTCATAATATGATCTGCGTGTAATTATTATTACGAAGTAATTCATCTGTTTGGCCAGGTCAATTGAAAACCAACTGTTACTTTAAAAAATAGGTTTGAGGCAAAGATACCCACTTAAATACCAATTTTGAGGCAATGCAAAATTCTACCATCAAACATGACTTGCGGCATTACAGCCCGTTAACCTAAATTCGCCAAAACAAAATCCATTTATCCCAACCGGTCAAATCATAAACAACTTTAGGTATTCTGGCTCGCCCGGATAATCACAGTTATCCGGATAAAGGTAGATACATTTATCCGGTAAATATCAGAACCTATTGGCTCTCGTCACGCAATGTTTGGATTAACTTAATAATTGTTTGTTTTGAGGTAAGTGAGGTTGATATTACGCTCGTTTCGTTCACAGGTTGTGTTTTATGTGCGAGACCGTTTTACTTTTGGGATTTGCCCGGTTTTGCGAATGCATGACCGTGTGATGTCAGCTTTATATGCGGGTGTTAGCGTGCGCATGGCTTTGAGCTGTTTACCCGAACCCACTATTTTGGCCAAATATTGACTATATTTAGAAGGTTTCGACTTGAATGTGAATGGTAGTGTTGTTGTTATTTGTAAAAAGTGATTAATGATAAAAGTTATCTGGCTTAAGTATAAGTATTAATAAACAATACATTTTATTATTATTATTAAATTCAGTTCCATTGGCCTAGACCTTAACCTCTCAAAATGTGAAATTTACCTTCCCCAAACCACTGACAGACAGACTACCATCGCAAAATTTAACACAATAGCACCAAACATCAAAATTACCGAAAGAAACTCACTTCACCTCCTGGGTCCCCAATTTTCGACGAATCCTTTCCAACGTTCATTGAGGAGAAGATACAAAATTTCAATGATGTCTCGGGAAGACTTTTCAAAATTAACATTCATTCGGCCTTCACCCTTATCCGGTATTGTTGCTTTGGACCAAAATTTACGTATAGCCTTCGCTCCTCACACCTCTGGAAACATCCACATCTTTTAGAAAAAGTAGACCAAATTATTAGAAACACACTAACCTCAATCCTAAATGTGGCTCTGGACGACCGAGCGTGGCAGCAAGCCACACTCCCCATTCGGTTGGGTGGTCTCGGCGTTCGCAAAATTTCAAGTATAAGTTTACCGGCCTTCTTCTCCTCAGTCCACAGTACCGATAAATTAACCAGGAACATTTTATCTTCCTCACTGGTTAATTTTGAGGTACCACCGTGTTTGGCTGATGCGTTGAACGCTTGGAAAATGGCTTGTCCCAATACGGATTTGCCCGACAACCCGTCCTTCCAGAGACGTTGGGACGTGCCGCTCTGCAGTATTATACGGAATACCCTGGTAAACACGTCACCTAATACTGTTGAGCGTGCCCGTCTGCTGGCTGTGGGAGAATGGGAGTGCCTATGGTGGATGACGGGAGCGCCTGAAGCCACAATTCACTATGAGGCACTATGATGGATGACTCATCGTTTCGGCTCGCTACATGTCTCCGCTTAGGCGCACCTTGTGTTGCTCCGCATCGGTATCACTACGGCGAAGCTGTCAAAAGCCTCGGGCACCATGGCCTGTCCTGCTGCAAAAAACAACTGCATCAACGATATTATTCGTCGAGCCCTTGTCACCGCCGGCGTTACAGCGGTATTAGAACCAAACGGCTTGGTACGTGACGATGGCAAGAGACCAGATGGCATGACGTTGTTGCCTTGGAAGGTGGGTAGGCCTCTTGTGTTGGACGCGACCTGTGTCGACACCCTTGCACCATCCCATGTTCCTAGCACGGCGGGCTGTGCTGGCACCGCTGCTGCGGCTGCTGAGACCCTCAAGCGGCGCAAATATTGTAACCTTATAGGCAACTAAAGTTTTGAGCCGTTTGGGGTCGAAACGCTCGGGTCATGGGGCCCGAGTGCGCGTCTCCTTTTTAAGGAAATCTCCCACCGACTGGTCGACACTTCACGTGACCAGAGGGCTGGCTTGTTCCTTGGCCAAAGAATTAGCATTGCCATTCAACGTGGCCATCCTGCCAGTCTTCTGGGCACATTTCCGGATGACAGCGATGCGTATGAATACTTCGACGCCTAAAGGTCCTTTTGTTTTTATATTTATTTAGTTAGTCCCTTTAGTTTTAGTTTTTTATGTAAATAGTTAGTAGTGTTCTATAAATATTGTGTATAGTAATGTAAATATAAATAAAATTTTATGATTTCTGAACCATTTAGTAATATTCAACAGTGAGTAAGCTAGAATAGTTGGGTACTATTTTTCTTACATATAAGGTGGAATTCTAACAAAAGCTTATCAATAAAAAACCCTATTTCAAATACACTGAAAAATATTTTTATTTCAACAGCATAACGTCGTTCATGGCTGTCAACAAAAATGGCAGTTTCGAGATATTCGAGACGCCCCGTGTCGCTGCAACTGACGTTTATACGATAAAGCGAATATCTGTGGGTGCTTGTGTATCGAAATTTTATGTCACGATTTGCTTTTGACAATATTTTTCGATAACGTTTTTGAAGAGGAAGCGGGAAACTTTAAGAAATTATTGTTCCGTAAATAGCATTTTCCCGAAACAAATATATTAGTTAGGCATACTATTTTGCATAGTAAAGCATCTAAATAGTCGTGTCTACAGAAATTATTATTGCAGCAGGGTGCTTTTTAATCCGTTGGGAATACTTACCCATTAATTTTACTCTAATGATCGTAATCTGATACCTACAGGCTATCGATAGATTTCCTTCTACTTTACCCTTCACAAGCCATTTTGTACTTCCTATTTAAACATGTATATTATTGTTTCTTTTATTTTTGCAAATTGTAATAAAAATAAATAATTATAGAGGTTCTTGTTGAATAAATTAATTATTGTTACTGGTATTCAGTTAGACTGGAAGCCTTTTTTTTTTTTTTTTTTTTTCCGGGGTGGAAAATCCTCATGGATGTCCTCCGCCCTGGGGCGGGCGGAGGGGTCTGTCAGACTCTTACTGACTAAAAACCACCCCGGTGTTCCGACTCACACCTACGCCGGGGGTCGCGGGAACGTAAAAATCTTCCGCAACCCCCGACTGGTGCCGGCCCGCTGCGGGCCTCCTCGGGTCAGGGCGGGGAGTGAGGTGTTTGACTCCCCCCGTGACGTCTAAGAGGAGCGCGCGTGGAACACTGCGGGTCCTGATGTTCTGGGGGGCGACCGACGTCCCCGAGTCCGTCACCCCTGGACCCATTTAGGGGGGCTGGAAGAGGGCGTTATCCGGTTATTTAGGGGGGCGGGCCGGGTGAGTGGATGAGATCTCCCTCTCCCTTTCCGCAGCCTCCTTCTGCGCGACGACGGTCTCGCAGTAGGAAACCACTGCGTCCCAGGACTCCTCGCTGCCGAACATGGCATTGACTACGGCCGACAGCGACAAGTCACTGCCTACTTCTGAGATGAGGGCACGGCGCAGCTCCTCCCAAGCGGCACACTCTGCCAGCGTATGCCGCGCCGTGTCCTCCCGGCAGTCGACGCAGTGGTGACACCGAGCGTCCGGCTCCCTGTTTATGCGACACAGGTACTTCCCGAAACAACCATGCCCCGAGAGCACCTGCGTCACCCGAAACGACAGGGAGCCGTGCCTCCTACCGAGCCAGCGCTCGAGCACTGGCCGGACAGCCTCGATGATGTCGAGGCCGGCGGTAGGGCGTGAAAGCCTGTCCCGCCATTCCGCTACTACTGGAAGCCTATCCCAACTTGGTTCGGAAAAGGCTAGGCTAGGATTTTTGTTCGGAAAAAGCCGATCGTCTTAGATCGAATTGTGCCGAGCCGACCCGACTATAATTAAGCTAGGGCAGACGTCGAACGAAGTATGCCGACCGGCACGAGCCAAATGAAAGCCGAATAGCTATGTGTCGTGTAGGTACTAATTGGTGTACTCGCACACCGTACAATAGATATTTCTTTAACACGTTCTTTGTATGAGGAGCCCCTTTAATTATTAACTTTATTTTATTTGTTGTTATAACGTCCATAGAACACTATGTGAAAATTTCAAGTGTCTACCTATTTCGGTTTAAAAAAATATAGCCCTGTGGCAGACGGGTGGACGGACGAGTAGCGGAGTCGTAATAGGATCCCGTTGGCACCCTTTGGCTACCGAACCCTAAAAACGTCCCTAAGTAAATAGGTACTCCAAAATACTAGAAACTTTAAAAGAACTCGTGTACTCGCTCTAGGAAGAGAACTCATTATGACACAAAGGCTACATGTTTTATGAATGTGAAGTCTGAGAGTGGAGCGTGTCGTTGTCAAGTGTAGTGTAGGTACCTACTTTTCTTTCCTGTTTGTAACACGCCAGTGAACTAGATACTACAAGTACTTTGCAAGTAAAGAAATGAGGGAAGAATGACACTTTTATATCTAGGTACTGAAGATTTTTGTATGTTAGGTAGATACACAAACATAATAATTTACACAAAAAAACATAAAACACACAAATAAAAACAAAAACATATACAAAAACACACAGAAAACTAAATAAACACAAAAATAAGAACAAAAAAAAATATTTTTTTAATTTATAAAATATTTTAAAACTAGTCGTGATCGGTGTTGCATATCCAACTTCTGAAAAGAAACACCGAAACAAACTCAGGTCACAGTATCTTTAAAGTCCAGACATTATCTTGGTCAGATCATGAGAGGACCATGTAGATTAGTGTCTGAGATGGTCTTTTGAGGAATGAACACCACTGTCCACCAGTCAGTGCACTAAGCTGCATGCAAGTGCATGCAATCAGTAATCGTGTAGCATAAATAACTTAAATCTTTCTTGAAATCCTCTAAATTGTGTTTCTTGTAGATAAAGTCAACCCAGTAAACCATTACCTAATGAGAAGGGGAGGTATCCACTGTTGTACGGATAAATAATTATAAGGAAAACTTAACGTTGACATCAAGAAGTAAATTTTCTCATAATTAATTCTGAGTGTTTAATAACTTTCATTCAAAATGTCCTATTTTTCAGCTTCTGTATAAATATCCGTTGAAACTTCGTTTAATTTCATAAATAATGCTTTGGCACTCTTTCACCGCGAATCGGCAAACGTAAGGTAGGACGCCCTCAGGCTAGGTGGAGCGACGATCTTCGCAGGGTGGCTGGTAGCAGCTGGATGAGAGCTGCCGAGAATCGAGCTGAATGGCGTGCAATTGGAGAGGCCTATGTCCAGCAGTAAACTGCTATAGCCTGATGATGATGATGACTCTTTCACTTTTCTCGTAGGTGCCTAATATCTACCAAATTAATTTAAAAATGTTACAGGATATGTCAGTAAGTACCAAAAAAAAACATTCATATAATACAACGTCGCGTCGTGTTACGTTGTGACCAACGACGTAGTAAATTAAGTATGTATTTGAATTGAAAAACATGCTGCCCAGATTTGAACCCACAAACACACACATCAGAGCAATGCCTAACCCTAAACCACTGTGCAATCACGTCATTCACACACTGTGAAAACCTTAAAATATCATAATAATAACATCACGTATTATTTCGCCGAAGGGTTAGGCAGAAGTGTAACTACAGAACACCCACGTGAAATACGGCGAAACTTGTCAAACATACATAGGTATGTTCACTTAAGAGTCTTACAAAGAATTAACAGTTACTTCATAATGTTGTCTCAAAAGATCCCAAAAGTTGTGAAAGTCTCTGAACAAAGCTTGTAATGTGTAAATATTGTATGAGATACACAGATGGCAACGAGAGGTTCAAGTTACGAGTGCAGCCGAGCAACGAAACATGAGTGTTGCTGGCACAGAAACAAATGAAAGACTACCATTGAGTTCAAGAATACATTTTACATTAAAGCCGGATATACATTACGAAGCTAGTTGCGCGAACTTAGTTATTCACGTGTAAATAGTTAGTTTCTTTTCGTAAAAATCGGCAAAATGTTTGTCTGTAGTGTGAGGCCCGCACTTTTGGATTTTTTATTTTTAAATCGACTCGTGAGTCGTGCCTCATGTCTTGGGCCAAACTCTCAAATTGAGAGTACCTAAACCCTTATAACTTACCTGTAGCAGGTGTTACAAGTATCTCAGGTAATGTTGATAATATTAAGTGTATGAGAGCATCTTGAATAATATTTCAGTTTAAAGTGTGAAGAGGTTTTTCTGAAGAAAGTGTGCATTAGTCATGTTTGCGGGGCCAGCATGGCCGGAGATCGCACAAAATAGAGAGATTAGGAAGGAAAAAGGGGAGCCCTTTGCTCAGCAGTGGGATACAAAATAGGCTATTTAAAAAAACACTCAGGTAAGCGGTTCTTGGTGCGCTTGCGACCAACAACGAGCCCAAATAAAAACAATGTAAGTTGATAATTGCAGAGCAGTGGTGGCCCAGTGGTAACGGCCGTGACTTACGACTTGTAGGTCGTAGGTTCGAACCCTGTCAGGCGTTTTACTTTGTGTAAATTATTTCATCACCACTGCTCTCAAAACGGTGAAGGAAAACATCGTGAGGAAACTGGCATGTCCTAGAACTAAAAATTCGAAGACATGATTGTGACATCTACCAACCCGCACTGGGCCCACAGTGGACCCTGTCACAGAGTGTGTCCTAGCAGTGGGAATGTTACAGGCTGATTATGATTATGAAGTTGTTAATTATGTATCACCTACGGTTTAAATATGATTTTAAACTTTTATTTACCCATATTTATACACAGCAAGCAAGCGCTACTGTTGAGCATGAAGTCCTGGTTGCGATTCTCAGGTCGGGCAAAGTGGTAATAGGCTTTTCGATCAGGAATTTCTATCCGTGCTCGATTGATGGTAATAGGCTCGCCCCCTATTATATGAGACTTAAAAATAACTGGCGAAATATGGGTGCACAAAAGGCACGTCTCTATTTAACCCTTCGGGGATTACAGGCGTGATGTTATGTTATGTGTTGATGATAAATTATGTAAAAGCGAGACGATGAGCGTGTTAATGGACTTTTATTGCTTTTAAATTATAATCGCTTAGATCCTACGGAACACCGAGTTCCACAAAATCTTTTGGGAAATCATGTAAGATTTTCTCTCTCTTCCTAATGTAATTTGCATGTAATATAATTAATTTACAGACTACTTTTGATCTTGAAAAGGATGAAGGGTTAATTTGCGAAGAATTATCGTACCCGTCACGTGGTTGAAACGTAATCTGTAATAGTCCACATTAACGGGCAACTTGTATATAAGCAATTATTGCCGGCAACAGTTGCCGGCAGTAATAGAGAAATTACTGGAGCAATTGAGTCTACTAAGTCGCTCCACCATCATTATTATCTTGCCCTCATCCTAATTTATTTGGAGTCAGTGCAATATGTCGTGCTTTTAAGTTGCTCGACATCGCTCAATAAGGTGAGGCGGTTTTCTAGCAATAATAAAATTGCTACAATCTTCGCAGCATCGCATCGCAGTAAATAGCACGGTTTTGTGACATCATTAACCTCCTCTTGACCGAATTTTGGTCACGGCGGTCAAGCCAACACAGGAGATATTATAGTGTACAAGTGTGAGTGCAAACACAGATGCACTGCCCCTTCCCTCAATCTCAAAATCCGATGGGGTGGCAATCTGGAGTGACCTCAAATAACCACAATTGCGCTACTATAGTTGCCCGTGTGACCATCACCCCTTAAAAGGTTAAGTGGGCGAAATAGGTTAATGTGATGAAAATGAAGACAAGTGCGTGTGGTCTTGTCTATGTCTATGTCAGGGGTTGGTTTCCGCACTTAGTCCCTAAGGTGGACCATTGTGCGTGTCGTTTTTACACATAGATTTGTTCAAGAATAACTTTGTCTAAAAATAGTTGACATTTCTTTGTGGAAAGCGTATTTAACCTAATCTAACTAATATTATAAACGCGAAAGTTTGTAAGTATGGATGGATGGATGGATGTATGTTACTCTTCCACGCAAAAACTACTGAACGGATTTGGATGAAATTTGGCACACAGATAGTTTATAACCTGGATTAACACATAGGATTATCACTTTTATCCCGATATTCCTACGAGATCGTTTACGGAGACGCGGGGCGTCGAGCGTGGCGTTGGGCGGCACGGCCCGCACTGAATTCAAACATATGTAGTTGTATGAGTGCGTTTACGGAGAAGCGTTTTTTCATGCATTTGCTTGAAATGGGGCGTTTTACGCGGCGGGCAGGAATTATATGGACGACAACACACAGAACGCGTGCGCGGGTCGGGCGCGGAGCGAGCCGGGAGCGGAGCCGCGCCCGCCGCCCGCCAACACAAACAGCGCGGTTCGGGAGCGTGTCGGGCGCGGGAGTACGGCGGGCATAATAAATTGTAATTCAAGGAATTATATGAACGTCAACACACAAAACGCGTGCGTGGGTCGGGCGCGGAGCGAGAGCCGCGCCCGCCACCACTGACAGCGCGGGGCGGGAGCGGTTGTGCTATTCTGTAAAAATATCACCATTAAAACTTAGGAAATTCAAACTGAATAAAAAAATTCATTTCATGCGCCAATATGTTCATTTGTTCATTTCTTCTTTACTTAAAACAGTTCTATTTGCAAGCCAATTTGTATCGGGTTTATATATTTTTGCACTCAGTTTAATATCTAAATGTTCAAAATTTTCCCTAGACATGTGGAAATATTTATAAAACCGTTCCTCGTCCATTTCTAATTCTCTGCGAAGTTGATGATATTCTCCATATTGATGATCTTGTTTATTAATGACATGAACCCACAACATTTTCCTTTTTTGCGCTCTTCTTTTTAAAATAAGTAAAAATAATAATTCTTCGTCCGTGTCCGAATCACCCGACATTTTCACACCGCAACCGCTGCCGCCTGTTAAAGTACGACCGCGCCTGACCCGCTGTCGCCCCGCGCCCAACTCGCTGCCGCTCCGCGCCCGCGCTCTGTGTGAACACGATGAACAGCGCGGCTCACGCGATGAAAACGACCCGACTCGCTCTCGCCCCGCACCCGCCTTGTGTGTGTTTAGAGCTTAAAAATGTTTGAAAGAATATTAGAAAGAAATATAGAAAAATATTCTATTTGGGACACGTAGGTACAGGAAATACAAACAATAAAAAAGAATAATATAACTAACAAATAATCATGATAATAAAAAAAAGACCTGTGGGAGGCCAAAATGGCTGCTATCTCAGCATGATGCTGCGATATTTAATAACCAAATACCACACCGCCCAATGTAATGCCACGGACATACCTACGGACATAAATAAATCCCGCTAGAGGAACAAAAATTAATATTAGAATTTTCTAAAACTATGAAATTTTGCCCCTGGCTCCATATTTATACATACATAAAAAATTGTAAAGTCGTGTCGTTTAAGTTTTAAACAAAACACTATCTGGGTAATTTGAATGTTTTTGTGTATTAACTGTTAAGTTCACAAATATTTAAAATAACAAAACTCAAACTCAACTCAAAGCATTTATTTGAATTAAACCATTTACAGGCACTTTTGAATTGTCAAAGAGTCGGTCAGTTAGTCAGAAAGTTCCAAAACGTAGATCTCTATGGAGAAGAACGGGCAAGAAACTCCAAGGACACTCTTTTAAAAATGGATATAGATATTACAAAATCCTGGGTACAGTATTCTTGTTGCTTCTATATGTGAGAACAATGTAAAACAAAAAATAATCAAAAGCAATTCAAAATTTAAGATTAAAAATAAGCTCTGGCAAATAAGAGGTGACCAGTCTCAACTGACGGCGCCCGTTCACGAACATGACATGTGGATCAGCGCCATCCAGCTCAACCATTTTGTAGGGAACCGAATGATCCAACACACGTGCCACCATCAGCGAGACATTTAAGTGAGCATGACATACTCTCATCTGCCATGCTATTTCAAATGAATGTGACAATGTTTACAGAATAAACAATTTCATTTCATTTAACAAAAGGAGGCATCGTTTGTTAAAATAAGTCATATAAATATGTAGGTAGGGACATATAATTATTATTATATACAATTTTTTTTAATCTTTTATAGATTCACGACAGCTATGATATTCTTTTTCTACACTGAAAGAACAAACATCACGACACACCATACATTAGTAGGAAGATACAAACGTCAGTTACGGCGGCCATCAGGGATTGTTCATTTATATTCGTAAGACGTTGTTAGAACACTATTTGAAGTGTATTGAGGACAGGTTCGCTAGGTACCTAGCAATCAGTCGATTTCCCCAAGCGCTGCAGAGGTCAGACGACAACCACGGTGCGTAAAACCAGCTGTTTATTTATTTAAGAACACAAAATAGATATATTATTGTGTCTGTATCCTACAGGACGTTAAACTTGTCATCGTTCGCCTGCCCTGAGGGCCTAGACAAGTGACAATCGCTTCGAAAGCGTTTCGTATTTCTACAACGACTTTCAACAGAATTGACATAAGCTTTTCGATAGTTTATGTCAGTCCTATACATTTTTGCCTTTTCTAAACTTAAACTCAAACTCAAAACTCAAACTCAAAACATTTATTTCAATTAAACCATTTACAGGCACTTTTGAATTGTCAAAGAGTCGGTCAGTTAGTCAGAGAGTTAAAGCTAGTTGTCCATTCCAAAACGTAGATCTCTATGGAGAAGAACGGGCAAGAAACTCCAAGGACACTCTTTTAAAAATGGATATAGATATTACAAAATCCTGGGTACAGTATTCTTGTTAGGTAGTATATGTGAGAACAATGTAAAACTAAAAAAAAACAAAAGCAATTCAAAATTTAAGATTAAATTTCCAGCATCGTTATTGCTGATAGAATGTCACTTTGTCTAGGCCCTCTGATCCTAATTTATTTAGCGTCAGCGGAACATGTCTTTTCTTCCATACTTATCTCTATTAATCATCATTTCCCTTTCTAGACTGACTACTTCGTTGGTCTAGTGATCGCAAGCGCTACTGATGAGCATGAGGTCCTGGGTTCAATTTCCGGATCGCGCAGTGTTATTGGGTTTTATTTCTCAGTAACGACCTTGAGTGTGGCTTTTTTCCGGTTGATAGCAATAGGTTCGCCCCCAATTACATGGGACTTAAACACATCTGGCGAAATGTGGATGTACTATGGTACACATCTGCCCAACCCTTCAGGGAATACAGGTGTTATGTTTATGTGTTTTCTTTTCTAGCTATATCATCTTTCAAACAGTTCATTCATCGTTTCTTTGGTCTTCGTACTCGTATCCACATTCATAATCAAAACTTTCGTTACGACATTTACACATTTTCTTCATTCCTCCGCATCACATACCATGACGACCGATTTCCACATAACTTTTCAGTCACCGGTGTCATTTTTCAATCACTGGTGTCACTTTTCAGTCACTGGTGTCATTTTTAGTCACCGGTGTCATATTTCAGTCACCGGAGTCACTTTTCAGTCACCGGTGTCACTTTTCAGTCACCGGTGTCATTTTTCAGTGACCGGTGTCATTTTTCAGTGACCGGTGTCATTTTTCAGTCACCGGTGTCACTTTTCAGTCACCGGTGTTTACTATCAGTTTTCCTCTCGAGGTACCCTAAACTTGTACGAATAGTAAAGCTATTTTTAAGGGTTCTGTTTGTTTTATCCTGGACGCATCATCAATCGGACAGCCCTCTGGGATCCTCCCAAGATCCATAACTTGTTTACAGCCGTTAACTCCGAAACAGCCTCTTATTCAATGCCAATATTTTTTCCAGTTGATTCTATTTCTTCACTATCAATTTTTTCACTGTTTTCGCTCCTGGGGAGCAATATAATATATCCAACAAACTTTTTCTCAAGTATTGAAGAAGTGACTGCTCTCATCTTAGGATAATTATTATTTATCTTTACCATTTTGTGTATCTCTTTGAATCCATGTTCCCATTCTGGCAGTAAACTTTATTTACGCAGACTATCACTCTATGCAAACAATAATCGCAACAACAGAGTCTCATAACCAAAGTCGTCTAAATAGTTTAATCTGCCGATAAAACCGTGTTGTCACAAGACAAACAGTTCTTCACAAGCAAAGATTTAAATCGTTAGATTCACTCGACCGCGTCAAAAGATAGTTACGTTTCTGTTTCATTGACATTGGAATAGTAAGGTGTCGCTCACTCATACTAAAAACCGTATCTATCGTTCCATGTGGGATATGTGAGCTCACTCTGACCTTGGTACGGTGAAGGCTCATCTAACGATTTAAATCTTTATTCACGACATAACAATTAGTGTTGTTAACTACTAACCAAACTCAAACTCAAACTCAAAGCATTTATATCAATTAAACCATTTACAGGCACTTTTGAATTGTCAAAGAGTCGGTCAGTTAGTCAGAGAGTTGAAGCTAGTTGCCCATTCCAAAACGTAGATCTCTATGGAGAAGAACCTATAATAATAATAATAAACATTTTTATTTCTCTTCCACAAAGGCGCCTTAAAATATAAATATTACAATATCTGATAAATCCTTTGTGGGAGACTGGTATCTGCACTAGGAGAACCTGTCACACAGATTACCAGGCCCCCCCCCCCAAAAACACCGTTTGAGTATTTAAATCTTACAGATAGTTTTAACAAATTATTTTTACCTTTGGAACACAGTAAACAAAATAAAAAAATAAAAAAGGTAATTAAAAAATTATTACTGAAGAGTGTGGAGTGAAATGTGGTGTGGTGTGGCGTGCATTGGTGTAGTGTAGTGTCGTGTGGTGTAGTGTAGTGTAGTGTAGTGTGGTGTAGTGTAGCGTGGTGTGATGGGGTGTAGTGTGGTGTAGTGTGGTGTTATGGACAGGCTGAGAACACATTTACCTTAAAACAATAAGGAGGCTTTCAGTGCTCTCGTAATCAAGGCTCAGTAAATACGACGAGATAACTTTCTTGCACTTTGCTTTAGTAAGAGGGTATATTTTTAAAGCAGAGTTTATTTTATTGTATAAATAACTGCCAAGGAAGCAAAAGTTACGGTGCGAAAGACTACTTTTGCACAGTTGAGTGGAACATGCATTCGTTTTAATGCGTTTATGGATGGTTTATGGATTTATGGATGAGTTGTAGTTCAAAGAAGAATGTTTACGTAAGATTGTTTGAATGATAAATAGTTGCCGAACAGTAAGAACCTTGCACTTTTCGTATAGTTCAGAGGTAGGGTGAAAAAATGGTAATCCATGAGCTACCTTTAGCACTGCTCTTTGTGCTCGCTCGATTTTAATCATAAAAAATTTAGGGGCACCACCCCAAACAGAGCTACAATAGTTTAGTACAGATTGACAAAGTGCAAAGTATACTGTCTTAAGAACCTTTGCATCAGCAATACGTCGTAGGCTTTTGAAAATGTATATGAGCTTCCTAGTTCTCTTGGACAACAGATCGATGTGAGAATTAAAATTTAGGTTTTTGTCTAAAGTCACACCGAGGTACTTGAGTGAGTCCACTTTTTCGAGTTTTGGGCATGAGCATGAGTAGGACGAGCTTTTGTTACATGAGTGTGCCGTGATATTTAATAGGGGGTTTTGAATGAGGTGAGTATTTGTTAGTGTAAACGTTATGTATTTAGTCTTGTCTGTATTAAGTGAGAGTAAGTTCTTATTTAGCTAGGTCATAACCAGCGAGAAACCCATTTGAGCAAAGTGGTATACTTCCTTCCAAGTATCTCCATAGAAAAGAAAAGCCGTGTCGTCCGCGAATGTTATAATCTTGCCATTAGTAAGGTATAACTGGCAGAGGTCATTGATGAAAATTAAAAACAGGGTAGGCCCTAAGATGCTACCCTGAGGAATACCAATATTGACTTCACAGTCATCACTCAACCATTCATCGACTACAACACGTTGAGTTCTGTCTTTCAGGTAACTTTCGAACAATTTTAACTGTTCGCCACGAATTCCGAGGTGTTCAAGCTCCTTCAGTAAAAGTGGCGCAGAGACGGTGTCAAAAGCCTTCGCCAAATCAAGGAAAATAGTTAGGACTTTTTTCCTCTCATCCAACCTAGAGACTATGGTATCAGTAAGTTGATGTAAGGCATCGTTTGTTGATCTGCCTTTACGAAAACCATATTGATTGTCAGATAAAAGTTTGTTTGTTTCTAGATAATTGGTTAATTGCGTGTTAATAACTTTCTCAAGAATTTTGGATAGTGTAGGCAGGGGCAAGAAACTCCAAGGACACTCTTTTAAAAAATGGATATAGATATTACAAAATCCTGGGTACAGTATTCATGTTGCTTCTATATGTGAGAACAATGTAAAACAAAAAAAGAATCAAAAGCAATTCAAAATTTAAGATTAAAAATAAGCTCTGGCAAATAAGAGGTGACCAGTCTCAACTGACGGCGCCCGTTCACGAACATGACATGTGGATCAGCACCATCCAGGTCAACCATATTGTAGGGAACCGAATGATCCAACACACGTGCCACCATCAGCGAGACATTTAAGTGAAAACTACATTTAAGTGAAAACATCATACAACAAACTATTTTTCTCATAGTACAGTCTAAACCCCATCTTTAGTCGTACTTCACCAGATCGTACAAGTGATTAACTGAGCAATACACGGTGTTGGCTATAATTCACAAAGGCTATGCATCTGGTCTGGCAATTTACCAAATAGCCGGTGAGTGGCGGAAATATACGGGAGGATATTGTGGGCGTTAATTTTATTTTATTATATTCTAATTCTATCATTTATATTATAATTTTCCCATTGTTAGGCAAAATCTATTCATGTACCTACTAAATTCGTGGTAATTCATTGTTTTTCAAAATGACTAACAACTTAAATTGTCCATTTATATACAAATCACCCTGTCATTCTTTCACAGTTGTATGAAATCGCTATAACACGCCAAATTAACGTAATGTGACTTTTCCATGACACTGAAAATACATATAGATATTTTTGTACTGTTTTAAAGCTACTGTCATGGACTTACCCACAATTAACCGGGTAATACTTAGTAAGGTAAGACCAGATGTGAGACTTTCGGATTCTTCTGACAACACATTAGACAGATGGCGCACCTTATCATCGCAAATTGTTCCATCCGTCGCGTCGCGACGCTTTACTGTTGTTGTACATACCCTTTTGAAAGCTATATCTATACATATTATAATTAAAGTGTATTTTCTTCTAGACTAGGCATCGATAGGAGGTGCTCGTGGCAAAGAACTAACAGGCGCACGGGTCGATCCATCAGGTTAAGCTACGCTTGCTTGGGTTGGTCTGTGGATGTGTGACCATCTTTACATACCGAGACTCCTCCATGCCTCGGAAAGCACGTTAAGCCGTTGGTCCCGGTAGTTATTCGTGGGTATTTGACAGTCGTTACGGGTCGTCAGAAGCTCGAAACTCTGACAACCAGTCTTACCAAGGGGTATCGTATTGCCCAGTTACTGGGTTGTGGAGGTGAGGTCTTCCTTATTTTCTTAGGGTACCTACCTACAAATTGTTTATTTTTATTTTTTTATTGTGTCTTTTTTTACTTGTAGTTACGTTGTGTTGTGTGCTCTGTCTGTGCTAAATAAATGTATTTTCATTCCTTTTCTTCTTTCTTTTCAGTCGCTCCTTGTAAAATACTCGTATTCATCTGCATCCGGATACACTGGAAGCCGACCCCAATATAGTTGGGAAAAGGCTAGGCAGATTGATTTTCGGGAACGGATTTTGATGGGGTTTTCACCATCATTTTGAGAATTTATTCCTAAAGGTAAGATATTAAAGAAATTTCGATGTTTTGTCAAGTCGTAGTAACCATGAGAAGTAGGGCGGCTCTAGGGGTTGAATAGTAATATAAATATCTCCTCTCAGTATTCGCGAAACTCACAAGCCCACACAATTTTATTTGAATTCAACAAGTGTCCAATATGAGGGTACCATGTATGCCTTGAGGTATAAAAACATCAGCGAAAAGGCTTTATTCAAAAATTATTCATGAAGATGCAGGGGTTGGGCGGGCTGGGCTGATTTTTTATGCGTGCAAATAAAAAATCTATCCGTTAGAGAATTGTTTCCGTTTACAGCACGGAAAAGATAGTTGTAGGAATCGGTGACTCGAAAAAATAAGATTTCTCGCACTGTAGGTCGATCCAAGTTCTATCACAAGCATTTTAAGCTTGTATAGTTCAGTGGTCGGACTGAGGTGAGGTCCTGGATTATATCACCCGCTTGAGTAACGTTATAAAGTTATAATGTTTAAAAATTGTTTTTGGGTTTTACATTAGGAAATTCTCAGAATTAGCACAGAATCTGAAATTGTGCCTGGTTAATGGCAAACCCCCATTACCTGGACATAAAAAAATGTGAGTGCAGGTGTGGGTAGGCATAGGTAAATAACAAGGAATTTTGTGTATTAAAATGAGTAAAAAAAAATATATATATTTAATATTATATATTACCTACAATGATCTTTAAAATACAATAGACATAGATATATTTAGTAACCTATTCCGCTTGACTATTCTTCAAGAGTCATAAAAAACCCTGTAAAAAATCGACACGTGTTTCACCTCTCAACGAGGCATCCTCAGGATGACGATTGACCAATTGCAAACCAGAACGCGACGTGTTACCACACCGAGCGCTGGACGCAAAGTGAACAGTGAGTGCGCAAGTGAAGTGTGACTTTGCGTCCACCGCTTAATGGATGATGGATAATGGATTTCCGCAAAGTCACGCCTGAATCAATTAACTACTATTATCTTATAAAGTTCGGTGATATTCTGCAGAAAGGTCAACTGCATAGTACTCGCAACGGACGTGCGTGTATCACGATGTATGAAGGTGGGCGAAGCAAATGGAGTGTGTAAGGATCGTAGCAGGTGGCGTTTTGTAGTTTCTGCTGTCATGGGAGAAAGGCGTAAGTTTAATGTTCTATAGTCCACGCAACAATTATAAGCCCGTTTGTTTCAGTGTTGCGTTAAATAACGATCTCATAGTTATTGAGGAGGTGACAATCTGATTTATAAGCTGAATATATCTCTCGCCTTGATCACGAATTAATGGGTTTAGGAAATGGTACTCCGGGGAGTTGAGCTCATTGTAGTGATAAATAGGTATTTTGGGTCGTATCATTTCAACATTGGCCAGTAAATTTTCTCTTTGCGAATTGTGCGCGTTCCGACTACAGCTATAATGAACAGTAGAGGGAGAAATTGCCATAATTACCGTGCTTGGCAAACTGATTCGTTATTGCAGTATTTTTCCTTTATTTCATAGTCACTTATAAATTACATTTTTAAATCCATCAGTTGGCTTTGATTAGGCATTACTTTTAGGTTTCGCGTAGTGTGTGTACTATAGAACCAACTAAAAAAACCAGCTAAGTGCATGTCATACCATGCACAATGAAGGGTTCCGTAGTTGGGATGAGTTTATAAAACAAACTTAACATTGTAGTTGAAAAACTTGTTCTCCGATACAGAATGTATGGGAGAACATGTTTTCACAACTGCAAATTTAAGTTGGTCGATTATTACTCGGTAATTTGTGGAGCTTACGTAGCGGTGATAGTTTTCCTTTTAATTTCGTTATATATACTACTGCCGTGAATTTTTTCACAAATCCAAACCCAACCATTTAGCTGGCAGGGGGGAGGCTCTAACAAAAATTTGCAACCAAAACATGCCTTTCAACTCACTATTTTTTATCGACCTATCCAATGATACCCCACACCATGGGATTGACGAGAAAAAAAAAACCATCCCCACTTTACGTGTAGGGGAGTAAACTCAAACAAAAATATTTTTTACGATTTTTTTTAGCACTTTGTCGGCGTCGTTTATTTGAATATCCATACCAAATTACAGCTTTCTAGTACCACCTGGGTCTCTAAGCTAAGCCGCGGACAGACGGACAGACGGGCATAGCGAAACTATAAGGGTTCCTTGTTGACTACGGAACCCTAAAAATCATCTATTCCCTACATTTTGACGAGTTGATTATGAACAGCTGCAATTTCAGGTTTGGTCCAATAGTAAAAGTTGTTCATAATGATTACTAAAGTCACCCTATAAACTTACAATCTTTGACCTAAATAAATAATTCGCTTCATGTCAGTTTTGCTAACAACACTTCTACATTGGCTACAATATGAGAATGAGGGTATGACATACAGAAACGGTCATACAATATGGTTTAAAAAAGTACCCAACACCTGTGCAAGAATCGAAAATCAACCAGCCTTCAGGCGCAGAACAGCCTGATAAATACTTGTTTCCCGAAGGGTTAGGCAGAGGTGCACCTATATATAGTATACTAATATTATAAAGAGGAAACATTTGATTGTTTGTTTGCATTGAATAGGCTCCGAAACTACCGAACCGATTTGGAAAATTCTTTCACTGTTGGGAAGCTACACTATCCCCGGCTGACATAGGCTATATTATATTTTTTTTTAAATAGGGCTCTTTACTAAAACTCCAATAATGTAACCCAAGGTGTAAAAAAATTACCTAAAATAGCCATAGATAAGTACTTAATGCTACCCGTGCGAAGCCGGGGCGAGCAGCTAGTAGTATATATAGGTATTGTATATATAAGCCATAGTATACAGGGTGTTAGGGTAAACACCGTTATCCTTGCAACCAGTGGTTTGGTTTCATTTATAGAACGTAAAATCAATGGAAAATTACATTTTTTTTTAAGTATACTTTTTACCACAACACGAGCGGGAGGTGTGGGACGTGACCTGACTGACCGCGAGCGCGATCCCTCCCTCAGTCAGTCAGCTGTTTCGCTAGCGAGCACGGTGTCGGATAGAAACTTTTTAAAACCTTTAATGAAAATAACGTTTTTTTTGTTGTTACTCGGTCATTTATTTTTAGATTTAAGACAACTACCCATGGTTTGAGTGACAACGGTGTTCACCCTTACATGCTGCACATAGTTCACACACAAAAAAAATCGTGCTGGGGGGCGAGCCTATTGCCATCAACCAGGCACAAATCCAGACTCCGGGCTGCCACTGAGAAAATACGATAACACTTTGCCCGGGCCGGAAATCGAACCCGGACCACTTGCGCAGCAGGAGCACTTGCCACCACTAGACCAACGAGTTAGTCTGTTATTAATCATTCCAATTAAATCAGAAACACAATGAAAGTTGTTTAGTCGAAAATAAAAGGCTATTTAAATTCATCGCCTGTCATCTTTTAATAGCAGCAATTCATTATTGATACGGTCTGCTCGCGAATGATTAGGGTCGACGAAATCACCCCTATTGTGATATAGATCAGTTGTTTATTTTGAGGATAGTAAAATTCAGGTTTCGAGGTATTTTTTCATTACAAGAAGTGTATTTTTCTGAGGAAGAATAACAGAGTATTTCAAAAAGAAAATTTTAGGTTTGAGAAGTAAATTAATTTTCTTTATTAACGCGTAGACCTTTTGCGTAGCAGCTGCTACGACACCGTAGCTTGCGTAGGCGTGACGTCATCACGGCTACGACGTAGCAACCGTCTTCATGATTGCTGTCTAAAGAAAATCTTGAGTTGGGGTCTAACAACTCAAGATTTTCTTTAGACAGCCTAACGCTCTCATGGAAGCCATCCATATATAAATGATTGATTGATTGATTGATCCATAACCATACAGACTCTCTATGAAATCTACGATGTCAACAATACTCTGAAGAAAAAAAACTCTGAAATAACCTTATCTTCATAAAGTGTCTGCGCGTTATTGAGAAACTATGAATACGACCGCCATTTTACTTTTGTAAAGCTGTCTGTTTTTTTTTTAAATTAGAAATAGTAAAACTGTGCTTAAATACCTAAATATAAAACGTGATTTATAAATACTCAATTCTATGTTCATATAGCTCTAATATGAAATAAAGGTGTGTAACCTTACCTTTTTAAATAAAGGTTAAATGAACCTTATCTTTTTCCCTTTAACTTTGCGGAGGCTTGCTAAATATACCAACTGCATGGTTGATTAAAAAGGTTAATCAGACTTCGGTCTGAGACATTCCTAATGGAAAAATCCAATAAAACTTTGCCCGCCCTGGGATTTGAACCCAGAACCTCATATTCAGCAGCATTTGTGTTTTGTGTTGATAGAAAATTTAAATATTCATCGTCTTTCGTTAAAACAATGAAAGAAGGAAGAAAAAATATTACACTTCGCAAAAAAATACACTTTTGACAAAACGGAATCAGCGTATAATGCCAGATGAAAATTCTACACATGCAGGGTGAATTTTAGAGACGGGGCAGTAAGGGCAGATCTCTAAGCAGTCGGGAGACTGTCCAAAACTATTTGAGTAATTGCTAACTGCATTCACAGTTTTTGGAAAAATGGAATGAAAATCGTCAATTTCATTTTAATGATGCCAATCGATTTAGTTTCATGTTAGGATTTAAAAACTCTCTAGGACCAATCGCGGTTCGAGTAATAGAAAAGTCACAAATCGCCAAAATTAATGGATGTCAGCGCGGCTTAAAATTGGGACATTTTATTTTGCTGCAACGCTACTTGTTACAACCTCCATCCTAGGTGCCAGCTGCAGATAATTGTAACGTATCCAAAGACAATCAGAACTGCCGAATCGATCAGAGTGAATACACAAACATGCTATTAAACAGCATGCTTGTTTGGTAGTAGGTTAGCATGCTCATTTACATCGTGTTCTTAGTGAGAGAAAAATTATCATTTTCTTTTCGAATTGTGTGCCAAAACATTGCAAACATTTGCTTGAATTTTGCATGTTTTTGTGCTACCACATAGCATTGTGTATGGCTATAAAATGTTTTAGAACATGAGTTTTAGATAAAAGAAAACAAGTTTCCATTTGTATTCAGTGTTATTTTATTGTTTGTTATTAGACCGCCCATTGTGTTACCCTATGTTAAATTTCTACATTTATATCTGTACTAGCTGCGCCCCGCGGTTTCACCCGCATAAGTCTCGATCCCGTGGGAATATCGGGATAAAAAGTATCCTATGTGTTAATCCAGGTTATAAACTATCTGTTTGCCAAATTTCATCCAAATCCATTCAGCCGTTTTTGCGTGATTGAGTAACAAACATCCAAACACACAAACTTTCACATTTATAATATTAGTAGGATTTTTATGGTGTACATAATTCTATTTTAATTACCTCTTAACACAAGGAACTTTAGTTCCCGCTAAACTGTAATCCATCGCAAACATTACATAATCTCATTAATTTCTCTGTGCACGGCGGTAAGGCTTCAAATCGTTTCGATTTAGGAGATTTTTCGCAGACGAACATAGCTCTAATTACTTCTGATCCGATGTCGTCCAAATAGCCGACCCTAAGATACACCGCTCGATCCTGGTTGCCCTCGAAATTGTCAGGCTGTCCGGGATTCCAATTGTTGTACACATTGTTTATTCCGTCACCTGAAAGAGCAAGACTCTGACAAGATCGAATGAGCGGCCACTGCCAAACAGCATAGACCCCTTGACCCCATGGGCGCCATGTTGTCAATACATCGAGATTTAAGTGCACATCTAGGAATAGGAATAAATGACAGCGAAAACCACAGAAGAAATAAACGAACAAACACGGAAAGCGTATTTATAAAAAACGGTTTTATACCTTGAATAGTGGTCCAGATGCGGCTTTTGCCCCAGGCACGGAGACCGATGTGTATTTTTTCAAAAGGGTCAGTATCTTTGGTAGGAGCTGGAAACATTTCCTTTACGAAAAGAGCCTCTTGTTCGTCATTCAGGATGACCAGGTGACTCCCCTCAGATGCACATATCCCATAAGCATCAGTCCAACTCAACTTCTCGTGATGGACCTTATAACAGCTGCCTGTTTGCTGATTGAGTTGGTATTCTGAAATATATAACATGTCTTTAGTGTTTATCTTGGGCAAAAAATAGCAACTTTAATATTAAGTTCTGAGTTGAGCTACAACCCGTACGCATTAACATGGCACGTGGCGTAATGACATTTGGAGCTCCCCTCGCTTCCCCGTACAGGCGCAAAGGCGTTTCCAGTTTCAAGAAAAAAAGTTGTCACTTTGAATAAAGTACCTAGTACACATATCTGAATATTGTAGTATTATGAGATAGATAATTTTCTTACCATCATCAAAAGTGCCACATTCGTTCATCGTTTGATTGTCGAGTTTTATGTAACATACGAAGGGTAGTGGCTTCTTGCATGACGAGTAATACGCGCGTCCATCGACAGACATAGCGAGGCAATCTCCAGTATCAGCTCCGTCACCACGGGGACCCCATCTTATTTCCATTTCGGACAGAGGCACTCCTGGAACATACACGCCGAAAACATTTGCAATCAACTCTAATCAAAAACGTAACGTGTAGGCTAACGATATAACAACAAGGATTTTTTTTTTACGTTATTGGAAGCTTGAGCGTTTATATAGTCAGAATAAGCAAAGATTTTTTTTAGTAATGCACCCATTTGAAAATATTTTGCATTAAGTCTGACCTTCTACAGAGGTGAAGTGTCCTTTGAAGAATAAATCATGGGTTCCCAGGAACATGTGACCATTCACACCAAGCTGTGTCACCAGTGTGTGAAGAGCATTAGCTAGCTCTTTGTTTAGCGGTGACGCCAACACCGCGCCTGCAACATGACACATTGAGATCTGTACATTGCACATAAGTGAGCGGAGCTTGCAGCAGCTCGCTCCGTCCAAGTTGACCAATCCAAGGTCAACGCGCCGGGAAGGCGGCGCATCAGAAGATACAATAACACCTCTAGCACACCTCCGCCGCGAAACCATAGCAGCGAAACCGCAGTAGTTCAATTGTACTAACTCGCGTCGTGTTCCGCTACACTGAAACGAGTCAGTACAATTGAACTACTGCGGTTTCGCTGCTATGATTTCGCGGCAGAGGTGTGCTACCAGCGTAAAGGCTTCGTACAATCACAACGTCCATCTCTTGGCACGCAGTGAAACGCTTGCATGCTTTACTAAAAGCCACACAATGTACTAGCAAACTAATTAATATTCTATGAGTGTTACCGTCATTGTGACATCTAACGAAGGCTTCCTCCCAAGTCTCAGGCGTCGTGTGCAGTTTGAGCCAGCCACCCGCTTCAAAGTTGAAGGTGTAATCAGGCTTGCATCGCACAACGTCTGGATTGTAAAGATTGGTTATGAAAGTGTTGATTAATTATTCGCAAAAGTACCAAACATGCAAATAGTAAGAAATTCCACGCCGAAAAAAACAATAAAATCTAGAAGCAGCGCATATCGAACCCAAGAGCAGCGCATATCGAACCCAAGAGCAGCGCATATCGAACCCAAGAGCAGCGCATATCGAACCCAGGGGCAGAGCATATCGAACCCAAGAGCAGCGCATATCGAACCCAGGGGCAGAGCATATCGAACCCAAGAGCAGCGCATATCGAACCCAGGGGCAGAGCATATCGAACCCAAGAGCAGCGCATATCGAACCCAAGAGCAGCGCATATCGAACCCAAGAGCAGCGCATATCGAACCCAGGGGCAGAGCATATCGAACCCAAGAGCAGCGCATATCGAACCCAGGGGCAGAGCATATCGAACCCAAAAGCAGCACATATCGAACCCAGGAGCAACGCTTTTAAGAAACTGAATAAATCTTAACAGACTGATCTATTAACAGACTCCTTACTACAAAAAGTTCCGTACCCAAAGGGTAAAACGGGACCCTATTACTAAGACTCCGCTGTCTGTCTGTCTGTCCGTCTGTCACCAGGCTGTATCTCATGAACCGTGATAGCTAGACAGTTGAAATTTTCACAGATGATGTATTTCTGTTGCCGCTATAACAACAAATATAAAAAAACAGAATAAAATAAATATTTAAGGGGCTCGCCCATACACCGCGCGGTGTTCCCATAACTTCGGTTGAGTTGTTTTGGAGTAGGTAAATTAATTTTAATTTACTTATTTATTTCAGACAATCATTGATTTAAGTTTTAATGCAATGGATTAAAACTTAAATTTACATTTATATTGTTAGTATGAGCTTAAAAACTATGTTAGTACCTGATAACTAAGAGAGACTTCGTCCTCTGGGTGAGGCTCCACACCAGTGGGCTGTCTATCTTATTGCCTTACCTTCAGGATGCTGTTGCTGTTGGTAAAGCTTCAATAAAGGGGATTTTGTCAGTAAATGAAAAAGCGTACCACATAATAAGGGGTACCACAACAACAAAGTGAGCAGAACAACCGTTAATAAGAAACTTTCGAAAAAGCGACTACAAAGTGAAAAATAATTTTAGTTTCGGTAGTCGGTGGTAATACATCAAACAAACAAAATCAAAACTAGACTTTTTCGATTAATTATTTGAAGCCGGTTGGTTTTTTTTTTTTTTTTTTGGGTTAGCCTAAACTGTCCCACTGCTGAGCAAAGGCCTCCCCCAAATCTTTCCAAACATCCTTTTTCAGGGCCATCACGATCCAACCCTTGCGGTACGCGTCTAGATCGTCTCGCCATCTCTTCCTGGGCCGGCCTCGGCGGCGCCGTCCATCTTCAGGCACCCACCGCGTGCAGACTGTTGCCCAGCGGTCGCTATGCATGCGGCTGACATGACCCGCCCAGTCCCATTTTAGCTTGGCAGCCTTTTTGCCTACGTCTAGAATCCCCGTTTTGGAGCGCAACGTGGTGTTTCGTATTCTGTCAGTACGGTCTTTTTTTTAAATAATAATTAAAGTAAACTTACCCGCTACAATTAACAAGAATGAGAAACTAACAAAATATGTCTTCAACATTTTTTTGTAGGTACTGTATTGTTTCACTGCCAAAGTTGTAATGTCTTGGACTGAAGATAACAGACCTTTTAATACAATACTAGCTGACCCGAATCACATGAACTTTGTGCATTTTAGTCATAAGTATAAACATAATAATTATTTACCTACTTACTTATCATAATAAATATTTTTTTGCCTCTCGTAATTTTGTTTTTGTTAAATTATCTTCCCGCGTACTTCCCTGGTTATTTTTATGGGGAAAACCGATTGTAATAAGTAGATTTGGAATGGGCAACTAGCTTCAACTTTTTGACTAACAGACTGACCGACACTTTGACAATTCAAAAGTGCCTGTAAATGGTTAATTGAAATAAATGCTTTGAGTTTGAGTTAGAATAAACAGCTTAATTTTTAACCGACTTCTTCAAAAAGGAGGAGGTTCTCTATTCGTCTGTACGTTGTTTTTATTTTTTTGTATGTTTGTTTCGCGATTACTCCGCTAATTATGAATCGATTTTGATAATTCTTTTTTTGTATGATAGGTCATGCTTTCGAGGTGGTCCCATATAAATTTGACTAACTTTTCTTGCGTTGTTTTTTGAGTTAGCTTCAATATTACGTATTTTACCCACATAGTTTATCTAGACGATGTATTCATTTACTCCTTCACTGTTACATCAGCTAGTGGTGTTCGAATTTGTGTGGATACCACAACTAAAAAGTGAAAAATAAAAACTTTTTTGTAAAAAGTTTTTTAATATTTTAACTTAAAATAACGGCACCTCAGTATATGCACAAGACTAAATAAGGAGCAGACTGTAAGCTTCATACTAACGTCTCGCGCGGAAACACGAACTACACGCACAGTGATGTGTGCGTGGCCTGCCACGGACAAGACGCGCGGGCGGTGCACCGGCGCCCGCTAGAGGGCAAACCGGTTTGAACCAACTCAGTGAGAAGGCAAAGCGCAGGGGTATGCCGTGTGCCAGCGGCAGCGATACTTACGTACGACGCGGAAGATTCGTTTTTTATTTAAAAAAATGCCAAATTGATGTAGTGTGTGTTTTAATAATACCTAGTAGGAAAACCAAAGAAGTTTTTTTTTTTATATCCATAGGATCCTGTCACGGAATTCTACACATAAACCTTACACATTTTTAATGCATACTACAGAATTATTTAGTTACGAGTTAGGTATCCAAAATGACTAGGATGGCGATAAAGTTTTCCCATAAGAATTATTATTTATTAAATAGTAAATAAATAAATATAATAAATAAATAGTAATAGTATTTATTAAATAGTAATTCGTTTAAGTAGGTACCGCCTGTATTGGCGTATTATTGTTCGTCTCCTATTTGTTTAGTATTTTTGTTTTAGTGGGTACGTAGGTACCAAAGTATGTTTATAGGCCGTCTTAGCACTTGAGGAATATATGACTGAGTGTTTGTTCACGTGGTCTTAGCAAGCTGCCGTTTGAACTTTTCTATTAGATAGGTACTTACTTAACTTACGTCCATGAAATAGTAAAACAAGCAAGGAAAGCTTATAGTTTCGCCATGTCCGTCCGTCCGTAAGTCACAGTAATTTTGATAAGTAAGTAGTTAAGTAGATAGATACCTAACCTAACCAACTTCAAAAAAAGTATCTATGTATGTAGGTTTAGCTATTTCACAGTAAAATAATGACATAATTACATTTGATTATCGTTTTTTGTTAGCATAACCTTAATCAGCCTAGGTATAATGTTAACCATTTCGCCTTACAAAGCTACACTATTTTTATTAATGTTCCGTACCAAAATTGGAAAACGGAAAACTTATCAGTGCCTGTCGTTCCTTTCATTCGTCCGTCTGTGCGTCTGTCCGTCCGACCGTCCGTCCATCTGTGCTCATTGCTGAATCTAGAGTCCCACTTGCCCGGTTTTATTTTATTTTCAATAACCGAGTGACAGCCCTATGAAAGTAGGTAAGAATTTTGAGCTCTGTTAGGAAGCTTTCATTCTGCTCTTATTTATTCTGTGGTATAGGTACCGCACAGAGTTCCAATCTAATGTCTTGTCATAATATAAGCGAACATCGCGCAAATACGCGATCGGCACACCTGAGTGACCAATTAACACACTCATTTGTTCAGAAAACCGGAAAGCGCCCGCGATACCTCTTTTGGGTTTAACCAAAAATGATCGCGATGATCGCGACGATCGCGTATTCGTGCGACTATCACTTTCAATTCGGACACGGGGTATGGAGTCAAACATTTGTATTGAAGCTATTGAAGAATTTGCGAGCCAGTAGTGAAAGTGAATCATTTAAGGCATTACTGGTCCAGATACAGGCACAGAGTGTTTTTTTTTTTTTTGAGTGTGGGAAATCATCAAATGACTTCTCCCGCTCTGGGTGGAGCGGAAGGGCGTGTCAGACTTACTGACTATAACCCACCCGTTTTCCTTCAGTTGCCTGTTGCCAAGGTCCCGGTATCCCTTTCGGGCATTCCCGCAACCCTGACAGCCATCGGTCCTAGCGGACCCCGCAAATTGTGCTAACATCTCTTTGACGCGCGCGTGAAACACGACGCGCCATCGAACCGGGGCCTGGTCCTTATCGGAAGACGAGCTACCCATTGCTCGCCGTCCGCAAGCCCGTGCCTCTGGTAGCCAGGTATCCGCCTGGGATTCCTGGTGCCCAGGGTGTCTCCAGTGGCGGTGGTTAGGGGCGTGAGGGTGCAAACCTTGCCTCTCCCCCACACGTTCCGCCTCCTCCTTCGCGAGCATTACTGCTTCGCAGAAGGAGGTGACGGCTTCCCATGCCCTCTCGCTCCGTACCATGGCCTGGACCAGGGCCGGGTGCGAGAGGTCATCGCCGCCAATCGCCTCCACGAGGACACGGCGGTGCTCCGCCAAAGCAGGGCACACCTCCACCGTATGCTCCACCGTGTCCTCCGGGCGATCCGCACAGTGGTGACACCCGGGCGTTTCCTCCCGCCTAATCCTACACAGGAACCTCCCGAAGCTGCTATGTCCGTTGAGGACCTGCGCCAGGCGAAAGGTGAGGACGCCGTGACGCCTCTCTAGCCACTCCTCAAAGAGGGGACTTATCGTCGCAATTGTGCCGTACAAGGCACAGTGTACCTACCAAAAACTTGCAATCTATTTCTTATAAAGACTCGTGTGTTCGAATCCAGGTCCGTCTGCAACGACAGTCCACTATAACCTGCGTCATTAAAAAAACTATTCTTACAGGGAAAGCCTGCGAAATTCTAATTTTCTTACGTTTTTTGCAATTTCCAGGTCAGTATCAGGTTGTATTATGCTAGTTTAACTACCAAATGTCATGATTTCATGAAATAGTAATTCAATACACTATTATGGACTTAGAGAGTTGTATTGCTAATTGCTAATTCTAATGTTTATAATTCTATAAAGCCCCATTTGTTGCAAATTGCAAAAAACGTGAGAAAATTTGGATTTCGCGGGCTACCCTAGCGCATCCCCCTTAAATAAATGGCAAAGAAACAAAGGAGCTTATCACTATCGTTCATTTTGCTCGCACATTTCTGAGATTACCGCCGCCATTTTCAATTCTTATCTTTGAATGACACGGGTTAAGTTGATCATAATCTTTTCGTATACTCAGCTGGTTTCGTGCTATTAGGTAGCATATTCTGCTTGAATTTTACATGCTTTTGTGCTACCAAAAGTATTGTGTATTCCGGGCTATTTAAACCGTTTTTTAGAACATGATAACAACGAAGGTTTAGAGGAAAGGACGGAGGAGGAAGGACTTAGAGGAAAGAAAACATGTTTGTATTCAGTGTTATTTTAATTATTTTTATGATCATGAAGAAAGTGCCAACATAACATCTCGGTGACTTATGTAACTTTAGTGCCCACTAAACTGTGATTCATTGCAAAGTTTACACAATCTCATTAACTTCTCCATGCACGGCGGTAAGGCTTCAAACCGTTTCGATTCAGGAGCTTTTTCACAGACAAACATAAGATTGGTTCCTGCATTGACGTCGTCTAACAACCCGTTCCATAGATAAGCCCCTCTATTCTGAATGCCCTGATAATTGTCAGGCTGTCCGGGACTCCACTTGCTGAACACATGTTCTATTCTCTCACCTGAAAGAGACAAACATTAATTAATTAGGTTCTTTACTGTAACGAACATAATAATTAAGTTTTTTACTGAAAGGGAAAAGCGTTGAATCCGTGGACATAAAGACAGTGAACTAAATTTAAAGGCTATTCATACCGTGAATTGTAGTCCAGACGCGCGCGTTGCCCAAGGCTGCTAGACCGATGTGAAATCTTTCCCACGGGTCGGACTTCTCGGTACGAGCAGGGAACATGTCCTTGACGATGCGAGCCTCTTCTTCGTCATCCAAGATGACCAGGTGACCCCCCTCAGATGCACATATCTTGTAGGCACGGTTCCAAGTCTGTGTCTCGTGATGGACCTTGTAACAACTGCCTGTTTGCTGATTGAGGTGATATTCTGAAATATTTTAAGAATATAATGTTTGTAGTACGCATATAATAGGTAAATTATTCAATTCTACTAAGAAATGGGAACTTTAATTTTATTGAAAACTATTTATTATGACATTCCCTTTATTCTGACGATACCTATATTTCCTACCCGACTGCCCCAGACGGAGGTTAATGTATTTTTTTAAATAAATTCCACAATATTGGTATCAAATAAAAGCTAGTAATGAGTCAATTCCAAATATATTATATTAATACAATTAGAAAGCTTGAAATTAAACAAATTATTTAAACAACAAAAAACCCGACAGCGAAAACAACTGAAAAGGGAAAAACAGTTCAAAAACAAACCAATAACCTGAATATGCCTGTAATACCCTCCACAAAATGATTGTCATGGTCTGCCCCTGTGCCAAATTTCATCCGAATTCAGTTAGCCGTTTTAGCGTGAAAGCGTAACAAACAAACTCACATTCGCATTTATAATATTAGTTAGGATGGCAGACTTGCAGTGCAACTTGCTGCTAGATAATTCACTTACCATCATCAAAGGTGCCGCATTCGTTCATCGTGTGATTGTCGAGTTTCCTGTAGCATATGAAAGGTAGGGGGTTCTTGCATGACGAGTAATACGCGCGTCCATCAACAGTCATAGTGAGGCAGTCTCCAGTATTGGCTCCGTCACCACGGGAACCCCATCTTATTTCCATGTCGGACAGAGGCACTCCTGGAACATACACACCAAAAATATTAAAACAATGAAAACTAGTCGCAGCGTTGATGTGTGTGTTCACCTTGTGGACTACTACATTACTGGCTAGAGCGAGAAGTTCTAAAGAAAAAAAAAATCCTTTCTGCGCAAATTGTAACAATATTGGGACGTACGCTTTATCTATATACTGAATAGTAGGTAATGGGCTAAATATATTAATTTTATTATTTTTGTTATTGAGTCGTTTAAGATAACATTAATCTTATAGCTCGTATAGACTGGCGTGATATCTCGGACGCCACAGGCAGCGCAGCCCTTGTTGCGCCCGCGATATCGTGCCAGTCTGGACTGGCCTTCATTGAATGTCAATTTGAAGATAATTACCAAAACTTTGACTAACCTTCTACAGATGCATAGTCTCCTTTAGAGTAAAAATCATGGATTCCCAGGAAAATGTGACCACTCACATTAAACTGTTTCATATGTGTGTACAGAGCATTAGCTAGCTCTTTGTTTAGCGGCGACGCCAACACCGCGCCTGTAACATGACATGAGGAGAGGTCTTGATAAATTATATGTATTTCTAAATTCGTTTATACAAACATTTTTACACGTCAATAATATTTAATAATAAAAACTAAAACCCAACTACGACTAAAAAGGTATAAACAAGACCCCACAGACAGACAAATTAAAAATCCGGAGTCACACGTGTTAGGGCATAAATCGAACAGATTACGTGTGACTCCGGATTTTTTATTTGTCTGTCTGTGGTGTGCAACTTGCTGCTAGATAATTTTTTTTAAGTTTAAAATTCTTTTGGGGTTATAATATATATATTTTTGAAATGTGCTCATTAAACCCTTTCATTTGATACCTAACATGGTACGATTAATCAATTTTTTTTTTCAAGTTCCTGACTTTATGTCCTCTAGAGGGCGCCATTTTTAATTTAATGTGACGTCACATGGCCTATAACCAGCGGACGATCAAGAGGCTTCCAACGATACCTCACTTGTCAAATTGTGATGAGTGGTTTAGAAGATATGAGGGAACAGATGAACATACATATATACGTACATACATACATACATACCGGTCAAAATCATAACCCTCCTTTTTTCTTCGCCGTAGTCGGGTAAAAAACCATACATGGTCGGTGTTTCCTATCCGAGTACTCTCATAAAGCGTCTTAAATACTGGCACGACTTGTCTCGCGACGCCACGCCGCGCCGCCGCATTGTTCTGAAGTTTTCTCAGAAATTGTTTTGTTAAAAGTCGCGTCGCGCGACAAGTCGCGCCAGTATGTAAGAGCCTTATGAAACACCAAAATAAACTTACAGTCAGTTCACACCGAGACGAGCCGCTTCGCGCACTTTTTAAGATAGTGATACAAAATATAACTTAATTTACTACACAAAAAGATACTTCGTTACCTTCATCATGACATTTAACGAAGGCTTCCTCCCAAACGTCGGGCGTCGTGTGCAGTTTGAGCCAGCCATCCGCTTCAAAGTTGAACAAGTAATCAGGCTTGCATCGCACAACGTCTGGAAAAGAAAAAGAGAATATTATAATTATTCTGTACAAGACTTCACTTGGAACCGATAAATATAAGTATAGAATAGTCAGGCCATAATGTTCCCACTGCTGGGATACAGGACTCGTCTCGGAGAGCTAGCTCTATCCAGCACGTGTGGGCCCAGCGCGGGATAATGGATGTCGCATGCCTTCGAATTTTTCGATTAAGACATGCCGGTTTCCTCGGGATGCTTTCCTTCACCGTTTTAAAAGCAGTGGCCATGAAATAAATAATACAAACTGAAGCGCCTGCTCGGGTTTGAACCCACGACCTACTCGTAAGTCAGGACGTACAAGAACCGAATTTTTATTTTTATTTTATTTGGAAAAGCCTTGTTATAATCTTTAAGGGTCAATTCACACCGAGACGCGTCGCAACGCGCACTTTTTTATGATCCAATACAATATCGAATTTATTTGTACACGCGCTGCGCAACACGGCGCATCTCAGCGTACTTTGACACGTGTCAACACTCGCACTGAAATTATACCTCTTCGTGAAGAAAATAATATTATTATAATAAAGTACTTACCAGTTACAATAAACAAGTATGATAAGAAAACAAAATATACGTTCACCATTGTCGCGGGAGTACCCTGTAGGTACGTATCGGTTCGCTGTTGCAGTTGTTATGTTTGAACTGGAGATAACATGTTGTTTTATACTGAGTGGCACCGTGAATCATGATTAGAGATGAGCGTCGGGTGAATACCCAAAAAGGAAAATATGCATTTAAATTACCATTTGGATAAATACCGGGTAGTTAAAATAAAATATTTTATTGGAACAAAAAATAGGTTCACTTGGTGTTCGATAATATATATATATTTTTTTTTTAACTGTATTGCAGCCATTACCGCCCGCCTCGTCGGTCGGCGTTCCAACATTTATAACACAAAAGCAATGAAATAAAAAATAGTTATAAAAGAACCTAAAGTAGGTATATCAATTATTTAACTAAATTAATTATAATTACATTTAATTCCTATTATCTATAACATTATTTTAGTGGAAAACTCAAAATAAAAAAGGCTAAAACGCTCCAGTTGACTAATTCTATGTGTGTGTGTGTGTGTGTATGTAGGTATGTATTTATGTATGCAGAGTGCATCTTTTCGGTTATTGAACTGTGATTAGGGTCAAAAGTAAGTGCAGATTGTTTTTGTAGTACTTTGCTTTGGGCAAATGCGTGCCTCACCGTGGGCTCAGACCAAATTAAAAACCAAGACATAGCGCTGCGAACAATACCTACAGTGAAGCATGCCAAAACCACATCATGACTAAGCGGAGTTTTTTATTATTGTGCCAAAACTACACCTCCGCTCTGTGATACGCGCTCGCACACATTTATAACTATTTACAATCAAACTATAATCAAACTGCACCTCACTAAGTGCACACATGTTTATGAAACCGGCCTCACGTCACTGTTGAAACTGTAGGCACCACTTCCTCTGAAGTAATAAATGTGACCTACTTATAGTTAAATATGAGACAAAGAGCCTCGACGAACACCTGGGGAGGCTCTCGTTGGGCAGCTGGGTAAAGGGCTTGAGCTTCTGGACACGGCTCGCATTGTTAACAGGTTCTCTCTGGATCTTGATCTTGATCTTGGTAGGTTGGACCCTGTTCCCGGTACCGGTGGGCTACAATTTTTAAATATGTTTATATTCTAATATTCAAAAATGTAATTTGTAATGACTGTGTTTGAATGAAGTCTTGAGAATAATACTTATTCCTTATTGACAATATATAGGTTTCCGTATGTCCGAATAAAAAATAGGAACCCTTATAGGATCACGCGTGAGTCGCGTGTCTGTCGTCTATCCGTCTGTCACAGACAATTTGGTCCGAATTTACTGAACCAATTAAGTTGACAGGTACTTATGAATTTCTGTGACCCAAACATGAATCCACCTTTCGCCAGATATGTTTTAGTTCCAGGTAGAGGGCAAGCCTTTTGTCAAAGGAGCACCTAAAATCCAGTCTCTGAGCATTTATTAGGTTTTGTTGTATAAAACCAAAAAAATCCTGTATGTATTTTTGCAGCAGTTGCTGGCAACTTTTTTAAATGCATACAGATCTCCCAGGCAAACGAATAGGCAGGCAATTCGGCCATTATCGTTTAACATCGGAAATACGAAGGAACGCAAGATTTAATATTATTATCTCATACCATGGTTAGCAAATTGATATAGAGTTTAGATATTGGTAGAGAGAAGGAGAAGCTTTTAGAAGCTTTGGGGCTACACTGTTCGAGTTAATTTGTAAACACGAAGATTACCAAAGCACATAACCTTTTCTGGTGTAACTGTACTACTTAATGATTACTACTTAATTACATTAACTTCAAGCTATCAGTATTTTTCAGTAAAGTGTATCTTTTGTTCTTCAATCGGCTAATCAAGTTCTCAAAAAAGTGAAAGTTAACACAGTTACGGTTTTTTTTAAATACTCTTTACTGTCTGGAACCGGATCATGAATTACCTACAACTATTTTCTTTCGTTCATATTGGCTTGGTTTTGTTATGGGTAATTAACTTTTTATTTATATTACGTCGATGGTCCTAGTTTATCATTTATAACTTCTAGTTAAAGCCATAAATAGCTATGTAAGCGGGCACGCCCTTTGTGCCAGGCGGCTTTTATTTAGATATTAATTTCTGCTTGAGTAGGTACATATAGTTCTCGTTTTTTTTTTTTTGCTTGGTGTAATGGAGTGTGCTATCTGTCATAAATGGCTTATAACTAGATTTATGTTTTAAGTTGCGTAATGTGAATGATTTTGCATACTTTTGTATAGAATCAATGTTTTCTAACTGAACAGACAGCTGTGCTGCTGGGGAGTTTGTTGCGCCACTTCTTCTTCCCAGCTAAAGCATTAGAAAGTGGTGAAGGGCGGGCGTTTTGCGGGACAGTCTTATGTAATTTTGACGTTCGAAAAGTGCTGATTCTCAGCCTAGTTCGAATAAATGACTTTTGATTTTGATATACTTAAACCAAAGATGTATCTACATACTAGCAAGTTTTAGTTTATATTGACGAAATTAACAAAATGTTGTAGAGGATGTGACTTCCCGTTCCGATTAACTCATAATGCCAATAGAATACACACTTACACAGTCACGTGAGCGAAGCCGCGGGCCCGGCTAGTATACAATATTTACAACAGTCTGCTAACTTCAAGTCAATAAATAAAATATACCATACGTAATAACTTTAGTTTAACACATTACAACTTGGGCAGTGAAACGATACAGTTCAGAAAAATGCTAAACATATACTCTGTTTGTTTATCATACTTGTTGATAGTCACGGGTAAGTATGCAACATTGTTTAATCCTAACTTAATATTATAAATGCGAAAGTGAGTTTGTTTGTTACGCTTTCACGCTGAACTGATTTGGAAATGGACACCCTGGAATAGGACATAGAATACTTTTTATCCCGGTAGTATGTTCCCGTGGGATAATTTCAGACCTAAACGCGGGCGAAGCCTCCGGCAAAAGCTAGTCTTAGGTAAACAGTCGTTTGTAGTAGTCGTTAGTTTTAAAAATACATAAATTGTTCAACATTCTCCCACTCGTATGGGAGTATGGGACAGAAAATAATGTTTTCGTGATTAAGATGTTGGTCTCATGGAGAAAGTTGATCAGTTTGATGGTCTGTCCAACACCCTTATATTTGACCACACCGTCTGACACGAGCTGTATGTTTATAACTAAATATTAAGTAGTTATTAAAATAGGAAGTGCCTCCGCTGCCGGCGCCGGTTGCAGAATTGGCTACCAGTGCCGGTCGCTGAATTGGCTGCCGGCGCTGACTTTGGTTGCCAATTTGGTTTAATTAAAAAAATATGTAATATTTTTCTTACATAATCAATAATGTCCCTATTCCAGTAATAAAGTATAATACTACATGGAACCGAACTAGTTAGATTATGTCAAATATTTGTAATCGCAAAAAAGGTTAGGTTAGGTTAGAACTGTGACCCCCTCCGCCGGGTGTTCATTGTGGGAGCACTGTGACATTACTGCTGGCAGCCGAGATTAAAAACATCGGCTGCCGGCAGTAATGTCACTGCCGGTTCCCAATGGCGTTATTTTTGGGAGCCGGCGCCGGCAGCGGAGGCACTCCCTTATAAATATCTTTGTTATCCAGTAGTTGTGCGCTGCAAACCCGAGTACTTGTTCAACAATGAGGCGGGTGGCTGGCTCAAACTGCACATGATCCCCGCCACGTGGCAGGAAGCCTTCCTGAGATGTCACTATGAAGGTAAGTTGCACTGTTCCTCTAATTATCAGACTGTTTGGAACTGTTTACGTGGGTTTAAGGGAAATTCGGCTAGTGTATCCAAAGGGGAGATAATTCATAACTCAGTTATGTTACGGTGGCTCACATAGATTTTATAATAAATCGAGAGAGTGCATTCTCATCATCGTCCTAATGTCTATATTAATTTTTTTTCATAACTTGTTCTTCTTATACAGGGTGGATTCTTATGATGGGGTAGTAAGGATAGCACCTTAACCGTTATAGCTACATGTAAACGTTCTTAGAGCTGATTTTTCAATCGTCTGATAACTTTTATCTGAGAACAAAATATTGCGCTTTGACAGCTTTTTATAGAAAATATGACAAACTATCATATTTTATTCTTCAGATAAACTTTATCTGACTATTGAAAAATCTGCCCTTACAAGTCTGTTCTTAATTCCTAACAGCGTTCAGAAAAATTGTAGGAACATTCAGCTATAAAAACCTAATTTCTTACGTGTACTATAACGTGAGAAATTAGGTTTTTCTAGCTGAATAAAAGTGAATTCCAATTCACTTTTATATCTCCCTCGCACCATACTGCTCGCGGAATGAGTGAGAGCGAGACAGAGCGGGGTGCTGGTGGCAGCTGCTAGTTCAGTTATTATGCAAAGTTTCATGATCTAATTTGAAGTATTTTTTACCAGCAGTTTATGGTTCGATTTGGAGGTAATTTTGGATTTTTTTCTATCGAGAAAATATGGAATCGTGTTTTCGTTAAACATAGAATTTACTTAACCTTACTTAGGTATACCTATCCTTACTGATCCGTCCCAAAAAACTACAATGTATACCTAACTATAATTAATTTGTAAGAACAAAGGTCTTTAGTCTGTATTTCTGACTTCTGGGAACTCCCGTTTTATATAATTCTCGTTATCACCTATACGCGATACTTGTGACCCGGAATATCAGAGATCAACCTTTTTCAAACAAGAACCTATTATTCTTGTTTAAGTAGAATTATTATGAGATAACATGTTGGACAGTGGATAATATTTATTGTATGGGCCCCGTATATACAAAAAAAACATTTGACGGTAGCATTATGAACTATTATTATCTGTATTTTATGCCCTCATGGACTAGTTTAATTAAAGACAGCATGTCTGCATTCACTTGAGGAAAAAACTTTTTATAAAAAGAAAGTCGGTGTCTTTTAATTTTCGGTTTTTCCACCGACTTCCGAAATTAAAGACATTTTCCACTTTTTTGTGTTTTTTAAAAAAGTTTTTATTTTTCTCTTTTTAGTTGTGGTACCTACCCCACACAAATTCGAATACCACTACCTGCTAAGTCAATAACAGTGACGGACTCAAATAATATATCGTCTACATAGACTAAGTCGGAAAACTCAAAAACTACGCAAGCGAAGTTAATAAAATGTATATGGGACCACCTCTGAAGCATGACCTACCAAACAAAAAAGATTCATCAAAATCGGTTCATAATAGGCGGAGTAATAGCGTAACAAACACACAAAAAAAAAATAACATACCGACGAATTGAGAACCTCCTCCTTTTTGAAGAAGTCGGTTAAAAGATATGTGAAGAGTTAAGTCGATTTAATAAATAGAATAAAACAATGCAATCTGACAACAACGACCGACATTGTTCATAACTTTGTGTCTGGGTACGCTCTTACCCATTTTATAGAAAATTCACTGGATGGCTCGATCGACGTCGACTCAAAAAAATCAAAATATTTTATTTCACATAAACCTACATGGGCACTTATGAAACGTCAGAAGCTAGGTGCACTGTTCCAATTGGTCGTTTCCTATGGAGAAGAGCCGGCAAGAAACTCCACGGTTACTCTTTTAAAAATAATTGGCTGTTACAATATTTTCGAATTACAGTGTTATTAGGTATGGAAGGACAGTGTAGGCCTTTCAAAAAGTACCAGGTAAGTACTTAACAAAATAGAAAATGTTCAACAAATCTACTACAGTCCACTAAGCCTAGATCGTTCTCACATTCACAAGATCAAAAAAAACCTATACAAGAGATAAGTAAGATAATAAAAATAAAGACCTATTCAAACCAAATGAAATGATTGCCATTACAACTGTAACAAATCTAAACAATTATCATGTCCACAAAAGCCACTATTATAGACTTGAAACCAAATTGTAGGTATACAATGTCAAATAATAAGATAATTATGTCAAGGTGAATGTAAAAAAATATATAAAATTAACATGGTAATTTGGGAGCAGACTGGTACATAATTATGCCGTTAATGAGGTACCAGGGAAGCCACATGTGCAGAAGGAATTATTGCCAAAGTTCCTTGTCTTCAACGTAGTCTTTAACCTTATAATATGCTTTTTTGATAAGGACACGTTTTATTTGGGTTTTGAACTTAGTTCTGTAACAGACTTTGGCAACTTGTTATAAAAGCGAATACTGTTTATATTATGGAAGTCACTTCTTATTTTGTAGAGTCCTAAGTTTTTGCGAACATACAAAATACTTTCTAAGATATAAAGAGAAGGCAGAGTTAGTATATCAACTTCTTTGAATTTAAGGGACTCACGAGGACCCATTTTATAGATCGCGCGAATTGCCCTCTTTTGCAAGATGAAAATTGAACTACGTCCGCTGCCGATCCCCACAGCAGAACGCCATAAGACATAATACTGTGGAAATAAGCAAAGTATACTAACCTAGCTGTGGCCACTGCCTTATTTTTCTTACTGCATATGCAGCTGAACTTAATCTGACTGAAAGAGCTCTAATGTGGGCGCCCCATTGCAATTTCGAATCTATAATAATTCCTAGAAATACAGTTTCCGTAATAGCATCTAGTTTCTTGCCATCAAGTTTTAAATTTAGTCCTACTTGAGTTACATTAGGTAACGAGAACTTAAGACATTTAGTTTTGTTCGCATTAAGTAAAAGGTTATTAGCTGCGAACCATTTCGAAAAAATTGCCAGACTATCTTTGATATGTAAGACATCCGTATCTTTCCTATCTACTTGAAAAATTAAAGAAATGTCATCGGCGAATAGAATTATATCCGATAAGTTAGCCATCATGTAAGGAATGTCATTAATATAAACCAGAACTAGAAAAGGGCCAAGAATCGAACCTTGAGGCACGCCCATCTTAACCAGAGACCCCGAGGACGTTGCCCCGTTAACGTTTACTTTTTGTTGCCTGTTTGATAGATAGGAAAGAACAAAATCAGCAGCTTGTCCACGAATTCCGTAGTGGTGTAATTTACTGATCAGTGTATTGTGGTCAACGCAGTCAAACGCTTTTGAGAGGTCACAGAAAATGTCAATTGCATCTCGAGCCCGACTTATGAGTTAGTCCGTGGGTTCAAACCCAGACAGGCGGTATACTTTGCGTACTTAAATAATTTGATTTCCAAATAACATCATCTCACTATGAAACATCTAAGAGCACAAACTTTTTTTTTTTGAGGTTTGGAAATCATCAATTGACTTCTCCCGGTCTGGGCGGAGCGGGACGGCGTGTCAGACTTTTACTGACTAAAACCCACCCGTGTTCCTTCAGTTGCCTGTTGCCTAGGTCCCGGTATCCCTTTCGGACTTTCCCGCAACCCTGGCAGGCACCACCTGTGTCGATCTAAACAATTGAAGTCCGACAAACGTTACGCGCTACAAGGTTATTTGCGCGTGGCCAAACTTGAAATGAACGGCGCCATCTTGTTTTTGATTACATTTCAAGTGACATTTCACAAAATAATTTCACTAAATTAAATTTCAACCAACAACGCCCCCCGTCAACGTCATTCGAGCGTCAAAACATCCTTGCAGCAGTGTACCTCAATATGTGTATCTCGTTTTACAGGCGCGGTGTTGGCGTCGCCGCTGAACAACGAGCTAGCTAATGCTCTTCACACACTGGTGACACAGTTTGGTGTGAATGGTCAAGTTTTCCTGGGAACCCATGATTTGTACTCTAAAGGACACTTCGCCTCGGTAGAAGGTCAGTCTAACTTTTGTAAAATATTTCGAAACTGAAACATTTCTACACTAAAGAAATAATAGGTCTTTACCTATGAAATTGCCGTTTTGTATGAAAAAATTTAAACGAATTTTTTTCATGAATTTTTTATTTGTATTAATCGAAGTAATCACCCATGCAATCAATGCATCTTTGCCATCGCAGTGGCAGTTTATTGATGCCCTTCTTAAAGAAATCAGTTGGACGGGAGGCAACAAATTCTTCAAAGGCATTTTGTACTGCCTCTCGGGTATTGAATTTTTTTCCCGCCAAGAAGTTATCCAAATTCTGGAAAAAGTAGTAGTCTGTAGGCGCAAGGTCTGGTGAGTAGGGCGGATGACGGAGAGCTTCCAACCCCAGTTCTTGCAACTTGGAGACCGTCTGCTGTGCAGTATGAGGTCGCGCGTTGTCGTGCAGGAGCAGCGGAGACGAGCGATTGACCAATGCTGGTTGGAGATGCGCCAGCTTCTCCATCATTGTGTTCAGTTCTTCACAGTACACATCTGCAGTAATGCTCACCCCGTTTGGTAAGAAGCTGTGATGAATCACACCGGCGCTAGACCACCAAACAGTGACCATCACTTTTCTAGGGGTAAGTTTTCGTTTAGGGCATTGTTTAGGTGCTGAACCAGGATCCAACCAACTTGCTGAGCGCTTGCGGTTATCAAACAGAATCCATTTTTCATCGCAGGTAACAATGCGGTTCAAAATTCCTTCATTTGTGTGTCTGTTGAGCAGTGCAAGGCACGTCTCGACGCGTACTTCGCGCTGGCGATCATTGAGTTCGTGGGGCACCCATTTGTCAAGCTTTTTTACCTTGCCAATTTGACGCAAATGGACCAATATTGTTTTGACGCTAACGTCGAAAGCTGCTGCTAATTCAGCCGTAGATTGTGTATCATCAGCTTCCACAATCGCCTTTAATTCGTCATTGTCGACCAAAGTCTTCGGACGACCGCGAGGTTCATTTTTCAGGTCGAAATTTCCAGAACGGAAGCGAGCAAACCAATAACAGGTGGTGCGTTGGTTTGTAGTGTTAGCTCCGTAAACGTCGTTGATGTTGCGTGCCGCTTGTGCCGCGTTGCTGCCACGACGGTACTCATATTCCATAATTACTCGAATTTTTAACGTATCCATGATGACGAAAAAGATTGAAATGCGATGAAAATGTAACACTAATCAATGAAGAAATGACTACTTTTGGAAAAAAAAATCCATGTTTTTAAAATAAAATTAATTTGAAATTAGAATTCTTAGCCAAACAAAAATTATTTTGATTTGAAATGGCCAGTACTGCAGAACGGCAATTTCATAGGTAAAGACCTAATATAAAGAGAAAAGATTTGTATTCAGTTTGTAATGAAAAACTCAAAAGCTTCTGGACCGATTTGGAAATTCTTTCACCGGTACAATTCTTTATTATCACTGAGGCCATAATTTATAATGATATCACGAAGCCGCTGGCGAAAGCTATTAATAGGTAAATGTAATTAAATTTTAAAAGTCCTGTTTCTTTATTTACGATCGTGTTCATAAGTATAGTGTTAATTCAGCGAAATTATTTAAGAGGAATTGCTTGGCCCACTGATTAACACGTTCCATGCGTCATGATTCATGAACATTATAGGCCCATATACTCGACTTTACCAGGGTGCAGTTCTCACCGTGGTGCTGCGGGGGTTTCTATAAGATATCCCATAAGTGCAAAAGAGACTAATTAATATATATGAATGATGTAGATATATTTTGAAAAAGAACTTTTTTTTTTTTTAATTGAATGGCAAAATAATGTTCATGACGCACAGAGGTATAATATATTATTGCGTTGTGTGTGGCATAAGAAGTATGTATATTGACATGGACAAGCACCTCATGCACTGTATGGTGGTCGTGCCCGCACGCTCTTGTCATCTTTAGTGTTGCATAATGTCGACGCGTGCGAAAATGAAAAGATCGAGAAAGAAATTAAAACTTTTCATCTTCATCAAAAGATGTAGGTAAAGTTTAATCATTCCATCAGAGCCGACTGAAACTATATTAGAATACAGCCCAGTGACACGAAATCTTCATAATTATTATGTATTATTACTATTTGACGTTTAAAGATCTCATGTAATAATTATTTCCTATTCATTAAAATTAAGTCAGAGCCAAAGGGTTCCAACTGCAACCATAAGCTTATTAAACCTAATCGATATTTCAATATCGATGTTTAAAAATATATTTTCCATCAATGTTACCATGAGTGGCAAAATGTTCTCATGAAATGAGGACGTTACGTTTGTCCATTTATTTCATAAATATTTAAAAGAACTGAATGCTGTTTATGTGGCATAAACTAGAAAAAACAGGCCATGTTAAAAAAAAACACGTTGAAATATTCAACCTTGAAGATAGTAGTACCTAATGTGAGCAAATAATGCTCATGACACACCTTGCTAAAGTTGTGCATGAGAAACATGGAGATCATGCCGAACCCATGGCAAACTTGGTATATTTGAAGTCACATTGAACGTGATAAACTTACACGTAGACATCTCGCACAAGTCCATATAGTCCTTAAGGAGTCACTGCACTTTTGGCCGCGAGTGTCGACACCCACATTATGTATTCCCCGACAGACGGGCTACACCACTCAGCACGCCGGCCGCGTTTCCATACAAACCAAGCTTGTCACCGTTTACTTGTACTACGACACAGATTACGGCTTTCAAGACGGCTATCTGTGTGCTCTGTGGATCACAAAAAAGAGTACCTATATATTATATCTACAGAAAACAACAATAAATTGTTTGTAAATTAACGCTACCCTGCATAGCAATAGTGCGATATTTTTCGAAGTTTAGACGTGTATGTTTCAGGAGTGCCACTGTCTGACATGGAAATAAAATGGGGTTCATGGGGAGCTGATACCGGTGACTGCCTTACTTTGTTCGGCAGTGAAACCGAGTATCACATGTCCACTACGTCATGCGAGGACCCACGTCCCTTCATATGTTACAGGAAACACGATAATCTGACGACGAACGAATGTGGTACCTTTGATGACGGTAAGTGAATTATCTAGCAGCTACCGAAACATTGAACCATATTTCTTGAAAATTCACAGGTCATTTGAAAAAAATGTTTTCCGACTTCCGCGCGGATGAAATCGCGGGCAAAACCTAGTAAAATATGTTTCCTGATTCCGGAATTGATAGAGTTTTATGGTAATATTGAGTCTGTTACTAGCACAGTTTGAGAGAAAGCAGTAAAAATCCTTTACAACTAAACGTAATCAGATCAACCGTCCCAAAAAGTACTCTTAGATAGAAATGTATCTAAGAGTACTTTTTGGGACGGTGTGTTTATCGCAAAAAATACTTACATTTCCTTCTTTTAACACGATTTCAACTCGCACTTGGCCGGTTTATATCTTGAAAATGGTTTTTTGATTTGATTTCAGAATATCACTTCAAGCGGTATACAGGCAACTGTTACAAGGTACATCACAAGATACAGACCTGGACGCGTGCGTACGGGATATGTGCATCTGAGGGGGGGCACCTGGTCATCCTGAACGACAGAGAAGAGGCTCGCATCGTCAAAGATATGTTCCCTGTTCGTTCGACGGATGAGCTGTGGGATTGTTTTCACGTAGGTTTGGGAGCCTGGGGCGAGGAGCGCACCTGGACCACCATCCACGGTATTGAATTATTTAATTACCCATACACCATGTATTAAGTACCAATTTATATTTTATGTGACAAGAAAATAATAATAGAATCGTCTATTCTCAGGTCTGAGGGACCGAATTTAAAGATAGAGAGAGACAATATTAAAAACCGTATATACCACAAACAAGGAGCTACTGTTTGACTGTCTATCTGAATATAATCTCTTGAACATCTTTCGGAGTACCTTCTTACTCTAAAGTAGTAGTAAATAGAATTCTGACTTCTTCCAGGTGAGAAATTCGAAGACGTGTTCAACGAATGGAGCTACGACCAGCCTAACAATCTAAGGGGCATCCAGAATCGTGCATCTTTTCTCAGAGACGGCGGATTGGCAGACAGTGAACCTGAGTTCAAAGCTATGTTCGTCTGTGAGAAATCTCCGCAATCAAAACAGTTCGAAGCCTCGTCACCAACCACGGATGAATTAATTGAGATGTAAAAAAACTATATTTAATAACCTTCCTGAAATCAAGTTTATGTTATAATGTCATACTATAATTTTCTATTAAAAACTATGAAAAAATTAAAGCTAGACAAGTAGGGTCAGCAAAAAAGGCGGTTAACACTGCTAGGTACTTTTACTTATCACCTAAATTAATGAAAAAATATTCGATACATTGCATTACAGCATATCAAGTTACTCTTAAAAAAAATATGAGTTATTTTATATTTTTAACATACACACCAGGGAGCCTAAAACGGCCACATTAGCAACTCCTCTAAAAGCAGTTCATATCCTGAATGTCCAGCTGTCATTAGTAATTCCTCTAATTAGACACAAAAGCAATTCATAATGTGTGGATCATTTTAAGAATCTCCATAGAAAACTGTCAAACAGATGAATTATTTCGTAATATGAATCGCACGCAGATCAATAATGAATTGTCAGTTTGTGACATTTTACGATGATTCATAATAGTTTCCTATTATGATTCTGCCAAAGTGGCTGTTTTAAGCCCCCAGGTATAATGTAAACATAAGGTTTGGGTCGAAGAAATTCTAGTTTTTCCCCTGCTGCCGAGCACTTGACACGGACGTCAGACCAATATGTCATGCGCTTAACGCATTTTTTGGTATAACTTTATTACTATACTTAATTAAATTAATTTCAAGCTATCAGTATTTTTCAGTAACGCGTATGTTTTGTTCTTCAATTGGCTGATCAAGTTCTCAAAAAACAGAAAGAAATCACGATTAAGGTTTTTTTAACGACTTCTAAAAGTTGGAAGTTATCAATTCGGATGTTTATATTTTTTTTAACGTATGTTCGGGCATAACTCTGTCAGATATAGACGGATTTGCAAAATTCTTTTTTTATGTAAAAGGGTATATCCGAAATGTCCCAATGTCAGGTCAGGATCTGATGATGGGATCCTGGAAAAATTAAACCTTTTATTATTATCTATAATTAAACCTTTTTATAATTACTTAAACCTTTTTATAATTAAACCTTTTTATAATTAAACCTTTTTATAATTAAACCTTCTAAAGTAAGTCGTGCAGTTACTCCCGGAAAGCACAATTTGGTGAAGTGGAACTGATGATGAAGACCACAGATGGCCACTGGAACTGCTCAATAATAAGTATTTCACGGGTTGCGATTCAATTACTTTAATTAATGTGGTTGCCAAGCAATTTATGCTCGTCACAGTGGTGAAGTGGAGCTGATGGAGAAGCGCCAGGAGAACTCCTCAACGATTAACGTCCCTGCATCGGGAAAAACAAAATTTTGTAAAAGGGGATGAGCAGTTGACATTAGGCTATTGTAACTTAGATAAATTACAAACTGACCTACTAAAAAGCGAGAAATAAAAACTTTTAAATAATCACTAAAAAGTGAAAAATTACTTGTCGTTTTTAATATGAACGCTTTTATTTAGCGGGAACCAGCCAGGTGATGATGATGAAGAATGAATGAAATGAATTGATGGTCATCAATTATAACTGTTTTCTTTCGTAAGATTATACATACTAGCAAGTTTTAATTTTAATCAACAAAATTAACCGATGTTGTAGAGGATGTGCCTTTTTTTTTGAGTTCAGACTAACTTAACTAAATCTGTGGTCTAATTGTTAGATCACCTGTCTCAGAACCAGAGGTCGGGGTTCGATGCCCAGTTAGAAAAAAAAATTCTGCTCGGTTTGTTTGGTGGTAGGGCTTGTTCTAAGTCCCCCCGGCTAGCTACCACCATCTTATCTAAGTCTGTCGCCATAACAACAATGTAATCAGAATGGTTGTATTTCGGCATTTAGAGGTAAGATAGCCAGTTCCTCTGTGATTGAGGATTCCTGGTGGCTTACCATCGGGTGAAATGCAGGCCAAGAGCTTCCACAGTGGTTAAAAAAAAACTTATACTTAATACCGATAGAATACACAGTTACGTGAGCGAGGCAGCGGGCACGGCTAGTATGCAATATTTACAACAGACTGCTAACTTCAAGTCAATAAATAAAATATACCATACGTAATAACTTTAGTTTAACACATTACAACTTGGGCAGTGAAACGATACAGTTCACAAAAATGCTAAACATATACTTTGTTTGTATAACATACTTGTTGATAGTCACGGGTAAGTACCTATTCAACTTTTTAAAACCTATATACCATATATAAATATCTATAAACTACATATAAAAATATCTATCTATATATAAAAGGCAAGGGTGACTGACTGACTGACTGATATATCAACGCACAGGTCAAACCACTGAACGGATTGGGCTGTTTGGCACGCAGATAGCTATTATGACGTAGGCATCCACTAAGAAAGGGTTTTTGGAAATTCGACCTTTAAAAGGGGTGGAAAGGGGGTTTAGTTTGTAAAAAAAATCTTATTCCTTGAGTTAATAGACTTGAAACTTGGCACGAATACTTATCTAAGTAAATGATAAAGCTTATTGTCATTTTTATATTTTCTAAACAAAACCCTAAACGCGGGCGATTGAGGGTTGTCAGAGTTGTAACGCGCGGTCCGATTAACTGGAAACTCAGTATTTATACTTAAAACCAAAAATAAAGAATAACGTATATCAGGGTTTTTCGAAAACCTAACCATAACGGGGTGAAAATGGGTTGTCAATTTTAAAGGGGAGGATTTTACTACGTGGTTTGATTAACTTGAAAATTGATATAAATAATTTTTGAGTCAAATTATGTAAACATCTCAATGGATTTATCAAAATTCTTTCTCTGCGGGGGGAAAAGAGAGGATACAGTTAATATGCAACACACGCGTATCCAACAGTTTATATCCACGCAGACGAAGTCGCGGGCAAAGTGCTAGTACTAGATAAAACTATTTCATTAATTTTAAAAATACATAAATTGTTCAATATTCTCCCACTCGTGGGATAATGTTTTCGCGATTAAGATATTGGTCCCATGGAAAAAGTTGATCAGTTTGATGGTCTGTCCCACACCCTTATATTTGACCACACCGTCTGACACGTGCTGTATGTTTATAATTAAATATCTTTGTTATCCAGTAGTTGTGCGCTGCAAACCCGAGTACTTGTTCAACAATGAGGCGGGTGGCTGGCTCAAACTGCACATGATCCCCGCCACGTGGCAGGAAGCCTTCCTGAGATGTCACTATGAAGGTAAGTTGCACTGTTCCTCTGATTATCAGGCTGTTTGGAACTGTTTTCGCGGGTTTACGGGAAATTCGGCTAGTGCATCCAAAGGGGAGATAATTCATTACTCAGTTATGTTACGGTGGTTCACATAGCTTTTATAATAAATCGAGAGAGTGCATTTTCATCATCGTCCTAATGTCTATATTCAATTTTTTTTTCATCTTTCTTATACAGGGAGATTTTTGTGATGGTTCGTAAGGATAGGTACCTATCCTTACGGCCCCATCACAAAAACCTACCTACCGTACCTTCACCGCTATAGCTACAGGTAAACGTTCTTAGAAGAGAAAGAAGAGAATTTCATGTAAGTGTATTGAATAAAAATTTCATGAAATCGTCGTCAATACACTTACATGAACTTAGAGAGTTTTATTGCTGATTCTAATGTTTATAATTCTGTAAATCCATATTTGTTACGGCCGCTAATAATATTTAGATCAACATACAACCTGATACTGACCTGCAAATTGCAAAAAACGTAAGAAAATTGGAATTTCGTGGGCTACCCTAGCGCATCAACCTTAATAAGAACAAGTTACACAGATGAAAGTTTTAAGTTCTACTATTACGCTATTATTTTAACAGGGTACATGCAGTGTATTTATATAACTTTATTAGCTTTCGCCCGCGGCTTCGCCCACGTGAATGTCGGAAAATATCCCACGGGACCGTACTACTTACAAGGTTAAAAATAAAGCGAAGCAATGATTCCATACTAATAACCGAGGAAAAGGTAATTTACCTTGCGCCTTGCTACCTAGCGCCGCCCGCGCCGGCCGTCAATTAATCTGCCTAGTCTTTTCCCAACTATGAATATTAGGGTCGGCTTCCAGCCCAACTGGAAGCAGCTGAATATAACATGGAGCGACCGCCTATCTGACCTCAACGACCCAGAAACTGGGTAATAAGATACCCCTTGGTCAGACTGGTTATCAGACTTTCGAGCTTCTGACGAGCCGTAACGAATGTTAAAGATCAACGAATGACAGCGGAGACCAACGGCGTATCTTTTAAAGTATTAATTTAAATGGTATAAAAATGATGTCACATTTTAATCAAAATTAAATGCCCAATTTAAATAATATGTTTCATTGGACAAAGATTAATATAATACTGATCATCCTTGGGAGATAGACATAATTATGCTATCGCGGACTTTCTTGTTGAACTTTTTAAGATGTACAATCCTGTAGAACATTAATTTTATGTATCTCTCACGGTTCACGCGGTGCACTCCAGTGTAACTCTTAGTCGGAATGATTTTTTCCGACATCTTCAAAAATCATCGTCATATGTCAGCCAACTTATACAAAACCATAATGAGTAATACACCTAAACCTTCTTCATAAATCACTCAATACATTGGTGAAAACCGTTTGAAAATCAGTTCAGTAGTTTTGAGTTTATCAGCATCAGACAGACAAACGCGGCGGAGGGGCTTTGTTTTATTTTAACACTAGCTGATGCCCGCGACGTCGCCCACGTGGATGACGGTTATTATATACTAAAACCTTACTCGAGAACCACTCTATCCATTGGTGAAATCAGCATGAAAATCGGTGCAGTAGTTTTTGAGTTTATCGCGTACAGGACGACAGTCAGACGCGGCGGAGGACTGTTTTATAATATGAAAAGGATTATATTGGATGAAACATTTAATTGCAACACTAAGCTGCGTGCGACTGCGTAGAACCTTTTTTAGAACCTAATAATGACACTAAGCGAGTGTGAGTGAAAGAACATGCGCGAAAATTCGCAGAGCCTATGTTCATTATGTCCAGACCTGCCAAGTTATATTGTACGTGTATCTCATGTTGCAGGCGCGGTGTTGGCATCGCCGCTAAACAAAGAGCTAGCTAATGCTCTTCAGTCACAGATGACAGAGTTTGGTGTGAATGGTTACATGTTCCTGGGAACTCACGATTTGTACTCTAAAGGACATTTCGCTTCTGTAGAAGGTTAGTCTGACTTTTGTAAAGTATTTTGAATTACCAACATTTAATAGATTATAAATGTAATTATCCCGTTATATTACAGGTTAGTACGTATTCATAAGTATATAGAGTTAATGCAACGAAATCATTTAAAGGGAATGAGGTTGTTCGGTGGAAACTTTAGATAGATGGCGCTAGCATAGCTTTCACCTGTCAAGTTTGTGCTGTGTTGTGGTTTCCCTTGTTGACTGCGTTTTATAATATTGAAAGAACTGTCGTGAAAAAAGCTTAGTATTTGACATGTCGGATAAGTGAGTTAAAAGTTGAATTGAAGAAACAACAGGGGGCCTAAACCAGCCACATTAACAATTCCTCTAAAAGCAGTTCATTTCCTGAATCCCAGCTGTCATTAGCAATTCCTCTAATTCCGCTTAATACGTCACAGATTACGGCTTTCAAGTCGGCGTCTCTAGACGCTGTGGATCGCGGAAAGGACTATATTATTATCTATTAAGAAAACACTCTGCACTAGCGCTAATTTTCATATAAAATTTGTAATAAAATTAGCGCTAGCCTATACATTAGTGGTGCAATTATTTTTCTATATTTTAACGTGTATGTTCTAGGAGTGCCACTGTCTGACATGGAAATAAAATGGGGTGCACGTGGAGCTGATACCGGTGACTGCCTTACTTTGTTCCACGAGGTTAACACGTATGACATGTTTACCTCGTCATGCGAGGACCCACGACCCTTCATATGTTACAGGAAACACGACAATCTGACGACGAACGAATGTGGTACCTTTGATGATGGTAAGTAAATTATCTAGCAGCTACACATCACAGCATTATCTAACATTTTACCATGATATTCTTAAAAATGAATAATATAAAAATGTTGGTTTCCGACTTCCGCGCGGATGAAATCGCGGGCTAAACATAGTAAAATATTTTTTTGAATCCGGAATTGATAAAGGTTTATGGTAATACTAGCACAGTTTAACTAAACGTACCTAATCTGATCATCCCAAAAAATACTTACATTTCCTTCGTTTAATACGAATTTGACTCGCACTTGGCTGGTTTATATCTTGAAAATGTTAACATAACATAATCAGCCTATAATGTTCCCACTGCTGGGACACAGGCCTCCTCTCTGTGAGAGGGAGCGGGCCGTAATCCACCACGCGGGCCCAGTGCGGGTTGGTAGATGTCACATGTCTTCGAATTTTTGGTTCTAGGACATGCCGGTTTCCTCACGATGTTTTCCTTCACCGTTTTTGAGAGCAGTGGCGAAAAAAAAAAGTGACTTGAAAATATTATGTTGATTTTATTTCAGAATATCACTTCAAGCGGTACACAGGCAGCTGTTACAAGGTACATCACAAGATACAGACCTGGACGCGTGCGTACGGGATATGTGCATCTGAGGGGGGGCACCTGGTCATCCTGGACGACTGAGAAGAGGCTCGGATCGTCAAGGACATGTTCCCTGCTCGTGTGACGAATGAGCTGTGGGATAGATTTCACGTAGGTCTGCGAGCCTGGGGCGAGGAGCGCACCTGGACCACCATCCACGGTAGTAGATTATTTAATTACCCATACACCGTGCCATTTACATCGTCTAGCGATGGCAAACCAGCATTTATATTAAGTACCCATATTACCCATGTATATTTTATGTGACAAGAAAAAGTCAATTCTTAGCTTTGAGAGACCGAATTTAAGGAGACTTATGATGAAAACGACACAAAAAATGGAGCTACTGTTTGTCTGTCTTTTTTTTTTGAGGTTGGGCAATCAGCAAATGACTTCCCCGCTCTGGGTGGAGTGGAAGGGCGTGTCAGACTTTTACTGACTAAAACCCACCCGTGTTCCTCCAGTTGCCTGTTGCCAAGGTCCCGGTATCCCTTTCGGACTACTGTTTATCTATCTATCTAAATATAATCTCATGACAGGTGTCAAGGGATTATATTCACGGCACAATCATATTATTCTCAAGCAGTACCTAGTGAAATTAAATAGAATTCCGACTTCTTCCAGGTGACAGATTCGAAGACGTGTTCAACGATTGGAGTGATGGCCAGCCTAACAATGTGAATAACATCCAGGATCGTGCAACTTTAGACAGAGACGGCGGTTTGAATGACATCGACCCTGAGTTCAAAGCTATGTTCGTCTGTGAGAAATCTCCGCAATCAATACAGTTCGGAGCCCCGCCACCGGCGTAATTAATTATTTGGATTGTAATTAAATCCTCTTCCTAATAAAATAGGGTTACTGAAACTGAAATCAAGTTTAAGTTGTAATAGCATATTATTATTTTGTATTAAAATCTACGAAAAAAATGCAAGACAAGTAGGGTCAGCAATAAAAGGCACTATTTACACCTAAATTAATGCAAAATAATTGAAAACATTGCATTTCAGCATATCATTAACGAATATGATTCTTCACCTAAAGGTGAGTAATTACAGTTTTTTTTGGAGATTTCGGCGCGTGTTTACTAATGCTTTGCAAACACATTGGGTTGGGTTGTGCTAAAAAACTTTTTGGCAAACAAATTGTATGCATGAGCTACGTTCGTTTTTCTACCGCAACGCATGAGCTGTGTTGATATATATGTATACTAGCTGATGCCCGCGACTTCGCCCGCGTGGATGTCGGTTATTATATACTAAAACCTTACTCGTGACCACTCTATCCATTGGTAAAAACCGCATGAAAATCGGTGCAGCAATTTTTGAGTTTATCGCGTACAGGACGACAGACAGACAGACGCGGCGGAAGACTTTGTTTTATAACTAGCTGATGCCCGCAACTTCGCCCGCGTGGATGTCGGTTATTATATACTAAAACCTTACTCGAGAACCACTCTATCCATTGATGAAAACAGCATGATAATCGGTGCAGTCGTTTTTGAGTTTATCGAGTACAGGACTTTGTTTTTAATTATTTAAGGAAATAGAATACTAGAAGCTTGATTTTTAGTATAATTTAATAAAAATTAGACAAAATTACATTTTTGAAGTGAAACATCTTTGGCGACGAATCTATAATTGAACGAGAATGAGAATGAATGGCAGGTTTCGTTACATGAGAGATAAGAAAGATAAAATATTATCTCTGTTTCTCTACTAAATCTCTCTTATTTTTAATTTTATAAGAAGTTTCACTTGTATCACGTGTAGGTATGGTGCTGCACGCGCATTTTATTTATATCTACATCCTTGTGTCATCGTTAGCAATAACTGGAAAAATGAGAATAATAGTGGTACAGACAAGTTTTAAAATGTTTTTTTTTTTTGTTGTTTTTGTAATGGAGATATAGTCATTAAAAGGTGCATAGTCTCTCACATAAGTAGGATGTACAATATTTTTGGAAAGTAAAATAAAGACGGGGAGGCTTTTGCCCAACAGTGGGACAGTATATGCTCTACAAAAAACAAGAGCGACCCTTACATTAGTCATATATGATGTGTAACACCTCACATCTTGGCTAACAGTATGAACCTCTCGGAAAATGTGTTGGTATCATCTGACGACCAACTCCAGCACCGCAAGCGTTCATTGGTCAAATCAAATAGCGCACGCTTCCCGGGCTTCCTGTAACACATTTCCGTTGGTTTTCACGAAATCACTACCACCACAGAATGCAGTAAAGCGAGACAAAAAATTGTTACACATTAAAAATAAAATAAAGATGACAGTTAAACATATTTAGCAATTTCTGGTGGCACAAGTTGGCCTCAGAACAACTCTAAGGTCACACATACATTGCTAACTTCAGGTGAGTCGCACGTAGAGTACAGCTAACTTCAGTTCAAGACATTACTACTTCGGCAGTGAAACGATACAGCACACAAACATGATAAACATATATTTGGCTTTATCATACTTGTTGATAGTGACGGGTAAGTTTTTAATAATTATTTAATAAGATTAGACATTCTGTTAGTGTCTTGGCACGTCTTGTTTCCCCAAAGGGTTGGGCAGAGGTGTGCCTGTACTCCTGTAGTAGGTACACCCACATTTCGCATGCGCTAAGGTAGCCCGCGAAAAAAAAATTCTTACGTTTTTTGTAAATTGCAGGTCAGTTATATCGGGTTGTATGTTGATCTAAATATTATTAGCGGCCGTAACAAATATGGATTTATAGAATAATAATCATTAGAATCAGCAATACAACTATTTAAGTTCATATAAGTGCAAAATGTCATCATTTCATGAAATAGTCATTCAATGCACTTACATGAACTTAGAGAGTTATATTGCTGATGTTAATGTTTATAATTCTGTAAATCCATATTTGTTACGGCCGCAAATAATATTTAGATCAACATACAACTTGATACTGACCTGCAAATTGCAAAAAACGTAAGAACATTTGAATTTCGCGGGCTACCTTAGCGCATCCTCCTTAAGTCCCATGTAATAGGGGGCGAGCCTATTGCCATCAACCGAGGAACAAATGTAGACTCCGGACTGCTACTGAGACTTGCCCGACCCGGGAATCGAAACCAGGACCTCAAGCTCAGCAGTAGCGCTTGAGACCACTAGACCAACGCAATCAGTCTGCAGATATATTATAATGGGTATCGGTATATCTAGACAATGATGCAATTTAAAAAAATATTTTTTTATTAGTTTTTTTTTTTGGGCCATCAACCGCAGTTAGTATTGTCATTTGAAATATCAATTTAAAATATGAGTGTTTTTGTGATGAATATGAAACTTCACAGACGTGACGTGTGGGTTACGATAAAAGAACAGATTTTCTTAAATCATACTTTAAGTATCCTTTGTTGGAGATCCTAAATAAATAAATAAGTTAGTAACAAAACTACCAGCGCTGAACCATAAAAAAAAACATTTTAGATATCTTTACCCATCATGTCTTCGGAGTTCCGCTAGTTAATTTTATTTCACCGTGTACACGTTACCCGGGCAAGTACCAATGCGAACTTCAGTGAAGGAAAGACATAGTGAGGAAACCTGGACTTATACAGGGTGATAGGGTAAACACCGTTATCCTTGAAACCCGTGGTTTGGTTTTATTTATAGAACGTAAAATCAATGGAGAACGACAACTTTTTTTTGTTTAAGAAAATCTACATTTTACTACAAGAGTATTTCACCCTTTCACCCTAGGGCGCTAGGGCAACGAACTTGCGTCTCAACACGGGTGGGTGGCGCAGGACGTGTGCTGGCCGGCCGCGAGCGCAACCCCTCCCTCAGTCAGTCAGCTATTTCGCTAGCGAGCACGGTGTCGGATATAAACTTTTAAAAATCTTTTAATGAAAATAAGGTTTTTTTTTTATTGTTACTCGGTAATTTATTTTTATATTTAAGTCAACTACCCATGGTTTGAGTGACAACGGTGTTTACCCTTACAACCTGTAGTGAATCTACATAAGTCTGAAATCGCCAACCCGCCCTGAACATCCATGGTGATCAATACTCGTAACTTCTCTGTATATGAAGACGGTTTTGCCCTGCAGTGGGCAATAGTAAGCTGGTACTACGTTGATGACAAGGAAGTTTGGCAATAATTCCTTCTGCACATGTGGCTTCCCTGGTACCTTATAAACGGCATAATTATGTAAGAGTCTATTAACTGCTCCCAAATTACCATGTTTATTTTCTTTACATTCATCCTTGACATAATCATTGTATTTGACATTATTCCTATTATTATAGATACCTCCAATTTAATTTCAACTCCTAGTGGCTTTTGTGGACATGATAATTATTCAATTTTTTACAGTTGTAATAGCAATCACGTCATTTGGCTGAAATAGGTTTATTTTTATTTTTATTGTTTGTCTTTTATATAGATTATTTTCTATTTTGTGAATGTGAGAACTCTGTAGGCTTATTGGACTGTAGATTTACTGAACATCTATTTTGTTAAGTACCTGGTACTTACTTGTTGAAAGGTCTACATTGTTCTCCCATGCCTACTAACACTGTAATTTAAAAATATTGTAAAAGCCAATTATTTTTAAAAGAGTAACCGTGGAGTTTCTTGCCGGCTCTTCTCCATAGGAAACGACCAATTGGAACCGTGCACCTAGCTTCTGACGTTTCATAAGTGGTATAATAAATATATAAGATATTCTGTGAAGCGCAGCTATTCAGACTGGTCCAGCTTTTAAACTTGTAGTGATATGTATATGTACTTCTGGAGTATAATATGTGTATAAAAGACATTTACAATTACTTCGTTCGCTAATATCCTTGCTATCCAGACGTTGTACGATGCTGGCCTGATTACTTGTTCAACTATGAGGCGGGTGGCTGGCTCAAACTGCACACGATCCCCGCCACGTGGCAAGAAGCCTTCCTGAGATGTCACTATGAAGGTAAGTTCCTCTGTTCCTCTGATTATCAGGCTGTTATGAACTGCTATCGCGTGTTTACGGGAACTTCCACCCAGTAATTACAAACTGAGAGGGTAGGGTAGGGCAACGAGAAGCACGTTAGGCCGTTTGTCGAGTAGGCAGAAGCCTGAAGGTTTGACAACCAGTCTTACCAAGAGGTATCGTTTTATCAAGTTATTTATTGGGTAGTGGAAGTCAAATAGGCAGTCGCCCCATGTAAAATACTGGTATTCAACTGCATCCGGTTAGACTGGAGAGCCGCACCCAACATAAACATAGTCTGGAAAAGGCGAGGCAGATGACGTAACGATAGTCTTTTATTTTCTTTTTGCAAATAGTCTTGTGTAACTGGCTCGTGGGAGTCCCCGCCATGTTATTGGAAGATGGGTCATGCAAATTAACAACAAAGTCATTATCGCCTACCTAAACATGCACGATGCTAGTGACCTCAGATATCAGAGGTCAACCACTATCGATACAGAATTCAAGTTCTATGTAATGTAGGTATTATTATGTAGGAGATAAATAATGTGCAAAAAACGTGAAACCAAATCTATGACAATAGGTGTACCTAATGTGTGCTAGATTTATTTTTAAGTTTTTTAACCAATTTCTTTGTGAAAACGTACTGTGAGCAGTCATTCAGCTCATAAGAACTTATGGAATTTTACAAAATAGACCGCTAACAGTCTCAATGTGTCATGTTGCAGGCGCGGTGTTGGCGTCCCCACTAAACAAACAGCTAGCTAGAGCTCTTCACACACTGGGGACACAATCTGATATTGATGGCAACATTTTCTTGGGAACCCATGACTTGTTCTCTAAAGGAGATTTCGTTTCTGTTGAAGGTTAGTCCAACTTTTACTCAAAACTTTTTTAATGTAGCTTTTGCCCACGGCTGCGCCCGCGTTGATGTCGTAAATATCCAACGGGAACGTACTTAATTCCGTTAATTAAGTACATATATAAACTATCCGATCAGCCGATTTTGCATCATCTGGTACATAATACAAACAGACAAACGCTTTAATTATGAGATTTTCAAACCTACCCAACCGGCCCTACGCGTATAAAGCCTGTGATTATTTTTCATTGTACCTATACCCCATTTGAAATAAGATTAGACATTCAAACAAACCCTTTTACAGTCCGTTCAACCGATTTTGACTTCTATACCGTCGGCATAAGGATAGCATTTAAAGCAAAAAAGTTACACAATACCAACTATCTACTGCGGCTGCCATTTGCCACCAACGCCATAGAATTCAAAATCGGTTGAACGGAATGTAAAAAAGCCTATCTATACGTCTAATCTTATTTCAAATGGAGTATAAATGTTTTGTCGTGTATGGTGCAGGAGTGCTGCTGTCCGACATGGAAATAACATGGAGTTCGATCAGGGGTTATAACAGACCCGAAAACGCAGACTGCCTCACTATGTCCGTAGGCGGACTCGCGAATCCAATGATGTATTATTCATCATGCACGAGCCAACTACCCTACATATGTTACAGAAAAATCGACAATCTAACGATGATGAACGAATGTGGCACCTTTGATAATGGTAAGTAGTCGATAATAATGCTTTCAATACCGAAGTTCATTAGTATAAAACAAACATGATCCAACCATAATGTCTGGACTTTAAAACAGACTGTGACCTCTGAGTTTGTTTCGGTGTTTCTGCTCGTTTGTAGACAATTTTCTTTTGTTTTAACAATCTGGTAGTTACTTGTTGACAGGCCCGCACTGTCCTACCATAGGTACCTAGATAATACACTATGATACCTATTTTACTGTAATTAATTTGAACCATTGTAAAAGTCAATTATTATTAAAAGAGTAACCGTGGAGATTTTTGCCGGCTCTTCTCCTATGAATCGACCAATTGGAACCGTACACCGTAGGTTCTGACGTTCCATAAGTGCCCATGTAGGTTCATGTGAAAAAAAATATTTTCATTTTGAGTTGTCGGATAGGAAACACCGACCTCATCTAGTTTTTACCCGACTACGGCGAAGAAAAAAAGAGGGTTATGATTTTGACCGGTATGTATGTATGTATGTATTTATGTTCATCTGTTCCCTCCTATCTTCTAAACCACTCATCACAATTTGACAAATGAAGGATCGTTGGAAGCGTTTTGATCGTCTGCTGGTTAAAGGCTATGTGTCATCACATTAAATTAAAAATAGCGCCCTCTAGAGGTCATAGAGTCAGGACCTAAAAAAAAAATTGTTTAATCGTACCATGTTGGGTGGTGATATCAAATGAAAGGGCTTAATAAGCACATTTCAAAAATATATATATCATAACCCCAAAAGAATTTAAAAGACACCGCAGACATACAAATTAAAAATCCGGGGTCACACGTAATCTGTTCGATTTATGCACTAACACGTGTGACTCCGGATTTTTAATTTGTCTGTCTGCGGTGTCTTGTTTATGCCTTTTTAGTCGTAGTTGGGTTTTAGTTTTTATTACTTTAATTTTTTTTTAACATAAATTTGACATGTCAAATTAAATATCATTTAGTTAAACCGATGCTGCATTAAATGACCTTAAATAAGTGGCTGGGACAGACTGGTTGCAGAAGGCGGCAACCAGGATGTTGTGGCGCAGCCTTCGAGAGGCCTATGTCCAGCAGTGGACTGCTGAGTTGATTGATTCAAATATCATTTTTCATAATTCTTGAAATAATTATGTATTTCAGAATATCACCTCAATCAACGTACGGGAAGCTGTTACAAGGTCCATCAGGAGAAACAGACTTGGTCCAGCGCGTACAGGATATGTGCATCTGAGGCGGGGCACCTGGTCATCTTGAACGACAGAGAAGAGGCTCGCATCGTGAAGGAAATGTTCCCTGTTCGAGCTGGAGAAGTTAACCAGTGGGAACATTTCCACATAGGTCTACTAGCCTGGGGAGACGACCGCACTTGGACTACTATTCACGGTAAAAGACTATTCCGACTTTTAACCGACTTTAAAAAGGAGGAGGTTCTCAATTCGACTGTTTGTTTTTGGTATGTTGGTTACGCTTAGATAATATTATTCCGCAAATTATGAATTGACTTTGAGGATTCTTTTTTGTTTGGTAGGTCATGCTTCAGAGGTGGTCCCATATAAATTTTATTAACTATGCTTGCGTAGTTTTTCAGTTAGCTTCAATAATACGTATTTTTCCCAGTATTAGCCTATATAGATGCTGTTTTAAGTTCCCGTCACTGTTATTTACATAGCAGGTAGTGGTAATTCGAATTTGTGTGGGGTAGGTACCACAACTAAAATGTGAAAAAAAAAACATTTTACAAAAAAAAAAAACAACCTACTTGGCAAAAAACGAAATTTGAAAACCAAAGACACCGACACCGAAATTAAAGTTATTTTTCATTCACTTATTAGTGTTTTCTTTGGAAGTCGGACTCTTGAAGCGCCCTTATAAGCCTCATTTACAAGGTACGGTATAATTGCCTGTGGCATACCTCAAGTTTGAGCAACAAAAGAGTTATATTTACATCAATGTTATTGTACTGCGCTACTGGCAAGAAACTTGCATCGTGTATTTTCAGCAGAGTATAAGGCTTCTATAACTCGTTATTGGAGGTGTTTTTTATGTGTACTCACCCTACAATATTACTGTATTAGACTCGCGACAATCTAAGAAGTCCTTTTTGACAGCTATAAATATGCTTTAAGTAGGGATGAAAAATAGAATCCTACTTCCTACTATATAATATTATAAATGTGAAAGTTTGTGTGTTGGTGAGTTTGTGTGTTTGGATGTTTGTTACTCAATCACGCAAAAACGGCTGACTGGATTTGGATGAAATTTGGCAAACAGATATAACCTGAATTAACACATAGGATACTTTTTATCCCAATATTCCTACGGGATGGAGACTTACGCGGCTGTAACCACGGGGCGCAGCTAGTCAGTTCATAAGAAAGAGATATTCTTGAGACATCATTATCGATTGAACATACTTAGAGAGTTTGTAATCGACGAAATATCTACATTGCTAAAAACTAATTCTCAAGGCTTAAAGTTTTATTACATGTACAAGAACTAAATTTTAAAACGCACTTCTTAGATTGTCGCGAGTGTAAATGTGTGAGTAATAGAGAATGCATTAGCGTCGCCAGTTAAACAGTTCTATAATGTCACGGGTTGTGTACAGTACTCGCAACCGGCGTAGGTGTTTGACTATGAACGTAAACGAAACAAAGGGAGTATGCAAGGATCGTGGCAAATGGCGTTCTTTAGTTTCTGCTTACCCCCATGGGAAAAAGGCGTGAGTTTATGTATGGATGCTAAGTGTAGATCAGTAGTAAGGAAGTTGGTTGGAAGGAAATTTGATTGGGTTACATTTCTACTTGTAAGCGTGAATATCAATGAAGCAATACAGAGGTCGTACTATGACGTGATAGAGCCATCATTTTTCCAGAGCAAGAGAAAGATGCAGCTATACATGCCGCATAGCGCAACTCCTCTTTTTAAACAGGACAATGATGACTTTAAAATACGACACCAGATAATGTGGAAGGAGAAGTGTAGGCAGGCCTTTGCCCAGAAGTGGGAAAATCCGGGCTAGTCTAATCCTACTAATATTATAAATGTGAAAGTTTGTGTGTTTGGATGTTTGTTACTCAATCACGCAAAAACGGCTGGATGGATTTGGATGAAATTCGGCAAACAGATAGTTTATAACCTGGTTTAACATATAGGATACTTTTTATCCCGATATTCCCACGGGATCGAGACTTACGCGGGTGAAACCGCGGGGCGCAGCTAGTAAAGATACTAATTAGATTCGTTACCTCTTTCAGGTGAAAGAATAGAAGACGTGTTCCACGATTGGAACCTGGGCCAGCCTGACAATTTTAAAGGCAATCAAGATCGTGCTACTCTGCTCAGAGTCGGCACTTTGGATGACAACTATCCTACTAACAGAGCTATGTTCGTCTGTGAGAAGTCTCCTGATGTAATACGGTTTGAATCTTCGCCGCTAGCCATTGAAGAGAGATCGCAATAAACCTCAGCGGACAGCGTCAATAATAACTATACCCCATTTGAAATAAGATTAGACATTTAAATAAGCCTTTTTTACATTCCGTTCAACCGATTTTGTCTTCTATTGCGTTGGTGGCACGACAAATGGCGGCTGCAATAGACAGTTGGTATTGTGTAACGTTTTTTGCTTTTAATGCCATCCTTATGTCTACGGTATAGAAGTCAAAATCGGTTGAACGGACTGTATAGAGGTTTGTTTGAATGTCTAATCTTATTTCAAATGAAGTATAGATAGATTTTAGATAAACAAATGCAAAAATGACTGATTTTTCTTTTCGCACCCGCTTCCTTATTTCGGGACCATTGCGAATCGAGAACCGTTCTCCTTTCCTTCTCATTGGGTAATTGAAAAGTGACTATGACAATGTGGAATAGTAGTTAATGATTATCTGGTGGAATGTGGATTGGAGTCTTGGAGATACTATGGACCTCCGACTAACCCTTAGAACACCGGGGTGCTGTTATGTTATGTATGCTATTATACTTTAGTATGTTAGGCGTTGACGCAGAATTTATTACCTCAAGAGTGTGACGTCAGTTGATAAAAAAAATCCAAGACCCTTCACCCAAAACACAGTATTATTTAAGACAGACATTTGTAAATGTTTCACAGTGAACTTCAACTTTCGCGAGTATCCATCAAGAGAGATTGGGAGTCCTCGCGTAAAGCACTTTACATCACCACAAATGAAATTGTACCATACACGCGTTAAAAGAAAGTTTATTTTGTATTGTAGAATGTTGGTACCTATATTTTGAATACACAAGGCTGAGTAAGTTTAATACTCTTTTGATACTTGAATATTCGAGTGAATGTGATCTATTGTGAATTGCTTATCATGTCAATGTCAAGTTACATTCATCTTGGCTTATCGTTTTTAGGGTTCCGTACCCAAAGGGTAAAACGGGACCCTATTTCTAAGGCTCCGCTGTCTATCTGTCTGTCTGTCCGTCTGTCACCAGGCTGTATCTCATGAACCGTGATAGTTAGATAGTTGAAATTTTCACAGATGATGTATTTCTGTTGCCGCTATAACAAGAAATACTAAACAGAATAAAATAAATATTTAAGTGGGCTCCCATACAACATTCGTGATACTTTTGCTCGTTTTTGCTCGATATTGATAACGGCAATAGGTAGACGCTTGATATTCACAGAATATTTAGTTACATATTCACTTTAAAAATAAATAATTAAATTAAAATAAATCCCATACAACAAACGTGACTTTTTTGCCGTTTTTATAGACAATGGTACGGAACCCTTTGTGCGCGACTCCAACTCGCACTTGGCCGGTTTTTCAACACTGAGCCTGTACGCAATAGATGTGGGTTTACACTTGTCTTACCGTAGCTCTGTTGGACTGATGGTGAGACTCTGGCTGGGTTTAAAAATTACACAAAGTTGCAGTCGCTTAGCAATTGCTGGAGCGGTCGCGACCCAGACATAGGGCTTGTGGTAACGGCCCCAGCTTAAGAATTGTAAATGGAAAAACAAAAACATGGTCATTTAAACTTCATAAGGAAACACGACATCATGTTCTACAACTATAAATTCGATAATATTTGTGACATCTATCAATCTGAACTGGGCCCGGGTAGTGAATAACGGCCCACTCCCTCTCGCAGAGGCCTGAGACCCAGCAGTGGGGAACGTTATAGGCTGTTTATTAATGTTATGTTATGTATTTAATTATTAATCAAATGTGAATCCATACTAATGTAATAAATATGAAATAAACTTATGTCTACCTTTCATTTACATAACGGCTGGCTGAACGAATTTCGATGAAAAGCAAACCGATAAACCATAATGCATGACATGGTTAGGTCATAGGATACTTTTTATCCTGGTAGTACTGTCCAGTGGAACAATGTCTAAACTCCACGCGGGTGAAGCCGTGTGCATATGCTAGTTGTGTATTATTGACCGTCGGTAGTACCGGGTAGGTACAGTCACGGACTTTAATTGATGAGCCACTTTTAAACTGTTCAATTTTGCAGTTACATACAGTCACGAGATTACACGATTAAAAACGAACTAAAATCGCATGCTCGTAAACAAGATGACAAATTACTAATAATCGGAAATAGTGTTATCCATAGAGGTTGACTAATAAGTTCTCAATAAAAAAGAAATACAATGTTTATCGAATCTATTTGATACTGACCTCCTTTGAAGAGCTCACTGAAAACCTATCCGAAGACAGTGACAGTTGAAATGTCGATGTCAAAGACGTTATTTTCGAATTTGTCGAAATGACTACTTAAAATTTCTCCGTACGCTAACGTCACTATGGCTACGCTAAAACAATCGTCGCTAGGTTACGGTTGCTAGACCTGCAATTGGTTGACTTTGGGTTGTCACTCTGCTGTCAAGTTTGTAGTTCTGGCTCTCAGGTTAGCCAACCGGTAAAGATATTAAATATAATTTTCTTCTTCTATAATACGAAGACATGACTTTCCGTGTCTGGATGTACGAGTGTACGAGTATTACCGACTAAGCCCGATTTGCATTACACGGCTAAAATGCGAATAGTGCCAAGTGGCTCATCAATTAAAGTCCGTGACTTTACCCTCTGCCTGACTCTGTAGGGCACAGGATACACTTCACCATATCGGCTAGAAGTAATGTCATGGCTCCCCAGTTTGCCAGGTATCAAGAGTCTCACTTCCGACCCTCAACCATTGCATCACTCTCTATTGACGGAAGTCTTGGACTTTTAGCGTCTGGATAAGACTGCATTTTCACGTAGATAGACTTAAGTAAATTTTATTGCAGACTAGCCGGGCCCCGCGTTTTCAGCCGCGTTAGTCTCGTACCCGTGGGAATATTGGGATAAAAAGTATCCTATGTTCTATTCCAGGTAATGGTCTACCCATGTGCCAAATTTCAACTAAATCCATTCAGCCGTTTTGGCGTGAAAGCGTAACAAAGAAACAAACTCACTTTCGCATTTATAATAATACTAGCTGCGCCCCGCGGTTTCACCCGCGTAAGTCTCGATCCCGTGGGAATATCGGGATAAAAAGTATCCTATGTGTTAATCCAGGTTATAAACTGTCTGTTTGCCAAATTTCATCCAAATCCATTCAGCCGTTTTTGCGTGATTAAGTAACAAACATCCAAACACACAAACTTTCACATTTATAATATTAGTAGGACTGTCTGCCCGCCCGGCTTCGCAAGGATAGCACTAACTTATCTACGGCGCACCTACCCTACCTACCAACCGTACCTACCTTTATAGACAAATATTTAATAAAAACTGTAAAAGTAAAATCATACTATCTTCGTAACCCGAAGTGTCCCGGGTATGGTCCAGTACAAGAAAATGGTCTTATAACGGCAAGAACAAGTGACTCTCGACTTCGTTAAGGATATTCTTACACCAGTTAAACTATGATATTATTAAAAATATTCTTTCATCAATCCCTCACACAGAACTTCTGACATGCCAATAAAATATTCAAACAGATCGTATGTTGGATTAAGTGCGGCCAGATTGCGAAGTACTGGGCTTATCATATAAGAAAATTATGAAATAAAAAATTCACGCAGACAAAGTCGTGGCCAACAGCTAGTAACCAATAAACGTAGAATCAAAATTAATCACAAATATAAAAGTAGTTTAGTTTCTTACCAAGTAAATTAATTTAACTGTCCCAAAAAGACAGGTAGGTATTTTTAAAACACAATTTTCAATTGAAAAGAATAACCATTTTTTTTTCATTTTCTGCATATTTAAGAATTAGGCTGATAGAAAACCCAAAAGAAGTTTTTGACCGCTTAATAAAATCCCTTCTAGGATCCCTATCCAGTATTCTAAGTCCCGGACGCAGTATGCAGTCTCCAAGATGGGCCGTGCATATTTTAAACACTATTAACCCTTGCCGTTCACTGAAGACCTATTTCTAAGCCGACTCAGAACACAAGTTAGAATGAACCTTGCGCTGCCGTTAAAGAGTCGAAAATCCTTCAATGTATAATCAGTTGTTTGGATGCTCTCATGTAAACTGCAACGTACTCATGTCACGTCGTCGAATAACTTCGAGATTCTTATTGATTTTGCATACATGAACGGATTAGTACAACACAGTCGGATTCCAAAGCGTTGACTATCCGGCAATGTATGTGACTTCATCTAATTGTATGCGCCTGTCGTTTGAACCGAGTTCGCTATTATGCTGTATGTGTTTGTTTGTTTGTTGCGAATAGGAAAAAAAGAAACCTTTGACTGTAGGATCGAAAGCAGCAAAAATAAAGACTGACCTATACGGTATTATAAGTATACAGTTGGTAAGAAGTGCACCTGATTGTACCTGAGTTGAAATTTTGCGGAAATTCCTCTAAGCAAGTGACTAGTTTCAAGTATCTGGGCCACTGGGTTTCCGAAGCCCTACTGGTATTGAGCGTGAGCGCGCTCAGCGCGAACAATAGGTACAAGAATGATTTCAGGGTGTTGATGGGGTTACCGCGCTACTGCACTGCTTCCGGCATGTTCGCAGAGGCGGGAATAGGTGGCTTTCACCATCAAGCGTAAACGATGCCTCCGTCATGTGCAGGGTATGCGCCAGCAAAAGCATCCTAAATGCTATAGAAGAAAAAAACTAACTGTGAATGTGAGTACTATCCAGGCAAGATTGAATACATAACTTTATATCTGTCTGGTAGTTTGAGTATCCATACTAATATTATCCATAAGTACTAATATTATAAATTCGAAAGTAACTCTATCTGTCTGTATGTTACCTTTTCACGCCAAAACCACTGAACGGATTTCGACAAAATTTGACAAGGAGATAGATGCCATCCTGGGGAAGGACATAGGGTCATACTTTTTGTTTCAAAAATAATCCTATAGGGGGTGATATAGGGGATGAAAGTTTGTATAGGAAACCCAGCATTCCTTAAGTATCCCGGGGTAGTACGTTCCTGTGGGACGATAGTCGACATCCTCGCGTGCGAAGCCGCGGGCAAAAGCTAGTTTTTTTATATAGCCTACGCAAATGTCCTGCAGATACGTGTGACGGATCGTTCAGCTCCCTAAATCTAAAAAAGGGTTGAGCTACACGATGACTGATGAATGCATGCCGTCTGTCGGGACTGGTCAACTTAACTCAATGGCTCTTTCTTCAAAAGCCTTGCCCCGACATGGCCCTGTATTCTTAAACTCACATAAAATCCCAATAATTTAATGTTCAGACTTTAAAAGAGACCTCTGAGTTTTTTTCGGCAAGGGATCAGGCAACTAGGCAAATTGACGTGTACAATTGTCTTATGATCTACTTACAGATATAAACATCATTACGTTTCATTATGATAGGTGGGACAGCCCCTTATTGAGCCATTGGATACGCCTACAAACTATTTATTATTACGCCACAGTGGCATTGTGAAAATAGGAGAATAGTGAAAATCGAATGAACACACGGAACCATTTATCATTTTTTTCATTTACCACCATAAGCAATTTTAAATACATAATTATATTAAATGATTGTGTGTTCCAATTTAAAGAGTATCACTAAGAAGTAGAACCTCCCTCTTATTTTGCACTGGCTGAAAATGATCTTATTGACAATCATTAGTCAGAAAACCGAATAGTATTCATAAACTCGAAGTCAATCTGAGCATTGCAAAAGTTACAATTCCTAATCTCAGACGTTCCTAATACTATTATAGAATTTTATAGTCTTAGATTTTGTCGATATTCATTTAAGAAACTCGATAATTCGATAAGAAATTTGTTTTCATTTCTAAATGTCATCACTCAAGTCTCTCAACAGCTCTAGTATCGAGCTGTCTTCGCATAGTGATAGACCAGGTGACCCGAAGCCTCCCACGGTCACAAAAGTGTTCAGTGACTTTGGTGATGATGCCTGTGGTGAGCCACAGTTCTCACAGCATATCTTCCTAGACTTCACTCCTGATGCGGAGATAGATAACGAAATTTCACAGAAGAAGATATGCGATTTTTGGAAATTCATCAACGACACGCCCGAGATCAAGAATTTGATGGTGAAGCCGGTATGTCTAGAGTTGAGCTTAAAACAGCAATCATTTTTTATTTTAAGAAACGTAGATTTCTATTTTGGAGCTAATGTGTTTGTTGTGGTATTAATTAGTGCGATGAAACAAGCTTATTTACTTAACATAACATATAGAATCACGCCTGTAATCCCATTACGCAGAAGTAGCTATAGAACCTCTACCTACACCCACTTTTCACTAGTTATGCAAGTCCTATGTGATGGGGGGCGAGCCTATTGCCATCAACCGGGCATACATCCAGACTCTTTCTTCTATTTTTTTTATTAGGAAAGATCCGACGTTCCAAAGCCGGCAGCAACTGCTGAAGGCCCCCCAGAAGCCGTCAAGGAAAAGAATGTTATAAGCATGGCCAAGACAACCTGTTCCATGCTAGAGATAGTCGAAGAAAAAGGTATGACAGAAACAATTGATTGATTCAATGTTGAAATGAAGTAGCATCATAATCATAATCGTAAATCTCGACATCTTATGACAGCCACTGGTTAACATAATGTGTTTTGAAATTTTACGTCTCTGCTTATCTTGTGTCCTTCCAAAAAGGATACCTACATTATGTACATTACCTACGCAAAAAATATTATTTTGAACCCTAACGAGGCAGTCCTGAATCTTAAGTGCTTGGGAAAAATCTAGGCAGATGATCGATCATTCTTGTTTCATCTTTCGTGTTTACAGGCCTGATATCCCGGGCGTTTGAGAGTCGGTTGCCTCAATCTTACTGTTCCTCGGGCTCTCGAGAGTACAAGGAAAATGAGAACATTCGCCAAAAGAAACGTAAGTTGTAAGGTTGTAACATTTTAGTTTAATTATTCTGCAGATATTAATAACTAGCTGCGCCCCGCGGTTTCATCCGCGTAATTCTCAATTCCATGGGAATACCGGGATAAAAAGTATCCTATTGTCCTATTCCAAGTCATGGTCTATCCATGTACCAAAATTCATCCAAATCCGTTCAGCCGTTTTAGCGTGAAAGCGTAACAAACAAATAAACATACTCACTTTCTCATTTATAATATTAGTTAGGATAATTAAGTCCTTATTCCCGTTTAATTTAGTCTATAGCCAAATGGTTTCATATAGGTAAACACATGTATATAAAACAGCCTTCTTCTCATGGGTGTTGTAGGCAGAACGCCGCCTGCTACGATTCTGATACTCCTTTTGGTTCGTTTACGTTTATACATGGTCACACATGCACGTCGCCGGTTGTGAGTACTACGCACCTGATCTTTCTGAAGAACAAAACCAATATGGTCATTATACGTCGTCCCAGGGCGTCCCCTACCAGCGTTTCCTCTAAAATCTACCTTGCTAATACCTTTTGTTAGTCGTCTTTCATTCATTCTCACAACACGAACAAAACATCAAATGCCTTCTCCCGCTCTGGGTGGAGCGGAAGGGCGTGTCAGACTTTTATTGACTAAAACCCACCCACGTTCCTTCATTTGCCTGTTGCCAAGGTTCCGGTATCCCTTTCGGAATTTCCCGTAAATCGAAGCATACTCTTTTCATACGTAAATACGTTGCTTTTTTTGTGTGTATGCGTAATCGTCCACTGGTCGGCACGGGCCGCAACACACATCGCTTTTCCTACTGTAAATTATCGTTTTACATATATATATCGACGGTAAAAAGGAAGTAGGGCGACATTAGTATAAGCGACATTTTGGTAAAAAAATAGTTTTTTATGCCATCCTACGTAAAATTTTCCGCTCTTTCGAATGCGCTTACTCCCATGGCTACGATGACTTTTTTGGCGTTTATGCCCTAGCAAAAAAAAACATTTTCCTAGTATTCTTTTTCGTAACCGACGAAAATTCAGGTCATTTTTGCTATAAAGGTGCTTGTACCCCTACAAAAATGATTCATTTTGGGTTTGTTTTCGGTAATCCTTTTTTACTTCGTAAGGGTGTCGAGCTTTCGGTTGTTTAGGCCTTTTAAGCTTTTCCCTCAAAAAGTACAAACGTTGTTTAAAGCCTACTTCCATTTCGTAATTTAACATAGCTATGGCGCTTGTACCCTATATATGTATATTCATTTTCATATTACTCTGACGGTTATACCCTATTACCATTCAGTACTTTATGACAGCTATGTAGGTTATGCCCTATTACCTAAATTTTTCTTAATATCACACTGTTGGTTATACTTTACTTCCGTTTACAATATAAATTCAGTTTTGTCGCTAATACCTTATTACTTAAATTAAATTAGATATCATGGTGTCGATTATAACCTACTTCCACGTTCTACAATCATACTCATACGTCACTTATACTGCAATACCCAATAAGGATTTAATTATGAGTCGGAGCTTATGCCATTTGATATCACAAAAGTAGGTTTTAAGCGCGTCGCTTGTCCGAAAAACACTCTGCCGCTTGCTGTGACGGCCAGAGCACGCGCGCCTTGTGCGCTAATTGCAAAAATGATTAGCAGGTTGATACCTAACCGCTCTTTTTAAGTAGCTTTGATTTTTCTTGATTAAAAAATATTAACAAAAATGTCTTTTTTAACATCCTACTATCCGCTTGTTAGGTAGGTGACATGAAAATGAGTATAATGACGAACCATCATCTTGTGTCTCTGTGTGTAAATTTGAGTTACTTGAACGGGTAGGGTACACTGAAAGAGGCCCCTTTTTTTTTTTTGAGCGTGGGACGTCATCAAATGACTCGCACTCTGGGCGGTGAGTTTACTGACTAAAACCTACCCGTGTTATTTCAGTTGCCTGTTGCCAAGGTCCCGGTATCCCTTTCGGACATTCCCGCAACCCTGGCAGGCATCGGTCCTAGCGGACCCCGCCAATTGTGCTGACATCTCTTTGAGGCGCGCGTGGAACACGATGCGCCATTGACCTGGGCCTGGTCCTTATCGGACGGCGAGCATTCGGCGGCCCATCGCTCTCCGTCCGCCAGCCCGCGCCTATGATGGTCGGGAATCCACCTGGGATTCCCGACAGCCTCGGTGTCTCCAGTGGCGGCGGTTAAGGGCGTTAAGCGCAAACTTTGCCTCTCCCTCACGCGTTCCGCCTCCTCCTTCGCGAGCATTACTGCTTCGCAGAAGGAGGTGACGGCTTCCCATGCCCTCTCTCTGCTCCGTAACATGGCCTGGACCAGGGCCGGACGCGAGAGGTCATCGCCGCCAATCGCCTCCACGAGGACACGGTGGTGCTCCGCCCAAGCAGGGCTTACCTCCACCGTATGCTCTACCGTGTCCTCCGGGCGATCCACACAGTGGTGACACCCGGGCGTTTCGTTTTTCTCTGTCCGCTGTACCGCGATTTCACGCGGCAGCGGAGTTACGCCCCGGCGTTTCACCTCCTCGCGCCACTCCCAAATGTGGGCGAGGACTTTCGCTTCCAGATCCCATGGCGGTTATCCGGCAAGGAGGCTCGCCGCCTCACGGGAGACCGTCTGGTATCCCCGGGCCAGCCGGATCGCCATGGTCCTTTGGGGCGCGTTCAACCGGCGGGCTGGCCGCAGCCTCAGGGAACGCGCCCACACCGGTGCCCCGTAAAGGGCCATGGACCGCACGACCCCCGCGTATAGACCCCCGCGTTTGGAACCCCTAGATTGGGCAGGAGCCGCCCCAAGGTGGCCCCAACCCGGTCCAGCATGGGAGCCAAACGTCGGGAATGCCCTACGAAGTTCCACCGGCTGTCGAGGACGAGTCCTAGATACTTCATCGTCGACTCGACGCCGATGTGAACCCCCCTACCGTAATTTGAGAACCCAACGGTGGCGCGTTCCGAGGGCCATGAAAAAACATGACCTCGGACTTGTGCAAGGCCACCTCGAGTCCCAGTTGCTGGATTCTCTCGACGATTGTCGCAAGTCGCAACCCCGCGTGTCGCGAGTTCGGACGCCGCCTGATGCGACCTCCCTAGCGCCAGGACCAGCGTGTCGCTGCGTGCCGCTAGGGAGGTCGGCGCGCAGCACCCAGTCGTATCCGATGTCCCACAGATGCGGCCCCAGGACCGATCCCTGTGGGACACCGCACGACATCTCTCGCCGGTTCCACACTCCCTGGTGACCGGGGTAGATAACGGCCGTGTCCGTCAGATAGGCCTCGACCACACGACAGAGGTAGGTCGGCATCCGGTGGTATCGGAATGCCTCCCTTATGCAACTCCAGGGCAGGGTGTGGCATTGGCGATGTCTAGAGATACCGGCAAGACGACCACAGCATCCCCCGTCGTGAAGGCGTACGCGCATGATGGCGTCCACCGTAGAGCGCCCTCTGCGGAAACCAAATTGGCTCTCCACCAAATCCGGCCACACCCGCACCAGCCGCCCGTCGAGGCGGTTTGCAATTATTCTTTCAAAGAGCTTGCCCACCTTGTCGAGCAGCACGATGGGCCGATAAACGGACGGAGAGTCCACAGGGCGCCCCGGCTTCTTAATGAGGACCAGTTTACCCGTCTTTCAACGAAGTGGGAACTGGCTGGGGGAAGTGGGACTCCCTCATACTTAGAAGGTACTTCACCCTATTTTACGATTTAGGGACCCAATTACAGTGTAGTTTAATACCCGTTTTAGCTCTTATCCTGATGAAGGATCGTGTTGGTTGCTACTTCATTATTTTTGGGTCGTCTTTTCATCCATATTTCCATAGACTCACGCAAAGCCAAATGTTGATTATCCTTCTTTTCCTTTGCTTTCAAGCGACATTGTGTGTCACTAATGTCGTATATCCTGGTTTGTTTTGAAAGCTGACTGCTTCTTGTGCTCTATTATCTTTTATACAACCACTGTGAACAGTACCTTATCCTTCTTTTCCTATAACACTTATTGAACTGTCTAGTCTCTCTCTTATACCCTTTTATATTGCGATGTGAGAAATCGGTATGTCGCTTAGGCTTAGGCATTTCTATCTTATGCCATATTTCCTCATCGGAAAATTAAAAGCTATTGTTATATGCGACAAAAACCACTTTAAATAGCGTCATATCATTAAAACTAAAAATACCGGTAACGGCTCCATTTTTTTCTGATTTTATTACTGTTTTAGTTTTCACGATATCTTAATAAATGACAAAAATACGTCAGTTTTTCTAAAATTTAAAACTTTGGACGGCTCTCCTGAACATTTCATTTTTTGTCGCTTATACCCTATTTCCTTTTAACCGTCGATATAGTTCTATACCCCACTACGTAATGCTTGTTAAACCTATTAATTTTAATTTTAGTTAAGTACTCAAATATTAATCTTTAATTATAGTTCAGTGCTTGTGGCACATCTTATTTGTTTATGGGGCATGCGGTGTAACCTGTAATTAATTGTTACACTAACCTTAGATGTTATGTACTTACTGTAAATGTTATGAGTGTAAACAATTGTAGGTTGGCCAATAAAGGAAAAAAAAACACACGCACGGTACGCAACGGAATTGGTTCCGCCGGTTCCGATAGTGGACGCAGTGTTATATGAATTCATACAAAGCAAACCAAAATCCGTTGCATGCCGTGCGTGTGTTGCGGCCGGTGCGTACCAGTGTCGACGTTCACCTTTAAAGCTCCCACAAACAGGTGCGATATCGCGGGCGGGACAAGGGTTGCGCTGCCGGTCGCGCCCGTGATATCGCGCCAGATTGCACGAGCCTTAATGCAGCGTTCAGACCCAGGCGGTGGCGGTCGTGGGCGAGTTGGCGAATAGTGTTAATGTACTATTCAAACTATTATTTTCAGCAGCGCCAGAACTTGTGGGTGAGGCTTATCTACAGTGCACGTCTTTCGGCTGAAATGATGATGATGAGTACAAATAATGCCTTTCATCTTTCCAACAGGTGCCCCCATAATCTGTAGATGTACAAAGATTTGCAAGCCGTGTCCTGTTAAAAATCCACCAGGACCCTCCCTCTCCAAAGCGAAGCAATTGTGTTCGGAATTACAGGCATGGGACGATAAGCATCCGAGGTAAGATTTTATTCTTATCAGACTACAGTATAATGTACGTATTGTACGTGTTTAGGTACACTCGAAAAAGTTGGCGGTTGACCAATTTTCACCCGCACGCCCACCACTTTCAACCATAATACTAATATTATGGTTGAAACTGATCAACCGCGAACATTGCCGACTGTACCTATAGACGTCCCGAGCTGATTTCAACTAATGAAGTCGTATCTGGATTACTCTTGGTCCTAGACTGTTTAAGGCCGTGGACGTAACAGGTCATACAATATGGCGGGCATTTGTCTCAGCTTTTGTGTATTTCGGGAAAGTTCGCTCAACATGTCGTCGCTTAACAACTTTGTTTTACCAACGTATATGAACGAGCCAGTCATTTTGGCATTATTTCCAGAGGGGGAGAGTTACAAATAGTCACACCTTGATTTCGCCACATACGTTAACGCTTAATCGGGCACAAGGAACTATTTTCCCACCCCGACAGCCGAGTTATAAATAGACGTATATCTTTAAAATGGCAACTCCCCAGACTTTTTTTACCCAAATATATTCTTGATTAGGTACTGATTTATTTTATTGACTACCCCACTCTTTCAAATGCCAAATGTCAACGTCAGAGCTAGATTAACGTCACTTTTGAAAAAACTGCGCGTTTTTCATGTAGTGGAGACATAATTCTGTTAAGTTTCTTCAAGAAAAATTCTGATAAGTAGATATTTGATCCGTTATTGACTAATATATTATATTCTGTGTAACGTTGTTATGATATTCAATGAAAAAATGTAATATTATATTTGTGTGGATTTTATTCATTTGAAATATTGTCTTGCAAGTGGGAAAATAGTTGCCATTCTAGAACTCCATATTGCGTCAATATATATAAAATGTAGGGATTTATTTCTGTCGACTTTTTTTTTTCTGTTTATATCATTTTGTTTACACACATTCACATTTCACATTTTTTTTTTTTTTTTTGAATCCCTCGTTCGCTCCACCTCACTTCCAAATAATCAATTCTGAGCACATTTATTTGAGGATTGAGGAACATAACTTCAAAAGTAAAGTTAGGGTAAATTACTAGTCTATTAAAATAGACGTAATCGGGCAAAGGGAAATAATTTCCCACGGAGTTATCCCTAAACGGGCAAAGGGAAATAATTTCCCACACGAAAAAAACCTTTCTTTTTTCAGTTTCAGTAATTTATATTGTATTTTATGTACACTGCTATCTAACATGATACAAGAACTTACACCTAAACCATGAAATTGTTTTTTTTGTTCGGCCCGATTAAGCGTTAAGTTCTCTAATTATGGACAGGGCGAGCCTCTGCCATTAATCTGACGAGACAGCGACCTTTGAGTTTGTTTCGGCTTTTCTTCTCAGAGTCAGATAGGAAACGACGACTTCATCTAATTTTTAAAATATTGTTGACGTGTAAAAGTGTTTCTATAAACCTACTTGCAGAAATAAAGTCATTTTATCAATCGCTAGCACAAATCCAGTTATCATTAAGAATTTCGTAATACCCAACCAACAGCATTGCCCGACTCGGGAATCGAATATAAGGTCCCACGCTCCGCAGTCGTGCTTAAAACAATTTGGCAACGTCGCCCGCTGCTATGCAACGTTTGTTTTAATTTAGAGCGTTACGTGTGACGAGTCAAATCTATTTAATATAAATCTTAAATTCACTGACAGACAAACACACTGTCTAAGCTTGTAATTTTTGCACAAGTTTTTTCTATAACGAAAGTGAGCACCAAAGAAGGGTTTTTGAAAATTCTTACCCTGAAGGGGGAAGTTCATCATTCTTGTCGATGGGAAATCCCGTCTGGTCCACGGCTTGTTAATGAACTGAATATTTTCAATTCCCAGGTCCATGGACCCGCCAGGTCACCCACCGCCACTACAACACTGCATCATACAGAGAGAGGTGTTTGACTTATAAGCATCTCCATTTATTTATTTTAGCACTAGCTGCTGACCACGGCTTCGGCCGCATAATCCTTATATTTACTCCTTTTATCATCAGCCAGTGAAAGTCCCGTCAGAATCGGTCCAGCCGTTACGGAGATTAGCCGGACCAAACAGACAGACAGACAAAACTGTACGCGTTTTTAGTCTTAGACAGCATTTACTGTAATTGTATTGTCTAAATAGGTATTGTTTTTATATTATGTTTAAAATTTATGTTAAAATATTATGTTAATAAATATTATGTTTAAATATTATGTTAATAAATATTATGTTTAAATATTATGTTAATAAATATTATGATAATTTAAAAAAACATTTTTATTTGGACTTCGTCACTACGGCTACACTATGAACCAATTCGCTGTACTACGAAGATAGTCTTTCAGGCAAAAACATCACAGCCAGTCGCCCAATGATCATAATGAAACTAGCTTCCGCCCACGGCTTCGCCTGCGCGGTACGTCGATATAGAGTAGCCTATGTCCTTCCCCACTTGCCAAATTCGTTCAGTGGCTTATGCGTGAAAAGGTAACATACAGACAGACAGACAAACCGACAGACAGACAGAGTTAATTTCGAATTTATAATATTATTATAAATTCGAAATAATATATACCTAATAATATAATAAATATATACCTGGTGTCAGAGTTTTAAAGCCGTCCACGGGCCTCTGACTTGGCTTCACATGCCGTCGAGAAATATCTCAGGCACGTTCCTCACGATGTTTTCCTTGACCGTTTATGAAGCAAGTGATAATTATACAATACGCACATGAATCCGATCATTCTGATCTATTACTATACTCTATGGCCAAGGAATATATTGTCTATGGCAGTTTCACAGTCACACCACTAGGCTATCACTGCATGAGACTCTCGCCGTAGGTGAGTATTTGTTCCTTCATGAGACCGCTGATGAGATTGGATGAGACACTGGAGATAGCTTAGCCAAAGGAATAGTAGGTACCAAAGTTTCTAAACTTCGATTCATGGAATACAGGAGAATAATTAGTTACATACTTTTTTTCGGCAAGCTGTCACTGGCAAACAAAAACATTATAAAATCAAACAAGTGATTCTTTGTAACTGTCATATTCAATTCTATTCTCATTGTCAATTTAAGCAATCGTCTTATTTTGAACTTTTCTAACTGAATTTCCCTTTACAGTTTTATAAATGTTTACCGATGATACTACTTCCCGTCTATACCTCAACAGTGATACTACTCATAGTCCGTTGTCCGATGGGACCAGTAACCCGAAGCCACTGGAGCAAATGAGCGTCTTCAGTGACGGCTCCTGCGGCGAACCTTTGTTTTCCCAGCACGTGGTTATTGACTTCACTCCGAATGAATACGACACCGATTTTATCCAGAAAAAAGTATGTTCCTTCTGGCAGTTTATCAACAATAGACCGGAGATACAGAATCTGAAAGTGGAGTCGGTACGTTTTAACAAAACTTCTGAGTCAACCACGTCACTTGCCTAGCCTTTTTCCAACTATGTTAAACAATTGGAAGTCTTCCAGAAGTCCCCTTATACAACGTATAACGGAAAGGGTATCAAATGCACGGCTTCTTGGAATGATAACAAACTATACGGCAAGGGTTTTTAAATTCTATATCTACATGTTAGGTAGATGAACCGTCGACCTTAATAAAATGGCCGGGACAGACTGGATGCGGAAGGCGGAGGACAGGGTGTTGTGTTGGCGCAGCCTGGGAGAGGCCTATGTCCAGTAGTGGACTGCGATAAGCTGAGTTGATTGATATTATGAACATATTATGAGTTTCAGAAAATGAAACCAACCGGTTTCGCTTCTTCGAATTGTCGACTCTTTTGATCCTGTCGATTTAACTTAATAATAGCTAGTGAAGTGAAAAGATAATGACCCTCGTAGTGCGGTGACACGTTTGTTATGATTTGAATTCAACGACCTTACGAAACCAAAAATTTGGTACGAATTGTTTGAGTAATTTATTTTGAGCTGAAACTTTGCCTTAGAGATTTTATACTTCATGTAATCTTCACCTTCTTTTGGATAGAATACCCTTTCCGCTACACGTTGTTTATTTAATGCCCATTTGCACATAACCCTTATACGCTAGTTTCCAATCTTGACAGGAAAAGAACCCGTTCATTGAAGATTCCAAGACTGAAATTGGTATGAAGGCCAGCAATTCGGAAATAGAAGTCTCCAATGTTGTGAAAGCCGCCGACAGACAAGCCTTAGAGATGCTGGGGTTTGCCGAAGAGAAACGTATTTAAAGTTATTTCAATATCATATATTAGTACTCTTGAATTGTGTGTGTGTTCAATATAGTCTTATTATTTTCTTCAGATCTGATAGACACTATATTCGAGGTCAAGATGCCGCAGACGAATTGCTCGTTGGGCTCACGTGAGTACAAAGAAAGCGAAGCTTCGACACAGACGAAGAAGAAAGAAAAGAAGAAGCATGGTAACATTCTTTATTCAGACCCGCGACGTGATCTTACTACATCTATCTCACAAATCCCGAAAGAAACTTTGGCGATTTTTGTACTTGCGGCACTTTATTCGATAGTGATAGTTTTTATTGATAGAATGGCGCTAGCGGCACTATGCTCTGCCTTATAAAAACACTTTTACAAAAAAAAACAACTGACTTCTAAAAAAAAACACTTTAAAGTGAATAATAACTTTAATTTCGGAAGTTGGCGTCGCTGGTTTGAATTTTCGTTTTTTGCCACTGACTTCCGAAATTAAGTTAGGTAGGTAGTTTAGTAATTGTGGTACCTACCTACCCCACCTACACATAGGTACCTAAGTGACAGGAAGTTAAACAGTATGTTAACAAACAAAGGCCGTTCCCATTAACCCGCAATAATATAGCGTCCATACATGCTGAGACAAATAATACGTACCACAAAATTTTTATTTTTTAATTTTTTATATGTAGTGAAATATTCACAAAACTATTAACGGAAAAGAAACACTCTGTACACGCACACTTGTATTTCAACGTAGAAAGACAAGTGTGACAAATGTGAGTGTACAGAGTGTTTCTTTTCCGTATCAATTTAATATTAATTGTGATTATATTACTATAAAAATAAAAATAAACTTTTTTTTTTATGTTATTTTTTTTTTTGCATGTTTAGAGGCTGTATGCTATTGCAGGTTAACGGGAACGTCTTTCGTTATTATTATAACATCATCCATATAGACTAAGTGGGAAAAATAGGTATTATTGAAGCTAACTGAAAAACAATTTATATGGGACCACCGCGCAAGCTACCAAATGAAAAAATAATTTTCAAAATCGGCCCACAATTGACGAAAATATCGATGAACACACATAAAAAAAAAAAAAAACCTAAGTAAGTACTTACATAAAGTCCGAATTACCCTCCTTCGTTATTTTTAATTTTTTATTTCAGTTTGCAAGTGCACACCTTGTTCGAATCCGAGGTGTCGTAACAAAAACGATTCGTCGGTCTCCAGTTATGAGCCGTCCCCAGCCAGAATACTGAGCAGGAAGATGAACGAGTGGGACGCTAAACACCCCAAGTAAGATACATCAATAGAGTTGTTGGGTCGAACCCTAACCCAAGCAGGCATGCTCTTAAAACGGTGAAGGAAAATGTCGTGAGGTAGCCTAAATGTACTGTACTGTTTAAAACTAATCCATACTACAGGATGTTAGAGACAGAAAGACAGAGTTACTTTCGAATTTATAATATTATAATATATTATATTATATTATATAGTAATATAGTACTTATATATAGTATATAGTATATATACTGGGTGTTAGGGTAGACACTGTTATCCTTGAAACTAGTGGTTTATTGTCATCTATAATATACTTTTTCTATGGGACGAAGCTTGAAATCGCGAAAAAAAAATCAGCTGTTCCATACATTTTGTCGATTTAAGTGAACACAAATGTATGGAACAGCTGATATTTTTTTCGCGATTTCAAGGTTCGTCCTATAGAAAAAGTATATTATAGATGTCACCAAACCACTAGTTTCAAGGATAACAGTGTCTACCCTAACACCCAGTATATATACTATATATAAGTACTATATTACTATATAATATAATATAATATATTATAATATTATAAATTCGAAAGTAACTCTGTCTTTCTGTCTGTCTGTATATTACCTTTTAACGCCTAAACCACTGAACAGATTTCCATACAATTTGGCAAAGAGACAGATGGCATCCCAGAGAAGGCCATAGGCTAGTTTTTATCGACATACCACACGGGCGAAGCCGCGGGCGCAAGCTAGTATTGTTTAAGCCGTTGGAGTTTTCAGATACTTGTTAAATCCCTCCACCCTCTGCCTAACCCTTCGGGGATTACAGGTGTGATATTATGTTGTATTAAATTAATAAATAAAGGTACCTACATTAAAAGCTGTCATGTATAAGACGAAACGAAATATTTCAAAACATTTTAGAAGAGTAGGTAATATGGGCTATCCCTTCTTCTCCATACGAAACTACCTTTTGGAAGAAGCAACTAGAATCAATTCTAAATGTCTATGTGCCTAATTGAAATAAATTACTTGATTTTGAATTTGAATCTTTTGCCCTACTCCTCAGGTCAATGGAGCCGCCTGGTCATGCTCCTCTCCTGCACCACTGCATCATTGAAAGAGAAATGATCCCGACCCCTTATATATAGGAAATTAACTTGAAACGATTATTTATAATGATGTACTTGGTATTCGTATTGACATTATTAACTTGTCTTGTGTTCTTCACTTGTCTTAGATTGTGTATTTTTTCACTGATTATATTTTTTTGTTAAGTGCGTTAAGTAAAAAGAGTTCCATTTATTAAAGAGTGATGGATACTTGTTTGGGTCCCGACTTCGCTAATCCCGTCCAAACAGTGTGGGGTCCTGAGAGTTCGATGCCCGAGCAAAGTATTATTACATGGAATTTCTATCATAACTGGCGAAATGTGAAAACCCACGTTATACACCTCTGCAGGCGTGATACCTATTGGTCTTCAGTAAAGGTCATAGACATATCATACTCTTAGAATGTATGAAACTCCACCATAACTCTTAGAATGTATGAAACTCCCCCTACTGAATGGGAATACGATTCGCCTCGGGACAAGCGCACGAACTGCGGTGTGGCGCGTGGTCATGTCCGTTTCAACCGCTCGGCCAACTCATAAAATTTGATGAAAATTTGCCAGGAATTAGTGGTAATTTGTTAGTATACACACCTCTTTTCCTGAATTTGTTGCAAAAAAGACTAAGACGCTATGACCAAAAATAGTTGGCCGCTAGAACCGCCACTTGCCGTAGTCATCGCCTGTGATTGCACAGAAACTAAATAATGCAGATAGGCGAATAATGCATCAAAAGAAAGGCCTTAATTTGTTGTATTTGTTGCAAAAATAAAAAACATCAAAACGTCTATATACAAAAAGTTATGCTATATTTAGTTACCAGGTTAAGGGTAGGTAAGTATCTCACCATAAATATCAAATTATTAGAGGTTTATGCGTATGGAAAATTAGTTGCTAAGTTGTTGCAGCGAATAAACAAGAAAAATACTAGAAAATATGTTTAATAATTTGTTACGAGTCGATTTTAGTTGGCCGCGCGGACGGCAATGTGCCTAAAATACAATGGCGTTTATTTCGTTATTTAAAGTAGGTTCAAGTTCAGTTAAAAGTACATATCGACCGATAACGTAACCTAGTTTGGATAAATGTGGCGAAAATAACGGTGAAATTCATATGTTAGGAGATATTCACTGAAATATAGCAGTATGAAACTGTATTAGAGTAGGGTGACCATGATTAGGTACATAAATACGAAGGCATGTTTTAAAAATATAATAGGTAAAAAGGTATCCTATTTACATAAGGTATCAATCTATATGAGTTCAACTAGCTACCTATACTTACATATATACTAATCATTACATCAACCTAATTTTTGTATCTTTTGTTTGTTTATGTGTATTATTGTTGTAATCTGTTTGAAAAAATATGCGGTTCGTTTGCGGCCTTATATATTTTTATTGTTCTTAATTCTTTAAAGTATTTACTGATAAAAGTTTCGTTTCATCGACTTTCCGCAGGTGTTTTATGATGGGAACGATTCCAGAAACAGGATCTCTTTTGTTTCCAAACTATTGTTAAAAATATTTGTCGCAAGGTGTTTGAAAAGTAAGTATTATTTGTTGTGAATATTGTCATTATTGTGCAGAATTTTGAAGTGTGTGGTCGTACGTATTTCATTCCCGTGTTTTTCATACTACTAAGTTACCGAGACAATTATCACTAAATCAAGTGTTTAAAAGTGCTTAGTTATGAGTTGTGCCCACTTGTATATTGCATTTGTTAATGTAGAAGTCGCCACCAAAAAGTGTATTACAGAGGGATCCAAATCAACTGCGGTAAGTTTTATTTACAATTTCATGACTTGATTAAAGAAATAAACTGTGAATATTATACCTATTATAATATCTGCGGAAATATAAAATATATTTAAAAGACGTCTGAAATTTAGTCTCTGCCACATTTTTATGTGATTTTACTTTAAGTGTGGTCGTCTCGAAGAAGAATCTCTTAAAAATATTTTTAGATTAATTACTAGCATTATCTTTTGGTTTACCTGTATAATATGATTGATACTTAATAATTATAATATAACTAATAATAATATAAATAATTTTTTTTAAATAAATATTTAAAAATGTGAATAAATATGTATATAAATGAATAAATGAAATATAAATATAATAATATAAGGTCAGGGCTCTCTTTAGAGCCCGAGCGCGTCGATGTCTCGGACACCCGTATACTTACATAGTATTAATTTGTACTTATATATATTTTAAGTATGATGCAGTCAACTGATGTTTCATTCATATCATCAATTCTTTTTATTGCAGCAAAAATGGGTAAAGCTGGAAGAAAATATTTATAGAAAAGTAAAGGTAAATCCTAAAAAACAAATCCAACAAAAACAAAAAGATTTATATTTTTCCAGTGATTCTATATTTAGTGATAGACCATCATATTTGGAGAATTGGCCAGGAGAATCGAATACACACAATCACCTCAAAAAAGATGATGAAATAGTATTTATAAGAAACGGGAATGTAACTTCAGATTATTTCAATACATGTGCCTTCGATTCGGCATTTTATTTGATAGGTCAAGCCTGTATTAGAAGTCCAGTTTTCAAAAGTTTTTTGAGTAAATTAAAAGGAGATTGTGTCATTAATTACATTTTTATGCTTTTGAACGGAGCACATGATATAGAGCAAATTTACAACTGTAGATCAGAAATAGCAAAAACTTTTTTCCAAAATAAAGACTGCAGTTGCAATGTGGCTTATATATTTGAAAAAATATTTATAAAATATTTTACAAGTGCTCAATACTTGAAAACCTGTACAAATTGTAATTACATACAATTAAAAAGAGACCATGTATTTATTTTAATTAACCTTGATGATTTGAAGTTATTTGGAATAACAAGCTTAGAAGAAGCAATTTGTTTTGATGAAAAAATTAACACGATGTGTCAAAAATGTGACACACAGTTGTTAGGCGAGATCATAACATTTGATTTAAACGGAGCTGCAGACTCAGTATTACTTACTGAACTTCCGATTACTATTAACATTAAAGATAATTATTATATCTTAGTTGGTGCTATAGAATTTATACTAGGCACAAAAATAGGCCACTATAAATGTCATTTTTTTAATAAAGATACATATTTTTGTAAGGACGACAATTCCTTTAAAATTGAAATAAGTACCTGTAAGAAAATATGTCTACATTCTGTGTCTTTTATTCATGTCAGTTAATTTATAAATGTTATTTTAGTTTACAAATATTTTGTATATATCTTGTTGATTTTTAATACTTGATTTTTTTACCTTGTGTTGATTTTTAATAAAGAAATTTTAATCGACTTGTGACTTTTAATTTAATAAACTGAGCTATATGATGCCTTAAAGTGTAAGCACTCGCCCTAAAAAATTGAGATATGAAAGAACATTCCAATTATCACGATTCAGTCTCATTTCATTGTTAAAATTATTCATGGTCACCCTACTCTCAATACAGTTTCATACTACTATATATATAAAAATATAAATGTGAATATCTCTTAAAATATGAATTTCACCGTTATTTTCGCCACATTTATCCAAACTAGGTTACGTTATCGGTCGATATGTAGTTTTAACTGAACTTGAACCTACTTTAAATAACGAAATAAACGCCATTGTATTTTAGGCACATTGCCGTCCGCGCGGCCAACTAAAATCGACTCGTAACAAATTATTAAACCTATTTTCTAGTATTTTTCTTGTATAAACAAGAAAAATACTAGAAAATAGGTAAAAATACCTATTACCATACGCATAAACCTCTAATAATTTGATATTTATGGTGAGATACTTACCTACCCTTAACCTGGTAACTAAATATAGCATAACTTTTTGTATATAGACGTTTTGATGTTTTTTTTTAATCCAAGGCTTGGTCCCTCCATCTTAACGCTAACTCCCGCGGCCTGCCTGCAGCACACTATTCTTGGTCGGCGAGCCGTAAGCGCGGCTCCGCCTAGCTGCAGCCGAGTCGACGTATCGGAGCTGCTGGTCCGCTTTGGTTACGTGCTTACGTAAGGTTGACGTCTGCTTGACGGCCAGGCGAAAGGCGGTACAATGACGATCCTTTTCCGAATTGATATGTGTGCTATGTATATCCTTAAATATTACCAAATAGTTCCATGGTCCAACGGTCAGAATCTCGCCGTAGGTGAGAGAATAATTATGTTCCTTGGTCAGAATACTCAAGTTCAGCTACATACCATGCGGTCACTCAGTACACACACACAGAACTCGTTCGACAGAAACTTTTACTGCCTATGACCACATGTGCAGTCATGTGGTCATAGGCAGTAAACGTTTCTGTTGAAAAATAACCTTTTGTATTACATTCAGCTCCAAGTTCAGTTTAAACGAAACGTTCTTTTCTAGCAAACCCTTCCATAGCCTAAAAAAATTTAATTGATTTAATACTGTCTCTTTGATTTCTGTTCACTTTTCTGTCATCATCATCTTGTAGAAAGGAACAATAATTAGCATTAATTAAATCGGGGCTTAGGAAGTTTCGCTATAGAAAAGACAAGTAAAAATAAAATCAGAAGCATTGCAGAGCCACACTGAACGTTAATAGGACATAATCTTGTACCTACACTATCAAGGCACGCTACGTCGAAAATTTTGTTCACAAGGTCGGAAAATCGAAATAAAAGTTTAAATTAAATTAGCGAAACTGTTGAGAATATCCCAACTTTTATATGTTTAAATGATAGGTGGCTACCTCCTCTTTACACATTTGACTGTAGACCACTACGTTTTACCGTGCGTTTGCACTAGTGAAATATTACAACAAAACATGTTTAAATCTCTATTTTCTGTCAGTGTTCCGTACTACGGAACTAGAGATTTAAACATGTTTTGTCTTGAATGTTTCGCCAGTGCAAACGCACGGTTAGACACCCTATAGATATCTCGATATGTATACTCACCTCCGGCGAGATTTATAGTGTATTCTCTATGGTTGCCAACGTCACTTGTTACAGTTGTTACCTGTCCTAAGCCTATCCTATGAAGCAGCTTTTATAAATATTTTTTACAACTTCTTCCCGCCCGCTCCAACCCGGATCCTCCAAATCTTCTCACTAACTACTCGATCCCAGGCCGCTTCCAAATGCCGTCTATATGTTCACGGTGAGCTGCTACGCGTTCCATCCTCTGATCCAGAGGTTCGTGAGGCTCTGGAGGTTCGTCCAGGTGGTGTCGGACGTGATCACTTTCGTGTTGTCCATGATCTGCTGCCAGTGCAGTGACGCGATGCCTCTGTCCAGTTCTACGTCCGCGGCATCTGTGCAGATGTTTGAGGTAATTTTGCTATTGTATTAAATATTCTTGGTTGGACACAAGTCTTCACTAGAATTCGATGCAGGATTAAACAAAGCTGTCCGTAAAAGATTTTGAATTATGAAGAAGAACATCATGTAAGCCTAATTAGTGTAAGGCCTAAGATATACATGGGCCCGTTTTACAGAAAAACTGCATTATTTAAAACTAGTTTCACCCATCAAATCACTAAAGCCCGAGTCTTGAGCGAGGTTCTGTCGACCATAGAATAAAACGAAATATTGCGTTCTCACTGCATGCTATTGAAGCGCAAACTAAAGCCGAAACCTCATTCCTTATTCACGTATTCATCAGGCCAATGCATTTAATCGAAGACTTGCCGAGGTAGACCCTGGTCGGTGCAGTGGCGAACCGATGAAGGCGCAGCACCTGATCATTGACTTTTCTCCTGGCAAGGAAGACACGCCAGAGGCACAGGCGAGGTGCCAACAGTTCTGGAAATTTGCTAAGAACCGGACAGAGCTTGAAGGCATGATGGTGCAGCCAGTGAGTATATCTACCGCGTAATATAGGACCAGAAGATTTTTTTATAAAACTCTCTCACTCTCTCTTTACTTATTAATTGTTTGTTTTCGAGGTTCCTGACTATTGTCAGACACGTACGAAACCGTCATTGATGAGTTCATCACGCGATATGGTCACTATTATATCTTACTAGCTGCGCCCCGCTGTTTCACCCGCGTAAGTCTCGATCCCGTGGGAATATCGGGATAAAAAGTTGCCTATGTGTTACAGTGTTAATCCAGGTTATAAACTAGCTGCTTGCCAAATTTCATCCAAATCCATTCAGCCGTTTTTGCGTGATCGAGTAACAAACGTCCAAACACAAACTTTCACATTTTATAATATTAGTAGGATAGTAGGATGAGCTGACTCATGAATTGGCTACGTTCAAGCTCGACTGTAGCCGACAGAAAAACACAAGTGCTTTACCCGTAAAAAATCACAAACGAAAATTACAAAATGTTCAATCAACTCAGCCTATCGCCGATCACTGCTGGACATAGGACTGTCCTAAGCTAGGACTCTACTAAACTACTACAACACCCGGTCCTGCACTGTCCGCATCCAGTCTGTCCCAGCCACCTACTTAAAATCGTCCTCGTCGCCGTCGGTCCTTCTAGCTGGCGTCATAAATTGCTAATTTTTATAATTATATCTTTCTAGTCAACAAAACCAGAACCATCGATGCGACAGTTGATAGATTTGTCAAAAGCTAGTGTGCATCCAGAAATAGTCATAGAACAAAGTAACAGTAATTTACCAGCTATACACATGCTCAGAAAAATGAACAATAAAGGTAAATGACACTACGTACAGCCGACCGCACGTCGTTGGTGGTAACGCTGTGGCCTTGAGCTGCGCTAGCGCAGTCGGTGTCAATGCATAGAAGGCTAGCTTAAAATGATGTTGTTACCAGTGACTTGCGGCCGACTTTACCTACTTTTCATTTGACTATTGACTACAAAATATATTTTTACTTTAAGGAATATCGCTCTTTATATGAATTTTACTTTCCAGGTCTTACGCAAGACGCTTTACAAACCGGTGCAGTTAACAAATATTGTGCTTGAAAGACTTGAAATTATTTGCTACGTTATTTTTTTATTTTTACTATTTATATTTTTTATTTCTTCTAAATTGTCTTTTCTCATGGTTATTTTAACTTTTTTATATAATTGCAATAGAATGTTCGCAGTAGCAGCCCAGAGTCTAAGTCATTTATGTCTGGTTTTAGTTCTATACTCAATAGGCTCGCCTCTTATTACAGACCGTTCACTATAACTGGTCCCTTGCTGTCATGTGGACACCATTGCATGTCGAACTTAGTTTGAATGCTAATAGAGTTCAAAATCTATATACCATAGGACTTGCATGAACTTAAATATTCCTAAGCTGCGCGGTGCGGGAGTCGGGAGAGATGTGGTGCAGCTGCCTCATAATCGGACTTAGTTAAGGGACCGTCTCCATGAGCGAGAGAATCGCGGTGATACGACGAGTGACTAAGTGCGAGCGAAACGTCATCGCATCGCCGCACTCGTCTCGCTCGTCGCTACTAGCGGCGCGCCCGCCGCGCTCTTAAAGCGACGTAGCGCTCTCACAGAGAGCGAGAGCGCGGCGAGCGCGTCGTCTTAACGCAGGAATCTTAAAACGCGGAAACGCGGTGATTTCGTTAAGAGTCGTCGTGGACACGCGGGGATTCCGTTACGAGTCGCGACGATACGCTGGCGAAATAATCGCTCGTTCGTGGAGATTACCCGACGTACAAGCTCGGATCCATCGCGATACTCTCGCTCGTAGAGGTCGCGCCTCAGCAGTCAACCTATAGTGTGAAGTTTACTATATAAATCTCCTAACAACAGATTTTGTCAATGCTAATAACAAAAAAAACTCAAAATAGTTCTATGAAATTTTATTTTTACCTATTTGTATACAGTTTGCGTTATAATGTCTAAAATAGGTATAATATTATAAAAAAATATACCTACCAAACGGATCAACGTGAGATATTTTGGCTACAGAATAGAGATCATTTATTTGTCCGAAACATGAGTTTGAGCACACACACAGCATGCAAAATGTCACGAAGTCTGAAGAAGATAAGTGTAATAACTTTTTTATTAATTTTTCGTGAATTTATTTATTATTTTATATAGGGGTTATTACTTGGAGACACGAGGGGTATCAGCTGTTTATTTATTTGTCCTTTTAAACAATGCCCATATACCCTGAAGTTGTAGCCTAGGCTAGACTACCACTCCCCCCTTAAATATAATATACCGATAAAGGTAACTTGATTGGCAACTTAGCGTAATATGTGAAAAACTTGATACACGGCCTAGTGATTAATTTAGAATAACGAATATCCAAATCGCCTACTGGAAAGAGCGGAGCATCGAGTGATATTGACGCGAGTGATAGATGTAACAAGCGCCTTCTGTGAAGCAAACGTTGTAGTAGTACGTCGGCCATTCCCAATAAAGTCTTTCCATATGGATTTCTCTTCCCTTTCTAGTATAAAAGATGCATTTTAATAGCATCAGGGAATAACGGCACATTTACCGATTCAGTTGTTACCTTCTGGAACTAAGCAACGTATCTACATGAGTATAGTTCAGCGTATGTATATCCATGCAGACAGTTTAAGTGGCTTGCGCTAAGATAGCCCACGAAAATTAAATTTTCTTAAGATTTTTTTGATCAAAATATCGATTTTGACCGTAACAAATATGTGTTTACAGAATTATGATCAATACTCCCTAAGTTCAAAGTATTGAATTATGAATCCAGGAGGCCAATTTCTATCTTAGAGAGTTGTATTAGATGATTCTCATTGAATATAATTCTATACCTACATACTAATATTTGTTACGGTCGCGAATCATATTTTGAACAACATACAATCAGAAACCGTATTATGAACATTTCAATATCGCCGGCTACCTTAGCGCATCTTCCATAAGATGCAACGTTCCCGTCCGACTAAATCGGTCCGTGTCATCACATCTTGTCATACATGATGCGCATGATCTGATGGTCGGTCTTGACGCGCGAGTCGAAGCTGCGCATGTCGCACCGCTGACGCGCCGCGCGCTCTGCGTCGTGCAGCACATAGTCGCGGATGCCGCACGGACAGCACGCACCGCACTCGCAGAACGCGCAGCAAGCGTGCACGGCGTCCCAGGCTCCTGAAACATAACATACACGCTTGTATTTCTTGAAGGGTTAGGCAGAGGTGTACCTATAGTTAACCCACATTTCGCCAGTTATGTTGAAGTCCTATGACTCCTATGTAATAGGAGGCGACCATATTCAGACTCACACACTCACTGAACATTCGAAATACTCTGCCCTGATTTTTCATACAAAAGGTGACAAAAACAATGGAGACTGAAACGTTTGTAAATTAGTGGAATTAGGGCCTGGTTAACACCAACAAAACTTCCTTTTCCTACAAAGAGGTTTAAGATTGTACCTACTCTAGAGAGGAGGATTTGAGTATGAATATATACCGATAGCTATAAGAGTAGGGGAACCGGAAGGCCAAACGATGAATGGACTGTGTGAAAGATGATTTGGCTGGACAAAGATGACGACTAATAGTTATGGAAGAAAAATATATTTTGCGCCGACCCCAAATAAATTAGGATGAGGACAGGTGAATGATGACCTACTATAGGGACATAGAGACTATTAGAAACAAAGTCTTATAGAAAAATCATGAGCCCATGTGTCGGTGTAACCATCTAGCATTCAATATACCAAAATTACTTATTATCCAAGTTCGAAACGATACACTTGTACTGACACCAACCCTTGATTACCAACCGTCAGATTGAAATACATGTACCTATCTAAGAAAATTATTTCATTACTAATATTCGGTAAATTATAAAATACTAGCGAAAATAAACCAGTTAAGTTCAGTCATTTTATCACTACAAGGTTTGCAATATTCGGCATATTTTATTCGAAAATAATTTTCTTCGAAAATAATTTTCTTTTGCAGTCAATGCGACATATCATGTGGGCGATAACTAAACTGAGCGAGGTGCGTACCTGAAGATTGTAGATTACTGTAGAGTGGTGTAGAGTACTGTAGAGTGTAGAGTACTGTAGAGTGTCGGATATGATACTGAGTAGATTTTGATGGTGTTCGCTTTGTCCCGTCTATGTAATTGAAATGTCTTTGTTTTCTTACCAACATTCTGAGCCATGAGCGCGTACCGCAGATAGGGGGTGTCCACGGTGTCGTCGATGGGGGCCTGGCAGACCCTGACCACTTTGGGTTTGTATATCTTGTAGCGTTCGTTAACAGTAATGCGACGCGTTCTGCCGAACAGAGGGCACGGGCCGTTGGGGTATATTTTCTAGAACAAAAGTAAGGAACTTTTGAAATCAGAGTATCTGGAAATAGGAACCATCAACTTATTCCATAGTATTCTTTATAGGAAACTACGTTTTGAAATAGATATAAAACAGATACGCTTTTGGTGCGTATCTTTATGTGCGCTTCGTTATTCTAAACTTACTTGGATACCTTTAAAATACTTAGTTTTCACCATAATTTAAAGTTTTTTTTTTTTTTTATAAAACGTTGCCCCACACTAGGAATTTCTTCCTGTATCGTGGGTGCGTTTCCCGAAGGTTTTTAAATATGTTATACTTTTATATTAAACTTAAATATATAATATCTCGGTATTTTGTCAAGTCGTAAGCCGTGGGAAGCAGGGGCTGGTCGCTAGTACTCATATATATATTTGATGTTCCATGTTTAGGAAGCTATAACCATTTCCCATCTTATCCTTACATATTATAAAACAAAGTTCTCCGCCGCGTCTGTCTGTCGTCCTGTTCGCGATAAACTCAAAAACTACTGCACCGATGTTCATGCTGTTTTCACCAATGAATAGAGTGGTTCTCGAGGAAGGTTTATTATATAATAACCGACAGCCACGCGGGCATCAGCTAGTTTATTATAAAATTAGACTTTATAGTAATTACACCAGAAAATTCAAACAAAAAAAAAATAACACTACAAAACATTCAATGGGCGGCCTTATCACTTTCTGCGATCTCTTCCAGGCAACTTTCTCTTCATCTTGTGCAATTGATTTCTTTACCAAAATTGCACTGAAGGATTTTTCTAATGAAACTATTAGTTTACCGTCGGCCATCTTCTAAAGCATATAGGGAGAGGTTTCCTCTCAAGAAGCAGTTCCGCTGACGTGTTCTGGATCTTCCCCTTCCATTCGCGTCTCCGACTCTTGCATACTGGCCGGCATCTGCAGGTCAGTGATGTGGTTATTAAGGAAAGTAGCGTCCAATGACTGGTGGCTAAATAATAACAGCCGTACGGGTCGATCCCTCAGGTTAAGCTACGCTTGCCGGGGTTGCTCAGTGGATGGGTGACCATCTTTACATACCGAGACTCTTCCGTGTCTCGGAGAGCACGTTAAGCCGTAGGTCCCGGCTGTCATTTGTGCATCTTTGACAGACTTTACGGGTCGTCAGAAGCCCCGAAAGTCTGACAACCAGTCTTACCAAGGGGTATCGTATTAGCCAGTTACTGGGTTGTGGAGATCAGATAAGCAGTCGCTCCATGTAAAATACTGGTACTTAGCTGTACCCGGTTAGACTGGAACCGACCCCTACATAGTTAGAAAAAGGCTAGGCAGATTGAGCATCCAGTGATGACAGATTGATTGATCGAAGATAAGACTATAAAGATATTGGTATTTATAAGAGCGGGAATCAATTAGTTCTGGACTTGTTTGAGGCTATTATTATGACCTGATTAAGTGCTTCCAATTTAAATAAACACTTTATTTCAGACCACAAGCTAGGTAGGTGGGTGGACGGCATACAGACAACTCCAGGGAATGCTTGGATGAGACTCACACACCAGGGAAGCATGGCACAAAAAGGGGGTGGAACTTGGCTGCCAACGATGGTGATGACTTTATACAGGGTGTTAGGGTAGACACCGTTATCCTTGAAACTAGTGGTTAGGTGTCGTCTATAATATACTTTTTCTATGGGACCAACTTTGAAATCGCAAAAAAATAATCTGCTGTTCCATACATTTTGTCGATTTAAGTGAACACAAATGTATGGAACAGCTGATTTTTTTTTTGCGATTTCAATGTAGGTCCCATAGAAAAAGTATATTATAGATGACACCTAACCACTAGTTTCAAGGATAACGGTGTCTACCCTAACACCCTGTATAAATGAGAGCTGTTGCTAAATTGAAATCATTAATCTGACTGTTTAATTTAATTACTAAGGACATAACATCTCTCTTTGATCTCTGATAACAATGTTCCTATGTTCAGAAGTGATGTGCGATCTGCTTAGTGGTTTGAATCTTTCTCTTTTGAGGAAGCAAGGTACGTGATGCCAAGTCAACAGAATAAAGAGGTAACTCACAAAGCATAACTATGCGATCAGCAAATCTAAACCGCGTTCAAGAGCGTCATCATTGTTGTGAAATATTGAACCTGACAGCTCTTGAACGGGGTTTAAATGCCCTTCGCCCTTCCTCGTATAAAATCATACTCTGATAATACTGCATGTGTCTGCTTTTAACATGAACACTAATATTGATATTTAAGTATGTACGTATGTATAAGGGAGTGCTTCCGCGTAAAATAACGCCATTGGGAACCGGCAATGACATTACTGCAGGCAGCCGAGATTAAAAACATCGGCTGCCGGCACCGCCGGCTCCCATAATGGACACCGGCGGTGTGGCGTTTATAGAAACCCTTCCAGTACCTATTCAGAACCCTAACTAAATAACCGTAACTAAAATATGTTTTTCTGCATATTCTAGTCGTTTTTGGCGGGGGTGTAGAGGGTCACAGTTCTAACCTTACCTAACCTAACCCTTTTTGCGAATTATTAAACCTAATCTTACTACTAGTTCGGTTTCCGGTAGTACTTTATGACTTTATTACTGGAATATGGAAAAGAAAATGCTCTATTACATGTTTTTTTAATTATGCCTACCCTGCCTATCCTCGTCGCCTGCCTATCGCTTCGAAAGCGTTTCGTTTTTTTACAACGACTTTCAACAGGATCAACGATACAGCTTTTCGATAGCTAATGTCAGTCAGTATACATTTTTGCCTTTTCCATCATCGTTATCGCTGATAGAATGTCACTTTGTCTAGGGTTTCTGAAGTCTATAAAGGCCCCATATTTATCAAGAATTAGACATTTTTCATTATCACATAATATCTTGTTTGTAAAGTTTCCCAACTTATAAGTAGGTTGATCGTTCACATCTTCGAAAAATTAAATGACATACAAAGCATTTTTACTGACTGTACCTTATATCTTCGAACTTGTTTTGGTATTCGTTGAAACAATGGTATCCGTTCGGAATAGAAAATAAATATGAGTTGAAACAAATACCAGTGGTATTAGAATAGAATGACTCCTCCAAACGCCAAACTGACAACCAAAGTCAGCGCCAGTAGCCAATTCAGCAACCGGCGCCGGCAGCGGAGGTACTTCCTAAATATAATTATTACTATGGAGCGTTCGGCAATACTATCTGATTTCAGGATGATAGCAAATAATAATAAGACAATGGAAGGCGCATAAAAGTAGCAGCACAAATCAGTGACAAATCACCAAAACTATCTGGCGAGACAGATGACGCCAAAATAAAGGCTATAAAAGTAGCAGCACAAATCGGTGACATCGAAAAATCACCAAAACTATCTGGCGAGACCGGTGACGCCAAAATAAAGGCTAGTGCATCGGCTTCAAAAACATGTGGCACGTCAGAATGCGTAAATATCGGGCATGTCTTGCGTTATATTATTATCCACCACCTAAGTTCACATGGCATGTGGGAGGGGATAAATATATTGAGTGTTGAGTATATTATTTAAGCGTAAATATCTTGCTGTTTAGTTCAGAAGAATGTGTACCTCGTTGTGATTCAAAACTCACTTGCACAGGTGCTCAGTTTCTTTAGGATCACGTTTAGTTTTCGGTAACTGTAGCATTTCTAATCTGTTTTTGTAAAGTCCAAAGCGAAGCCAAATTGAATTAAAATATTAATTTATTTTGACATTGTGTTTGTGATTGTGGTTGTCTATGTTTTTAAAGTTGGTAGCGAAGCGAAGTAGAATTGAAATCAAATGCAAACTCTTTTCACCAGTGAACGAACTTTTCACTGCCTCTATTTTGGATTGACCGTAAGGGGCGAAAAGAGAGACCTTTTTATAATTTTATCGCGTCGTATTAGACATTTGTCCCACGCACGAGTACTCTCTTTGATAGCTCTTGTCGCTGCGAAAAACGAGTACTCGTTGGGCGTGTGAACCATCAGCGATAAACTATTATTTTATGTACTTACTAAACGTACAATATTTTGTACGTTTCTAGCTAGCTAGTCGCTTCCTCGTCTGTGTTGGGACGGATGCCTTACTGATAAATAAGATAAAACCCTTTTCTTTTTTTCTTCCTTTCTTTCAAAATACAAGTAGAAAGTACAGACAGAACAAATGAATAGGTTGACGGATAACATATAAAATAAAGACCATAGAATAGAAACTCCAAGGAGTTTCTATATCAATCACCACATTCTTCCAGGCGAGAATAGCTATTCAGTTTAGAACATAATCCCCGAAGCGGCTTGGAAGCCTTTTTTTTTTTTTTTGGATGGTAAATCATCAAATGACTTCTCCCGCTCTGGGCGGAGCGGAAGGGCGTGTCAGACTCTTACTGACTAAAACCCACCCGTGTTCCTACAGTTGCCTCTTGCCAGGGTCCCGGTATCCCTTATCCCTCGGACTATTCGGCAACCCTGGCAGGCATCGGTCCTAACGGACCCCGTCAGGTGTGCTGACATCTCTTTGAGGCGAGCGTGGAACACGACGCGCCATCGACCCGGGCCTGGTCCTTATCGGACGGCGAGCTACCCATTGCTCGCCGTCCGCAGGCCCGCGCCTATGGTGGCCGGGAATCCGCCTGGGATTGCCGACGCCCAGGGTGTCTCCAGCGGCGGCGGTTAGGGGCGTGAGGGCGCAAGCCTCTGCCCTCTCTCTCCGTACCATGGCCTGGACCAGGGCCGGACGCGAGAGGTCATTGCCGCCAATCGCCTCCACGAGGAGATGGCGGTGCTCCGCCCAAGTAGGGTACACCTCCACGGTATGCTCCACCGTGTCCTCCGAACGATCCGCACAGTGGTGACACCCGGGCGTTTCCTTCAGCCTAATCCTACACAGGTACCTCCCGAAGCTGCCATGTCCGGTGAGGACCTGCGTCAGGCGGAAGATGAGGACGCCGTGGCGCCTCTCCAATCACTCCTCAAAGAGGGGACTTATCGCCGCAATTGTGGCGTGCCCAGCACTGGGTTGCGACAATCGCACTCTCCATGCCGCCATGAGATCCTGCCGGAGCTCTGTCCGCTGTGCCGTGATTTCTCGGGGCAGGCCTTGGAAGCCTACGATCTCTCGTCGATCTTCGCTGAGTAGTTGAATTTTCAGTGGTCGAGCGTTCTGTTTCGACTATTTGATGTTCTCCAGCTGGAGTTGTTACATCTGTCGGCTGTTCCTCTTCTACATCATTCGTACTTCGAGAATCGTAGAAGTCTTCTTCACTTGTTTCTACTGATTCTCTTGTCTCGTTGAATAACTCAGGCGTTCCTTGTATTATCTCATTATCCTGACCCAATGGTGTTACGTGTCGGCTTGAGACAGTTGATTCTCGTCCGTCTGCTAGGCGAACATAGGAATAATCTGGATTTACATGGAGTAACGTCACATCCTCAACGACTGGTTGATATTTATTAGTGCGGTTAAATTTTCGCATTAGCACATGTTCTGATTCTGTCTACCAAGTGGGTATAGAAACTCCGTTCGTAGATCGCCTGGTATGCGTAAACATTCGTTCATGTGGTGTACAATGTGTGGCTGTGCACAGCAAGGACCGTATAGAATGTAAAGCTTAGGGCAGAACCTGTTCCCAATTTTCGATTGCCAATTTGCGTGAACGTAGAGCCAATTGTATTGATTTCCAGAGAGTCCCGTTGAAACGTTCTACTTGACCATTCCCTCTTGGATTGTATGGAGTGGTTCTACTTGAAGCAATCCCTCGTGAATTCAAGAAATTTTTAGCGTGGTGCTAAATGGAATGTTTATATTTTTAGAAATAAAAGACGTGAAAATTCATGACAGCTGAAATCCCAGCCTTTAATAGAATTGACATAAATCCAAAGGAAAAAGTTTTCTAAAAGCAAACATAGGTTAAAATAACAAAAGAGTATTTACACAAGAGAAATTATGTGGATCGCCACATCACCCCCCCGGGAGTGCAAAACTCCTGAGGCATAGTAAACTTCACATGACGACCCGAGCGCGTAATGTAAGGAGGATTGCCAGTGGTTGTCGGGTTGGCTATAGGATCTTCTTCTGCCATAATGTATGCGGGTTTGACCCGATCTATGGAAACTGTCATGGGTCCTTTGGGCAGGTCCAAGGTCACAGTTTTATCGGAGAATTTCGCAACCTTAACTGGACCAGTATAAGGCGCTACTAAGGCTCCACGTAAGGAATCCTTTCTGAGGAACACATATTTACATTTCTTTAGGTCCTTGTGGACAAAAATTGTTTTTCTTGAATGTCTTGAAGCCGGGACCGGTTCCAACTGTTTCATAAAATCTCTGAGTTGGGAAACGAAATCCACAGGTCGCACTGAAGTGATAGGAATGGGCTGGAAGAATTCGCCAGGTATCGGTAGGGGTTCACCAAAAACCATTTCTGCAGCAGAACATTCCAGGTCAGCTTTATGAGCTGTTCTGATTCCTAAAAGAACTGTCGGGAGAATTTCTGACCAACGAGCGGCATTGTGGGCCATGATCGCAGCTTTCAATGTTCGATGGAACCGTTCGACCATGCCGTTCGCTTGTGGATGATACGCCGTCGTGTGTTGCAACTTTATTCCACATAGTTCAGCGAGTGCTTTGAATAAATGGCTTTCGAACTGGCGTCCCTGGTCTGAGGTAACAGTCTGTGGGCAACCAAAGCGTGAAATCCACATTTCATGAAAAGCTCTTGCTACCGTGTCAGCCGTAATATTCCGTAGTGGCATAACTTCAGGCCATCGAGTGAACCTGTCTATTGCAGTCAGACAGTATTTGTAGTCACAAGACGAAGGTAATGGACCTATTAGGTCTATATGAACATGAGAGAAACGACAACCAGGTAACTTAAAATCTCCTAAAGGTGACGAAGTATGCCTTTGCACCTTGGATCGCTGGCAGTCTTCACAGGCTTGAACCCAAGCACGACAATCTTTGCGTACTGAAGGCCAAATATATCAGTCGGTTACCAGTTTAATGCTTGCTTTGGAACCAGGATGACTTAAACCATGAACACTATCGAAAAACTGTTTTCTCAATCCTTTGGTGACAAATGGTCGTGGCTTCTGAAGGGACACATCACAGAAAATTTTAAAATTAGTCTCAGGTATTGGTACTTACTCGAGCTTCAGTGATGTAGCTTTTGTCAATAAATCTTGTAGTTCTGGATCCTCACGTTGAGATCTCGACAGAGTTTCAAAATCAGGGCAAATGCGAAGTGCTTCAATTCTTGAGAAAGTATCAAATAAAGTAAAAAAAAAAAAAAAAAAAGTATCTTTACCTAATATATGCTTGATATCTGTAGTGTACTGAGAAATCAGATCTAAGTATGTGAATTGACGAGGCGTGTATTTCTTGTCTTTCTTCTGGAATGCGAAAGTTATAGGTTTATGGTCGGTGTAAATGACAAAGTGACGACCTTCAATCATATGCTTGAAACTTCTAACTCCTTCATAAATTGCGAGCAGCTCCTTGTCATATGCACTGTAGAGTTGTTGTGTCTTACTCAACTTCTTAGAAAAGAAAGCTAGCGGTTGCCAATGACAACCTACTAGCTGCTGTACTAACTGCTCCTAAGGCAGTATTTGAAGCATCAGTAACGAGAGCGATGTCAGCGTCAGGAACAGGGTGGGAAAGTAGAGTAGTTTAAGAAAGACTTTCTTTGCAATCGTCGAATGCTTGGAGGAGTTCTGGAGTCCAGATTAAAGGTTTTGAGCCCTTTAAGTCTGGTACTGTGAGCATGTCGTTTAAAATTGCCTGGTCTTCAGCTGCATTGGGTAAGAAACGATAAAAATTTAACATGCCGAGGAAACGACGTAAACCTTTGGCTGTCTTAGGAGCTGGAAAATCCTTTAATGTCTGGATCTTGCTTTCCAGTGGATAAATGCCATGCGCCGAAACCTTGTATCCTAAGAAAATGATTTCGCTCTTGCCGAAACTGCATTTGGCTTCATTGATAAGAATTCCGTAGGTGCTCAATCTTTCGAACAGCTGTTCCAGATGTTTGAGGTGCTCAGATTCGGACCTGGACGAGATTAAAACGTCATCGATATAGGAATAGCAAAAATCTATGCCTCGAAGAACTTCGTCCATGAATCTTTGAAAACTCTGAGCTGCGTTTCTGAGACCGAAGGACATAAACGGAAACTCAAAAAGTCCGAATGGTGTCGTAATGGCTGTTTTTTGGATATCGTCAGCAGCAACAGGAATTTGGTTATACGCCTTCACAAGATCAATTTTGAAGAAAACGGAGCAACCTGCAAGCCTTAGTGAAAAATCTTCTATGTGTCTGATAGGATATCGGTCTGGAATTGTACGCGCGTTTAGACCACGGTAATCTCCACAAGGTCGCCATCCAGCATCTTTCTTCGGTACAAGATGTAATGCACCTAATTCCTCTTCGCCTAATTCCTCTTGAGTCAACAGTTGTCGCAAGCGTTGTTCGCGCGACGAACATAATCGTTTGATAAGTTCTTGTTTTAATTTATTGTACTTATCTGACTGTGGTGGGTTAACGATGATATCGCGAACTTCCCTCGCAATGCTATGATCCAACTGCTGTAGAACCGTGTAGAATTTAGTCTGGTCCGTCTTTATTCCTGCTAGCTCGAATTGCGCCTTGACTTGGGCGAACCAAATATCGGGGTGGTCAGGCCAAAAGGGAGGTAGGCGTACCGACACTCGATCCACGCCTGAGGACGTCGACGAAGGCGTGGTGCAGTCCTCAAATTTTTCTTGCGATGTCGACATCACGTCGGGGTCACCAATATTTAGCGTGGTGCTAAATGGAATGTTTATATTTTTAGAAATAAAAGACGTGAAAATTCGTGACAGCTGAAATCCCAGACTTTAATAGAATTGACATAAATCAAAAGGAAAAAGTTTTCTAAAAGTAGACATAGGTTAAAATAACAAAAGAGTATTTACACAAGAGAAATTATGTGGATCGCCACAAATCCTTTACTTCCGCAGATACAAAACAAGTTCCTCGATCTGAATGAAGGTAAGATGGCATCCCAAATAGCATAAATATCTCATTTAGATGTTTTATAACCGTTGCAGAACTCATATCGGCACATGGGAACGCAAATGGGAAACGTGAGTATTCATCGATCACAGTTAATACGAGGGCGGCACTGAAAATTTCGGGAATCAAGGAAGTGATACAACATTACTATTTAAAAATGTATTTATTGCTTTTCGAAGTATTCTCCGCGAAATTTGACACATTTTTCCATACGATGGAACCAATCATTGAAGCAACCATTCCATTCGGAAGTTGGGGTCTCCAAAATGGCCGTTTTGTAGGCGTGCACAGCTTCTTCAGGTGATGAAAATCTCTGTCCACGCAATTTATTCTTTATTTTAGGGAAAGTATAGAAATCATTAGGGCTCAGGTCGGGGCTATACGGGGGATGGTCTAATAATTCTATGTTTTCTTGCTCTAAAAACTCTTTTGTTCTGTGTGCGGTGTGAGAACTCGCATTGTCGTGATGGAGGATGATGCGGCGGTTGCAGTTCTCTTTACGGAGTTCAGAAACTACCTGTGGCAAACAAATGCTAGCATACCATTCTGCATTAACCGTTCTTTGTCCCTCAAGAGGAATAGTCGTAACATGGCCGGTTTTGGAGACAAACGTGCCACCATTTTTTTTGCAACACTCCGTGAACGAACAATTTTTGTTGGCTTTAACTCATTTTCGAACACCCAAACTCGTGACTGGTTTTTTGTTTCGGGTTCGTACGCGTATATCCAGGATTCGTCACCTGATACAATGTTGTATACAGCATTTGAGGATCCTGCGTGGAATCTTTCGAGAGTTCTGACGCACCAAGTAACGCGAGCCGATTTTTGCTCTTCACAGAGCGAATGCGGTATCCATCGGGAAAACAACTTTTTTATACCTAATTGTTCATGCAAGATTATTTGTATTTGACTCATGCCAATGTCTAAAGTTGGCTGAATTTCGCGGTATGTCACATGTCGATCTTCCTCAATCAGCTTACGCACAGCATCAACGTTTTCTTGGGTGACTGCAGTTTTTGGACGACCTTGACGGGGATCATCACTGAGCTTGACACGTCCACGTTGAAATTCAGCAAACCAGCGATAAATTGTGGTTTTGGATGGGGCTTCATCACCAAATGCAGAAATCATCCGGTCAACACACTGTTTTTGTGTTAAACCACTTCGAAAGTCATAATAAATCATCGCTCTTGAATTTTCTCGAGTCAATTCCATTTTCTCAACGACTAAACAAGTTTGAAAAAACCTTGTGACAAAACCGAGAATCTTTTTTTAAATAAATAAATGGTATTCGATTTTTAAAACCAAGGAGTTTGCAATTAAAAAGATTTTAATATGACAGGAACAGTGGAAATATTCCATTCCCGATACTTTTAGTGCAGCCCTCGTATGTACTTATTTCTTGTATTGGAAGGTACTGGACCTTTAAAGTCAATACTTAATCTATCTAAAGGTGAAGTAGCTTTTACCAAGATTGGCAAGGCAGATCTGTAGAATTTTGGTTTTATTTCAGAACAAATCCGACACGAATTAGTCATATTTTTAATCTCTTCAGTAGAGTAAGACTTTTTCGATTTTACCCAGTGGTTCATACGCACTATTCCTGGGTGACAGAGGGCTTCATGTAATGAAATTAGTTTCTCATTTCGTATTGGTACCGATGCACATACTCGTGAAAGTGCGTCAGCAACATTATTCTGTTTTCCTGGGTGGTACACAATGTCATACTTGAACGGTGCTAAGTCCAAGCGCCACCGCTGTATATTCTCATTCTTTATTTTACTCGTCAGTTTATTATCAAACATAAACGATACAGATCGTTGGTCAGTAATGAGACGAAATGGTTTTCCAATAAGAAAATGACGCAATTTCCTTAGCGATTCCACTATAGCGTAAGCTTCTTTTTCTATAGCTAAGTGTTTAAGTTCACTATTATTTAGCATTCTGGAGAAAAATGCAACCGGTCGATCAGATTGAGACAAAGTTGCTGCAATAGAATGATTAGATGCATCCGTTTCTACGGTGAACGGTGCATTATTGTCGATAGCGTGAATAGCATATTTCGCAATCTCAGATTTCAGACTTTCAAAACTTTGTACTAGTTCAACGTTTAGTCCGCATCGCTGTCAATGGGAAAAGTGCCCAAAAGGCAGGCAGCATTGCCACGTTGAATGGCAATGCTGATTCTTTGGGCCAAAAATAGGCCAGCCTTCTGGTCACGTTTAGTGGAAATAATTGTGTATGAGCGAGAGCATGAACTCTTTCTGAGAAATTTGGAATCCATTTACTGTGATGCGCAAACATTCCTATTGCCCTTCTTAATGATGGCAAATCACTTGGTGGTGGTAAACCCAGTAGTGGCCGTAAGCGTTCCCCATCTGGCTTAATGACGTGGTTCTTTACATTGTATCCCAGAATATTAATAGAATCTTGGGAAAACTTACTCTTTTCTTTGTTGAGCGTAAAGCCATATTTTTGAGCAGCTTTCAAAAAATTCTAAAGATTATCATCATGTTCCGCCTGATTTTTTCCACATACTGTTATGTCATCTAGGTACGCATACGTCCCTTTAAGCTCTTCTTTACGAATGACCCAGTCAATGGTTCTTTGAAAACTTGAAACTCCATTTGTGACACCGAATGGAATACGCCGAAATTGGTAGAGATTACCTGAAGCTTCAAATGCAGTGATGTAGCACTCCTTCGGTAGAATTGATACTTGATGATATGCGCTTTGCAAATCTATAGCGCTAAATATACTATATTTTGATATCTGTGACACTAATTCCTCCATGTTTGGAAGTGGGTCTGCATCTAAATGTTTATATCTATTTATTGTTCGAGAATAATCGATAACAAAACGTTTCTTGTGATTAGTATTCCTCGTAATAAGAACTTGCGCTCTCCAGGGTGACGTACTCTCCTAAATAATTCCTTCAGCCAAAAGTTTTCTAACTTCACCGTCGATAAATTTCTTATCATCCTCACTGTATCTTCGAGATTTTATAGCAATAGGCTTGCATTCAGGAGACACGTTCGAAAACAAGGGTACAGCTGGTACAGAGGCTGCAGCAACACTGCATACTTTAATTGGATCTTTTGGTCCTCCAAAAGAGAACTCGAGCGAAGAATGCTTCTCTAGTATATCATGACCAATGATAAGATCAGCGCACAGGTTCTTTGCAATTAGTAAATTCAGACCCTCGTAATTATGATCTGCAATTTTAGCTGAGACGCAGGTTTGTGCCACTACTTGAAATGTCAGTGAAGTTGAAGCCATTGAAATTGTTTGATTACAAGGTCTCCTCTTTATGCGACAAAATTTAAAGAAGTCTTCGTTCATAAAACTGGTAGAACTGCCTGTGTCAATTAATGCTTGAGCACGAATTCCCTGAATGTAGGCTGTTACAGTTGCTTTCTTAAGGGAATCCAGTGACGCTGCTACAATACGTGCTGAGCTATTGGTATTAGTGTCTTGTTTATCTAAACCTGCAACAGTATGAAGTTTCTTGCTTCGGCATACATTAGCATAGTGCCCCTTCCTGTCACAAATCTGGCAGTTAGAATAGACAGCAGCTCGTTGCCAGCATGTGTCTAGCGTGAATTATATTTTTGATTGAGGAGTTTCTATATCAATCACCACACTTACCTACCATGAAAGTAGAGGCGTCGCGGTAACCAACCGAAAAAATAATAATACAAGGTGGAGACGACAAAACAAAAAAAAACAAAAAACTCCGTATATCTAATGACGTTCTCGGTCTACATACAAAAATTTAATCAAATATATCCAATAGTTTAGTTACGATAGCTCGTCAAAGATCGGCAAATCCCATAGTCGGCCCATCACTACTATTTAGTTTGTTTGAAAAAATTACTTTTTTAATTTCGATGTTAGGATTTATTTGATAGTTCCAAAATACTCTTATGCATTAGTATTGTCAGTGTTTTCATTTATTGTTGTATTGTCGTCTCCATATTGTATAAAACAATCACTCGTAAACGACAACACGGTTGACTAGTAATTAGACAGTTTACGAATACTTAAAAAAAAACATTATCATACGTACAAAAAAAAACGGCTGACCGGACTTAGATGAAATTTGCCACATGGGTAGACCTTGACCTGGATTAGGATATAGGATACTTTATCCCGATATTCCTACGGGATCGAGCGATACTGCGGGTGTAACCGCGGAGCGCAGCTAGTCATTAATAAATAAACTGCAACAACATGTCTGCCTATTTAAAGTATTTAAACTCGAATAACATAAAACAATTCAGTATAGATTTTATATTAGCTTTATTGACTAGATCGACGAAGGCCCGCTTGGCGTTGCTCCTATTAGTGTTTGAATAAAAACTTTTTCCAAAAAAAAAACACTAAAAAAAGTTTTTTTTTTCTCTTTTTAGTTGTGGTACGTACCCCACACAAATTCGAATACCACTACCTGCTATGTAAATAACAGTGACGTAGTCCAATAAAATATCATCTATATTGCCTAAGTGGAAAAAATACGTAATTATTGAAGCTAACTCAAAAACTACGCATGCAAATTTAATAAAATTTATATGGGACCACTTCGGAAGCATGACCTACCAAACAAAAAAGAATTTTCTCTAAAAGTCTTTTTTCTGTAAAAAGTTTTTTTAGAGTCCAGTTTTACCCCTCATGGACACTTTCAGGGGGGATCTGTGGAATAAGTATTTTTTCGATTCCAGTTTTCCCCCCTAGAAGGGATTCTCAGGGGGAATTCCGCACTTTTTTTTTATAGATTCCACTTTTCCCCCTATGGGGGATTTTCAGGGTTTGTGGAATAAGCCAAAATACTTAAGGCAAGCCGTAACATCACAAAACGATTCTAACGATATCTGTTACAAAAACAAAATTTCAAAATAATATCATTCCGTCCAAAACTTAGACTTATTAAAAGTAATAACATAAAATAAATACTTCCTTCTCAAAAGTAAACAAAGAGGCATTTGTTATCCCATTTAGCACAAAGTCAAGTCTTTCCCTTTAATAAGAAAAGTGTTGTTCAAAGCAACACTGAATTCGTAATTAAAAAGTTTTAATTCTCCTTCGTTTTAAATTATTGCTACTAAGGCGTATTACCGAGTTTAAAGACTCTGTTTTCACTTTCAAAATTTCATCGGAAAATTGGATGGTCTTCAATTAGCGCGAGTTTTAATTTTTTCAATGGAATGGCTTAACCATTCCATTGAAAAAATTGAAAGTCGAGAAATGAGTTTTTCCATTCTCGGTTCTCGATAAAAATAATCCTAAGTGCTTTCAAAATTAATTATTTCGAGCAAAACTGGGCGACCATTTTTCTATAAATAGCTTAAACATTCTATAATTTTACTCTTTTACCGACAACGTATAATAGAATTGATTCTATGAACTCGAGACACGTGCATAGTTCGTTGAAAAGCATCGGGATAGCGTGGAAACTATTTGTAATAGTAAGGTATTCTTATACTTTACACACACATGAAGCTGCATTGTCATACCCCTCATAGACTCTTATGTTAATGAAATTTAATCTCTCATAATTACATGCGGTACTGGAAGCCGGTCTGCGGCGCTCCCGCCAATTTCCTATAATTATCGGGAGGGAACGCGGGAAATCAGGTTTGCGGTGGCCTCCGCCGGCGCGCGGCGCCTCGGTTAGAGGAATGTCATTTGCGTGTGAGATTCCGAGGAGGACGTACGCTTTCGAACTATCTTGATTGCATTTAGTTTTGTATTTGTTATGTTTATGAGAATGGTTGACTTCGTAGTTTACTCAGGTCATACCTATAAACTTTAATTATACTATTTATTTTTTTATAGAAAATAAAAGCTTTATCGAATTAACAGCCAACAATGTAAATATAAAAAATCACCAGTTAAGACTGGTCCACACCTGCGCACGCGCACGAATACAACATAGTATGGACTTAGTATCTCGAGACCGTTCGAGCCACGTAGTGTGAATGAGCTTCAATTGCGCAGGTGTGGATCCTTGTACACACGGCTACACATCAAGCTATACATTTCCAGTATAAGCTGACCTCGCATTGTACGGAAATCCTATACAATGCGAGATTAGCATAAACTGGAAATGTATAGCTTGATGTACACGAACCGTTCGTAAGATGCGCACACGTGTAGAATGTAACGCATCGAGCCCTTCGAGGCGCGTAGCCTGCGCTAGTGTGCACTCACCTTTATCAATGTTGGTACCTTTGAATTACTCTGGTATGCTACTTTTTAGGAAGGCTACGTTTTTGCTCCCCCTAGGACCAGTAAAACATATTATTCCAACGCCTACCAAACCACGTCACGTCTAAATAAAATAAAACACACAACCCGTGTCAGCGTCGCAAAATATACGAGCACAACAAACACCCCGCAATACACAAAAGATTCCATTTCAAATCAAAACGTAATTATAATTACACTGTTTTGAACCCCGGGGGGGACACAATTCGGTTATTCACGGTGGTTAACTTGAGGTACCATTGGGGGCGGTGTTACCGCACATCAATTTGCGTTCAAAGATCAGATCAACCGCTCTTCTAAACTGTGTATTCTCCGGGAACTTGCGAGTTGCGAGGTTTACATGTTTACTGGCTTTTACCGCTAACCTCGCTATGGTTGTGGATTCAGCTATCTAATTGCATAACTTATTTTCGTTACAGATTTAAGACTAAGCAATTTGTTTCATTTTGACAGTTCAACAACATTCATTGAGTTATTTACGTGGTTGAGCAGCTTTTTTCGAACTCATGAAGCTGCTTTAACAAGCATTGGACATTTGGTTCAAACCGATTCTAATTCTGATTGATCGTGTATTACGCAATTAGGATGCAGATAATAGTTTGATATTATTGCATTTGTAAAGTAACTTTGTAGTTAGTATTGCGGAACTACTTTGGTACCTATTAGAAAAAAAGGATCGGACGAAACAATTAATCGTGATTGATTACACATTGATTTTGGAGAATTGCATTTGGTAGACGATCAATTTGCACACCAATGTGTTCTGTACTTATCAATATCGTAAAAATTGACAATTGCTATTGATCGGAGAAAGTAGGTTTAAATAAAACTGAAGAAGACGCATTCAATTTCTTGTCTTGCACCCATGCATGAATAGAAGACAGTTTAATTTCTCCTGAAAATACGGCACAACACGAAAAACTAATTAATTAAACAAATAAACCAATCAAACAATAAGATAATGATACATTCGACGACACAATACCTTCACGTGTGCTCATTGAAAATACGTAGTAAATTAAACCTTCCTGGAACGTACTAGACGACAATGAAACCGTTGACAAAGAGTATTGTCCTACCCTCAACTCCCTATGAAATAACTCACAAAGGAGGTTTAATCAAAAATCTTATTAAGTATTTCGTTTTCGACAGCGCCTAAGTATTTGTCTTGCAGGTAATTGCGAATTGAACCTTTATTTTGAAGGTACTGCAAATCTGGATTCTGTTCTTAAGTAATGAGTAAGCGGAGTAAATTCAAAATCTTCATAGATATCAATGGACATAAGAGTTTATTATAGAAGCCCAAAGCTAATAATAACATCTTATGTCCAATGCTTATTTTCTTCTGAACTGGCGGTCGCCAGTCCAGAACCTTTCGGCCCCATCGGTCATCTGTTCTACGAGCAATGTGCTGTACCGCTGTACTGGGAGACGTAGAAGGTCTCCCACAAGGTAGACCAATGACTTTGTGAAGACCGTAGGAATCCGCTGGATGTGAGAAGCATAGCACCGAGGTGACGGTGCTTGGAGGAGGCCAGCAGTGGACCTCTTTAGTAAAATAAAATGAAGATGAAAAATGAATATCATGAATCTTCCAATGACTTATGAGCTTTGCTGAGATAAGCTTTTATTATGAATAGACTATTTCAATCTACGAACAATTCTACATAGAACCTCAAGTCATGTCATGACGGTCATTATTATGACATAAGGAATAATCCCTTTTATTAGAAAAAATAACTCCTTTTCAACACTTGTCAAAATAAAATGTCTGACGAGAAATGTACGTGTATTCTTTTGTGAACATATATCTAGTTATATTTGCAGCCATAATACATGAAATTCTAGCCTATATTACAGTGTTAGACCAAGGTATAATTCCTTTAGAACTAGGCTCAGTAGGGATACAATTTTATATTGACATTGAAAATAGTCATCATCTGGGCACATGCAGAGTAACGTCGAGGCCAAGAATGTGTTGTGTAGGTGACAATGAATACAAAGATTGTAGTTTTGATACTATTCACGGTGACGACGTGGAACTGATTCAGCCTAAAAACAGAGAAACATTAATTCATGTGTATCCTACTTTATATCAATACGATCAAGTTGGTTACTGCGATTTTATAATCAACTTCAAATGTAGCAACACAAGATTGTCCAGACAGTTGGCTATTAGTATACCTTTCGATACACAATTAGCAAATAAAAAGAAAACGCAGTATCTTATGGCATACGCTAATATGAAAGGTAGTGGCTGTGGCTCTCTAGATGAGGATTCTCTGCTTGAATGCGAACCGGTCAATTGTGACTTAAAATACTCTGGACGAAGACCGCACTATGATGGTAATCGTGGTAAGTGCGTGACTGCACCAGTATGTGAGACAGATTTACTAAAGGAGCTCCCAGACATAGTATATGTACCTATAGGTAATATTTGTAGAGACCTCGACCAACCTATTAGTATTGGTGACATTTACGCAATTAACACTGGCTTAGGTGTTGTTACCGAGTCACTAAAATCCACTTTATATGATTTTAAGGTTATTTTAAAATCAAACTGCTCAACTATATCCGAAAATGTGAAAATGCTTAAGGATATGTTATATGGAAATCTGTGTGTGCTCAATGGAGACACGTCAGACTACGAAAAATGTTGTGTAAATGCCATACTCTCGATTTTTGGCTACATAATCGCTATAAGTGCCTTAGTGCTATCGCTCGTCTGCTGCCTTCAGACCACGGTGTGGTGCTACGTGAAATGGTCAACTGGACAATTAAAATATTCTTTATTACATTGGAGATTAAGTCATAATATGGATGGACTGCCACGTAACCATAGTTCACATGTAAACAGAGGCGTGACGGATAATTTGTTAAAAGAAGTAATTGTTCGGAACCTGCCGATAGAGATGAGGGAGAGTGTGGTGGACATCTGCCACAGAATCGGTCGAGAAATAAAACAGAAGAAGAGATACAGAGTAAAGGATCTCGGTAGTCAGGTCAATCTACGAGAAGGCGAAAGCCATACATCTGAAACATCTTCCTAAATATCTTTGACTCACGGTGATGATTGAACAAAACCGATGAAGAAAAGTTAAGCAGAAATATTTGCTTGTGTAAATATTGATAAAAATATTAGTTCCATAGGATTGGTTAAAAAAGGCGTTTGAATAAAATAAAAATAAATAAACCGTGAGGATTTTTTCAATAAATATTTAAAAAATATGTATTTTTACAAATATTTAGCTTTTGTCAACTGATGATACAAAACGTTCCATTAGCATGACTTGAAATTGACTAGCATAGCATTGAGCTATTATTATTATTAACTGGAACCCAACAAATGAAACTATCTACAGTTCGTCTTTTTTACTATCTACTTTTACATAATCTTCTTTGATAAAGTCTGCTGCCCTTTCAGCTATCATCATAGTGGCTGCGTTAGTGTTTACACTAGGTATCGTGGGCATCACACTAGCATCTACCACCCTCAGGTTCTTGACTCCATACACTCTTAGTCTACCATCAACTACTGCCGTAGAATCTTTGACCATCCCCATCTTAGCTGTACCTACGGGATGGTACACATGGAATGTCACAGTTCTAGCCATACATTCCCAATAGTTTTCACTTTCAAACTCAAATTCATCGCAGCCTTCGAAATTAATCCTTTTAATTTCAGCTTTCATGTCTTTAAACGTCGGAGTGTTGACGATCTCCGTTAGTTTTTTAACACCTTTTACAAAAGTTTCTATGTCACGTTTGTCATTAAAATACTTTGTGAAGATCTTGGGGTGTTCCATGGCATTCTTTCCGCGAATCTCAATATAGCCCCTTGAGTGTGGCCGGCAAAGGGCGACGAAGAATATAAACACTTCTTTGTCTTTATTAAATTCGGCAAACTGCTTACAGATGCTGTCTTTAAATGACCAGGAATCTTTACAAACGGAATAAACATATGAAGTGTTTGGTAAAAAATAGTTGTGATCTATTTGTACGTCGGGTAGAGATTTTTCACTAGAGACTGATAGGAAAGCATTAACATTAGGCTGATCATAGTTTGTAGCGTGTGGTCCTGTCTGATCTATTAAGTATTCTGCAGCAGCTTTCTCCCAAAATTCTTCTCCCCTCCTTGCAGCTCCTGTGTCTACTGTGACTGGAATAGGTATACGTACATGGTCTTGGAGATTCTTTCCAACATCTAAGTCACTGATTACTTTAATATCCTTCTCTTTAAGATATGCTCGAGGCCCGATTCCTGATAACATTAGCAGTTTAGGGGTATTCACTGTTCCAGCACTTACTATAACCTCTTTTGATGCAAAGTACGATTCTACGTCACCGTATAAAAGTGAAAGTCTGACTCCAATAACTGTTTTGTTCTGTTCATCAATTTCTAATTGGTTAACGTAAGCGTACTTCATGACTTTCAAGTTTGTACGTTCCCTAACAGGATTCAGGAAAGCTGTAGTGGTGCTTACTCTGCGGCCCTTGTGGATTCCACCTCGGAGTTTCCCGACACCCAACTGCGTAGGGCCATTTAAGTCATCTAGGTATTTTAGTCCCAATTCTTTGTAAGCGTCGGTCAGTTTCTCAGCTATGCCTACGTGGGTGAAGTTCAGTTGATCCACAACAAACTCTCCGTCTGTTCCGTGTTCCTTTCTTAGTTCTGGGTTGTTCAGAATGAACGGGTCTACCATTTTCTCGCTCTTTTTGAAGTATTCTTTCAATGTAGGCCAGTCCCAGCCATCGTTTTCTTTGAGATGCCAAGGTTCATAGTCTCCAGCACTGCCCCGCATGTGGAGATGACCGTTGATGGAGCCGGTTCCTCCAAGGACCTTGCCTCGTGGCCAGAAGGATCGGTCGTCGACGCTGCCTCTGTTGGAATTCTCATCATGCTCGGTGTAATATTGGAATGCATTTCGAGTCCTGTGCGTGGAACCTGAGTAGTTAGGAATCTGGAAGTAATTTAAAATATTGCTCAGGTATGTTTGATATAAAGTTTTGATAATTGATTTGATTAAGAGACTAAAAAATGATATTTCAAGAGGGGTAAATGAAGTTTCTAGTTTTGACGAATTTCTAATTGCAAGTAATTTCTATCCTCATCTTTAGGGCGCCATCCCTAGTGGTTATTAGTAAAATAGTGTAAGCAAGCTACTCACAATGCTCTCCATAGGGGGATCACCGCCAGCTTCTATCAGTAGCACCTTCCATTCTGGAACCTCTGACAGCCGACTTGCTAACAAGGATCCTGCGGTGCCGCCGCCGACGATGATGAAGTCAAACCGGTCACCATCTAGTGAAAAAAATGGACATTGTACAAAAATAATTGCTGGAAAACTACTTACTTTTATTTTTGGAAATCAATGTTTACTTTTATAGGCGCTTTTTATGTTTTTTATGTAATGTTTTCTTATTAGGCGCGATTATAGGCGCGGGATTTCACGGGAATATACGTCATTATCCTACTTGAAATATATTTTTCACCTCTGGGAATGTTTAGCAGTGCAGAGTAAGTGCAAGCGATACATAATGCCGAATTGAGCTTTCTTCCGGAAAAATTGCGCGAAAAGTACATAAAGCGTACAATATTTGTTCATTGTATGGAGACATCTAGCATTTTCCTCGCTGTAGTGAGGTGAAAAGTTGTGTGTTTCGCTCGGCAGCAAATTTATTCTGCGTGTCGTACCTTTGAAACCTTTGAAACCAAGGATTCTAGGATTGAACCATGAGCGAAGCGAATGTTTCAAATATAGAATACGTTCGCGTTTCAAAATTATGTCGTTTGTAAATTTTGTCGAACAATTTTGCAGCCTTGCATAACAAATAACTATTTTCTTGTTCAAAGCAAATCCAGAACACGTCTCTGCTACTATTATTCAGTTAAAGGTACTTTACTTACTTGTGAGTCCGTAAGAGTAGTCCATAGGCCATGGCTCGGTGATGAGGCACTGTGCTGCGAGGAACTGCGTCACCAGCTTCGTGAAGACAGTTCCAGCTGAACCCTGGCTGTAAGCCTGGCACCCCAAAGGAAGACACTTCATGATTTCTGAAACAGTTGATAGACAATTAGGGGAAATCAAAATTTCCAAAATTTTCAAAAGCATCTGAATAATTGTATAACACAATTACAATGCCAATGCCATTCATTCTGAATTTAACAACATTCATTGCGTTATTTTTGTTACTGAGCAGACGAATTTTTCCAAACATATGAAACAATGGATTGGGAACTTCCTTCAAAATCCTTAGCATTGTAATACAAAGTGAGGTGGCCATGTTTAATTAAAAAGAAAAAAGAAACAGCGACATGTCTTCTAATTAACAGGCTTCCCCCTGCTCTTATCGTTACAAGCCATGATAGGCTAAAGTCAAGCAAGACACTATGAAACAATGGAACAGCCTATTCACACAATACTAAGGTCCTCTCATTCATCCATAAAAACCTAGAAACATTCACTATGAAGACTCCAACAAAGAATGCAGGTCATCATTACAAAATATCTCTAGCTAACTTTCCTGATAACGCCACAAGGCCATGCAATATATCGAGAGAGTTGGTAACTTTATTATTAGCATGTTTTAACAAACGAAGTTCAAATCGTTTGCCGGCCGCTAGGGAATGTAACCATGAATATTTAATTAAGTGTGTTGCTTCAAAGTGACACTGTAGGCTTTCAAGTAAGTAGGTAGCAAAACAATTAAACTTTAATAGAGTTAGAGAATTAGCCCTCGGTAAATTAAGTCTTATATTTAGGCCACCTTCACATAAAAAGACTAAAGCCATTTTACACGATGCAAGTTTCATGCCTATGGCATACAATACAATTTGAGCCACAAATGACCTGCATCGTCTCTAAACACTGTTTAGATGGTGCAACTTTTGTTGCTTTTTCAACTAATGTTATCACACTTTGTAAATCAGGATTTAGGGATTATTGTGTTGTGCCACAAGCATAGTAAGAAAAGTCTAATTTCTCCTTGATTACACAGCACACACACAAACTAACACGTTTCAAAGTTGTCCTTCAAACCAGAATCCCTTCTATGTGCAGAAATATTACACTTTCAGATGAACTAATCCACAAGTAACTGTACATTTGGTAGAATTACTTGTAGATGAATTCATCCGAAAGTGAAACATAATGTTCATCTTGAACTGAAGTCTGAAAGAGGCACCGGTCACCGGTACATCAAAAGTTGTGTGGATATCAGTTGTCATGGTAAGACGATGCGGGGGAATGAGGAAAAATGTCGAGAGGAATGTTTCGAGTATGAATGTGGATGGCTATAGATAGGGGAAGAAAAAGAAACGATGGATGGACTGTGTGAAACACAATGTGGCTAGAAAGGGGATCAAGACTATTGAGATGACGACTTGGATTGTTTTAAATCAGAAGCGCAAGAAATCTCTGCTTTTCATAAATAAACGGAGTTGGTCTTTAGTTATATGTTACCTACCTTTTAAATACTTTCTTAAACACCTATTAGTGTTAGTGCAGTTTGATAAAACCCTTCACTAAGCGATTATTTTGTAAAGACACACAAACGAAAGATTAGAAATAAATCACTATGAATGATAGCTTATCTAATTCATTAATAGATATATCGCACACCTCCTGCTTATCATTGTAAATACCCATAAAATAGCACACCTTGAAAAATCCAGAAACGATTAAATTAAAGGCGATGTAGGCTTATTTAATAAAACGGGACTTCTTCATTAGTAGCAAGCAATGTGAATAACACCATAAATGAATTTGGTAAAAACACGTGTAAAAAATATAAATACCTAGTACTTAGCGTCTGCCTGTCTGCCATGAGGTACTCTAGGTGATTGTATTTAAAATGTGTAATTAAAATGGTGTTGGACCTGAAATGGGGTATTCATACTCGTCATTACGAACAACTTTTACCATGGAAAAACCGGGAAAGTGCGAAAAAAAAAACGGCTGTTCCAGTCATTGATGTTCGCATAACTCGACCAAATGATACCTACAGGACTAGACTTATTATTAGGGCTCCGCTAACTCTCCGTCTGTCCGACCGTCTGTCACAGTCACATCGCTGTATCCTTTGAACTGTAATAGGTAGACACTATAAAAAAGAACATATCCTGCAATAGTCCTACAACAACCGGGGGTGGTCCTTAGGTGCACTTGGGTGCACTGCAAGCAAGGATAATCGTCCGTTGAAGCCTCATTCGTAAAAAACGTCTAACGGGCCTCTCCGAGTCGGCTTCAGGCCCTCGTACGCCTTCCAAAGGTACGGGAAAAAAAAGTCCCAAAGAAATTAAAAGTACTTACATTTAAAACCCCAACACAATAAATAAAATAATTAAATCAGATGAGAATCGTATTATATCACAGTTGCCGACCGACTGACCGGTAGGCAATACTATCAATCTGTGAAAACATCATTATCAGTCGCTATGTATCGGTATCAGTATTTTCCCAAATCCTTAATAATACGATTAAGCGTAGACTTTTGTAATTTGTATGTTTGTTTGTGTTGCATTTAATGGGGCACGGCATTAGACAGATTTTTTTTGGACATAGGTTGTAAAGAAATTGGATTGGAATGTTGAATTTAAATAAATAAAATATTATAAAATTCATTTATTTCAGGTCCCTAGCCGAATACACATATTTGTAAAAATTTTTAAGTGTCCCAACTTTAATTTAATTATTTAATAGAACGATTAATAATTTAATTAACTTTATTTATATAAAGTTAATTAAATAACGAAAAATAAGAGTACTTAACAGATAAATGTCAGATCCAATAAATTAATGTCAAAAGCACACAGCAAAATAAAAATTGATTAAAAAGGACAATGAATTAAACATTTAAGTATGCAAGTATATGACGTTCTATCGTAATCATCCAAACATCGGACAATTCATTTATATTCTTTGTTGTTACAGAAAATATTGGTTTTGGGACTTGGAAATAATACCCTTGTTTTTGTGTGGATATAAAATCCTGGGATAAATGTCAAATAGCTGCCGAAGTGCTTTCTCGTCTGCTAAAAACATATATTGCGATAACGGTATATTTAAGAGACCATAATTATTATGATGCAACGGTTGAAGGTTTACAACTAATATTATTATAGGTATAATTGTATGTTTTGTTGTGTTCAATTTCTTTATTGTTATGTATTTTTCTAGTGTACAATAAAGTGTAAATAAATAAATAATATGGCGCTCTTAAAGTTTATATCCCTGTGCTACGTATATACTTACAAACAAATACGTTACCGACACACCGGGAACACTTCTCACTCCCAGTTTTCTCCCACTAAGTATACAGATAAGTATATAGAGAATAGTTAGGAAAACTGCTAAAGTAAACCCGCACGTGTCAGCCGGTGAGCCCTCACTCCACACTGCGACTTTATCCCCTTTTAATCCACTTTACATTCTGCTGGAAACTAATATTTGCTGGCTTTTACCTTAATTTGTTAGCCTACTTAACAAGTGAACGCCTACGTTTACTTTCTGTGGCGTTTATAGGGTATACTTACGTATCTCAGAAGTCTGAAGGTAAAATGAAGGAGTCCTGGCGTTGGGCGACTTCAATATCCATCAATTTAACGATTCTTTATGTTCAGTAGACAACAACATTTTTAGGGTTAAAAGTCACTTTTCGGGCAGAGTACAGCACTTTTTAAAACAGTTCCTAAAGTTTTAGCAGGAAGTAGAACGGTGAGCATTTTGGTTAACTAATCCGTAATCACATACCGATAACACTGTAGAGCAACCTTGATGGTTTTCTTCAGTAGTGTGTCTGAAATGGGGAACGATGGTAATTGAGGTCCTGCAACGAGTTAACTCATCGTAAGAACCGTTTACGCTGAGGACGCAGCCGCCAACCTACATATAAAAGTGCAACCTAGCAATAAGATCAATTACATGTTATTCCATATCATTGTTTGTGAAGTTAGTTTTTAAATCAGCCTTCAGCTTAATACACTGTTTTTCCGTAATTAAAATAATTGTAATAAATAAAGTTTTTTTTAAGTAAATTCCCGATCGCCGAAACATAACTGGCGCAGTCGGTAGGATCGCGACGCTCTAAGTTCGAATACAACTCTTCGGCATAAGAGTGACGGTTCTCAAATCGTTCCTTCGCGATCCGCAAAGAACCTTACTTGCGGTCGGGCACCTGTAAAGAAGCAGGAAGGTGTTTCTCCGGAGAATTGGAGGAAGCTGTTGGCAGAGACAAGACTCGACAGGAGATGCAGTGGCTGCTTTGGTAAGTGCTCTCGTAGTACCAAGTGTCCTTGCTCTATTTCCTGCCTTACTTATAATTTTTGTATTTTATTTCAATTATATGTGTGTCTGTCTATAAGCTAAAATCGCGTTAGGCACCCATTTATTATAGCGTGAAGATATTCCGTGAAATTCCACGTGAAATACTACACTTCTATTGTTCTGTTTGTGTGCCACTAGACAGGTAACTTACAGTAGAACAATGTCGCTCAGAGATTACGATGCTAACTATAAACCGTACAAACTTATTGCGGATTTGATGCCAAGATATGATGGCAATCCTAAACTACTTAGATATTATATAAGAGAGGTAGAAAGTTTATTAACTTTAACTAGTGAGGCAGATCGTTCGCATCCGGCATTTATCTGCCTGATTAAGAGTAGGCTTAGCGGTCCAGCTATCGATGCCATAGCATACGAAGAATATCTCAGTTCCTGGGAGTCAGTTAAGATAGCTTTGATTAGGCGTCTTGGAGAACCACGCAATGAGATACAAGTTATGCAGGAGCTCACACGGTTACGTAAGTCAAAGAACGAAGATGCGGAAACCTTTGGCAAACGGCTCCGTGAATTATTAGACACATTATACTCTGTAGGGGAACATGGTAACAAATCTTATTATGAAAAGATGGTCATAGAACAGTACGTGAATCAGTTAGATTTTCATGTGTCATTAGGTGTTAGAATTGCGAAACCAGAGACATTTGAAGAAGCTATTATTGCGGCTAGGCAAGAAGAGGCTAGGCTTGCATATAATAGGTCTAATAATTTTAATAGCCCATCAACATCCCAAGCGAAACCAAAGGAGTTGCCTAGGCAGCAGCCTAACAATAGTCCTTTTCATCCTAACTTAGTAAATCCAACAATGTCGCCATATAAGCCCCAACAGAATAACATGAACCCAGAACAGCGTCAACAATGGGTACAGTCTATGTTACCCTGGAAAAACCGACCAGCATCAGGTAACTTCAGACCAGGTGGCTCAGGTAATTTTAGAAGTGGAAACTTTAAGAACCAACCTAACGTTCCAAAACAGCAGGTTAATCCGCCTGAGCTATCATCGGACGTCACTATGCGTACGGCAGGTAAGCCAGAAAAACCACAGTTCGCATCGGGGCAGTTATTCTACACCCCGAGCCAAATGGAAGGTCAGGTGCAACCAATACCCATTGATAGTGAGTATTTTAGCCAATTCATAGACATTAGTAACGACGCTTCCGAGTCTAACGTAGGTACAGAAGAACAAGAGGTAAGTCAAGAACAGGATTTTATATTAAACCCCGATCAAGACAACCGGACATAGTATCCATTAACCTACAAACTAAACAATTTTTACCATATATTGAGTTGCCAGAATTCAACGGTAAGTTTTTAATAGATACAGGAGCCAGTCATTCTGTTATTGCATCAGATGAAATTTTTGGTACTATTTTTGAATACTGTGTAGAAACAGAGCCATATCAAATAGTTACAGCACATAGTTCATCAGTTCACGATAAAGTAGTATACCTGCCTTTGCCCCCTGCGTTTAATAGCGATATAACCCATAAATTTTTAATATTCGATTTCGATACGAAGTACAAGGGTCTAATAGGATTCGATCTTTTAAAGAAACTGAAAAGCAACATTGATTTGAACAATAACGTGTTACGAACATCAACAGCACAAATACCTATTCACTTTAGCTCTCCACCTCAAAAGATAAAAATCGATCCCAGGTGTGAAAAGATAGTTACTGTTAAAACTAACTACGTGGATGGACAGTACTTACACGACGATTTTTATTGGTCAGATAATTTGAAATCAGCAGCTATAATTAATGTTACTAATGGTTGTTTTAAAACTTCAATTATTAATTTTAGCGATGATAAGAAATATATTCCAGATAAGAGTTCAATAGAATTAGAGTTGTATAATGAGGATAATAATATTCCCAGTCATAGCATTAGTACCGTACAAGTGCAATCTGACATTGATCGCATACTAAATGAAAACTTTAAAAAAATTCGTACCGGTCATATGAATGAGGAAGAAAAGCGTGAAGTTACTAGACTATGTTATCAGTATAGAGAACTATTCTATTCGGAAGAGATTCCTCTGACCTTTACACACGCAGTCAAACACGAACTTAGACTAAGCGATAATACACCGGTTTTTGTACGTAGCTACAGACAAGCCCCCCAACAACGCGATGAGATTCGTAAGCAAGTAGATAAACTTTTACAGCAGGGCATCGTTAGAGAGAGTATATCCCCTTGGTCATGTCCCGTGCATATTGTCCCTAAAAAACCCGATGCATCAGGAAAAGTTAAATGGAGACTTGTAATCGACTATAGACGACTAAATGATCGTATAATCGAAGATAAGTATCCCTTACCCAACATTCATGACATCTTAGATAGACTGGGGCGTGCCCAGTATTTTACGACCCTGGATCTCGCCAGCGGTTACCACCAAGTTGAGATGCACTCCAACGATATTGAAAAAACAGCATTTACAACCGAACGAGGACATTATGAGTTTTTGAGAATGCCCTTTGGCCTAAAAAATGCGCCAAGTACATTCCAACGTCTAATGGATCACATTTTAAGAGGAATAGATAATGTTTATACGTATTTAGATGACGTAATAATTATATCAACATCTTTACAACAACACATGGAAAAATTAAAGCAAGTATTTGATCGGTTTAAAACTCACAATTTGAAAATTCAATTAGATAAATCGGAATTCTTACAAAAGCAGGTTAATTTCTTAGGACACGAACTTACAAACGAGGGCTTGAAACCTAATAAAGATAAAATTAAGGCAGTATTAAATTTCCCTTTGCCTAAAACTCAGAAGGACATAAAAGCTTTCTTAGGCCTAGTAGGATACTACAGGAAATTTATTAAAGACTTCGCAAAGTTAACTAAACCAATGACCTTATGTCTAAAGAAAAATAGTAAAGTTGTCCATTCCCCAGACTTTTTAGAAGCTTTTAATAAGTGCAAGCAAATTATAACAAATGCCCCAATACTACAATATCCTAATTTTGATGAACCTTTCGTGCTCACCACCGATGCATCAGATGTAGCATTAGGTGCGGTATTGTCACAAGGTATTGTAGGTTCCGATAAACCGATAGCGTACGCATCCCGGACACTATCAGACACCGAATCTCGGTATTCTACAATAGAGAAGGAGTTACTAGCAATAGTATGGGGAATCAAGTATTTTCGCCCTTATCTCTATGGCAGAAAGTTCGTTATTTACACAGACCACAGGCCTCTTACTTGGTTAATGTCACTGAAAGATCCTAACTCTAAATTAACTAGATGGCGTCTAAAGCTTGCAGAATACGACTATAAAGTAGTATACAAAAAGGGTCGTCAGAATACTAATGCAGATGCATTATCTCGTGTTAAAATATTTCACGGTAGTATGGATTCATTAGCAGTTAATTTAGATGATAATGAGGATGATGAAATAATTAATAGAATATTCGAAAACGCACGTAGAGTAGCTGAAAACGAAACGGAGGCAGCCGTACCCCAAGATAATGATAATATTCAATCACTTAACCCTAGCGTTCCTCAATCTCATATAGGAACAGAATCAGATAGTATGAGCATAGTATCAGCCGAGCCTGAATTAGTCTCTACACGGCACACACAACCAGACAATGAAAATAAGGGCATTCCTATAATATCAGACGCTATAGATAGGCAACTGAAACAATTTTACATAAGATCAACACCCGGCTCAACTTATAGAGTAGATAACAGATCCACTAACTCAAAAGTTGTAATTAAAGATGTTTTTATTCCAATTAATAATACAGAATCAGAGATAGTGAGATTCTTAAGGGAACACACAATTGCCGACCGAGTGTTTCATTGTTATTTTCACAGTGAAGAACTGTATCATGCCTTCTCTAGGGTATATACTACTATATTTAATGAGCGTGGCCCAAAGTTACTTAAATGCACTACGCGTGTAACCCTAGTGGAGAACAAAACTGAGCAACAAGAGTTAATTAAGAAATATCACGAAGGAAAGACAGTACATCGCGGTATTCAAGAGACGTATAAACAGTTGCATAGAAATTATCACTGGCCTAACATGTTACTCACCATTCAGGGATTTGTTAATCAGTGCGCGATTTGTTTACAGTCTAAATATGAGCGCAACCCTCTAAGACCACCTCTAGCTATCACTAATACACCGCGCAAGCCAATGGAACATATATTTATGGACCTTTATTCAACAGGCGGAGTAACATTTCTCACAATCATTGATAATTTCTCTAAATACGCTCAGGTAGTTCCCTTAAACGCATGTAGTAGTGTGCATGTAGCGGAAGCATTGCTAGACGTCTTATCGACATTAGGTTTACCAAATAAAATAACCACGGACTCAGATACAAAGTTTGATAATGACGTCATAAAAGATATCTGTGCCTTACATAATATACATATACATTTTACGACTCCCTATAACCCTAACTCTAACTCACCCATCGAACGTTTACACTCTACATTAGCTGAAATAGTTAGAATACAACGAATGACCAATAAAGACGATCCCATGCAGCTTATCATGAAGTATTCTATTATTGCATATAATAATTCTATACATTCGGCAACAGATTATACACCTCATGAGCTATTATTCGGACATACAGCATCTAGGAACCCGCTAGAACTCTACTATCCAAAGGAATTCTATCAGGATTACGTTATTAAGCACCGCGCTAACGCTGAGGCAGTTCAAGAATGTATCGCCGCCGTTATGTCTAAGAATAAGGAGCAGGTGATTTCTAAACGAAATCAAGAAGCAGAAGAAATCAAGTTCAAGGTAGGTGAGACCGTCTATAAACAGGTAGCAAAGTCAGCACGCAGCGATAAAACTAAGCCAGTGTTCAAAGGACCCTACAAGATCATCCACCTTCATCCAAATAATGTGGCTGAAATTATAGGTAACCACCCGAACTCTAAGTCTATTAGAGTACACTTTAAACTACTACGGAGACCTCATCTTGTTGCAGGACCCTCATCTCAGGAGCCATCGTGCTCTACGCAACAGGAACCGTAACTATTGACCCCGTTAATAATGAAAATGGCATCCTTCTCCTTAAACAAGGACAGCTCCTTAAACAGGATAATTACTTTAGTCTCGCTTGTGTGTACAACATAACAAACCTTCATTTTACGTCTATCCAACTTATGTCATTATATGCAAGCACTAAAGCAGCTGAGAGTGTAATGTCAGGAGAATTACATAAAACATATAGAAATCAAATAGAGTATAGCTTAGATCAAATAGGTAAAAAGATAAAGTTCTTAAGCCCGCAAGTTAGAAAAAGACGCGGTTTGTTTAATGGGTTAGGTACTGTCGTTAAATCTATAACTGGAAATCTTGATCATGATGATGCAGCAAAATTCGAAGAAGAAATATTAAATATGAGGAATAATATTAATAATGTTCAGAATACGCAAAGAAAGTCCTTAGTATTAGCACAAAATACAATAAATGAGTTTGGCAATCAATTAAGTAAATTGAATAGTAATCAGAAAAATTTGGCTACCTTATTGAAAAACATTACACATAACAGTAACGACGTAAATAATCATATACATTTTCTAGATATATACGTACAGATAGATTTTAGTTTACAGATTATCTTAGATAAGTTAATGTTATTAGAAGATGCCATGACGTTCGCGCAACTGGGCACCATGCATCCTAGTATTATAAGTCCTCAAAATCTAATAGAGGAATTAATCAACTTAGGTAGCACCTATTCGTTTAGACCAGTAGCTAGTATTAATCTAAGTAATATTCATAGGATAGAAAAATCAATTAGAGTTAAGGCCTATAGTACAGTACACTCTATAAACTTTATCCTAGAAATCCCATCAGTAGCCCCACAAATCTATGACCTAATCCATCTCTACTCCATTCCCAATAAAAATAACCTTACTATTATCCCTAAATCCAAATACCTTGCACTTGGGAACGATGAGTACGCCTACCTAGAAGAAGACTGTCAACCCCTGACCGATGACATCCAGCTTTGCAAGACCCTGGACACTAGAAGAATGGAAGACACCGAAGACTGCATCCCATCCCTCATTCAGCATCGTCAAACAAACTGTACACATGCTAAGATGAGCCTAAGAAGAGGAAAAATTCAAAGGATCGGAGATAACAATTGGCTACTTGTCCTGAACGAAGATGAAATTGTCAAAACACAGTGCAAAACTAAGACAGACTACAAAAAGTTAACTGGGATTTATCTCGTCACACTAACAGAAGATTGTCAAATTAACGTCCTGAACAGAACACTACGAGCACATACAGACACAATTGTCATCAATGAGGTGATACCGTTACCAGAGCAACACCAAGTCTTAGAAGAAACTGTTCAATATGAATTACAACTAGAAGACATCTCACTAGACAGCATCCATGAACTTATCAACAAAGCAAGCGACCTCTCCTTACCAGATGACACCAATTGGCCAATGATGATGGTCACACCAAGTTGGAGTACGGTACTCCTCTACATCTTACTAATAGCAGCAGCATCCTGGAAGCTGTACCAATGGAAGATGACTAGGATATCAGAGGACATCAAAGGCAGCGAGGCAACCAAAGGCAGCGCGGACGCCGCCAGAAGCAAGAGTTGCTTCTATCTTATGGAGGGAGGAGTTAACTCATCGTAAGAACCGTTTACGCTGAGGACGCAGCCGCCAACCTACATATAAAAGTGCAACCTAGCAATAAGATCAATTACATGTTATTCCATATCATTGTTTGTGAAGTTAGTTTTTAAATCAGCCTTCAGCTTAATACACTGTTTTTCCGTAATTAAAATAATTGTAATAAATAAAGTTTTTTTTAAGTAAATTCCCGATCGCCGAAACATAACTAACGTCCTGATTTTTTTTATCTGGAAGAAAATATTTTTCAGTTTGGTAGGTAATAAAAATAACAAGTGAAGACTAATCATTTATCATAACGTTCCGATAATTCTGTTATCTAAAAATACCGTGTTATCTTAGGACACGTCGGTTAAACCAACTAATTACATAAAATATATATCTTTAACGTACTTATACGATTATTACTTACAGATAAACTCTACTCTTAACAAATTGAGTAAATATAATTAAAGTGAGTAAAGCTAAGTCATTACTTAGCATATACTTAATTTAATAATAGCCATAGTCCGTTGACCGTAATAAAAAGATTACCAATAAGTATTCTTAGGTACTAGAAAATAAGGTTTATTATTTATCCTATGTTCCAAAACCATCTAATGAATATGTTACCAATTAGATTAGAAAACGAATCTGTGCATGCGAATTTGTAGTCGTCATCATCTGCCGAGCCTTTTCCCAACTATGTTGGGGTCGGCTTCCAGACTAACCGGATGCAGCTGAATACCAGTATTTTACACGGAGCGACTGCCTATCTGACCTCCACAACCCAGTAACTGGGTAATACGATACCCCTCGGTAAGTCTGGTTGTCAGACTTTCGGACTTCTGACAACCCGTAACGACTGTCAAAGATCCACAAATGACAGCAGGGACCACCGGCTTAACGTGCTCTCCGAGCGTGCTGACCATCTGTCACCCATCCACGGAATGACCCGGCAAACGTAGCTTGACCTGATGGATCGACCCGTGCGGCTGTTATTACTTAGCCACGAGCTCCTCACTGGATGCGAATTTGTAGTGCCACTCAGAAATTGAGACCTTTGATTTCATTATTTGAATAATTAAACCTGAAACTACTGCCTCGTTGGTCTAGTGGTCGCCAGCGCTACTGCTGAGCATGAGGGTTCGATGGGTTCGATTCCCGGGTCGAGCAAAGTGTTATAGGGTTTTTCGATCTAGAATTTTCTCAGTAGCAGCCCGGAGTCCGGATTTGTACCCGGTTGATGGCAATAGGCTCGCCCCTTTTACATGGGAATTAAACATTACTGACGAAATTTGGGTGTCCTAATTGCACTTCAGGGAATACAGGCGTGACGTTATGTTATGTATAAGTATGTTAAACCCGAAATTTAAATGACAAAATACAAAGTTTAAACCTTCTGAATACAGATGAATACAAATTCCCTTTAGCGAGCGATTGCAGAACAATTTAACCTAAGCAGAAAAATTTTTACTCTTCCGCATTACTACACAAAAAACTAGCTTTCGCCAGCGGCTTCGCCCGGGTGATATCTTTATAAATATAGCCAATAGCTGCGCCCCGCGGTTTCATCCCGCGTAAAGGCTCGTGCAAACTGACGAGATATCGCGGGCGCGACAGGCTGCGGTACCTTTGTAGCGCCTGCGATATCGCGCCTGTTTGTGGGAGCCTTAGTCTCGATCCCGTGGGAATATCGGGATAAAAAGTATCCTATGTCCTATTCCAGGTCATGGTCTACCCATCATCCAAATCCGTTCAGCCGTTTGAACGTGAAAGCGTAACAAAAAATACACTTTCGCATTTATAATTATTAGTTAGGATGTTACTCAGTGATTTTATAGTGCTCTGCTAGTGAAAGATTGTTTTAAATGGTCCCGAAGTTTTTTGAGTTTATTCATTACAAACAAAATACAAATCTTTTCTCTTTATAATATTAGTGTAGATAAACACTCGACCGTTTCTATCAGGTGATGTTAGAAATAGCAACGTCGAAGTATTTCAGTATTTGAAGACTCAAGAGCACGTTATTGCGGATGGGTAATCGACAGTAGGTACGTATCGGATCTGCCTAGAATTCCAGATCAATCTGACGATTGGCTGGATATTTAAGCAATTAGCCCCAGGACGAAACAGTTACTTTTCCGCTAGCTCGAGTACTGATTGCTACCTCTTTGATCACACACTGCGGGATTGAACGACCTAATCGTTTAATCCCGCAGTGTGTAATATAGAACTGAAATTAGTACAAGGCGCCTAACATGGGCCATGTTGGGCGCCATTTGAAATAGAATGTTTAATGGTAGCCACATGTAACGATTTCCTTGCGCAAATTTAGGCTTGCGCAAGTAAATCGTTACGTGTGTGGCTACCATAACGTAGATGAAGTCCTGACTTCCTGAGACATTTACTTTATAGGACTACGGACTACGGAGTGTGGCCTGTTATAATGTAAACAAATTCCAATAATGGATTATTACCAACAATTCTGCGTTTTATTAGGGTTCCGTAGTCAACAAGGAACCCTTATAGTTTCGCCATGTCCGTCTGTCCGTCTGTCCGTCTGCCCGTGGCTTAGCTCAGAGACTGTTGGTACTAGAAAGCCCTGATTTATGCATTACACATACGAGCGAGACTACGCGTAACTGATGGTGCAAGCAATTCTATTCTTTCTTGCAACTGTAGTTTTATTTGAAAAATAAGTCTTGTGATGCCTCGTTGGTCTAGTGGTCGCAAGCAAGTCATTACGGAGCATGAGGTCTCGGGTTCGATTGCCAGGTCGAGCAAAGCGTTATTGGGTTTTTCCATCAGGAATTTGTCAGTAGCAGCCCGGAGTCTGGATTTGTGCCCGATTGATGACATAATATCCTATCCCTAATAAATGGGACTTAAATATAAACTGGCGAAATGTGGGTGTACTTATCTACGATGGTAGGTACACCTCTGCCTAACCTTTCTCGGCGTACCTCGGCGGCCAGCTAAATGGTTGGTTTCGGATATGTGAAAAAATTCACGGCAGTATTTTAAATAACGAAATTGAACGGAAAACTATTACAGCTAAGTAGGCTCCACAAGTTACCGAGTAATTATTGACTAAAATAAATTTGCAGTTGCAATAAGTACAAAAAATAAAATAAATACAATAAGTATGGGAGAACATGTTTTTCAACTACAATGTTAAGTTTGTTTAATAAATTCATCCCAACTACGGAACCCTTCATTGTGCGGGTTTAACAATGCGCTTGGCCGGTTTCTTTATTAAAATTGACCATTTTTATTCAGACCTGTGTTATGGCCCTTTGTTGCCTTCTACTAAGAGCAACATCGTGTTATTCGCAGATGATACTTCCCTCATTTTTAAAATAAAACGTCAGTTAGTCAACTTTGAACAAGTTAACGATGCACTCTCTAAAGTGGTGCATTGGTTTAATGTAAATAATCTTCTCCTGAATGAGAAAAAGACAAAACTCATTAAATTTTCAACGCCAAATGTCAGGCAGCTATCTACCAATGTTAAAGTTAATGGAATAGAGTTGGACCCCGTTGAGTCGACAGTTTTTCTTGGAATAACCATTGACGGTAAATTACAATGGGGCCCACACATAGAAAAATTGTCAGGAAGGCTTAGTTCGGCCGCCTACGCCGTTAAAAAAATTAGACAGATAACTGACGTAGATACAGCCAGAATTGTTTATTTTAGTTATTTTCATAGTCTTCTGTCTTATGGGATTCTTCTCTGGGGAGCCTGTGCGGACATTAATGCTATCTTTGTTTTACAGAAAAGGGCTATTCGAGCCATTTACAACCTAGGTCCAAGGGATTCCCTTCGAGAAAAATTCAGAGAAATAGATATTCTGACTGTAGCCTCACAATATATATTTGAAAATCTATTGTATGTACACAAAAATATATCGAATTTTAAGAAAATGTCCGATATTCATAGTTTAAATACCAGGAATAAACACAATCTTGCTGTACATCGCACTCGTCTCCACAGAGTAGGCAACTCGTTCATGGGTCAATGTATACGCTTTTATAACAAACTTCCCATTGACATTCGAAACTTACCCATTAAACGATTTAAAAGCTGCATTAAAACCAAACTTTGTAGAAAAGGGTACTATAAAATTTCAGATTATTTAGAAGACAAAAAAGCATGGGATTGAGCTGCTCGCTCTGCTAAGCATTGTAACATTTTGAATAATATGGAAAATCATCAAAGTATATCAACCAGTTTTATTTACAAATTGACATTATTGAATATTCTATACAAAATGACATGATTACTTTGTAAAGTATTTTATTATTGTGAATGTGAGGACTATGTGAATTTTTTTTTTTTTTTTTTTTTCGTTCTCAGTTAATTTTATCATTGGTCTGGCAATTTGAGAATTTTATGCGGCCTACCCAAATGTCCTTTCTTTGGTATTGTTCGTCGAGTCGCTGAGCTCCTTAAGTTCTGAGTTGAGCTCCGCCATTACTGACAAATGCTTGCACTGACTGGACAGGTCCACTCAAATCTGTGTGGTTCTTTCCTCAAAAGACCGTTTCAGACTCGAATTTACATGGTCCTCATATGGCTTGACCAAGATTATGTCTGGACTTTAAAAGAGACTGTGACCTCTGAGTTTGTTTCGGCCTTTCTTCTCAGAGTAGTCAGATAGGAAACGCCGACCTCATCTAGCTTATTTTTAATATTTTTTAATATGACGTGTAAAAGTGATTCCAATATCCTATTTACAGAATAAACAATTTCATTTCATTTCAACAAGGCGGGCGATATTTGTTGAGTAATGATCAAGAAATTACTCGAATCATCGCAACTCGTGATGTTACTAACATTTAGAGATCTACCTGTCTCCATTAAATCTAATAGGGCATAAAGGTAATTACGATATCGTACAATTAGCCCGCAGCATGGCTGTAATTATTGGCTATCTCGACTTGTGACGTCAGCACAAATTGGACCGTTCCTGCCTGATAGCTGTGCTAATCGCATGCGGTCAGCCCGCGATGTTCCTTTAGAAATATGTGTTATGGATATCCATTTCTACCTTTCTAGCGAGTTGTTTCAATTTTTTACTTACTTTTTACTTGATAATAAGTGTCAAAATGAAAATTAATTTCCAAGACGTTCTGCAACTGAGACAATTTAACTAGAACTTGCACTTAGTAATAAAAGTTCATTTAAATTATGTACTGACTCTTGCCCTGGATCTTCTCAGAATAGTCACCACTCGCATTCCGCACGAGCGATTTATTACTTTAAACTGCTTAGAGCTTTTTTTCAACACGCTCTGGGATGATCCTGCTGGACTAAACCGGCCCAGTTCCCGTTTTATTTGTTGACTGCATACCTACATAACATCACGCTATTTTCCGAGAAAGGTTAGGCAGAGGTGTACCTACCATCGTAGATAAGTACACCCACATTTCGCCAGTTTATATTTAAGTTATTAGGGATAGGATATTATGTCATCAATCGGGCACAAATCCAGACTCCGGGCTGCTACTGACAAATTCCTGATGGAAAAACCCATCAACGCTTTGCCCGACCTGGCAATGGACCTCATGCTCCGTAATGACTTGCTTGCGATTTGCGACCACTAGACCAACGAGGCAATCCAAGACTTATTTTTCAAATAAAACTACAGTTGCAAGAAAGAATAGAATTGCTTGCACCATCAGTTACGCGTAGTCTCGCTCGTATGTGTAATGCATAAATCAGGGCTCGATATGTGCTCGATGTTGTGCAGGTGCTCGTAACTCAGGCATCTTGATACCTGAGCACATGTATCAGCTGTTAGAATGGTCATACACGCGCCACGAGCCACGAGGCGGCTATGTATGGAATGGATAATATTTAACTTGTGATGTGGATTAGTTTTCGCTGTAGTATCAAATTGAGCGATTGAAATCCGGTTGATTTTTTAGGAGTATGAGGAACAGGGTGTAATGTTCACTCATCTACCATAGAAAAGGGAGGATCCTCCGAACAGACGGGTGTTGTGTCTGACGGGCAACTGCCCAACGATTGATGTCGGGTTCTTGTACATATGTCCATTGCACGGTAAACTTTAATTGCGCGACGCAGGATTTATGTGACGTCAGGATTTTTGTGTGAAGTCAGGTCTTTGATGCGTTTTTCGCATGTGGCGATGTAGATACCGCCACCAATTAAATAAACTTCGCCGTAAAAATGGGTTTCATCATAGTCTAATCAATTTTTGAAGCCAACAATCGCTCTAAATCTCTAAAAAGAAAAAAACAACTTCTTTCCTTTTATAAATCGAAGAAAGTTCTACTTTGAAATTAAGAAGTTCCCCAAAAATCATATGAGAGTAATTTTTTTCTCTGATGACGACATCATTTCCCCCCTCGTCACACAACAGCAGATGAACTTAAACTTAAGAACTGCGATACGACCTTAGACCATTTAAGTTAAATGGTTAAAGGATATGATCGATATGTCCTCAACAATAAGTAAGACCTTGTCCACACTGGAAGGTATCATTTAGATGTATCAGATCTCCGCTCCGTTGCGTGGCACCGCCTTGTGTCATTGTCGCCTTATCTCCGTGTGCCAAGCACTAAAGGTCTATTCAGAATAAGCGATATCGCTTTCGCGCTCGGTGGCGATACTGAGGCTCTAGACAAAGTGACATTCTATCAGCGATAGCGATGATGGAAAAGGCAAAAATTTATAGAACTGACATAAGCTTTTAATTGTTGTAGAAATACGAAACGCTTTCGAAGCGATTCTTGTCTAGGCCCTCTGAGGTCCTAGACAAGTGATAATCGCTTCGAAAGCGTTTCGTATTTCTACAACAATTAAAAGCTTATCGAAAGTAATTCTGTCTGTCTGTCTATCTGTATCTGTATGTTACCTTTTCACGTTACCTAAACCATTGAACGGATTTCGAAAAAAATTGGCATGGAGATAGATAGCATCCTGGGGAAGGACATAGGGTACCTACTTTTTATCGACATACCACGCAGGCGAAGCCGCGGGCGGAAGCTAGTCGCATATATCTGATGCATTGCTGACTAGGTAACACATAGCAAATGCATAAAGTACCACGTTGCGCGACGCAGAACACGATCTACGCTCATATTATTTATGAGATCGCAAGTTGCAACACGTAGCTATTGATGGCAACTTTTATATACACTATGTCCTTACTTATGTGCCAAATTTCATTGGGGCTAAGATTGTGTAAATAGGATACAGAGATACAGAGTAATGACTTTGTTCAATTATAAATGATGGTTATCATAGCATTTTTTTCATAAAACAAATAATGTAGGTAGGTATGTCCTTGTTGATTTGATGACCGTAGTTCATATAAAAACATAGGTAGGTACTAGATAACAACGATTAACATTATTGTTCTACATCGAAACCTATCTATTACTTCTATGGACCTGCAGCTGTGATCATAATTATTTTTAAAAAAAAGGCCTATGGACGTACAATACATAGATCCTTGACACCCACCTTGTAATAAGGAAGTCCAGCGGTACTACTCTTACCTTACCCCCCCCCCCCCCCCCACCCTCTCTTTACTACGCTCTTGCCACCAACATGACCTTTGGCCCCTCGTGGTCACTTAGTTATAAGTACCTTCTAACTGTAACACACGATATAAACTTTGTAGAAGGCAGAAATTAATACAAAGAATTAGAAAACTAATAGGTACCTACGCAATTTCTTACGGTCGAATAAATTTAATCAGAAACTAAAACTTAAGTTCATCACCGCGGTAAAACAGCGTATTAAGATTACGCCTCCCCCTTAAAGGTTACCAACTCTATCTAATAGCTTTAGTTTACAAACTACTTAGTTTACAGCACAGATCCTTCCTTTGTGTGATCCTTTAAGATGAAACATGAAACCACTTGATTTATTTTAATTAGAGTGGATCCCATGAACTGAATATCAGTAACCACACGTCCGCAATGTTTCAGTGAGTTTTATAAAATAGTCAAACAATATTTTTACCTAATATATTAACCTAATATATAATTTTTTAACCTTGTTTTGCATTTAACGGCTAAAAATGAATGATGAAACGCGTTAACAATCAGGTGATAGTTTGACAGTGACAGTGATGAATGATTTGAATGACTGACTGAATGATTGCCATTTGACAATCAGTCAGTCAACTCAGTCAGCCGGCCGGTCGGTTCGGTTGTTTTGTTATTGAAACGTCAACACTGTGAACGCTCAAAAGTGTATTAATTGAAATAAAAGAGATTTGTGTGATAAAACCAGTCTAATTTCCTCTTCCAGCCATGCTGGTAAAAAAGTTATTCACTCTTGTCTTCATACATAAAGAAGACCAAATATTATTGGGTCTCAAAAAGCGTGGATTTGGTGTAAACAAATGGAATGGTTTCGGCGGGAAAGTAGAGCCAAATGAAACAATAATATTAGCTGCAGCTAGGGAATTAAAAGAAGAATGTTGTCTGAGAGTTAAACCAGGTGATTTGAAGAATATCGCACATCTAGAGTTCACATTTGAGGGGCAGTCGATGCTGATGGACGTTCGCGTTTTTTCCACAAATATCTTCGAAGGAAATCCGAAGGAAAGTGAAGAAATGATACCAAAATGGTTCAAGAATGACGATGTACCTTTTGACGACATGTGGCTTGATGATAAACTGTGGTTTCCATATATGCTGCAAGGCAAAAAGTTTTTTGGGCGCTTCCACTATGAAGGGTTTGACAAGATTTTGAATTATAAAATCGAGGAGCAGGAGTCTATGGAAGCTTTTTATGCAAATAGAAAGTCAACATAAGAATAAGTGTGTTTGTCTTTATAATTTCTACTCATTTGATGTTTTTTAATATTTTTGAGATTTGTTTTATGGCTGTTGAGTCACTCATTATTTTGTTGTTGCTTCTTGTAATCAATATGTGATCTATAGACATTGCAATTGCGTTTGTTAACTTTCTTTATAGGATGAAGTTAGACTTGAGATAATTTAAATGATCAACTTAGTTTATAATGTGATAGAACTATGCATATTCTCTGGTTATACCGACAAAACCATTTTATGCACAAAATAGTTACTTCTTCATCATCAGCTTATAGCAGTCCACTGCTGGACATAGGCCTCTCCTATTGCATACCATAGTTACTTAGTAGATATTAATGCTTCATGGAATACAAATAGCCAAACATCCGATTCCAGAATCATTACAATGTTGCATTTTAACAGAGCCTGGTAGTGTATGTTTCCAAGTATCCATTAGTAACAGTGTGCTTATTATATTGTTTAGGAGTAGATATAAGATTCTCAGACACTATCAAGATGCTGCATGCCAAGCTAATATTGTAGTTAGTTAGCATCACATTTTTGAAACTATGTATCATACGTTAAGTAATTTAGCACATACATATCCATGAAGTTCTTCAATAACTAAGCCAATACTTGTAGTAATCTCATTGTTAGTTTGTCTTTATAAGATAGAAAAGTATTATGAATACTTAGTGTAACATTACCAAAATATAGGAGATAAGAAATAAAAATGATGTTTGAGAAAATAATTATCGTTTTTTATTATTAGTTTAAAATTAATACAAAAAAAAAAAGAACACACATACATTACTTACATACTGTTACGCTGTTACTACATTATCAAGTGGTCTACACTTGTAAAATTCTTGTTATTCACAAATTGAATTTCTAAATTTACCATTTAGAAATTCAATTTGTGAATAACAAGAATTTTGTTGAAATTGTGAGTGAAAAGCAATAATTTTTGGTTACATTAATTTTAATTAAAAATAACAACATAGTTACGTCCACTTGTGCAGTAATTTCTTTGACATTTTATGCTTTTGATTTTATGAGGTTACATTTTTGGCTAGGCCCATAAGGCCAACTTTATTTTTATGCAACCCATGCAAGACAAGACAAGACACTGACATTATACTAGGCTGAATTTCTTCTAGTTCTGATTCATCATCATCCTCCTGCCCTTGTCCCATGTTACTTGGAGTCGGCGCAACAAGTTTTCTTCTTCCATTCTCCCCTGTCAACCTAGTTCTGATTCTTATTACAATAATACTTCATTTCCTTAGACTGATATTACACGGGAACTGTAGGCGGTGATTTATAGTTGGACCGGGACGCTGTTCTGCGGCTAAGGAATGCGCGACGACGCGGGGGGCAGAGTTGACCAGCGGCGGGCGCAGGACGCGCGCCGTGAGCGTTGACGAATGAGCGGCCTGCACTGCCCCCCGTGAGATGCGCGCATAACTCAGAGGCGGAAGAGCGGTCCTGGTCAAATTATAGTGATTATGTTACATTGAAAATAATAAGGAGAATAGTTAAACTTCCTCAATCATAATTAGTGTTTACGTTAGATATTCCTTCATTCATCTCTTAAAGTCAAATGGTAGTAACGGAACTTTTATAAAAATGGAAATTATTTACCTAACCAGGGCCCTATATCACAAAACTTTACAATTCTACAAATTTGTTAATATTTGTAGACTTTGTCAAGTACAATTTACATATTTGTAAGGTTTTTTCTGTTACAATTGTGTGCTTTAGAGTTTTGTGGTACACCGGCTACACATCAAGCTATACATTTCCGCTTTATACTAGCTATACATTTAGTTTTGTAGTATATAGGGCCCAGTTATTATATTATCAATATTAGGTACAGCAAAATGCTCATGATGTTTTCTACTTCAATACTTCATGTCCTGCCTACCGTAGGAAAATCTGTGACCAACACTCATACAATTTTCTTATAAAACATGGAAAATATTCAAGAAACTTTATAAAATTTACTTATTTATCATTATAAGTCACATTTTCCTTCTGGGTAAACAGGATGCTGAACACAATTATTATTTAATTTTCACTTAACAACTATCATTTTTTTATTTCATAAAAATAACTGTTTATCACCATTAGAAAAATGTCCTTACCATTTTCTCCAGTACAATCTCTAATCAATCAAATGGATTTGTAACTAAGGCGTGATCAATCGTTATAATTGTTTATCAATTGTTGATCATAATGATGTATTAGGCCCCCAAATGTATGCTCAATTATAGCTGTATATTCACGAGAATGAATGTGTTACTGGTTTGTTGCGCCACTTCTTCCCAGCTAAAACACTAGGAAGTGGTGAAGGGCGGGCGTTTTCGGGGATTGTCTTATGTAATTTTGACGTTCATAACTTAAGTATTTTTGATTTAGAAAGAGATCCCGATAATGGTACTGGTCAAACAGGTATCGCATTGTCTGGTTGTCCCACTTAATTAAAGGGGGAAGTTTTATCCCAGCAGTTGGTTGAATGTTTCAAACAAACAGTAACTTTCACACATCTTTCATAAACCAATTTACCTCAACACTGGAAAAATCACTTGCCTCACCTTAGTCCATCTTGATCACATATCCCACACAATTTGACTATTCTGATGTCTAAGCACAGAGTTCCAAGACCGATGGCGAATGAACAATCATTGAGCTTCATCCACTCCGTCTCCTTCAGCCAGGGCAGTTCTGGCGAGGTTGCGGGCTAATGCCAGGCGGAGGAGGTCAGCCTTCTCTCCGTCCAGTGTTGAGGAACGAAGTTCTAGACACAGCATGATCTCGTATGTGGCGTTTGAGGTGAAGACGGGCTCATCCGATTCGAGGAGGGGAAGTGTGTCCAGGAGAAGAGTTTCCCAGAAGCTGGAAAAGTGTTTATGGTTGATTGTAATGCAATATGTAGTGTGAGGTGTTTAACTTTTATACAACGTGCCGCTACAATGGCGACATTAATTTAACACACGTATACGATTTCGCGTATGAATTTCATTAAACGTTATTATTTATTGATTTATTTACAATTTTCTAAATTACCATCCTGGAGCAACCTGTACTTAAAGAACTGTAGCGAAGAGGTCATTTGCCGGGGTCACGGATCATATGGTAGGCGAATAAAGGAAAGCCGCGCAATTTCTTAGAAATGATGCCGACAAAGAATAAAACCGATAGAGATGAATGAATCTTTTACACAGAGTGATCTCAATTTTGGTTATGTTATTAGTTTGTTTGAAAATTAAAAATTTTCAATTTACGAATTATTTTATCTACTATATAAAAATAAGTCGGGTTTTCCTTCCTGACGCTATAACTCCAGAACGCACGAACCGATTTCCACGGTTTTGCATTCGTTGGAAAGGTCTCGGGCTCCGTGAGGTTTAGGGTAGGTAGGGTGGGTAGGGTAGGTAAGGTAGGTAAGGTAGGTAGGGTAGGTAAGGTAGGTAGGGTAGTAGATATGTAAGTAGGTGTAGGGAGGTACTTAGTGCTACCCGTGCGAAGCCGGGGCTAGCAGCTAGTTTTATTATAATTTTTATGTTTACTGGCCACTAGCCCTACCCGTGTGTTAAATTAATATCGCCATTGTAGCGGCACGCTGTATAAAGAGATAATAAAAATCTACTCACTATTCGGGCGCAATTTTCGATGTTATCAACGAGACTAGTAGCTGGGCAGCTTTCTTGAATTCTCTTGTTTTGTACAGTCTGTGGAAATCACAGTATTTACCTGCAAAAAGTAGCAGCATGATAAAATACAAGAGGTTGTCACAATTTAACATGATTTGTTCTTTTATGTGTATTTATTTGCTCTCATAACTAATTTTATATTACTAATATTAATAGATTTGTCGGTTCGTCTTGCAATGAAATAAAAGATCCTCAGCAGGAGGTTCTAACCATTCTTGTTATATGGACAGTCAATATGTATGCACCAAGAAAACAAATACCTAAAAACAGCAGCGTATCAGACAGCAACATGGACGAGCCAGCAGTCAGCAACAAATCCTGCGCCGGCAGCGCGGCGTGCGTCGTGTAGTGCGTGAGCGCGGCGTGCGCGGCGCGGCCCGCGGCCGGCCCGCTGCGCGCGCGCACGGCCCAGCACAGCGCGCCGCCCACGCGCCCCGCCGACAGGTGACGCGCGCACATGCAACGACATACTGATTGCGCTGGAAATAATGAGTTTTGAAGGTTTAAAGGTCTGCAGAGTATCGCGAGCATTAACGACGCGTTAACAAACTATGAGGTTTTCGGAGGTACGTCCATCCGATCCATCCCGAGTAATGTCCACCGATAATCAATGAATGATCTACACTTACCGACACCTATCAGCCCATGCTTCTTAGCTTCAGCAATAATCCTCATAGCTTTAGCCTCAGTTTCGACTGGCATCCTCTCTAGAATGAGCTCAGCTCTCCTTAGCCCTTCTGGTGGACAAGAGGCCAGGTATGACAGCCCGACGGACCAGAGGGATTTGTGCTCCATTAGAAGACATCCGTATTCTAGGATGAGACTGTCGCGGAGGTGGGCTGTTACGCTGGAAAAGTCAGTAAGTTTTGTTATGAAATGTACAAAACAAGAATTGGAAGCAAAGGTAATGCTGTTTATTTTTTCATTTCAATTATTATACTTGCACTAGCAAGTACGAAAGATGCTATTGGACGATTTCTAAATTTTACAGTTTTAGTTATATTTCAATTATAGAAAGTTTTGTTATGGATAAAGTAATAACTCACTTGGTCTGATGCTTATCCATAATATTAAGTTTCCCACAGTGGAACAGTATGTCTGTGAGATGTGTTGCGAACCAGCCATTGTCAGATATCTGTTGTATTTCGTGGATTACCTGCAATAATTTTAATACACATTATAGTCAAAACTACATCTAAACTGTTCAAAACCTTACCAGATTTTGCTGAATACAAGCATCTGACTCAACAGATGATCACTTATATCATTTCATCAGGCATACATTCACCTCAGTATCGCCATACACAAAATATTTGCAGATGATGTCAAGACTGTCCTATTAACTTGGTCAGCAATATTGAAGTATTTGATCATCAGTCACCTATTGATTCTAATCAAAGCTTTGAACCATAAACATGGGCACTTATAAAACTCCAGAAGCTAGGTGCATTAAAGCTAGTTCCGTTTGTTTCCTATGGCGAAGAGCCAGCAAGAAACTCCACATTGAATCCAATTGATTGACTCTCAACAACACAGGTATCTTTGTTTTCGTTTTACCACAAATTATTATTACCTGATGCAGATCCCCCTCCAGCAGTGCGCGCACCATGTCGTCGAGGTGCGAGCGCGGCGCGGGCGCCAGGCCTGCGCACGCGCCCGCGGCCGCGCCCAGCTCGTGGCGCCGCGACCACGGCGCCGTGAACATCACCCAGCCGCCCAGGATGTCGAACCACGACGAGTACTTGCTGCGTATTGCCTCGAAGGCGGTGTAGTCTCCGATTATTATCTGGGGATCAGTTGAATGTTTAAAGATTAGCAACGAAACATGAATGTCTGTTTCAACATTATATATTGCAATGGGAAAATAAGGAGGTTAAATATCTCCTATTTACCTATTTTTATCCTTTGCACAAAAAAAATAATCTGGCTCTTATAATTGACACATTCATGATACACAAATTTTTAATTTCTGTTATTTTTCTGTCATTCTCAAGTCTTACAAGCGACATCAATAAAAAATCCACCCTACCCTCATGATAAGCTCCAGGTTTGGTTGTGAAGCTAGCACCCTACTGCTAAGTTTAGACCTGCACTCAGCCTGCCAGTGCTTCCAGGATATTGTGAACTCCCCTGTGGATATGCCTCCATACACCTGCAATCACAAATATAAGTGAAATTCCTCATGTCATGTCTGTTTAGTTCTTTTTTCTAATAACAGTAAGGGAACAAAAACAAGAAGAAATGGACTTTTTAAAAACCAAGTTGACATAGTTATAAAATAAGTTAGTAGATAGCAAAAACTTACACTATAAACTGGCATGCTCCTCAAAGAGTTATCAACCAACTTGAACTCATTAGTGTCTGTAGCAGAATGCAGTTTGAGCAGTGCTCTAGCCACATCCACTCGTCCTTGTACTACCATTCCTACTACAGTGTCCCAATAGTCCTCATGTAGTTCCGAATCCCTCTCACAAGCCTCCAACAATCCGGCAGCGGTCTGCTCGTGACATGGAAAGTGGAACCGCACCCATTCCAACAAATATGGTAACACTATGTCTCCTGGAACATTGTCTATATATAGAATTTCACATAAATGCCAAATACATTCTATAGAGTAGAATATTGTTATGTAGGAGAGTAAGTTGTTCTTCTCAATGCCATTCTCTTCTTTTGAAGCAGCTTCTTGAAGGTTTTCAATGCATACTCGGAGGATTGAGCGGAACTGGCGGGAAAGTTTGAGAAACTCAACTTGGTTGTCTGAAATTTTGGCAGCTTCAGCAGCCTTTTGTAGTGATAAGTATGTGCCATTGGACTCGTTGACGAGCTTCCTGAGAATTGGGGTGAAGAGGAGAATATCTTGGCGGATGTTAAGGAGTTTGTTATCAGCTGTGTTTGTTGGTGTTTTGTTCACAGTTTGACTTCGAGGGTATATCGTAAACTTGTTTCCTCGTCCCCAAGCACATCCAACATGTTTTTGAAAGCATTTGTCTGGTAGGATCTGTAAATTATTAAATTTTTAAATTGTGATACACAGATTTGCAGTAAATTAGATGTTTAACACACGACTTATTATCGACTTGTAACATACATACAGATTTGTCGATATGTTCCCACTTTTTACTATTTGAACATGAGCAGAACTTTATGCGGCACCGATTATAAAATCGTTAAATACTAGGGAAGACTTTAAACCACAACCGAAACTATATAAATAGGCTGACGAACGAACAGGTCAACAATGTGAAGCTTAAACAACGAGAATATCCACAATTTTTGTGTTTATAATCTAATTCAAGAACAAACATAACCTACAAGATTTCAGAATTCTACTTACGAATATTTTAGCTGCGTCTGCTGCTTTCCCATGTGAAGGACCTGCAGTAAAACTTGAGGTATTCATGTTTAAAATAATAGTTATCCTTTAAAATTGTTTGAAAACTTTATCAGAAAGACCGTTTCATTTCGTCCCTTCACATTTCAGAATAATTTTTTATCTGCGCTCCAATCCACAGAGGCACAGATGCTGCGCTCTGCTGCTGTGACTGACGGAGGGTGTTGCCACTAACAAATGAATAGTCATTGATTCTCTCACATTATCTAAGCACTGCCTTATGTCTTAGTCTGGATAACAGACTAAAAGATCATGTTTTAGGTAACTGACTTTGAAGGTATTTAACTATAATTATTTAACTATGCTCTAAGTCATCCTACGCTCAAAGTATCTAACACGATACAGTTTCTTTCCTTGAATCAGGACCTAAATTTGAATCAGATGCCTACCTACTCATAGTGCTTTGATTGCGTGTCATGGCGTGTTGTAAGTCTGTTACTACTTTATGCACTACTAGCGCCAGTGTGGTTAGTTTCGCATGTTACTAATCAACTAAAAAAACATACTATTACAATAATTAGTCTGTGCTATTACAAAAATAGTTTACGTCAGTTTACGTTCTATAGTTACTAATTGAGAAACTTTCAATGATGTGTTTGTAACTATTTAATTAATACTACAGAAGATTTATCTTGTGCTTCAAATAAAAACGGAAAACTTTTAAAGGTAATTTTTGTTGCTATATTTATGTTAATTTCTTATTAATCAAATAAAATTATGACCGGATGACCTGTTGGAGGACATGTTGATTTTGTCACGAATAAAAACGATAATTGTCAATTCGTCAAAAACTGTTTTGTTTAGACGAAAAATTAACAAAATTCTATAGTAAATCGTGTGATACCGTGTTGTGTAACGTGATAACAGTATAATGTGTGATATATCTTTACGTAAATAAGTCTGACTGAGGGATAAACATTCATTACAACGTCAATTCTTGTTATTTGGTAAGTTTTTGATATTGCACCAATGTTTGCCCGTCACTAACTTTCTATGTAGCGAATGCTGACTGTGTGACTGCAAGTTAGACCTTCACCCGCTGGATCAGCCGTAGCCCGTAGTTAGTAATTGTAGCGCGCCTGGGCTGACGTAGCGCGCCGCGTAGTTATCGTATTTAGGCCGCGATTAGCAACTTTATCGGATGTCTGTGTTGTGTATTTGCGAATTGGGTGGTTGTTTTGTGACGTCACGTGTATGCAAGTTGGATATTCTTCGTGGTTACGTTGCCTTTGATATGATAAACATTATCTACACATGATAATAGTATCAAGTCGTCTCCAGTTGATTCCGTTATTCGTGTGCATACCGTACGTTTCGTACAAAAAAAGTGATAATTTTTAAGTGTAGTTGCTAGCCCCCTCTTTCAGTATTGTGTAAGTTTTTATGTTTTACTTCATATAACCTTAGTTTTTACTGTTTCTTGTTGGAGACCTTGCTAATAACCTTGTCCCAGCCGCTATTTACTTTATATTTATGTTATATTCCACTCCTCATTAATGCTTGATCATATGATTTGCTCAAGTCATTAGTTTAACAAGTTTGTAACCACAAATATTTACAACAATCTAACTGACAATCCTTAATAATATAATTAGCACAGATCTGATTACTAAAGTCAGTCATTAATTTACCAAAGATACCTGTAATCAAAAATAAAGAGCTAGCAATGAGAGCCTGAGAGCCAGGAAAAACCTTATCCTCAAATAAAAAAATCTCGAAACCATTTTTTATGAACCTCAAAAGTTCTTATCATGCTTATCAAAAAGTTACTTTATTTACTTATGACAAACAGCTGATTTTAATTTAAGTATTCATTCGGGAAACTTATTTTTCTAAGCTGTTAATAAAATTGGAACCCATTTAGTACATACTCGCTTTCGCCCGCGGCTTCACCCGTGCGGTATGTCGAAAGTAGCCTATGTCCTTCCCCAGGATGCCATCCTTGCCTATCGAAATCTGTTCAGTGGTTTAGGTGTGAAAAGGTAATATACAGACAGACAGAGAGAGTTACTTTCGATTTTTTTATATTAGTATACCAATGGATAGGAAAGAAAACCAATTTAACTTGACTCGTTAAAAACAAACCACAAACTAACTCATTTAGACTTAATAAAAACTCTTATTGAGAATACTATCTATATTTAAATCTTTATAACTCCTGAAAGAAGCACTTTCTAATGTAAGAAACAAAATTGTATAGAATGTCTGATTAGCCATAATCACTTAAACAACTTTCAAAGTTGCCATGCACTGCACAAATAAACTGATTTGAATAAATAAACAATTTTCAAACAAATTCTAGGTAATCCCGCAGATCTACTGTGACAAGTATAAATATGACACTGTCACTTATTTTCTATACAAAAACTCCCTTATAGCATATTATTCCACAATTAAAAGTTAACTGACCATTCAAAAATCAGCCCTAAATTAACTTATTTTAGATTGCAATTGGTGATCCATTACTTACAACTTTTACTGGTGTCTGGTGTGGACTCCTCCGTGCCTCGGAAAGCACGTGCACCTAGCTTCTGACGTTTCATAAGTGCCCATGTAGGTTTATGTGAAATAAAATATTTTGATTTTGAGCCGTTGGTCCCGGCTGTCATTTGTGGATCTTTGACAGTCGTTACGAGTCGTCAAAAGCCCGAAAGTCTGACAACCAGTCTAACCAAGGGGTATCGTATTACCCAGTTGCTGGGTTGATAGGCAGTCGCTCCATGTAAAATACTGGTATTCAGCTGCATCCGGTTAGATTGGACCCCAACATAGTTGGGAAAAGGCTAAGCCGATTGATTGATTGATTTTTACTGGTGTAACATGATAATCAGATGATGTTATGTTATCCTTATCATAATTTTCTCTTAGCTTTAGAAATCAAGTACTTATAAACAACAATCTGTAGAAACAAGAAAATAATAGGTAATAATAGGTAATCACAAATAATTTATTTTTATGTACCTCATACACCTATTTCATATGGCATTATTATTTGCACCAAATAAAATACGTAGGCAACCTTGATCAACAGCACACAGGCTACAAACCCCTATGTTTATCATGATGAGATGGCTTCTGATAATTTATTTGTATAGTCATTTGTTTTAGATGTCATTGTTTAAGCTCTGTTGACCTTTACCTGTTTATTTATAACTTAACATAAGTACAATTGTTAGCAGATAGGTACATATTGTCATTAATTTTATTTCTAGGAACCATTATCCAGAGACAGAAAGGAGGTCATTGATTCTCATAGTTATTTAGCGAATATATTCAAACCATACATACATTTCAATCGCCACATCATCTTCCTGACCTTGTCCCATGTTACTTTGGGTTGACGCAACACATTTTCTTATTCCATTCTCCCCTATCAGTAGTCACACAGTATCTCACACTCCCTTCTCTTTCCACCATCCATTTTTCAATATTCTTATAATAATACTAGCTTGTAATAATTTCGAAACATGGCAAAGATCTTTTGATTTCGTTCAGAATCATGAGCAGTGGGTACCTACATGCCTTTGATTGATATCTTTTAATCTTAAACATTATTGTCTGTTTGGTGTGGGATTCCCACTGACACTGATCCATTTGATATAGTAATTGATTATTTTTCATAATCAGAATTTGGTAATACCCACTTTTATAATGAACACTATTAAAATATCTATTTACAGCAACAACACAAAATATTAATATATTTCATTGATAAGCGTAAGTAAAAGGCAGAAATGTCTAATGAATACAATACTTATACATTTATTTTATTTTTGTTATATTAATATACATTTTATATACATATATTGGTATTGGTAATAATATACTAGATCTCGAAAAAATCCAGCAAGTAAAGAGATCATTCCAATATAAGTACCAAGAAGCTTGAAAAAGTAAAATAATGTACCTATTAAAATCAAGTTTAAATTGCTTAGAAGTATGTTAGATCGATTGTTCAGACGAGAATGGGGAAGATAGGCCAGAAATAGCAAAAATCCATGTATTATGTATGTCACCTTGCAAAATATTTTAAGAGGTTTTACAATAATAAACTCAATAAAAAGTTTAGCACATTGACCAATGACCAACATCATAACAGGTATAAAGGTCGTTTCCTCCTATAGCCATATCGCTCGTGACTAGTTGATACGGTACCATATCAGGGACCGGTTTACTATTTTATCGTGGCTGAACTAATACAGCAGTTAAAAACAGTAAAAAGTTACTGTACACGTAAATTAAGAAAATAATATTCGGACGTAACGTCGTAATTAAAAAGATCTGAGAAAAAATATTATGATGACTAATTTGATAAGACATCTCAGTAAAAGACTTCCCACAGTTTATTCATTAATTATTACGACAGATCAGATAATTTATTGTTTTATTTACTATTCAAGTATCAATTGGCCTTCCGAATACAACTAAAGTTATTATTAGAGCATTTATTTTTGCAGTACTGCTTACTGATTTCTCGCCAAAAAATCGTGTTTCAGCCCAAAATCGTGGTGGATACCAATCCTGCGCAACCTAGCCTCCTTGTGCATACGCAGATAGTAAAATATTTGCATACATCCCCGATCATGCATATGTCAGTTTATTTATATGGCATCAGTTTCCTCCTGGTTACACACACAAGGTTGCAGTCAATGTCAATCTTGATCGCTGGGACAATGTCGTTTCCTGAATATGAATGTCAAATAAGTTTAACACCTTATTGTGACGTAGTCTTCAAGTTTTATAGAGGGTAGTCAGTATTACTTGCAGTAATACCACTGATTCATGAGGAGCTCGTGGCTAAGTAATAACAGCCGCTCGGGTCTATCCATCAGGTTAAGCTACGCTTGCCGGGGTTGGTCCGCGGATGGGTGACCATTTTCACATATCGAGACTCCTCCGTGCCTCGGAAAGCACGTTAAGCCGTTGGTCCCAGCTGTCATTTGTGGATCTTTGACAGTCGTCGTACGAGTCGTCAGAAGCCCGAAAGTCTGACAACCAGTCTAACCAAGGGGTATCGTATTACCCAGTCACTGGGTTGTGGAGGTCAGATAGGCAGTCGCTCCATGTAAAATACTGGTATTCAGCTGCATCCGGTTAGACTGGAAGCCGACCCCAAAATAGTTGGGAAATGGCTAGGCAGATTGAATACCACTGATTCATGACAGCGACATAGGGCAGTAATGTTTATTAAAAATAAATACCATAAATGATGATGGATGATCCACCGTTTGGAGCACTTCATTAACTTACTTTTCGAATTTCGGTCCCAAAATCGTTTGCAAAAAAGGTTTACTTTTACCTCGTTCTATGCTAAACTTTTGGCAGTCTATGCCATTTTTTACGAAAAGGTTTTTTTATATTTTTATTACGGACGCTTTTCACTTGCACGTCTTTCTACATCGTTCTCACATGTATAATTTTAATTTCAACATGAATGATGTAGGTAACCAATATTTTGATTTAAAAGAGTGTCCATCGAATTTCTTGCCCATTCTTGATGGGAACTTACTACTACTCTTTGGAATGGGCAACTAGCTTTATCTTTCTGGCTGACCGACCGCGATCCCTTGAATTCAAAAGTTCCTGTAATTGGTTTAATTTTGAATTAAGTGCTTTGATTCCGTGTTTGCTACAAATGCTTAGAACATGATTTCAAGTATTTGTAGACTTTGGGGTTTACATATTTTATCACAATCAATTAGGTGATTTTTATCCTCAAGTAAAACCACTGATATCTCCGTAAACTCAATGTTTCCGGGTTAATAAACACTGTGCTTCCGACATCCGTGGTAAGGGCCATACGTGTCCAAACTTTAACCACAACCGGTAGTGATCTAACGTGAATATAAAATGTATAGTTTCCAAATGGCGACCGAAGTCCTTGATAATGAACTATGTAAGTTGATTCAGAATTACAGTACATTTTATGTATTTTAAACCGGCTCCGCAAATGTGTGTCAACTTAGCTGTGCCCCGAAGTAACCACGTGGTTGGGTTTCATTGAGGTGCATTCAATATTGAATCTCTGACTGAGTTTTGTTGTGTTATAGGATTTTTTGTTTGATAACATTCGAGAATGTTTAATGTCTGGATCTTCTTGCTTTTAAGATAAAAGTCATCCGCCTTTCATTAAGCTGGTAGATCCCGAAATACCAACAAAGTTTGCGGAATGTTTGTCAAATCTTCGCAACATTATCGGAAATGCATCTTCTCTTTCTACTTGTCCATCAAAACCACAAAAAAACCCCAAAGGTTGTTTGCAAAATATAGCTTTTAGCGATAAGACCGCCCATTGCGTCACCCTATGTAAAACTAAATTTGTGTCTGTAATTTTTATACATAACATACATAAACTTAGGGTACGCAGAAACTACGGAACGCCACCTGCTACGATCCTTACGTACTCCTTTTTGCCTCGTTTACGTTCATACATAATAATAATCATTCGTATTTTTTAGGTTGTGCATAAATAAACGTATTCTATCTATCCTGATATTTCTCTTCGAAGCTGTTGTGATCTCTTTTTAACCAATGAAACACGTCACACCACACATTTCTATATTTTCTATCACCCCACTGTATTTTTGCAAAAACTAGAACGAACTCCTTTGTTTACAATTCATTCTCAAAACAATAAACATACAGTGATAGTGAATAAAAATTAGGGACTTGAATTTACAAAATATTATCAAATACGTTGCACGTGTTAAGAGCAGACACTACGTGCTTTAGATATTATCTGAATTATCATAATCAGGCCAGACGGTATCTTGACATTTGATTTTTTGCGGTCTTGATTGGAATACTGTGGAAAAGGAAGAGTAACAAACACTTTCGAGCCTTTATTCAAAGTAACTGCTTTAATTTTGAAGCAAAATCTACACTTTCCAGACAACACTGGCCGATACATGATGATCAAATGCTACCTGACGCTACTGTTGAATTTTCAACCAAAACAAGAGTTCGAAATTCATGGCTAGCTGTCAGGTTTTCTCTGTAACATCGTGGAGTTCCTCAATTCGTTTTCTGAACTAGTACCAGTGCCATAAGACATGAGTCAGTCTGTACAGATTCTAGTCCATCGCCTACACACACTTTCTCTCATTTCTACTTAGAAACTTCGCTATTTCATAGAAGCACGACGTCCTCTTAGTAAAATCGACAAAATAATTATGTTATTCACCTTTTATCGCCAAAGGCGTTATCAACGTCCTTCCTTCGATAAAACGTAAAATACCTCGCATTAGTCACAGATTTGACGTCTTAATAGTGTTTGTTGATGAAGTAAATAAATGATAAAGAATTTACGTCAGTTTTCGTTCAAGAACTTGTTCATTTTCCTGGAACTTGAGGGGAATGCAAGAAGTGGTTATTACATAAATGGGTAAATCCTAGCGCTCTCATCAAAATGAATCATGAACTCGGCTTCTGTGAACCTACAGCCAGTTATTCCCACTCCTGGCTTCTTCCTAATAACTCCATAAATGTCATCATCACCATATTTGGTCCTTATTTCCGCGGGACGACAGTTCATTCATTCACCATTTGCTTACTTTCCAAAACCATGGCACTATATCTGAAATACTTGTTTCGTAGAAAACAGTGTTGTTGTCGGAGTGAACAGTGGCATGCAGTAATGTGTTTTCAAACAATTGTATCTTCAAACATACCACTGATTCGTCACGAGGTTCAAATGGAACACGAATGTCGTGAGCAAATCCACGCATTGGCTATAAACTAGCCGATGGCGACGAGGTGAAGTTATTTCCCATGTCGAATTGCTGATATGTAGCAATTTCTATAAAAAACTGGCATATTTCGTTAGTAGGTAATGATTTGAAAGTTCTAATAATTGTGTTAAACCAATAAGAAAGTTTCTACGTACTCTGTTACTCACGTCGTCTCCACAGAGTAGGCAACTCGTTCATGGGTCACGCTTTTATAACAAACTTCCCATTGACATTCGAAACTTACCCATTAAACGATTTAAAAGCTGCATTAAAACCAAACTTTGTAGAAAAGGGTACTATAAAATTTCAGATTATTTAGAAGACAAAAAAGCATGGGATTGAGCTGCTCGCTCTGCTAAGCATTGTAACATTTTGAATAATATGGAAAATCATCAAAGTATATCAACCAGTTTTATTTACAAATTGACATTATTGAATATTCTATACAAAATGTCATGATTACTTTGTAAAGTATTTTATTATTGTGAATGTGAGGACTATGTGAATTTTTTTAATTTTTTTTTTTCGTTCTCAGTTAATTTTATCATTGGTCTGGCAATTTGAGAATTTTATGCGGCCTACCCAAATGACCTTTCTTTGGTATTGTTCGTCGAGTCGCTGAGCTCCTTAAGTTCTGAGTTGAGCTCCGCCATTACTGACAAATGCTTGCACTGACTGGACAGGTCCACTCAAATCTGTGTGGTTCTTTCCTCAAAAGACCATTTCAGACTCGAATTTACATGGTCCTCATATGGCTTGACCAAGATTATGTCTGGACTTTAAAAGAGACTGTGACCTCTGAGTTTGTTTCGGCCTTTCTTCTCAGAGTAGTCAGATAGGAAACGCCGACCTCATCTAGCTTATTTTTAATATTTTTTAATATGACGTGTAAAAGTGATTCCAATATCCTATTTACAGAATAAACAATTTCATTTCATTTCACTTACTTAATCTAAATATTGTCAAAGTATAGCTTGTTCTAGGCCCAATGAATGATCTTTTTGCTGCCTATGACTCCCACGAAATCCTTGAGAAACTCCTATACTTACCATCTTCTTTGCTATGTCCACATCGGCCGAAATCTAATTACTTAAAAGACCTGTCTTTACGGAACCTGATCCTCCGGCGTGATATCTCGCATGCAATTAGCATAAATACAATAACATAGGATGCATAACTCACAAGGCCGTCTGGTTAGCAACACCGGTGTTTTCATTCACCGTTCAATACGGCTTGTATGTTCATCCCATATAAACTGTGGAGTCCGTAAGGAATCAAAATTGTTTAGTCAAATTAAGCTATATTAGCACTTCATGCAAAACCAAATAGCCTGCCCTTAACCACTTCCTACGGATTTAGCTGGGAAGAAGTGGCGTCACAAACTGCCCAGCAAATTGAAATGATTATCATTTTGTCAGTAATGCTGTTCTGCTTCTGCCTGATGATAGCGTAGTTTAGTTGGTCATATGTGCAGTTTTGCAGCCGGTAAGTTTTTACCGCCACAGTCTGCTAGACTGGTCTCAGGACTCACAGGCCTGTGCCCATTACACTTAACCGGTCGTGTGTCTAAGCAGTATTTTTTACTTCATCGAGCTGACCTAGTGTCTGAGCAGGAAAGTTCTTAATTACACTGTCTTTTTTTACATTGGCCATTTCTTTGATGGGTGTGAAGATCGTCTTAAGTATATCAGAAATAGACGTAATGCTTTTTAGAGATATGTCATCATTTTCGATATGAAACTTATTATTATTATGCTTAGTCTGTGTTGTCATTACAGTTAGAATATTATAGTCTCACTTAATAAATTAAAACATAGAAGTTGTAGAGACAAGACGTTCCGGCCAAGGTCGACGGCTACACCATAGCCTTGCCTTGCTGATTGTGTATGCTTTTATGTGCTGTATCGATCGGCAGGTAATCGAGGCTATTTATAGACGATGGTGGTCGTAGGGGGTTTGATGTGAAACCTATTATTATGTGAAGTTAAGTCAGAATTGATGTCTTCATCGCCTCAAGAAAAACTAACACTATCGCGCATTTTCGCAAAGTAAAACCTGAGTATAAATATCAACGGTGCGATATTCGCTTAGAATTTTTCATACTTTCGAAACTGTAACGAACTGGTATTTATGTTGATTAGCGACAAATTAAGCATACGTTGAATTCAAACCGTTATTTACAATGAAACAGTAAATTGATTAAAATAAGAATTTCTTATAAAAATTGCTTTATTGGCTGGTAAGCGTATCAGCAGACTCTTAGTTTTGGTTTGATTCATTCACTCGTTCTACCTTTCCATAGTCTCATATCTTCGGCGGCCGCGCAGTATTGCTGTTGCGTTTGAAGGGTATATGTACTTGTCAAGTTGTCGCTGATGATTCAAACTCTCATAAGTTTCGATGTTTTATCTGGGCGACGAGAAAAAAACAATTTTATTACTCGTGAGGTGGGAGTAACTTTCAGAGTACTGCAGTTTTATAGCCGAGGTTACCTTTAAATACAAAATAGGGCATACTGCCTGCCATCATCATCCACAGCCTGACTTCACCCACTGCTGGGCATAGACCTCTCTGTGCCAATCCCCACGCTCCTGTGCCAGGCTTATCCAGGTTTTTCCCGCGATAGCAACAATGTCGTCCGCCCACCTCGCCGCCAGACGAGCCACACCTCGTCTTCCAGTCCTTTGACGCCACTTGGTCACAGCCTTACTGCCAGTAGTCCAGTACCATGAACCCATCTTAAAAAATATGCATAGATCTAGTCTACATCTACACATTTCTAATATTACCTTCTTATGCAACGAAGCCCCACATTGTATGCCCTTAATCTTGACACCCTTGGCCGCTGACCAACCCCATGCGACCTGATTCACAATAATTGTGGGTAGTCCGACATTCTGCCAAAAACATGGCGGCGTAGGACGTGTGACGTCATCAACATTAAACTTTCATAGATTGGGTCTCATAAGTTCAGCCATTTTTAAAGCTACTCGTGTTTTGGTCAAGTTTATGGGTTTTTTATGGGGTTTGCTGTTGGAACAGCGTTTTAGGAAGTCCTTTTTGTGTAGTGGACTTAACTATACGGACAAGTATGTTTAGAACTTTAGAACTATAAATAGCTGGAAAAAGGTAAATATTTTTTCAAAACGGTGTAAGGCAATAATTTATGTAACACTTCCTCTGTAGGACCATTTTTGTACGACTTTGTAGACTTTTTTATGGACTGGTTTAGTGCCTAACTTTTAATGATTTAATTCAAAACTAATAAGGCAATTAAGCTTGATAAATTCGTAATCTCTATCTGTAGGAACATCCGTCTACTCCACCGATATGTAATCGATAGGATTCATACATTTTTCAAAGAAATATGACTCAAGGTTTACGTGTTGGGAGATTCAAGTCCGAACTCCAACTAAGCACAGTCATGGTCAAGCGCGGTCCTACACGCGCGACTCATAAAACTTGTTATACATAACTATCTACTAGGTAAAAAAGATAACCGTCATATCTTACACCACATCTAGTATGTAATAGATTCTTGCAGTTAGTGTTCTTGTCATAATCAAAGCCTCATTAATACGTTCCTCCTTATTTTGGGCTGAAAGACCATTTTGCATGAATCATCCAATCATCTGAGTCTTTATCTGTCTGTTGGACATTGTACTTCCGTCTAATGAAGCATATTCAGTCCAAACCTGGGGAATATTTTACTGTTCCTTCCGACCATAGTCTATAACTTTTAGGAACCGTACAACAAACTTTGTAAGCTCTAGAATCATCAATACACAACTCTCTAAGTTCAAATTACCCCATTGAATGACTATTTCATGAAAACATGACATTTGAGGTCGATTCTAGTCAAAGTAAGTTGTATTGATGATTTTAATGATTATAATCCTATAAATACATATTTTTTATTGTCGCGAATCATATTTTGATCAACCTATATTCTGATACTGACTTCCTAATCGCTAAAAACGTTAGATTGTATCTATCTCCAGCGCACCTATCAGCAGGTCGCCGGTCTAGACTGAGATGATTTCACGTAATCTAGTTCAAACGAGTAGTACACAGTGTTCAACCAGTTCAACATTGTGAAAGTGAATTAATTTAGCCTCTGCTCAGTGATGTAACCACAAAAATATGTAAATGCTGATGCAACTACTCTAATGATGTTAATCTTGGAAAGAAAACAAAGCGTTGAGTTAGTAGGAAAGCCACAGACACCATAAAACAAGCATGTTAGACGTCAGTGCGATCGGAGATACTGAGATAGTGAAATTAGTGAATTGTGTGTTACTTTTTATGTGTAGTTTGGGTTTTTCTGCCAGTTAAATGAAAGTAAACCGTAGTAAAAGAAAGAAAAAATGTTTATTCTGCACAAACTAAACGCACAACAAATATACCTATAAGATACGCTCGAAAAACCTAACCCTTCCTTGGCAGTCCGGGTAAAAAAAACAATGACATTCTATTCCAAGTTTAAATTAGCCAAAAACCTCGTGTTCAACAACAAAAACTTAAAAAAAAAGTTTGTAAAATTTTGTCTAGTACATATTTCTACTGCTGGAGAAGCTTCACGTGAACGTTGTACTTTTGGGCTTAAGATGTTGAGGAACTAACTATATCTCTATATTTTCCCAATTATCTTCAAATACATGCCTAAATAGTTGTTATCATAAAAAATTGTACTGCTATAACAGCCCAGCTGATTTTTACATGCGTGGGATGATAAACGCTGAACGAACGAATGTTTTCTTTCTTCACCGGCACTAAACAAAACAAGACTAAAAATAGTACCGCCAAAACATGTTTACGTAAACATTCTAACGCCGAAAATTTTGTGATTGTTAACAAGCAACAACAACATTGCCAAAAAAAAATAAAGGAAAGACTAGGTGCGTCACTTCCGACTTTGACACTATGGCTAATAGGTTGAAAATTCAGTCATTTGAGGAAACCATACATTCATACATGTCTACCGTATACCACAGTGACCACAACCGTACGCGCTTGCGCAGCGTGTGTAAATCAAGTTGAAAATTTGACTACTTATTCGGAAGCAGCAAGACATTTTAATATTATTATAAGGTATGTCTATAATGAACAAGTGACGGCAGTGACCACCCTCTCCAAAAATTACCAATCTGTTAGACACATAGAGCATTGGTATAATTATTGTTTCTTCGAAAGACGACACCTTGAAGGATGATTATTTTCAACCATCGTTAATTAAAAGTTGAATTAAATCTTCAACATTTTGTAACAACACACTACCTCTTACAGCAAAACAAAGCCTATTAGATAGCCCAAAGACAGAAAATTGAGATAACTCAACACATCATTCATATTCAAAGTCGGAAACAATTCCGCGCCGATAGGATGCGGCGGTCAGCGACCTCGACCGGCGCAGGAGTTCCACCTGTAATACACAAATAAACAGAGAAGTTCCACTGCGAATGTGTAAACAAGGTCACGCATACATTGACACGGAATAAAATGAAATTCACGATAGCAGTGGTTTTGTGTGCGTACGAGGTCGTTGATTTCCTGGATGACTAAAAGAGTATTGACTGTTGCCCTATTCCTGGTCCTAAGATTTCTGTCTCTCTGTATGCCCATAAAGTCTCTGTGAACTACTCCTCTTTGCTCTCCGGCGGGCGGTGGTGAAACTATTGCTAGAGTGACAAATATCTAACCAGTGCTAAAAAATGTCTATTCGGTATGGGCAGTATCTCCTGTATTTAGAAAGTACGTGGGTGAACTCATAAATTGGAAATGCCGATTTCACTGACGCATAGCGCTAGGGAAGGAGTAAGGACCACACTTTTTTACTCTGTTGAAATTTATTAGGTCTTCGGTTCTTGGGTCCGGAAATGCTTGTGAATTGCACTTCTGCAATCTATCTCGTGTTGAACTTTACTGTAGCGTCACAATGATACTACGTCACTTCAACGTCTCAACTTGTCATTCCGGTCACAGTTTTCGGCTAATATTTGACTATTAAGTTTGTCTAAAATAATATAAGCGTATGCAAATGTATTGGCATTTTAATACCTAACTGTTAATGATTTAATGGAATTCCCGCTTACAATTCTGTTAATTTATTTACGGGGCATGTTCTAGGTTGAATATATGGATCAGATCAGCTGATTTATTTCAGGCATTGGAATATTTTGTAGATTGGTTCAAGGTTTTCGTTCTTATGGGTCTTCCTTCAGCATAAGTCGTTTGTCAGTCATCATTTAGTTAGACACTTGTGTGTAGGATATAACGGCTTCCTCTAATCCACTTCGTGACAAATTAAAGCCACGCTGAAGCTCGTCTCTGCATAAATAACGATTGTAAACTGCCATCAATAATGCATTTGTAAGTCAATTAACGATCGCACCACGTGATACGTTTCCTTCTTCGCTTCCTCTGTGCTAAAGGAACTGGTATTACACTGATTGTCATTGGCGAGACTATAGTTCCTTTGCCGATTTCTGACTATAGAGAATGTGTTTTAGTACCAGAAGCGAAAAGTGTATCGTCAGTAGTTCTTATAATTAGACAAAAAACTGTATCAGAATTAACCCACAACATAAAATACTCAATCATAAAAACCATTATAGTTTATAATATTTGAACTTAATTTTATTCGTAGATATAAGTAAAAGTGTCTTATTTACAGTTCTAGTAGATGTCAATCAGACGAATAGTTTTATATACCCTTTTTTATGTGAGTATGTAAGATTGTAGTTAAAAAAAAAACCATATGCAATCATAGATCATGCAACAAACAAATCATCAGATCTCCCTTCGAAGCTCAGCATCGAAACAGTGCGAGCCATTGTAAATCACACATGCAAATCAAAACCATGGCTAAATCATAAGTTCAACGAACGACTCGGTCCACGGCCAGGCGTGCACTATCATGACTATCTATACATCTTTTACGACCAACAACGTACAATATTCTACCTTATTTCAATTGACATAGGAACTAGCGAGGAGTTTGAGTAGGAGAACATTCTGTGTTGTCAAAAATACAGTTAGGAGCGTGCAGAGCGAATTTATTCATATTTTGGTATAGATTTTTAGTTGGAATTTGGGTTTTCGATGATGTTGGTTAGATTCATCTTTATGATTATCATCTGTGATTTAAACAGTTTAAGGTTGATGCGCTAGGGTGGCCCGCGAAATTCAAATTTTCTTACGTTTTTTGCAATTTGCAGGTCAGTATCAGGCCGCTAATAATATTTAGATCAACATACAACCTGATACTGACCTGCAAATTGCAAAAAACGTAAGAAAATTTGAATTTCGCGGGCCACCCTAGTGCATCAACCTTAACCATATCACCCTTCAAATCTTTTAAGTCTATGGGTACGTAGCAAGAAGCCCCGCCTTTTTGAGAGATCCCTTTATTAAATCATTAGGATATCCCTAGACCGCAGGAATGAGGACCAAAATTGGTAATTGATTCTAATACATTTCTAAGAGTCGCAGTATCAGCAGTAAACATTTGCGGCTGAACAAGGGTCTCCTAAACCTTAAACCGATGTAGGTCTGCAAATATTACCAATATCATACCGCTATGATTTTGGCAATATTGGCACAGCGACGCAGGTAATATTAGCCAACGTATTGCCTCCGCACGTGGCGATGACCGGTGACTACGGTCATTCGATCAGCCGTAAATAAGTAATTTGTTACTTCGTCCTCCAAACTCGACTTATTGTTAAATGTTTAGCATTAGTACGGCTTGATGGCAAAGTTTTCTTGTATTGTTAAGATACATAAAATATTTTTAAATAAAAAGGAATCTGGCATGAAAATTCAAGAAATCATACCGGTGTACGGTACATATCAAACATACGAGAAAGGGAAGACAAGAGCCTGAAGTCTGAAACCGACCTAACCTTTGGATTTTAGTATCCTCTAGTCCTCTAGTAATATTATTTACGAAGTGGAAAATAATGAATTATATTCAGGCACATCACATCTGGACAAAATGGAAACTACTCAAAGTAGAATCTTATAATAGTTTCAAAAAGTGACATTAATCGACACTCCGATAGAAATTGACCAAAATTGATCCAAATGTCCTCATCATCTCTTTTTAGACTAGAACTGTTACTGCGCCATTCCAATGAAGTCGAGAATGCCTATAATCTACTTTCTTTTTGATCTCTCAGACAAAGCCTTTTAACTCAATTACTTATATAATACTGACACTTACATCTAGAACATTCCGTGCAACAATAAAATACTCCTTAGATGCCACTATCTGATAACGAATGACGTTGGCTCCTGAAACGTAGCTGTAAACATGCATTGTCTTTATGTACAAGCTTACCGCCTACAAGTGCTTACCACACTGAATTGCGAGCACTAACTTCTGAAAGAAAGGAGACCTCTATTTGTCAACTATATTAATAACACCTTAGCATCTTTGTTGGTATACAGGCTAACATTATAAAACCTTTTGATACCTTTCACATCCAGTTTGCAAGTCCTTTTTATTAGGGTTCCGTAGGCAACAAGGAACCCTTATAGTTTCGCCATGCCCGTCTGTCTGCCCGCGGCTTAGCTCAGAGACTCTTAGTACTAGAAAGCTGTAATTTGATAAGGGTAATACATATAAATCACGCCGACAAAGTGGTAAATTATGAAAAACAAAGTTGTTTTAGGGTACCTCCCCTACACGTAAAGCGGGAAAGTAGGAACGTAGCTGTGATAGTCGAGAAAAAAAAAACATGTAGGCTCTACAAGTTACCGAGTAATAATCGACAAACTTCCATTTGCAGTTGCAAACAAATGTAGGAGAAAAAGTTTTTCAACTGCAATGTTAAGTTTGTGCTTGGGATAAATTCATCCCGACTACGGAACCCTTCACTGTGAGTGGTTCGACACGCACTTGGCCGGTTTTTTTTCTTGTCCTTATTTCCGCGCCAAAGGGGTTCGGGCATGTTGGTCCTTATGACCAATGGACTCGAATCGTACATCGATGGATAGGTATTTTAAAGAGAAAAAATAGTTATTATGGGGTAACATTTGGATTCGTTGTCCGATTCGAGATATCGGCTTAGAAAAGATATGTTTTCAGTATCTCGGATAGTACGCAAAAAATCAATAAAATACGTATTGTGTAGTGATTACTAAGCTGGAATGAATATGTGAACTCATTCCACATCAGCAAAAACTACATAAAAATATTTATATAAGTACGTGACTAGTTTTTTAATATAATATTCTTCTTCAAAATATTCTTTCATACATTCTCTATGAACGAAAGAATCACCACTTGTCACTAACACTGACAGTAGGGATTTTTTAATTCTTGGATTCTCTCATTCAGTTTACAACGATTTTGACCCTTGCATTCTTTTGAACTCTGTTTTCTGCATCTTACGTTGATCCTAGCTTGAACTATTACTACCGAAGTGCTTTACGGTTGGACTATTTAACACAATGGAATCCTTCCGTTCTTGTGTGATGTGCCGAAGAGGACGACATCGAGCCAGATATCAAGAACATAATTTATCTGAAAATCTGCCGAGAACTCGTCCAGAATTAGCAGCATTCATACAAGAAAATGCTGTTTTAGAAGTTAGTTCGTAACTGGTATTGAACTTCTTAAGTATGGAAAAAATGGATAGTTACTTGTATTAAGCACTTGTCAATACATAACTAAAGAGTTCAAACACGATGGTGCTAACTTGTTTGATTGAGTTCCTATGGTCAACTTCCGGCTCCATCATCAGGCACTGAACACCACCTAGTGTCAAAGTACTTGTTAATACATGACCAATGAGTCAAAACACGATGGTGCTGTCTTGTTTCATTTAGGAGTTCCTATGGCCACCTTCCGGCTCCATCATCAGGGCCTGAACACCACCTAGTGCCAAAGTACTTGTTAATACATGACCAATGAGTCCAAACACGATGGTGATGTCTTGTTTGATTTAGGAGTTCCTATGGCCACCTTCCGGCTCCATCATCAGACCCTGAACACCACCTAGTGTCAAAGCACTTGTTAATACATGACCATTGAGTCCAAACACGGTGGTGCTATCTTGTTTGATTGAGGAGTTCTTATGGCCAACTTCCGGCTCCATCATCAGACCAGCAACATGTTATAATTTTTCCAAAATGAATCCTATTATAATGGAGAGATTATATCTTTTATTTAAGATATAAATCATTAAAATCTATCAAAAATACTTAATTCTAAGTATTTTTGTTTTTTATAATCAAAAAATGATTTAATATTCAAGATACGCGTACTCCGATCGGACAACATATCAGGATAAGTGCCATAACTATTCGTGCTCTATGAAAATATACCTTTCTAACGATATACTATTTATATCTATTGGGTCCAGGACCAGAGTCCATACATCCGTGCCCGAAGCCCTTTTCCAAGCGTAATGTCTCGTTCCTATATCTAAACCTTTGTTTCCCTCCAGCCTTTGACTTGTTTGTCATCCTCGTTTGTTTTGCTGACCCTAAACTGCACTACAATGCTATGATTTATTTGATCTATATCAGTATCCAAATCTAATATATCCGGTATCATGACTCGGAGAAATCCTGAATACTCATACTTAATCTTTTGATTAGTGTTTATGCAAACAAATTAATTTCACAGTCTTCCCAATACAACACATAACAATTCACATAGACGTGTTTTAGCAGCGCGTAGTGCTTCCTCCCACCTTGTTACTCAACCTACCCTCTTTGTTAGTGCCCCGGCAGACGAACCAACACGCACATAACGACTGCCTGTTGACATTGCTATCTAATCACAATCTTAGAGGTGACGAAGTGCGATGACACAAATAAGTCATGACATGAGTTTGCTATCTGAGTCGGAATTAGTTAGCGTTGCTTGTTTTTGTGTATTTGTAGAGCGATTTTGTTGTTTGTGTGTTAATGTTTGCAATTAGGACAATCTAGAACTGACGTAAATGAGAATTCGTCACAAACTCCCTGGCAACACATTCATGTTGCTTACAGTTAACGCTGATATTTTAATTCTGAAATATACAATTGGTAATTCGAAATAGTGTAAGGGGAAAATAAAAAATGTCACAATTGCCTTAATAGGCATTTCTGACATTATTTCTCCCTTCACTCAATTTCAAATGTTTTACCAAGTAGTATGTTCGTCACACAAATATCAACAACATCTCTGTGCGTTTCTTTCCTCGTAATTATTCACATGTTGAGTCATGTGTGGGCACACTAACGGACACATTACTGCTCGCCTAGACAATGCCGAGCCGTGCGCGCCGCGTGACGCGTACGTCGCGTCTTCTCTAATATCCTACTCTTTGTCGTTATTACTCTGATGTGTAGCTGTAGAGTACTCATCAAAGTAATTAGTGAAATAAAAGTGATAGCGTAGTTAGAATTAAAACTCCATAACGTAGTGCAGTTTTAAATGTGATTTTTCAGTGTTAAGACTAGATTTGAAGTGCTTATTGAAAGTTGAAACGTAGTTTGTGTGTGTTTTACTGGCTTACTAATAAATTACTGTGCGATAAATTAGTGTGAAAGTGCAATATCGTGTTTATGTTATGGTGAATAGGATCTGAAATTGATTGAAGAAGTGCCATTTTGTAGTGTGAGTGATCTCATAGCCACGGTGGGTACTTCTAATATGAGTCTTGCATATTTTTGTCTATTTAATAGAATATCTTTTTTGAACTAAAGACAAATAAATTCTTTAAGAGTTTATTGTATTATAAAACGATATTGCACAATTTTTTTTTTTTTCTCTTTATGCATGCATATTTTTTAATAATAAATAGAAAAAATATTAGAAATCGAGTACGTAGACTGATGTATTAATTGTCTGTTTTTATAAAATGACACTATTACTATACTTAACTTAAATATTTCTGATGAGTATACTTGAAAATCATGCCGCGTATTGACATTGTTGATTGTTATAACTAATTCAATTGTGTTTAAACAAAATTGAATGGACAATAAGATCAGTAAAGATCAAGCATGCATTCTGTTATTAGCAGAATAGATTCTTCATATTTATACGTATTTTTGAAGCAAGCAATATTGAAGGATACAGTTGCATATCAAAATGCAATTTGAAATAATCAACATCGATAACAATCACTGTCAAAATGCCCACACTTTCGGCAACAAAACTTGTTTATCAACAATATTATGCATGTACTAACATAATAAGTTTGTATGTATATCTTTATGTATTTATTGTCGGCAGAAAAGGCGACTAACCACGCAATCTTGGCTGTTTTTGTCTAAAATTTAAACAAAATACAACACTATTGCACATCAAAGTAAGTTTTAGTAGATAAAGGTCAATTTTTGTTTTATTTGCTTGCCGCATTACGCCCTAGTGTTGCCCCTGATTCTGGAAGCGATATCAATTTATTGTGTTGACAAATGTCATGAAAAGTTATGTGATTGATAGCTGTTAATTTGGTCAACCAATCAACATTAAGACTCTCGCAGACAGGCGCGCGAGATCCGGTAGAACAATTTCCATGACCTCTTTTCATAGAAATTGTACCACCGGTCTTTCGCGCCTTTCTGCGGGAACCTTTACAGCTGACAATATCTGTCAACAGATTCATTGAACGGTTTTCCTGAAAACGGGGCCGATTTTTGTAAGTTTTGACGCTACCTCTTGTACTGATGATGATTGATGGCTTTTCATTTGACGTATTTGTACGCAAATATTTGTGTTAATTCGCTGTTACAAAACAAACATATTTTTCTTGTATTGGCTGAATAACGTGAATATTTGGTTTAAGACAAATAACGCCAATTTAAGTGCCGACATAGTGCACTGGTAACGCCAACGTTATAACTGACACTCGGGTTACATTTTTTGCCACGCTTGGTTTGACAATTCACGAATTCTTCAGCTACATGTCGTCATCCTGGCCACGGACTACATGACAATGATGAACCGGATACGCCTCATTTTGACTTTGACACCGTTTTATTTTACATCCCATAGTTGCTCGGACTTAGGTAACACATCATGTTTTTTTACGTGACATGCTAGTGGCCCTTTAACATGGTCCTGGTCCTTACATCCGCATGCTTTTAGTTTTAAATCATCTTTAAATAATTTATTAACATTATGAATGATTGAAGTGACCAGCACCAGCATCAGGAAAAGGAAAAGAGGTAACAAGTAATATAAATACTAACAAAATACGAAAATGTGATTTTGAATAATAAAATATGGAAATAATAAACGTTCATGTTTTGAATGAAAACACGCGAAAGTCGATACAATGTAAATTAATCACGTTCGTCATAATCCTGTTTGTTCATCACGTCGCTTTTCCGGCCGATTTCAAGGTCTGCTTTACATAAAGAATTTGAACTTTACCTCCTTTGATGAGTTATAAAGCGACATCCCTTAAGGAGAAACCAGTTAAATATACTTACTTACATAAAAAATGTCTAGAACTAAATGGTAATAGCTGATAGCAATACAGTAGCTTTTCAGTTGTAAATTCCCGGTAAATTCCCTATATATTTTTTCTTTAATAGATTATATCTGTGAAATACACGCTGAAGTTATATGATGACTAATGTCATAACTCACATACCGTAATATCTACGTGATAATAACACAGTGTTATCACCAGATAAGCCTTCATTGATTTACGTCGCAAACCAACAGGTTTTGAACAGATAACAAGTAACAATAAAATTGATACACATTTGTGTTGTATATTATCTTGTGTGCATAAAACACTTATTATGATAGTAATCTTAGATAGGTCCTTAAATCATTTGAAAAATCCCCTTTCCAATTTGCATTTATTACATGGACATCTTAAAGAGGGGCGTGTGGCTAAAGAGGGGCTCATCGTTAATTGTTAACAGCCGCAAGCCAAGGATCGATCAAAAGTTAAGCTACGCTTGCCGCGGTCGGTACGTGGATGGGTGACAATCCATTACATACAAGGTGTGTGAATCAGCTGTTCCCTACTGTTTTGACGCGTTATGCGAACATAATATGGAACAGCAGTTTTCTTTTTTGCGACTTTAGATTTGGTCCTTTATTAGAAGTTGTTCATAATGATGAGTACAATGACCCCTTAAGAAGTTTAAGTAAGTAAGTTAAGCCGTTGGTCCCGGCTGTTATTTTTAGATCATTGACAGTCGTTACGGGTAGTCAGAAACCCAAAAGTCTGACAACCAGTCTTACCAAGGGGTAATCATTTTACCCAGTAGCTGGGTTGTGGAGGTCAGATAGGCAGTCGCTCCATGTAAAATACTGGTCTTCAGCTCCATGCGGTTAAACTGGAAGCTGGCTCCAATATAGTTGGAAAAAGGCTAGACAGATTGACGCGGACATCTTAAAAATAGGCTGTGCTGTTCTAAACCAGCGTAGATCAACAAAACAAACTCGTAAACTCTTCTTTGCTGGCCAATAAAACTATCAATCTAACTACCCTGTTATCAACGAAGGTACTAAATACTTATTATGTTGGACTCTTATCATAGTCATTATCACACACTAGTGTCATTGACAAAAATAGTCTATTTAAAATAACGCCTTTGTGTAATGAGGTGATTATTTTACCCTGCCCAAATAATATGTTCTCTGCAGATTTATCTTAAGACAACCGCAAACGGCTCCTAAAAAATATTGCTATGACAAGCCATGTGGCCGATTTCCCATCGGTAAAAATGACGAATTTCCATACAAACTTTCAGTTTTTCTTTCCCTTTTAGGGGATGAACCATCCTTAGTGCTCACCTTCGTTGTAGGGAGCTCTTGCGCACAAATTCATGCATCTGAACCCAGCGGCTTAGGCTGTGCGTTGTCTGTCAGTGAATGAACTTAGTAGATGGGTCATATAAACACTATTCCCATATGCGCCTGTATATGGTGCAGATGATTATTTCTGAGACAGTATTTAATGCGAGACTGAGATGTCTTGACAAGGCATAGGAAAACCGCTGGGACTGGGACTGCTGTGCTGGGACTAATACTAATACTAATGTACTTATCATGAAATTATCGCGGTAATTCAAACAAATCCTCAAAGCATACATTAACCAAAATGTCTTTGTGCGTCGGGTCAATCGCCGCAGATAAAAATATATTGTACCAAAGCGTCACATGTTTACGAGACAGCGTCCGAAATAAAAGCCATTGTAACGGATAAATACCAATGTTGGTCCTTTGACGCTCAGGAACAATGGCGCAGGGAACAAGGACAGATGTCCTGCCAAGTTTAGGCGTTTTGGGAATAATGTCCCTTGTCACTATTAAGTACCGATAGCTTAGCAGGAATTAAAGTGTTGTATTTTTTTTAATAACATTTATTTTCGCAATTCATGTTTATTCACTTCTTGCTTTATACAAAGTTTTAATTAAGTTGTGAGAAGTGTGTTGCAACTTGCAACATTAACAAAGACAGTTGGAAAACAAGTTCAAACAAATACGCAAACGTCTATTTATTTTGACGAGTCCCGTAAAAAGCTCGTATAGAATTTATAGGAATATGTCAATACTAATAGTCAACATCCCTCTATCCTTCTTCACTCAGCAATTATACGTCTGGCAGTTCATAGCATTTATTACCTTCAGACTTCCATCTATCGGGATGTTCAAAGTTTAATAGCAGACGTTTTATTACGATAAAGACGACGTTTTATTAGAAATACCCATTAGCACAATCACTTACCAATCATTCAAGTACGATCACGAGTCCGTACTCCACATAAGTACGACTAGTACACAACATAGATAGATACTTATGTTTGTATGTAAGTATCAAAGAGATTTTAACCACGTATGTATAGACGGACAAGCTGTCCTCCCATAGGTATTATAACACTGTTATTTGAAAATATTGTAAAAGCCAATTATTTTAAAAGAGTAACCGTGGAGTTTCTTGCCGGCTCTTCTCCATAGGAAACGACCAATTGGAACCGTGCACCTAGCTTCTGACGTTTCTTAGATTTAAGTGAAATAAAATATTTTTATTTCAAGCTATCTATTTTGTATAAAGGCAACTAACTTGCAACTAATTTAAACAAGAATATTTTGAGTAGTCAATTATTCACATGATGTATGATCGTAAACGAGGCAAAAGGAGTATGTAAGGAGCGTAGCAGATGACGTTCTGTAGTTTCTGACTACCATCATGGGAAGAGGGCGTGAGTTTATGTATGTATTTATGAAGAGAAATTGAAAAAGTTTTACTTATCAATATTGGCAGTATATGTGAATATTTTTGCCTGTAATACAAATACCTTGTTCGACTGTACGTTTCTGTTTGTAATAGTCCGTGTCACGCCGGTTTACATCCAATTAGTGCGCGCCCGTAAATAGTTGGAAGTCAATTAGATGGCTGCCGTGTCACTGTCCCCGAGTGTATTTACTGAAAACATACATGTGTTATGTAGATTTATAACATGTTCATTTACTGTGATTGGATGTGATATGCTTTGTCATTCGAAATTCAGTAGGACAAACATTTTGACATAGGCGTGGCCGGTTTTGATAAAAAAAAAACATTTAAATAAATAAAATAATGATAGTTAATTGATTCAGGTGTGACTTTGATGAAATCCATTATAAAATACAATAGACGTAGATATATTTAGTAACCTATTCCGCTTGACTATTCTTCAAGAGTCCTAAAAAACCCTGTAAGAAATCGACACGTGTTTCACCAGAACGCGACGTGTTACCACACTGAGCGCTGCGGACTTTGCGTCCAGCGCTCGGTGTGGTGACACGTCGCGTTCTGGTTTGCAATTGGTCAATCGTCATCCTGAGGATGCCTCGTTGAGAGGTGAAACACGTGTCGATTTCTTACAGGGTTTTTTAGGACTCTTGAAGAATAGTCAAGTGGAATAGGTTACTAAATATATCTACGTCTATTGTATTTTAAAATAATGATAGTACTTATTGTAGAATAGAATATTAAATTCATTATAGACGATAAGAAGAGGGTCAAAAAGACAGTTGTTTTGTAAACATGAATGCATTCGATGTTTCTAAGCTATTACGGACTGAAGCAAAAAATCTTACCAGCTGTTGAACAGGCTAAGCCTTAAAACACTAATTGCAATATATTTTAAAAGGTGTCACCTACTATTTTAGGTTAGAAAAACATCATTCCAGAAACACCTGGGTTATTTCTCATAAAGTCATAACATACACACTACTCAGCAAACAGTTTTCCTTGAATTAAAACATTAAAATCAAGTTTTCCTGCTGACCGTGTAAATGAATACCAAATGCAAATCTTTATATGGAAGCGTTTGGCCTTTATCGCGGTTGAATACATAGACTCAATGAAAGGAAATAAAGTAGTTTTATTTTGTTGATAATAAGGACAAAAATATTCATAAAAACTGGGCAAGTGCGTGTCGGACTCGCGCACGAAGGGTTCCGTACCATTGTCTATAAAAACGGCAAAAAAATCACGTTTGTTGTATGGGAGCTCCCCTTAAAATATTTATTTTATTCTGTATTTTAGTAGTTGTTGTTATAGCGGCAATAGAAATACATCATCTGTGAAAATTACAACTGTCTAACTATCACGGTTCATGAGATTCAGCCTGGTAACAGACAGACGGACGGACAGCGGAGTCTTAGTAATAGGATTTACCCTTTGTGTACGGAACCCTAAAAATGAGAAGTTTCCAAAGGTCAGCTGAGCAAAATGCGCCTGATCCATTTTGCCATGTTTTTACTAAGAACTGTGGAGTTTCTTCTTATTGAAAATTATATGATGCAATTATTCTCAATGTGTACAAATGATCGATCGTAATCTCAAAAAAAAAACATACAGACGAATTGAGAACCTCCTCCTTTTTGAAGAAGTCGGTTAAAAAAGAGCTGTCAAACTGTTCAAGGCTTTTATAATTTTGAATAAACATCCGAATCGCAATACATAATTAATATCACTGCCAAGGAGAGCACTCAAAGAAGTGATTTATTAATATGGGTCTAAGCGCCAGATTAGGTTAAAATCGATATTTTTAAACAGATTACTGGAACCTGAAAGTAAAAGAGAAATTTTTAAACCTATATGTATAAATTTTCTAAATATGTTATATATAGTATACCTGTAAATTACAGGTAAGTTTATAGGTATGGTGTACATAATAAATGGCATTCTATTCTATTGTAATGTATGGTAATTACACACTATTGCGATCCCAATGAACAATGTGTTAGTAATGCGTGCGTCTACAGCCGGTACCGTTGCTACGTAACCAAGATAACAATTTCTTTTACCATAGGATTCCATGTTCTACAGTTTTACTATCGATCGATAGTAATAGAACATAGTTGCATTCTATTTCTACATTCGATAGATGATCATTTTGAATGGAATATTTCATTTGGGAATTAAATTGAAGAATTCTTATCAATACATCTCTCGAACTCAGTATCAGAAATTTTTTATTACGAAAAGTCTTACTAATTGCACAGCCAGTATGTAGTTTCTCTTGATTGCGTTTTTGACCTTACACTGAATTAAGGACTTTTTTGTTTTTAATGAAATAGAAGTGATTAATATAGGTATGGAGATTATTGATGTGTTGTTTATTGTTTACGAACAACTTTATCTGTACCAGAAATATTTTGCACGATACACGCTTATCAGTCTTATCAATATTTGCAGATAAACAGTGTCTTTGTTTATAAGATCAACATTCAAAAGTGCACAAAATATCTTAGACAATATTTTCGCTGTTATTTCAAAGTTTAGGGCGAATGTCAACAAATCTAACTGAAATTCGCACTTTAGTGCCCTGATATTAATAAACTAGAACAAAAATAGAATAATACTACTACTAGTGTGGAGGCTAGTGCTAATTGAATGGGTACTGCTCTTGAACAATAACGTTTTTTTTTTACTTATCATAAAACCAATGAAACTACTTGAGTTCTCAAGTAAGACACTTCTCTTACCTTGGGTTGAAGCCACATAAATGAAATTTATACTTACATAACATTATAAATATTTTATTAGTAAATAAATGGCGCTTATTTCATTTATCCTGGAATGACATTCACATTATAACATTTAAACTACGTGAATTCTCACCTCTAGTGGATTCACGTATACTTAATATAAACACCATTTGCATTTTTAATTTTTTGCATTTTGTTGTTTGCAGATTTTTAAGCTTTGTAATAATGTATCTAATGATAATGTTTGTGTTGCAGATGCCCCGCGGCCGGGACGAAATGCAAGTAAACGTGGCAGGGCTCAGGAGAAACATAAAGAACCTCGCGCACAACTATTCCGATGCCCAGGTATGGCCTGTTCAGTTATATTCCTTCTTACAACCGTGGCAAGTTTTTGTCTAAAATGGACAACGCCAAAAGATGACCACTTCTGAACATGCTCTCTCTTCAGAGTGAAATGTTTAAAATCCTAACTCATATTTTAAATGCGAAAGTGCTTTTGTTTGTTTGTTACGCTTTTACGCTAAAACGGCTGAACGGATTTGGATGAAATTTGGCACATGGGTAAAGCATGAAATGGCTACTTTTCATTCTGGATCGCAGACGAAATCGCGGCATCTTGATTAAAATTACAAAAATAAGGATCAAATTCGCGAAAAAAAAATCGCTGTTCCCTACATTTAAGTTAGCATAGCTCGTTAAAATATAGGGAACAGCCGTTTTTTTTTTTTTTGCGATTTCAGTATTGTTCCAATAGTGAAAGTTGTTCATAATGATGAGTACTATAAATTCAAATTCACATTTTCCTCTGTCTCACATAATCAATATCAATTTTCCAGGTAAAAGTGCGCGAGGCAACATCAAACGATCCATGGGGCCCATCCAGCACGCTAATGGCGGAGATCGCCGACCTCACGTACAACGTGATGGCTTTCACAGAGATCATGCAGATGATCTGGAAGCGGCTCAACGACCACGGCAAGAACTGGCGACACGTGTACAAAGCGCTGGTACTTATGGAGTACCTTATAAAGACCGGCAGTGAGAAGGTCGCGATGCAGTGCAAAGAGAACATCTTTGCGATACATACGTTGAAGGACTTCCAGTATATGGAGGAGGGGAAGGATCAGGGTAAGTTCTTTGTTCTTTTCGGAAGTAAAACACGAAGGGTCTAAAATACAATAGACGTAGATATATTTAGTAACCTATTCCGCTTAGCTATTCTTCAAGAGTCATAATTGCAAACCAGAACACGACGTGTTACCACACCGAGCGCTGGACGCAGAGTCAACACGTTTGTGGCAACACGTCGTGTTCTGGTTTGCGATTGGTCAATCGTCATCTTGAGGATGCCTCGTTGAGAGGTGAAACACGTGTCGATTTCTTACAGGGTTTTTTATGGCTCTTGAAGAATAGTCAAGCGGAATAGATTCTAAATATATCTACGTCTATTGTATTTTATAATGGATTTCCGCAGTCACGCCTGAATCAATTAACGAAGGGTCTAACCACAAAAACTTAGACACTTGTTCAACGCGTGTTTAGTGTCAGTTTTATGTCAAACAGTTTTAAAAGGTGTTAAGGCTAAACAACTGATAAACACGGTTTTGTGGTAATGAGGTATCTGTTCTTGATTTGGCAAAGGATTGTGATAGATATGTTACCTGCATGATAGAAGTATGGGGGGGACCTTTGCACAACAGTGAGACAATATACAGTGAGAAATTGGAATTAATGTAATGCCACTGTTGGGGAGCTCGTGGCTCAGTAATAACAGCCGCACCGGTCAATCCGTCAGGTTAAGCTACGCTTGCCGGGGTTGGTCCGTGGATAGGTGACCATCTTTACATACCGAGACTCCTCCGTGCCTCGGACAGCACATTAAGCCGTTGGTCCCGGCTGTCATTCGTGGATCTTTGACTGTCGTTACGAGTCGTCAGAAGCCCGAAAGTCTGACAACCAGTCATACCAAGGTTTATATTATGAACAGTATGACCCAGTTACTGGGTTGTAGAGGTCAGATAGGCAGTCGCTCCATGTAAAATACTGGTATTCAGCTGCATCCGGTTAGACTGGAAGCCGACCCCAACATAGTTGGGAAAAGGCTACGCAGATTGATTGGAATGCCACTGTTGGGACTCGGCAGGTCAGACTTCTTCCTCTTTGCGCGTATACGCTAGTGGACGTCACATGTCCTCATCCTTCCATCCTCCATCCGTCCTTTTTGGTAAACAAGTCAGTTCACCATGAGTTTAGGACATACTCCCAATCAATTAATTTTAGCACACCACATTCATGTTCAAAGCAACCTTGTCGCCTGTTGAGCCATTGGCCCCGAAGCCATGCTAATAAGTCTAATGACTTACGAAACGCATCAACAGCGAAGTATAAACAATTTAGTAACATGTGCAGAATGTTAATGATATGTAGGATTGGAGGCGTTGCGTTATCTGTCGATGTGATAAGGACAGGGATTGTGAACCTGTGGTTGGCGGTAGAATTAATTGATTGACTAATTGTCTTCTTTCTCGCCCAAGGGCCGCTGACTTGGCTTCACATGCCGTCGAGAAATAACTCTGGTTTCCTCACGATGTTTTCCTTCACCGTTTTTAAAACAAATGATAAAAATAAAAATAAAACCAACAAACTGAAAATAAATTTATTTTCATGCTTTTTCTTTTGATAATTATACAATACGCACATGAATCCGAAAAGTCAGAAGTGCGTAGCTTGGGTGCTTGACTAATAAAATTGTATTACACAATGTTACAATTGATTAATGTTATTGCTAATATTGTAATGTAATGCAACTGACTTCCACCAATCTCTCAAAGATATACAGGAGATATCAGGGACTATGAACCTGACATTGTTTTATAAGTCATAGTCCAGTAATACGTTTTTAAATTGTAGCCTATAATAGCAAATAGGTTTGCTATCCCTGAAACAGATGATACAGTTGTGGGATGTTTAAGCTCTGGTAATATGTACCAGTTTGACAGCGACTTTCATTCATTCAGCTATTTTTGCCTCAGTAGGTCAGTGGTTTAAACAATGTAACGTAGAGCAGTCTTCGCTTATAGCAGCCCCGTGTATCGTGAAAGTCGACAGTAGTACATTTAGACAACGTTAGTAGTGCTAACGATACAATATTTGTCCTGGACTAAACTAGGATCTCCACTTTTCGTTATCCAAATTTTGAAACTGATTTGTCCCTTAACTTGCTTGTTATCTAATCTCGTCCATCCAAATTAAACTGAGAATCAGAACTTTACCCGACTTGTCAAAAAACGCCCACTTTCCTGCATTTAAATCGAAAGTCATAATGATTTGCTTATCCTGCAATCCTGCATTAACCCATTTTATGAAGCAGAAAGAACATTTCTATAACGCATTCTAGGACACTGAACGAAATATTAGACATTTTATTGTTATAACGCCCATGAGCGTTTAGTATCCCTCAAAGTGTTAATACTGAATTATCAGGACACCGTATAATGTATGCATCCATTTTGCCAGGTCTAAACGTCCGTGAAAAGGCGAAAGCGCTAGTGAACCTCTTAAAAGACGAGGAGAGGCTGAAGAACGAGCGAGCGCGAGCATTGAAGGCGAAACAACGGTTCGCGCAGAGTGCGAGCGCGTTCGGCAGCGACGGCGCCTTGGACACGCCCAGCAGTCCTACCTATCCCGCGGTGAGTAGCTTTGTTATGAATGAATGAAATGCACCGACCCCAGCGTGGCTTAACCAGACTCGATAAATCGAATGAACCCCAGGATTTGCACTAGCCCCTGGAGCCTCATGGTTCATGGGGCTACAGAGGCCATTGCATATCAAAGAGTAGACCGGGGGGCGCAGGTACATGGTAATGGTAGGGAAGACCGTGCCCGTCGGGATAAGGAGGGATTTGCGAGCCTACCGGATATGCATCCTTGAGTAAGGAATGGACTAGTGGAGAGTAGGGTAATATTTATATAAGGATGGGCATCTTTTTACGACGTCGCCGCCAGTTGGCTCCATTCGATCTTCACCGTTGAATCCATTGGCGGAGATATGCTGCGTTCTCGGCTCTTTTCTATTTCCTTGCTGTGTTATGCTACAATTTGCTGTTTTCTGTGTCTTCGTCCGAAGACTTTGGAAATATTAGCTCTTCCCCGCGACTTTGACTGCGTGTATTTTGTAGTTCATATTTTTTCATAAAAATCCAAGATGAAAATCGATTCGGTAGTTTAGGCTGAAAAGGTTTACAGACAGACAGAGTTACTTTCGCATTTCGCGACCCGACCGCCCCTTCTTCGCACTATTTTTACGACTTAACTTGAACATCGGGATTTCTTTACTATATTATGCAAGTTTATTATTAATGTAAGTATTGACACATAAACCATCCGGTATAAATTCTCAAAACGATGGTGAAAACCACTTTAAAATCAATCCAAATTCAATCAAAATAAAAACTAAGCCCAATCATTGTGTAGTTTAGAAGAACTAAGCAGTCACACAGACAGACAAAAAGCAACTTTGTTTTATTCTATGTATAGATAATGACATTTCTTCAGTACTCCTAACCGACGCCGATACTTGGATTGATGTAGAAATATTATAGTATTGGGGGCAGGAGGGGCCGTGAAGAAATTGTCTAAAACTGATTTTGTTTTGCTGTTTAATTTTTTTGTTTGTTTGTCTCGATAGTTATCTATAAATATAAAACACAAGGGTAATGTATATACTAGCTGTACCCCGCGGTTTCACCCGCGTAAGTCTCGATCCTGGGTCGAAAAAATAGATTACGACCGATTCCCAGACCTGAATATACATATAAAATTTTATAAAAATCGGTCAAGTCGTTTCGGAGGAGTATGTCAACTAACACTGTGACACGAAAATTTTATATATAAGATAGTATATGTTTTATCGTGTTTAAATATTTTAGAGTAAAAATGCTTTGTATTTAAAATTGCACATAGTATTAATAATATTGTCACTTCATAACTCAAACCTAATTCCTCTCATACATTACATGTTCATGGTGAAGTTTATCATTCAATTATGCAAAATAATCTAATTCTCACCAAGCACATCTCTCGTCTCTCAATGTGTTAACTTTCAATATCTTCTGTTTGCTAACCTAGTCGTTGTGTCCCTTTCAGTTCGGCAGTGACGGCGCCTTAGACGCCACGTCCAGTCCCACCTACCCTGCGGTGAGCACTTAGTACTAATTCACTTCTATAGCTGTACAAGGTCATTTTGGTGCGTGGCATAAATCGGAACAAACGCCGCGATTTTTTTATATTTTTTATACACGTTTCGTTGAGCAGTGGTGGCCCAGTGGTAACGGCCACGACTTACGAGTTGTAGGTCGTAGGTTCGAACCCCGACAGGCGCTTTACTTTGTGTAAATTATTTCATCGCCACTGCTCACAAAACGGTGAAGGAAAACATCGTGAGGAAACCGGCATGTCCTAGAACCAAAAATTCGAAGACATGTGACATCTACCAACCCGCACTGGGCCCGCGTGGTGGATTACGGCCCGCTCCCTCTCACAGAGAGGAGGCCTGTGTCCCAGCAGTGGGAACATAATAGGCTGATTATGCTATATACGTTTCATCCAACAATTGCACAAATGTTTACCAACAGCGCCCCCTTTTTTTGTGGGTGGGAAATCATCAAATGACTTCTCCCGCTCTGGGCGGAGCGGAAGGGCGAAACCCACCTGTGGTTCTTCAGTTGCCTGTTGCCAAGGTCAGCGTCATTCGAGCGCCAACAGATCCTTGTAGCAGTATAACTTTGTTGTCACTGACGTGTTGGCCAACGCTACAGCATAGTCTAGTTGGTCATTGAAGCTGCATACACAGAGCAGTGGGAGTGGGAGACATGGGAGGAACGACCTACTGTTATTCGGGAGCGAATGTTCGGCCATTCGGGAGCTAGCCGCCAAGACTAAATACTCCTTGGCAGATAGCAATGAATGACTGTATGTTTCTCTCGACTGGCCACAGCCTCATTGGTCTGGCAAAATCCTGAAGACGTTTTATAAAATATTATCTCTTTCAATTCCAGCTAAGCGGAGATTCAGCGGAGTGGTCGGGTGGCGGTCGGGAAGCCGAACTAGCGCGACCACTGACGGCAGGAGAAGAGGAACTGCAGCTGCAGCTGGCGCTCGCCATGTCGCGCGAGGAGGCCGAGCGCGAGGAGCGAAGGCGCCGCTCCGACGACGTGCGGCTACAGCTGGCCATCAGCCAGTCGCAGCAGGACTTCCAGTGAGTAGCACTCCGCACTGGCCGGCGCTATGTGCCAGGAGGCCGAGGTAGATCACGAACTCTTTAGAGGCATCCGAAAAATAAACTAACCTCCCTCTTGAACGATCAACAAATATCTCAACCCTAAGGCTGTCTGCTGCGTTAGCGGAACGTCCGCGACGGACGGATGGAAACATCAAAGAGCACTGCTGCTTGGCGCGGACCATCCGTCGCGGACGAACAGTCCAGTCCATCTCTAATCCCTACTCCACACTCATGACTTACCACATTCACCTCCATCCTTAATCCCATCCCCTCCAGACTGGAAGCCTATCTCCGCGAAGAAGCAGTCCGCCTTCACACATACAAGCGCCGCGCGCCTTCCGCACCAGAATGGACCATCGTGGACACGACCAGGGCTCCAATGTGGTCCACCGTGGCCCCGGCCACCGGTACGATCTGGTCGGGGGGAGACACGACTGGCCCGAACTGGCCGAACATGGTCTCGAGCAATGGACCGAACTGGTTGGCTCCTACAGACTCGTCGCCGCGGTGTTGGTTCTACGGGTGCATGGAGTGTCTCAGACCGAATGTAATACAGTCAGTGCCGAACACGTCACTAGTAGTAGTTGTTGCGTAGGGGAAATGTAAAGTTTTCGAGTTTTCTGGGTCGTAAAGGGGATGGATCTTAGAGTAACTTTGTAATAAAAAGACTTAAAATTATGATTTAGGAGGAAAATTCTAAGCAGATTCCACAATGAGACGAAGTATGTATACAACCAGATATCTATTGCGAATCAATTACTCCTCCTTTGATAGACCGCAATATGTATTTCAGGCAACTCTCAACGCTTTTTGTTTCAACTCTCGGCGCCAATTCGCAAGTTTATCTGAAACTAAAAACAAAGAAAATACGTTTATTTGCGCAAACATGACGCAAAGAAAAAACACAAAAACAAAAAGAACAAGTTGGAAAAATAAGCGTCACATCGGTAATATGCGTCACCCTGACGTCACAGAGAATGTATCCTTGTCGACAAGTTAATCGACATCTGAAATTAATGCTGTTAGCACAACCTACACAGGCTCACAAACTGATGCACTTTTCCTTCTACAGGACAACAGACGGTCTCCCACCTCCTAAGAAGGGCCACTCATCGCAGCAACAGTCGCACCTGCTGGACTTGTTGGACGTGAACCTCAGCAGTCCGGTCGCCGGCTCCGCGCCGCCCCTGGTAGACGCCTGGGGCGGCCACGACCAACCGCGACCGGTATATTACTTATTTTACTATTTATGTAGGCCCTGAAATTAAGACTAAAAAGAACTGTAGAAAATAAATTGTCATATTTCGTGTCAGTTGGAGTTAGCGACATTTCCAAAAAAATATAGCAAATAGTCGCGGGAAATATGACCATAAGATCATTAATAAGACGAAATAATAATAAAAAAATATCCCATGACAATCCAAAGCTATACCTGTCTGCCTGGTTTCTGGAACGCAAATTATGGACGCGTTAAAATTAAACGCAAGTCAAGTGATGCGATTGGCGGTTGATAACTGAATCAACTAATCATAGCAGGATACGCGCACTTGACAATTTGTTAATAAATAAATCTGTTGATTTTCGTTCCAGAAACCGGTTAGAGAAAAATATTCCAGAGATACGAATACTAATTTAGAAACAATATTTTGTAAAACTTTCGTTTCGTTTTTATTATATCAGCCTGTGCAGTTGGAATTCGGTATATTTGCCGACCCGATGATAAGATGTTTGAAGGAAGCCTGAGTGAAGCTAGCACTGTATGTAATGCTATGTTGGTAACTAGATTTTGGTTACAAAGGCAATTTTTCTACTATACGAGTTCTTCACACAATTAAATTATAGTATTTAAAGGTTTTGATGTAAAAGTATTCTGATAAAACCAAAATGTAAAGTCAAATAATTTATTTCAAATACATCCCCACCGTATACTGTCATGTGTGCTAATTTCTGTAATAGAATCAAACGCTAGACCAATATTAGTACTCAAACAAAGTAAAATTGTTTAATTAATCTCTAATATGTGCAGGAAACATCATCAGACGCGTGGTCAGCGGTGGGTAGTCCAGCGAAAGACCCCTGGGCCCCTGCGGCCGCGCCACCCGACCCCTGGGCCCCTGTCGCAGGAATGCATGTAAGTAATACCTCGAATATTCGATATAGGAAAACTTAAGATAACTGCGTTAGGTAATTGCAATAAGATATAACCCTTTAAATATTTGAAACGTGTGAAGAAATGAGAAACCAATGTCGCAATTTATGGCATTTTTTTTTTAACAAATTAGTCCTTATGAAGTACCTTCGCGGCTGTTGCCCATTTACTGAGCATAAGCAAAGAAAGAAATCACGGGACTGATATGGGTGGCCTTGTTACTGTAAATTATAATTGTTATGACTGGTTTCAAAAACTTAGAATTAGTTCTGGTTAACTTCCCTGGCAAATAGTGCTGATTTGGACATTTTGAAACAGGTTTTTAGTTTATTGTATACTAAAACTAGCACTTTGCCCGCGTGGATGTCGGTTATTATATACGAAAACCGTCCTTGAGAACCACTCTACCCATTGGTGAAAACAGCATGAAAATCGGGACAAGACTTTTTGAGTTTATGGCGAACAGACAGACAGACGCGGCGGAGGACTTTGTTTTGTAATATGTAAGGATGTACATTATTCTGTTATTTTTTCATTTCATTAGTCTTCGCAGTTGGATTTTGGTATATTTGAGGATGCAATGGTAAGATATACCTACTGATAAACAAAAGAAGTTGTCATAGTAACGCTAGAACTGTATGTAAAGGTCACAAAGGCACACTTATCCGAGCCGAACGTGTCGAACGAATCGAAGTCAACGAGAACGGTCGGAACGGTCTTCCAGATTCGGACGATTAGACGCGGGAGGTGTGCGAGGTTTCATATCAATAATTCTAAAATTCATTTCGTTCGGCTCGGATTAGTGTGCGTTCACCATTATGCTATGATTGTAACTTGAGTAATATTGTTTCAAGTCAATTTTGTTGCCACGTGACACGGAAACACTGAGATAGGATAGGCTCTTTTTTAATCTTTTTTACTTATAAAGAGCTGCTAAAATTATTTGTGTATGTTTGTAGAAGATAATATGTGGAAATTCCGCTCCGATTACTAAAATTCTCTAACTGATAGAATGCTACACTATTCCCGTGAGACATAGGCTACTTTTTATGCCAGAAAAATGCTAATGTGAATCTCCATTCAGTTAGTTTGAAAGATATTGACATGCTGACATTGTGTTTTCAGGGCAAGTCTCCTGTGTCCGTGCTGTCATCTCCGTCCTCGTCAGAACTGGAGCAGTTCGACGCGCTGTCGCAGCGCCCGCGCACCAACCACAACAACAACGCTGAGTCAGATCCCTTCGACCTCACCGCATTAGGTAAGAGCAACGTTTAATATACTCGGTTTGAACGTAAATCAGCGAATACGCTACATGAGGCACACTTGGACTACAAATAACTGAATGTATTTAGTGCTCAACTAATTTAAAACATGTTTCTGTCCCTGTCATCTTCAAGCTATTGACACAAATAGAACGATGTTTTAATTCGTTTAGCGCTGAACGTATTTATGATGCAATTGTGTCTAAGAGTTTAACCACAAATTTTCAAATTATACTGATTAAGTTGCTGCAATACACCAAAAAGTGATAGCGAAGCACGCGATCAGAGCGGAGTTGCCGACATATGCCCGTTAATCCCCATACTAAAGTGACAGGAACAGCATGTGATCTGACGGCAATTTAAGAAGAAGATTGAAGAAGTACTGTACGTAGTATCGAAATGTATAAAAGGCCTAATACTTGCAAGCTGTTTTAACCTCTCTGCTCGACAAGATTTTGACACGTGACAAATCAGCTAACTCGACGGGGTGTTGCGAATTCCGTCATGTAAATCAGGAATTTACATGAATTTTCAGCATTCGTGGTCAAACTCAAACCGCGCTAGTCTACTGCGAAACTTGTATAAAATAGGTATTAATACACCTAGCCAAAAGGTAGGCTACTTATATTCCCGGAAAATATGTACATAAACAATCTTCTCTCTTACTGAAAATACGGAAAAGACTAAAAGGACCAAATAAAGATATTATCATTTACATAAACTATATAAAAACACTATCAAATACAAACAAAAATGACCAAAAATTGTGGTGCTACGTGACACTTCTTAGTGCTAACCGTTCACCCATTTTTTTTATTTCGATTCAAAAGTTGCATTCAGTCTAATCGATACTCGCAATAAAATCAAACTTGAAAAAAAATAGTAGAAACTGAATTAAAACGCTTTGGTATATTTTTCACGAATTATTTTATTTTTGAAATTACTTTTATTAGCACTTACCTACAATGTGGATAGGGGTGTAATTTTTTTTTTCGGGTCGATGGCGCGCGGTTTTCCACGCGCGCCTCAAAGAGATGTCAGCACACCTGACGGGGTCCGTTAGGACCGATGCCTGCCAGGGTTGCGGAATAGTCCGAAAGAGATACCGGGACCTTGGCAACAGGCAACTGAAGGAACACGGGTGGGTTTTAGTCAGTAAGAGTCTGACACGCCCTTCCGCTCCGCCCAAAGCGGGAGAAGTCATTTGAAGATTTACAACGCAAAAAAAAAAAAAAAACGGTTCTGTACGTCCGAATGAAAAAACGGAACCTTAGTAGGATCACTCGAGTCTGTCTCTCGGTCTGTCACATCCAATTTGCTTTTTGCGAATTTCTGTGATCCAAACACGGAAGTGTAACGTAAATAAATGACATTTTGAATATGGGGTCACTGTTGGGGGGCAAAATAAATTGAAAAAAAAAAGTAAAACTATACCGTGTGACGTATCAAATGAAAGGGTTTGTTGTGACGGTTTCAGTTTTTTTTTTAATTGTTCTTATTTTTGGAACGAAATTCTTTAACGCAGCTTGCTGTAGAAGTAGACTGGCAGAACTCGTCACGCGAAAAAACCTTCATACTTGCGACTCACCATCATCTGCCTAGCCTTTTCCCAACTATGTTGGGGTCGACTTCCAGTCTAACCGGATGCAGATGAATACCAGTATTTTACATGGAGCGACTGCCACAACAACACCCCTATAACACAACACAACACCCGTAACACAATACCCCTTGGTAAGACTGGTTGTCAGACTTTTGGGCTTCTGACGACCCGTAACAACAGTCAAAGATCTACAAATGACAGCCGGGACCAACGGCTTAACGTGCTTTTCGACGCACGGAGGGGTGTTGGTATGTAAAGATGGTCACGCATCCACTGACCAACCGCGGCAAGCGTAGCTTAACCTGATTGTTCGACCTGTTATTTCTTAGCCACAAGGCCCTCCGCGCTTTCATACTTGTGACTGTTTTCTTATTTGATAGAGAGAGAGAGAAAGTGTGAATTTGGTCCAAGATTGTGGCTGCGAAAATTTTCACATATTTCATCAGTATCATTTACATAGTTTTCGAAAGTACTAAAGCCGATCGGTGAGGTCAAAATATAAATCCAAGATGGCCGCTGCGTTTTTTATTTGTCATTTGTGTCTGTTTCATGGCTTTCGGGTGATAGTGCTGATACCAAATAAGATAAATAATAATATTGTTAATCAATTCTCATAGACATCAGTCGCATACCGATTGTAAACTCGATAGTCAACATCCGTTAAAAAACCTACCTCTTTATTATTTTATCTCGTCCATGTGAGCATGCGTCTGGATGACTGCTGTTTTACTCGGACTATTTACACTACATAATATCGATGAAAATTTATAAGAAGGTACGAGTTATTTTCGGTTAAAACCACAGAATTAACTTTGTTTTTCATACTTTTTTTCGATAAATACAAACTTATTTTTGCAGGCGATAAGATTACTACCAACTACGGAACCCTTCACTGTGCGTGGTCCGACATACACTTGGTCAGTTTTTTTAAATATCGTGAAACTAAAAAAAAAAAACAATTTCTATTACTCAAATAACCTGATAAAAACAAAAACTACCAAAGTCACAGTCAAACTACAAAAAATATTGACATTATTTAAAAATGTTTGCGGAACATAATTTATCAACATTCCCAAACAAAATAGCCTACCTAAAAAATGTATACTGGGCATTCTGTAGCAAAGTATTAGAAAGTATCAAAAATAAAATCAACATTATAATATTGTCCAATAAATTAAAATAATTTTGAACAGCGAGCGCATTCCGAATTTAAATTCAAATTACAATTAAAGAAACATTTCGGCGCGAAATTCAATAATAGGTACCTATACCTCCCGGTTTCTTTTGTCCAATCTGTTGAGTCAATATAATTAAAAAGATTTCAATATATTGTCTGAAAAACTATTAAAATTACATTAGAAAAGTATAAATAATTATTTTAAACAGTGCAATGCTTAAAACAATTTTATTTCAATTTTCAAGTATCGATTTCCGACATTCGAATTATTAATTAATCGAGAAGAACGAAATTAAAAAAAAATTGTTTGGCATAATCGCTTTCGGACATCATTACAATAAAAAAACAATAATGGTCGTCGATTTTGATCACAAATTGAGTAGTGGTAATGAATAATACGTGTTATTGGACCTGTGTTCGTGTATTATGTTATGATCTGGACATTGTCTAGTTATTTGTAATATTTGGAATAATAATAGGTCTTTACCTATGAATTGCCGTTTTGTATGAAAAAATTTAAACGAATTTTTTTCATGAATTTTTTATTTGTATTAATCGAAGTAATCACCCATGCAATCAATGCATCTTTGCCATCGCAGTGGCAGTTTATTGATGCCCTTCTTAAAGAAATCAGCTGGACGGGAGGCAACAAATTCTTCAAAGGCATTTTGTACTGCCTCTCGGGTATTGAATTTTTTTCCCGCCAAGAAGTTATCCAAATTCTGGAAAAAGTAGTAGTCTGTAGGCGCAAGGTCTGGTGAGTAGGGCGGATGACGGAGAGCTTCCAACCCCAGTTCTTGCAACTTGGAGACCGTCTGCTGTGCAGTATGAGGTCGCGCGTTGTCGTGCAGGAGCAGCGGAGACGAGCGATTGACCAATGCTGGTTGGAGATGCGCCAGCTTCTCCATCATTGTGTTCAGTTCTTCACAGTACACATCTGCAGTAATGCTCACCCCGTTTGGTAAGAAGCTGTGATGAATCACACCGGCGCTAGACCACCAAACAGTGACCATCACTTTTCTAGGGGTAAGTTTTCGTTTAGGGCATTGTTTAGGTGCTGAACCAGGATCCAACCAACTTGCTGAGCGCTTGCGGTTATCAAACAGAATCCATTTTTCATCGCAGGTAACAATGCGGTTCAAAATTCCTTCATTTGTGTGTCTGTTGAGCAGTGCAAGGCACGTCTCGACGCGTACTTCGCGCTGGCGATCATTGAGTTCGTGGGGCACCCATTTGTCAAGCTTTTTTACCTTGCCAATTTGACGCAAATGGACCAATATTGTTTTGACGCTAACGTCGAAAGCTGCTGCTAATTCAGCCGTAGATTGTGTATCATCAGCTTCCACAATCGCCTTTAATTCGTCATTGTCGACCAAAGTCTTCGGACGACCGCGAGGTTCATTTTTCAGGTCGAAATTTCCAGAACGGAAGCGAGCAAACCAATAACAGGTGGTGCGTTGGTTTGTAGTGTTAGCTCCGTAAACGTCGTTGATGTTGCGTGCCGCTTGTGCCGCGTTGCTGCCACGACGGTACTCATATTCCATAATTACTCGAATTTTTAACGTATCCATGATGACGAAAAAGATTGAAATGCGATGAAAATGTAACACTAATCAATAAAGAAATGACTACTTTTGGAAAAAAAATCCATGTTTTTAAAATAAAATTAATTTGAAATTAGAATTCTTAGCCAAACAAAAATTATTTTGATTTGAAATGGCCAGTACTGCAGAACGGCAATTTCATAGGTAAAGACCTAATATTTGTCACATTTTAAATCGTATCTACATGTGTGTGAGTGATATTTGTGAAAAGTAAAAATGATAACACTCACGATTGGCGCGAAACTTCGGCTTTAGGTAACACAAAACTTCATTACCACTATTTATTTAACTTGAACAATGGATGAATTCGTCAAATAATTATATGATGTATTATTGACTGCCCCTGTGGTGGAGTTTGGATGTTAGAAATCTCCAATTTTTATGTTTTTTAGCCTTGACCACCACTGTCATCATAATGGCGATTATCGTATTTACATTTTCGAATTATTTGTAGGTAAATTAATTAACTTGCGCGCTAATTGAGAAAGATTGAATGGCGTTAACAAAATGAGTTTTTATCCAACTCTCTTAATTAACGCACATTCATATGATTTTATGGGTAGCATATTCAATATTTACATAATCAAGTTAGGGTGTCGTATGTGGTCATTCTGGGGTCCAATTGGACGCGCTACCGAGCCAGCGGAGGTTTGTGTGTTCGGGTCCAATCGGGGGCGCTTCCGAACTATACGGTTAAATAAATCAAATTGTTCTGCGACGGAAGGCGAAGTTATGCCACGTTGGTGTATCATGAATTCATAACTTAGACCAATTGACTACACTCATCGAGCGAGAGAAATACGGTGTTTAATGTGTATTTTTTTTTATGTTTTCAGGCGACAACCTAACACCAAAACCGTCATCCCCTCTGGTAGGCAGTTTGGGCGCCATCAAGAAGTCTCCCTCGGCGTTCCTGGGCGAGAACTCGTCGCTGGTGAACCTGGACCGCCTGCTGCAGCCGGCGCCGGCGCCCGAGCCCGCGCCGGCGCCCAACCCCTTCGCGCACGAGCCGCCCGCGCCGCACGCGCCGCCCGCGCCCACACGACCCGCCATGATGTTCGCGCAGCCGCAGCCGGTGAGCGCGCCCTCGACGTACTGCCCTAGTGCTGTCCGCTGCGGAGCGAAGCCTCTTCTCGTACAGAGAAGGCACGACCGTTGATCACCATCCTTGCTCCAGACGAGTTGTTGATTTCAGACAATTATACATACAAAATCTAAACACGATGTATAGAGTATTGGTTTAGCTATCAGCTTGTTAGCACTAGTATTTTACAAAAAGTTAATAATATTCTTAACCATGGCCATGCATGCTAGTAAAAGTAAAGATATATCTGTCTCCCAAAGAATGGAAAATCTTATGCAACAATACATGAACTCGTTTTTATAACGCAAACGAGTTTTCCAATTGAATAAAATTGATGATAAATATCTATTTGTCAGGCACGGCTCACAATGAACGAGCTAAAACAACAACAGATGGGTCTTACGGGCCTCAACTTTGGCACGGCGTCCCCTTCCTTTGGCGCGCCGGCGGCGCCCGGGCCCCTGGTCCCGCTGGGGCCGGCGATGGGCAATGGCGCGGACCCCTGGGCCCCCGTAGCCCCGGTGGCGGCCCCGCGCTCCTCGTCGCCGTGGTCCCCGCCGCACACGCGTCACACACCCAACCCCTTCCTCTCCTAGCCGCTCACCACACAGGTACGCTACCTTCAGGTATTTTTACTCCAACTTGAAAGCATTTATTTCAATTAAACCACCAGGCACTTTAATTGTCAAAGGAGTCCAATGAAAGATGATGCTAGTTGCCCAACCAAGCGTAATAGTTTCTTATGGAGAAGAAAGGGCAAGAAACTCCACAGACTTCGGAGTTTCTATATTGTTACAAAATATAAGTTACATCAATTAATGTTGAATTTATGATTATAATGTGAGAACGAGGTAAAAAGACGTGCATTTAATCTGATGATAATTATTAGGTCTTTACCTATGAAATTGCCGTTCTGCAGTACTGGCCATTTCAAATCAAAATAATTTTTGTTTGGCTAAGAATTCTAATTTCAAATTAATTTTATTTTAAAAACATGGATTTTTTTTCCAAAAGTAGTCATTTCTTTATTGATTAGTGTTACATTTTCATCGCATTTCAATCTTTTTCGTCATCATGGATACGTTAAAAATTCGAGTAATTATGGAATATGAGTACCGTCGTGGCAGCAACGCGGCACAAGCGGCACGCAACATCAACGACGTTTACGGAGCTAACACTACAAACCAACGCACCACCTGTTATTGGTTTGCTCGCTTCCGTTCTGGAAATTTCGAACTGAAAAATGAACCTCGCGGTCGTCCGAAGACTTTGGTCGACAATGACGAATTAAAGGCGATTGTGGAAGCTGATGATACACAATCTACGGCTGAATTAGCAGCAGCTTTCGACGTTAGCGTCAAAACAATATTGGTCCATTTGCGTCGAATTGGCAAGGTAAAAAAGCTTGACAAATGGGCACCCATTTGTCAAGCTTTTTTAACACCCCCACGAACTCAATGATCGCCAGCGCGAAGTACGCGTCGAGACGTGCCTTGCACTGCTCAACAGACACACAAATGAAGGAATTTTGAACCGCATTGTTACCTGCGATGAAAAATGGATTCTGTTTGATAACCGCAAGCGCTCAGCAAGTTGGTTGGATCCTGGTTCAGCACCTAAACAATGCCCTAAACGAAAACTTACCCCTAGAAAAGTGATGGTCACTGTTTGGTGGTCTAGCGCCGGTGTGATTCATCACAGCTTCTTACCAAACGGGGTGAGCATTACTGCAGATGTGTACTGTGAAGAACTGAACACAATGATGGAGAAGCTGGCGCATCTCCAACCAGCATTGGTCAATCGCTCGTCTCCGCTGCTCCTGCACGACAACGCGCGACCTCATACTGCACAGCAGACGGTCTCCAAGTTGCAAGAACTGGGGTTGGAAGCTCTCCGTCATCCGCCCTACTCACCAGACCTTGCGCCTACAGACTACTACTTTTTCCAGAATTTGGATAACTTCTTGGCGGGAAAAAAATTCAATACCCGAGAGGCAGTACAAAATGCCTTTGAAGAATTTGTTGCCTCCCGTCCAGCTGATTTCTTTAAGAAGGGCATCAATAAACTGCCACTGCGATGGCAAAGATGCATTGATTGCATGGGTGATTACTTCGATTAATACAAATAAAAAATTCATGAAAAAAATTCGTTTAAATTTTTTCATACAAAACGGCAATTTCATAGGTAAAGACCTATTATTAGCTTAGACAGATATCACACTCGTCATTTTGATCAGTACGCATGCATACATTTTTGATTGTAATGTTAGTTGTTTTGTTCGCAGGGTACAAGGTAACGCGGGGCATGGCGGGAGCGCGGCGTCCGGCCGACCCCGTACGAGCGGGCCGCGCCGGCGGGGCCCGGGGCCCACAGCGCCGGGCCCCTCGGAGCCGGGCCGCGGCGCGCGGGCCCCGGGGCGCAGGCCGCAGGAGCGCCCGCCCGCCCACACAAACTGTTCTACTTCCACGACTACGTGTACTTGACCAAATCATAAACTGTACGCTTCGCGTGTGAGGTCGCGCGCGCACTCGACGCACCGCTCGTGTCGTGAGAGCCCCGTGACGTCATCGCCCCACAGTGACGTGCGCCGTCTAGTTGTAACGAACGATAGTTTATTCCTCAGTCTGCGCTTGTTTGTACGGAATTAGTATTTTTGTTTCTTTTATATGTCCTATATACAATCACCAATTTTGATTACCAATAAAATGTATGTATATTAATTGTATTTGTTGTAACAACTAATTTACGCAAATGGTGTGTGGTATAATCATGTGAAATTATGTTTTAATATAATGTGGACTCAGTATGGTGGTAGGTAGAAGACTCGGGTGTCGACGCACTCGACGTACTTTTATTGACAAAAAATACAAAGATGATTTTGTTTTAAAAAAAAATGTATAAAATGAATGACGATATTTAAAAAAAATATATAATATATTGAATATAAAATGTATTAGAAAAATAATACGTCACGACTATATTTGCTTTTTTGCAAAATTAATGTTTTGTTATTGTCGATGTGTCGATACCCAATAACTTTAGACGCAGTATACATAATGTAAAATGAAATGTTTTTTATTAATAGACTGGATAATGCTGTGAGCTGTCGTGTTTATATGTAGCTGACGATTCTGTATGTTTGTGGGTGCACTATATCGTGAATAGATGTAAACTATGGGAAATTATTCGTAATTTTTTTATTGTACAAATGTCTGATTAATTCATATTTCGATATTGTACAGATTCCAATTCAATAAATATATAGTTTAATTAAATTATAGTGTTTTTGTGGTTTCATGTATTATGATGAGGAGCGAGTGTCAAAATTGGGTTTTAAAGAGATGTGATGAACTCATAAACTTGCAAATAAATAAGCAATAAAAATTAACTGTAATCTACAAATAATTATCTACATCTACTTGAAGTTCTGGCGATTCTGGTTAGATCAGAGCCTAGGCTGTAGGACTATGTAATAGAGTGCACACACAAACATACAGAAGAATAGACCGTAGCCTAGAGAAGTAGCGCCAATAGTCTAGAGTACTCTAGAGAGTTTGGGGCCGACTTCGGAAACTGTCCGTATTCGCGATCACTACAATATTCTCGAATACTTGTGTATCGGTGAATCTATAAATTTTACGTGAACTGTGACGATACTCGTAGCTAAAAATTGCGTGTCTGACATAAAAATTAAACTCTCCATAAGTTTTCAACAAGATAGTAAAAATAAAATACTTAAATTATGAAGAATTACATAAGAAGTTAATATTAGCCTACGATAAGGCGATAGCAATAAATAGAAATAAAAAATGGGAAATTATAAATGTAAAAAGTGTTAGCTATGTGCATCGCCACTGCTCCGGCCCCAAACTAATTCGGGTGTTAAGGGGTTTGGTAAGGATCTCGGTGAGTTTCACAGTGTGATTGCACCGAATCGCAATAAATACGAACGTACCGTATTTAAATGAAGCAATAAATATGTTATCACACATTGTGGAGATGTCATGCGATGGATTTGGTCACATATTACGTCGCAATCGCTTAAGAAAAGCGTTCTTTCTTTTTTCCAAGTTAAGCAAAATGTAAGAAATCGTATTCTGTGAAACTCAGGCGAGACATTGTCGCGACGACTAAGGTGACAAGTTGTTATTCGTGCCTTAGTAAAGTTTTGTATTACAGTAATTGTATTGTACGTCGCCCTCCACTTCTCTTCTCCCCCTTCTCTTGTATTCACTGTCGTGGGGGTAACTTGCTGGCTTCTCGCAGTCATTAAAATAAGGGACAGGGTGGGTGTTATTCGGGATAGTATTGAGAAGCTGGCTGGGGATACGTCATCCTAGTATGTAACCTTGCTCAACATACTAACATCTACGATACCTGAGCCTATAGGGTGAACCTCCTTCGTGTTACACCCATGATCAATGATATCTGTCCATACCTTTTATTTAGATAAAGTCACAATATTTTGTCATACAAAATATCTTGGACTATTATTTTTGCATTTTGTTTACAAAATTTTAAAGTTTTGAAACATGATTACATTTGACTGCTTTTCGAAGCAACATCTTAATAGGTGCATTTTTTAAGTAATACATTCTAATGGTGTTATCCGATTGTGTGTAAATGTCAATTTTCGACATTAGTTTGCTGGGGTAACGCACACTATCCGATTCGGAGATAGAACTGACCTAAAGCCGCGTTCACACCAAATGTATAGTCGGTCGCCAACTGTGAGCGTCAAGTTCCAAATATATGAAAAAACCACGTCAACCGCTGACTGATTGTCCGTTGTTTTGCAGTAATTCTCAGTCGCGTAGTCGGTCGCCGACTATACGTTTGGTGTAAACACGGCCTATATGTTTGATGTTACTTCGATAAATTGATTAAATGTTGTTTACAAAAAAAAACTAAGTTGAGAATACAGTAAAAGCCTTTTTTTTGCAATACTCCCTAGTATTGCAAAACACCCTTGGCTTTTTTACACTTTGATTTCAATTTCAATTCGTATTGAGTTCATAATTATGAACTACGCTGCGTCCAATCAGAATGCGCTTGTAACATACAAATTATTCCAGTTTATATTAATGAGCTGAACTATCAATATGTCCTCATTATTGTAGTATTCAACGTATTAGATAAATGATGTACGATTAGTTTACACGCTGTGTTGCCATGCGCGCGCAAAAACAACCCCTTGCCAGATAAGTAATAGCATTTATATAAATAATAATTACGATAATATCCATTTGATAATACTGCAGTTCAGAACGGTCATTCGCGCTGGCAACATATTTAGCGTTGGCTTTTTTTTCGCTTATTAACTATCAGGTTGATGTGGTTGTTGTTTATCCGTTATTTAGATAAATTATTATTTTTAATATTATTTCCTGACCATTAAATGCATCGATGCTAATTCAACGTGTCACTAGCTAGGGAGAACTGTAAAGATTAATGTAACTATTTAATTAAAATATATAAGTTTTGCAATACATCTATGTGTATCATTTCAACATTGCTTTTTCACCAACACCGTAACCCGTGCGTACAAATGTCAAACAAAAAACTGTAAATCCCAATTCATTGCCCCCCCCCCCCCTGTATCACACCCCGGGACGTACAAACGTACACAGATACTTCTAACAGCAGCGCTTACCCATATTTTTTACTCCATAACATAACATCACGCCCGTTTCCCCGAAGGGTTGAACAGAATTGAATTTTAAAATCGTTCGAATTTACTTTACGTTTGCTGCGCGCATTCGTTCTAGACTACTAAACAGTGCGTATTTGATTGACACGAACTGAACACGGCTTTGGTGGGCCTTTCCCCAGCGCTATAAAAGCGTGGTGCCTTCACGTAACTGTTGTGATTGAAGACGAGAAGGTAAATACGCATTCCTCGATCCTCCAAATGTCTCGCTCATGGTTCAGCTCTGTTTATAATTTAGATCCTGTTTTCACCCCCAATCAATAATTCACCCCTTAAGATTGAGCAGCATAATTTATGAGGGATAAACCATGCACTGTGCACAACAAAATGCAAATAAAACACAAGTTTACAATATGATTATAATTTATTAATTAATAGTTTACAAAGACGTTATCGTACAAATATTTCAGAATCAGCATTGCATACAAAATACCCTCGATAAAAAATCATATTTCTCGTTTTGTTCATTATAAAAAGAGGAGTCAACGCTTCCCAAACGTTTTCGCAAGTACAGACTTATACGCAATTGGAAATCGTTTATATACAAGACTATGCACCAGTTACAAAAATCTCCGTTGTAATGTAAAAAATAATAAAAAAAAATGGTTTTTAATCCCATGTCGTAATTCTAGAAGCATGGAATGGACGATTATATAGTTGGGAGCGGATCAAGCTTACCCTAACGTGATAACTTACAATAACTTACCTACCTTACATGTTCATTAATTAGTAGCCAGACTCAGTGCGAAGTACACCTCCTACACAATGGCGACTTGTCGCGACAGCTCACGACTAAAAGTTGCAAGTTTACTACGAACAACTTCAGTTGGTTTGCGCTAAGATCGCCTTTGTGGAGAAAATATTTGAGTCTGTCAAATTAACTATGCACAACTTTTTACGGCTGAGATGATCAACTTATTTGTGAGATTATTATGATTACTACTTAATTAGTGAATTGCACTCCTGTATTGAGCACAGACAATCACGACATTTTATTTCTTTTTATTTTTGATTTGTGTTGTCATGCAGAGTTAATATTGTCAGACTGTATTAAGCAATGTACCGGTACATTGGTGTGAGGCGAGGGCAGCGCCTCGAGCACTCGTCTGGTATTGCGTCAATCCCTGTTTTAACTTAAATTAATTACGGTACAGTGTTACTGCAGTTATGTGCTGTTTGTAGGCATCAGTCTCACGATGTTAACATTTCACTAACCTACAGGAAACGACGGTAGTACAGTACTGGGGGCTGATAAAAAATTGTATAAAAAACCATCGACTAGACACTACAATATCCAATAAATATTTTTCGAAAAATTTCAGAATAATGTCTTCCATACTAATTTATATACCATACAATCTAGAATAAATAATTCAAGCGATACGAGTGACGGTCACAAATATTTTAATATAAAAATAATTCGACATAAGCAACGTGACGGCAGATCTACCAGTTATAGGAAAAATAATCTATGATTACAATAATAAGGTGAAGCGATATTTTCATTATGATCACATTCGCGCTATATCGCGCGACACTATCATCTTAACCGTACTAAATGCAAAACAGGGCGGCGCTTTGTGAATGACGCATTTTAAATAACGTTTTTTTTTTAGTACGAAATGTGTATCATCAATGCAGGAACATTGACTAACATTCCCATTTTACAATAATATAATTAACCATTGGCAGCGGATTCCATCTCAGAATTGGCTGATTGGGTCGTTCGTCGCCGCCACGCTTCGACAAGATGGCGGCTAAAGGTAAACTAAAATGGCGTCAGTAAAAGCGCGCGCCTTCGGAGTTGACATTCTCGATATGAAGTTAAGTCCCACGCCGCACTGCAGCGAGCGCTGCGTCGTGAACAGTGGTGCGTGATAATGGAAGAGTATTGCGAATAGGATTTGTATGAGAGATCCTTTTGAACATGATTGTTTGGAGGAATTGATGATTGTCGTATGACTTCCTCAAACTAAAGGCTTGTAAATGAGTCAACTTGAGCCAATCTGTAGTCACAGAACCATAACTTAAACAGTTTAGGACGAATTCGCAGTGTTACAAAACCGAACATTACACTCTGCTGATTTTAGTCAGCAGTATGATGATGATGCGTTGTCAAAAGGATCCCCTAGTAGTGAGTCGTGCCTGGTGCCTAGTACTCCCAGTGCGTGGCGGTGTTGAGGTCGGGCCCGGCGAGACGGAAGTTCCCGTTCTTGGCGGCGGCGAGGTAGTCGCCTCCCTGCGCGGCGCGGATGGCGAGGCGCGTCGGCTCGCGCAGCTCCAGGTGGAAGCCCTGCGGGGAGTCCGCGTCGCACTGCACCGACTCGCTGTCTGCGTGCCAGTATTTGCCGTTTTGTCCTGGAATTAAGAGTTTGGAATGTAGACCGTGGTAAACTCTTATACGCTGAACGTACTTATTCCGACCACCTAGGGCCATCACTCATTTTGGGATTGTCAAACACCTTCAGTCACTGCTGTTGACAATAATAAGGCGCGATAACTTTGAGTAGTATTGTCTGAGATCATAACAAAATCTTTTCAGCAATATTATTCCTGCTAAATGAATTCAACTGCCTTAAGGAAACTTGCCTACAGCCGAGGTGAGCGTTTGAGATACTAATTCTCAAAAAACTGCTCCAAAGATATTTAGGTACTCAATCTTAGAATATTTCTCAAGGGTATCTAATGAAGGGATTCAGCTTACCTTTGAAGTAGACAGCGCCCTTGGGTCCGCGGATGACCTGTATGGTCTCGTAGTTGGCCTTGTTGCACTCCAGCCGCACGCCCTTGGGCCCCACGAAGCCCTGCTCGCACTTCAGCACCAGGATGGGCCTGCAACACGGTACTCTACTTAGTAACTGAACACAACATACAACTCTAGCTGTACAACATCGGAACTAAGGCGGCCACCTTATTTTCTCAATACCATTATTTCTCAAAACATTATCACAAATGTTTACCAACAGCGCCCCCTGTCAATTTCATTCAGGAGCCCAAAAATCCTTGAAACTAAACTGTATTATACAGTTTTACTTTTAGTGCTTGAATTGTATGTATTTTATCATATTATAAAATTTTCATGATGTTGATTTATTGAATTATATTTATCTCCATGCTATGTATTATTTTTGACACAATAAAATATTGTAAAAGACAAACAATTTACCTTTCTTCATGGAAACATAGGTCTTACTTTTTTTTTGCGAAAGCTAAGAAATGTACGTTATTATTATGATTTAATTTTTACCCGACTGCGCGACGCAAAGGGGGTAATGTGCTGAATGGTATGTTTCAAGTAAGATGTGATTAAATCAGAATCAGATGTCATCTCATATCTCTCTTGTGTAAAGATTTGGTAGTAACCAACGCGAAAAAATAACAATACCAGTTTTCTTGTATTTAGCCATTATAACCCACCTGTTGATGAGATAGAAGTAATATTTGCAGTTCTCCTCGATGGCGTCTGCGTTGGCGTACAGGTGTCCGGAGCGCTTGGTCATCAGGTACTTGCCGTTGTTGGCGCGGAAGGCCACGGCGCCGTCACCTTGCCATTCCAGCTCGAATAGAGCGTTTGATGACCTGCGGACAAGAAGTGGGCTGTTTCAGAGACATCACACTATCATTAACTATATAGAATGGAATCAAAGAGGCTATGAATAAAAGAATATTGAATAAATGAATATTCTTTTATTCATAACTTTTTGTTTTGATTGTATCAGGATATTCCAGACCAAAGCAAAGATCAAGAATGAGGGTTTTCCTTTTGTCGTTAGATGTTTAGCAAGTCTTGTGGCGGAAAAGTCCTCATTATATTTAAAACTTCATATTTATGGTTGAACATACTTGTTGTCACCGGAGGCCTGTATGCCGCCGCCGGTCTCCAGCGTCCAGTAGCGGTCCTGCATGGTGCGGATGTACCAGCGTTTCGTGGCCCAGTCGAACTCCAGCTGGAAAGTCTCGTGAGAAGAGATCTCGTCCTGGTTTGCTGTCACGTCAACACCTGGAAACAATGGAAAACAATTGTTAGGTTCTGGTAAAGAGATTGTCTAGGATATCAGATTTTAGGTATACGAGGGATGTTTATGGTCATTGTAATATAATTCTAAAATAATTTCTAATTTAAAGATTTTTGTGTGGTCATTCCATGCATACACCAGTGTGTTTGTGAAGTTTCAAGTTTACCAATGATCTATTCTATATCATCCGTTCTAAAATACTACATATGCGCCAATCTACGTGCCACTGCGCAGTGGCGTAGGAATAAATAGAACACTAGTGCTAAGTTGTGTGTAGGTATACTAACTAAATGAACGTGGTCTAAAAAGTATAAAGTTTTTTTTTAATTTAGACATCCCTCTACGCCCTCTTGCTTATTGTTACCAGACTTAAAACGTATTCTTATCATGACAACTACAAATAAAATTCGTCAGTCAGGAGAACACCTTTTCTTTGTTCAACCGAACAAATCAACTCGACCTTTCTGGGCACTCTCTACACTCAAGCGGTGCAAGTGGACAGCTGACCGCCTGTTGCTCTGTTTGTCAAGCACTTGAGACCGTATGGACCAGAGTACGTCGGTAAACACTACAGTAGCTCAAGATATAAGGCACAAGAGGGATAGGACTTGGGAAATCATGTCGAGTGCCTTTAATCTGGTTTGGATAAGGAGATGTGTTTATTCAATTGTTTACCGCACTTTCTCACCAAAGATAGCTCCGCAGCTAGCAGCTACAGCTACCATCTAAGTCCTTAGAACTATGCTTGTTTAGGCGACTCCTAACTTGGAAATGCTAAAGACATAAATAGCAACCGGATTTGGTAGAAAGGATACAAGTATGGAACTTTATAGTATGCTTAATAAGACTTAACGCAAAAGAGACAGACATGAGATGGTGAACGTATTTGAGATGTTATTATTATATTCCTGCCTGTGGTTATTTAAGTATTTTCAGCTAGTCAGATATTGTTTAATATTTTCATATCATAATCATCAGTAAACACAGCAGTGCACTGGACAGTCTCTGTAGGCATATAAACTAAGTATAGTATCGTTAAACTTCAGTCCCAAGTGACACAGGACTCATGTTAGTATAATCACGCTTCACATGTGGCCCCGAGGGGGTGAGTAGAGATTGTAATTGAGCGGTGCATAGTAATGAAGTGGTTGGCGACTTGTTATGCTATGGTAGACGGTTGGAAATTAGATTAGTTTCGGTATTTGATAATTGACAGTTTTAATATAGACTTGTTTGTTGTTCTAATTACACATTAATAAGTAAACTTATCCTAGGTACCTAATCAGTGTTGTTTCAATAAGGTCCTTTAAAATAGGAAAATCCTGAATCTTGAAAGAAAAACAGCTCATAACATTACTAAAAGGTTAATCGTTTCGGCTTCACAGTATTCAAGAAATGCTCATATTAGCTTTGTTAAAATGTGTTGTCATACCTACAGTAAATTCCAAGATATTACCACCGATACTACGGCAAAAACACAGCAATCTCTGAATCCTCTTTTCTCCCGGAAGCTTAGCGTTAGAACATAAAGTTCAAAGTAATGTACAAGTTGCAGCCAGGAAGCGGCGCAAGCGCATCAGTCCGTCGGTGTGAGTTAAAGATTTGCCGCACGGCTGACAGGCGATCGTGCGCAACGGCTGGCTGAGACCAGGGCTGGCAGAATTGCAAGATGTATGATAAGATTATTCTTGAAATGTACTGGAAATCTTGGAACCGTGCACCTAGCTTCTGACGTTTCATAAGTGCCTGGGTTTTAAGTGAAGTAAAATATTTTGATTTTTTAATAGAGGTGGTGTTTCATCTGCATGTTTGTACATGCAGATGAAATACCATGTGGTTTTTAGTCAGCAAGCGGCTGATCTAACCTTTCTTCCTGTTGAATGTGTGAGTAACTCCTGTCCCCCGGCAAAGGGAGTGAAAGTACACAACACAGTGTAGCTAAATCTGTAAGAGTATTTCAGACCGCTTCGATCGGTATAAGAATAATTTATTTGCTAAAAATACAAGTTTTACCAGATGTTAAAATTTGTGGTTTATGCACAGTCCATAATATGTTGCCTGTTTAGAGACATAAGCGGGATCTCCACGCGTAGAGAAGAACAAGGATTCATGACAAAATGAATGGAAAGAATCTCTGTTTGTCTCAAATGAATGAATACAAGCAAACAATAGCATTGTTCCAGATACGGTATGCTATAGATTGAGTCACATATCATGTAAATAGATCGATACATACCCATGTATTGACATTAGTTACGGGAATATTACAATGGGAATTAAAGCATTTATTGTGTTACTGCATCTCGACAAGCGAATCAATGAACCATAACTAATAATAACCGTTGTTGTCGAACCGTTATTTTTAGTAAACAACAAGTAACTGCTACAATTAGTAATTTGTGTTTATTATCTATTGTAATAAGACTTTATAGCTTCCATAATTCTCGTTTGCAGTTTTTGTTATACCAATTACATATTTTGTAATCCTAATTAGATATTTTCACATCCTAATTGTGTCATAAATAATTAGCAGTTGGAATTACTTTCCTTTTTACAGTTCAATAGATAATTTATTTTCATATAGGGTACTTGACTACCCTGGAAAAATGTAAGTAAATTATTGCGAAAAATCATAGGTAACCACAACCTCTCTATTGTTCTGTTAATCACGTCAAACTAAACAAGAAGAATAAAGGCAACTTGAAAATGGGAGAAAACTATGCTTTGGCATAACCTGGCTCCTCTCGAAACAAAATCCGTTTTCAATAATAACCGTTCGATTGGCAGCCCTGCTAGCATCGTGCGCTATCATCGGGCTATGACCGGCGCGCGCGCACGGTACCGCTAGCGGCTCTCGACGCAGATGCATTGTCAGCCATTATTTGTTGTGTAACGGACAGGCTCAGGCGATATTCTATAAATTCGGTTTATCTGATGAAAGTACTGTTTGAGAAAATATCGTAGTTAAGAACAGATCTGATCTAGCAGCGCATAGGAGGATGCTGCTGGCCATTGTCCTGACAAATCCAACCCCTTCGTTCAAACACACAGGCTTCCGTTGTGCTTCAGTTTTAGGAGCCTATGTGGAAGGTAAGAACATAGAATAAGATCCTAAGAAGGCCACTGCTGAGCACAACTTGGCAATAAGTATGGGACATCATCTCTCATCAAATTCCTAACTGCTTTCCTACTTTGAAGAAGACTGACTGGCTAATCTATTCATTACGATATCTATGAGGTATGCGATAATGTAACCCAACAGAAGATGACGAAAACGATACTTCGATGAAAATACTTTGGTCCCTTTTTGAGCAACGAGACGCGCCTATTGTGTCATGAACGTTCTGAAACTCATCTACTATCCGTCTTCATCAAAGGTATTGACAGGCGAGGTGGTGGAGCGTGTAACACAGCCGCGCCCGCGCCATAGCCGCACATTACCTGCGCAGGCGCATAATTACAGATGTTATCCGCGGCGCCGCTCCGCTGCCTGGCTGGCGGTGACGGGAGTGGCGACATATAATCGCTAACACTCGTGTCATGCACAATTGTACACTCGACAAAACACAACTACTCCTCATCCAAGAAACCTAGACAACAGACTGTCAGTTATTCAAGACTAGGTACTGAGTTTTTAGCTGCCTTGCAGGATGGTACCTACCTATCACCAAATTTTATGGCAGTTCTGAAGTTGAGGTCTTGCACATTAAAAATATTTACAATAAAAAAATATGACAACTAATTTCGTGTGCATTGCTAATTTTTATTTCGTGCCTACACACCAATCTTCTTTGTATAGTGTACCGGTAGTAGTGTGTAATTAACGATGTGTGAGAGTTGCCACACAACGTGCCTTAGATGCTCGGTTTATGGGCTGGCTGGCTCGGTTAAGGATGTTACTATCTAGTAGATATATTTGCAGACAGTTCCGGAAATGCTTTACATCAGTATACCACGGCCCATGATCCACACAAACTTCTTGTAATTGTTTGAAATTATATTTCCAGAATCTCGAACGAGCTTGAACTGAAATAAATTTTTATTATATTCATATTGTTAAAAGTACGGCAGTTAAAACAAAAATATAACAATTAATTTTGAAATATTCCAACTTCACCGTAAGCTACCGCCACTTGCATTACTAAGTAAAAATAAAACGAAATAGTCAAACTACCGACCAATTATTTTAAAATTAAATAATAAATCACAAAAATATTCATTTTACGTCGAAACTCGTTACGGCAAGCTACTTGGAGCATAGATTTAATTAAAACTATAAAGTTTAGTGATGTGGCGAGATCACACGACACTGTGCAGGCATCCGTGCAGTAGAAACGTTAGAAAGCATAGCGCGTTTTTTGCGCGGCATAGCTGCGCGCGCGCACTATCAGCCAATTCCGTTGACAATTTGACGTTGCTGAATATCTCTTAATTGGCTTGCTCTGCTTTTGAATGGAAGTTATCAAGCATATCCGATTATTATAATTATGCGTTTTTCTTTGTGTAATAGATCTCGGTGCGGACGGTTAAGCCGACAGACGTGCGATCAATAACAACGACACCTCGCTGTCGTTACGTATTCAGATAATTCGTTTGAGATTTAAATAATAACGAAGGTTAACAATAGCAGAAAGAGTCTGGAAAGTTTTTACATATTAGGTAGATTTATGTAATCTGCATGCGTGCACTTGAGCATATATTTTTAATTCGCAACAATAAAATAGAAAAGACGCTACGCCCAATATAGCACGCGATGCTTAACGAGTAAATTATTATAATTTAGCATCTTAAGAACGAATTACGCGGTCTTTGCACCTTCGAGGAGGCGATCTGAAATGTAAATGATGTTAGATGTGTAATTAGTAACGCGGCCTGGCTAGCAAGCCATCTGTCACTCAACTGTACCGTTACGCATAATAACTCTAGATTTGAAAACTGTAATTTCTGTTTATTCAGGTAAAAGTTAAACAAAACTTAATTATAAAAACAGAACAAAACCCACGGATATCGACAAAACCTGATATTTTCATTTTACTGTAGAAATTCGAACGGCGCTTGTTTTATGGCATTAATAAACATTTCACATGGACATGTTTTAAAAACATTCTGCCTGCTTTTGTCAATACATTAAATTTTGGCCGACGACGCTGAATGCAAAGAGAACAATATTTTTTAACAAGTTGCTCTTACTAAAGAAGTATCCATTAGCATAATCGCCTATAATGTTCCCACTTCTGGAACAAAGGTCTCCTCTCTGTGAGATGGAGCGGGCTGTAATACATCACGCGGGCCTAGTGCGGGTTGGTAGATGTCACATGTCTTCGAATTTTTGGTTCTAGAACATAAACTTTCCTGACGATTTCAATACCGTGTTGAGAACTTGTGATTACACAAAGTAAATAAGTAAATCAAAAACAAACTTATATAAATGTAAAAGCTACTGAACGAGTAAATATTTCTACTGCTCTGTAACTCGATAGACAGCTCGTGACTGAGAGATACGTACGCCGATAGCGAGGTCTAGATCGTGACGAGAACTATATATACCTACACAAACCGCAACATACTCAAAGTATGCAGGAATTGACTGCAAAGTAAGCTGGTTATACATATTAGTAGTTGTGAAAAGCGATAATTACGGTGCATTGAAAGAATATCTACGTGAACGTGTCATGAGATGTCAGTCAGAACTATTATCGACCTTGCTGATGATTGAAGTACCTATATTTTCCCCAAGTTATGTGCTCAAGTTGCCGAGGATAGAGTAGATAACGTGCGATTGGAGAGGCATATGTCCAGCAGTAGCCTGCTACAGACTGATGAGGATGGGCTTATTGGCAATTAAAAGAAAATTTTATAATACCGACAGCTATTTAGCAATGATCAGACCAAACACTAGGTATTAATTAAACATAATATTCATAGATCTCTTTAACTTTGTATATAGAGGAGCACAAAGGTTCACCGATAACTGTTTACTGGCAAGCACGTATTGCTGGCGAGAATTTTTTTTTTGTTATTGGACAATTCACTGTCTACCATCTTGGAAATCAATATTGTGACGAGCGTGATTCAGCTCGGTATAAAAACTGTGCCACTTACGTGAATGAATCTGTTCACAATTAAGCCGTTATTTACCGAAAAAAGCAGTTATTTTACAATAAAAGTAACCTTGATTTGAATGGCCTGGTTTTGGAGATTCGGTAGTCAACCTCACTGAAAATAAACAGTTTCTGATAGTACCTAAGGATGCAAGAAGCTTGTATCTTTTAGAGTTTGGCTAGATACTCTGCGCTTTAGGTCCCTATTTAACCGCTTGCCATGATTAGAGTATACTTTCTGTATACAATTCAGAACTACTGTAGGTATAGCTATATTATATAATAGTAATCAAACACTTCATAATGTAAATCAATGTTTCTTAAAAATTCTGTATGTTTTCCAAACCACGGTCCCCTCACTTCTAACCAGATCTCGCGGTTTCCGTGACTCTGCATATTACAACCTCTTCATTAACATCACGCTATATTATTATTACACATACACAGCTATTCCTGACAGTGTACCTTCCGTACACTGTCATGTCGTTCATAATAAAGTGCACAGTTAGCGTGACTCTGCATAGTGTGGCGTCTTTATTAACGGTTTGGTGAGCTGCCTTCCTTCGAGATTTAAGTTCATGTCAGAGGTCGTGATACTTGTGTACTTGCAGTTAAATACATTACAAGTCATTCTAACAAAAAATCTTGTTATTACTTATTATAGATAAATTGTAAGTATCGACATTTTCTGTGAGGACGTAGCATTTCGAACAAAAATTTTATTTTGATGGATATGAATTTTTGTTTGACTTCCGTTAATATCTCTACAAATTGTTCGAGGATTCTATTTACTAAACTAACTCGTTAACGCGACTTAGATATTGTAGCTACACTGCAGAGGCAATCTAAGCGAGCGATAGATCGTAAAACATACGTGAGGTGCGCGCGGGTCGACACACCGTTAGTACTCCTCCACGATCCTGACCGCCTGGTACTCGCTGACGAGATCTGAGCAATACAGCTTCCTTATAGCCCGGCTTTTCAACGACATTAGCGAAATTGTTGTTAAAATATAAAAGCTATCTAGCTAGTACGAGTGATTCTCTAATTTTTCTTGACAACTGGACCTCTTAAACGTGATTCTAGCCTCTAGACATTATGACAAGATGTTTGGGAGTTTCGCGTGGGCCACAAATGTACACCAAGATATGGCTGGTCTCTGGCTGGATCTAAGGCTAGATGATGGGCCCAATTAATCTAAACAGTATCATCGACTCAAAAAGAAGAAGATTTTATTCATCCACTACTAGTTAGTAGTAAAATAAATTGTTTTACGAAGTTTCCTAAAACAATTTATTTTATGTCAAAACACGATATTTTCTTTAACTCATCTTGAGCTCCACGTGAGCCTGATGTTCTAGATGACGCCATGACGACAAGTATGCAAACACAGCGACTCTAAACAATACGGGTCAACAGTCGCGACTTCTCGAGTGTTGGCAGTTGGCACATCTCTTACAACAGAGAGCTTCTGAGAACGACGGAACAATCCGCGCGCGTCATCGAGAGGCTGCGGCGGGAAGATGGGACACTGAGATACATACACAAGCGGTATTTATTTCGTGTGGACATTCTCAAGAATAACGTCAGTCTAAAAGGGCTAAAGAACATGGCCCCGCATCGTTTCGTTTCATTCGTTTCTCATGTCCGGTGTGGTGGCCAATATATCAAGACATCCCGAGAAGCTTTGGTCATTTTTGCAAGTTTAGATTATAACCAAATAACAAATAATTTATAAGTACTCATCACCCAAACAGAGATTAACTTAACCATAAACACCACACAGATCCTTCCACATTGATTGCAGCATCTTTTAATGGCAGAGGCAAGCAGGTGTAATGACGGTCCCGAGTGGCGAGCTATTAACTTTCACTGCAGCACTAAAACGTAGCAACTAGGAAGTAACACTGCTGACAAAGGAAGTGCCCATTATCAGTGTTCATGAGCGTTTGAGCGATACTGGAGCGATGATGTGCATTCCGTGTTTGATTCGGAAGCGATATGCATGTTTGTTTTACTACATGTGATTTAATCTAGTAGTAATCAATGTTATATCACGTCAAATCTTTAACCCTATATGCACTATGCAGTCATATACCTACAGTCCACCACACGGGCTAACTAGCTTTTAGTTTTAACCACGGCACGAGCAAAGAGTAAATTTATGATATTAGTTTTTTTTTTTTTTTCAGAATTTTCCAATTTATCTGGTACATGATGTCCAACCGGCCAATGAGGCTACATAGCCATCTTATCTAAAACGAGCTGGTAAAAACTCACCTTGCTTAACTGACACATATTTCTCGTTGAGCGCCGCAACGAAGGCCGCCTGTGGCAGACTGTCCTCGAGAGAGAACAGCTCGTCTCTGGTGACGGCGGTGGAGCGCGTCTTCAACACGGCCTTGGAGCCGATGGGCGCCAGGTAGGCGCCCGCGCCGTCGCGGAGCGCCAGGGCTCCCGCGTGGTACTCCGCGCTGAACAGGCACGTGGCTGTGCATTGTTCTTGCAGCTGAAGAGAGAGAAGGATGTTAGAATGTGTAGTGGAACCTGTTTGGTAAAATATTTGAAAACACATCGTGACTGAGGAGCTCGGGGCTAAGTAATAACAGCCGCACGGGTCGATCCATCAGGTTAAGCTACGCTTGCCGAGGTTGGTCCGTGGATGGGTGACCATCTTTACATACCGAGACTCCTCTGCGCCTCGGAAAGCACGTTAAGCCGTTGGTCCCGGCTGTCATTCGTGGATCTTTAAAAGCCGTTACGGGTCGTCAGAAGCCCGAAAGTCTGACAACCATTCTTACCAAGGGGTATCGTATTACCCCCAGTTACTGGGTTGTGGAGGTCAGATAGGCAGTCGCTCCATGTAAAATACTGGTATTTAGTTGCATCCGGTTAGACTGGAAGCCGACCCCAACTTAGTTGGGAAAAGGCTAGGCAGATTGATTGATTGTGACTGCATGTCCAGGATAGACCTGCTATGCTCCAATTTGTTTTAAAATTTACTTATTGAATTTTGTTATTTTTGATAACTTTGTATTTTATTATATACATATATAGTGACATGAATATTTACTTTGTGAAGTATAATATTATTATTATTTTAATTATTGTTTATTATTATTAGAATTTGAGGACTATGTGGATTATATATTTTATTTATCTGGCAGTTTGAGTACTACAGGCGGCCTACCCAAATGTCCTTTCTTTGGTATTGTTCGTCGAGTCGTTGAGCTCCTTAAGTTCTGAGTTGAGCTACACGATGACTGACAAATGCGTGCACTGACTGGACAGGTCCACTCAAATCTGTATGGTTCTTTCCTCAAAAGACCATCTCAGACAAATCTACATGGTCCTCAAATGATCTGACCAAGATTATTTCTGGATTTTATATTCACATTGACATTTTATGTATACCTACAATGACATGAATTATTTACTTTGTAAAGTATTATATTATTTTAATTATTGTGAATGTGAAGACTATGTGGATCATTCTTTTCTTTTTATTATTTATTTTTCCTTAGTTTTAATTAATCATGGTCTGGCAGTTTGAGTAATTTATGCGGCCTACCCAAATGTCCTGTTTTTGGTATTGTTCGTCAAATCGTTGAGCTCCTTAAATTCTGAGTTGAGCTGCACGATCACTGACAAATGCGTGCACTGACTGGACAGGTCCACTCAATCTGTGTGGTTCTTTCCTCAAAAGACCATTTCAGACACCAATCTACATGGTCTTCACATGATCTGACCAAGATTATGTTTGGACTTTAAAAGAGACTGTGACCTCTGAGTTTGTTTCGGCCTTTCTTCTCAGAGTAGTCAGATAGGAAACGCTGACCTCATCTAGTTTTAAAAATGTGTTTGACGTGTAAAAGTGTTTGTACAAACCTACTTACAGAAATAAATCATTTATCATTTATCATTTATGACGAGCCGATGCAATATTGTGTTGCAGAAGTCATTAGCATAGTACGGCCAAAGGCTTTTTGAATTCGAATCAGCTTAGAAAACGATTCCTCCTCAGAAGATAAAGACATTAAAAACCACTCTTTGCGAACAGACTTGCAGCATTCTGCGTCATGTCTCCTTACCAAGCATGGTCCGGGTAAGTGATGTAAGTCTAGTTTGGTCACAAGTCTGAATTGTTTTTACAACATAAAAGCCTCATTAAGTAATTCACATAATGTGCCAGTCGTTCGGCAGTGTACATAGGAAACAGTTTAATTCCATCGCTATTCGTTCATAAAGAGCTACAGTGTCGCGGTCTCACGCATGCGCCGTAAGTCAGTATCGACGGTTCCCACGTGCGCTGATGGCATGGGAACCTACGGCCGACGCGCTATTGTTTGCTAAATGAGCTAACTGGGATGTGATTAGGGATACTAACTATACATTCATACAACATGTAGCGCCATGATCTGCCCATCAGTGTAACCAGATGCGACTGGAAATCTAAATTTTAATCTCGGAAACCTAATCCTTCCAGACTACTTTACGTTTCTGAAAGTCTAATCTAGTTTCAAAGCCTGAATCATTTCTTTCGCTGGTTTTTTACGGAAGAGCTGTTATTCGGGGTTATCTATGAGTTATCACAATAAAGTTAGCATCATCCTAATCGTTTCCAGTAGACAATCTATTTACTTTTAATATTCAAGGTCAAATAACACTAAATTCAAAGTGGCAACCCTGTATTACTTAGATGCGCGTACGCAATTTACGGCTACAAATAACTTATTGTACAAGTGTTGAGCGCCCCAGCGCTTTGTTCTGAGACTGCCGAGTGTTCTGAGTTAGCGAATTGTATCTTAACATTCACACTTATTGACTTATAATTATAAGAGCTTAGATGATAATTATCTACTTTTATTTACTAGCTGGTATTAATTAATCGTATCTGGGAATGACTATGCGGTGAAAAAGTGTTAGTTTGACATCTCGCGGTATAAAGAGACGTGGCGTGAAATTATAATCTGCAAACCGTTTTCTTGATCTGCTTCTTCAGCATCACATAGCGAGCATTAAATCAGACTGCGCGTAATCTGTGCTGCGGCACTAATGTGTTTATGGATGAGAGCGTAGATCGATTAGGCCGTTTTTGGTCCAAAGATCCCTGAATCCGTAGAACAATATGGGTTCAGTTTTTGGCCAATATTCGGCAATGTTATTAAAAATTTCATCGCGGCATCTTTTAAAGAGGTGTAAGCAGTATGAATGCCCTTTTGTGCTGCACCGTTTGGCATGGACCACAACTGAAGTCTCTAATATCAGAACATTGCGACTCACCTTCCCACCAGCGCTCAAGTATTTGTTATTGCAGGTGTGCAGCGCGTACTTGCCGCCCTCGTCAGCCCTGAACTCCAGCGTGAACAGCGTGTCCTCGCCCCACGGCACGTTGGCGTCCACGTGGATCTCGTCCAGGGATTCGGACAGGTGTGCGAAGCGCTTGCGTCCGATGGAGCGGAGATTCACCTGGAAGGAACACGGGTTATAATGGGGTTGTAAAATATGTGTAAAATGAATAGGTATTCATTTGAAAGCGAGCAGTTTCTGAACACAAATCACAAAAGATTTTGTGCATAAAATTTGTAAATATCAGAATAATCGCAATATACTGTCATCATAATCAATCCATCACAACCCTTGCATACATTATTATGCTACTGTCCAACTGATGCATCTGTTATTCACAACAGGCTTTCTTCACTAATACCGCTTAGTGAATTCCCCTCTGAAACAAACGGGCCAGCGAGATCGTCGATACGGCACGGAATCAATCCGGCGCACATTATCTTATGATATGTCATTCAGATGATATTACACTGATTATACCCAAGTATAAGAAACTGGGGCGGGATATAACAGTATACTGTTTTATTATACGCAATCTATGCTTTTCTTGGTTGAATGTATCTTTATTGGAATGAAATGACGAATAACCTACATGATATATTGATTTTAAATGCAGGCAACAATAATTTGTAAATCAATAAGCTCAGAGTCCACCACAACAATAATGCCGTTCTTGAAATTATTTTTAACTGCTAAATCTTTTCCTTGTTTACTTTGATTTCCTTAATAATAACTTAGAGGTATATTTATAAACGTTGCTTAGTTAAGTAATGATTATCGACTGTTAAACCATACATTTTTGACGTTTGAACGTCACTTAACTTTAAGCAACGTTTATAAATAAACTCAAAAACGTTGTTTATTTAAAATGTAAAGGGCAAAGTTCTCTAAAGTTCAATCCTGGATTAGTTAGAACACGGATTCTAATGTAGAGAATTCCCCTCTAAATCCTATTCTAGCCATCCCCTTGCAAAGCAAACCACTACCCCTTTGAGAAAACTTAATAGACTTGAATTTCTGTGTTTGGCATGTCATCGACCTAGACGTCCGGCGATTTTGGCTAGTAAACAGTCTGGTGAGGTTCATTTTCGTTTCCCTTGAAATTCGGAGGTACCTAAATGTGAGAATGTGATCAGTTTCATATGTATTATTTTGGGATCACATGACAGTTTCATACTGCATTTGATTTTATTAACCGTGCGAGCAATGGGATGTTGACGTGTTCCGATAATTTTACCGTAAAATATCATACTGATCATCACCGATACGGGCGATAGGCTTCTTTTAATGAGAAATAAAAATGTGAAATGGCTTATTTTGTCTAGTTAGGTACACAACGGAATAGAACCACAAGGTGGACCGGCGACTTGCCAGTCACGGGAATCCGCTGAATGCGGCAGGTCCGAAATAGGCGCAGTTTTGGGTAACCTTTTGTCGCAGTGGACCTTTACCGGCTGAATGATGATGTTGGTGATGGTGTTTACCTGAGGCCTAGCAGCCAGGTGCACGTGCCACAGCTCAGCATCTCCGGGCACCTTGGCGGTGCAGGTGAGCTTGTCCGAGCTGGAGCCCAGGAAGTAGCCGCGCTCCACGTTGCGCAGGGCCCAGCGACCGCTGTTGTCATCTGATACGCTGGACAAAGTGAGAATACAAAATAATTACGGGAAGAATATGCTGCTGAAGTGCTGATCTATTGATTGATTGCTGAAGTGGTGATATTTTTACAGAATAGACCGGCTGATATGGGGTTTTTGATGCAGTATGTAAGTATGTAGGTTGAGGTGTGAAGAACAGGGTGTAAAGTTCACTCATCCTCTATAGAAAAGGGAGGATCCTCCGACCACACGAGTGTTGTGTCTGGCGGGCAACTGCCCAACGATTGATGTCGGGTTCTTCTTGTATAGGTACCTAATACCTATATTATCCAACTAATACCTATATTATCCAATTGTCCATCGCACGGTAAACTGTAATTGCGCGATGCAGGATTTTGTGTGACGTCAGGTTTTTGATGCGTAGTTCGCATGTGGCGATGTAGATGCCGCCACAAGTACCTGTGATTTGGTATTTAAGAGAGTTTGGAGAATGAAGGCTGTGTGTTTTGGGGGACTGTCTTATGTAATTTTGACGTTCGAAAAGTGCTGATTCTCAGCCTAGTTTGAATACATGACTTTTGATTTTGATTTTAAGTTTCGCATTTCGAGCAGATGGTCGTTCTATCGCAATAAAGGCAATTCTCACTATTTTAAACACGTATACTAATGAATAATTATCATAAAAGAACGCTAGTCCTTTAGCATTTTTTTTTATAGAGAAAGGCACTTATTTAGATTTGGTTCCACATTATTAATTCACGAAATGAGCATGAAAGCGATCCAAACTCTTTTATAAACACTTTCCATCACAAATTACAACATTCGTCCACATAAATTCCGACCTTATAGTCTAGGCAATAAACATCCTTCCAGTAAAAGGGGTAAAAGGGTTCTTTCCAACAATGGATGGGATGGTTTCGCGGAAAAAGCGCGAGCACCGAGACGGTCGCCAATTAGGAATGCCGTGCAATTATTTAATTTGTGGTATAAACAAGGACTTATTGGGCGATGAGAGCTGATGATTAGGATGGTTGCGCACAAAGAAACTGTTCAAATTCTGGCTGAGACATTATTCTGGTATGGAAGAGATTTTTCGATAGAAAAATGGTCTGAACACTAAAGTATGAGAGATAAGGGACAGATTTGGCTTGTCTACTTCTCTCGTATAGGCACTAAAATGGCAAGACATAAGTAATATGAGAAAAACTCAACTGTGGCGAATCAGTCAGCAAAGTTCCCAGCTAGCCAGGGTACGCGGAACAGACTAAAACATCGCAGCTTAAAGACTTAAGAAATTCCGCGATGTAATATAAGAATTCCAATGAGTCTACATCTGCTGTATCTTGTACAAAACATACATTATTAAACAAGACGCATCCACAACACACAAGGGGATGGAGCCACGAGCCACCCTTCTCACTGGAGGTGCATTTTAATTAACCACTACACTTGAAGGCTAGGGGTGAACGACGACTGCCTTTTGTTTTAACTACCAATGCCTTCGCAGGTTGAACATTTGCTCACGGCGAAAAGTTGCAGCACAGGAATGTAACTCAAATAGAGGCAGTACCTTTTTGTGTCTCCGAATTATCAGGGAAGTATGGCTATTTTGATATTCATCTACATATTGTACATATAGCTAAAACGGTTGGCTATGTTCATCAGGCGCGGTCCGAGGGGGGGAGGGTCCTGGGGGTCATGACCCCCCCCCAAAATCATTCAAACTGTCGAGAGACGTAATGATTTACGTGCTTTACTAACTAAAAACTGTAGGTAATTGAGCCACAGTGATCCTGATGGGCATATACAATAAAGTTTTTAGAGTACTTATCAATTAGGTAACCATTTCCCTAAAAGTATTCCTCGGCACCAATGGTGGCCCCCGCCAAAATCTTGGGCTGCGACCGCGCCTGATGTTCATGCTAATTGCAACGGTCATAAAACGATATTTCAGTAGAGTTTAAAACTGTCTGGGTAACATTTTACTATCTTTACTGATCGTAGCACATGACATATTTATAACATTAACTGCATACCGTAACGCAGTCACATTATAACATACCAGAACGCACTGGAGCCAGACTAGCTTCAGTTTTATGGCTTCTAAATTCTTCAGTGTAGATCTGGCCTAGTTACCTTTTGTGCGACCTACTCTAAACAAAAATACCAATCTTATAAGAATAACAAAATACCCTTTCGCATGTCCTACTTTAACAATGAGTATGTAAACAGAACCAATCATTTATGTTCAACAAAATAATGAATTGAAGTTAACTGAAAACTTATTTTGTTTGGGAAGTTTGTGCTCACAATACGACAGAATAGAATACCTGAGAAACTTTTCCTTTCACATCCATCCAAGCACTCGAATGGCCACTAAAATGTGTGCAAACTTAAAATGTCAATGGGTAAAGAAAGATGTTAACTTTACAAATGCTTGCGCTTGTAACATTTAACATTTGCATCAGAACACAAACGGTTGAAAGCGACATTCAATTTAAATGCCAGGCGGTTTGAAAGCACAGGGGACTTGCAGTTTTACACGTCGAAGAGCGAACGAGGTAAAATGTCGGTGAAATTACTCGCAAATGGGATAGAGGTGGTGGATAACTTACTGGTTTAAAGAACGAAAGATATGAGCAGGATTGAAGCATAGTCATGTGACATTATATCGGTCCGTACTACGTATGCACGTATTTGGTTATAGTCGGAGCAATAGTCTTTATTGAAGTTATAGACAAACAATAATTCTATGAAACTAATTTTGAGAAAGGTTTTAGAATATACGAAAGTTGTATTCTGCTGCATCATACAATGCTTTGAGGAAGTTTTTTTTTAATCGAGCCAAAGAGATTGAGATTCTATTAATATCAGCGAACCCTCAGCATAAATTACGGATCTTATTCCAACAAACAGAGTTTGTATTTCTCTGGAGTTAAATAAATATCCTAAAATTAGTTTGCATATCGTCTCCGTATCCCTAAGAGGTCATCCTAAGTCAACAAAAACAGTGCTAACATAATAATAATTTCCATAACAATTGTGAAGACCCTTCAAAACAATTTTAAGACGTTATTTTGGCACGCGCTGTTAGTAGCCTTACAACCTTCATGTAACCTTTAATTTTACAGGCTGAAATAAACTTTATTGTTGTAATTTAAGGTTGAATGTCCTTTGGGGTCGTCTCGTCTGCACCCTCGTTCACTCCGTCACTCCCCTCTAAACGCTCGGTGTGTGTTGTATTGAAAGATCAATAATTTTGGGGTAACCTCCGGCAGCTCCGGTGGCTAACGTGCTTCAGAAGTCCATTAAAATGTTTTATGAAGGTTTACAAGTGTTCCGAAGAGTGAGAGCTTTGTTATTATAAGAATTTTGACTATTTATGTGCCATTAAATATTGAGGAAAATAATTTATTATGAGAACTTTCAGTTTCAGGTTTTCGCTGCATTGGACGAGTTTAGCTACTATTACTTAAAAACTAGCTCAAACGCAGTAAACACAGGCGATCAAGACATGGGATATCTCGCCAGCATCTGAAAGTTCGCCAACAAACAATTCCTAAGTTATTTGTGTGAAGGCTGAGTCATAGGTTTGAGTCACGTTTCATCCCTTTTATTTGGAAAGCTGCGAGAAATGTGAGTCAGGATTTGTTTTCTCCTGAAAGTACTCTGAACAAAATCGCGTCATATTTACACTCCCGGAACATCAATTATTATAATTTGACACTATCTTGATTTATTAACAGCAAGCTTGTATATTATGCTACTGCAGTGAGACAGAAGAAACACTTTTAATTTACAGCAGCCATCTTGAAACGTTGTGCTATTCTGTAAAAATCTCACCGTGAAAACCTAGGTGAAGTGAGCTTGAAGTGAACTGTCACTGCCTTAGCATTATCGATGACAATGACGCTCACTTCACCTAACCTCACCCTAAGTTTTCACGGTGATATGGTAACAGAATCGCAATGCAGGTTCGGGTTTGTAAATCAAGCTACCATAGGCAAGGAACAAACCAAATTGAGCACATACGTCAACAATTATTGTCTCTTACGAATGCTTATCAAACAGCGGGCAATCCCGAAACCGTGAGTAAAATGATAAACAGTCATAATATTTTTATCTCATTACTGATGATTGATACGAGGTTCAATCAACACCAACAACTACCTTCAATACCTGCCTCTTTGAGCAAACTTAAAAGTGTCAAAAACACTTCCACTGTTGTTCAAGACATGGTGAAGCTTTTGCCATAAATCCTTTGACAATAAAGCAAATATCATAGACTATAAAAAAGTTAAAATATCGCCGGCACAAGCTCCCCGGTTCCGGTGAGTCAGGGGGATTATCATTAGTATGCGAGGGGTCTCCGCCTTTGTATGGCGTCTTAGACAGAACAAGGCGATAAGGTTGTTTGAACTGGATTGATTTGTGTTGCGGTTGGTTGTTGTGGCGTGTGTTAGATGAAACACGTTTTCTTTTAAATACATATTCACAATAGTATCCATTTTGGGTCACAAATCTTTTAAAATCCTTTCTGCGGTCATGTCTTCAGCGTGGGATAAAATCTGGGATATGATCATTGGTTTTTTTTTGGTGTTTGGATTCTTCATATTCTGACTTCAAGAATAAGAAATCTTATTCAAAACTCTGATAAACAAAATCCTGGTATTCCATGTCGGTTCTCTTCGAAGCAACATCGCAAACCAACGACAGAATCTGATGAATTTTAATAAAGCTCTGTCAGAAATATCTGGAGCTTGTTGAATATCATTTCGTCAATTTTAAACACAAAGTGTTTTGTTAAATGGGTATACGTCCTTTGATCTCTTAAAGGTTAGATAGAGGAATATTATTTTATCCATAATTTGCTTCCGACATGACATGACAGATCCTTTATGTAATGAAAGTGTTACCATAACTGGACACTCTTTTTTATGTAGGTTTAATCTAATCAACAAACTATGGGTTTGGTCCTATCCAGAAAACAAACTAACGGTAGATACAGCAAATAATGAGTCTCCGTCTTCACACGCCAGTAATAAAAATAAAGAATAAATGAGTCCTTACCTGATATGGAACTTGCTGCCAGGTTCCTTCTCCTCAGACTCGCAGGTGACGTTGCCGAAGGAGTCCACAGCCAAGTACTTGTCGAGGTGGGAGCGCAGGTAGATCATGCCTGGACAGAACGTAAGAAAATTCATTAGAGGCTATTTAATTAAAACGAGAAAGAAGTAATTTAAGGAGAAATTGATACAGTGGACATGAATAACATCACGCCTGTAATCACCGAAGGGTTAAGCAGAGGTTTACTTATAGTACAGTACCCACATTTCGCCACTTAAAATTCCACCATCCCATGTAACAGGGGGATAGACTCCGAGCTGCTACTGAGAAATTTCTAATATAAAACACAATAATATTTTGCCCGACCTGGGAATTGAACCCAGTACATCATGCCAAGCCTTAAAACCCACGGTAAGCACACGATGTATACGAAGAGTTTGATATTGTTATGAATTAGTTTAAGAATAATAGATGACTGTTAGCTCCGGTAGAAAATATCAATATAATGAATGCCATATATGGCACATATGACTATGGTCTTAAGAAAATGTAGGTACTTATGGTCCCACGGATAGATCGCTGTTGATTAGAACAAAATACACTCATGGACGTAGAGTAATGGATTTGCGGACAGCAGCCCGTTATAGGTACAACACAATACAACACCAAGATTAATAAAATGTATACTGCGCTTAAACACTGCAGTAAATGAAGATAAAACGCTATTGTATGCAATAAACACTGAGCTTTTCCTCAAAACCCGATTACCCAGCCCCAACACAAATAACTGAAGCACTACTTTGTTCAGGCACTTAACTGTTGAAGTAGAAAGCTTTAATCTGAGCGGTGCTAGATAACAGAGATTAATCGTGCTGCCACTCCGTCAGCCATCGGAGTCTGTCGGAAAACTGCATCTGCCCCGATTGTCGGTACCGTACACGAACGAACGGTTTGTGATGTGCAGTATGTTGTATTGAAATGTAGCAGCTAATAGCTGTTTTGTAGAGACTACGATGATACTTTGACGATTTCCTAACTAGGAGTAACCATAGTATAGTCGTAAAATTCGTATATTATGTTGAATTTATGATAATATCTATAAATTTAATGTACTCTGGATCATATTTACAACTTTCTTCATCTGGAGAATTTTACAGTCTAAGCATTTAATAATCTCGATTTTCAGTAAAGGCAAATCGTACATAAGTACTCCTCATGTCAAAGAAATAATAATCATCCTCAGGGTATTTTTGGAGCCAACGCAAGATCTGAACGAAAGGAAACATCGACAAATGTTAACCAGCTGAATTTGATAATCGGGCCTGTAAATAATGTTGTCGAAACACCTGAGGGATGTGACATCGATCAGGTGAGGGCAAGCTCACAGCTGTTAGACCTTGAAACTTGACAGCAGGGTGAGGGGAGCGACCCTCTGATTGGATCGTAATTTGGCAATCCGTGGGGCGGGGGCAGGCATATAGGTTGTTTTATACAGAATTGAAGTAGGGTTTGAATGGAAATCGAGAGGAGCGTTTGTTTATTTGCCTGAGTAGTTAGTGATGACTTATGACTACCATTGATCTTTTTAGTTTAACTGCTCTTCGTTTGCTACATTTATTGAATCAACAATTTATGTTAAATATTGAAAACTCTACCAGGCAGTAGACACAAGACTAATTAGATAAAAAGAAGTAATTTTGTATAGTCAAAGTTTAAAAAGTAATCTGAGGGGTCGATATGAGCCTGGAATGATGCTTGCAATTTAATCCTACTGCTCATTTGAAAACTATATTTTCGCAGTTTTTGCAAAACAATTGAATGTTAGAACAATTGTTTTGAACCCTCTTCTTTCGTTCGTATCGCCCGCGGCATGCCCTATGCACACCGGTGTAATTAAGGCCTCGGTGCAGGGGACTTTTTGCGACAATTAGTGGCAGAGGGGAGCGCGACAAAACTGTCGCTATGACGACATACCGACGTTTTTGTCACGCGAATTATATTTAGGTATCATGTTGTGCAAATGTGTAATTGTAATTGCGATGCATGAAGAATGTGATCAAAATCAGAGAAAATATTTAAAGCACGTTCGTTTGATCAAAAAGGTAAAAGGTCCAATGTATATCAATGACATTAATTACAAAAATAACTGAGAAAAACTCGGCTTTATGGTCATAACTGAATCTAAATATAGGTATAATACCTTTATAGGGTAAAACATGTAAAAGAATTAAGTTTCCAGGGTCTCTTGTTTCCTTCCTGACAATAATAATAGTTGTTAGCGATCCTACGCCTTATAGGCGTCCGGAAGTCGGAGGTTTTAAAAAGAATAGCACCTGAAGTGAGTCATGGATTGCTTGTTAGATTACTAATGGTATTGTTAACGACAAGTTCAATGCTCTGGCGCCAATGGAAAAAGGAATGATAAAGATTGTAATGTTGGAGAGGACGATTGGTTTATGCAAGAGTTTACAGATAACTCTTTGATAAGAAGCTATTATGATAGAAAAGAACATTTACAGTTTTATTTTAACTCATTGATTGCAGATGATGAGAGAGCCAATTGGTACTGAGTATAAATAAACATTGCAATAATGATAAATCAAATGTGTAGCATTCGTTTACGCGAACGGAAACTTGATAAACTATCTGGGTTTATATCCTTTAATTAATTTTAAAATCATTCACAGAACTGTTCACCATGATGCGAGCTTTTAAGATTAAAAGTCCTAAGTTTGAGAATAGGATCCAGAACACCCAATTACGACTTAATATACTGGCAGCGAAACAAAATACGATATTGTTGTGTAACACCATACAATTAGGATAACAACGATTAATCTTATGGCAATGGCAACACAACAAAACGAAACACAAATCGCCCATAAATCGATTCAGTAAACCATCAAAATGCTACCTTTAATACAGCGTAAAAGGTTACTATCTACCTTCCTTGGAAGACTTCTCGCTAACCGAAACACGTAGCGAATTACAATTTCACGAGCAAGATTACAAATTGCTCAGATCCCTTATAATATGCCCCGACAGTACTGAGCTATTATAGAGAATCGATAGAACAGATTTGCCCATCTGTTCGTAGAACGTTAAGTGGTAAGATTCCAAGAATATCGGATAATCTTTTCCGGAAAATAATAACAACAAAAGTCGGTGCTTATCTAGAGCCTGTATCTTTTTCCGGGCTCTGGGCTTCGGCTTTGGTGAAAAAAGGATTACAGATTATCGTGCTTTTACAAGATTCGTATTTTCGCTATTGCTTGGTCATAAAATTGTTAGTCTGTAATTTTGACAAGTATTTCCAAGTTAAAAAAATCTATTGGTTGAGATTTATTTATCTATATATCTACATTGTGACAATGGTGATTAACGAAAAGTGCTGCTGAACATGGGTCTCTGCATTTCCGTGCTCCTGAAGATCACGCCGTGTGGTGAAAAAAAGATTACCCAGTGGTTGGCTGACTGTCGAGAGATCACCGGACGTACTTAAGTATCGTCATTCGTAGAGGCTCTTTTAATACATACCTCTGTACATGTAGCATGCATGACCATCGTAGAAACGGAAGAGACAAAATAACAGATTGTGGAATGATAAATGTAAGGCGTGGCACGCGCTATGTGAAAACTTGAAATGTCTTTCTAGATAGAAATGACCAAGCGAAGCGTGCCGATCTTTGCTTCTGATGAAATGTTCTAAAATTTCAAATCTACTCACTATCATTAGCGTTCCCTGAAGCAGGCTCTAACGTCCATATCTGCTTCTTCTTGAGGCTGGTTCCGTTGGCGTTGATCTTGAAGCCGAAGGTCTCGGCTGTGAGGTAGCGGTAGCGCGAGTTGATGAGCCCGATAGTCCACCAGCCGCGCTGCTGGTTCTGGGTGATGATGTCTCCTGCGCCGTTCATGTCGCCGTTGCTGTGGCCGTTCATTTTTATAGTCTGTGGAGGAAATGGTGGTGGTGAGAATCGGGAGCCATTCAATGGTAGGTAACATTTATAGTGAGAATTCTAAAGCTGAAGGTTGATGATGAACGTAGGAATCAAGGCCAAAAATATTATTCGTTTACTAAAGTGGAATAACACATCTACTGAAAATGAAAACAAAAACCAAGACATTCATTCAAGTTCCCAAACACCATTACAAAAGTTTATCACATAATAACAGCGGTCTGAGAGCAATATTGTGTCGGTTGATATGAAAGATGACGGGCGCGAAATCTGTGAGGAAACAATTCATTCGCCTCGCAGCCCGCAGGACGCAAATAAAGCAAGAATCGTCCATCTCACAGCTGTCTGGCAGCTCATTTGTTTTGGAAACAATAGCCGAGACAACGGGTGAATATTTGGAAGTGCCTTGTTTGTTAGGATTCAATTCGTTTTGTCACAAGTAAGTAGGGAGAAAACAAAGTAGACTTCTCTAATAGCCGAGAATCAAAAGTATCTGATGAACGGGGATTATTATAGTTTTTTCAGAGAAATTATAATAAAAATGTGGATATTGAAAAAAGTTGCTTAGAAAGTATTTGGAAAGCTTGAAATAAGTGTAGTGTGCACATCCCTAATATTGATCGCTAGATTGAGCCTGCTATTCACCTGATAATAGTGTCAGTAACTAGATGGGCAAGAGGACTTTGGATTGAAAATTCCCAAGCAGATAATGCCACCTGTCATGTTCCAAGACAGGTTGTCATGCGCTGCAGTCGTTAGCCAGGCAGCTTTACCCCTGTCATCTGCCAAGCTGTCCCATTACCTCCCTATAATCTGCCTCACGCATCTATTTCATAGTTCCTATCGGTAGGGTCATCAGCACGGTCTAGACGAGCAGTTGACCCATTTTACGACTATTTTACCGACTATTTGCCGAGATTAGCAGCGTCCGGTTATTTATCTGACAGGTTCGCTTCCGTATTACTTTGGTTTTATATCGAATTCCGTTTGGGGATGATTGATTAAGAGATCTACGTATTCTACGTGCTGTTTTAGAGGGACAAATAAGGGCGCCCAAGTTTGACTTTCAGATTCATGATCGGAAATTGTATTATAATCATGTTTGAAAGGTTTATCATGAGCAGGTCGTTGTAGGTAAGGGCTTCTGTCGGTGTAGTAAAAAGCATTCAAGATCTTTTTGTTAGAAAGCTTGTAGGATTCTTAAAATATGCGCCACCACGTACAAGTTGTCGAGAAAACGCTCGGGTACGAACGAACATTTTATCAGAGGAGATGTAACCTGAACCAACTCGTGTAATACGAGGTTAAGAGGCAATAAACATCAGGTTTCTGTTTCATAGAAGTCAACAGCTTTAGCAGACGCCCAAAGTACTCTAGATATTATTGCAACAGCAACAGCAGTTGAATATTTTAATGCAAATGATGGCTCTCACAATGGTAATTAAATCCTTCAGTTATATGTACAACTAAAATACGAATTAGCTCGGCTTATAAATGGCTATAGGCTGGCAGGATGCACCGTCACGGTGGTGCCCAAGGTGCCCAAGGTCCCACTAGGTCAAAGCCACCGCGCCTCGTCCGTATAATGTTACTTGCGCACACGCACAGGCGCGGCGCAGTGAATGAAGATACGATTGTTGTAATTGTGGAGTGACATGTTAGTTGCTTCATTATTAATTGTATGGAAATAGGGAACGGTGTAGGAATTAGGGCCCTTAGTGTTGGTCGCGATCATTTACCGCGCGTTTGCACCGGCGAAACATTACACCAAAACATGTTTAAATCTCTAGTTCCTGTCAAAAATTGTATGGAACATTGACAGAAGATAGAGATTTCAACATGTTTTGTCGCAAATGTTTCGCTAGTGCAAACGCAGGGTTAGTTAGACATCAATATAATCCTGCTGGAATTTTTTAATGTGTCGTTCAACAAGATAGCATCGATGATAAGTGTCATATCATCTCCAAAATAGTATGAATCACAAAGTAACTGTCTCATCAAAATAGAGATAAAATGATTTACTACCGGCGACGATCAGAAACCAAAGCACTACTTCGACGAATTCTAGACTTAAAACAAACTCATATACAATCCGTAAACTCCCGTCAAATAAACAATAGCCCCATATCTCCGGTTCGAGCATCATTTACATACTTGCGATTGTTTTAGCGGCATCCATCCGAGCGTAATTACTGTGACATGAGTTCACGACATCCATCATCATCTGAGGTAATAGGCTGGCCATGTCAAGGTGTGGTCAGGAGGGGCCATGACTACCCTCATTCTAATACAGAACAGGCCCGGTAAGGTAATAAGCCTTTTAGAGATGGTATGATTTATGCTTACGCCCGTGGGACATTTGTGTCAAGACTCAAGAGATAAATATCCTGTCTACTTTTCCCATGTTTGGATATATGAATATTGATTAACGTAAATGAAGCAGATTCATGTCAATTTATAGATGCAGCTATTTAAATATCAATGATAGAAATGGTGACTGATGATGACCTAGTCCTTGCTGTTTCTGGTATATCATCAAGGGTCTGTCATTCAGTATCTAAGAAAAAAAAAATTGTAAGACTAGATTCAATATGTCTGCTTTCAAGTGAATATTTCCTGGGCAAAGAAACGTGTGGACTATTTTGCACTTGTCAGTAACGTGACTAATGTAGTCTATAAATGATATGATTCCAATGTACCAGTGTTTGTCTAAATATTGTGACAGTTCGATCTGTCTATAAACAATAACAGCGTTGTTTGTTTTAGCAAGTAAACGGTTATTGTACACAAAGAGCTCCCTGAGAGAGCGGTTGGTATCTTGATGGAGATGACAGATATTGGCGTTTCAAATACAAAAACTAGATCATTGTAAAGCGAGAACACGTTTTGGTCGTGTTGTTGTATTTCAGATAAAACCTATGAAGAACGTAACGTTGTTCTTGAAGCCTGGCTGGTTAGATGACCCTACCGGAGACTTTTGAAAAGTTTCGTAGCTAGATAGAGAACTAACAGTTTTAATTACGCATCTCCCGTACTAGGTACTTAATGTTCCTACTGTTTTGTTGTATATATTATCTTGGTACATCATAAATAGTGTTCCAAATAATTATAATTAAATGCTAGTACATTTTATAACAGATAGGCAACATCAAAACTTATAGGAAGCTCTAGTATCAGTGACACAATTAAAATCACGCGTAGTATAATTAATTTTACAATCCTCAGAGTAGAAGTATTCTGTGGTAGAAGTCTAGATAGTTATGAATTTATAATGTATGTTTAGGCACTCGGCCATTTTTAGGAATCCGGTTGATGTGTTAATGTACGGAAATAATTATTTATTTAATGGAGCATGCCGAACACCATCTTCTTAGTGGACACGAAACTAAAAACCATTCATCTCCGATCAAGATTCAAAAGTTGTAGAATCATTAGATGCTTCAAATTCAAATTACTTAATATAAATTTATTTGTAGAACATAGGTAGGTAAATACCACGAAATACAGATTTCAATCATAATAAAAATGAACACTATGTCTTGCCGTCAACCACCGGCGCGTGGTCAAACCGTCAACTCTGAATACAGAACATTAAGCACAGAGTGATCAACAAAATGTATGTTCTTCCCAAGCAGCATAATATCTCCTTTTATTCTTTGACGAACATGGATATTCCGCTTTGTGCACAAAGCGGAATATACATCTAAAGACGAGACATAACCGCAGCCGCGTGCTGTAACACTATCCTGTCCATCGCGAGATGATTCACCGACTGACATGCCAACCTAGCACATACATACACTAATATTCATGTACTAGCTGTAGGCACACAGAAAAGGTACTATAGGTAGGTAGCCATACCGTTAGTAAAAAGTCGTGTAGCTTTACGAGATGATGATCAACAATTCTTGGGACTGCATTAGTCATTGAAAGGTTTATGTTTAAAAACAAAGCTACCAAAGTGGTCTTGTGTGTGCAGTATTAATTAGCTAAACACAGAACATGGGTTTTTCTAAACTAAAAGGCACTTTGGAATAACCAGTCTCAACTGTGACCTATTGTGGCCTTCAGGTAAGGTCACGCGAAGGAAGACGCTCCTCTTTCCTGTGGAGAGGAGGAGCAGGATGGGCAAGAGCTTCCGGCCTGAATATTCATCTCACCTCAACAATAACTTCGACACTGGCAAACTTAGACGCCACATCCACGGGCGAGAGAATCGCGGCGATAGTCTCGCCGTGCCTTCAAATTCTCGTCGCGATGGTATATCGCCGACCGCCACTTTCCGTGTGGAGATTGCTGCATACAGTTTCTTTTAAAATTTGATGTCACGGCGTCCCTATTGCCGCGATACACTCGCCCAATCAATCTGTCTAACCTTTTCCCAACTATGGGTTCGGTGGCTTCGTTTAACCGTATTGTACATGGAGCGACTGCCTATCTGACCCAGTAACTGGGTAACGCGACACGATACACCTTGGTAAGACTAATTGTCAGACTTTCGGGCTTCTGACGACCCGTAGCGACTGTCAAAGGTCCACAAATGACAGCCAAGACCAACGGCTTAACGTGCTTTCCGAGGCACGATACTCTCGTCCGTGTAGCATATATTACAAACGATGCAATTAAACCAGAACTTGACACCAAAATACTTCAAGAAAACCCACAAAAGTCACCGTACACGCAGCGAATACCGCCGAATCGATTACAAATCTATACAAAAACAGTTCCTGATACAGTTTTTTCCGATGTCTAGACCAGCACCGTTATAATAATGGTATTTATGAAGAACTACGCGTAGTTTCCGCACCACCGCTCATCAGCACCAGGTAATATTATCGTTCATCTGCCGCCGGTAATTGTTTGAAAGTTCATCAAGCTTTTGTTTTAAATTCAAAACTTTTCAATGGTATGGTAATTTGTGACATGTTTTTGATGGATGGTGATTGATAATTATGATAAACAATGACAAAAACCTGGTGTTTCCGCACGTTGTTTTACTGAATCGTGACTGGTTTTTGCATGGTTAGTCAACTTTTTAATGTATTACAAACATAATACCTACATAGTCGCATACAGACAGGCTGTATTCACCGATGAGGTAACAGAAGATTGGACACTAATTTCGAATACTGGGCTTTCAGCATTAGTATGTACGTAATGTGCGTCTTATTTGTGCAGAATAAACCTTTTTCTTTCTTTCAGTGAAATTTCCCACCCAAAAAAAAAAAAAAAAAAAAAAAGGCACAAGGCAGCCAGCTGTCGATGTCGTCATAACAAGAAACTGTTCAAGATAACAAATGTGACAGACGCCTTTGAAGCACTCTGATAGCGTCCAATCCAGATAACTTAGTGTGACGTCAACAGACAAACAGCTGTGCTATCACTATCCGAGTATCCATCCCGGAATGGATATCAAGCGAGATAAAGTTTTACAAAAATAGCTTTATCATCCTACATAGACTTTCGGACGGAAAGACTATGAGATGATGGGTTATGTGCTATTGTTATAGATTGTTTTGTCAAATGACACGCTGATCAAGGTTAAAAGGAATTTAGATAAAATCAATCTGCCTAGTCTTTTCCCAACTATGTTAGGGTCGGCTTCCAGTCTAACCGGATGCAGATGAATATACCAGTATTTTACATGGAGCGACTGCCTATCTGACCTCCACAACCCAGTAACTGGGGATAATACGATACCCCTTGGTAAGACTGGTTGTCAGACTTTCAGGCTTCTGACGACCCGTAACGACTGTCAAAGAACCACGAATGACAGCCGGGACCAACGGCTTAACGTGCTTTCCGAGGCACGGAGGAATCTCGGTATGTAAAGATGGTCAGCCATCCACGCACCAACCCCGGCAAGCGTAGCTTAACCTGATCGATCGACACGTGCTGTTATTACGTAGCCCCGAGCTCCTGCTCCTCCTCTAAAAGGAATTTAGATACGTAAATTAAATATTACAAGATAACACCCGCTGACATTTTTACACCCGCTGTCAAAAATTATTTTCGTTAGGGGATGACCGATAAACAGTGTACCTACCTATAGGTACTTAATATGCTATTTTATATAAAACACCGAATCGAAATATTACCGGAACCATAATAATTAAGTTTACTAGACACCTACGTAGGCATCTAAATTCTAAAATCTTCCATTGAAGTTAAACGCTACGGGTATTTAAAACGATTGTAGTTAATTACTAATTGGCAAAACAACTGGTTTCCTGTCACAAGACTGGGGGCATTTTTGTTTAGGTAAAAATCTAAATAAAGCAACGATTAAATTAATTATTCTGTAAACAATCTACATATGGATGACCTAATAAAGATATTTACGCAAATAAATTAGCATTCCTTTGCAGGGGGCTGATCGCTGCGGTCAGTTCAATGACCTGCTCCCGCGATTTTGCAAAAATGGCGGCAAGATAATGCCTGTTTCACACTTACGCAAATAATACGCACTTGTGTAAAGTTGTGTGTAATCAAAACTGTATTGTAATTGAATAATATTATATCAGATAGAAGAACTAAAACTGTTTACCCATTTATTTATATATAGCTATTTGTAACCATTATTTTATAAACATATCTTTGCATTATTTACATGATTAACTCTTATTTATTTGAGAGATTTTTAACGGATAATAACGGATTTTAATAACGGGTGTAAAAAGACGCTTAACGAAGCAGGAAGTCACTTGTTTGTTATTCCCGTCATTGTAATACTTTTTTTGTTTTGCATCTGGACCATACTTGGGAACCTTCTGGTTACGGAGATAGTGAAGCTTTTGACGTTTTATAAAAGAAATCATGTTTTAAATGTTATAACTTAAAAGTAAAACTTAATTTAAAATATCTGAACAAATCCTGAACCGTTGCTTGCATGCACCGATGCACCCATAAACACAATTTTTTACTTGCGTTACGTTGCGCGATTTTTCACACCAAAAATAAAAGTTGTTTCCCAGCAATTATTTTTATACAATGTTACTTAATTTGATGTACAGAATGCGTACCTAGTTGACGGCTATGTGATGGGCCGACATTTAACAACAACTGCAAAAGTGCAGTTAGAAACTATCCCACCTAATTAATTTGTTATTTTTCTAATACAAGACCATCATTGTTTATTGAAACAGAAACCAAACGTATTTGCCATCGACAGAACGCGACGCTATCCTTTCAGATTAATCGCACAACGGCAACGGTCCTTTTGAAGAAACCAACAAAATTACTTGGTACAAAATTAAATGTTGTTGACCTCAAAGCTTGTCAATAAATGATGCATGATTTATAAATAAGCTTATCAATCAAGCGCGAAGCTCAGTTCAAAGGTCTTCGGCCGCGTAAACTTGCAGCCAGTACATAAATCAGCATAATATAAATAAACAAAGTGCAAGGCTGTGTGGGCGCCTTGCCTGTGCCTGGGCCAAGACCAGTTCAACTTCACTTTCTTGCAAGTTCACTATACTCGTACCATAGACACGTAGTTTGCGACAATGTAACCGGAACTAAGAAAATCAAAATAGGTCAAACTATGGGTCAAACATAATAAAAACATTATATTATAATGTTTTTTTTCTTTTAGCAAAACTTCCTTAAGTACATTACACCACCATTGTCACGTAAACCTGTTTAGTTAAATGTTTTTCTAGCTATGCAAAACGTATGTTTACTACCTAAACTGTAGTTCATGAATATTTTAATGAAGTGTTGAATTCGAAATCTTGTTTTTATTTAGTGTTAGTAATAAATAAATAAATAAGCACGACTAATCCTTGTTTGAACAGTTGCTGAGAAAGTGCATAGGTAATCAGATCTCTAACATTGTATATGGCTTTACCGTTATTATAAATATTAATTCTACTATTTGAAGAGTAAGTAGCTAGTAAGATCAAGTACAAGTTCCATACGGAGCTTATACTAAGCTACCAGCAAACTCGTTTAGTCTGCCACTCGAACCGGAGTGTTATCGGTAAGTACCGAAAATACAGTATTTGCAGATGCCGTTCAGTTCATTTATTGTCTGTGGTTAGGTCAGTTAGGTGTCCGCTGAGCGGCCGAGCTTTTAGGCCAGTCTCTATTTTATCAAAGCCTTATGGTTATTGGTACTATAATACTGGCCACTAAGCTAAAACTTGATTAAAATAAAACCACAATCAGACTATGAAAAAAGTGTAGTTTAAAATTGATTTTAGTTTCTGTTCAGCTAATGGTACCTATTTTTTTCAAAGGCACAATTAATGAGCTATGTGTGATTAATGTGATTATGAGTTAACTTTTTGAACATCAACATTATCTTGTTCACCTAATTAGCATAGGTATTTATTTTCAGAGAAAACAACAAAAATTTCTGAATAATAAACGTAGTTCTGCGTGGATTTCTGGGAACCTAACTCTTGTTTACAACTAAAAAACTTTTACACTGCAACAAGCTACAGTTATTCACCTCGTTTACGGAAACAACATGTTGTTTTAAAAAATACATGTTTGATTGAGATACTTACGTTATATCCAGTGCACAGATTTAGTGCAAAATATTATCTCGCTTACTTCGGCCAAGTCTAAAGAAAAAAAATATTGCTATGGAGCTTGGCCCAAGTAAGAGCACTCTACAATGAATTTAGTGACTTTTTTATTATGCCGGAAGAATGACTTATCGATGTAACTACATAGGTAAGTAATTAATTGAATAGTACGTGCTTCAATCAATTAGTGTACCTACTACGGAAGTATTCATGTACGGACTATTACTAATTAATGAAATGCAAAGGAGTGGCTGCAACAATAAAACACGTTTTTTATGACCACAAACACCGGCACCGCACACCAAACTAAATGTAAACATTTTATTGTCAGTTTTTGTTGATTTGATATACTGTCAGGAGGACCCACATCACGGTGGCTATAATTCCTTGTTATATTAGAATGGCCTAGGGACCGCGATGCGGAACGGAAGACCACGTCAAGATAACGTCATTTTGTGTACAACAGCCCGCTGGGAACTGTTGATCAGACACATAGTCTGTGATCAGACACAATCGGAAACTGAGCGGAGACGTCGCGAAAGTTGTGCAGATATTGGTTTCTATGTGTTATTTTATAAAAAGTTGTTACCTAATTAAGGATATTCTACGAAGATGACGCTTTTTCTTATTTATGAATAGGCTTTCTTTTCTATAATATGTATTTATTTTTGATTAAAATGTTAGCCAAAAATATAACAAGATTAATAAGCTTATCATAATAAGGAAGTCATCTGTTTTTCTAAGGTATTTCTAAAATATTATATCCTAAGTTTTTGAATATTTAAATATTAATGATGAGCCCCGAGTGGCAAGAATATCTCAAAGAGTAACAGTGAACGTCGGAACTCTTTGTGTTCGGCATTTAACTGTTATGTGAATCATGTTTGCATCTCTAACCTACTTGCAATCTCACTATTTTAATCACCTTTCAAAACTAGATCTCGTCGGTAAAGGAAAAATAGTAAAAGTATGTGCCATTGGTTTTTCGATTGATTTGAATTGCAAGAAAATCGACATTTAGATGAATAAGATTTATTTATTTGAGTTCGTTTCCGTTCTACTTCATTGTAATAGTTTTATTTTATTACTAAATCCGGTTTTTTGTAAGGATATTTTTAGTACCGGTATTTACCTACTTACCTATGAACTAATACTTTTTTCTTCGGTGTAATGTAACTGATGACTTCCAGGGTTTTTTTAATACCTACTTAAATTAATTTGATAGAAAACATCAAAAATTCAAAACCGCATATACTATTGACGGTCAATAACAACAGGGTTAACAGTACCAGAAAGCTTGCCCGCGGTCACCAAACTGTTTTTTTGGAGAGCAAAAATTGGTTCCATTTCATCTTCCACGCAAAACATAACACTATGTGTTAGCAACGTGTTGTCCCTTCGCGTGTGTAGTGTGAAGGCGATCACGCGAATGTGAAGCGCCGTTAGCACGGTTCGACGACCCGGTTCGGTTCACTCATAGCGGATGAGCGGGGAAAAGATGCACTTCCAAGATAGATATTTAATAAGTAATAATAATTTGAGGTTAGATACGCGCTGCATATTCATTGGTCTACTGTTTCACTAACTTGGGTGGGCTATGCGAAGTGTGAGCGGAAATATGTGAAGTAATTAGAAAATAATGGAGGCAAGACGATTAAAGAATGTAAGCAACCATCGCTAACAAATTCTGGTATGCCATATTTCATCTTGATCGCCTGCAAGAAACAACAAGTAAATGTTAATGTTTTTCTTTCTCAAAAGGAAGTTTATATTTGTAGACCAAGGAAAGAGTTTATTTTTGTACCAAAGCATTAGCAGAACATCACTAATGTTTTACCATTTGTAACCAAGAACAGACCAAAATCCGACAAGTGACCAGCGCGGGCGCAGAGCCTCGAGCAACCGGCGCGTGACAACAAATGCCGTCGCGCTTGTTACACACAGCAACAAAAAACAACGTGGTAATCTAGCAAAACATATTTCTGGATTAATTACCAGACTTCGTAAGGTTGCTGGTCTTTGCCTTTTACTTATGAATAAAAATTTAATAAAATAAAACAAAGTACCGTTGAATCTTATTGAGTCGGAACCGTTCGTGACCAAACTTGAGACAGAAACTTTCATTGGTCTTTTTAAAGAATCACACAAATGCGATAATTTCTTACAATCGAACATTTTACATGCGCCGTAATCTCAAAATGTTTAAACCTACAAATAGATCCGAAAACAAATCACAGCTAACCGTCCCAAAACAATTCATGTCTAAAATAAAAGGAATATAAACAGACGTGCTGCTTGTCTAATTAACGTTAAACGTAACTGTTCCGGGCGTGTGTCGACAAATTAAATTATCTTAACTATGGCCGTTGATGACAGACGCCATGTGGTTTTGGTCCTTATTGACTGTAACGTCATTTAAAAAGAATAAGACCAAAGATTTAGGGGAAGTTGAGATTTTTTATGATATATAAGTGGTGCTAGGTACAATGAATGATAGAGGAATTTTAAGTAGGAATTAAAAAAAAAAAGTAAGTACCTAAGTAAGATCTTAAATCAAAATAATTTGATGAGGGATGAGGAATTGAGGAGTTGAAAACGAGTTCTAATGAACGAAATCGATGAAGCAAATTGTTGTTATTGTCTGTAAGCAAATTGATCTATTAAATTTATAAGTGATTTATGAATTATTCGAGTATGACACTATTTTAATTCATTTATATTCATTATACTTCGATTTTCCCATCATCCGACTACTTGATTACAGAAAAACAGCTGTTTCTAATATCCGCTTTCCAACCGGTTTACTCTCTTCTCAGATTTATGTCAAATAATGTTGTGTGCATTCCTTCGGTGCATTCTACTCCGGATCGAAAGACCAGCATTTAATTTGTGTCATCGTAACATTCGTAACGCCTGTCTAGTTAGGATAGGTCCGAGTTATAAAATAGATTGATGGCTTATTTCACCATAACCGTTATTTATCGGCTGGCACTTACATTATGACTTTTACGGCTTGTCGTTTGAAATATCCATCGATAACACTGAAAGTACTTATATAAGAAAAATAATAAAGTCGTCGATTTTATTGTGTTTAGTGACGCGAGGTTTCTGATATTTCACAATTTATTTTTAAGTAAATAAGTACCTAGGTACATAGATTTACAGAAGTTGAAAACTAGGATCGAAGTTATAAAATACAATAATTTTACTTTTTCGCGAGTTATCGGTTTCGTACTACCAATCTTATTAGGTACTTCGACGAACGACTCTAAGACTGTAAATACAGGACTTACAGTCTTGAAATACTTGACATGCGTTCACAAGCAATTTTAAAGGACCAGAATTGCATGCCCTAAACTGCAGATGACTAACTCAAAGCATCTGATCTAATACTCCATGTGCAGCTGCGTTCGAAGTTCAAACTTGTAAAAATAAAATGTTCGATACTGCGCCGGGCGCCGCGCAGCACGCATGCGCCCGTGACCTTGACATCGGACGCGGCGCGACGCGACTGAAACCGAATCGACACGCGTTTATGTATTCCAGTCCAGCCGCATTTGGACAAGGATTTTTTTTCCAACGGAAAGCGTAGGTAGGTACTTCTATTGTTACATATTGTACACTCAGTCTGTAGCGCCCCAATGCGATCAAACCTTAACCTTAAACTTAAATAAAAGTTCAATAAACTCCGGTAAAGAAATTCCAACGTCCAAATTACTTACCTATTACACTCAATACATTTGTAAAATGAGATTATAATAAAAATATCCTATATTTAATAGATTCCAACGTAAGTGAAACTGCGGAGACGATTTATGACAAACTTTCGCTTGTTACGACAAAAATGTAGAAGTTTTTGAACGAAACGAGAGCGGATTGAAAGGTCGGCCATGTTCCGTGTCGATTATCATCATAAAGCGACCGTCACGAAGGTCGTAAATTATGTCCCATAAAATATGGAACTTTATGGTCTGGTGAGCCGCAATAGTTCATTAGCCGCTTGTTGCGCTGTTAAGATTATTTGTTTAGTTGAGATTTGTATCAAGAATTTCGGTTCTTCCACTTAGCTTGTTGCTTCTGCAAACGGGAACGTTTAATAGGTAAAAGTCTATTAGGTAAGTAGGTAATTGTCAGCCAGCGATTTTCAAAGTTTTTCGGTTCCGGTACCTAGCGTACTACAATTAGTACCTACTTACTTACATAAAATTGGGAGGGTTTGTGTTTCTTTTAAATTGGTAGTAGGTATTTGGCAGGTACCAAAGTAACAAAAACATCTTTCAAATGACGAATCAAATACGCACATAGCTACAATACTGCATATTATTATCATTTTTTTTCTTCGGCGCACAACATTTAAAATCATGTCCTGCCTGTCCCATCCCATCCCGTCCCCGTCCCAGCAGGCAAGTTGTGCATTACAATGAAGGCATTCATACTAAACGCAGCATTGTGGACACGAAGATGGGAGATTAGGGCGACACAAGACACAAGTGTTTTGTGTTTGTATTTTTTCTTTTACTTGGTAATATGGTACTGCAAAGAACATTTCAATGACAATTGTTAAGTATGCAAATTGTTAATGGATTGTTTTTTAATAAAAAACAATTATAGTTTGTCGAAACAATTTCATACGCTTAAATCTTTTCTGTTAATCATTCATATTTTAACCAAAGGCAGTGTTCTTCGCCCTTGAAGAGGAATCCCTGCCATTATTCTAAAAATAAAAAAAGTTTTAATTTTAACCTAAAAGATAATACTTATCCAAAATTTTAATTGTAGCAAATACTTTATTGGGTGGAACGGAAGGACCAATTTTGTCTAAATTCTGCAGCTCTGCACTTGGTGCATTAAAAAAACATACAAGAGCATACAAGATGGCATCCGTAAAAGGAAAACCACACAATCCAGGGCCATCGTCTGCGCTAAAATTAAACTCCATTGCACCAATCAGTGTTGCCAGCCATAACGCTTTGTTTTACTTTTTAAGACATTCTATTGCGATTATCCAGATAAAGGTATTGTTAGTATCAGTGCTGGATCGATTTTAAACTCCGCAAATGGAGGATTCGTCACGATTCTCGCCCGGACTGCCAGTATCTTGTATTTAGCTGAGCTTGAGCTTGAGCTTTGATAAAAAATACGTAAGTATAGGTAAAAAATTGTTTTCGATTGAGAATACGCAATGATTGTCCTGAGTTTTTATACCACAAGACGCAATTATCAAAAATATTAGGTACAAAGTTAATTCAATCTTGGACATTGACAACTCCCAACTGTTTTTGAACAAAGAACCCAACTGTTTAAAAATCAGAACAAACTCAATCGGCAACACCAGCCAGTTATAAAACTGTCTGCTACAATTACAATGGTTTCAATATTACACATCAATATCATTCTTCCTCATGCATTAATTAACGACGATTTCCAACACTTCATTAGTGACTAAACGGGAAGATACGATACCGAAGCGTATGCACAACACGAACGTGATGGCGACGCGTTTCACTTGAGTAAACAACTAAGCATACACAACACTCTTGCCATACAAAAATAGCCACTTTTCCCTAAGTAAGTAAGTGTATCTCCGATAACTGCACTGGCAGACACGATCTTCGCTGAAATAGATCTTACTGTTAGTTGATTTACTTAGAAGTATTCATTCTAGTGTTTAGCATTCTCTTTTAATGTCTGCTTTTCAATTTTATGATGTATATTTGACGAAGACGGTCGGTCTTCCATTTTCGAATGTAACTTTGTTTAAAGGCACGTTTGAGATAATAAACATATCCCAAGCATCCAGGCTCCCGCAGACAGGCACGATGAGACACATAGAAATTGTTTCACCAGAGTCGCGTCGCACCTGTCTGCGGGAGCCTTGATGCGGATGGATGTCGACTAAAATCCTTTTACAACCAATCCTATACTATACCAAAGAATGTTCATGACCTTAATGGGTGGAATGATTTAACTAAGAATGGATTAACTTTCTTACGCAATCAACATAACAGCTGCTTATCTTGGCTAAAGTAAGCTGCATGATCGACAACATAATACAGGAATTAAGAAATTATAAGTACTAATGCACGTATGCACACGAAATTACTATGGAGCAATGTTATCTTGATACATTACCTAATCGTTTAATAAACGTTTCATGAAGATTTCTGGATAATATCATAATCTTTATTTGCATAAGTACCTAGTCAAATCCATCGTCGACGTCGGCTTAGTTTGGTACATAAGTACCTTATTTTTGTATTTAAAAAATAGAAGGGATGCAGTTGATACTGATTAGTTAACAAGTGATGATAAGCAGGAGCTAACCAAAATAAGTAAGACATGATTATGATGTAGATTTGGCTGAGGATGAGGATAGATGTTCCAGACCATCATCATTTTCTGACTTTGTATTAGGAAACTGAATTACTGTAAAGAAAGAAAAATATTTTATTTGGAAACGTACAGGAAATACGAACAATTAAAACTAACAAAGTCATGAAAACAAAAAACTGTATTACCTAAGACCTACACTGTACCAATACTTGAATTGCAAATCAATGATTATGATCGTTCTTGAAATTGGAACTACAGGAAATTGCATGGAAAGTAGTAAAACATTATTTCAATCCTCACTGAACCCTATCGTAGATAAAATATAAAGACTAAAAGAATTTGGTCCTATAAGACAAAATGTATATTTTTAAAATTCTGCCCACCATTTTCACGTGGTCCCCGTACAGCTGAGCATGTCAGCACGAATACAGCCTCGAATACGCAAGTGACGTGACAACAATAGACGGATGTCTGGCTGTAATCACAGGGCATTGTCGCCTGTGCCAACGCTAGGACCATGCCATGACATGCTTGACATTCGCTTATTGATGAGCAGAGGAAATTCGGCGCCCAAACGTGCCTTCACTAAAATATGTGATTACAATGACGTTATTAAATAATGACAATCATGTAAACAATGGTAATGATTGGATAATTGAAAAGTTGATGTGCACGATGGATGAGACCTTGAGTTTATCATTGTCCTGTAGTTTACCAATATTATCAATACTATTTAAAAATGAATAATCCTATCAAGCGCCACACCATTGAATCACCCGCGAAATTCCCAAAAGCAAGATAAGCTAACCTCATTGTTGACACTATCCATCGATAGATAAATATCCGACTGTATCACTATGAAAGCCTCTCGAAAATGCTAATAACCGACGTAATAGATGAACTGATAGTGCCGATAGGCTATCAGTAGATATCCATCCATATGTCAGACGCGGTGGGAAAAATTGAAGATGAAAAACACTAAACAAATAATTTGGATATCGGAACCTTATCGGCCAAACAAACTGATACGAGAATGTAAGTCATTGTGCTGTTCACGGAATTTGTTTCCGTAGTATGCAATATGGATGACATCTTAACTCATAACTATAATACTCTCCTCCACCTTCAGCCAATCTCAATAGAGATGAATGCGAAGAATGCAAGTGAGATAAATCACTAACAAAAAATGCAAGCAAATTTTTTACTTTAAGCTATAATATTCAAATCCAGGAATAATAGCAATAATCCGCTGGATGCGGGAAGCGTAGTACCGGTCGAGGCGGACGTCCTCTGTCCAGCAGTGGACGTCTTTCGGCTGAAATGATGATGATGAAGTATAATTAAGTTAATCTTACTTTAACTCAAACTTACAGGCCATTCTCAAGAATCACTGAAAGCCGTTTTAAAAATTCTGAATTTGGAATTAAGAACGCGAAGCATGGCGGCTACGTTCGGATACACGTTCCGGTGTCCGCGTTACAGAATAATTAAAACCAAAGCGCACTTAATTACTGAAATGGCCACATATCTGTTGCTCGAGCTAAATGAGCCTCATTTTTATGAAACAGATAACATCGACACTCTTTGGAAAGTCAGCGCGATGCCGTGTCTATCACGGATTTGGGAAAGTATAGCAACTATAGCAAAGATGTTCGAACGCATTCTTTAATATTAAACATTTATTTTATATTGTTACGTGACTTTCTCCTTGCAAATAATATAGTTAAGTGATGACTCGTACGATTACAAAGCACATTTTAATGGGCACAAGCACAGATCGCGAGAAGATTTTTTCCGGTCGAACTCACTCCTGATTTCGCTACACTATGTGATTTTGCAGGTTTAGTTTATCATAAATAATGGGTATTACTATTATACGCATTAATTTTGGAATTATCGTTTATCAGAAGATTTAAAAGTAAATCTTCCTTCCATAAACTTTTGTAGATTTTAAAAGTAATTCCTCACAAAGATACTTAGAATGTTTTGCATTTACATATGATATGATATTAAACAAAGAGAAAGCGTCTGCAAACGGAACTAGTATTAAATAAATGGCGTCTAGACTTACGTTCGTATTCTCTATTGATTCTAACCAGACGTGGAGCAGTGAGTTCACAAACGCACCACGACTCCATGTAGAGTTTAGAGCAAATTGCTTTGAATTTACTTACTACGTGTCTCTTTCACAGAGAAAGCTCTATGAACGGCATATTCTACAGTTTATTATGTGCTAAAATCAGCTATTAATCGAGGTATTAGTAACCAACTGGTATACAAATACGAAATAGTCGTGACTATTTCGTATCAGCTTCACACATCACGCTTGCCTTAATCTCATTATTCAATTTGTCATCAAATCTAATCGTTACTAGCACCAACAAATTGAATTTACCAGTAACTAGTGGTTCTGATTAATTGGAACCCATTTTGTCATCACTAATTGTTTCGATGTAGACATGAAAACTATTGTCAATCGTCGCATCGAATGTAAGACGACACGCGATGGTAATGAGGTGTGAACAAGTCAGATGGACACTTGATACAACGCAGGAGGACATGCTCAAGCGCCGCGGTCTGATTCTGCGCGTGCGCTCGACGCCCGTAAATCACACAGGCTAGATCCGAGCTCAATTTCTCTGACCATTTATTAGTCTCCTCAGCCATTTCGTGCCTGTTCAAATAATTTGTGTACACGCAACGGTAATTTAATAAATATGTGGCATCTTTGTTACTGAGTTGTAGTCACGTCAGCGGAAATGTTGCGTTTCGGTAAGTGATCATTAGAACTCTTGGAGATGGCAAGTTTCATTACTCAGTGGGTATTGAGAATTGAGGTAGGATTGTCAGTCGATTGTTATAAGTTTACTTGGTCCTTCTTGGTATTATTCATGCGTAGGATGCTCAAATACATATACCTAACAGTGTGTTCGTGTTTAGAACTTTAGGGAAAACGAACCGAGCATCAATTATTTCTCATATTCATTCGTTTGTCCTTCTACTGCAAGTACAGCAACATGGGAGAGCAAGACGGAAATTTTCTCCCCAATACAAGTCTTTTACGATAAGTATTAAACCCTAGCCCATACTGAGTCACAATTTATGTTTTGAACTGTTTTGAAGTAGTGGTTAGACGCAGGAAACACTAAAAGAAATCTTTTGGGACAGAAACTTCGAGACAGAGATTAGTAATCTGTTTCAAAATCGATTTAGATTGTGATTAATGGTGTATTACGTAATTAGAGTGATCCTCTAAAAGAAATGGACACATTGCATGTATTTATTATGTTTTTAATCCAACCCATGTCCTTCTATTCATGGCATCATAAGGCGTGACTGTAGGTTAGTCATTCAATCAAATAATACTATCAAACGTCTGTGCATTGTTATATGCATTAGAAAACAATAGGTGATATTGACAAATATTGCTTGCACTTATTTTCTTATAAGACAACGAGTAACATTCCAATGTTAGTAGTCCATTTAATTTGATGGTACAAAGTAAGATAAAGAATGTAATGTAATGTAATTACTTATCAAAACTGGACAGATATTGGTCCTAATGAATACACCAAACAAGACGTAATATCGATCGTTGAAATAACTATGAATAATTCAAAAACGAAAGTATAGAAATAACATAAAGCAGACTGTAGAACGTTCTATTAATAATTCATCGGCGTATATTATGATTAATACTTGTGAGCGGTTATTAAACTCATTAGTCAGTGTAGGTAATTCATATACTTTCACGTCAGTAGCATATTATAATTTGAGAATTTTATTTCATACTGTTTCTTGAAATTCATCATATTTTTTAATTTATTTTTTATTTTCTTGACTTTATTTTAGAGGGTTCAAAATTGTTTTAGAGACTTTTCAGAGCAATCACTCACTCATTTTATTATCCAAATGGAATGAAAGTTTTTAACTCATCATCATATAAGTAAGGTGTACCGTGCCGTGGGTGGGTAGGCGATGTTTATAGCCTGCGGGGTACATGCGTTAGCAATGCCTTTGCATTTGGACAGTTCAACAACATTCATTGCGTTATTTACGTTTTTGAGCAGACAAATTTTTCGAACCTAAGAAGCAATGGTTTAGCAATATCCTTCAAAATCATTCAGATCGTGATTGATAGCGTGGTAGGTACGCAATTAGGCTGCTGGTGGAGTATATTCTTATGTTATGCCTTGCCCATAGAAGATGCCCATTTTTATGGTCTTAATGTCTTTAGAGTCATATAGAGTCTTATATCTCGTAGAGCTCATAAGTTGTAGATAAGTACAGAGTTCGTCGTCGTTTTTCCAGCACCAATATGCGCCTGAGGATTTACGTTGCGTTCGAATAGTAACAGAGAGACCTCGTGTTTTTCAAAAAAGGAGGAGGTTCTATGTTCGTGTTCGTCTGTATGTATTTTTCTAGTCGGTTGCAAAAAACGATACCGACTTCTGAAATGGAAGTAATTTTTCACTTTGTAGATTTTTTTTGGAAATTCGGTTGTTTATATTTGTAAAGTTTTTTCCTTAGTAGGTAGGGTACCGAGCATTCCGAACCGTGTGTCGAACAGTCTTGTGTTATGTATGTCTCATGAGAAGAAATTATAGCTGGTTGCAATAATTTTGCATTTTTTGGCCGACATTATCCAGTTATTCTCCTGCATACTGCTTCTTCCAGAAGGCATTCGTTTTGTCTGTTACCAACGAGACTAGTCGAACAGTTAATATTAATTGTAGTCTTTGAAACATTTCCTGTTTATTTATGTCTGTCTCTAGTTCTACCAATTAAAAGGTACCTATCCATATCTCACTTTTGAATTTCAGTATTTTTGTTATCTTTGAGTAGGTACCTAGGTAGGTATGTTCTTCAGTCAGTGGTCATGTTTGTAGGTACCATAATCATTTTAATTAATTTACATTAGGTACACATCATTTTCCTGTAAATCAATTCAATAACAAAAAAACAGGAAGGAAAAGAATACCCTACGATACTGTTCAGTCAGGGTTCAGTTCACTGTGGGTGACATCAACATTTTTGGAAATTAATACCTTCTCTTTTTTCCTCTTCTTAAGGTACGGAACCAATGCAATGCTGACTCGCACTTGGCAGATTTTTCTAAACCAAAGTCATAGGTATTGTATTTTTGTTGACTCTCTCATTTCTCCTAGTGATTGAGTGGATCAGAAACTTATATTATCATTATTTATCATCATACTTTATGATGATAAAAGTTTTCACCGCACCGGAATACCTAAGATTAAAAAAAAAAAATGATAATAATAAAAATGTGGGTAGCATGAATCATCAGATCATAACGTTCTGGAGTTCATCCACGTAGATAACTTTGCCCACCTGAGTGCAGCTGAAAAAACAACAGCGGTGTACAGAAGAATGTTTATAAATAATTCATACACATAACAAAACCGGCGCGCCGTGTCTAGCAGACTGTACTAGTTCAAGATCACCACATGAAACGACAATACAGCGAGCAGCGGGCACGAGAGAGCGAGGGTGTGAGTGCGCAGCCCTAGAGCTCCCGGTCCCTGTACGTAGCTATACCTACCCATCCCATGACGGGACGCGGGACAATCGATTCGCGGGAGTCGCTCGCTCCCCCAGCGGCGCGCCCGGCCGCCTGGCCGGCCCGGCCACCCGACCGGCACATTCTACCGATAATAACATAAAAACTTACCTTTTAACACTTCAGCAAACTCACACCACCAAAGAAATGCAGCCACGGAGATCGCGAGATCAAATCACAGGTTGCACTATATTCGCGAACAGGAGTTCAGTCTAGCACTTCATCAATTAACTTGACACTAATTTTTTATTATAATGCTAATTTATATGTATAATAGTGTAAACCGGTACGGTTTGGTCCGGTGTAGATTAATTACGTGAATCGTTGCAACAACAACGTTACCCCCACGGTAGTTCGCGGCGGACTGAACGGCTTGAAGATGGCGCTCTGCGAGCGGCGGCAGGGACGCGAGTGAATGCAGCTGCGGAAGCACCGTTAGAAATTGCTCCAATAAGAATCCAGTACGAATACGAGCGACTGTTGTAAACCAATAGTTACCGAGCTTTATCACTAAGATATTGCCCGTGAAAGTTCAAAAAGGCTCATCAATATTATAGTTATAAAAACACAGAAAAAAAAAATGCGAAGACAGACTAGTCGCGGACAGTAATTATGTTAAGAACGGTTTATAAATGCAAATAATTCGCGATTAGAGAGTCCATAAAAAATAATATTATAAATGTACTTTACTTACTTTCACAGTTAAACTAGGTTCTATTCTAATAATTAAGCGTGAAATCATAGTGGTAAGAACGGTAAGGTTAGACTTTAGTTCTGATAGGCACTTCTTATTTTAGTAAAATTACAAAGTTCTTAAATAAAAAAAAAACTCTTTGTTTGCTACCTCATGAATAACCAAAACCGCCTGCCAATTAGCCTGATAATACGATACCATAAGATTATAAAATGTCACATTTTATAATCTAAGGAAATACCATTGCTTACTACATAGATCTATACCCGCTGCTGAAAGGGTTGAGATAGATCCTGTTTTATACCTACATACTTACATTTTTATTGATACATCGTCAAACTCATGTCAACCGTCAAGTGTTTTGTTTTGATTGAATATTGTTTTTTCAGTTGTTAATTAATGTAATTGGTGTTACCGTTTAAATTAACAATAAACAACAATAATATATTTCAATATTTAACCGCAGCTCCAGATCATAGTGTTTGACCAGCTGTCAACAAATTGTATAGATTAGCTTTTTAGAAAAACTTACAAGTATCTCCCGGGCCCCCGACACCTAGTGGTAGTAGGAACAGTGAGGTTTTAGTCGGTAGGAGTCCGACTTAAGCCTCCGTTCTCCCAAGACGGAGGGTATCCATGACGATTTCCCCACGGAAAAAAAGGGTGATGGTAGTTTTTGGTCAGTAGTAAGCAACTTTCGGCTTGAATAATCACATTTTTGTAATATATGAGTACCATTAGGTCCCCTCGGCCCTCGACTAACCATAACCTACAAAGAATTTGTTTTAGTTTTATCACCATCGCCTAAAATCCACGAAGCTGACGAAGCGTGGTTTTTTTTTTTATTTTGGCAAAGGAACTTGCGTGTCTACACTCTACAGCCAAGAAGTAAATTATTGAAAGTTCATAATCGGTTTCACGGCATCTTTTTTTGGAAACGTCGACCATGACAATTCATCTTTTGGGAGCATGACAAAACCTACGTAAAAATTACAAGTAAATTCATTACTGTAAACTTCGGTCGCTTAATGCAAAATAGTGGTTTCACGGAAGACGGCTTTGGAAAGTAGTGAACAAGTACCTATTTGCATTTGTTTAGTGGTAAGTAAGTGGTAGATTTTGTGAGAGCAATCTCTCTTTACGGTTTTACTCTCGCGGGTAAGTATAGTACCTACATGAGGCAGACCTCCCAAGTTGAGGGCGTCAAGATGCTAAGACTTTACACTTGTGTTCTAGGCAACTGAAAACTAAGAGAAAGTAAATATCTTGCTAAGTATTCGATATTTTGTCCGCCTTTTCGTATACAGTGCAGCATTGGAGAGCGTGGCCTGGTAGAGCAGTGGCGGCTCAGTGGTAACGGCACCGACTTACGAGTTGTAAGGTTGTGGGTTCGGTTCGAACCCAGACAGCCGCTTTACTTTGTGTAAATCATTTCATGACCACTTCTCTCAAAACGGTGAAGGAAAACATTGTGAGGAAATCGGCATGTCCTAGAACCAAAAATTCGAAGACATGTGACATTACCAACCCCGCGGGCCCGCGTGGTGGATTTCGGCTTACACCCTCTCATCGAGAGGAGGCCTGTATCCCGCAGTGGAACATTATAGGCTATTTATTAGGTATGCTTTTCGTATGGTGTTGTTGGGAGGTTTAGATGGCGAAAAGCAAAAAGCTTAGGATTTTAGAAAACAAACTTCTTTTTCTATTTTCCTAATTCTGCGGCCATAACAACTTTAATTTTAACCAAGCCGTTTAACGTCAAGAGTTGTCTCAGTAAAGTGTCTAGTTTTCATGCCTTGTGTCGTGACGAGCACAGTCGCGGGTCACACCTAGTTTAAGCTGGCACTCCTAGGTCTGGCCGCTAGACTCAGGTCACAGCATAGTAATGAGCGCCTAACCCAGTCCACACCTCAGTGAAACCGCAGTTTAGGTAATTCATTACTATTCATGGGAACTATATGGCTTTTTAACGATATACTTACATTCCTGCTGTTTGGATCATTCGGATGTTGCGTTTTCCTTATTATCCATGACAACTAAGTAGGATAAACGTATTACTTATGACAATTTATGTAAACCTACCGAGGAAAAATAATTTAAAGTATTCACGATTGATAGTAATGGTGGTGCAATTTATGTACCTAGTACCTAATCAAATAATTGATGGATGTCCTCTTCTGAGCTTCTGAGCTTCTGAACTGGTATTCAGCTGCATCCGGTTAGACTGGGAAGCCGACCCCAACATAGTTGGGAAAAGGCTAGGCAGATGATGATGATGTCCTCTTCTGAGCGCAAACCTCCGAGAAGGGGGAAATTCAAGTCGCATTTGTTATGCAACTATCAACTATGATGATCAATCCGGAGATAAACCACTGATTTTGAATTCTAATGATGTGCATGCTATTGCGATTATGTGAGGCGATCTACTTAAAGGTCGGCCGTTAACGATTGCCATTATAGCACAGCTTGCCAGGAACTTAATATTTATTTACTTCATAAATGGCCTAACTTAAGTCCAGCCATGCAGAACGGTGTCTAACGCTAAACGGTGGTCCTGTTAACAGCTGCGAGCCGTAGCGGTTAGCTAGCGGGAATGACCGCAAATATCTGCAGTTTAAACACTAACTTGTGGATAATTATGTATTCTGTGTTATGGGAAACTGCTTCCTGAGCGTCGGCTGTGGTCTACGAGATAATTATACGAGTTTATCGTTAACTGTTAGTGCTAATTGAGAAAAAGTGTGTGTGAAGATGTGTGCTTGAAGATTCTTATCGTTTCCGCGATCTTGAGATCTAATCTATTAGGTGTAGGTAATCGTAGAAGCTAAAAAAGAAGAACGAGCCGAAGGGCAGACACCACACCTAAGGACAGACAGATTGTGAAAGAATAGATTAGCAGATTTCAATTCGCTGACGACCTACGGATAAAATCCAAAGGGTAACTATTTATACCTAATGATTAGTAATGAATGTAATGATACACTAAGTCTTAACGGACCAATTTGCATGCCCACACAGGCGAGGAGTCAAGAACTGAACTAAGTAAGTAAGTATAGTACTTAAGTCCAAGGAAGTATAACTTGTAACAAGTCTTGCAAAAACTCCATATTCCGCCGTAACAAGCCATTACAAGTCCATTGAAGCAAAACTGGCATCACCGCGGACATGGGCTCAATGGAGCGTAGTAAGTTACGGCTAGTGTCAGTCGTGCCTGATGCAATTTGCCTACTACTATGTTATGGGAAACATACGGGAGGATATTGTAGCGAGCGGCGGACTGTAGCTTGACATGTTTGATGTGCAGAATATTTGGTACACGATAATATACTAATAATAAATAAAACTTCAAATCACACATATAATAATATGTGTGATTTGAAGGATGAATGAAGGACATATAGGTACCTGTGTACTTTGAGCTTGGTGATCCTCCCACATGCTTCATCTCTGTAACCAAGTCAAAGAAGGTATAATTTAATAGGCCCAACCATCTACTAAGTAGGTCTAGTCTCGGAATCTATAATTTCACATGCTTGAGTCAAAGTCTTAATTAATACCTCGTAAGTACTTAATATTTAGTTCACTTATTTGTCAAAATATTGTTACAGAGTTGTTATTTACCTATAAGTTCCTACATAAAAAAGTTCTACCTTGTGATTTCATAAGTTTTAAAATTCGCTTCTTACCATTTAAGTTACTGCCAGCTAAGCTAGTTATTTCTATAGCTTATCCAGCACCAGAGCAGTGGAGGCCGGAAACAAAAAATAACGTAATGATTCAAAAAATCTCTCCACGTCCGCACAGATTCCTGAGACGCTCCGTAACTTGGACCATTACGGCGAATTCCTCATCCTCACGCGTCGCGATATAAATCAGAGACGATCGGCCATCAATCGTCGCGTTCATGCTCTATGCTCGCGTCACCGACCGTCTTCGGATTTTAAACATCGCACTTTTTTCTAAATCGAAATTAATGGACTGTATTTTTTTTTACTGGTCGGCCTGCCTCATTTACAATACCCGGGAACAAAATTAACGTAACTTTTGGGACTTGCATGAATTACGTTAGAGTTAAGTACTTAACTGTAATTGCACAATTGTCCATTCATAAAACCAACAGCTAGCCAATGATGGCATCAAACCATTGTGTTTGCCAAGCCAATCGCCATCTATTACTGCATTCTTTAAATTCGTATGTAGGTACAAAAAATTATTTAGCAAAAAAAGCACCCAACTTACTTATTTCTACTATTCCTGAGGATTGAATAAGTATTTGAAGCCAGACGATCTGCAGCCAGTAGTACACTCTGTACGCTGCTAAGTGCTAACTGCTAACCCACTTATCCCAACTCCGTAAAGATAAAATAACAATAAATTAATTTTACGAACAAATTATACAAATCTCCGTCTGATCCGGCGATTTCTAGTGCAGTGCGTTAATTCAGCGCGTGCGATAGTATCGCCACGTGGCTGAGCGGAAAGATCGCCGGATAACACGCAGGCGCAGCTCAGATGCTGGTGATACGCGGGAACACTCGGCGTGGACGAAATGAGGCTGAAGATTAAGGAGGCGACAATGGTTGCTGGTAAGTGAGTATTTATGGTCAGCTGCTTGTCTGTAATCTTAATGAGAGGCGAAAGATTTTGCTACAATGTCGTTCACATTTTAACGGTAAATGTGGGGATTCGGCTCCAAAGTTTTTGCTTAATTAACAAGTCATACCCTCCCGTCAAAAGGTAAACCAACGAAAAGATAAGTAGAAGTGGTGAGAATCCGTTGGTTGCGGGAGGCACAGGCACAGGACCGGTGGTTGTGACGAACGTGACAATGCTGGAAGGCAGCCTGGAGGAGGCCTAAATCCAGCAATAGACGCTGAATGATGATGGCGATAGAGGTACAGATGTTCCTAACTTTATTTGCCATGTTTAGAGATCGAGATACGGAATTCTGTATGTGTAACACTTGTAGGGCAAAGGTTACAAGTCAAGGAATTCCCGCGACTGTCTGACATTTGATTTCCCGACAATTTACCAATAATTCGCCTTTCTCTAAAATCCGTTAGGTTTAAATTGCATGCACGCTTTCAACAGTTCGGGTTAAATCTATTAAATATCATCCTAAAGCCATGCTTCACGCTATGATCATGCAAATGTCAACAATTAAACGCTACAGGTCTTGAAGCAGAACACTGAACAATAAGTAATTGTAGTCAGAGAAAGGCGCTAATTACGCAATCTGTTATTGTTTCCATCGAGAATGGCGCGAGGGATATCATTTGTGTGTCGGCGGCTGTCTGTAATTGGCGTCAATCATTCTGTAGCCTGTTGGAAGATGTTTCTCATCGCTGTTTTCCGACTTGTTTGTGAAACAATGAGGAGGTTTTTGAATAGATAAGTACGGGTATATCTTCCTATGGGATCTTTCAATGAGATGTTCCTTTAAGACATCGTTTTTGTCACTCATGCGCTAGTTGGTGCATAACTTAATTATGATTTGCTGAGATTTCATGAATTCGTTGATTCAACGAAGATAAAAAAGATTACACAACGCAACCATGAACGTATATCAATATCGACACCACAAATACCTTAGCAGCATTCTTCGTGTAGGACCTACATACAATTATTTTCGAGCCTGAAAAATCTTCATTATTTTCATGTTAGGATAGCACTGCGTCGGTGATTTAAATACCTAAATCGTCCTTTTCGGTCCCAGCCCTCAAAAAGCAGGCAGCTAAACCAGTCCAGCTAGAACTGTCCAAATGGTATGGTTTCTTCGAAGCCCACCAAAGCGCAAGTTACCTACTTGCGCTCTCGTGGCATAAAAACACAGCATTTGATCATTTGTCGATTGTTGAAAAGTGTTAAAGTCACATAAATTACTGACCTATGTTGGAGGTGTAATTACACATTGTTTCCCGAAGCCTGGGAAAATCGGAACTTGTTATGAAACCCGACACATTATAACGACGGAACTAGTAAAAGTGGACGACACTACATGAACCCGACGACTTGTTATTTATTGCACCTTTATTACCACGTAAAGTACGCACGTACCACAAGACAGCACAAAGACAAGCTAGTGCAAAGTGAAGTGCCACTAACATAGTTGTAAGCATTATTTATTAACACAAGTTTTTTGATTTATAACATGTATGTCTAGGTTAAGGTATTTTTCTACGGGCCTGTGTCGCCTGTAATAAATGGTATTATTATTATTATTTTAATGTGTTTACATTTCTCGAGACCATCGGGTCCCGGTCTTTTGGAAGGCGTACGAGGGGCCGAAGCCAACTCGCAGAGGCCCGTTAGACGTTTTAATTGGAATGAATTCACCAACCGACGATTATCCCTGTTCGCACTATACAAGTGCAGCCAAGGACAATCCCCGGTTGGAGTAGGACTATTGCAAGATTGGGAAACAAAGATAATGGATTATGAGTTTGGGTGACTAAAGTGGTGCTTGAGGATTAGAGAGGTATTCCACGGCTTTCAGAACAATCCCAGAGCCCGGAAGATGGTCAAGATCCCTACGAGCACTTACTGAAATACTTCCTTCCTCCGAGCACGTTTGCTCTTGCGAATCTCCACTCAAGCCGGCCAATAACGGCAAGAATGAGGTGGAAGCTCTGTTCTGTGCTCTGTAAGGCAAGCCAGAGGTGAGGAACAACATTTCTCCCAGGAGATAGGGTCCGTGGGGTCGCAACTGCCCAACAGCTCGCCACATGCTGCCCTGCGGGTTTTTGTATCTCTCTTGGTCTGGCTCTCCACTCTAGACCCGTACCGGCAAAATAAACTCTGCCGGCTCAGACCCAGAGTTCGGAGCGTGCAAGCCCCACTACGACGTCAACGTAGAGATATGGCGGTGGGGTTATTATTATTATTATTAGTCTGGAACTAATTAGGTCATACGTAGTTGTTTCTGTAGACTTCACGTCATGAGTTTATGACCTAAGGGTCTTGCAAGGTCTACTTCAGCTGGCGTTGATGAATTGATGTTGAGTCACGTCATGCCAAAAGAGCGGTATCTACTTTTTGCTTGAAAAGTTCCATTTCATGGACTTGTTCGACGTTGGCCTCCGATTCTAATAAGTACCTATCACCACATGAACTCACACTCAAAGCATTTATTTCAATTAAACCATTTACAGGCACTTTTGAATTGTCAAAGAGTAAGAAAGTTGAAGCTTTCTAGCCAAGCTTTCTTTTTTCTTTCTAAAGTTGAAGCCCATTCTAAAACGTAGATCTCTATGGAGAAGAGAGGGCAAGAAACTCCATGCCTCCCCATATCAGCAGATAAGTACCTAGGAGTTGTAGGTATTAAATTAAAAAACTTAATATAAATATGCAGTTCATTACCGAAAAATGCACCCGATCTCATTTGCGAGTAACAACATAAGCAATAAATACTACCGAAAGCGTATAGCGGGACATATAAAACGTCTTCATCAGACACCAATTATCACTGCTTGCTACTTCTCCCGTTAAACTTGTAAAATGTTCTCGTTTCTCAGTAATTACAGCACCAGCGTAGCTTGGTCCGCCTCACCTCGATACCAGGCACTGTGTGACGAAGCACAGGGGGCGGTCGGAACATCGTCAGGGGTCAAGTTATTTGCCTGTTTATTGTAGGCCAACTAACAAGAGCGTGAAGACGCCACAATTTCGGTATGTGAGCGATTTAATTAAGAATGTTTATGTTCACAATTTTAATTTCATTATGCGCTTTCATTTTGACTTATATGATACATATAAATGTTTCTATGCTTGGAAAGCGGAGAGATGGGTTACAAATATAACGTTTAAATGAATTATATTTGTTGTAACTTGTTATTCTAATACTGTTATCTCGCTTGCAGTTGCGCATGGTTCCATAATTTTTTTTTTTTTTTGTTTTTAACCTGTAGGTACTGAAAGTTTATTGCCCATTACAGAAACGTTAATACAACTTCGTCGCTTACAGACGCAAATGCAAAAATCAACCATTTCAGCAATGTACCTATGTATGTATGTTGCCAACCCGTTTCAACAACGTTAACGTATATGACTTGCACATCCGATCAGCAGCTAAAATGACATTCAGTTTTCTCGATATTCAATAAATCGATCATGACTAAGTATTAAAACGACATTTTTCACTAAGTAGTCATAAAAAAATAACATACTATTTCTCGATGCCATAATTAGAAAACTAGAAACAGCAGATCAGACGTAGTTATTCGTGACTTGTAGACCACTCCTTTGTTCTCGCCTATTCATTAACACTTTGACGACAAATCTCATGCAATTAAAATCGATATACACATCAAATTTACGATGACAAGCATCGTTAAACCTCGGAATTAGGAAAGCCGATGGCGTGTTGTCGCGTGCGCCTGCGCTCCTCAGCGCAGCATTATCATAATTGATGAAAGCAGTAGCATATTTATTGTAACGCGAGTTTTGCGCACACACTTTGCTTGAGATTAAATATCCGCTTATTTAGTGGCGTTACGAGCTTAAAAACTTAAATTTTTCGTTTCATTTTAAGTTTTCGTGTTTCCGACCTCTTTAACTTGAGGACATCCGTGTGTCGTAACCAACTCTGTTTCTGTGATCTGTCCCCATTTCATTCAACCTGAGTTGATCCGGTGTGTTACGACTTGTTCTAGTCCGACAAGTGACCGTACCAGTCAGAACAAATCGGTAAGGCATTAACGAGAGGCATAGAGGCACAAAAATGCATATTCAGTTTTGATTCTCCAGTCATTACCACCACACCTCCAATCTGCTGTAGAGCTCTCTGTATCCTAGAGCAGAGGGAACCTCTTCGTGGATGTCTGACATAATAATCAATACAGCAGCTATAAATGCCACGGGAGAAGGCCATTAAAATCCATTAGTGCTTTTACATATTTTTGATTGGCTGTCTGTGATCAAGTGCAATTTATGCCTACCTAGGTATTTTCTACAATGCTTCACCTGAAACACTACATAACCATAATTGTATAAACTATGCGGCATCACTCCTCGAAATGATTATCAAGCATGCAGCTTAGGCGAGTGTGGACTACCAGTGCAATTTAAATCAATTAGTAAGATGATTGTACTGTACTTATCTCTTTAGTAAAAAATTCTATGACGCCTCGCGCAGTCATTAGTCGATAGTTAATTGCTAATAATAATCCACATCGACTACGGTTAATGAAGAATCGACACGGTTTCCCGTTGGAACGGTGAGCTGTGGTTGGGACCACAGGCACAGCATACTATAGTAACAGTATTATATCTCTGCTGTGACCTTGAAATAACTACCTGCACCCGCTAGGTAGATAAACTTTTCGGTAAAATGATTAAATTATACAAGTAGACACTTGGAAATTTCAAAGAAATGGTTGTTTAGTAGGTACTTATACTTACTTAATTATTAAAATATGAACGGTATACTTACGGTGTTTTTGGCAGTGATTCTGGCCGTTGCGTTTAGAAACGTGAGAGGGCGCTGCTAAGCGGAACGGGATCCTAATTAAATTATCTGGAGCGTGACATGCGCGCGCATTTTATGCCTCATGTTTATCTGGACGATACCTAAAACTAGCAGTTTAGTTAGCTACGAAAAATAATAAAGACTATTAACGATTTTGGAAGTACTTATGCTGTAAGTAAGTTTAGTTACTTTTGCTCCTCAAGATTCAAGTCGAGCCTCGAGTCGAGTCATTTACCACGATCACAATAATTTATCACGATTAGACTCAGATTCTAGAATGGTACGTAAATATCATAGAACGTTTGACAATACCTACAATAAATGTAGTAAATGTTAACGGGGCGACGTCCTCGGGGTCTCTAGTTAAAATGGGCGTCCCTCAAGGTTCAATACTCGGCCCTTTCTTATTTCTAGTTTATATAAATGACCTTCCTTACATGATGGCAAACTTGTCGGATATAATACTATTCGCTGACGACACTTCTCTTATTTTTAAAATAGATAGAAAAGATACAGATGTCTCACATGTCAACGATAGTCTGGCTACTCTTTCGGAATGGTTCGCAGCTAATAATCTTTTACTTAATGCGAACAAAACTAAATGTATTAGGTTCTCATTACCAAATGTACCTCAAGTGGGTCTAAATCTAAAACTTGATGTCAAGAAACTAGAAGCAATTACAGAAACTATATTTTTAGGAATTACTTTAGATTCAAAACTACAATGGGGCGCCCACATCAGAACTCTTTCAGGTAGACTAAGTTCAGCTGCATATGCAGTAAGAAAAATAAGGCAGTTGACTGATATAGCCACAGCTAGGTTAGTATACTTTGCTTATTTCCACAGTATTATGTCTTATGGCGTTCTGCTGTGGGGATCGGCAGCTGACGTAGATTCAATTTTCATTTTACAGAAGAGGGCAATCCGCGCGATCTATAAAATGAGTCCTCGCGAGTCCCTTAGAGACAAATTCAAAGAAATTGATATACTGACTCTGTCTTCTCTCTATATCTTTGAAAGTATTTTGTATGTTCGCAAAAACTTAGGACTTTTCAAAACAAGAAGCGATTTCCATAATATAAATACACGTAGTAGACACGAAATTGTCATACCCAAATTTAGATTAACTAAAACAAGCAAGTCATTTCTTATAAACAGTATCCGCTTTTATAACAAGTTGCCAAAGTCGGTTACAGAACTTAGCGATGGAAAATTTAAAACCCATATCAAACGTGTCCTTATCAAAAAAGCATATTATAAGATTAAAGACTACGTTGATGACAAGGAAGTTTGGCAATAATTCCTTCTGCACATGTGGCTTCCCTGGTACCTTATAAACAGCATAGTTATGTAAGAGTCTATTAACTGCTCCCAAATTACCATGTTTATTCTCTTTACATTCATCCTTGACATAATCATTGTATTTGACATTATTCCTATTATTATAGATACCTCCAATTTAATTTCAACTCCTAGTGGCTTTTGTGGACATGATAATTATTCAATTTGTTACAGTTGTAATAGCAATCACGTCATTTGGCTGAAATAGGTTTATTTTTTTATTTTTATTGTTTGTCTTATATATAGATTATTTTCTATTTTGTGAATGTGAGAACTTTGTAGGCTTATTGGACTGTAGATTTACTGAACATCTATTTTGTTAAGTACCTGGTACTTACTTGTTGAAAGGCCTACATTGTCCTCCCATGCCTACTAACACTGTAATTTGAAAATATTGTAAAAGCCAATTATTTTTAAAAGAGTAACCGTGGAGTTTCTTGCCGGCTCTTCTCCATAGGAAACGACCAATTGGAACCGTGCACCTAGCTTCTGACGTTTCATAAGTGCCCATGTAGGTTTATGTGAAATAAAATATTTTGATTTTGATTTTGATTTTGAATAGATACCTACTTTGGATGCGCTAGGGTAGCCCGCGTAATACAAATTTTCTTAAGTTTTTTGCAATTTGCAGGTCAGTATCAGGTTGTATGTTGATCTAAATATTATTTGCGACCGTAACGAATATGGATTTACAGAATTATAAACATTAGAATCAGCAATACAACTCCTTAAGTTAATGTAAGTGCATTGACTGACGGATAATCTGCAATCTAAAAGCAAGTTGCTGATGGATAATCCTGGCTACAAGGTTGTGTCTATGCAAGTACTCTCCGTTAGCTAGACGAGAACTCAAATTGATTCTCCCGGTCGGTGGCATGCCCGACAGATGTCAACCGTTCCGTCCTTCACAATAAATCTCCGGTAATTGTTCGTCATGATAACTTCGTCCATAATTGCACAGACAAAACCTTCGGTTTCCCCAAAGAGGTCACCGAAACGCAGCCAGGCTACGGACGCTTGTAGATCTACATCGGGTCCATGTAGGGCCCGGAAAAAGCGTCCGTGAAGCTCCTTACTCTGCCATACCTCCGTTCGATCGTTAGTGTCAAGCAGTACAGGCTTGCGCCAGTTCTCTTTCGCCAAGGAGAGCGGGGTGAGGCCCTTGTCCACCGCGACCACATCTCGATGCATCCCCACGTCGGCTTCTAGGAAATATTCCCTGAGACTGCATATCTCGCGATTGTGGAGGGTCTTAGCGTTTAAAAAGTGAGTGATGTTATTGTTAGTGAGATTACAATTTAGGATAGGTACCTGTATCTTTTATATATCGAACACACTAACATGTTTATTAATTCATAACACTAATAAATAAATTATACCCACTTGAATATGAAAAATAACGTTAATTATTGTCCAACTTAGAATATTTGTCATGCATAAATAGGGTTACCATCTGACCGGATAAAGCCGGTCTAGTCCGGATTTTTACGTGTTAGACCGGACTCCGCCCGGATTTTACGTCATACCGGATTTTTGTCATACTTGCACGAGTTTCAGAATTTCTGAAGATTTGTCAATATTTCTTTAGTATTTTGCCACACAACGCAAATGTGGAGAGAGTCTTTTCTCTCATGACTTCTCAGTGGACCAAAGAGAGGAACAGACTTTCAGTGGAGTCAGTGAGAGCTATATTGCTTACGCAATATAACTATAAAAACGTGACGTGTGAACAACTTTATTGCGAAATAGCTGGAAAAAACTACCTTTTGCATGCGGTTGATAGCAGCCAAAAATATGGGTCTAAATAATATAAGTAAATAAAAACGTACTTAAATACTATGATTTTTATTTAGTAAAGGTGCGTGATCGGTTTTTTTTTTTAAATCAGGATTTTTAGACATGTCAGACAGGATTTTGGATTTTGAGGCCTGGTAACCCTGTGCACAAAACTTTGTAATATTTTGTGGGTAATTATAATTTTAAAAACCTAGTCAATAAATATTGTTGATTTCTTACTAAGTACAAATTGTTTAATTTTACCTCCATATATTTTTTCTCGAATAATGCTCTTATTACATAGCAGATAAATTACAAAAATAAAAATTCAATAAAACGAAAAATAAAGTTTTTTAGAATGCAAAAAGTCCAACGAAGGTGATGGTGAGATTCGATCTAAAGACATTTGATATGCAAGTCGTATATGTCAGCACCTGTGCCATAGGACCAGTTAATGACATGGTTACATTTTTCTTTCGTATTCGTTGGTTCTTATACACATATTGAGACGCAACAGGCAAACACTAATAATACACCCGTAATACACCCGTCTCACCCGTTCATTATACGCACACCAACGTTTATGTTGGTGTGCCCTGCAAACCGAACTAATTTGCTGTGTGTACATAAATAAGGGCATTATTTACTTGATTTCATGGACATCAAGAAAATCTTATGAACATGCAATTTTTTTTTTGTTTTTTGTAAATACTTAACATCTTTCCTCTCGTTTTCCTGCAATCTGTGGGAGTCAGTGGGAGTATTCCCACTGGGAGTGATTTAGTGAAAAGCGACGGAAGTGTTTAACAGAAAGCCGGGGAAGCGCGCGCTATTTGATTTTCCCAATCGCGCGATACCTACTAGAGCTGTCCGTCAGAAACGACCTTGAAGAGGCCCCGCCCCTTTTGCTTATTACCAAGGTGAGATTTCAGATGTACACATCATAAGGTGAAGATGCTTTTTAGTCGCCAAATATGAGATAGCAAGGTATTGGATAAACTATTCACGGCAACCGCTTGGCGCTAGTGTCGCCCGAAGCGTCATAGTCACGATTCCAAATCCAAATGTGTGGCAAACAGCAAAAAAAGATGAATTACTGACAGGGTCAGGTAAAAAAATATATTCTGTACCTAATTGACACTGTGACAGTCAGAAGTAACAGTGACACTGACAGAACTGACTGACCACAGAGTACTATAATTGACTAACACTGACTTATGGTTTTTCAAACATTGCTAATTGGAGGTTATGTTGTCTTGAACTTTCGAGATATTCCGAGTAAATAATGAACTAATAACTGTATATTTGATGTTAGTTATCAGTGGATATAATCAGCAATCATGGCTTTTGCATCGCTGCGTTTTAATGCCCTGCGAAAAGTAGTGCAGTCAGCTTCCTACACAACTTTGTTAAAGAGGCCCTTGGCATATAAGAGTGCTATTTCCTTAGAAACATTGTACCCTAATAGTTCCTTGAAGCTTACAACGCCAGCATTTGTAAGTACTTTTAACATTTAATTTATAATTCATGACATAAATGGATTCCTTCAATCATAACCTAATTTCAATTTCTTGTAGCAACCAGCTGACCCAAGTGAGAAGTTCTCAGGATTCATACCGATCGATAAACTAGATATAACATACAGTGCTAGCTCAGGACCTGGAGGACAGAATGTAAATAAGGTAAGATATCATTTATTATTACTTCTATAATAGTTATAGACCGATAGAAATGTTTTTACATAAATATTTTTTAAAGAAATATGTAAAAATGCATTATATGTAAAAAAATATAATAAAGGAAATAATAATAGACCTGTTGAACGAAATAAAAAAAAAACAAAATTGTTGAAGAGTTACTATTTACATCATACTTAGGTACTTTACGTTATTGAAAGCGGCAAAAATCTTGTGTGTTACTTATAGCCCACAACTTGTAAGATTCTAATGCCCAGCCAATAATCTAAATGGTCACAAAATATCAGAAATTAATAACTATTTAATTATTTACTTTACAGGTGCATACCAAGGTTGACCTGAGGTTTAAACCTAATGAGGCAGACTGGCTACACCCTGACATCAGAACCAAAATGGTGGAACTGGTATGTTCCACAACTTAATCCTCATGAATTTTCTTATCTTAATGTCTGGCAAGCTGAAAATTTTTTTTTTTTTTTCCTTTATATATTTCAGTATGGCAACAAACTAACAAAAGAAGGCTACTTGATCATTAGGTCGGACAGCACCAGGTCCCAACAGTTGAACCTGGCAGACTGCATGCAGAAGCTGCGTAACATGATCCGTGACGCCTCCACTACCAAGAGGGAGGCATCACCTGAAACTGTCGAGAGGATTAGACAAAGGTAATAGAAATATCTACAATCCATATTTAATAATTATTGTAAATGCAAAACTAACTGTGTGTTTATCTGTCTTTTACCTTTACATGCCAAAACTACTGAACTGGTTGTTATGAAATTAGGTAGCCTGGAACCTGGAGAAGGACATCCAGGGCTACTTTTTTTGAATGGATATTAAATTAATGAAATTCAAACAGATATGAAGTCACAAGCAACTGGTATTAATAAATATTACAAGCTTGTTGGTCATCAATCATCATATACTTCACTGTATGTAAAAAGTCTCACAGTTTACTTTGGAAGTCAAACCGATCTGTGAAAAATCCATTAAAACGATTAATAATACAAGTTTACTAGGTCTAATGGTCAAAAAGAAAGTCATATGGCCACTCCATATGACTTTCTTTTGACGCTTTTTCCTAACGTAACGATTTCTTCTAGTCAACTACTACCGCACGTCGCGTTAAGGAACTCTAAAAATCTGTGTATTTTGGTTGCAGTTGTAGTTTCTATTATTGCTTGTTATAAAAGTATTACTATTATTTTCCAGACACCTGAAAGCAGCGCGCATGCGCGTGGCTGTCAAACGCGAGGACTCCCTGAAGCGCGCGCTGAGGCAGTCGCCCACTATAGACTTATGATTTTTCTATTAAATTGGGCATGCACGGCTAGACTTGTGCTGGAATCTGAGAAGATACAAATGAAGTAAAATAGTTACTTTTACTGTTGTTTGTGGACCTCATTTTTCAATGCTAGCAGTTTTATGGTGGAACATTGAAATCTCATTAACTGTACATTGTGCAGGGCAAATCTATGAAGCATTTATAAAGGGTTTGTGTGAAAAATTGATAAGAAAGAAGAAGGTTCTGTTACTTGTACATTCAATACAAATAAATAAATAGAGTGAGGTCCATAGATGCAATATTCTCAGATGTTCAGCTCAGCCGTAAAGTTTGACTGTTTTAATAGTTATGTGTAATTAATATAATATAGTTGTTTAGCAATCCGAGTCTTTATTTACGTAGTGTTAAAGCTTTTCAAATGGTTGGTCACTGCATTCTTTGACATAGTTGCAACGAATTTGAGCACTTGGTTGATAATGCCTTGCCTACAAGCAATTACATGTTGGTATATGTCTATGTCTACACTAATATTACAAAGTTTAGTATAGTAGTAAGGTAATATTGGTATATACAGTATGTAATGAATATACTCAAAAACTACTGGACTTATTTAAAAAAGTCTCACCAGTGCAATGCTATATTATTACTGAATAGCATAGGCTATAACTTATAAAGATATCACGCAGGCGAAGCCGCTGGCGGAAGCTAGTCCTTGTATAAAGATAATATTAGATGCTTATATTGTACGTAGTAGTGTAAAACCTTGAGGTTATTTTTCAGAAGCGCCTGATGTAAATTGTTGAGCAAACTTTTATTAAAGATGTGATGATACTAGGATTGCGTAGGAACTATATTGTTGTGTGAAATGGATGATTATTTTAACAGTCAAACAACATTTATATAACGTATAAATGTTTCGTGTGCCCAATTTAATATTGGAATTCCAATTTGTATTGTAGATTAAGGTAATGTAATACCTAATGTATATGTGGAGTAGCTACAATTATAATATGTAGTCGCGTGGTTATAATAAAATGATAATGTAGACAGCTATTTCACGTAAGTTCTTTAGATTATTAGTACCAATTAAGTTGAATAGTTAATTAAATCAATGAATAGTTATGAATAAATAGTAAGTACTATAATCCAATATTGTTTCCAATCTTTTCTCGAATATCCTCCCTATTATTTATTTTATCCGGTGAGATTATTATTTAGTTATTTCAATTACATTGTCAACATATTAAATTTCTTGAACAATTTAACATTCAACACCATTTTAAAAGACAAACAAAAGTTTGTACCTACCTTTATACTCTTTGGTGGCAACGTCGTTGTCATAGCAACGTAAAAAGACAAATAAACAGTACTGTGTCTTGTCAAGTCAAATTACTGTAATTAATTTTATACTGAGCAATATTTACTTTCAATATGTCTTACAGGGATTTGAGGAGTAAGTATTTTTCATGCAAATACAATAAATGAAGTTAATTTTTGTCACTACCTACCGGTTTTTTTTTTGCGATTATTAACAGTGAACGAAAAAAAACATTATTAAGATTTTAGCGAAGCTATGCGGGTCCTGGGGTTTCCGAAGCCGATATCTTTGGAGAGCTTCAGGACTCCGAACTGGGAGCTGATGGAGGAGTGTCTTCGCTGGCTGGCAGTCAGGGTCGAGCCCGATGCAGAGCTGGGGGGCGGCAGACACTCCATGGAGCAGCGGGTGGCGCTGGTCACGCACGCCATTGCGCTGTTTGTAAGTGCTCCTTATAATATCGGTTGGTGACACATTCTGCTGCCCCAAATACATTACTTTATCTCTAAGATAAGATAATCAGCATATAATGCTGCATAGGGAGTTTTATATCCTATTGACAAATCCGGAAAATAAATTGGTTGCGGGGTAGCGTAAGTTTAGTGCAGCGACTGTGCTCATAAAAAGAAAAATAAAAACTAGCGAGCCTTACAGTATTTGACATCTTGGCTGACGTATATTTATGGTATAAACCACGGATATGGAGGGATATGGCTTGGAGGCGTGGTACATGTCGCCTGACCTTGGCCAACCTGGGTGTATATGCGCCTGTGACGATGACGACGGTGCGCACCGTGTATTCTCTGTTTCCATCGAAACGTGTCACTGTCATTACGTATTTTTACAAAATGTCGAATTGTTCCGTGCTGATTTGCAAAAATAGGACAATTACAACAAACCTTAAGACAAGTGGCGTGTCCTACCACCGATAAGTAAAAAATCAAAGCATTCATTATAATATTTAAGGATTTTATAAATATTTAATTGTGACATTTCAAAACGATGCATTAGTGGTGTGCAGCGCTGAGATATCGATAATTGTTAGTTGTTCTTACGGATTTATATAATATACTAACATTTGATTATTAATCTATATTAATTATTTTTTTATATTATAAAGCTGAAGATTTTGTTAGTTTGTTTGAACGCGCTAATCTCAGGAACTACTGGTTGGCATTGAAAAATTATTTTTGTGTTGGATAGTCCATTTAACAAGGCTATATAACATCACGCTACACTACGACCAATAGGAACGGAGCATACATGAAAAAGTTCCAAAAACGGGAAAAAATTATTCCTTTTTGAGAGCTTCCGTTGCGTGCGCTACGTAAACAGTTTAAGTTACACAAATATCATGTATGATGGAATTGTTCCTCTTAAAAAGTTCTCAAAAAAAGTCCGCGACGGCACGTCTATCTTTTAAGATTGACTCACTATAACCTTTTTTATGCTAATCAAATTTGTTCGAAATAAATGATTTATTTCTGAACGAGTTTTAGCAACATAATATTATTCTTATTCAAATAAATAGTTTTAACATCAAGGGTATTTATGTATCAGTATAATACTTTTTAATTCATTCGAATCGGTCATTTAATTTTGAAGTTATCACTAGTATAAAAATGCAATACGCGAACCGTTCGACGCCGGGCGCCTCCGCCACGCCGCCTTGACTTTCCCTACTCTAGAGAGGAGAGGATGGGCACTTGAGTAGACCATGACCTGGAATAGAACATAGGATACGTTTTATCCCTATATTCCCACGGGACCGTGATCGACCTACGCGGGTGAAACTGCGGGGCACAGCCTTATATTTTCATATAAGGCCCCCGGAATGGATATTTTATGAGGAGAGAAATTTATTGAAGCGTAACACTTGTTTTATTCGTAAATAACACGGATAAAAATTTTGAAAAAACATAGTACTTACATATTTTACACTTCGATCTAGTTATTTCAGCCGTTTTTTTTTTGTTGAGGTGTTATTTTTATGCATTTTATTGCAGTTTTAAATGACTTTTGAATTATTAAATTCGATTTTAATTACATTGGTTTTAATTACGTCAAAATACGCCCGAAAATACTTCTCTTTTTTGCAGTCGGTTTTCATCATAGATATCCTGTTTTCATCGATATTTTTATCGATCAAATATATATATCAACCCCTCATCCCTAGTTGAGGCTAGAGTTGCTTGGTTGCGTACAGTCGCTGTATCTATACTTTCTAATGCCCGCCCCTTTTGAGCATGTGTGCATTAAATAAAACAAATGTGTTACGCATATTTAGTTGTGTGCGTGCGTATCTATTTAA